>CM050454.1:109804700-111292200 GCA_027563935.2 Costus lasius | reverse complement strand
TTTTGCCAGAACATTTCTGTCCCTGGAGTCTATTCTAGTAGCCAGGCACCTAAGAAGTTAATTCGGAAAGCGTCAACTTACAAATCCCACCCTCATAAAAATCATGTCCGTAAGTTGAAGAAGAAAAAACCAGGAAAAGCTAAGTGCAAATGTTTCATTTGTGGCGAAATGGGACATTTCGCTAACGAATGCCGAAGTAAGAAGGTAAATAGGGAAAGATTAGCTGTATACCAACAGCTAGAATTGTTACCTGAATGGGATATTGTTAGCGTTGGTGAAGACGAGGATCCGGAAGATTCGGATCTTTGCTCTTTTTCAGATAATGAATTAGATCAACAAGAGCGCAAGAATTTCTTGCTAATGATGTCTTCGGAGAAAGTTGATTGGAATCCCATAAGGGAAAATTATCAGTTAAGCAAAGAATATGTGGAATGCCCTCATCAATGGGAAATGCACCCAGATTTATTGCCACATACCAACAAATGCTTATTTTGTCCAATCAAGGCCGTGAAGAGAGCCCGAATGAGATGTTCGCTTTGTTTTCTCGTATGTTGTTCTGTTTGTAGTTTAATTAAGTTTGATGTTACCATTCCATTGGGAGAAGCACCACCACATCAGTTGAAGGTTGATTTAAGGAAACTCGTTGCGGAGTTGTCTAAGCATGTGACCAACTTAGAAGAAGAATTAAAGTACTGTAAGAACAAGGACATAAAAGGAAAATCAGTAATAATTACTGAAGAAGTGATATTGAAAGCTGAGGAGAAGAAACCCATCCGTTATGCTAGTATCAGCAACAACCTTTTGAATCTAACGGCAACATTAGAAATCAATAATGAAAGATTTAATGTACAAGCCATATTAGATACTGGGGCTTCAAAGTGTTGCATCACGCCAGATGCACTTCCAAGTAATTGCTATGAGCCAACGGGTGAATACTCCATTTATGGAGTCAATAGTGTTCAGACAACGAACACTAAACTGAAAAATGGTTTTCTCATTCTGAATAAGGAAAAGTACATAATGCCCTTCACCTATGTGCTGCCGTTATCTATAGGTGATAAGACTCAGCTTATCATAGGAATGAACTTTGTCCACAGCTTTAAAGGTGGACTCAGGATTGAACAAGGCACGTTAACATTTTATAAGAAAGTCGAGGTTATCCAGACAACCCCAATCACTTCCAAAGTTGCCCTTAATGTGCTGCATGAAGAAGAAATGTTAGATTTTGTCAGTCAAGATGCTATATGCGAATTGTGTTCGTATGACATAGGCAAGCTTTCTGAATTTGAAGAACAAATTCTACCTACGCTGAAAGACTTGGAGGATTCCCAGCACATTGGGAATGACCCAAAAAGATTTTGGGAAAAGGATTCAGTAAAATGCTTCATAGAAATTATTAATGAAGATTTAGTCATTCAAGATAAGCCCATAGTGCCCAGTCTTGAAATGAATGAAAAATTTAGCAAACATGTTAAAGAACTGTTGGACATGAAGCTTATCAGACCTTCTAAGTCGAAACACCGAACAGCGGCATTTATTGTCAATAAGCACTCTGAAGAAATAAGGGGAAAAACTCGTATGGTCTGTAACTATAAAAGGTTGAACGACAATACATACAAGGATCCATACACATTACCCAACATTGATTTATTAATTTCCAAGATAAAGAATAAGTCAATATTCAGCAAGTTCGACTTGAAATCCGGTTTTCACCAAGTCGCTATGGCTGAAGCAAGTATCCCCTGGACTGCGTTTGTTTGTCCACAAGGACACTTTGAATGGCTGGTTATGCCATTCGGTTTAAAAAATGCTCCATCAATTTTTCAAAAGAAGATGGACAACATTTTTTCTGAGTATCAAGATTTTTTGTGTGTCTATATTGACGACATATTAATTTTCTCTGAAAACATCAAGCAACATGTGGAACATTTATCTCTGTTCTTTGCAACAATCAAGGCAAATGGCCTTATACTGAACCGCACGAAAGTAAAAATGGGGGTCTCAGTGATAGAGTTTCTTGGTTTAGAGATAGGCGAAGGCAAAATTAGCTTGCAACCACACATTGTGAAGAAGCTATTAGAATTCCCTGATGAACAGTTAGAAACCCTCAAAGGCTTACAGAGGTTTCTAGGGATTCTAAATTATGCCAGACATTACATACCAAACCTAAGCAAATATACGGGACCGTTATATAACAAGTGCTCCAAAACTGGAGAGAGACGATTCAACAAGTATGATTGGAAATCTATACAGAGCATCAAGGATATTGTAAAGAAGTTGCCCCCACTTCAGAGTCCTCCAACAAATGCTTACTTAATTATTGAAACTGATGGAAGCCTGACTGGCTGGGGAGGTATTTTAAAGTGGCGACCCCATAAGGGTGATTCACAGCGAAAAGAACAAGTGGCTAGATACTGCTCAGGCAAGTATAAGACAGCTATCTCCACAATTGATGCGGAGATAATGGCTTGCCTTTATTCACTGGACAAATTCCGTATTTTCCTACTATCACAGACAGAATTTACTCTTAGGACGGATTGTCATGCTATTGTATCCTTCTTTCAAACAGTGACTGCAAGTAAACTGGCACGAAATCGCTGGGTGAATTTTATAGAATACGTCACAGCAACTGGCGTGGACGTCAAGGTAGAACATATCAAAGGTTCTGATAATGTTGGCGCAGACAAGTTATCACGGATTATAGCCAACAACAATATATATGTCTTAACGGATAGTCCTTCTTTTGAGCTCTTCTCAGCTAAGATGACGTTAAGTCAAAGGTATAGAGAGGCTATGCTTCAACAATTACCAGCATCATTGAGCCAGTATATACAAGACTTAGCTGAACAAATGACTATCAAGAAGATCATTAGTCTTCAAGAAAGACTTAGAGACATGACAGAACCCAGACCTGGTATCTACGTTAGACAACAATATGGTCGTATGTATTTCACGACACAGATCCAATATGATGAAGTTGAAGAAAGTGATTATTCGTTCGTCCAAGACTTATATGACTATGGGATGGTCAGACAATTGGATTGTGATTTTACTACACCAACGTTCGTGAGTCCTCATCTGTTTAATGCCATTAATGACAATCTCTACATAGTTCTGACAATCCACTCAGACTTTCCAAGATTTATTGAGCATGTGTTCCGGCCTATATCACGCATCATTCTGGTTCATTATGACGAAATTTGGTCTCATGACTTAGTCGCTCCGGAATTCACGGATATTTATGACAAAACAGTCTATGATATTTCGATGGACGGAATTCCATTATCCTATTTCGGGATTTGGCACACCACCTTCGACCAGGTAGTTAATCTAACTTTTTTGCAGGTATGGAGACGTAATGAGCAAGAAAGGTGGCCTGCTTATCTGGAAGATTCTGGCGAGGACTACTACTGACAAGCCACGATGAAAAAGAGAAGATTACGATGCTAAAAGCAAGATATGCCGTACAAAGGCAAGATAGTGGCGAATAAAGTAAAGATTCCATCTGTCTATGAAGATATTGGATGTCAGAAGACTTTGTCAGGAGCTTTATTCGGACTTCAAATGTTTCTTCATTAACATTTACGACTTTTGTCTTATAAATAGACATGATCTGTCTAGTTTAGGAGGAGAGAGCAAGTGTGTTTCCACTTCATTTCCGCATTTGAGAGCTTGTGTGTGAGCGTTTTATTTTGGTATCAGAGCCAGGTGCCAACACTGGGAAGGCACGAGAATTTGTAAGTTATTGCTGTATTGTACGAGTGTTACGGTTTCGATATCTATATTCAAAGAAGTTCAGTTTGCTGCTTCATATCTTTGCAAGTACGTTGTATCTGAATTCTAATAGACGTAAGACGGTTAATTAAGTCAGAGGACTATAGCAACTGTCGAAAAGGTGAAGAATTTAGACTACATGGTGTTTCCAGATTTATGTCTGTCAGTAAACTAGATTATTTGGATCTAGAGATTAAACCAAGCAGGACTAGATTAATAATAAACTCAATTTATTAAGTATATTTACTTATATATAAATATATATATTCGAATGTTGTACTGATCAGTAGAATGTGTTGGTAACAACTAGTACATATTGGTTTGACAAAGGACTAGTATATATATCTATATCTATATATATATATATATATATATATATATATATATATAGATATATATATATATATATATATATATAGATATATATATACACACATTTGTATATACATGTATATATAGATATATTTATATATTTATGTGTGTGTATATATACACATATATATTTATGTATGTATATATATATGTCTGTGTCTGTGTCTAAGTATGTTTGTATATATGTACATAAGTACACATGTATACATTTTATATACATATATATATTGCTGTATTTACATAGATTTTATACATATATATTTATAGGTGTTAATATAATTTTTATATACATATATGCATGCACATATTTTGTACATAGGTTATATATACACAGACACATATTTATACTTATGCATATAGTATGTACATGTGTATATTATGTACATAGGTTATATATATATACACACACAACATTTATTCTTATACCTATGGCATTATCATGTTTGAGTTCTATAATTGCCACATTCCCTCATTGAAGATCATGTCAAGTTTAGAGTTTGCCATTCAATTTTTTTGCATTATCGATTTGCCCTTGAAGCATATGCCTTAATGCTCCAGGTGCTATGCCTCCTGCCATAGTGAACATGTCACCATCTCTCCTCGAGGCTGAGGAAGAGTAGCAAACCTCATATTGTTATGGGGATACTTGCATATCTATATATGGCAGTTTCTCACTAGGCTAGTTTGGTTATCTAACTCTTAAAGAGCGTAGAGTATATTGTGATATGCACTCTAGTTTAGTATAATTAGTTACATCTAAGACATTCCAAGGGGAGGTAAATAATAATCACTTTTATTCAATCGGATACCGATCCATTATCAGACCGATAGCCGATATGTACTGACATGTTGGTAGCATCTGGTATGTACCGTTTCATTATCAGACCGGTGTTTTATACCTTGATCCCTTGTGACTTTAGCTGAAAATTCAATTGTGTGTGTTTGGGAAGCTTGTCTTAATGGTACATCACAATGAGACTTAGGTTCTTTAAGAGGTAGATGATCAAACTGACAACAGTGAGGAGTCTTGTCATAGTATATAAATCTACAAGCATACCCTTAACAATAGGAGGTTTGATACTCTTTCTTGGCCTTATGGAGAGATGGTGTTTTATTCACCATGGCAGGAGGCAAAGCACCTTGAGCATTAATGCATATGCTTGGAGGGCAAATGAACTAAGGCAAAAAAGGGGTATGGTAGTCTAAACCTGACATGATCTTCAATAAGGGAGAAGAAGCCGAACATGATAATACCCTAGCTATAATGATACAAATTGTGGTTTTGAAGTTTGTAACTCTATAGATATACAGAGAGACACAGATATATATATAGGTCCAACTTGTGTCAATCGATATGGACCTATATCTTAAACCTTGATCCTATGTGACTTGAGCTAACAAATCAAATGTGTAAGTGTTTGGGAAGCTTGCCGTAATGGACATCTAATACTATCTAATTTGTCTATAGCTCGAAATAGAAGGTAGGATCTAATAAGAGGGATTATATTTACTTCCCCTTGGTACGTCACGGGCATAAGGAAAGAGTTTAAACCTTGAATTATATTAGACGAGAGTGTACATCTTAACCTACTCTAGGGTCTTTAAGAGGTTAACAACCAAATTGACCTAGTGAAGAGCCTTGTCAGAGTATATAGATCTACATGTATCTCCTTAACAATATGTTCACCACGGCAGGAGGCAATACGCCTTGAACATTAAGGCATATACTTGGAGGCAATTGGATCAAGATAAAAAAAGGGTATGGCATAGTCTAAAGTCTAAACTTGACATGATCTTCAATAAAAGAGATATAGGAATCATAGAAGTCGAACATGATGTACCTAGTTATAATGAGACAAATTGTGGATTTCAAGTTTGACAACTCTTTGTAGAGTTGGCATCCTCTACTGCACCACTCTTCTGAATATAGGAGTTCTCTAAAGCATTAGAGGGATACCTCATCCATTACTCCCAATGCGTTCTTTCTGTAGCTTTCTTGATTTAGATCTATCTTGACTAGTGAGCCCAGTTTGGCTCCAGGCTCCTAACTGATTTGTATGACCATGAATTCACATTATGAATAATGTCGATTAAACATGATCTTGGGCTGAAATTTGGCCAAAATCTTGTTGGAACTAAGAGTGACTAGATTAAATTCCTCATGGCTTGTTTTTTCTTTTTCTAATACAATTTATTTTGAACGAATAGATCGTACAGGAATCATGGAGTTTGATGTTGGACTGGTAGCTGTTTTTGATGGTCATAATGGAGCTGAGGCTAGTGATATGGCTTCCAAGCTTTTGGTGGAGTACTTTATTGTCCATCTCTATTTCCTTTTGGATGGTATATATTCGGCAGTTCTGAAGAAATCTAGTGACAAATTGATATATGGAGAAAACAACATGGCTCTTGAATTTGTTAGTCTGGTGAAAATGCAGAACTGGGATCATCCTGATCGAGAAAGGTATTTCCGTTATTCAACTTGTATTTATTGTGTTCTATCATCCAAGAGTGAGTTATTTGACTAATGTCATGTTGCCTTTGACTCCCTTAGTGTCTCCCTGCAACCTGTAAGGTTAGTTGAAATTTTCAAAATTTAACAAAATATTATATACAAGGGCTAAGTTGCTTTAGTTGTATCACTAAATTACCTATTCCATTGAATTGGCCCAAATTTTTAAGTTCAAGACCTGATCATTTGTGTACCTTAGTGGCTAAACTGAAACAGCTGTCTTATTTTCTCATTCAACAATGTTGGTGATACTTTTAACTTTTACCTTTAATACAATGTTTATTTATGCAAGCTAAAGTTGTAAAACATGTATGCTTGGACTGTGATTAGGGAATGATGAATTAGGGTGGTTTCTTAGGAGGAAAGAAAAGAGGAAGGTAAGAAAGAGGAGAATAGAAAAATAAAAGGAAAGAACAAATTTTTTGCTTTTCTTTCTCTATTTCCTTCTTTGGGAGAAAAGGAAATAGGACACCATGTGGCGGCGAGCGGCAAGGTGGTGAACCGGGAGCGGTGATGTAGCAAGGCGGCAAGCGGCAACATGGCAAGCAACGAGGTTGCAAGCGGTGAGATGGCGAGTGGCGAGGCAATGAGGGAGAGGCGAGTGAGAAGAGAGCAAGAGAAGGAGAAAGTGGGGGGGGGGGGTGGGAGAGAATGAGAAAGGGAGGGAGAAAGCAAGAGAGAGAGGGAGAGACAGAGGTGAGAAAGGGAGAGGGTGAGAGAGAGAAGAGATGGGAGAGCAAGAGAGACAGAGAGAGGGGTGGGCAAGTGGGCTTTGCTTTCTCTCTTCTTTTCTTCTTGATTTGGGGAGAACCAAAACAAGAGAAAAGTGGCTAATTTTTTTTCCCTCCAAATTAGGTGGCCTGAGAAAACAGATTTTGTCTGCTGCTTTCCATGGTTAAGAAATTCGGCCCGACAGCTCGGTCCGGTGAGTTGCTGGACCGGTTTGTACCGGAAGGTACTGATGGCAAAACCGGACGTCACAGATGGCGGAAGCATGTAAGGCGGATGCCTTGTTCGCAGCTCAGAGGAACCAGCCTTGAGCTCCCGCTCCCACTTTCGCTCGAAGCTGGGAGCTCTTGGCAGAGCTTCCTCCTTGAGCGGGAGCTCCAAGCTCCACCTGAGGCGTGAGCTTCTGCAACTGCTTCCTTTGCTCGAAGTAGAAGCTCAAGGCGGAGCTTTCGCCGCGAGTTGGAGCTCTACATGAGCAAGAGCTTCCACTTGCCTACCGTGTGCTCTGACTTATGGTCCAAGCTCGGTGGCTTATCGGATCAGTTCGACTGGTACGGACCGAAACATTACTGCTTGCCTTTCTTTTCACTTTTCTCTCCAAAGAAAATGAGTACTTTTTTGGAGTATTATAAGATTATTAATGTAAATTCAGAAAAAAAATCGAAGAAACTTCCAGTAAAAATTAGTAAAGCTGCAAATGTGTTAACCAAGGTACTAAAAAACTAATCAATTGATAATATGGTGACAGGATGGTGTGCCATTCTTTGCTTAATCTGAAGTTTCTGAACTATTATAGGATATAGCTCTTACTGTTCAGTCTGTAAGGCAATAGGAACTAATATAACAAGTTGGACAATGGAGGAATCACTAAAATTCATATGTATCATCCAACGGAATAAAGATATGCCTCCCATGGACGCTAGTGTTTGACACATTGATTACCATAATTCATATGATTTTTTTCTGGGGAGGTGGTGCTTAAGGAGTAAACATGAAATTGCTGTGTTGCAAATTCAGATATGCCTTCCAACAGAGGATGAATTGTGCTAGTATAAACCTAGGATAATTGTGTTTAAGGTGACTAATTCTTGCTGTATCGTACAATCATTTATCCGGAAGAGTTTTTTACACTTCATGTTAACTAGAATGTCAAAATAGTGATTTTTTTTAGTTTAATGGTGTTGAAAAATATGAAAGTATGAGCTTGATAGGATTCCTCTATGGCAATAACGTTACAACGTTATTAAATATTGTCCATTATGTTTTGTTGTATCTTCTTAGCTAGTATATTTGCTCTTAAATTTTTGACCATAGTCATTATCACCATTGAATTTGTTTCCACCATCAATTATCAATGTAAGCAAGCCTCTACATGAGGCACAATGAAATCAGTGGAAACAATGCAATATCTTATCCAACTTAGTTCCAAATGGGTTTCTCTAAGTAGCTTTATAGCTGCTACCAGCAATCTTGGTGGCTGTGGCAATCCCCAACTCTTTCTTCATCTCTATCTCTCTCTCTCTCTCACACACACATAATTTCTCTGTGTTTTTTTTTTTTTACTCTCCTTAGACCTTCTCATTCAGCAGCAATAACAAAGGAAGCTTTAACTCATTCTCTTCTTTCCATGAGAAGAAAAGATGCTTGGAAGGCTTTAATTTTATCTAACTCAAATATATGATAATAACTTATTTTATCATTCTAATTCTAACATCCGTTCAAACTGAGCATTGATATTAATTAATGCCTACCTTGTTACACAACATAGTAAAATATGAAGCAAGATGTTTAGTGAATAAGTTTGCAAGTTATTTATATGATATGATAAAAGAATTAAAAATTTTCTTAATCATTATAGCACTTATAAAAAGTTATTGTCTATGAAACTAGGTTACTTAAAATGTATATCAAGGTTTTAAATCTTAGTACCGATGTATCGTCCTGTTTTAGGCTGGTATGCAAAGGTGGTATTGATACTAAAATGTACAAATAGTCGAGACCTGGTATACTGGTACCAGTTTTATCTTGGACCAGTACATACTGATCAGATTGGTTTTTAAAACCTTAATATATATGACTCCACTTAATTATCATTTGCATGAACTGGAATGGAACCAAAAGCTTATCTGAGAGAGTACAAATCCATATCATCTCTTGGAAGCTATAACTTAGGAATAAGCTTCTACCCTAGACCATGCAATCATATCTTGCATCTTATTTTTCTAAATTAACAAAATTCTTCAATATAAACATAAAACTAGGATATACACCTTTTTTCACATACACTAAACAACAAATTGATCAAATGTTTTAAAAAAATTTGATTGAGGAGGCTTACTAGCAAATTGCTAAATTTTTTTATACTAGTTCTACTTCCTTATAAATTTTTTTGATCTCGTAGCAAGACTTGGTATTGGTTTTAAGTCTTCTTCCTATCATGAGACTAAAGAAACCTTTTTGGAAAAGGAAGTAAACAAGACATCGGATATACTTGAATCTCATAAACTTAGTGGAAGAAAATTGGTTATTCAATAATGTCTTATGCATGAATTGGTAGAAAAAGTTCAATTTGTATTTTTCTACTGAATATATTGGTATTGAAGGTTCTAAGGAGATGTGAAGCCATAAGGACTAAGGTTTAGGGCACTTAGAAGATGTTCTAATGATTTTTTTCAATTTGCTTATGCAATGTATTCTTTCTCGGTTAATGTCTCATAGTGTAAGAGGTGAAACATCTTGTGGGCAAAGGCATAGGTAACATAGGGTATGTATTCGCAGATAGCTGAGATGCCTTCACAATGGTTTAGAGGAACAAAGAATTACACAGTGGAGGAGTTCAGGCCCCACAAGCCCCCGTGGTGCAAATTGAAAGTAGACAAGCAAAGATTTCTATATTAGTTGAGATATCCAAAACCTCTTTAAAGAGGAGAGCCCACTTGGAGTCCAATAATGCCTTGACATAGTTTACAACACGAGTTAAAGAGAGATTTGGTGCTTTTTTTTTTTTTTTTTAATAGAAGAACAAGACTTTGGGTATCTCAAAATTGGATAATGACTATGAAAGAAGTATTTAGAGTCATAAAATGCCCTAGAAAAGAAAAAGTTGAGATGACCTTTGATGATTCATTAGAAGTAATCATATAATGATCTCAAAACTTTTGATGATTCACAGGCAATTTTTCTTTTAGCTCAAAACTTTGCACCGAGACCGACAGGATCTCAAATGAGACTTCAAAGCTCTAATCTAGAGTTAGATAATCTGGTAAGACTATTTTTAATGTGGAAGCTCTAAGGATCACTATTCCTCACCCTTGCGTTCGCGAAGTTTGATGACTTGTCAAACCCCGCGTACACTCAATATTGTTCACATCATGTACGTGCAAAGGAGAGGGGATTCTCTACTCTCCTTGCACTCACAAAATAACACCTTGACCTGCACTCCTCACTGCCGTAATTACCTCGGGACGATGAGGCTGACATATAAGCAAGCAGAGCAAGGCTGACACTTTGAGGGAACAACTCACAGATAATAATAATATTATCTAAAAGCACCAAGCAAATTCAAGAGGTAGGCGGGTTACCCTTGATGCGTGCCTCGCTCCTCGTAGATCTGGTGTATCGTCGTTGAAGAGTTCGTCATCGTTACAATGTCATAGCCCTTGAAATGACCCAAACCTAAGCTGTCCCGCTCAATGCATGTAGGCACTGAAGCAGGGAAGGGAAAATAGGCATTGGCCTAGCCTCGGCGGACTACTAAAGTCATCAACCAGCCGCCGAAATCTGCCACAGTACTTGGAGGCGTCTAAGGTCATCGTCATTGCTCTAAAGGAGTCGAGGGATGTCTCTGCCATGCCTGGAAGCATCGAGCTTCATGGTTGCACGTGCTCCCTTCATTGAAGTTGCTGTTAGATGCAACGCTACGCAGATCGAAGGGGGAAGGACGCACGAATGCCGGTGCTGTCGCTTGGGAAGGGAGGAGACGCACACACCCCAGAGCGCGAATGCTGCCGCCTAGGGTCGCTGCTAGGGGTTCTGGTGCCACTGCCGCCTGGGCATGTGGATGCTGCCTAGGTGTGCTAGAGCTGCCGCCGTCGGAATGGAGGAAGAGGGGAGGAATGCCACTTGCGTTCCCTTGGTTTTGCCGCTAAGAGAGGAGAGGAGAGAGTGTGCGTCTCTCTCTGTTCACTGTTGCTCGCCTCACCGATGGAGGGGGAGGCTACGCAAGTCTGGAATCGACGTGGTCGATTCATTCTCGCCTAGGGTTCTTGTCGCCGTCGAGTAGCCCTCGGAGAAAACCCTAGCCAACAACACATCAAAGCTTAAAGTCCTTTGCTGTTTGACAATTGCACTCGTTGCCGTTGCCGTTGATGTTGTTGCCACCCCACGGCCAGGATCTATCTGTAACCCTTGCTGCCCTGCGCAATTATCCACGTGGCTTCTAAGATCTTCACCACGTGACTCCAGGGATTGGATCATGGTTTAAGATAACGGTCCGGTTGGCTACTGGATTGGTACATACCAGTACCGGTACTGGTTGAAAACTGATTAAATATTAATTTCTTATTAAAAAAATAATATTTAAATATAAAAACTATTTTAATTAAGATTTAATATTAAACAATAGGTACAAAGCACAAATATACAAATTATAAATATGAAATTGTATACATAACGTAGAAACATACCGCTACAAGCTTACATTCAAAATGAGTAACGAGACTCATATGGATCCATATAGTTGGCTACTTCCATATGACTTAGATCTACTCCATAATTTTGTAATACTCACATTTAGAATTCTTCCTAGGACATATAGTATTGATATGATGAATTTCACATATTTAGCGAACTTGTTTGATCGAGTTGTGCTTGAGTGGTATGAACCACTGTCACTAGAACTAAAATAGGGACCCACACTGGATATAGATACATATTAGATTGATCAGATCCGTATCCATAGCTTGGTTGTGACCATGAAGATCCAACCTCTGTCTCTGTAACGTGGACCTCATCTCGTTATAGTCTTCTAAGGCTTGACTTTGTTGTTTACTTGGAGTTGAGCCTTTATCTCGCCTTTGATATTGTAATAGTTGTGTCCTAGGACAGCCATGGTCATCATCTTGAGTTGAATGAGTGTACTCTACCTCAACCATCCAAGGCTCTGCTTCTTGTTGTGTAGTTGACACATAACTTAGAGCCACCACCACTGTCATCTGTAATTGCATTGCTACTGACTGTTCTTTGCCTCTATTCTGACTCGTTATCTAACTTGTCATCTTCTTATTCATTAATAGTATATAACAGGTCTATTGTGCCTTTACCTTTTCGGAGGCTTCTTTGAAGTGTTGCCGATATAGCTTTTTTCGCTACTGTCTTCCTTTTAGATGTATCATACTGTAATTGAGAAGACTATCGTTGTGGTTGTGATCTGCGTGAACGTAGACCTATCTCCTTCATGCGCCAATCATCACCTAAATCTTCTAAATCAATTGGGCTCGTCTGGTCATGTTGATTGCCCACTTTGCTTGCAGCTAACTTTGAAATATATTGAGAAGAGCGAGGTGGATCACCAGGTTTATCGAGGGCCATATCTTGATCATCTTGAGTTGACCACCATTTCATCATGGGACCATTATCATATGAAATAAATGATTCATCAAAAGGGTCTGCAATTTCTAACTCTCTTTCATTTTTTACTCGTAAAATTTATAGTATGTCACATATTGTAGTGGATGTACACTATTTTTTTTCAAGGGAGCGGTATGATAAATGATTGCGAATCTTTGTATATATCAAGTAGAATGTTGACCAATTGTGTTTACATCTATTAGAAGAGACACATTGTGACAGGATGCGAATTGTTATCTTTTGTAAATTTGGTGCCTTCGCACCAAATTTTAACCACCATTCAGCTGGATATAATTTTAAAAATTTATATTAGACATTTGATTTAGAAATAATTTGTTTTAAAAAACCTTACTAAGATCTATTTTATATTTGAGATTTAGTGCTAATGAATCTCCGAAAGTCATTTCAGCTTCACGATACATCGATTTTTGTTAATTGCCGTGGTTGCTACTTTCAAATCCTCTATGCGAAAGATTATAGTTCTTAATGCTTTTAGTAAATCTTGATCATTCCCCAAGTTGTATCGATATTGATACGAGAGATTAAGATAATAAGCTACAAATAAAGAAATGAAGTTATTTTAAGAAAATATATCGACACAAAATAAAAATTTTAAAAATTTAATATTACTTACTAGCTGCATGAATATCTTGACGTAGCATAGTTTTACACCGATGTCTTATGATGTCAATATATCTATTGCCTCGGGAGCTAAATTTATTGGAAATTATTTTTATACAGTTTTCAATCATGTAATATATATATATCTCATCATTGGCTTTTTATTCATATCTACTTTATATAAGAATACATAAAGAGGCTCGACTATCGTGCAAATATCGGGCAAATTATCCTAGAAGCGTCCATTGAGAATTATATTCTCAACTAATTTTCTATCTCTTGATATTGCAAAATTAGAACTAGATCATTCTCCGGATGTGAACATTGCTTGAGACTTACTTTATGTGGGAGTAATGATTTTAAAAGTAAAAAATGCGCTGCAAACCTTATTACTGAAGGATGCAATATCTCTCTTTTTACAAATTATTGCATTTTAACATGCATCCAATAGTGGTTCTAGATGAATCAGGTGACAGTTTATGTACCCTTTAAATATTTTTCACCTATAATTCTGAAGTATCTTTCATGTAGTGTGCGGTGTAAGGTGATTAAATAATATGTGAAAAATTTAGAGTGATCATCTTGGCAGTGCTAATCAGTTGAACAATATATTGAGGCCAAATTTCTTCTATAACCCTCTTCATAACGCTAATAATATATGATACCTATGAAATTCAGATGAAGCATCAATAGACTTATGAAAAATTACTTTCTTATTACAACAAATAAGAAAATTTATAATACTCATCTTCGTCGGCCCCGTCTAAGTGTCACACATTAAAGTGACTCCAAAATTTTCTCACTGAAGTTTCATACATTTGATCAAAGTTTTGCATTCTTCAACTTCGTCATCGAGATACGATCTATCAATCTCACAGGGTAGGGGGCTTAATTCCTGGCTCACAATTTTGAATTTTGGACATCATAGAACAATGATATGGATCATTTATTATATTTCGTGGAATCCTATTAAAATGAAACCATCTTGATATGACTCAGCTGATTTCTACCTTTTTGTTCTTTGTATAGATGTTATCAATACACATATGCTTACTTGATTGAGAAAGGAATTCCCTAGAATCAATATTAGTCGGGGCGCGACCATGTACGTCTACTGAATAAAGAAAAATAAATACCTTGTTTGCCTGATGGTGGTGCATGACTTCCAACACCTCTACGCATGCTAGCACTTTGACCCAATGGTTAAGTGGGTTCCATACCGCCTAGGCCATGACTTCCAGCACCTCTACGAATGCTAACACTTTGACCCAATGGTTGAGCAGGTTCCATACCGTCTAGGCCACTCTCTGCACATCTTCTTTATATATAAATTGAGCTCTAGAGGCACGCATAGCTTTCTCCATCTCCAGTTGTTTTGCAGCATCATCATATTGACCTTGGTATGGATCATACCCGGAGGGCTCCATGGCATGACAGATGAAATCCATGCGTTCATTGGCAATACGTTGCTTAATGATTTTGTACAAATCTAAATTTGCCTTTATAGCTCTTCGGACCTCTTGTGGCACATTTGTACAATTTGTAACGCCAACAAAGCCTCCGACAAGATATTGCTTTACACGGATAGCACCTCCGCCTTTGAAAACTTTTTGACAGTGGATATAATGCCAATGGTGCCGGTTATTTTGGTGCTGGTTATTTAGCATCTTACGTGCATGCTAGCACGCAAGATCAGTATCTCTTTTTTGTGCCATTGGAAAGGAAAAAAAGAAAGTTTAGAAAAAGAAGATTTCAAGATTGAAACTAGAATGGTACCAGAAGAACTAGAGTTAAGAGACTTATTTATAAAAATAAATTTAGAATTTTTTAATATTTTTTAAATAAATAAATAAATATAAAACTAATGTTTTATTAATATATAAACAAAGACATTGACGTACTTTTGGTTGCTCTTTCTTCACAGGTGCACAGAGCACCTATTTATTAGTAATTAATTAATTATTATTATTAATATTAAAGATATAATTAATAATTAATTATATAGTTAATGTGAGTGCACAGTAACACGTGCCCAGTGTTTAAAGCTAGTTGATTTTTAAAGGTTTAGGTTGAAACCATCCAGTCCGGGATCGGTCATCCACCGGACCGGTACAAACTGGACAAACCAGCCAGTACTAGACTGGTATCTTAAACTATGTTCATGATTCATCTGATTTGATTTTTATGTCGTAACCTCACTTGGAGCAATTTTGGAAAATTCATTGGATTACAAGTGAAATTTCAAGTGAAATTTGATATCTGATTAGAAGAGAACTTATTGGATTTTTTTTTAAATTGATATTTGATTGGGCAGTCATAAGATGCATGATTTATTACCATGACATTGTTTATTTTTCTAATTATGGATGTGGTCATAAGAAAAGGATAAACAAGAATTACTTGTGTTATTGAGACTGTGCTAGTAGTTTGGCCAGTTAATGATATTATGATCAAATATAGTCTTGCTTATGATTCTATTTTATGTATGACCTTATAAGTATATTTGATTTTGATAATGATCTTGTGAGCACACTTGTTTACATTGATAGTCACAATCGTATTGAGTTTTGATTTCATGATCATGTCTGTTATGATTTTAGTTCATATGTTTATGATTATGATATTTTGATCGTATGTACTCTTGAGTCTTGACTCCATGATTGTATAGGTTCTTGGTTATGATCTTACAATCTCAGTTAATCATGATTTTATGATGATGTGTATCTATGTTATGATTTTATAAACAGACTATCCTTATTTATTTGATTATGACTTTGTGACCATGCCTGTTTTGTTAGTAATCGGTGATCACGTCTAAATTTGAAATTATGCTAAAAGCATGCTGCTCGTGATATGATGATCATTATGATAGTGTAGTGACCCAAGGATCATATTAAATATGAATTTAAGATCTCAACTCTTTATGTAATCTTATCCATGTATGAAATTATGAGTGTACCTAAACTGATCTTATGGATGCTTTTAATTTTGATGCTTGATCGCATCTGTTTTGGCTTTATGAAAGCACATGATCTCCTACAAAAACTTATGTTCCGAACTAATCATGATCTTGTAATGATGATTTGATGATAATGATGTCACGATGATGATCTTATGGGGATCTTATGATTGTATTTATTTTGTTAATGATATCATGAAAATTTATGACATTTGTTTATGATCTTTTCATAACATCTATTTTCGATTTTGATCGTGCTTGCTCGTGATATGGCATTTGTTTTGGATTATGATCATGACAATACCTGCTAGGATTCTGGGATTGTACTTGTTCATGATCATATGATTGTACGTGGTTATGTTAATGATCTTACGATCATGCTTCTTTTGTTAGTGATTTGATGATTTATGATAGCGATCTTAGGTTCACTGCTATTTATGTTTGTAAGTTTTTGCTCACATCAGTTTATAATCATATGATCCTATTTATTTCTTTAAATCTATTATGATCTTGATCTATCTTGATGTTGGTAACAGATCTTGTATTGCTTTGACCGTATGACCATGTATGTTAATGTTTATGATCTTTTGATCAACATGTTTTGATTTTTGTTTCATGATCATATTAGTTTATGATCTCATGTTAAGATTTGTTCATGTTTGTAATCTTTTGATCAAACTTGACTTGTTGATTAATACCATGATCACATTAGTTCATAGTTGTATGACATTATCAGTAATGTTTGGGATTTTAGGATCATATATGTGTCAATCCAACGTTATATTTGTTTTTGCGGTCAATTCATGATCATACCTCTTGATGGTCGTAAAGTCATGTTTATTTATGATCTTGCTGTCACATTGAACAGTAGTTAGAGATTTTTCAGACAATTCAATTGTTTTGCCAAAAATTCTGTATATTTTCCTCATTCCTGGTTATTTTGTTTTGCTCAATAGTGCCTTCCCTTTACCATGTCTGAATCTTGGTAGCACCTGAATTCTGGAATAATCGTTTTTACAAATATTTTCTTGATTGCTAGCGCCGTTCACTAGAGTTTACTAGTACCACACTAGAGTTTACTAGTACCGGTCATACTAACATGAAGTATACCAGTACTAGTTTTGTCTAATACCAGTACATAGTACATATTACATGTACCGGGTGGCACGAACCAATTCCCGGAAGCTTAGTTTTCAAGTCAAAATTTTACATGCTATGGGAAAAATGCAGGTCCAACTGGATGTCAACTAGAATTTTTGACCGGACCTTCTATATGGAAATACTAAAGGAATCATTGTTGAGGACAATGAAGGATATTGATGCAATGTTTTCTAAGGAAAGTGCTGTCTTTACTTTTGAAATATTATAATTTGTAAGTAGTGCTTCCTGTTAAGCAAGATCCTTCTAACTCTTTGCAGGAAGCTTTGCTGAAAAACCTTGCGTCCGGATCTACTGCCGTGGTTGTTCTGATAGTTGATGGTGATCTTGTAGCTGCTAACGTTGGCGATTCAAAAGCTCTTTTATGTACAGAGGCTTCCCATCATCATAATCAAAGAGGTCTCTGCTACTTCAGTTGCTCTTTTGACGCTGCTTTTTCACTGATATAGTGTTATCTTTAGCATCCATTCTATTGCGCTTTATGATGAGTAGTATTACACCGCTGCTCATGGTTAACAATTATATTTGCCATATCAGAACAATTACGACAATTTTTTAACAAAAAGTGCTAAGTTACCACATGGTAAACAAAACAACATTGGTCAAACTCTATTAGCCACAGTTTTTAGTTAGACTATACAAAGGTTTAAAAAAACCAGTCCAGTTGTACATACAGGTCCATGTGCCTACCGTCCCGTAAGCTAGCCATACCATCCGATATGTACTAGTTTTTAAATCTATGGACTATAGAAGATCTTCCTAGAACCTGCCTGGCCAAATTGAACACCCTATTAATAAATCATCAATGCAAAGCAGCAGTTGTGTACTTGAGCAAGTCCCCAATACAACAATATCAACAATGACAATCATAATGATGTCTAAGAAATGTTCAATTTGATTCTACCACTGTCCGAAACTGTATCAAATTGACTAGCCACAAGCTGACCTTAACTGGACTGATATTTCAGCCTTTAGTTAATCAAAACCGGGTAATATTGTTTAGTCCATTTGCTGTCCAGAACTAGACAGTCATTGCTGCCGACTGCTGTCCATTTTTGGACAGCGTGTCCAGGTTATTGCCAGCTCTCTTTCCATTCAAAGATAAAAAGACACATTCTTTTGCTGTCCATTTCTGTGCAGCAGTTCGAGCCTTGTTGCTGCTTAAAATGGGTAGCAATCCTATTTTTTTTTGCTGTCCAAAACTGGGCAGCAATTCAAACATTTATTGCAGTCCAAAAATTGGGGCATCACAGTGTATTTGCGTCGCAACCCAGGGAGCAGATTTTCCCCCTCCAATTTGCTATAAAACAATTCTTCTAAGCCGCAAATCCAGATATTTTCATGCATAAACATTTGTCAACTTATGTAGGTATAATCCTTACAAAAACTAAAATTGGCATCAAAAAGTGCTAAAAAGTTTCAATAGAGTGGCTTGGAATGAAACTAAGTCGGCTAGAATCCGTTTTAATCATTAATTTTTATTACCATTTCATCAGATACAAGCTCAAGATCAAGAAGGATCACAAGTACCAGCATCTAGGGTTATAAACCCCTTTTATACATCATGAAACCTCAGATTTAAGGCATAGAATCCCTCCCTCACTATAGAAATGAGTTATCTTCCATTTAGTGAAAACTTACTGAAAAGTTTCACTGGAAATCACCAATCTGTCTTCTCTTCCCTTGTGCCTTTCTCTCTCTCTCTTTCCTTTCGTTACATGCTAAACACACTTTGAAAACTATGTTGGAAAGAACGGCAAACAAAGGGGAATGCCGTGGTCACTATGGTCCTTGCAAAGACCTTGCCTAGGATCTGATATGAAGGGTAGCTCATGAGCTATCTGATTGGATGATTGTTGCCTTGGATTTCCTGACCAAACTGCAAAAAGATTAAATTCATTCTCAAGCTTGGAGAATTTTGTTCTTTTGTGGTTCTGATCAATCAGTCTAAGTAAAAGCCGTCCAATTGGATGACCCCCGATGCACATGATTCTATGCGGGCAAGCTGTGTCTAGGTTTTGTATTCAATAATTACACGAACTCCTCCCTTCATTTCTCTTTCAAATAAGGATTTTCAACTTCAAATAAATCAAAATAGAGATGAGATATTATCATCTTAAATTTATTCTTTCATTTGAGTATCATATTGGTATTTATTTATTTTAATTCTTCAGTTCTGTAGATTCATGAGAAACTCCTACGAGATTTATGTAGTTCGCAACACATTTATTACTATTTAAATTTCAGTTCATAACACCTATTTGATTTTCTTTATCAAAATCAATTTTTACACAAAGTAGCCGGGACCACATCGTTTGCTGCATTTTTATATTCACAACTTAAATCTACCTCTAAAACTTAATTAGGTTTCTTGTGGTGTTCTCTTGTACTGCTTCTCCTAAACCAATTAATGAATGACTAATGGTGGCACTAGGCAATAGAATATTGATTTTTTACAAAGTCTTTATTAGAAATCATAGTTCTATTAGAGTAGATTACTCAAACTGTGGGACAGATTTTCTGGTTTGATTGCTCTGTCATCACCATTTGCATATTAGTTGCAAGGTTTGAAAAGCCGGTGCGAGCGAGGACTGGAATTGGCGCCCGCACGCCTTCACTGCTCGTATCTGCTGCTCGCTCTATACTTCAGTTTTTTTTTCTTTTTCTCCTTCTTCCTCTCCTCTTTTCTTCTTATCTGTGCCACTGTTGCTCCTCATGTCTGCCTACCTCGAACTGGTACAAACTTTACAGAATGGTTTTTGATTCCTTGGTACATGTCACAGATCTTTTAGTTAAACTGTTCTGTCCTTGATTATATAATGCTTACCTGTGGCCATAGTTCTGTTGTTCAACTTCCTTGTGGTAAGAATTAATGATTTATTTTTTCCAGTTTGGACAGGATGCTTCTTTAGCTAAAAATTGTATGTTTACTAGTTGATTTAGGTAAATTCAATATTTTTAAATTCATTACAGTGTGCAGCGTGACATTCATTTGCTGTGTTAATATGCTTAAGTTATTAATTTCTAATGTATAACTACCAAGGATTGGTCTAAGGCGTAAGGAGATTACGAGTGTTTTAATAGACAAGTGAGTTCACACATTTAGTTTTTATGAACTTTTTGACCAGACTATATCTCCACGATGAAGCTTTTATGTTTTCTTTTTCTTTTGTTTTCAATTTTGTTCGTCAACCTCGTTTGGATGATAAATCACTATATTCACTTAGGCTGCATTTGGTGAAGCTGTCGGAGCGAGCCCTATTTGTTAGAGCTGTTTGGTAGAGCTGTGCTATTGTTATTGTCTTGAAGGAATGTAAATTGATGCACCACACATTTTAAATGCTGGAAGAGCTGGAGTGATGCAACATGAAGAAATTTAGGAAAGGAAAACAACCTATATTCGAAGAATGTGTATTACTTTACTATACATTTTCAATCGCTGTAGTTTATGCCTTACAAGAGTGTTCTGGAAGGATCTGTTTCATGCTCTGAAAAATATTTATGTATTGAATTATTAGTTTAGCTGAAGTTCGGTGACTCTATATTCCAATATTGAAATTAGTGTTTGGACATTTGACACATTCACATCCTATTGAGTAACCTGTCAAATTGCTAATTTGAATACCTGAACTATTGGCTGGAGTGTTGAACTAATCAGTTGAAGGTGGATAAGGTAGGCTTATGTATTTATATGATTGTCTACTTGATCCTATTCTGGATGCTGTTTCGTAGCAATTGAATAGCATTCTATTCACACAATCAGTTGGATAATAAACAATCAAGTTTATCTACAGTACTATATAGTGGTACATCAGCGACAAACGAGGCTGTGATGGAGATCTGAAATTGAGCAGATTAGAGTTGAAACTTGAAAGAGAAAGGAATTCAGGAGTCAACATTCAACAGTTGTCAAAACTAATGAATATCTGCAATGCCACATTCTCATTGTCTTCCTTGTGTGATGGATGGAGGGAATATAAGAGTGTATTATCCATTTAAGAACGACAGCTATGAATTTAATGGGATTTAATCTTCTATTTCTATCATTGGTAGGGTGATGATTAGACTTTAGAATAGAAGAATCTGAAAGAAAAAATGTGGTTAAGTATAAATTAAAACATACATATGTATACATGCATATTGCAACATTACAAAGCTCCTGTTTAAACCAAGTAAGGTTTTATTCACAGATTAAAACAGAAATTTTTATTAAGAAAATTTGTTAATTGTCGATACCGGTGCTTTGTGAGCAGATGTTGTATCTGTCCTATGTCTTCAGTGATGATTTATATTCTTATCATCAAATAAAATGACATGTGGGCTTTATTATCTTCTGTTATTGGTTTGCTCCTGCTGTCTTGCATCGAAGATAATGTTTGTTTATTCTGTATATATTGCAGGTAATTTGTCAAGGCTTAGTCGACAAAGGAGAAATAAAGGTGCCGTAGTTCCTATTGGTGAATATGGACAATTGAAGTTGGCAACCAAAGATGTACCTAATTATTACGTTAAGGAGCTCACAATGGACCATCACGCTGATAGAGAAGATGAAAGAAGCAGAATTGAAGCTGCTGGTGGATATGTTGTTGAGTGGGCTGGTGTGGCTCGGGTGAATGGCCAGCTGGCTGTAACTCGGGCTATAGGTGATATTGCGTTTAAAAAGTAATTTTCTTGTCTCTTAAGTGGCTAATCCCCCTTCCATTTTTATTGCCTCTATCATTGTTATAAAGTGTATTTGTTTTCTGTCTAACTTAAAGTTCACATTGTACAAAAAGTATGATTTGTTTCGACAGTGTTAAATATAAAAGTGAGCACTATAGGGTGTGTGTCAAATAGCATTAGGTCTATAATTGAGCCTTTCTTTTAACTGACGCATTGTAAATCGTTAAAAGTATGCATTTATATCTAAGCTTACCTATACGACTCGCATACTGTGATTTACTTGGACGTGGAGTTTCTTACAGTAGGGTTGGATTCATATTATAGTCACTCATACCTGTAGCACCGATTGCAAGGACGCACATTTTGCAATGTTAGTGCATCTAGCATCTTTTTGATGGTTCAAGGATTACTACGTGAAAATACTTTAAGTATCTTAAACGCTTGTATATTTTTTTATGCTTATTTCATTGGATAGCCTTGTATTTATATTGTAAATCCTAAAAGTAATCTCATTCACTTATTTATCGTCTTCATTGTTAGCTATGGTGTGGTCTCTACACCTGAAGTTACAGATTGGCAACATATAACGGAGAATGACTCTTATCTGATTGTTGCTTCTGATGGGATTTTTGAGAAGCAAATGGTGCAAGAAGTTTGTGATTTATTGTGGTATGAAAAAGTAAAATCTAAGACGGAGATGGAATCTATTCACAGTATGACATACTCCTTAGCTGATCTTTTAGTGAACACTGCTTTTGAAAGGGGTACCATGGACAACATGGCTGTCGTAGTCATTCCTTTAAAACATACTGGTAGTTCTGGAACTTTTGTTAAGAATGAGTTTGATCTACAAGAAGCCTCTGATTCACCATGGATCGGATTGCAGAAAAAATTAGGTAATGCAATTGATCGTGAATCCATTATTTAAGCCTTTGATTCATCAAAAAAAGTCTGATTCATGGTTTGAACTTTTCATTGCTTATTTTTTCTGATTTTGCCAGAAAATATGCATCCTTTGCAGGTCTTGTACCTATTGAATACTCCAACCATATGTCATCAAAGTTCAATCGGCTTTTGGTATGGAGACCTTCTTATTGTTGAGATTTGTTCCTGTCTTTTTTAGTATAGCATCATGTCTTTCATATTTTGTTATGTCACTTGCAATTGTTGCTCTATTCTCAAGTTATAAGCAGACTGTAGGGAAAAATATTTTTGCAGTAAGAATCTTGTGATTTATTACTTCTATAATAATCCGCTTATAGCTTGGTGAGGGTCATAGTCTAATTAGGTTAGGAATCTACTTATGCATTGCCCTTTTATTTTTCTACCAGAGCGCTTATGATGGTATTAACATAGCTTTAATGGTATGACACATTGTATATAATTGCATCTTTAGTTTCTTACTCAGTATATTCTACGTCAAAGATGATTCTGTGCATTCCGGCTTTAACTCTTGTACATAATCTGCATCTGTAGTTTCTTTTTACTCGGTATGTTCTCCCTCAAGATGATTTTGTGCATTCTGGCTTTAACTTTTGTAGGTTGAAACGAGACACAGAAGCCTTGGTTGCTTTTATCTATCGGAAAATCTGAATTGGAATGTGGATTATGTTTATCAATCTCCTAAAGAATCTAAAAGTGATGGAGATAATGGCTCATTGCTCGAGTCATATATATCATGTAGTAGTAAGTTTTGCTGTTCCTGTTTATTCTCATGAATAAACTGACATGATCTTAATAAGTCTGTCGACACATTCTGATTTCTTATGATAACTATTTACAGTTAAAATTGAGTCAAAGTGTCAAACTACAATGCATTGTTTCATTGTTTGCTACATGTTAATTGCTCGACAAATACTAGCGTTGTGTTTTAATGCAACTCCCGGTATTATTCTCTAAAGACCGAAAATAAATTATTTACAACATAGTTCTGACCTCCCATATTACCATTTATATTCTTCCCGCTGTCCTTTTTTTTCTCAAGTTATTTCCTTTGTTGTTTCAATCAGAAATACAATATTAACAAAAAAAGGTCCTTTTTGCATTTTCTTTTACAAAATTGATACAGATTTTTATGCAGACTGTTTAGAAAAATTGATTGATATTGTGAAGATCAACACTATGCAAATTTTGTTGAATATTGACTTGTGAGGATATTCTTAGTTAATGATTAATATTCATGCAAATATCTAAGGCTAACTTTTCCACATCAATAAGATCAAGCTTTTATTGATAGTGCAATAAGCTTTCCTAATGATTAATTTACTCAAACATTTAAACAAAAATGAACTCTCAATTCTTGGTTCATATTTCATTTTCTCACCCTGATATTGATTGCAATGTTTTAGGAATCAGTTAGTACCGCCTAGTATTGGTGGTACATACTGGTCCATTTGTTGACTAACACACATACCTTGTGTGTACGGTTGCTCCCAATTTGTACTGACTTGAATAACCTCTAGGTCTTCAATGGTCAGGAAACTAGCTGTTTTGAGCTTTGTGCCAATTTGTCCTTTTGCAAATGGCTAGAATCCTTACTCTAGTCATTTGTGATTTTTAGGGGGTCTCTCTCCTATATAAATCCTTTAAACACTTTAATTCTTACTCACAGACTCAATTTCCTTTATTTTTCAAACTCTTTCTAAATTTTCAAACTATCTTAGTTCTTTCGAATTTTCATTCTTGTACCAAAACACAAAACAATGTTCTCACATGGTAACATGCTTTGAGAATGCTGAGTAATCATCACTGTTGTGAACACATCTATTACAATGCTATACTCAAGGAAGGGGCATCACTTAGGTCAAATTGCATCAAGGCATCACCAGAGATTCAATCGGCATTTTGTGAAACTTTTCATTTTAAATAAACAAGCAACAAATATATTATATTCAAGGAGTATGAAGATTTTGATTGTTGTACATTGGAGACAGTGGTGGAGCCACATAGAGTTGAGTGTGGGCAAATGCCCCACTTAATTCTTCAAATTACATAAGTTTATATACATATTTATAATATTAGATGTATATAAATTTTAATTTGCCCCTAGTAAAATTTTTTTAGTCTTGCTAATATTATCTCCCAATGCCTATTGCCCCCTATACCTTTGGGTTCTGCCACTGATTGGAGGGCCATGGAGATGCAAATTTTGAGGACATCTAGAGGGAGGTGACTATGACTTTTGAGGACTTAATGTGCAATTTACTTTGCTATAATTTGTTGCATGTCTTCAATATGAGACTATTAATGATAGTGGTAGCAATAATGGAAGATCAACATTAGGTATGCTTCAAATGAGCTAAAATAAGAGTGTGCATGACGGCTCCATGGGTTAGGTAATCTCTATTGGTGGTTGACAAATGATCCTTTTTTTGGCTTAAATGAGGAATTGGTGACTAAGCACTATTGATGCTAACTAGTTTTCTTGTTGCAAATAAGCGAACATAAATTGACACGGTTTATTATGTTGACTTGCCATGCCCCTCACGCATCTGTTGCAGCACTGCAAATGTTGCCTCTGCCTCATAAATGCACAACTCAATTCATTATCCGACTCTTGATGCAAGTTGTCCTCCACAAGTGTACCCCAATATATTCCTAATTATACTAACTTTTGTCTCACATTTCCCGATGGGCTTCAAGATATGGACATGAATCAAACTACTCTATACTATCTTTGTTATGCAAAGTGGTGTTAGAGGTCTCCGTGGTCACAGGTTCAAACCAGCTTTAATTAGGGGTGAGCATTCGGTATTAACCGATATCGAATTTACCGAATTAAAATTACCGAAATTTTTTATACCGAATTTTCAGAAACCGAAATTAAAATTTCAGTAAATTCGGTAAATTACCGAAAATATAATATAAATTATACAATATATAATAACATAATTATTTTAGCTTAGACAACAATAACACATCAATTAACAATAATAGGGAATTAGAGATTGAAAAAATATATAAATTAAGTACTATTATATCTAAGTCAATATCTATTCTTTATCCCTAGGTTTGGGTCAAATTTGGGTCAAGTTTGGGTCAAGTTCTACAAAATGAGAAGACAGTTCAACGATATCATCAATTAACAATAACAATGAATTAGAGATTGAAAAAATGTATAAATTAAGTATTATTATATCTAAGTCGATATCCATTCTTTATCCCTAGGTTTGGGTCAAATTTGGGTCAAGTTCTACGAAATGAGAATGAGTTCAACGATATCATCAATTAATAATAACCGAGAATTAGAGATTGAAAATAATGTATAAATTAAGTACTATTATATCCAAGTCAATGTCCATTCATTATCCCTAAGATTGGGTCAAATTTGGGTCAAGTTCTACTATATATATCGTTGAACTTGGTTATGTTTGAACCAGTTCGACGATATATATAGCAAGTTCGACAATAATTATTGTTGAACTTGCTATATATTTCGTAGAACTTGACCCAAACTTGATGTAAATATATATATAAATTAAGTATTATTGTATCCAAGTCAATGTCTATTCATTATCCCTAGGTTTGGGTCAAGTTGGGTCAAATTTGAGCTAAGTTCTACGAAATGAGAAGACAGTTCAACGATATCATCAATTAACAATAACAATGAATTAGAGATTGAAAAAATGTATAAATTAAGTACTATTATATCTAAGTCAATATCCATTCTTTATCCCTAGGTTTGGGTCAAATTTGGGTAAGTTTGGGTCAAGTTCTACGAAATGAGAATGAGTTCAACGATATCATCAATTAATAATAACAGAGAATTAGAGATTGAAAATAATGTATAAATTAAGTACTATTATATCCAAGTCAATGTCCATTCATTATCCCTAAGTTTGGGTCAAATTGGGTCAAGTTTGGGTCAAGTTCTACGAAATATATAATAAGTTCGACAATAATTATTGTCGAAGTTGCTATATATATCGTAGAACTTGACCCATACTTGATGTAAATATATATATAAATTAAGTACTATTGTATCCAAGTCAATGTTCATTCATTATCCTTAGGTTTGGGTCAAGTTGGGTCAAATTTTGGTCAAGCAAATATATAAAAAGTTCTCCAGAAACAATTCTGTTCCAATTTATTCACATTACTATGATAATATTAATGTGGTATCAATTATAATTTAAGCTCTAACATCACATGTTCACGATGAGAACCGAGTCCTGTAAAGGAATGCTTTGAACTTAGAAAGTATTCACTAAATCCGTAGATTTATTAGATTTAGATCTGTAGATTCAAATCCAATACTCACCCAGCCACGCTTTAACTCACGCACCACTCACGCCTATGCCCCACTATTAAATATCAAATTATAATTAATATAATTTATCGGTAAATCGGTTTTTTACTGAACCGATTTTTAAAAACCGAACCGAAAACCAAAAACCGATATTCACTAAATCATTTACCGTTGCCGAAACCGAAATATTTTTAACCGAACTGTTTTTACCGAATTTTTCGGTAATCGGTAAAAACCGATTTTACCGACCCGAATGCTCACCCCTAGCTTTAATACCATCTTTCACGGGCTTAGATTTTGTTTAAGAAAAATCTTTAGTGAAAATAGAGACTATCATGCGGTGATATCTACACTAGAGGATATCTAGCCTTGCTATGCATAACGTCTTGAATTTTAGCGAATATGAGTAATATGCACTAAGACTATGCCAAGTGTACACCTTGCAACGCTTAGGCCTATGAAGAGCATAAAGTTATTCACTATAAAAGCGATGTTTACAACATAAATAATGATGGGCAAATGGACACCAAGATCCTCAAGAGGGTGGCTGATGAGCACCAGCACTATATGGGCTCTAAACCATAGTTTTGTGAGCTAAAGGTTTCATTAGACTGGTGCGCTAATTATATACAGTTCGCATGATAGTGGGTAAAGTCCATGTACTCACAAGGATTTATCATGCCCCTAGCATAGCCCTCAACACACTTAGGAGCTATGCTGGCCATAGTTCAAAAATTCGGTTTGGCGACTCACCGGATCGGTCCGGTATAGTATCGGCAAATTGGGTGAGATCTTGCCCCATGTCCGCCCTGCTTTTCGCCGAAGCTTCGAACGAAAGGAAGCTTCTGGTGGTAGTGGAAACTTCTTCCGCCACTTCAGCGCCGCCATCTGTCGCTTCCACGCTGTTGTCCGCCGCTTTCGTGCTCCGGTCCCTCGCCGGACTGGTACCAACTGGAGGAACTGGTTCCTCACACTGATGTTGGCTCATATTGGAGTCCATAATCCATAGTTGATATAATATTTTATATTTTTGAGAAATGTAAACACTTGACATTATACCTTGTCCATCATGGTATTTCTAGGATTCCAGTTAGGTGGGTTTGGGGTTTGTCATGTTATATGCTGGTTAGGTTTATTTTTCATTTGATCATTTTTCTATGACATTTTGTCTTTTGGTAATGAGATATTTCTCATGGTTTGAAACAAGGTTCTAAATTTCAGTTCTCAAATCACTTCAAACTATGGTTCTAAAGACTGGTCTGTACTGGGCAATATAGCCTATTTGTACCAGGGACCAGTATATGGAACAAGGTAAATTCTAGAGCGGAGCCAAGTGGACCAAAGTGGAGAAGAGGAAAGAAGAGAAGAAAGAAGGAGAGGAAGAAGAGGAAGAAGAGGAGAAGAAGACATCAAACTCTAGAAGCTCTACTCTGCATTCCTCCACTCTTTTCCTCTTCATTGCTCATCTTCTCCTCCTTTTCTTTGGTTTGCTCTCCACATGCAGAGCTTCCAGCTTTCACAAGATGCATGTGGAAGGGAGCTTCTGGCTGTGAGTGTCTTTTCTTCTTGACCTTTTCTTCCTTACTCTCCTTTTATGCGGCCGACTTAGAGATAGTCTTTAGACATATGTTAAGTCTTGTGCTTGAGTAAAATATTAAATCTTTTAAGTGAAGAAAATTATAATACTCTGGTTTAGTCTCACATGAAAGTGAGAAAAAAGATAGTATGATATAGAAGGTTTAGTGTGTCTACTATCATTAACTTAGATTTAAGCTTTTTAAATTAAGCTATGTGTCATTTGGCTCACCAAGTTAATGGTTTGGCGGGTTGTAACATCTTCTCTTCTTTCCACTTCTCCATGTCAATCTAAACCACTTCACTCTTTAGAACCTTGGTTTGAAGTGATTTTGTTTAAATATTTGAAACGTATGATAATCAGATTCATGTTTGTTGTCTTCAGAAACTCATGTTTAACCATTCATGCCTTTTGATTGCTACCATGTTCATAGTGGATGCATTATGTCCTTTTATTGGAATGTTTAGATGGAGGGTCCTTGGAACTTTATAAAGACCAGAAACTTTGCTGGCACTTCGGGATTCATGATGGAGACAAGGGCCAATGCACTAGTCCTGATGTTTTTGCCAAGTTTCTAGGATTGCTCGACTCAATTCCTTACAGTAATATCAGAACAGCTTCTTCAGAATCTTTCGGGTCTGAAGTACCTAACTTCAGGTAATTCTTTTGGTCCTTACCAATTGAAAATTTCTTATAGAACTTTTTTTTAGAAGAATAAATTTTAATCATCATAATAGTTCACCACAAGATCTACAGGCATATGTCCAAATAAGGGAAAGGATTGAATACATTGACCACTCAAATTTTGGCCAACCCTCATGAATAACTTGGAAGAAATGGATTTCATTCATCCATAGCAAAAAAAAGAAGAAAAATTGAATGTGGGCTACTTTGCTATAATTTGTTCTATCTGATGGAATTAAAATTATATTATCTCTGAATGCTATTTTTTAAAAGCCATTGGATCTCATTCTTGTCTGCTATACCAGTTTGTTATTTGCTCTGTGTAGGTTTCTGTTACTCTTCAACTGGTATTTGTTAACAGTACATTTTTTTTAATTAACATAGGTACATCTTAAAGAGAAAGTTTGATCGTGGATCATATGGAGAAGTTTGGTTGGCATTTCATTGGAATTGCTCCGAGGCCAGTGATATATTCAACTGCAGCCACAAAAGCTTTTATCATTTTGCTAGCATACTTGAGATGGAGAAATCTAAGTGCAATGACAGCACAGATAGCAAAGCGTCTAACCATGACTGCTTTTATGATCAGAGTAATAGCAATTTGTACATTCTGAAGCGGATAATGGTAAGATAATATACATTTATTTGTGTTTTTCTTTGTTAAAATTTACTGGAATATTTGGAAATTGAAAAGTTTAGTATTGCTCTAGTGTGCTTTTGATTTTTTTTTCCTATACTGTTGAAAGAATACGTAAGTTTATTGACTCAGATGAATCTACACACATATTGTTTAACTTTGTACATGCTTTGATTATGTCTTTTGGTATCTTGATCTTCTGAGGCTTGCGAATGCAAGCTACCCCCAAAGTTTTTGATTTGATGAAGCCACAGCAATTAGTTGGTTGAGCGTCTTTTCTGTGTTGATTTTTATATTTTTTAACCTTAATATATTGAATTCAATTATGCAATGGATCTGCAGTTAGCTGGGTTAAAATTTCTGAAAATTCAATGAAGAAAGTAAAATACAAGACACATAATGTGTCAAGGCAGACATAACATAGCTTTACTACCCCATGTAATGCTAAAGTCACTAACAATGACTTCTAAGTTCTAGTCTAACACAGTTTAATCTTCATATTCTATGTGAATGTTGATGTGAAATTATCAAGGGGATATGGAACTGAACCAGGATGTTTAGGAGTACTAATGAATCACGATATAAAAAAACTTTAGCAAGAAAAATAAATAAGTGATTATGTAGTTTGGTAAAAATCTGTATGGAAAAGAAGATTCTTCTATAGAATTTTACCTACTTCTGTGTAGGTCCTGGTTCACACTTCACAGTATATATGTTGTATGAACTATGAAGTGTTAAATATGCTTGAATCAAAGAACTCTGAAATTTCTTGATTTCAATATTTCACGTCTGTTTACTTTTGCCACCTTGATCTTGCTCTGCTCAACCATTACTAGCGTATTTTTCTAAAAGACCTACTTGGCCTGCTGGTGTCTTGTTTTTCTGCTATCCTTCCCAAATGTAATGAATTATCTGCTGCTCCTTTAACCTTTTCCCTTTTCTTGTAGTTGTCTTGCAAATAGGTACCTGTAAGTTTGTATGAGTTCATAATTTGCTGAACTAATATATGGAAGTATGGTTGTTTGCAAGAGTGTGAAAGGTAAGAGCAATAAAATTACTATGTAGATAAATAGAAAGACGATACACCAACCTGTATAATTTCAAATACTAAATGAGGCCATTAGACACCAGTTCAATTCAACTGGTGTCTTGTTTGATACCAGCCTATTGAGGCCTAATTATGACGGTTTAGTAAGGTATCAGTTAAATGTTTAATTTGTCTGCTTAAACCACCACTCACTAAGTTTGTTTGTTAGGCAATTTGAAAGCTTCGAATCCTTTGTATTTTTATTGTCTGAACTAGACTGACAGAAATTTAACTTACAGAAAACATCTGATGAACATATTTTTACAGGATAAATTCCAAAATTTCTGAGCAAGTTAGAATCCGAAAGCATGCTGCTTGCTTTAGTATGAATGGACAGTCGTGTGGATCATTCACCAGAAACTCATCATGTTTCATTTATATACATACTTTTTGCTGTAATCCACTGCTATGTTTTTATCCATTATATCTTTGGTACGCATTTTGTTTCAACTATTATTTCTTTGGTCTGTTTTGTGCACAAGTATTATGTATATATTGCTTGCGTTATCTTTGATTATGTGATGCTGACATATCGTTAGGTGGAGAGGGGGGCCAATGCATACTTAAGTGGATTGCGCGAAAAGTACTTTGGAGAGATTTTTCTAAATGCTTCAATATCTCTTCGGATTTTGGTTAGAGAACCACAGACAGTCTATTTTACAGAACAGAAATCTGATTTCTCTGATATTTTGGAAACGAACAAATCATATGCTAAAGAGATGGATTACCACTTCAACACAATGAATATGAATACTGGGAATTACAGAGGAATCCCGATCAGCTTCGAAGAAGGTTTAAAACATATAGCTAGATATGTAGAATCATTTGAGTCTGAATCAAAGGAGATATGGCTTGTTTTTAGGAATGAAGGCATCTCTCTATCAAAGCTAATTTATACAGCGGAAGAAGTAAAGTTATTTAACAGTGATGACACGGACGAAAAGTTTAGGAATCTGCAAGTATTACGCCCGTCTTCTTGGTGGCACTGGCTAAGGACAGCAGAAGCAGGACACAATGAAATGAAAAATCTGATACGGCAATTGGTAAGTGTATGATGCATCTCTTATGTACTTTACTGATTTTTCTTTATAAACACGTGTGTGATGAAATAGAAAGGGTAGTTTCTTGTTTCCTGTGCAAATATACAACATAGCCTTTGCTAGGGATCATTGTTTGGGCATCTATCATGAGTTATTTGATAGGAAACAGTCCTATGCGTTGTAAATATTCTTTCTTTCTTTCAAAATTTTTTTTTTGTTACTTGTGTTTTCATTCTATACTTGTACATCGTGCTGGATGGTTGCTTCACATTCTGCATGTTGTCGCATAGTGATGGCATCGCGGGACTTTTTTGGCACATTACTGGATTGTGAGTGGCTGAATCTGCTTTGTACTCCTTTTTGCATGTTACATGTTGAAGTTCATTCGTTTGTGGGACTGGTTCTTGGCCAGTATACTGTTTACTCATTGGGCATAGGAGCTATGTCGATCCAATCTGGATGCAGACAAATATGATAACATTTGCAGACTAGGGGTCCCAGACTATGTTAAATAATCCATTTCAACCAAGGTTTCAAAAATTGATTTGAATTGGTCCGTACTGGACTGAACCGAAAGCATATTGATGAAAGGTTTCACGGCCCTTCATCTTCGCATCACAGCTGCATCTGTCTCTTGTCTTTACAGCTACACTCTGCCGGACAGAAACGAGAGCAATGAGTGACGAAGCTCTGTCCAGGGCAGGGCTATTGCTTGCAGATGAAGCGGTGGATGGCGCTTCTCCCTGTGGTGGAAAGCTTTCAAGGAGCTTTTGCTTGTCGCGAGCTTTTCTCCTCTTTTCCCTCTCCACCCAACTTGTCACTCAGTGGAGGCGAGGCAGCTGCCTTCTTCTCCTCCTCTTCCTTTCTTCTTTCTCTTCTCTTCTTATACTAGAATGATAGCATTTTGGTCCTTGTAGTGGTCCTCAGATAAGAGGTATGCCATACCATCCGGTATTTTAAGTCATGATTTTAACCATATAATCCCCGTCCAATGACCTCAGATCGTATGTAGCTTTTGGTAAGTTTGAAGTTTAAACTACCAGCAATCAAACTAGTCGTTTGTCAATCACTTGGGCCTTCCTACAAATTTAGTCACCAATTTAAGACCTCTAAATGGTTGCTCCAAGTGAAATCTTGGGAGCTATTTAAGCCCCTTTGGAAAGTTTGTGATTTTCCTTGAAATAAAATTTTCTAGTATGGGAAAAGGAGGGTACATGATGACGTACGCTTAAGCCTCATCATTTGGGCTTGTTAATCTTCGAAAGTTTTGACCTTCATGAAGGGGGTGTTAGCATACAAAGGTTTGCCTCATGCAACTGTTCACGTGAAATGGGCATATTGATGACTAAGGCATGGTTACTGTTGCTAACATGTCTCATCCTAAAAATAGAATGAATGATGATATTTCCTTAGAGGAGGCCTTGAGACCCACCTAAGAGGTAGTCATGCTTCTAGTGTTAGTTAGACCTGTGCCACCAAAGGATGGTAAGAAGCAACAACTTCTGTACGTGGAGGTGGTGTCCAGGACATTATCTTTCAGAACATGTAAGAGCTCTAGACCAAAATACTTCAGTGATACCGCAAAATGCTAAGGAGTTAATGAACTTTGTATTTGACATAGATTAGTAATTTAGAGTTATCAAATCAAATAATGAGAAGGACTAGTTGTATTTGCCACAATATGCTTGCTTGAAGATACAAAACTACGGAGGACAAAGTGCAATGAGGTCCAACAAGGACAACCGAATATTGACAGATGAGAGAACCTAAAGGAGGAGCTAAAGGGATAAATTTTCCAAAGAATACGGAGTTTATTGCCATGTAAAAGCTGTGCTAGATTGAGCTCACTGATTCGAGTGGAGTATGTGATAGAATTCTCTATAATTATGTTTGACATTTTTGACATGTCCAGGAAGGATCAATTGTTTGCATTCCTAGAAGGTTAAAGGCCTTGGGCACAATAAGGGTTGCTTCGGGATAGTGTAAAGACTTTCTTAATGGCTAATCTACCCACAAGGGTTTGAAAATGAAGTCATCCAATTCATGAATTTGAATATTGATTTTTATAGTGTGGTCAATGTTTAAGATTTTGATATATACTAAATGCATTATGCCTACATGAACCAGTCTTGATTGGACCAATACTTAATTATGTTGGTATTCCTTGTACCAATACATCTGCGTTGGTACCACTTTCATATACTAGTTAGATATTGGACCGGTATACTGGTATGCAAAATTAAAAATCTTACCGGTGGTATATCTGATACTATCCAATTCAACATTGTAGCAGTCCACTTAACGTATACTGCGGTCTACTTTGTACCAATTGGTTGGCTACTTCTAGCCGCAGTAAATAGTTAGATTCTTTAATCTACCTATTTGCAAGTTCTTTTTTTTTCTTCCTGCTTTTAGAGAGAGAGAGAGAGAGAGAGAGAGAGAGAGAAGAGGAGGGGGGGGGGGGGGGGGTAACTCACATTAAAGCATATATATGGTTAGTATTAGAACCATGGGGATGAAGTTGCAGAGGACATAGAGATGGAGGTAGCTTTCTGAGTTTCAAGGGCTTATAAGCTTTTGAGGGAGGAACTTGATCCACTTGAATAGTTTAATAAATGATCTCTGAAGCTGGTAGTGTTGGGATTGATGTAAGCTATGTTTTTTAGATAAGCTAAGGCCTGAGTGTGCATTTAGGCTTTGGAAGTCAGTTCCTGCGAGTGGCTAGTGCAATAGTGTAGCCTTTTTGAGGCTTGAATGAAGAACTAATAGATTGAGCACCATCAATATCGACATCAAAGCCTTCCCATTGCAAGCAAGTATACATGTAGGTAAAAAAGCTAGATGTTGGTTGAATAATTTCAAAATGGTTTCATTTCTGCATTCCTCCTCGTGGCACAAGTGGCGCCCATTTTCATGTAATGGTATCCAAAAATCAAGGATTTATCTTTTGGATTTAGCTCTTGACACTCTATGAGACAAGATTGTTGAGCACTATCTTGATGATGCAACCACATTATAAACTTTCTCATTTATTTTAATCACAAAGCAAATTTTCAAAGATCAATTCATGTATTAGCTCACTAATATGATGCAACCTACATTTTCAAGCTTATGAAGACTATCATTAAGGATGTTGGCCCAAAGTATAACGTAAAACTTTTCATGGCAACTGTATTACTATCACAGAATTATCTCAAGAATCTACTTCAAACTACATCCAAATTATCATGAAGAAATTCACATCGAACCACATAACATCCTTGCAAAAACTTCTGTGAAGTATTCCTGAACGAAATGCTACAGTAATATCCGAGATATCATTATATATGTGTGTGTGCACGCTATAGGTTTGGCAATTACTTGTTGGACTATGTTACTTACGGCTCCTGCTGTGCAGATGGTGCCTTCTACTGATGGCAAATGGATTTGTCGCCGCATCACCATGATTAAGTTCTTGCAAACATTTGAGCCTATCTAAAATTCAACTAAAATGGGAAATAAAGCATAATAAGCCACCATGTGTAACTTGAGTGTTTGATCTAGCCCTCTTAGGGTGATGATTTAGATTATTGTTGTCCGAGGAATCTTATCATACCATATATTCATTATACTATTAAAAAAGCATGCTAAACTTCTGTCTCTTATGATTCGGTTTTATATGTTTGTGCTTGTCTATGTCACAATTGGTTCAAAGGTTATTAGTTGATTCTTGAGAAGGCATAGTGAATGCCCTGTTGATTTATGAACTTCTTAGTTATGATCTAATCTTCCTATGCCTTCTCTTTTATGTTTCCCTTTTTCATTTGACAGTTATTAGCTCTGAAGTCTTGCCATGACCGCAGTATCACTCATAGAGACATCAAGCCTGGTACGGATATTATGACCTTTTTGTACTAATTGTTGTATTTAAGTTTCTGTAGAGAATTTAAATCTCAGTCTACTGCTTGTTTCAACTGTTCACAGACTAATTCCACCTTGTGGAATTTTTAAATACCGGTCCATACTAATATATTAGTGCCGTGTTGTGGTATGGACCAATCTGTATGCTGCTACATACCAACTAGCATACAATACCTGTTGGTACCATTAACTAAAACGGGCGCGCATATATGTATATGCACCTTGTATTAGTATCAAGGTTTAAAAACTCGGTCCGGCAACTCAGTCCGGTGAGTCCCGGACCGGTACAATACCGGTACCGTGAATCGAGTGGCAGCGGGTAACATGTGAGCAGCGGGTGAACAGTGTGCAACGTGCAGCGGGCGAGCAGCGTGCAGTGGCAGCAGATGCTGGAAGCTTCATTCGCCGCTGGCGGAAGCCTCGAACGAAGCGGTAGCTTCGAACCGCCTCGAACGAAGCTTCCGCTAGTAGCAGCGAGCAGCGGCAGCGGATGCTGGAAGCTTCATTCGCCGCCGGCAGAAGCCTCGAACGAAGCTTCCACTGGTGGCGGAAGCTTCGAACCGCCTCGAACGAAGCTTCCGCCAGCAGCGGAAACCAGCACGCTGCCGGTCCTCTTCTTCTCCCTCTTCTTTCTCTCCTTCCTCTCTTTCTCCTTCTTCTCCTCCTTCCTCCTTCTCCTTCCTCTTTCCCTGCATTCCGCTGCTCCGCTTTGGTTCCGCTACCAGTTCTTGTTCGGACCGGTACGAACCGAGAAAACTGGTCGAAACGGATCGGTTTTCAAATCACTGATTGGTACTGATATAAGTATGACCAGTTTTTAAATCCTTGAGTATAGCTAATACCATGTATTATAATTATATACTATAAGACATTTACATACCTAGAAACTCCTTATTTTTTACTATTTACCAAGTAAAATACTTTCTTATTTCTTACTACAAAGGGCTTATCCTATGTTAAATTAATGAAGAATTTATAAAGTAGGAAGCTTTATGGGGTAAATATTGAGGGTAAGGGGTTTGTTTTGTAGATACTCAAAGTAGGTGTTTTTTCTGATTGACCAATCATTTATACCTAACATAATTTGTACCAGTTTGTACATACTGATTTTTAAAACCCTGCAGTCAATAATATACTTGTTCTGTTTTTAGATCTATTATTGTTAAACTGTTGCTTGGATTGCAATTCTTCCTTCTCCGTGCACAATTAAGTTGTTTTCTTTATATGTATATGATTCACCTCGCATGATATCTCACTTTTGGTGAATACATGATGTCCATTCTTGTCTCATCTTCCCGTGCCTTATTTTTCCCTTTGATGTTATCTCATGATATGAAGGTTCCATGTTTCCTTATTGTCATTTTACGGTCAAGTCTAAATATGCAGTTCGTTTCTCCTCTTTTTCAGATCAATTACTTTATCACTCAAATATATGCAGACTTCAAGTTGATGTCAAAACGATTTCATAAATTTTCCACACGTAATTGGTGATTAAGCTAATTCATATCTTTTTTTTCTATTTGAAGAAAACATGATTGTGTGCTTGGAAGATGTAAACACTGGAGCATGCTTAAGAGAAATTCCAAGTGGAGATAGAGAACATCGTCTGACCATGTACATACCTTTTAGTTATTTTCCTTGATATTTGTTCTTGGGATTTCCATTGATGCTGGTGAATATAGTAAATGGGCCAGTAACAATTATTTTGGTAATCTGAGCTAATATAATCCTTATCAGATAGCAGAAATTTTGATAAGAGTTGCGTAATTTTTTGAGAAAAGGTGACAAGTTTATGATATCTGCACAGCTTTTTTCTAAGGTCTACCTGTTTTTATTAGACAAATTATACAGAAACATTGCAGACATGTGACAGTCACTTTCAAGGTTCTTTAGCTTTTCCACAGACAATAGAGTATTTATAAATAATACATGAAATCTTATGCGAAATGACACATGATTCCCTCCACTTCTATTTTTCTATCCATTTATGTATCGAATCAAAGAATGAACTATACGTACCAACTGGGTCATAGTGCGATTTGGACTTTATCATCCCTGTTTGATCAGACTAGCCTGAGTAATATAAGGATTTGATGATATGTTATTTTGAAGCAATAAATGGAAAAAAAAAAAGCTGAACTACAGATTAAGCCAGAGGTATAGATATAGAACTTCCTTATGAGCTCATCACCTATTTGCGAGTATACAACTAGATAGAAGTGAAGCTGTTCTAATATCACCAGATAAAGAAGACTAATAATGTAACTAATTAATTAATAGAAAACTTTGTTCGTTTGAGTTTTCTTATATCTGTGTTTCCTTTCGTGCTGATTGAATATACATGAATCTTTTGTCATCCCACTTTCTCAAGGTAGTGTGCTGTTATTGCCTAATTATGGTTGCAAGTGGCTCATTAAATTTCATTTGTTACTATAATGAAACCTATCTCTCATTTTATTCTGCAGGCGAATTATTGATTTTGGCAGTGCTATGGACGATTTCACCCTGAAGCATCTGTATGGATCTGGACCAACTAGGTATGAACCAATTCTGATAATTGCATTATCTTGCCTCCTCGAGGAAGTGATTTATTTTGGTTGGTTCTGGAGTAATGCCCCCTCCCCCCTCTATTGGCTGCGTTATTTGTCCTGCTCATACCACCAATCAACCATGGTTTGAATACCAATCCATTCTGGTAAACTAGTGTTGAATTGTAGTAGTACATATTGGTATACTAGCTATATACCAACACATGGTAGTTCAACTCAGTCCATCTCTGACCGATTTTTTTTACTTCATTAATAGTTTTTTATCCTCTTATTTGATCCCTTGAACCTAAAAAAAAATGAATTTAAACATTCGTAGGTGCTTAGGGTTGAAAATAATATAAAATTATATATTTATATATATATATATATATATATATATATAGAATATGATAATAACTTTAGATGGAATTTTAAAATTATGATATCTTACCTTAACAATAAAGGCCTAATGGCCTTTTACTTTTGAAGTGGCCCTACCCCTTTGGTTCCATCCCATAGGTCTCAGCAACATTAAAAAAATAAAAATTAATGATTATTTTAATATATTGAATTAAAATTAGAATCAAAATACTTATACATTGAAATTTAATATCATAGCCTGCCTATAAAATCTTGTGGCATAATTTTGAACCGGGCCTGCCCCTTCGGTTCCATCATCTTAAAAATCTAAAAGAAATAAAATTAATCTTTATTTTGATATATTTGATTAAAATTAGAATCAAATGCTCATAGATTGAATGTAATATCCTACCTTGCAATTTAAACATTTTGGCTTGATTTTAAATCAACTCTCCCCTTTGATTACATTCCATGTATCCTTGGAACCTACAAAATTTTAAATTAATTATGGCTATGAATTGTGATATTTATATAAATTAAAATTTGAAACTAAAAACACTATTAAAAAAGAAATTATGATATGATGGCGTATAATAGATCTCTTAGAGATTTCCCTTGTCTGGTGTGACAATGATGTGTGTTCTTAGTTAGGAAAGTCTATGAATCCTTGGTTTAATGGTTAAGCTTGTTATGGGTTTTGTGGCTATGAAGACTAGCACGTTGGTTTGATATGACCACCGATTCATCATCTTAGTCATCATCATCTTGAATAAATGAAGTGGCCAAACGGGCCAACTTCTAACTCTTGATTTTTCCCTTAGAATCCAAAGTCTAAGTCTTATATTACAGTGAATATAAACTAATTTCTCCGATGATATGGTAGTCTATTTCAGACCTTTGTATGAATCATGAGAAAGTTTGACCAATTATGTTTTGCATCTACTTGATTATGTACATTGTAAGATCATGCAAATAGTTATGTTCTTTTAAGTTTAAGGCTTTAATCCCAAATTGTAACTACTATTCTTTTTGAAAAATTTACAATAACCATAATTAGACAGTATAAATTTATGGTACACTAGATTTTTAAAAATGCAAGATTGCATTAACATATAAGAGACACCATCTTTGCTCGAGAACATTCTTTTTAACTTAATCTTCTTTGCAAGTATAAATTTTTAATTGATAAAATGCATAACAAACATATTAGACCCAATTCATAGAATCTCACTCTTCACACATAGTTGCATCTTAGCATGCACCAGTAGTGGTTGTATGTGAATTAGGTGATAGTTTGTCATCTTCATGATGTTTGTTAACCTTATTGATCTTCCTAATGTCCATCATCAAATTTAGAGGTGGCCAATGGGCCGGGCCAGCCTGTAGCCTGCACTAGCATGGGGGCCATGCTATGCATGGCATGGGACCAAACCAGGCACAACATAGCCTGCTTCCTACGGTAAAATTTTTCTAATTTTTAAGTTTTTCTATATTTTTCTAATATTTTCTAGAGTTTGTATATTTTTCCTGAAGATTTTATATTATTAATATTATTTTTAATATAAAGATGAAGTTGAGTTGTGTTTTTCTTACTAACTTAGCATGTTCTAACTTGAGAGGTTGCAAGTTTGAACTTGTTGAATGCATTTTAGCTCGTTTGTGCTTGCCTACTATGCTGGCCGAGCTTTTGCTGGCTGGGCATGACAAGACATAGTCATGCCTCGCGCCGTGCTAGGTCGAGTGACGAGTGATTTATAATCGTACTATGCCTAGCATAGCCTGTTAGCCATCTCTAATCAAATTGATGTAATGAGCAGCACAAGAAGTCCAAACAATCTAATTTGGTCTAATTTATTCTATGACAATCTTCAAAAGCTAATGGATTTAAGTTGCATCATGATACTAGGCCATAGGCCAATACATCTACTGACTTGTGGAATATCACTTTTTTATTACAATTTATAGGAAGATCTATTATATTCATCTTCGTGAGCTCAACATCACACATGAGAGTGGTTGAAGTTCACTCAGTTGGACCTTCATGCTTCTTATTCAAATGCAGTATTCTTCTAGTTCACCAAGATACGGCTCAACAATCTTGTATGGTATAGGCAAGTGAATTCTTGGATCCTGTCTCTTGCTATATGAAAAGGAATATGATTGAAGTGAATCTATTTTGATATTGCTTGGCTTTGTTTTCGTGTAGGTATTGTCTATTCAAGTCTATGTATTTGTTTTTAATGAGAATGTCCTGATGACGCAAATGGATTATGGGTTGGAGGTCTTTAATTTTGGCTCTATGTGACAATGCAACGATAAAAGTGGTGAGAGGGTCTTTAGAGGAGAGAAGTGAAAACACATGCGAAGAGAAAACCAATCGGAAAAGTAATACTGAAATTCTGTCGAGATACATATTCAAGCAACACCATATAACGACGAAAACAATGACACCTAATGTTACTAGGATCAATGCACAAACCTCAAGCAAGCATGCCAATTTTCGCTCTCTACACGTATGTTAGGGTAGCTACATGGTCCGGCGAACAAGTTGGTGCCTAGCCCTGAACAGACAAGAGCTTACCCGTCTTTGGAGGTCCGAAAGAATAAGGGGTCACGTTGAAAGAAAGATGGAAGAATACGAAAAGACGCAAGTATATAAAAATAGGAGTTACTCTGATGTGCGAGGCGCAATTTAATTCCTTCAAGTAAGGGAAACGAGAAGTTACAAGATCGGACCCCGGAGGTTATCCACGCCTCCGGCTACAAACTCTCGCAACTCTCCAAGTGAGCTTCTTCTGCAAGCAAGCTGAATTCAACTTCTTTCTAGCTCTCCTTTTATAAGTTATGGGGGTTGAGAGTCCCAGCAACTACATGCTAAGGTAGTTAGAATATACTAACTACTATAATAACCTAAAAGTTGACAAAGTAGAATAGGGAATAAAATCCCAACAGCTAAAGTAATATGTCCAAGTTTTGAATAGGCTGCGCTTGGACTGGGCTTCATTGAGTTGGATGGGCTGCCTAAACCATCTCCGAGCAAGCTGCGATGAAGCAGCTAAATCGGCTGATGGTTGGCTAGTTCATAGCAAGGATTGAAGAATGATGCACACAATCCGCAAGCGCATAACTTACCGATGTAGTACTTCAAAAATCGTTTCGCTAGGGATAAGTCGCAATTATCGATTGATCACGTAAGTGAAAGCTAGATAAATTAAATATTGTTGAAGTGCAAAGTAAAGTAAAATAAACTAAACTAAACTAAACTAAACTAAAGGGTCGAATTGGTTTCTAAACAAGAGATATGAGTTAAATACTATTTTGAGACAATTCGGGACATTGAGGTTCATCACAAAGGATCTAAACTTGAACAAAATAATAACAATGCTATTGATCTAAAATGTTCGAGGCCTTATCCGTATGTACAGGTTACCCTTTCAGCAGCATAACCCGGGTACCTATTCAGAACGGTCTCCTACTTTTGTGGCTTACCAAACTGAATAGATCCATTGAACACAAGGATAAACTAATGTCCTCGCACGAATTCCAACTACTTTCATAATAGAATAACACGAGTTTGATCTATGCAGTTCCAACATCGTGATTCACCTTTTCCTTATCGTGACATTTTAAACATGTAAAAGCTTGCCCAGAGTAAATACAAGCAAATATCATAGCAAAGAACAAATAAATAAAAATAGATCTTAAAAACATTGATATTATAAGTCAAATTATACTTCTAAACATAGGAGTACACCCCAAATCCTGAATAAGAAGGCTTAAGAAGTCATGATAGTTCTATTGAGCACAATCTTTTCTTGAATCAAAGTTCAAAGGAAAATATAGGTAAAAAGAAGACTAATAAGAGAGGAAAGAACAAACTAATCTTCTCAAGATGGAAGAGAGAACGCCCGCAATTTCACCCAACAAAATGGTTTTTTTATTCATAGGAGGTGTCCCTTGAGATTCCCCATGAAATCCCCAAGAGAATGCTTCAGATTCGCCCCTTCTTGTTGTCGTCGTTCCTTTGCGCCCTACTCTTGTTCCTCGTCGAATTGCTCTCCCAAAACATCACGAAATAGAGGGCTTTATGCTCAAAATTTTTGCCTTCCTCTTAGCTTTCGAAATATGATTTTTTCTGATTTTTCTAAATTTTTTAGTGCCTTAGATCAAGTGAAAAATGAGCAGGAGGTGAAGAGGCGGAAGCTGTCACTGCCCATGAAAATAATCATGGCTTGACTGTGATTTGTACTATAGATTCTAGTAGACTTCCATCATGGCTTGTGATTATAATTATAGCCTGGCCGTGATTTGTATTATGGATTTCTGACGAAGTTGCAAAATAATTACGGCCAGTGAAAGTAATCACGCCTGGCCGTGATTGACTAAAAGTTGACTTTTGGATTTTTGATGAGATGATCACGGCCCATGAAATTCGTCAAGGTCTAGCCGTGAAGAGCACTGTGTACTGATTCTGTTGAGTGAATCACGGCCTGTGAAATTTGTTAGGGTCTGGCCGTGATTGTCATGGAAAGCTCCGTTTCATACCAAATTTGCTATGTAGCCTTATCTCATCACCAGGAATCACCCAATGGCTTTAGAATAATCTTTAAAAAGCTTCAGAAATTGAGTGATTTCACATAAAATTGCAAAAAGATAAGGAAAAGTGAAGATTCCAAACAAAGTAAATAATTAAGCCTGAATATTACATAAAAGTATTAGAATATGTCTTGTTTTGAGATAAAATATTATCGAAAAATACTACCAAAATGCAAGACATCAAAATCTCCTAGGCTTAAAACTTTACTTGTTCTTAAGCAATAAAATAAAATGAATCACGAGCTAGGTATGGAAGAGATAATCCAAAGTTACAAACACATCACTTAGTCAAAACTTACCATGAAAAAGTGTAATCAAATTTTAGAATTCAAAATAAGAGGTCTATTATGAAAGATCAAATCAAAGTGGCTCCAGAATCCTTAGTTGATGAGACTTTCAGCAAGTAAAATAGAATGATTCCTATTTCATAAACAACCCTTATTCATAATTCAATTCATCTATAGTCAGGTGTTGGGGTCAAATTCAAATGCATTATTTTTATGTCAAAACTTCATAACATTATTTTTTTCTCTCATTTTATTTTTATTCATACAACAAGACTAGCTCTCTAAATTGTTGGTGATCTTTTGACTCGAAGCACAATCATGGGTGGATTGCCGCCTCGGTTACTCAATCGACAACACATTTAGAGCTTACCTAACTTCCTCTAGCCTACTAACACGAAGCACAACCATGGGTGGATTGCCACCACCTGTTAAGTGTGCAAAATGAACTCATGAAACATGGGTTGAATGCTGCCCCGACCACTTTATGCATTACTAAGTCAATGGAATTGCAAGTCAGGTTAGAGAGATAACTTTTGTTATGTTTTTTTTTTTATTATTTTTGCATTCAATTATCACCTAACATATAACATAGAGAATCAAATAAATGAATGAAACCGTTTAATCAATAGAGGATCAAAAGTATAACACTAGCTTACAAGTCTCAAATAATGTCAGCAATGTTCTTAAACTTGATATTGCATGATTGCATCATGATAAGGCCTTGACAGGGTGATAAATTTGAGCATTCCCATTATCAAATCCATGAAGTAAAATGATCAGAATTCATTCAAAGCTCTCATATTAAATCCAGTAAAAGCATCATTGTCCAAAGATTTTCATCAAAATATCTTCCCAAGCATCAACAAAATATTATATCTCGTGTGCATCAAAATCAACAAGAACATCAAAATAATACTTTATCAGAGAAAGTATTCATCATTTTGCATCAGCATGAAAGTCACAAGATAATCCAGAATCAAAATAAATCACAGATATTAGCAGGATAAATCAGCAAAATAAAATCATCAAGTTCAATAAATAATCACCGGATCATTTTCAATCATAATATCATTGAATACATGTATCAATATGAAAAAAGTACCGCAACAGAGATTACCAAATCATCAACGGAGAAGCATATTCATATCATCAGATTTTCACCACATCCTCATGTCGCAGAATCATAGTATATACAAATAAGTCATCAGTAGAATACTCCTATCATAGTGCCATAGTATCACCACAGCATCAGTCATAGAATATACATAAGAATCATCCACATATTATCATCATCACAGCATCAGTATTGAATCAGAGTCATACAAAATTGCTGCCATCATCATAGAATAATTAAAGTATCACAAACACGGCAACAATCAGAGTTAGTTAGAATATAATATCATATAAATAGTTAGAAGACTAAGCCTTAGAAAGAACATGCATCAGAATCATCCCCTCCCCGATAACGGCGAGATAAAATAATATCGGAATATTACATAAAAACATCGGAATATGCTCTATTTTGAGATAAAATAATATCGAAAAATACTATCAAAATGGAAGACATCAAAGAACCATACTATACCGGTACTTTATTGGTCCTATGGCCATCCAGCCCCGAAACAGCCGTCGGAGCACAGCTCATTGCCACCCGGTTCACCGTTACGGTACCAATACCGTACCGGTTTGGTGAGTTGCCAGATCGAGTCGCCGGACCAGTTTTTGAATCCTTAGTTCATATAGTGCTGGCCGACTCCTGTGCTGAGTTGGATAGCATGTTGTTGTACCAGCCAGGGTGCTACTCTTTGTTCCTTCGTGTGAGCAAGCACATAAGCTGAATGAGCTCCATTTGAGCCAAGGAGGGGCTGATAACTCCCATATAACGCTTTGGAGGTATGTTGGGAGCGTTGAAGGTTCTTTGAAACGAGCTGTTTCTGCTTTCTTGGGTGCATCACGGCTTGGCCATGATCCTGGTCACGACCGTGATAGGCTCGGCGTGGCTATTTCTGCACTTCCGAAGGCGTCACAGCTTGGCCGTGATGTTGTTCGTGTCGGGATGACTCGTCTTCGCTCATCTGGTTTGAGGGCTTCACAGGCTGGCTGTGATGGTCACGGCTGTAATCTTCTTCAGGGGTATCGCGGGCAGGCTATGGTAGCTTCACGGTCGTGATAGAAAGTCACTAAATCCACATAACACTTCACGAGCGGGCCGTGATGAAGTTCACGGCTGTGATGTCTTCTGGATTTTTTTTTCGAACTCCACATAAGGCTTCACAGCTAGGTTGTGATCTAGATCACGGCCGTGATTGGTCATCACAAGTAGGCAATGATGAGGTTCACAGCTAGGTTGTGATCTAGATCACGGCCGTGATCGGTCATCACAGGTAGGCAATGATGAGGTTCACGATTGTGATGAGCAAAATTTTTTTCTAAGTGAATTTTTTTTTTGAGGGAAGGGTCTTCTACTGCATCACCTGAGGAAGGGTCAATATCAACAATGATAAATCTGTTAGTTTGTTCACATAATATAAAGAAGTTGTTAATGTTGTGTGGAGCACTTGCAAGGGTTGCATTGCTTTCGGTGCCTTAACATATATTTTTATTTGACTAAAGACAATCATATCACACTTTTGTTGTGTTGACACTTGCCATTACCAACTTCAATTAAGGTCATTAAATGAACCGTTTAAAAGTGGATCCTAAAAACACTGAAAGCTTAAACAATTGCCTCCATTGCAATATCTTCTTCAGTTTCATCTCTATGGCCCTAGGATCATAGGTGGTGGGCTTCTTGTGTGTATGTTGATCTCATCATCCGTGACTATAAAAAGAGCTCTAAACTTTTTGGATAGTTTTACGAAACTCTTGTGGCACCTTCGAGCATTTAGAGACATTTGGATATTTATGGATAGGAGTTGCTTAACTTAGGTGGCACCCCCACCTTTGAACGTATTATTAAAATGAACATTACCAATAGTGATTCTCTAGCATTTTCTATGCATGATTACCATACACGATCAATATTTTGGCTTTTAGATACCATCGAATATTTATCAAGAATCATTAAGAGAGAGGGTATTATCTAAGAGTTTGAGAGTTTTGAGTATTTGAGATAGTACTAAAGATTTAGTGAATTATAAGTGAAATGTGAGGGAATGAGGGTTTTATATAAAGTGAAAATACCCCTCCTCCCTCAACAAATGGCTAGAAACACTATATCTAAATATTTTTTTTTTCTAAAAAAATATCGACATTTTCTTGTGTTGACATGGGTCCATTTCCAATCAGTCTATATGTATTGGTAAAATAATTTAAAAATTAAAGTTGGTTATAATCAACTTTGTGTATAGTCCAAGCCCTGACTAATACAAACTAGCCAAACAACATGATACATTTTTTAAACATTGACCTAAACTATTAAGGTTGACAAAATTGGCCTGACTTGCCAACATGAAACTACAAGATATGATGTCATGTGGGTTTGGGTCAGAGGTAAAGATGTTTGGGATATAAACAGATAAACTTGTTTATGACCCACTAATAATGGTTGCATCAACTCATGAATAGGATTTGCATAACACAATACATTATTATTTATAACCTTACAAATAAGTCATGCTTAGGTACAACTAACACAAATTTGCCTTGAATGTGTACATGTTTAGATCATAAATGGGATAGGGTATTGTATCACAAGTATTCTGAATGGGTTGTGTACATGTCCCGTGTAATTGTCATGACTCATGGCTCAAGTATAACATGACCCATTTTGATCCACAAATATAAATTGCTTGCGTTGTGCAACCAAGTACGAGCAACTTTTATATGAGGTTTTGAATACTAGTCTATATCAAGAATTGTAAAACTGGTCTGGTGACTCGGTACAGTATTGGTACTGTACCGGCGAACCAGGCGGCACTGCTTCCCTCCGCCGTCTGCCTTCGAGTCATGCTCCGACAGCTGTTTTGGGACCAGACGGCTACTAGACTGGTACCGTACCAGACTTTTCGTCCGGTATGGTAAGGTTCTTTGAACCTTGGTCTATATCAGTATACATGTGTTCAATTAGATCGATATGTACTAGCACACTGACACACAATATGTTTTGGACCAAGGTTCTCAAAACTGGCTTCAGACCGATTTTGTTGGTTCATATCGGTCTGTTGAATGGGCGGAACGAATGCAGCGAGCGGAGCAAGCGAGAGGAGGAGAAGAAAGGAGAAGAGAAGAAGGAGAAGAGAGGAATGGAAAGAAGAGGAATAGCAGTGACGGATGCAAGCGGGCGACAGGGGCTCTTCCTCTTCCTCTTCTTCTTCTTCCTTTCTTCTTTCTTCCTCCCGCTGCTCTGCCCTGTTGCTCCATCCAGTTCCACCGGAATACCGTTCCATCGGAATACTATCCCGTTCCACTAGTATGTACCTGTCCGGTTGGACCGGTTTTGAGAACCTTGGCTCGCATCATATGCATGAATTTGAACTGACCCGCTCTCCTCGGGATTAATCTCACATATCATGTAAGCCTACTAAAGAAAATAAAATTACAGTGTTTTGAGATGCTTAAGGTTTACATTAATTGAAATTATACTTATTCATGAAAAGCGCTTGTCAAAGTAGAAGATTGGTTATACTTAAATTTAAGTTGATCCCATGGTTCTAGAATGCCCATGTTTAAAAGTGTTCTCATGACACGGGTGTTAATGGGTGTTAGTGCGTTGATGCTCACATGCTTAGCAAAGTAGCGTTGTTCACTAGTGGTGGGATTGGTATTTCAATTAAGACAAGCGCAAGACGTGGGATTGGATAAGGATATATGTAAAAAGCTTCTATGTCATATCCTTCGTTCCTTGGTAATGATCATAATGTATAGCACTCAAACTCTAATGATGAAGTGGATCATCTTCTCGAAGTTCTCCAAGGCACTTATTGTTCTTAATTTTGATGGAGTTGCACCCTCATCTGAGCTATAAGGCAAACACCAACATTAATGAACCTTTATGGAAGTAATATAATTGATTAATTTTCAAAATATTAAATTTCTCATCAGCCATGTCAATTTTTTGGCCTATTTGTTTATCCCATTTTTGCATATATTAATAAACCGTATTCATGCTTTATTGTCCACCATATGAAATAATGCCTTATTGACAATGACTAGTGGAGTGATTGTTTTAGCAATTTGTGAATTCTGTATGATGGGATATACTTTGCTCCTTATGTGAAAGTGATGCTTCCACATACTTGCAACATCAACAATGTTCTTTAATTGTTAGGTATCTGTCGTGCATTGTATTACCTTTTTTAGATTAATTTTAAAGCCTTGAGATTTTTTTTTTGTATATTATGTGTTCACAAATATGATTTAGCTGCTTTGTTTCATCAGCATCCTTATTCATTTTTTTTATGGTCTCCAGATCTGAACAGACCTTTGAATACAGTCCACCTGAAGCTCTACTTAATGCTAGCTGGTTTCGAGGACCAAAAAGTGTAACATTGAAGTTCAGACCTCCTTTTTTAATTATCTTTTAGAAATCCTAGGAACTTATTCCAATGTTTTTTTCAATATTTTATCATGAGCTAACCTGGTATTGTGGTTTGTGTTTCTATCTGATGGTGCTAATCAATATTTCTCATTGTGCATGACTTTCTTTCTAGGTATGACATGTGGAGCGTTGGAGTTGTAATGCTAGAGTTGATTTTAGGATCGCCTCATGTCTTTGAGATAAATGACCGTACCCGTGCTCTTTTGGATCAGCATCTTGATGGTTGGAATTATCACACCAAGGAGCTTGCGTATAAGTAAATTTTTACCTTATCTTTGTTTAAAATCTGCACATTTATCACCAGTTTTTAGTTTGTTATTAGAGGAAATTCATCTAATCCATTGTTTAATATGATATATATATATATATATATTTCTCGCTCATTTATCACGGGTTCGATACCTCTCTGAAACTATAATTGTATGATAAATCTTTTAAATCATTGTAAACGAACCCTAAGCACCATATTAGGTTGTGTTTAGTAGAAAAGAAAGAAAGTTGAAAGGAAAGGAAGATAAGAAAGAAGAGAAAATAGAGAAGAAAGGAAATAATTAGATTTTTCCAATTTGTGTTTATTTAGAGGGAAAGAAAGTTAAAAAAAATTGATAAACACACTCTATTTTTTTATTTTTATGCCGACGACGATGATGAGAGGCCACGGTGAAAAGGCGGTGATAGTGAAGAGGCAACGATATTGATGAGGTACGATGATAGTGATTGTGATGGCGACAGCGATGATGACGGCAACGACAGCAATGGTAAATAAGGTTGCAAGAGAAGCATGAGAGGGAGAGCAGGTATAAAAAGAGAAGGGTGAAAATAGTTATTAGAAGGGCAAATCTGTTTGATTTTTCACCCAATTTAGGCGGAAAGCAAATAAGACTATTTTTCCTCTCACTTTCCTTCTATTTTTGCTATTTTATTTTTCATCCGTTCTACTAAACATGATTTTATAGCTGTCCTTACAATGGTAGCAAACTGCATGCTGCAGTTATAATTTGGTGTTATGTAGATGAAATTATTTCAAGTTACATACTATTCAATATTATGAATCTGCGCGCAGGTGTACTACTAAAGGAGAACCCTTCAAGGTTAAAATTGAATTACAAAAGGTGGTTCAACTATCAATTTCCATGTTTTCTTCTATATTTGTGAGATTTGATAATTCAAAGAGGTTAATTTTGGCAAGGTCTATTGCTTATGGAGGCAATAGATGGACAACAATGAAATAAAAAAAAAATATTAATCTGAAGGGAAGAGAATATGAATAGAGAAGTCATTTTTGATAACTAGGGTGGAAATGCACTAGTGAAAAGGCTCTGTAAAAAATAAAATTAAACATGCAAACCTTTGTCTAGTTAGGATTTAGGATTATACAATTTAAGAGACCGTGAGAACTTAATTCTTTGAGAAACATTGCCTAAGCAGAAGACTTGTCCATTGTTTAACCTGGTAAACTTTTGGAACAATATTAGCATACAGAAATTTGTTGACAACTTGGCCGACAAGCTTGAATAAAAAAGCAAGTATTCGAAGTTAAACCTTACTGATTAACGAGATGATATTCTCCAGTTTATAATTCAATTTATTTTCCCTTTTCTTTTTCATTCTTCGTCCTTTTCCTACCTTGCTGGTCTTGACTTTGGAAGACTGTTTCATGTACCATTTTTTACTGATCCTGCTGATATTTTTGATATGACAAGTATTTTATGATTTTTATCTCATGGTCATTTTCATTGATCATTTTTCATGTTTCATTTTCAGATTAAGATCATATATGGAGTTGTGCATTTTAATTCCTGGGATTTCTTCAAGTCACTATCCAACTGGTGGTAGAAGAGACCACGTATGCCTGTCTCTCATTAGTCTTGTGTCCATGCATATGCAGCTTATCGGCTGATTTAGTTTTGTTATCCTTTTGCAACAGTTATCACTGATCTTTTCCAACACTTAGTATATTGGACCTTCTTATGTGCTTTCTCATATGGATGTACTCATGTACTTCAACTTACGGATCTTGTGTCCATGCGTATGCAACTTATCGACCGATTTAGTTTTGTCATCCTTTTGCAACAGTTATCATTGATCTTTTCCAACACGAAGTATACTGGACCTTCTTATGTGCTTTCATATGGATGAACCCATGTACTTCAACTTACGGATCTTGTGTCCATGCGTATGCAACTTATCGACTGATTTTAGCTTTGTTATCCATTTGCAACAGTTATCACTTATCTTTTCCAACACGTAGTATACTGGACCTTCTTATGTGCTTTCATACGGATGTACTCATGTACTTCAACTTACGCAATCCAAACAAGAAAAGGCCCATTTGGTGCTAGATTCTGTTTTTTGCCATTAGTATTTTTGCATTATCTTATTAATTTTAAAGATGCGCTTCACTGTTTTCTGTAGATAATTAATACAAATTGAATTGAACAATGTTACTATTTTTGCCTTAAAATGAGTTAAGTTTTAACTTTGTTGTTGTAGTTATCTTGAAATGAAATTTATCCCCATGTCTACTCTTTCAGGAGTATCATTATGATAGTGGTTAGCATGTGATTTCTTTTGCTAGAGATGTTTTTAGTAGTTTTCTGTTTGTTTGTGATATATGTTTCCGGTTGATTCTATTAATTGACTATATAGTTTTAAGATTATGAGAGATGCATGAGTTAACTAAGACTGTGTTTCTTTCCTAGGTTGATGCCTCACCTGCTTCTTGGAAATGTTCTGAAGAATCTTTTGCATTTCAAGTGAAGAGTAGAGATCCTCTTAAACTGGGGTTAGTTTCTGAAATTATTATATGCACTCATAATCATGTTACATTGTTACTAATTGACATAATAGTTCTTCTAGCCTCTCATGTCTTCAAATGATATACAGTTTCCAAGATGTTTGGGCGTTGCGATTAGTCCGTCAATTATTAGTTTGGCATCCTGTAAGTTATTTATTTAATAAAATTTGGTTAGAAATGTTAAGCATTTTGATTTTACGTGACTTCATAAATGACAATAGAGTTTTTATCTAAGCAAGTTGCATCTTGCAAACCAGAGAAAATTGATAAATGTATCAAAGCTTTTTTGTTCATAATAGTATAGTTTCTAAAGGTAGTTTGAACATATATTTGATTGTATCCATTGTTATTATCTAGTAAATGTCCCAACGATTATGGAAATTTTAAGAATAATCTCATGTGGCTTTTTTCATGGCATATGTTCTTGACTATCTAACATAATGTCCATGTTATAACTTAAGAAGAGTTGTGTTTCAACTTGTTATACCACTCTTAGGGCTAACAATTTTATTGAACCACAAAGGATACTCATAATTAATAAAAATAACTATATAATAACTAAGACCATCTCTTCTTTTCTAGTTCTCTAGATCTATGACCCTACTCCGGCATTTACCATAAACAGATCCAAAATGTCCACCACGGCTTCCTAAGTGTGGAGCCGCAAAGCAATAATCATGTGTGAGGTAGTGGTCATAGAAGAGTTAGCAGATGGCTTCAAAACTTGCATGAGTAGTGAAAAGATATTCTATAAAGTAGATACAATAGAATCAAGTCAATCAACCAATGGATGTGCTTGTTCAGCAGAGTTAGTGTCGTCAAAACTACAAAGAAATTGTGCCACCAAGAGAATCCTATCACCTGAAGCATGGTTGATGTACCTATGGTAGAAGGATGATACTCTAATAAGTATTCTTGCAAAGGCCTATAATCTTGTTTGAGATTGTAGATATCTTTATAAAGGCGGTAAACATGACAAACATTTTGTTGTGGAGCTTGAGTAAAAAGTATCCCCTATGGCCTTCACAATCTTCATAATCGTGATCAGAGAAGCAATATTCAGTTTTATACTATTCAACAAAAACGTGAAAACAACCATCTTTGATCAGCACCACATCTCATAAAATTCACAGTTGCAGGAGGAAGTGTCAAGGTTATCGTTCTTCTATTGGGATTCCAAAAAAATATTGCTTAGGCTAAGTTCATAATAAATAGTATGAGCTATTGAGTGTGATTGTTGTTCCAAAGTTAGCTAGTGGGTTTAAGCGCATGGCTTGTGAATGAAAAATCCATGATGAAAGGAAGCAAGAGAGAATTAAAAAACACTAGAAGGATCAACAAATGATAATTGGGGTTAGAAAACAAGATTACATTATATTCCTAATATCATAAAAGATGGGGGAAAAGAAGTAAAAAGGAAAGACAAAGCCTCTTGGGGGGAAGGCGGGGTAAGGACTAGCTCTGATACCAAGTTGAAAGAAAAGAAAAGTTTCAACTATAGATGAGAGAATTTACAATTATATACAAGTTCTAATGGATATGAACCCAAAAAGATGAGTATCCATTAAGAAATATAAAATAACATTGACATTGGTTATATGATCTACCAAGTATAATGTAGTACTGAATTTATGTAACTCAAAGCATCCAAGTTTATAAATTATATTGCTGTTACAAAATATTCGCTACTCTAGGAGTAGGAACAGCTATCTTTCCTTCTTTTATGCTCTGTTGAAAAATCTTTACATTGAAAATTTGCACATTCTTCTCTGATGTCATACTATTCCAGTAATTTTTCCTCTTTTTGGCATAAAGTGTCAGTTACTCGAGCATTGCAATCGACCATTAATATATCTTCTCTTTTACACTGTATCCTAAAATTTGTAGGAGGATCGTTTGAGTGTTGACGAAGCGCTGCACCATCCTTACTTTCAGACACACCATTAAGTGAGCTGCTAGAGTTATTTGAGATGATCTTGGCGCCATGAAGTTGCTTTCATGGACTACTCAAAGGAATGGTATCACGTATGCCCACCTTACTGCACTCTGCTTGAATTTATTGATACTCAGAACAGTATGCCAAATTGTGTAAATAACTAACACATTTTTTTTATGTTTCGAGTGATAGAAATGTGTGGAATGGATTAGTAACAAACTATACCAGGCGAAAAAGAAATTGTATGAAGGAAAATCTCAATTTGGCCTCTGTGACTGTGAGTGTAGGGTACGGGAAGAATAGTTTTTAATTTAAAAGATGGGATGATGTGAAGTGATTATTGTAGAATAATTAAGATTTCCTAAATGTTTTTACAGGAGCGACCACTCTTATAAACTAGACACTGATATGAATGGTTTAATTATGAGATTTACCATAATAAATTCGCTTTTCTTCTGATTGCTGACTTTAACTTTGCATTTTTCTTGGCACGCCATATATTTGTATCTTATTTCTGAAGTCTTTTGTATTTTCTTGTGCAATTGGCAACGTCATTTGTGGACCTTGCTAAGCTAATCTCACCAAATTCGGACTACTAGACAAATCACTTGGGAAACGCAGTAGTGCTAACTTTAGGATTGTTCAAGATTACTTGAAAAAGAAAAATTTTTGTTGAGTAGCGTATCTAGAAAATTTAGTGGGGTCATCTTTGTCCTTCACGATCTGAGGATCTTGCCTTCATAGCTAAGATGTCTGAATCAAGTTGAACTTGGAATGCTTTTAGTTCTTTCATGGCGATCTAAAAAATTAACGTTCTTGTAACCAGTGTTCACAATGAACACATATTCTTCAATCCTCATGGCATGTGTTTTCCATTATTTCAATTGGTTGAACTACATGCTACGTTTGTATCACAGCTGAAAAGAAGTATGTTTAATAATTGGTTTTGTTTGTGATATTCTGTTTAAGAATTGCTCTAGTTCCATTTTGATACGATCTATCAGTTAGTTTAATATCTTGTAAATTGGGAACTACCATGCTGATCTTGCATAATTACCACCAATATTTGTTGTCAACTAATTGCGTTTACTCTGTGCAGGTTATAGTTTTGCAGTAGTTTTTGATTCAAGCAAATTACAAGTGATGAACTTCCATTCGCATGCAACGACATTCATCTGTTTATTATGCTTACACCTAGATATTGTACAGTGAAAGTTGTATAGGATATTTATTCGTTACCTCAAGAATGTATAGGATATTCATTTATAGCATCTTGAAGAATATTTTATTAAGAAAATCCTGTTGGCTTGTATTTCCTTGAGAAAAGTTTATTATTGCAGATTATTAAAGCGCCCATAAAAATACTAAATCAATAGGTTTTGTCCACTTTTCTAATCCTCTCTAAGAGCTTTCATTAAGAAGCTGAAGTTGTAAAAAGCATGTATCAATTTAAATTAATAACAAGCAGTGTATATATAAACATTCCTATTTACTTTACAGAAGCGAAAGTGAGATGAACTACAAAAAGAAAAAGATGGAACTACGACACTACGAGTATTTGGCATCCAGGGAACAGAAATTCTATAAATGAATCGTTGAATTTCCTGTGAAGCCCTTTTAGGTGGGTCGTGCATACATGACTACTTTTTTGTTTTCACAAGTCTTTCATCAGTTTGAAGTGAGGCAATCATTAGAAAATTCAGTCGGGTTTCTTTAAAAAAAAAATTATATACTCGTTTTAGCACCTCAAGAAAACATCTCTAGGAGAAAACACATAGATGCATGGTTGTCGATGAACAAGTGTCAATTGGACTGGGGCAACTCCATCAATGTTAGTATGACCATCTTTATGTTATTAGTGGCCCCATGTGTCATTCACTAAGAGGGTGATGATGATAATGTATGATACACATGTAGATTCTGCATTTATCTGGCATCACAATCTGATTGAGAAGTGCAACATATGTAAGTTATGAAGTAGTTCATCGAAGCTGCAGCTTATGTACAGGTACACACATATATTCATATTTAATTTAATTTTTATTAATAATTTTGTACTGTTAATTATTTTTAAAATAAAAATTTATACTCCTATTTAATTATAAGAAATATATAGTAAACTCTCTAATGTCTTTACCATTAGCATTTTTACCACCACTAAGATATGCATTAAAATTGAAGTGAATAAATCATTGAAGAATAGTACAACAGACTTTCTAATAAAAAAAAATTCTTCTTTATGCCATCATAAAAAAAAATATAATTGAGACTCTGTATGAAATATGTTTAGCATTAACTTTTTATATTCTGTTAATACAAAATTATTATAGTCTTACGGAAGACAATAGTTTTTGAATTTTAATTATAATTTTGAAACTAAAAATAATAATACTCTTAGCAATCACACAAACTGCAACAGTGAGTACTATAATAACAATATTAAACACACCCTCATTTACTTAACTACCCCTTAAAAGATTTCGCTTGAAATAATTTTATCCAATTATTCGTGCACTACCGAATTTATGAATCTATGATAGTGGATGTACGTTCAAAGATGAAGAGCCATCCTTATTATAGTGTATTTTTTTAGATAAAAAATTTAAATATATATATATATATATATAACACATTGAATGTAGTATTAGCATTTTTATCCCCATTCATTATTCATTCTTACAATCTTACCTCATACTTTCCCGAAAGAAAACAAGCAAAAACTCGATCCACTCGCCGCATTCGGCGGCGTAACCAGGAGAATTATTTGCGGTAAAAAAAAAAAGAACGACATTTACGTCTTCCGAGCGCTTTAATTTTTTTTTTTTTTTTTTTTTTGCAAACAAGAATAAATGTGTATTATATCTAAAAAGAAAATATATATATATGTACAATGTGTGTTCCAACTCTCAGACTCCCACTTACTTATTTTAAAAAAGAGAAAATGTTGACAGAGCCTCCCCTATAATATCTCGCGGGCAGCCTGTGTTACATATGTCGATTATCTCAAAAAATACAAAAGAAAAAACACGAGGAGTGAGAAAAAAGATCTATATTATAACACACAACAACTATTACAAACACAAACTTCCTTTTCTATAGTACTGGTGACCATTACGACGTAGCTTATGATTTTGTGGAGAGAGCAGCGCGAAACACTTGATGGAGGTGATAAAAGAGTGGTGGCAGCACTTGGGGGTGAGTATTCGTTGGGCATTTTAAGCCCGCTTGCATCAGTTTCAGAAGCTAGCGAGAAGCGCGCATCGAAGAGTCCGGCTGACTTTCACCAAGAGTGCAAACAACAACCCAATCCAACGTTGGATGGAAAGAGGAAAATTTTCAGCTATGCACTTGGACAGAGGGAGCCGAGGCTTGATACCCTGGAATAGACAGGCGGGTGGTAAGCCTGGAGCCTCTCATGAGCCGGAATCCAGTACCTTGAAAAAGAGGACATTAGCAAAATGTTGGCGCGCGAAACAGCAGTGGCGCTCCAAATATCTCGACTCATCCTCGAAGAAAAATGTTGGCGGTCTTCGATCGAACAGTGGCGAAGAGCCCGGAGGGGCTGAGGAACCCGGAAGCCGGGGGCGACGGCAGCCGCGGACTGGCTGATAACTTCGCGGCGGCTCGGAAGGGAGCGGTGGTCATCCGCCTCGGCTCCGCCGGGACCTTGGCTTACTCGTCGGCGAAGCAGAATCCTCTCCTCCCGAGGTTAGTGGAATGCAAGAAAACTTAAACATTGACGCCATGGATTTCATGGAAAACCTCGACCGTGCAGTCGAACCTTTTATTTAATCCCATACCATGGATAATATTTGGTTAGGCCATTCTTGTGCTCTGATTTCCTTTTAGCTAGGTTATTGTTCTTTCTTTTCTTTCTGGTTAAGATGGTCACAAGATCCTATAATTTACGAAATATCAGATTAATGCTTTAAACACCTTTTGGGACTTTGGGTAATCATACCTATAACAAATAGTTACTGCTAGCTTTACCCTCAATAATATGCAACAATGTAATTGGCATTAACAATTTAACTGTTAGCTTCTCAGCTGCCAGTGACATGGGATTTTTGGTGGAATTAACTGCTGATGGTTGAGCTTATCAAATGTTTTTTTCCTTGCAATACTATAGTTTGGGTACACATCAAAAATTTGCTAACCATGAGAATTACGTAACTTATATTAAGATGACTAATTTCCAATTCTAGCATGTACTTTATCCATCTTAGTTAATCTAGATTGAATTACCAAGTTCCAACAATTAATTTTTACCTCCTTTGCCTTATGGTTAGCTTTTTCATTAGTTTGCCTCGTCAATCTTGACATTGAGGCACTTATCATGACGTAATTCTTTTACATTACCATATGAATTTTTGTTTCAATGTTCCTTGATGATGTAAATATTTTTCATTGCTTGTATTCAAATAGTCTTTCTTCCTTTGATGCCTTCCCGATGCTCTTACTTTTCACATATTTTGCACGTTGCAGTTTGCTAGAGTCCCCCTCTCCAATTTAAAAATCTGTTATGACTTAATTGACTTAATAGGCCTGAAGTGTTGCATTTCACTAAACTAGTACAGATTTTGGTGTTGATACAACTCATCCCTACAATGTTGATGTTGTTGAAACTAGTACACCAGTTATCAGTAACCTAACATAGTGGAAAGTATCAGTTGTGTCGATCAGGACAAACTGATATTCAGTTCCATATGTTTGATTCCTCGTTGAATGCTTGAACTCAATTTAATGATATTGGACTCGTCATCAACCTCGTACTCCATGCTTAGCTGCCCACATCCTTGGTAAGACTAAATCCCAGTATTGCACAACATTTGGGCTTACATCCTAAAAGACCACAATCAAATTCATAGCTCAAATTCATTCTTGATCTGTAGAAAGTGAAGCAAATCCAATGATGACTCATCATCCACAATTCTTTCCTATTGGATTCCTTACAATGCATCTTACTTGGTATACAATTTTTGTGCCAACTTCTCTAACATTGCCTGGTGAGGAAGCTAATTAACTTAATGGGCCTTAACTCACTTATACCAAAATTCTTAAGACCAAGCTATTTTAAGAATTATTATGCCTCATCCATTATCATACTTGGCCTTCTGCATCTACTTTGTTACTACACAATGCTCATCTTTCTACTGTTCCTTTGCAGATTGTTTGCCGTGGTGGATGATATATTCTGCTTGTTTCAAGGCCATCTTGAGAATTTGACTTCTCTGAAACAACAATATGGCTTGGGGAAGAATGCTAACGAAGTAATAATTGTCATTGAAGCTTACAAAACATTGAGAGATAGAGGACCATTCCCTGCAAGCCAAGTTTTGAGAGATCTTAGTGGGAAATTTGCTTTTATTCTGTTCGATAGCTCATCAAATACTACCTTCACTTCACTTGTGAGTATAAAAGGATATCTATCTTCTCTCACTTCTATTAACCTTCAATGATACTACACGCTGAACGTGTTAGATGCATGATCCTTGGACTAGCTTTCAGCATAAGAAAAACTTCGACTTGTTCAATTGCTTAAGCTTTCATCAGAAGTTTTTTTTCTTTTTTTTCCTTCACATGTTTGCAATGTTTAGACTGCAAATCTTAGTTTGAAGCTGCCCCTTTCAGATTTCTTTCCTTAGGAAGTTCTCATGCAAGTAAAATTTCATGGCTAGTTTGCTTATTGGCATCAGCCTTTACCTTGGCTCTTGAGTTCAACCTTGTGAGTGAAAGATTGCTTTATAACCTATGCTTTTTGTTTTTTCTTTTCGTGCAGTTTGCAACTTGGTTGCAAATCTTGTTAAAATGTAATGCTATGTTTAAGTTAATGTTGAGTGGGCCACCCAAAGTGAAGCCCACATTAGATTAGAGTCTTGTAATGGAATTGGCTGTAATGTGAATTGTGTGGCTGGAATGAAAAAATCCAAGAGCTGCTCGGCGGAACAGAGCAGCCGCTGTACCCTTGTGTTTTTTCTCATATTCTTTCACCTTCCACATTGAATGATTAGGAGAAATCTATTCTAGCCAACAAATGGTATCAGAGCTAGTTTGGTGAGATTTCAAGAGGGATACTTCAAGAGAGATTTCAAAAGAAGAAGAAGAGGAGAGCACCATGGCTATGCAAGGAGGAGCATGGATGCCCCAAAGTTCTCATCTCATCTTTGAAGGTGAGAACTATGATTATTGGAGTATCAAAATGAAGACTCTCTTGATCTCACAAGATCTTTGGGAGATAGTGGAAAAAGGGTTTGAAGAAAAAGTGGGGAAAGACAAAGATAAAGGAAAGATGGAGGCTTCATCTCAACAAGAAGAGAAGGAGAATAGGAAAAAGAATGCAAAGGCTCTTTTCCTCATCCAACAAAGCATCTCCGACAAATTATTTCTAAGAATCATTGGAGCTAGAAGTGCTAAAGAAGCTTGGGAGATTTTGCAAAAGGGTTTTCAAGGCACCGAAAAGGCTAGAACGGTAAAGCTCTTGACTCTCAAAAGAGATTTTCAAAATTTGCAAATGAAAGAAAATGAGTCTTTGAAGGATTATTTTCCTAAAGTTATTGAAGTGGTGAATCAAATGAGAAGTCTAGGTGATAATGTGAATGACAAAATGGTATGTGAGAGGATACTTATTAGTCTTTCTTCCAAGTACAATAACATAGTTGCTATCATTGAAGAAACTAAAGATCTCTCTAGTTTAAGTGTTCATGATTTGATGGGTTCTCTTGAAATGCATGAGCAAAGAATATGTAGGCATGTTGAGCAATCACTTGAAAGTGCATTTCAATCCAAGACTAATGTCAAAGAGCTATTTAACCAACATGGAGTGAAAAGAGAAGCAATACATGGTGGTGTACATGGTAGAGGTAGAGGAAGACAAGGAAGAGGTGGAGGTAGAAACAACTTTCAAGATGAGAAAGTGAGAACATGTAACTATTGTAAGATGCCCGGCCATATTGAAAGGTTTTGTAGAAATAAAGGAAAGTCACAATGTCATCATTGTAAGAAGTATGGACACCTAGAGAAGTATTGTAGATTCAAGAACAATGAACAAGCCAATTACACCGAAGAAAAGTGTGGAGAAGGAAGTACCTTTTATGGATGTCAAACGGCGGTTGAACAAAAGGAAGGTGTATGGTACATTGATAGTGGTTGTAGTAACCACATGACCGGAGATGAATCTATCTTTTGCAAGCTTGACACGGCGGTTATAACTCAAATCACAATGGGAAATGGTGCAATAGTCAAATCCAAAGGAAGAAGAACAATTGTCGTTGCTTCAAAGAAAGGAAGGATGTTAATACATGATGTGCTACTTGTTCCGGAATTGGCTCAAAATTTGCTAAGTGTTGGTCAACTAGTTGAACATGGACATGCGGTTCACTTTGAAGGTTCACTATGCAAGATATATGACAAGGTTGAGAATAAGAGAGACTTGATAGCGGTTGTGAAAATGGAGAAGAATAGAAATTTCCCTCTCATTCTCAAACCGGCAAGAAATATTGCTTTGAAGGCTAGTGTACAAGACCTATCATGGTTATGACACAAAAGACTTGGACATGTGAACTTTGAAAGCTTGAAGATGTTGAACAAGAAGAATATGGTATATTGTTTACCAACTATTGAAGGCAATGATGATATATGTGAAGCATGTACACTTGGCAAAATGCATAGAGAATCATTTCCAAAGGTACTTGGCAAAATGCATAGAGAATCATTTCCAAAGGTGAATGCATGGAGAGCAAAGGCACCATTGGAGCTAGTCCACACCGACATATGTGGTCCAATGAAGGCAACCTCTCATGGTGGAAATAGGTATTTTATTACCTTTATTGATGATTATTCAAGAATGTGTTGGGTTTATTTCTTGAGACAAAAATCGGATGCTTTTACCATTTTCAAAAAATTTCAAAGCATGGTTGAAAGACAATGTGGCAAGTTGATTAAAAAGTTGAGAAGTGATAGAGGTGGTGAATACAACTCTAAGGAGTTTGACAAATTTTGTGAAGACATTGGCATTGAAAGACAACTAACGGTTAGTTACACACCAGAACAAAATGGTGTTGCCGAAAGAAAGAATTGGACAATTGTAGAAATGACAAGAACAATGATGAATGACAAAGGCTTACCATTCACTTTTTGGGCCGAGGCAACCTACACGGCGGTTTATTTGCTAAATAGATGTCCTACAAAGGCAGTTGAGAACAAAACACCATTTGAAGCATGGTCCGGAGGAAGAAAGCCATCGGTAAACCACTTGCGCATATTTGGGTCCATTTGTTATGCTTATGTTCCAAAAAAAATGAGACACAAACTTGAAGAGAAATGAGAGAAATATATATTTGTAGGCTATAGCACCGAATCAAAAGGCTATAGACTATTTAGCTTGAAGAGAAACAAAGTGATTGAAAGCCGGGATGTGATCTTTAATGAAAAAGACAAGCTTGATTGGAAGGAAAAAGGTGTAGAAAATGCTTTCTTACCAACTCAAGAGGAGGCACAAGAGACACCATTGAATGAAGATACAAATGAGCATGAAGAAGAAGAATACCATCAACAAACTCCTTCAACACATGCCGGATCTTCCTCATCTTCTCCAAGTTCTTCAACACCGGTAAGAATGAGACGGTTAAGTGATATTTATGCTACTTGTAACTTTTGTGTTGTAGAATCGGAAAGCTTTGAACAAGCGGTTAAGGAAGAAGTTTGGAGAAATGCAATGGAGGAGGAGATAAAGATGATTGAGAAAAATGAAACTTGGGAATTGGTTAACAAACCAAAAGGAAAAGATACAATTGGGCTCAAGTGGATTTATAAGACAAAGACAAATCCGGATGACTCTATTCAAAAGTTCAAGGCAAGATTAGTGGCAAAATGATATTTACAAAAACCGGGAGTTGACTACCAAGAGACATTTGCACCGGTAGCAAGACATGAGACAATTAGATTGTTAATTGCATTAGCCACACACAAAGGTTGGAAATTGGATCAACTTGATGTAAAATTGGCTTTCTTGAATGGAGTGTTAAAAAAAGAGGTGTATGTTGAGCAACCAAGAGGCTTTGAAGTTGAAGGCAAAGAAGAAAGAGTGTACAAGTTAAAGAAAGCATTGTATGGGTTGAAACAAGCACCAAGAGTATGGTATGGTCAAATTGATGCTTATTTCACCAATAAAGAGTTCAAAAGAAGTCCAAGTGAGCCAACACTCTACATCAAGCATGGTAAGCATGGTATGTTTATGGTTTCTCTTTATGTTGATGATTTAGTCTTTACCGGTGATGATGAAAAATTGATGCATGAGTTCAAAAATGAGATGATGAGTAAATATAAGATGAATGATTTGGGTTTACTTCACTATTTTTTGGGTATTGAAATTGATCAAAGAGAAAATGGTGTGTTTATCTCTCAAAAGAAGTATGCTCAAACTATTCTCTCCAAATTCAATATGGAGAATTGCAATCCGGTATCAACACCTTTGTTAGTTAATGAGAAATTGGTAAAAGATGATGGTAGTGGAAAAGTAGATGAAGCACACTATAGAAGCTTGGTTGGAAGTTTATTGTATCTCATAACTACAAGACCGGATATCATGTATGTTTCCGGGTTATTATCAAGGTTTATGCATCAACCAAGCAAAATGCATTTTGGAGTTGCAAAAAGAGTGTTGCGATACATCCAAGGTACTAAAGACTTTGTGCTCTTGTATGAGAAGAATGAGAAAGAAAAAGTTGAGTTAATTGGTTTTTGTGATAGTGATTGAGCCGGGTAGCATGGATGATTTGAAGAGTACTTCCGGGTATGCTTTTGAATTGGTTCAAGTGTATTTTCTTGGGCATGAAAGAAGCAAGATAGAGTGACACAATCCTCCGCCGAAGCCGAATATGTAGCAGCAAGTGAAGCTACAAAACAAGTTGTATGGTTGAGAAGAATTTTAGAAGATATGGGTGAGAAGCAAGAGAAAGCCACAACTCTTTTATGTGACAACAAATCCGTCATTGCTATATCAAAGAATTCAGTTTTCCATAGCCGAACAAAGCATATCAACCTCAAGCATCATTACATTAGAGAAGCGGTTGAAGATAGAGAAATTCTTGTGAAGCATATCAACACCAATGATCAAGTTGCGGATATTTTTACTAAAGCACTTTCTTGTATAAAGTTTAATTATCTTAGAGATTTGTTAGGAATGAAAAACATTAGCATTAAGGAGGAGTGTTAAAATGTAATGCTACATTTAAGTTAATGTTGAGTGGGCCAGCCCAAAGTGGGGCCCACGTTAGAATTGTGTGGCTGAAATGAAAAAATCCGAGAGCTGCTCGGCGGAACAGAGCAGCCGCTGTACCCTTGTGTTTTCTTCTCATATTCTTCCACCTTCCACATTGAATGATTAGGAGAAATCTATTCTAGCCAACAAATCTGTGGTGATTTTAGGTTCCTAGTCTCATGCTTTTCTTTTGCACAAGTAAATCTGTAATAGCCACAGGAATTTCACGTATATTTCAAAGGAGAACTCCTATGTTGAACAAGTTCAATTTTGTAACTGAAGAACAAGAAACTTAAATTGTGCAGGTAAGCTTAAAATTAAAACATCACAGTGCAGCTAAATTGGTGCATTGCATAAATCAAAAGGCACTTGCCTTTCTTTCTCTAGAGATGTCCTTCATAAGCTGGCATTCTCAATCATGACATCTTAATGCAAGTAGCTTACGTATCAATGATTTAGTTCCTCTTAACTACAAGTGAAAATTCAACTGTGTATACCAATTCCCTTGTCTCAGGATGCTGATGGCAGCATTCCCTTCTTCTGGGGAGCTGATGCCGAAGATCATCTAGTACTTTCTGATATTGAAGACGTGGTAAAAAAGGCTTGTGGATCATCATTTGCACCTTTTCCCAAAGGTATAGAATGTTGAGAATGATGTTCATCAATTTGTTGATTTCTCAATTCTAACATTTCCTTCTCCTCAGGCTGCTTCTTCACAACATCCGGTGGATTGAAGAGCTTTGAGTATCCTCTCCATGAGCTCAAGGCTGTGCCACGGGTTGACGACCAAGGCCAGGTCTGTGGTGTTATGTACAAGGTAGATGACAAGGCGAAGAAGGAACTTCGATGCCCAGAGTTGGCAGTGCTGATTGGTCGTCTCAGTTTTGACTACGCAAACACATTCTCCATGCTGCAGTTGTTAGATGGCTTTATGAACTAATAGAACTTGTTATGATATTCGGACTCACAATGACCCCCGCATGGATTCCTAAAACCTTCATGTAAATTGTTACAATTCCCGAATCTGTATGTGGTAAACAAAGTTGGTTACCATTTGTGATGAAAACTGTATATTAAACTGGAACCTTTCCTCTAGCCTGGTTGGTGACTTTTCTAATGTGCTATATTATTTGGAATTAATCCATACAATGGAGGCCTTGTAGTAGAAATATCCATATGACTTTATTCTCGTCGAATGCCTAACCTACAACAATTTTATATTGAGTTAGGCATTTGATTAAAGCTTCTGCAACAGGTGAAATGCTTTCACTTAAATGGAGATTGGCATCATCTGAAAAGGAACAATAAGATCAAATGTAGGCAAACATTTTACTGTATGATGTTTTTAGCAGACCTTTTCGAGAAAATGTGTTGGGCTGTGCCTAGAATTCTTTGGCAGGATTCATTGTTTAATTAGCGTGCATTTCAAAGTTGCTAACGAAGTTTATTCCTTGTAAATTTGTGTTAAGTTTAAAAATAAATTTGATGATATATGATAAAGTTCCACAATAAGTATAAATGTAAAAATTAATAAAAATAAAAAAAAATTGATAAATTCATTAGAATTCACACCAAAATATTATATATTATTTCCATTGGTTTCATGCAAGTTTGAGTTAAGTTTCAGATAAATTTGATGATATATGATAGAGTTCGATAATAAAATTATAAATTTTAGTTAAGTTCGAAGATATACGACAAAGTTCGACGATGAAATTATAAGTTTCAGAAAAAGTTCGACGATATATAATAAAAGTGTAATAATAAAATTATATGTTTTAGACAAGTTCGACGATATATAATAAAATTCGATGATATATGACAAAGTTCAATGATAAAATTATAAGTTCAATAATATATAACAGAATGACGACATAAACATTTATTATAGAACTTTATCGTATATCATCGAAGTTATTTGAAACAAAATAGAAATTTATAGGGAACAAACATCGTATGCATACTTATTGAAGTGGATTAGCCACTGTGCCAAAACAATTTTAGGCATAGCCTGGATATTTTCTCAACCAGGAAATCTTTTTACCAGAACAGTAAATCATGTGCAAGTCTCAAATAAATAACAAACGCCTTAAATAAGAAACATCATACACAAATTATACAAATTATTTTCTCCAATCATTTTTTACCTTTACAATTTGATAGATATTCTTTTATATTTCAGGGATGAGAATATTATGTTAAACTGAATTGTTTCAGTCATAGTTTGGCCCAACTTAGATGGTTTTTATCATGTCAAAATTGATCAAATAAAGGCAAACATATTAATTTGCATCATGCACATAAATCATGAAAATAATTATTCTAAAATCTAAAATAAAAGAAAGAATAAAAAGAGATTTGACTTAGTCAAAATTAATATTAATAACTAATTGTCCATTTGGAGTCATGTGGAGGATAAGAAGAAGAATTATATCAAAACATCATTAAAAAAAAGATTGAAAAAGAAGGGATACATCTCATGTCTAGTCTTAATCACATTCATCTTTGATATTTGAAAAAGGAACAAACTCCAAAGATTGGATCATGATTTCAAAAACTATCTCAAGAGGTAGTGGTACAAATTTGTTTAATCAAAACTAATACTATGATGAAAATAAATAAATAAAAATATCTATGAAAATTCATGAAAAATTTCTCATGCATCTCTTGCACTCTACTAAGCTTATCCTTATGTTGTATCATATTTTACATTATTATTTTCTCTAGATTTTTCCTTTAAAACATTTTTAAATAAATATAAATCCAATTCACTCCCTCATTGACCCAGTAACTATTTATGTATAATGTTAGGCACTCCCCTCATCTTTGTCTTGTAAATAAGATGCCTGTGTTCATGCAAAAGGGAGCAAAAAGGATAGGTACCAAGATGATGTTGACAATCAAATGCTTGGTGACTTTTCCTCTAAGTCAAAAACTTGATCCATAAGATCGTTCAACCAAAGTGCAATAGTAAGTCAAAAGCTTGGGACTAAGTCACCTAGCAAGCTCAATTCAAGAGACAAGTTCAAATCTAGTTTGAGCCACAAGCTCAACCTTGAATCAAATCCAATGACAAATCAAATTCAAGCTACAAGCTACAAGCTCAACCTTGAATCAAATCCATGAACGATCTGAATTTAGCACCAGGTTACAGTGAAAAGCAAATTCAAACTCATGGCAAATGAGAGAACATCTTAAGTTAACAACAACCAGATTCACATTCAAGAATAGATATGCAGGGTTCAAGTGAATTACCTAGTAATTGAATCCAATTCAAAGTCAAAGGACTCAAGGAGCAACAACTAAGTCACCTACTTCTTAAGCTAATCAAATCAAAATATCTCAAGCCACACAACGTTGACGATGCTCAACCAGTCAAGTTCAAACCACTCAAGAGTATGAACATCAAGCCACTTATGTTTGAAGGCACTCATCCATGAAAATCCAAAGACACCAAACTATCCAAATGTAGAGTCACCAAGTCTACAAGATTCTTATTTCAGAAATAGATTAAATGGCCTACTGAGATAAGCTACCTACTAAGATTATTGCCTACGATTAAATTTTTGCTTCAGTTTACTCCCTCATCTGCATGGATCATCTCCTGGAGCAAGAAGGTACTGCGAAATTAAGAAGACCCTGAGAAATCATACTCGAATGATGTCACTTCAATATCCTTACGACAGGGACCGCTCTTTGCGCAGCAATTGCTCATGCCTTGAATATCCGGAAGCAGAACGACCGCCTCCATCAGCCTGCACATGCACTGATTCTCCTAACGTGATCAATCCAATCCTTCCTTATGTGTTCGCGTCGACCGCACTGTTGCGCACATTCGAGATCCAATTCTACAAGCAGAAAGAGAAAAAGGATAAAGAGTCACGGGGCCCGTGGCGAGCTAAAGCATGCATGTTCTCTTGCTGCTTCATCCATCGATCCGCCCTTTACAGACAACCGTGTACTACAAATCCATCCATGGTCCCCTTTCTCTCACCCCCTCTCTCTCTCTCTCTATACAGATCTATTCAGAGATCTATTAAGAGATCTATTGAGAGATCTAACGAGAGATCTAATGAGAGATCTATGGAGATCTAGAGAGAGAGAAGAAGAATTTAAAAGCTTACAAGTATGTGTATAATATAACATAATAGATGAAGAAATCTAGCAAGGTAGATTGGCATGCGAAAAGGACACTATTATCAATTTGCCTTTCTTTTGGGACCACTCTCTCTCTTACAATTTGTTGTCTTTAATTAAAAGAAATAAAGAAAAAAGAAAAAAAAAAGTCGTCACAATTAACCTACTACACAAATTCAATAATTATAGAAGCCTAACAGCTGCAGGCCTTGCTTTTCTCGCCTATACATGCCTACTTTCCTCACAACCCAACCTCGATCCTCTCGCAGCTTCTCCCCCTTTCCTCTTCCTCGATACAACTTCTCTCAGTGGCTTGTACTGTTCCATTAATCGCGTGCAGGAGTAGTTACAGATTCACGCTTCTTTGTGCACCGCAAGTAGCTGAAGCTGCCAGCATGATCTGATCGCCTCATGGCCGCTGGATCTGTGTGCTTCCTGCGTCCTGATCGATCCGCCGGAATCGAGGTCAGATCATCTGGCAGTTTCAGCTGCTGATGGCCGCACACGAAAGAAAAAAACCCTAACCCTAATTCGCTAGGGTTTCAGCACAGTGACAAAAATGGTATGTTTCTGAGAGTTTTATACATTGACCCGCAGCTGTAGCTCCTCTTTTGTGTAAGATTATCTGTGTTTGCAGATCGTCAGCAGATTAATTTGTCGAACCAAACGGGAGACAAAGAACAAGAACGAAATACATCAGATAATTAGCTTGCCTTTTGATGCATCTTTAGTTTCTTTTTTCTTCTCATTTCGATAATTAAACCTTATATATTCTTAGCTAATCTCTGCTATTATGAAAGTACTTGACGAATCATATGTGCTAGGGTAAGTTAATTGGGATTTGGGACCTAGCTAGAAGTCGGCCCTGCCTTCTTGGGTACTTTCTTTCCCTCTTTTTGTTTCTTTCTTCTCTCTAGTTTCCCTTTTCTTTTTTTTCTTTCATATTTTATTCTTTTCCTTTTATGAAATGTTTCGCTATGCCTTTGTAGATATCACCTGATAAATAATTTCTGAATTATTAACATTAATTCAACTTCATACTTGCAATATATTGTTATTATGGAGATTTCCATTATATTGTTCAAAAGCAGATAATCAGCAAGAGCATCACATGTCAGCATTCATCTGTATCTGCTCCTGCAAATTCTTTTAAATGATTATAATCATTTAGTGATATACTTTCTGGCATTCTAATCTAATTTGTCAAGACTATATAAGATTCATAAAGAAGAATAATTTACTGAAAAAAAACAACTGCATGAATACGATGCATTAGCGCTTGATCAAAACTAAGACTCCAATGGAGTCTAATTCATGCTTATTTTTGTCATGAACTTTGGATCATGAATTAGTGTTCAAACAAGTATTTAAATCAGTTTATGAATCTAGCTCAGTCAAAGATTTGAATAGAGCAACACTATTTTAAGTATTCAAACTGTACTCAAATGAAAATTAAATGAAATTTCCAGATGCTGTCGGTTCTCTCTCTTCTGTTCTCTATCATATTCTTCTCCAATTCTGATGCAGGTTGAGTGAATGTGAGCATGATTGTAATGAATAAACAAATAGATGTTATTCTTTGACTTTTTGTGAAGTACATAGATACTATTATTTGACTTTTCATGACTCAAATTCTGTCTAATAAACATAGATTTTAGAATACAATTTGCTCATATTCGAGTTAAATTTCTTTGTTGTTGATAATAAAGTTTTAAAATCGAGTCTCAAGTTTTGTGCAAAGGATGTATGCGGCACTTACTGTATTCACTGAGACTCAAAGATACATACATCGTTGCCTGATTTGCGACGTCTCAAACACCAGGTGAATGATGTAGATGTCACTGTATGATTTACTTTAAACTCAACCTTCTTGTGAAGAACATAGTATTATTTTTTTATTTAATATGAGTCAAACTTTATGCATATGACATGGACATCATTATCTGATCTAGTGTGACTCAAGCTTTGCATAAAGGAGGATGCAAACATATTTATTTGATTTGTTGCAACTCAAGCCTCATACATTACTATATGTTTAGTTGACAAGCATCATCAGTCCACTAAAGTCTCCTCTTTCTAGACTCATCTTCTTGAATAAAGCAAGGATGGTTTGACTTTTTTTTTCTAGAATTTGATCTTAAGATTTTATTATCAATAATTAACGTCTTTAGCAATTGAACTAACTTACACTTTCTAAATTAAAATTTACACAACAAAAGTCCACATGGAATATTAGTTAGAGAACTATATATTAAGTTAACTAAAAAAAGTAAACGGGGCGAGGGGAGGCTCTAAGAATCAACTTTCCTCTTTAACAAATTTTACCAACAAAATAAACTACAACTCAAGTTGTAACGATAATCTACAACTAAAATGATTTATCATAGCTCAATCTTTGTTAGTTTGGTGGTGATGATTGAGATGTGCTTGAGTGGAATGAGAGAAGATCTTGCGCTTCATGTTGAGCGACAGAGAAGGAGCAGATGGTTTTGAAGTTCTTGCCGAGGGTGAGAAGGTAGTGAACAGAAGAGCTAGAGTTAGTTCCAGGGAGGAGAGGAGGGAGAAGCAAGGAGAATGCTCATGCATTCACTATATAAATTCTCAAAATTCACCGCAATGTTGCCCTCAATTGTCAACACTTGTGAGTTTCAAAGAACTTTTTTTTTTAACATTAGAGAATCTTAGGTGAAGTGCAAAGTAGGGGGTAGATCTCCTTGAGTTTGTACCCGTTGACCTAATTTAATAATCTAAATTTAATGGGTTTATGGTTAGCTTAATCATATATAAACTCAAATCTAGTTTTATTAGTGTTGCCTAGGGTCAAGCCCGATTCTAAAGGCCCGTCCACATCAGCCTCGTTGATTGGTGTGAACGGAGAATGGGCTTGCGGTAGGGTTTGGACCACTCACGCCCTCATCCTTAGCCTTTGTCTGCGTCTCATGGACACCGAAAAACCACACCGGGAGTCATTGATCGGAATAGAATGAGATGACTGGAAGGACACACAGATTTAAGAGGAAAGTTTATCTAAATTCATATTCTCAAATATTGGTTACCTAAAACCCCTTATCTCTCTCCCTATACAAGATCTACATTCTTGAATACTCTCTTTTCGTCTGGCCTCACAGTTGTCGGAAACCGTTGGGGGCGCTACTAGAGGTCACCGCCTGAGAGAGAGCAGTTCGTCTGTGCGAACGCCGAAGAGGGGAAACAGCTACCGTTGCTACTGATTTCTCATCACTTCCCTTAGGGAATATGCTTGCTCTCTTATATAGCCGAGATCTTAAAGGAGGAGCTCTCTTACTCCCTTTGGAAAGATACTTACCAAAATAAGACGCCACCAAGTCTTTCCCTTTTGCCAAGATTCTCCATTAATGGCTATCAATGCAAAGATGAGTCTTCTTTGTTTGCAAGTATATGCCACCCAACTTGTCAACTTAGGAAGAATCTTCGACCATCTTTCCTTCTTCGAGTCAATCGTCGTACCACTGTCTTATCCACTAGTTTAGGCCCCTGTCCACATCAGGAACGTGCACTTGGGTCTCCGCCCTAGTCCGTGGGCTTTTCAGCTTGGCCCAAGAGAGATTTGGCCTCACACCTAGTACACCCCTAGATGTAACCAACCTAATAAATTATAAATTTTATTTTTTTTCTATTTTATCTTATAATTTTTAAAAAAATATATATGATGCAAAAATTATTCAATATTCTTATTTTTTAAAAAAATAAAGATAAACCTAATATAAATAAATTATTAAAAGTAATAAAATTTCCAAATTAATAGTTACATTGATTGAATTATTAATAATAATATACATTGGTATGATTAAAAGTTAAAAACTAATTACGAATTTCATATATGCTTATAGTATATTATATGGGAACTATGAATGCCTAAACTCTCGACTAAATTAAAAGTAAAATCATCCTAATATATATTTTTTCCTTGAATTTATTATTATTATTATTATTAAATAACTACTAAACATTAATTAAAATATTTGGAATATCATTATTTGTATTTTTAGTATTTTAATGAAGAAAATGAACCAAGCATTATAAAATAAATTAATTTACATAATTACCGCATAATCTTTAGTATTTGCCTCATAAATTTTTTTCTTTAGAAAAATTAATGGATACATACACTTAATTTTAAAATTATTATAATGTATTTATTAATTAAAGTAATTCAATTATGGCATAGTATGTCCAACAAGTGTAAATTAATTAGGGCAAATTTACAATAATTTTGACTGGGCTTTCAATTAAGTAAATGCATGCTTTACCTTATTTACACGGGTACTGTTCAATTTCATTCCATTCACATGTCAGTCCTCAGCAGTGGGTCCCACTTAGTTGTACCCACTGTATTGCTGGGTTTGTGGGTTAGTTTGTAGCAACGAGTATGTGTTTCTGAGCTCTCTTTCACCACATGAAAAGAATTTTGAGAAAGAAAATTAGTATTATATAATCAAATATTAATTATAATAAAAGCCCAGTCAAAGAATAGAAGAACGTAAGACAAGTTCTTCCTATGTATATATAAAGAAAAAACTTTTCGTTGTTCGAATCCCCTCGTCTTCCTGAATCCAAGCTTAGCGATCCGAGAAGCGCTTCGTTGCCGCTTCGCCCTCTGGCATTCCTTTTCCTCTCCTCAGCCGCTGGGACGGAGGGAGGTGGGGAAGGAGTTGATGTTTGATTCGGATCCCAGAGGAGGCTCAGTAAATTCCTGTTTTGTGCACGAATTGATGCCTCGTCGGAATCCATTGCTTCATCATAACTTATGGCATCTCCGGGCGGAGGGCGAGGAGTCGAGGAGATCGTGGCCGGAACGAATCCATTCACTGGCTTCCAATGCGGCCTCGTGTACTGTCCCCTCCACCTCCTCGCTCCGCTCTATGAGGCGTAAGCTGGACATGAAGAAATCCAGGGCCCGCTCCATATCGAGCAGCGGCCCTGATTGGGAGGAGCTCCGCGCTGGAGTTGCCTGTGTGGAGATTGAGAGCGAGGCATCGGCTCTTCGTGAAACCCTCGTTAGGCATCAGCTGGCAGTCCAGAAACTCCAAAGTGAACTGGAGGAGGAGCGGAGTGCCGCCGCGTCGGCCGCTACCGAGGTCATGTCGATGATTGTTCGCCTCCAGCGCGAGAAGGCCGAGGCGCAGATGGAGGCCCGCCAATTCAAGCGCCTTGCGGAGGAGAAGATGTCTCACGACCAGCAGATGATAGCAGTCCTCGAGGACCTCGTCTTCAAGCGCGACCACGCCGTAAAAGCTCTGTACTGCGAGATCCAGGCGTACCGCCACCGCCTCCTCAGCTACGGCATTGGAATCAACGCCGAAACTCCTCCCTCTGAGCCGCAGATCCCTGATACGGACACATCCGCGTTAGCTTTCCCCCAATTCGACTTCCCTCAGGACTATCCCCCCTTGAAGTGTACCTCCGACCTTGTGATGGACCTAGACAAGTACCCTTCCGGGGAGACATCATGCGAACACTTCCAGAAGCTCGGGCAGCGCATCTTCCAGCGTCAGCGGATGCCAACCTGCGGCGTTGGCAATGCAATGGATGAGGGAGTCGTGGTGGGGCCGTCGCCACGTGCTCGGCGGAGGCATAACCGAACTTTCTCCTACGGCAGCTACAGCTTTGGCGTGGAGTTGAACAAGGGAGAGGAGTCCCCAGCAGCAATTGACCGGGGATCGGATTGTGGTGGAAGGGATGATATGAACGACAGAATCTATACGGTGGATGCGGTGCACAGGGCAAGCGAAGACTATGTTAGCTCTCCAAGAGAGCACCTGAATGGGAGTCTTTACGTGGGTGGGGTTGGGGAAACAAAGATAAGGAAGCTTTATATGCGGCTGCAAGCGCTTGAAGCTGAAAGGAAGTCCATGAAGCAAACATTGGCTTCGATGGGCACAAATAAGGCTCAGATGGCGATACTGAAAGAGATTGTGCAACAAATTTGCAAGGAAGGACCAGTCGAGATGAGAAACGTCAAGAAACCATCATCTGCTAAGAGGTTTTCTTTCGTGACAATCCTCAGGGTAAAGATTATATACCAATCTTTTCTTGGCAATATTAACTTTTATTCTTCGTGCAAATACACATGAAAAGAAAAACCTTGTGTGTGATGGATAAAGATGAATACTCTGCTGTTGGAAGCCATCATTTCTATATGCTTCAACAGCGTAGATCCATTATAGATTTGCTAGAGCTTTGGCTTTGGTTGTCAATCTTTTGTTAACTTGTAATGCAAGTGCGAAACTGCCTAATTCACTTAGAACAAATAAAGAGAAGACATTAATTGTCTTAGGAACTTCAATGAGTAATTTGCTCATCTAAAGATTCATTTTGTTCTTTTCTTTCTGTTGATCTCATTAGAATATAGGATAAATTCAAAAACATCATTTACGACTGGAAAATTACACATGTATCTGTTATTTCCTTTGTAAAAGTATTGAAATTTTCAGAAACGAAATCCCATCTTACATCACTATATCAAAGCCTCTGACTCTCGACTCCGATGTTGAGTATGTGACCTTAGAATTCCAGGTTTTTGGTGGGAATTTGATATTATTTCAAAAAGTATTAGGCAATTTTTGAAGTATTAGAGGGAATAAAAACATTTTGATGTTCCATTTATCCTAGGATGTATAATGCAATCAGACTACAATCTAGAATTACTTTGGAAGGCATGTTTTAATTTCAACTTCCAGAAAGTTATAATATATTATAAGCTTGAGAACAAAAAAATCTGAGAATTAGAAAACTCGAACTGGCTCCTAATAATGATTCTTAAGGCCTGATATTCCATGAGAATAGTTGCTCATTCTACAGAATTATACTACAACCCTTAATAGGCATATTAGAGTGTGAGACTAGGTTTTGGTCGTTAAATTGCCTGTATTACCATTTTGAGGCCCACGCCTTTTGATTATGCTTGTCTTCTATGGCTTTAATTCTCTCAAATAGTACCACTTCCAAATTCTAAAGTTTAAGTTAACATCTCTTTATTAAAATTCTTTGGCATACTTGTGTACAGACCATCATGAAGGTAAAGGAACTCAGTGTGCTGTGAAATTTTTTGTTCTACTTTCTGATGTGTTTTATTTAAATTCTTTTTACGTAAAGACCATCATGAAGGTGGAACTCAGTTTATTGTGAAATCTTTTGTTCTACTTTCTGATGTGTTTTATTTTTATGTACAGACCATCATGAAGGTAAAGGAACTCAGTGTACTGTGAATTCTTTTGTTCTACTTTCTGATGTGTTTCTATTAAAATTCTTTGGCATACTTTTGTGTACATGTACAGACCATCATGAAGGTAAAGGAACTCAATGTATTGTGAAATCTTTTGTTCTACTTTCTGATGTGTTTCTATTAAAATTCTTGGCATACTTTTGTGTACAGATTATCATGAAGGTAAAGGAACTCAGTGTATTATGAAATCTTTTGTTCTACTTTCTGATGTGTTTCTATTAAAATTCTTTGGCATACTTTTGTGTATAGACCATCATGAAGGTAAAGGAACTCAGTGTATTGTGAAATCTTTTGTTCTACTTTCTGATGTGTTTTATTTAAATTCTTTGGCATTATGTACATACTATCATGAAAGTAAAGGAACTCAGTGTATTGTGAAACCTTTTGTTCTACTTTCTGATATGTGTTTCTGTTCCCCAGAGCGTCATCTTGTTTGCGTTTTGGCATAAGATATCATCAAGAGTCAGGTGAGTTTCTATGCTTTAGTTAAAAATTTTACTTCTTTAATTAAAAGAACATAAATTATGGGGTCTAAATCGTTGTGGATGGCCTTGTAGCTCTGCCAGGTTTGCTTTTGGGTTATCGACCAGAAATGCTGGCTTACTGCTGCTTTTGGACCGGTCTCCTCGTATGAGGCACAGGCGTGTTCTCACAAGAACACAAAGATTGCAGCACTAGCAGTGATTTCATCAGTGGCTTAAGCTGAAGGTGTCAATCCTGCATGGCCTGGCGTATAGCTTTAGCTTTCCATCCTAAGATTCATTGATTCATAGGCTTCAGAAAGTACTCGTGTAAAAGATCAACAGTTTATATTCTTTTCTTCCTCTGTTTATGTACATCTTTTTCTCAATGTCAATAGCAGCAAATTTAGCTGTTGAGATCCAAATTGCGATTCACTCTTAGATGTCCATATGTACAATGTTTCACTCAATACTTATTTTGCAAGTAAGAATGATCAATTTTATTATTGTTTGATCTTTTCTGTCTATGTCATTGTGCGTGGAAACTGATTAGAGCTAGAATTTGCTATTATAATAATTTAATTTGATTTTGCGGATTCTTTAAGATTGGCTTTGCAAAAAACATTTACACAGTAATTACAATTCAAAGTGGATTAGAAGTTACTATCTTCATTTGAAATACAAGGGACTTTTAATTCAGTAAAATTGTAATTAGAAGCAGAACTCTTATTGCCTCCCATGATTATAAATGAGAGTGATTTATTGTCTAAACATGATTATGAACTCTTATTACCTTCCATTAACCATGGTTTTAAAGTCTTTATTCCAAATAAACAGGCTGGGCTTCGTTGAAACTGAAATTGAAAAATAAATAAAATATGGTAAGGATAAAAAAAATTAAAAGTTAAATAATTTTAGTCTAAATGGAAATAGAATGTAACCGAACTCGAATAATTTGATTCAATTTTTGCAAAATTGGTTTGGGTTTTGATTTAAAATTTGGCAAAAAGAATTTAGAATAATCCGATTTGATGTGGTTTGGTTCGGTTTAATTTGGTTGGATTAGTTGAGCTATGATCTTAGATTCAATCGAATGTGCGGCCGTACCGTTCATTGGTCAAAAATTCGGACCGCCGAACTCGTTGTACGGTAAAAAAGACGTAATGGGCCCCATCTTTAACCCGTGTTTACCCGCGCGGATGGATAGGTCTTCTCGGTGCAGCTACCTCTTCTATTTGTGGGTAATATTAGGTAAGTATTGTTAGTGTGATAAATAAGCTCCAAAATAATGGCCTTACTGCCATCTCTGTCGCCTGCAGCAATAGAAATAGTAGAGGCGAACACAGGAAAGCAACGACCGACACGCGGTTCCTCCTCCCCGTTCTCACTCTCTTTCTCTCGCCTCCTCTTTGTCTAGGGTTTCTTGACCGGTACCCAAGGAATCGCATCGTTGGCTGCCCTAGCCCGACCGCCCTCGCGGTCAATCGATCCCCTCACGTCCAATCTCGACTCGATTCGTCAGAGGTACTGCGTCGATTGCTTGTCTGGTTGCAATTCTATTCCTACTCGGCGTTTCGTTGAATTCAACACCGACTTTGATCGATCCTTCGCTGTTGAATTATTCACCTCGTGGTTGGTCCAAGTATGGTTTGCCATTGTTTTCTTCTGATTTTTTATATCTGCCGATGACAACATGTCTAGGATCGCTGTCTTTCAGTGTAATTTCGGAGCATAATCGTCGACTATAACTTATTTATACACACGTATAAGTTTGCTATATAAGTATCATTGAGAATGCATTATTATTGGATGATGGGATTTTTTTTTTCATTTCTTTTTTTGGTGAGCGGGTGGGACTTTTGTTAGAATTCGTCTGTTATATGCATTTAGTTATGTTGATTTCTTGTATTAACCCGTTTCTAATTGATTGAGATAGTGGTTTAGGATTTAACGATGGAAGGGATTGCACAGACGGAGTGCCACTTATCATCAGCTGCCGCTTTTGTGGAAGGAGGCACTCAGGATGCTTGTGACGATGCATGCAGTATCTGTCTGGAAGCCTTTTCTGAGATTGATCCTTCGACGGTGAGGTTTTGGGGTTATATACATCCTTATAATTCGCTAGATGTATTATAATTCTTCTCCATTGTTTCCTCTTCAGGTTACTAGTTGCAAGCATGAGTTCCATCTACATTGTATTCTTGAATGGTACCATCTTTGTTTCTATCGTTGTTAGTGCTGTTCTTTTTGGATCATTTAACTTGTTAGCCTTATTAACTATGATTTTTTTTAATCATATTCAAATTTTTCAACTAATAGTGTTTAGTTGATGGAAACAAATTTTGCCTTCCACTTTATTGCATTGGATAGGGGAACTATCTCCTATATTACTTTTACTGCATGAATAAAGCAAATGAGTTTGTTCATGTCCTTTGATTTGGTATTCTGATAGTGACCCAGAAATGAGCTATTGTGTAAATTATTTTTTCTTTTCTCATAAGTGAAATCTATTCATTGTTTTAATGAAATAGATTTGATTTTTTCCTTGTATTCTTTCATTCTTAGGTGCCAGAGAAGCTCTCAGTGTCCTATGTGTTGGCAGAATTTTTCTATGAAGGACTCAACCAGGTTCGTAGGATTCAGACGTCATCAAATATGTTTAGCCTAGTGTTATATCTGAATCCTTCCTATTTTTCTGACCATGATTGTCAGCCAAGAACTACTAGCGGCAGTAGAACAGGAAAGGCGCCTAAGGCTTAACAATGCTAACCATGCTCGGAATACAAACATTTTCCTCCATCCAGCACTTAATGATATTGAATTGCAGCATGTTGGTGCTCCTCTAAATATGTCTTGATCTTTTCCCTCTGATGTTGATCCTGAGCAAATGTTCTTTCCATGTAACAATGATGATTATTTGTTAACCAAATTCATTGCAGTTGTCAGTTGGTGAGAGTGATGCTGAACTTGACGAGCGTATTATTCAGCAGTTAGCTGCTACTGCTGCATTGAGAAATGTACATCTCGTTGATAGAAGAGAAGGACGGGATAGATCAGGATTGCATGACAGGTCACAAAATGCAAATTCAATCTTGCCCCATATGAGCTCCTTATCTAATTCCTCTGTTTCAAGAGGCGGAGCAAATGAACTAGCTCCCAGAGTTATTGGTTCTAACCCGTCAACTCTAGTTACTACTCCAGGAGGGGGATCCGCTGAAGCAACAAATATGATCTCAGCTCAAGTTAGCCAGATTGCATTATTGGCATCTGGGACCAGCAGGTCAATTACCAGGTGCTTGTAGTATTATATATTTGTATACATCCTTTAGATGTTTTCTTGTTCATCCTTGTTACAGAATTGTTCTGAACTTCTGATTACCATTTGTTATTTAGGATGCGTGCTGGACAATCATCTCCAGTTAGTCAAGATAGATCAGGCCCCTCAGACTTGCAAGCCTTATCAGAATCTTTGAAATCTCGTCTGAATGCTGTCTCTATGAGGTTATTTTTGAAGTGTATTTGTTCTCCCTATATTGGAACGTGGATGCTGATTGTAACCTTTGCACTTGTTTTAAATTAGGTACAAGGAATCCATTGCTAAGAGTACTCGGGGATGGAGGGAGAGATTCTTTCCACGTAATAGTTCTGTGGCAGATATTGGTTCTGAAGTCCGGAGAGAAGTTAATGCTGGAATTTCTACTGTTTCAAGTAGAGATGCAGTTGCTGCTTCTGCCTCATCTGGTTCTGAAGTACATGGAGTTGCGGAACCAAACAATGAGGGTGTTATTGCCAACCACAGGAACCCACATGCAAACAATAGCACTTCATCTTCCTGTGGTGTGAGTTCAGGTCCCAATTAACTTTTATTTCATCATCTCTCTCCAAACCCGCTCCAGTATTCAATGATTAAGGTATACATATTTCTGCCCTTTTGCATCTTGACATATTTGTTATATAAAATAATTTCATAGTATCTCAATTCTGTGGCTCCAATGTCATGTCATTTTGTTCAGATCCAAAGTTTTTTACCTATTTTGGCTACTAGCTTGGACTTGGCTTTGCCTAAGATTTAATCCTTGTCTATTATTGCACTCCCCACCTTAAATCCTACAGAAATTTTTGTTGGTTTCATGTGGTTCAGATTGTGTAGCTCAAATAGTCTGACTTTGTCAAGGCTTGTCTTGCATGCATTCTTAAAAGGAAGTAGATCTTTCGGAGAAATTATCCTGCTCAGGAAGTGTAATCAACTAGGAATATTTATAACCTCAAAAGTCCTTTTAGAAATTTCCGCACACAATTGATACGTTTGCATAATCTGTGAAGTGTAGAGTTATTAGACTCTTTTTTGTAAAAAAAAAAAAAAGTGCTTATTTGTTTGACAGAACAATTCCAAGCTAGTCCATGTGGCATAAATACAATTGCAGAGTAAAATGAATTTAAAGAAACAAGATATAAGTTTTGTAGGAGCTGTGGAGTTATTGGTCTTGTAATATATGCTTGATAGAAAAAGCAAGAACGTTTATGTAAGGTTAAATATTTAAGATTTTATGATGTGGTTCATGTAGTTGTATATGCTTAGTAGACCTAAACCATCTTAACATACTAGATATGGCTGATTGCTAAGGATGTATGTTCTTCTATTATTGACCATGCAAGCCATTTGTGTGGTTGTGTTTCACCAGCTTTCAAATTTGCTCCTGTCTAGCTAAATGGATAGGAACATACAACGTATACAAAATTTGCAATGTTTATACATGTGAAGTTGTAACGTTTGCTTGTTTCTTGAATACATAATATTAATGTCAAAGTGTACCATCTAGTTTTTCCACGGTTATAACCATCTTTGGTAATGATTTTTCTTTTATTTTTCTGATGCCATCTATAAATATGATAATAAAGTCTATATTTCATTGAATGCTGTGGAAGTTGTAACTTTTGATTGTTTTATGAATACATAATATGAATGTCAAAGTGTACCATCTACTTTGGCCACAGTTAATCATCTTTTGTAATGATTTTTTTCTTTTTTTTTCTGATGCTATCTATAAATATGATAATAAAGTACTTGATAGGATTTAGTGATCTCTAACTTTTGGTTCTATCGTGAATCATGCCATGAAAATTATGTGCAGGCCAGGTGGTGGCAGTTTCAAGCGCTATGCTTGCGGAGCCCTAGATTTGTCTGAATGGGGAAAAAACATGCGCCAGGGGTGTTATGTACTTCTAAAATTTTTCTTTCCGCTGATATATACTGACAGTAAATATCAGATGCTATATTCTGATATGATATCATGATTCCCTAGGGCGCATGGTTGTGATGCCCCGGTCTGCCAAATTGCGGGCCACTGACTGCAATAATGCTCCAAATAATGCTTGCCTTGCCAAATTAAACGTTGTCAATCCTCTTATAACCCACTTGCAGTTATATGGGCAAATTTTCCATCTGAAAAAGTTGTGTGATGTATGAACTTGCTGGCATTAATATGACCTTGATGCATCTAACAAGTTATCAACGAAAAGATGAATAAATAGTTGTGTAAAGGGACCGACAAGTACATTAGAAACTAAAAGTAGAAAGTAGAAGTTTTTCACTTTAATCTTCTAAAGATTACGAATAATGTCAATGTAACATAACTAATATTTTATTGGACAAATTGGTATATGAAATTCTAAGGGGTGTTGTAATTTGTATGGCTAGATGAAATTTGTTCTAACGTAAAGATTTGGCTCTTGTGTAGATTGAATTTAAATTTTTTGCCTTAAGATATATATTTTATTTTCGACAGCGGGACTTTGTTACCAACCTTGTCAAAAAGAAATATACTTAAGTGAAGAAAAGACAAAGAACGTATGTCACTTTCTCCTTATTGAAAAATACTTTATTAATATGCCAAATGGGAAGTGAGAGCCTCTGTTTATAGGGTGAAGGCCCACTTTGTCAACACTATTTTAAAAATTAAATTAAATAAATAAAACTAAAAGACATATCTCTTGGAGATAAATAAAGGGATATATCTTTTAAAATAGATTAAACCAAATTAAATAAATTTAAATGTCATAAATTATAAAGTAAAATGCTAACAGAAACGTGATCATAATCCTTAATTAAATATTTTTAAATTCCTTTCACTCAAATATTAGTGAGTTTTTATATGATTATATTACTTGTATTAATGTGCATCTTATAGTTATTGCTTAAAAGAGAGATATTCAGTCGTATCACTTTCCATCTGATTGTTCGCTACAAGCCTCATCTAACCGAAACCCTCACTCCTCAGTTAGTCATTTTAAAAGCAACTCTGAGTCTCTGACTCGTGATATACCACTGCCGACAACGCTTGTGAACCAAAACAAACTCTGATTTACAGTTAACACCAAATCAGTTTCTTCGCAAACGAAAGCTCCTGCAGCTTCCATGTCGATCACCAATCCTTCCTCGTCTACTGATTTTTTTTTTCTTTTTTTTTTAAAAAACTATTGATCCAAGCTTCACCGTACAGCCTGATATTTGACACTAGAGAGTCCTGGTTGACACAATACCCCACCACCCTTTTCCCCTAAACAGTGGAATCGATGGTTGACCGGAGCACCTCTCTCCTCCTCTCGATCTCATACTGCCATTGCTCTCTTCCTATATATAGTATGATCACACCTCTGGCACATCCAGTGATAGATAGTTCACTGAGATTTGCGTAGTCGGTCGTCTCCCCTGCTGCCATGGGAAACAGCAGCTCCTGCAACGTCGACAATGCGGCGGCGGGGCCGGCGACGGCGAAGCTGGTGACGCAGGACGGGGCGCTGCAGGAGTTCGCGTGGCCGGTGAAGGCATCGCACGTGCTGCAGAAGGATCCCGCGTGCTTCGTCTGCGACGCCGACGACATGGTGCTGGACGGGTTCGTGTCGGCCGTCGGAGCCGACGACGAGCTGCGGCAGGGGCAGCTTTACTTCCTCCTTCCAGCGTCCATGCTCCGGCGTCCGCTCCTCGCCGAGGAGATGGCAGCGCTCGCGCTCAAGGCAAACGCCGCGCTCGTGGGCAAGAGGGCGTCGTTCGCGGCACCTCCAGTGCTGTTGCACAGCCCGATGCCCGCGGCGAAGGAAGGAGGCAGCAGAAAAGTAAATGCTCGGAGGAAGAGCGGCAAGGGCCGTGATTTTACTTCGGATTTGAGAGCGATTCCAGAGTAAATTAAAACGACCGAAAGCTTCCAAGAAGCAGAGTCGTCCTTTAATTACTCTAAATTATGATTTACAAATAATTAGCAAATTCTAGACGATTTGATCGAAGTACTGCATAAGGCTCAGATGTAAGATTGTTGAGAGACCACGGCATCTGCAATTGTGAATGCCGATGATCTTTGGTCAACCTAAGCACGATGATAGTAGATGTGTGACAAATCCAATGAGCAAGAACGAAAATCTTTCTTCCATCACATTCTCATTTTATTGTTTTCAAACCATTACAGCTAATCTAATGAGTGAGTGGATTGGAAACAAGAAACAACCACTAAAATTATCTAAAAGTGTTACATATATTTATAAATGTGTATCTAGTTTTGCTGGGGCTTCATCTCTTCTTTGATCGCTGCAACGAGCTGGTTGTAAGCAACAGTCCACGCCGCCTTCATCTCAGGGCACCACATCTCAGGAACTGCCTCCTTTATGGTGTCCATGAGGGCAAACCTCGTCACCTATTTGAAACAAAAAGAAAGGAAAGTCAAACTTGATTAACTTCAATCTGGCAAGCTACAGTGTGCGCCACATGATCAATTGTATGTATTAGTATCATAGTATGTACCTCGAAGTGTTCGTTGACTACACCATGCTTGACGTGGGTGGCGCCCAGCTTCTTCAGAGTCGTCTCCCTCACCATCACCCTCCCGGCTTTTCGCAGCTGCGCCGCCGATTCACAAGTCTGCCGTGCAGTAAATTAATGTAAGAATTGATTAGATGAGCGAGCAATTACAGACATTGAATGAATCGATCAATCTCTCAGGCTGCGGCAGATGTGTGTACAGACCATAACGAAGACGGACATGGCGTGGGTTTTGAGCTTCGGGTTCTTGTCCAAGGGCACGTCCGAGTCGCGCAGGAAGGAGAAGAGACGACTTGCTGATGGCGCAATCTCAAAGATCCTGATACAAGTCGCAAATCGTAAGCATTGCAGGGACAGACAAATATACACAGCTGCAAAACGAATGTGTTTGTGAAAAATTCATTCGTAGGCCATAGCACATACTTCAAGAAGAACCTGAGCCCCAGATCCGCTGCGTTCTTCTTCATCGCGCTCCAGGACTTGAGCACAAGCGCCTCCTGCTCTTCCGTGAACACGATTGGAACATTGACATTCGCCATCTCTCTCTCGGTGGATGTGATGTGAGTTCGCCGCCGCGCAGATGAGGTGTTTGCTTTAATGCCTGACTGGTTGATTATGAATGGCTAGCTATATATACACCTGTATATGCGGGCTTTTGAGGGCGCGAAGAGGCAACGGCGCTCGGGCATACGCAAGGACTGAGGAAAGCAGCAAGGCGGTTGAACGAATACTGTGTGCGGCCAATACTGTGTGCGGCCACTAGTCGTTTTGGTTTTGGACTCGACTGTCTGTAGGCGCGTGGACTAAGAATTTGACGGGATAAGCACAAGTGCTTTAGTTTCAATTTGCCTCGTCCTCCCTCCGTGCATATGTTGAACTATTATTATAAGATAACAATGCACATTTCACGTTTCATCCACTGAGACGTTTCCTCGTACAACTTTGTTAGGGTCAAAGAGATTATTATTATACAATTGATAATCCAAATTGAGTCGCCTTGGCGAATAACTTACAAAAAAAATTCTTAGATTAAGTTCTTCTTTTTTATACTAAAAATATTTTTTAAAAAAAATTATAAAAAAACAATCTACACATTTTAAACTTTTCAATGATATTAATATTATCATAAAAAAATTTACGCACTATGAAATTTTTTTTTTTTTAAAAAAAATATTTTTGGTATAAAAATAAAGCTATTCCTATGTTGGGTACATAATATAGAAAATTTTCTCATAACTTTACGTGGATCAAAGAGATTATCATTTACAAGGAATGATTTTGGCTTTGGGGGCTTGGGTGTACTTGGGTGTAGGTGGTGAAATCCATCCATCTCTTCGGTCATCGCCATTTTGAATCGAGTTGCACCTTGCCCGCTTCTTGCATGGACATTTTACCATGCTTGATCAAGAGATTTAAGATAGTCCTTCTGGTTACTTAAGATTTAATATACTAATACATGTTGCATGCTCATGGTGGACTATTAATCTATTATTCTCTAATATAAACTCTTTGTCATTAGTCAATATATATACATATGATAATAATTAACTAGGAATACTTTTAAAAAATTGTATTGTTTAGATATATTCTTATAATTACTTATAACAAATAAATATAATAAAGATAATATCTTTCATAATATATATAACTAAGATTATTAGTCAATAATTGATCTTTAAGCCGATGTAAACCGGTGAAGACATTCTGATTCAAGTGTACGTTGGATCGGATTGCCTCTACTCAGAATTGAACTTCGAGCCAAGACAATGGGGTAAGAGAAAAAATGAAACAACGACAACCGAGATAAATAAATGAGCGAGTTCTTGGAGCTGTCAAAACTGCTGCAATTGCAAATGCAATATATATATATATAGATCGACCTGGGTGGGTAATAATAGAAAGTATTGAACTTAATTTACCTCCACTTAAAAGCTAATATTTAATGATTTTTATAATTTTCGTTCTTATTTCCAATTCAAATAGGTGCCCAGCTGTGCCTCATCACTGCATACCTCTGCAATTAACACACACTAATGGCCAACTTTTCCCACCAAATTTGTAGAGTTGACCTCTTATATATATATTCCCTCGCGCGCAATCCATGCTCGTTGAGCTCCATCGATCGCTGCTGTGTTGACTTTCATAATCTCGCATTTCTAATGGTGAGGAAGAAGCCGAGCATGGGGCGCCAGAAGATCGAGATCAAGCGCATCCAGAACGAGGAGGCGCGCCAAGTGTGCTTCTCGAAGCGCCGCAGCGGCCTCTTCAAGAAGGCCAGCGAGCTCTCCATCCTCTGCGGCGCCGAGATCGGCGTCGTCGTCTTCTCCCCCGCCGGCAAGGTCTTCTCCTTCGGCCACCCCTCCGTCGACTCCGTCGTCGACCGCTTCCTCGCTGGCAGCCCCCACCGCCAGCCCCCCGCGGTGGCCTCCTCCGCCGTGTCCGCCGCTGCCGAGTCGCACCGCGAGGCGGCAGTGCGGGAGCTCAACCGGCAGTGCATGGAGCTGCACGACCTGGTGGAGGCGGAGAAGAAGCGGCGCGACGCGCTGGAGAAGGCGGTGAAGGGGGAGAAGGAGGAGGTCGGGAAGGACCGGAGGGCGCCGTTCCTGTGGGACGCGGACGTGGAGAGCCTAGGGATGGAGGAGCTCCTGGAGCTGGAGAAGAGGCTGCTGGAACTGAGGGGGAACGTGGCGCGGCGGGCGGACCACCTGCTGCAGGAGACATTCGTGCGAAAGCAGCAGTTCCAGATGATCGGCGGCGGAGGCGGCGGCGGCGTAGCGGGGATGTTTGCTGTGAAGAATGAGGCCGACATGCATCTGCCCGCTGCACTGGGAGGTGGAGGATTTGGATATGGGCATGGATTCTTTGGCTCCATGTAATGCACGTGAACATCTTATTAGTCAACGTACGCACTAAGAATAAGGAAATTATATATGAATTTTGCTCATACACTAAATTAATTTTGACTCAAATATTATAATTTCTATTTTTTAAAAAAAACTCTGACACATCATCACAATTTAAAAAGGTTCTTATGGAACGATCGAGGCAAATCCTATTCACATGCACAACATTTTCATCACTTATTTCAAATTTAGCTAGCCATTAAGTCCACATGTACTCTTAGTAACAAGTTTCCATAAAAATTGGTTAGACATTTAACAGCCCAACCCTCCATATCTAGCATATTTCTATCTAGCTTCCAAGGGAGAGTACAGTCATCTATAATTCATATAACAATTTAATTATAAATAATCAGAACATAACAAAACGCCAATGCTATCACTTGTGAGTTTGAACAAAAGACAAATCTCTTGTTATCGAGCTAAGTACACTTCATTTACCTATCACTTGTCGCTATATATATAATATTATGGCACCCCAAAACTCCAAAAGCAAGCAGGGCGGAAGAGGTCAGACTCAGAATTACCTCAATTATGTTGATAGATAAAAGAAATTCTCGAAAGAAATTATTGATGGCGACTCCAACGTCACGAAGTTAAAAAAAATATATTTTCATCATAGGTTAGAAGCTCAGAGAAAATATCGTTCAGCGATAAATCACAATACTTTCTCTAAAAAATGCAACACGATCACTTTTAATACTATATAATTCAATCGTGATTTGCTATACACAAAATTGTAAAAGAGGCCTCGGTCAAAATAAGTCTACAGAACTCACTCTACTACTAAAATGGGTTTTCTGAAGCTAATACAGACATGTTTACTGCACAAATCCAGTAATGTGAGCCAGACATGCGCTTATCAATTTCCGTCATCTTATATTCATCCACTAACCAAATCCAAGCACAGTAGGTGCCGATTTTAACAGAGGTTCCAATGCACTAGGAGCAAACTTCCTAGCAAACAGGTAACACAGAGATGAAGGTTGGTCGTTGTATGAACAGTTTTGGTTTGCAAGAATTCTCTTGAGAAAGGACTCCGTTATGTCAGCCCTGCCGAAGGTCGCCGGGTGAGCACCACCTCTAGACCAGTCCACCCTCGTTAGGCTTCGGTTTGCCAGAAGATGTGGTGATTCTATTGTGAGCATAGTGGGGAAGTAATGTTCATCCACGTAACAATGTGGCCTGCAGAACCTTTCAAATTTTGGATAGTAGGTAGTATCTTTGACTATACTAATGGCCAGCTTCCTGTTCACTTCAAACCACTGAGATCCTTTACGCCATTGCTCAATGTTCACTTCCGGTGTCATGTTTCGGTTATATCTTCCCCTTCCATAAGGTCCTGGATCATCAATCACTCCAACAAAGCTATACCTTGATCTCATCAAGTATTGGTAGGTAATATTAAAAGTCGACAGTGGAATGCATGACTCAGACAACAAGACGAACCGTTCATTTGATAAATCAAGTAATGCGTTTGCAAGGAGCCGCCTTTCAGCATCACACATGCTCATCTGCCCCCATTCAGACACCTGTGCATTGCATGTTTAAATCAATAAGCATGTTTAAATCAATACAAAGTCCAAGAAAGTACACAAGCTTCCACCATAAAGTTCACGGAAGCCATTTCCTAATGAAATAGTTACTGAAGTGAAAAACGCTGAAATTCTCATCGTCGCCATTTTGAAGAAACCGACCATGACAACATTTAGGTTGATAAGTACATTTTCTAAATATGTATGGGTTAGTTACTGGCATATAAACCTCTGGAACAAAGCTCTTAGTATCGTAGTTATTGTTCAAGTGCATTCCATAATTTCAATTTTTTTTATTTTAACCAGACAAAAACCATAAATGTTTTGTATGCTTGCCAATTTTGTAATGTAAAAAGATTACCTATCGCCATGACAATTTTTGGGACCCATGAAATTTTTAGGATTCTTCTTTAATTTCCTTAGTTGTTGCACCTAATTCATATAAAATCATTTGATTAGTTACCTTGTTTAATTTAGTCATTATGATCGCTTACCAATAGTTCACCAATCTTCTTTTATTATTTCCGTTTCGTTTTGCTTCATTCTTTCCTCTTCAGGTTGACAGGTTTATTAGAGAGGAAGAGATGACTGTTGGGGTGTTTGCTAGAGGCCAGAGATTGGAAGTCTCCATACGATTTTAAATGTTAAGTTTATTGAGATTATAAGGGAACTTTACCCTATTACCTATAAGTCATATGCATTAAAATATTAGATTACAGTATGCATCTGACGAGTTCATTTGAGAATAAACAAAAGTGTTTTTTTCTACTTTGATGAACTGTATTGAGGTGTTAATATCTAGTACACTTTGACATAATGATACTATTAGAGCTTATAGTTTATAATCATGCAACGATGTGTTATTCTTATATGGAGTTTTATTAGATAGTCACGTTAGTGGGTTCATGTCCGTTTATGGCTTGTCTATATTTATAATCTTTATAATCTATTGAAGAGAGTTACTCTTTTTCCTCCAATTTGGTATTAGGCTAGGCTTGTCCCCCTCTTCATCTTACCGCCACTGCCCAATTCACCAAGATCCGCTGACACCACTTTTTCACCTACCTTCTGCCTTCCTACACGCTTTAAGGGACGGGGCCAAAGCCTCAAGATCAATTGCATGTACGGCCTTCAATCCTCAGCTGATCCCCTCCTCTTCCTCTTCTCTCTTTTTGCTTGTCTCTTTCTCCTAAGAAAGATTTCTTTTGCAGTATTAGGGTTGCAAATCTAAACTTTTTCTCTAACCCTAATAACCTTTCTAGTCCTTCATGTGACTTCATTCTTCTTTCTTTTCCACCACAGATTTTATATCGGCAAGCCATGAACTTAAACCCATAGGCACATTAATAAAACTTAATGGCACAAACTATTTATTATCCACTCAGTCTTACAACAATTTTTTTGGATCTTAAGAGAGCGATCATCAGATACTCTTCCTTTTGCACTACAGATGTATCATATGAATTATGATGCCGACGTGCGATTCCCACATCTCTAGTAAATAGTATATAACTGATTATGTCTTTCACCATCATGTATAGGATGCTCTTCTCACTATCTATACTCCATAACAAAATATTTGTCATATTAACCATTTCTATGAAGATATATTCAACCACAAACAAGATAGTCAATACTTGAATATTATGCAATACTAAAGGGTAAGATGAACTATTATAATACCTCCTAGCAAAGTTTATAATACCCTGTCCTAAACTGTTTCTCCACCGGATCAATACTTATTAGTGATATCGACATTCGGTACCAATGGGTACCAATGGTGTCAGTCAGTAGCAAAATTGCATATATATAACATGTATAGCTATATATAGCAGATACCAGCTATGTACACGTATGGATCCATAGTCGGAATGGAATTTCAATCCATACATGTTATAACCACCCTTCTTCAATAGAGATAGAATGTTGTAGCAAAATTTCTTTTTGGCTTAGATGACACTTACTCTACTCATATTATCATGAGTCGAAATGGTGCATGCTGGCAAGCACTGTGGATGTCCATTTATGGACAAGAAGGGGGGGTTATAAAGTGTCTTACGACAAGAGAAACAAAAGCCTATCAAGCTCTAAAGAAGCCTTTAGTTCATATGGGATATTTTCTACTCCTTTATATCCATGTATAGACCTCAATGTGTATTTATCCATCATTTTAGTACATGTATCCAGGGCTGTCCAATCAGTTCAACCCGAACCAAACTGATCTTATTGGACCAAACCGAATTTTTTTTCTTCTAATATTTATGGACCAAAAACCGAACTGAATAGTCTCAAAACCGATTTGAACCGAACCGAAAATATTGGGTTCGTTTCGGTTCAAACCGATTAAAACCGAACATCACGCCTACCTAATAAAACACATGCAATTGAGTTTATTTTAAGCATTAACTGTGATATCATGTTACAAGCACATTTAATGCTCGCACTAAGTTTTTATACTTAAAACGTGGCCACGTGGGTGCATTAAATGTGTCTGCAAACCCTAAGTCATATCATTTTGCAATTTGGTGATTAATTTATACAATAAAAACTCGAAAGATTAAACATTCCTTAATAATTCTTAATTTATTTCTAACCAAATGTTTAGTAGCAACAGACCAGTAGTTAGGGCAACGCACTAACCTATTCCCGTTGCCTCGTTGCACTCTCCAGACAGCCACACCCGCCGCTCCCCCTCGTAGGACACCTTTCGGGCGCCCCAACAAGTCGAGCAGGGCACGAAGAGAGTCCCAACCGACGCGCGATCCATGCAGGCGACTCCCTCAAGGACCCTCCCGAGCTCGCCGGCCTCGTCCATTTGGTAGATCTCCTCAGCGCTACCGATGAAGACCTAGGGGAGGGCGAAGGGCTGGCCCTCGAGCGCCTCCCACAGCTTGCCGCAAAAGGCGGCGTCCATGGAGACGTTGTGCTCATCGACGGCGACGCGAAGGCTGCTCGACCAAGAAGGGTTTTGCGTTGTGGAGGGCGAGAAGTCGGCCATGAGACAGAGGACAAGGAGCGGGGCCCGGTGGTTGCTACCACTTCTGCTGCAGTTGCGTACGCGCCAATGCTTCTTGTTGTGGTAGCTGTTGCCAGTTGGTTTGCGTGGCATCGAGCATTTGAGGCACACTTGATTGCCCGCCTGTCCAATCAGTTCTCACGCATGATTTTTAATATTTTCAGTTCGCATGATTTCTAATATTTATACTTTCGGTTCGGTTCGATTTTACAAGATTTTAACATCTTCAACCCGAAACCGAATCAATCTAAATTTTAATTTCAAAAAACCGAACCGAATCGAACAGATTGGATTTAAAATCGAATGAGTCCGAATCAAACCGATTTTATTGGTTCAATTCGGTTATTCAGTTTAAACCGAATACTGGACAGCCCTACATGTACCCCCTATAATAAACTTTTTTTGCTCTTTATCGAGCTTTGCAATATGGGGTATTTCGTCTGACACCACACATATTACTATTTATGCTCTTGATTATTCTGACAATGGCCTCACTTGATTGTTGGTTCTACTATTCCCAATGTATAAAATGTCTTTTCTCGATTTGGCATCTAATAGCCCTCTTGCAACTACTATGTCACACAAGGTTACTACTACGGTAGCTCTATAATCAAGTAATGGACATTCAGGATTTGATTATTGTAACGGCAAGGGTAGGAGTTTCCCATTGTTTATATGGTAAAACCAATCAGACATTTAATAAGTATTAGCAAAAATTTAGACAGCCTCTATATGCAAAGGTTGCTACTAATTAGCTAAACTTTTCACTTCCAAAGTAGTTCTCAATTCTTCTTACATCCTTTGATGTTGCCACCCCTTCAATTCTTCTTACACATATAAATATTTCATTATTTTTGTTGATATTTTCTCCGTGTTGGTTGTATTTGCTCAAAAAATATTCTAATATATCTTTGATATATTTCAAGTGTTCTATGACGAAATAAAAACTCAGCTAGAAGTTTCTTTAAAAAAAATTTCACACTACTAATACTTCAGAATATACTCAACCTAAATTTGGACAATTTTATATGTCAGGATAACTCATCAGACAATATGCCATTATACATCCTAACAAAATGGAGTTGAAAAACATAAAAATCATCATATGTGAGATGTTGCCAAGATACTTCTCCTTCGTAGACATGTTCCTTGGCATTTTTAAGGAGGTGCTGTTACTATTATATGCTACCTTATTAATTAAAATCCTATTGTTTTGAAGGATGCTACACTTTTCTCTCTTCTTTATCCGTCTCAGCCACCTTTTCCTCTCCAACCTCATGTTTTTAGGTGTTGGATTTAACAAGTTATCACCTTATGTTGTTCACTATATGTTTCTTCAATATAATCAAATAATGCTATGAAACAATGAATCAATGTTAACTTGTCAGTTCTAAAATCATTTTTTGACTCAACACCATATTTTTCAAATTCTAGAGATGCTACTATTGATACACCTACTTGACACCTACACTTATTCTTCTTAATCCCTTCAATCATAACTCCACAAGACACCATCATTCTACCTCCACCAATAGGCTTTATTATACTTGTCAATATGCCATCAATCACAAGACCTGCATGCCCACTATAGGTTTTTAGGTTTTGTGTATTGTGACTGCTTTACCTCAAAACCTTATTACCTCACTTTGATATATTTTTATTCCGGAAGCTTGTGATGAGGTTATGGTAGATCTAGCATGAAAGTCAAGATGATGAGATGTAAGTCTCGCTCTCCCACCAGAGCACACAAACATTAATTTCTCCTCTACAAGGTATTCATTTAGTGTCTTGTGAGTGTATATAATCTAGAAGGCATAGTGACAAAAGTAAAGCTGGACTAGTAGCAAAGAGGTTCATATAAACTTATGAGATTAACTATTTTAACAATTTCTCATTTGTAGCCTGATAGAATACTGTACGGATACTTTTCTAAACCTAGGTATCAATCTTCATTGGCAACTTTATCAAATGAAAATAAAAAAATGTATTTCTTTGTAGGATTCTTTCTGAAGAAGTATATATAGAGGAAACTCCTGGGTATATCAGTTAAGGGAGTGTTGGTATGCAAATTACAAAAAATAATTTATAGACTTAAAATCATGATTCCACAAATTTTCTTAGATTGCATCTCATCTTTAATGCACCTCGAGTTTTTGGTATTATGATTGTTGTTATTCATGCTGATATTTTGTAACAAGTAATGACATTTACTGAATTGCTAAAACAAAGAAACACTTGCTTTCTAACTTCAACCTCTAGGATTTTGGAAGACAATATTGTTTCCTAGGAATTCAAATTAAAGAACAAAATATGTCTCTTTCGTAATGCAAGTATTCTTTGGATTTACTTGAGATCAATCAGATCATGCAAGAACCTAGCAATGTCATTAGGAAATTGTGTTTTGCATATCACGTCAGTCAAAGGGGTAATAGTATATAAGAATGAGGCATGTTAAAATTAAAGCATATGCAAATTTGACTATGCAGAGAGTAAAGATGATAGGCAATCAATATCTAGGTTTTATACATATGTGGTAGCCTAGTCACTTGGAAACACAAAAAACAAAATATGATCCCCAAAACTAGTTGCAAGGTTATAGCTCATGTTGTATGCAAGATGATGTGCCTCAAAAAATTGCTTCTAGATTTTAACCTTCCTTGCACACATGGTTTGAAATTTTGGTATGGTTTGTACTGGTCCGAGATCAAACCAGTTTCACTATAGTTCAGTGTCGATTTCACTAAACAAACCAGCCGGTACACTAGTTCGAACTAATTTTTCAAACCATGCTTGCACAAGTCCAATAGCTATGTTTTGTGATAATTAGTCGGCTAATTATATTGCTAGTAGTCTTATATTTCATGAAAGTACAAACATATAAAAGTTAGGAGTCACTTTGTTTAAAAAGTTATGCTTAGCAAGCAAATTTATCCTCCTTACGACAAGTAAGAAGAACAACTTGCAAACATATTTACCAAAGTTCTTAATTCTACACAATTTTACAAGTTATGTAGCAAACAAGACATTCTTAACATTAAAGCTCCAGCCCAAGAAGTGTTAAGAGTTTATAGTTTATTACTATGTTATTATGTATTTGGAGCCATAGTTGCCTTATCGGATTCATGTTTGTTGTGGCTTTTATATATTTATATTATCTATCATCTTTAGAATAGAATAACTCTTTTGTCTTCTACCTAGTAAATTAAAATACATCACATTAATTACCTTACGTTTATCCTTAATAGCATGTACATGAGATACACAGTGTATAATGAACCTAAAATAATTGAAATATTCACCTTGTATTAATCACAATCTTTTTGGTTTATATTGTTAGAATAGGTAATAGCTAGGGTTATTTTAGTAATTATGATTTATGTATTCAAACCTCTATATATAGAGGTTGTGTCTATTGTGTAATGTATCCAGATTAATACAATGTAGCTCATTAGGGTTTTCCCCCTTTCTCTCCTCTCTTCTAACATGGTATCAGAGGCAGCAGCAGCCACCGTCGCCGCCGCCTCATGCTTCTTTCTGCGTAATTAACTATTTTAGAAAGAACAATAAATAGATTTGTACACTAAGTTACATAAATTAGTAGTAAGAAGTGAATTTTGAAGAGTTCTTCATTTTTTTATATTATTTTGGTTATTTATTACTTGATTTATTAAAGAAAATAATTTGCACAATTGTTAACGATGGACTACTAAACAATTAAAAACAATAATAATTTATAAAATTACAAAATTAAATAATTGAATCTAATTCGCTCCATACTTGAAATTTCATCTACCGAATTAGCCTATTATTTAATTATACTTATTATACTCTTAGAATAAATGTGGTTCTTGGGGAGAATGCATGTTGTTCTTGTGGAGATGCAACTCCGGCCTAGATTGTAAAAGTTGTTTTTTGTTTTGCAAAATTTTGAGATATGGTTTTATTTTATGTTCTTAGAATTTTATTGAAAAATTCTAAATATATTCTTAAGATATTAAATGGTAATTGAGGTTTCTAAATTATTTTAATGATTTGAAATACTAAACCCCATCATTATTAAATTTATAATGAATATGATTTAGAACATTTTGTGTATAATTTTTCCTTTAACATGTACAATATTTAGGAATGTGTGATGAATTGTATCAAGCAATAAAGCCCAAGTTTCCTAATTTAGTTACTCTTTTGGTGCTATATATTCATGTTGATGATCCTTTATGTTTTCATTGGATTTCTCATGTATATGTATGGTGATATGCATATTCTATACATGTAATGAATATTTAACATATGTAATTCTATTGCTTATAGATGATATCTCTGTGACCCTTCAGAAATGTAATGTGGCATCCAAGTTAAGTCTTACATGAAAAATGGAAGGATAGTCGTAATCAGTGTTGTTAAATAGCCGCAATAGCGGCGCTTCTAGCATTTTTCCATAGCGGTTTCTGTGCAATCCGCTATGAAACGCGCACCGCTATAGTGGATATGATTGCATTATTATGATTTTTAAGTTTGAGAAATTAAAATTATTATTTGAATTGAGTTAGTAATATGTTATCTTTCTTTATATAATTTATTTTATTTTTATGCAGCTTAATTTATTAAATATATAACATATATTTCAAATGTTATACTTAAATTTTTATGTATGTAATATATATTTTAAACACTATATGACTTCCGCTATTTGCCCGCAACACAATCTGCTATATCATATTGCGGATTTTTAGCTTTTCGCTATTTTCCGCGATCCGTTATTGATAACACTGGTTGTAATGGTATAAGGTCCATTGAGCTTACTACCATTAACCTAAGCAAAAGTATTTTTCAATTTGACTTCAACAATTCATGCATGTCAAGTTAGTAGATTAGTTTTCTCATTATATGGGTCATATGAAGGTGAACCTTGCCCTAGGCATAATGGGATACAATGGGAAAGAGTTGCCATAGGTGATGGAGTTAGTCTCACATGCTATTGATGAAGGATAGTTTCGGACCGCAAGTTTGCTTGATAATGATATCAAGTCTTAAAGTGGGGGTGAAATCTTGATTTAGTTACATAATAAAATTGGAGGATTATTATAATCGTGTATAAATTTGAACTAAGCATTTTCAATTAATGTATGTTATTTTAGGTCCATCAAATTAATGGGCTGGTTTTCTCATTCATTGGATTGTAACATGTGTTATTATATGTGGTTGGCTTTAAAAAAAAGTGTGTTTTATAGTTGTAGTCCTGTAGACTTTAGTCTTAAGAGCATACAGTAGTGAGTAGTGTGAAGCTCATGCATATAGTGCACCTTTGCACATATGGTGTGATACGTAGTAGTCTTTCAAGATGAGCATACACAAACTAAATTGGATATGAGATACTTGTAATATTCCTAATTAATTATGAATTGTTATTAAAAATTTTAGTTTAATCTGCATAAATTGTGTATTTGGAATATTAGCTTCCGTCTGATTCAAGTGGTGTGGAACTAAGGCATAAAACTTTAGTTTCTAAAGTATTTCATAAGAAACTCATCAATAATTTGATATGGCAATCTCAGTGTGTTTCCTTGGACGAAAAACTGACAAGAAAGAATAAAAAACATATTGAATCTAGATACAAAATGCAACTAGATTCAATGTACTTTCCATTCTTCCTCCCAATTTTTTGTCCAAGGAAACACAGCCTTAGTAGGAAGACATATAGCATAGAAGAGAGAAACCTATAACTATAACAATTATCTCAGCATTACAATTTTCCCTAGCTCAAAGGGGCCCTCTAGGACAAGATATTCCCTCCTTTACACCCTATTTTCTTGGGTGGAAAATGGGAAGGAAAGGGAGGAAAGAGCTATTTTCTCTCCTTCCAAATGCATTCCGCCCAATTTGGGAGGAAATACAGAGAAAGCTTTTGTCTCCACATGCATCACCGACCCTTGTCCCACCATGCCACCCACGCTGCATTCCCAAACCCACAGAAGTCCCTCTGGCCCCCAACATGTGAACGACTAGTGATAGTAAAGAACCCCCCCCCCCCCCTCTAGTGCTTCTCTGCGGCCTTCAATGATGGTTAACGGGAAAGAAGAAACCCTACTCGACTGGAAACAGGGAAGAACACCCTCCGATGCTCCCTATGGCCACTGCCCAAGAAACCCTACTCGACTGGAAACAGGGAAGAACACCCTCCGATGCTCCCTATGGCCACTGCCCTCCTGCAAAGACTGGTGATGGGAAAAAGAGGCAACCCCATGCGCCTACCTACCCACTCACTAGCTCGCCGAAGCAACCCTCCTCTCACCAGCGGGCCAAAGCACCCCTCCGGAGCTCCTCGTCGTCGCCACCCCCGGTGCACCACCCCATCCCCCCAATCACGTGCGCACCCCACTCTGCTGCGTGAGTGGAGTTTCACGTGAATTTCAAGTGTTTTTCTTTTCTATCCTTTTTAACTTTCTTTTCCTTGCAACTTTTCTATCTCTCTCTTTCCTTCCCTTCTAGGAAAGAGGGCCTTAGAGTCCTACCTTAAATCTCTTCATCCTCTTCCTTCCACCTCCTCCTTCATGATGTCCCTGACTCCCTTCCCCATATAAAAGGGGAAAACTCGATTAGCTAAACTACTAACGCTCCACATTCCTTAAGTTATATAGTCAATAAGTGAGAATAGAACTTCACAAGTTAACAGCATGTTTTATGTTTGAAACTTCATGTCTTACAGAAAAATGGCTTTCCTAATTGAGTGTCTTGATAGTCATAGTTTCTCATCTCATTTCACCTTTTCTTATTAATTTTCTTTGTCCATCCTTCTCATTGTATAGTTATTAAAGGAAACCAATAAAAAAGTGATTATTAGCATTCATGCCCTAACTTAAAGTAGTACCTCAAAGATTTAATTAGGGCGCGTTGGTAGGTAAGGATGCAAACAGATCATGATGATTTTATGTATTCAGATCTGGATCATCAAAGCATGTCTTCTACAACTCGATCTGTCTCATTAACTATTAGGGGTAACTCAATGAGACTAACTTTAGGACAAACTTACTATGATAACCCTGATTGAACTTAAGGATAACTAAACGGGACTAACTTCAGTACTTCTTTTAAAAAACTCTATTCTGACTCTTCAAGGTCTAACTAAATAGTAATTTAAAAGGGTAGTCACTAATCAAACTTCATAGGCATAAAATACTACCTTAACTTAGCACAGTCAAGTTTGTGAGATTTTCTATCCTTAAGCAAAATTAAATGATAAATTGCGGTATTATATTTTCATAAATTTTGTTCTTGAAAAAATAGTAAATATTCTAAGATCATCATACACTATATACTTTATTTTCAGTCTTCAATCAGTGTTCTCTGAAATACAGAAGATATTTGCTTCACATGTAAGAGACACAATCTAGACCAAGGTATGTAAACCCATATAAACCTAGATAATGCACGACATAAACAAGATACATATGAGATGGGCACTGGAGAAAATGCATTCTTAATAAAATAAACAGCGTTAGCAGTTGCTAGTAAGCGATTCATTCTTGTATAGCACCAGAGTTCAGACAGTTTTACACAATAATAGGATTTTATATAAGTGGCATTCTATTAAAATAACGCCAAAAAATAGTTTTCTGAATTGAATTCATTATCGAGGCACACTATCATGGGCAGCAGCGAGGAGAGTATGCAACAATTTAAAGTGATGAAAAGCAGATTTTAGGTTGTTGGCGTGAGGGATGGAATACCTTACTAGGGATTTGCCTCTTGTAGAAGACGGAATCGGAAGTGAAGTTAGCTGTGTAAGACGGCTGCGTATGGAGATAGATCGAGTAACGACCTTCGTGACCTTTGAAGAATTTCTCCCAAAGAGGAGAGAGCGGCAAAGGCCCCTGGCTCAAGAACATAAATGCGACCTTGGGATTCCTCTTGAACGGGTACCTCTTGACCTGCGGCACCAACGACGCGCGCCACAGGAGCTCCTCATCGGTCATCGAGTGAAAAAGGTCGACCGGCGGCTGGATCCACCTGTCCAGGCCGGTAGGCTCGCCGAGGCAGGACTGGTAGGTGCCGAATGCCGCCGGAAGGACGATCTGTAACCGGATGAGATACATGCCGAAGACCGAGAAGGCGACGACGAGGGCGAGGAAAGGAAGGACGAACTTGACGAAGGGCCGGGGCGAGGCCCGCGGCTGCGCGGCGGAACCTCTCGCCGGCGCCGAGTCCTTGGCATCCTCGAACGAGGAAACCCTCGACTGCATCATCTCGAGATCATAACGAGAGGAAGGAGAAGGGATCCGTCATGCTCGTAATGCAAGAACCCTAATTGGTCGGAGAGAAGATCGATTAGGTGTCGAATTCCGGAATGTAACGCTGATTGATCAGGCAGATGAACACAGAAATGCGAAGCAGTTACTGGTCGTGCTTGAGCGCTAGGAAAGATCAGAACAGCGGCGCTGCTGCCGGCGCATTGTGAAACCGCAAACGCACTCTATAAAAGGGATGGGCTGGCCTTGGGTGTGCCAAATTGGCCCAAATTGAATTCTTAGAGGAATTAAAATTGTTACAGAGATCTTTAGACAGGATTGCATCTCGATCGTTGATCTTCTAGGTTTTGCAATCTTAAAGCGATACAGATATAAGATTTACTTTAAAAGATTTACCATTTAAAAAATATGGATGGAATCAAAAATCATTCTTAATGCAATTATGCATTTATGCCATGGCATTTAATGGATTGACATTTGGGTACAACCAATTCCGATCTATCCCGACCTTTAATTTCAGCCAACTCTCTGCTTTAACTAATTCACACATTTTTATCTTTGTTTGTCTCTTTGTGAATCTTTTTTCTTGTTTATATTTGCTAGTAAAAACTTTAAAAGCCGGATAATTTTGTATTTTCTTCATTCACTCATGCCTGATGAATTGAACATTAACAAGAAGCAATTTGATCATTTGATCATTGTTCTTGCCTGCAAACCATGGCTTGCTGATAAATTAGCCCCTGCCTGCAGAAGTAACCCTTTTCAGGGGCGCAGTGATCGTCGAGAGAGCAAATGCAGAGCCCCTCAAGCGCGCATCCCTTGCGCTGGATCGTCACGTCCTTGCCTCGCAGGCCGCCCAGCACGGCGTCGGTCCAGTCGGAGGAGAACAAGCCGTCGGGATCGTACCTGCGCATCACGCCGACGAACTTGTCCAGCCTCGCGCCCAACTTGTCCTTCATCCCCAAGAAGCCGACGTTCCGGTTCTTCCCCCAGTGCGGCAGGCCGCTGTACTTGAACAGCGCCATCTGCTCGATCTCCTCGAGCACGTCCTCGAACAGCCGCGGCTGCAGCGGGTCCCGGGAGCGGTAGTAGGTGATGTCGACGTCGACGGAGTCCTCCGGTTTGCCGAGGTAGGCCGTGGAGCCGCAGATGAAGCGGATGAGGAAGCCCAAGTTCATGTCGGTGCCGCAGAGCGAGCTCAGGTTGGCGTCGCGCAGCTGCTTGACGTCGGCGACGAAGTCGGTGATTCTGGCGAAGGGGATACTGACGGTGGTTTGGTGGTAGAACAGCCCGAGGAAGTGGGGATCCCATGGGCAGGCCGTCACGAGGCCGTCTTCTTCGCCGGCGAGGCATGAACCCGCTGTTTGCATGTCGCTTTGGTTTCCGACGACCGGGTAGCCGGTGAAACCTAGCAAACCATGCTTGTCGTTCTTGAAGCCCATTCCCGTGGCAAGCAGAACGACTATTTGCAGTTTGGCCAGCACACATTTGCCCTCGGCGTCTTCGATCATTTCCGCAAGTTCCTCTGCGTGAAATTCATCGGTAAACAACTAGAAATCAAGCCTTGGTTTAAATATATTTATTCTATAAGACCTGAAGCACGGACGGCGGCTACGGCGAGGGTAGGCTGCCGCCGGAACCCTAGGAAATCATTTATGCCGCTTCCTCCGGCAGCGAGGGGCAGCTTGAAGTCGTCTCGGTAGATGACGCTGCCCTGTGAAGGATACCAGATGATGTCTCCATACTGGGTTGTGGCGGCGAAAGATGAAATGCTTTCCTCAAAGCCATCGTCGCTGACCATCCTGTTCGTGACTGAGCGCTTGAACATAGGCTCCAGTTGCAGAGTCACCTGCGATTCCATCGAAAAAAGAATCATTATCCATAAATACACACGTAAATTTCCCTCTTTTGTTTACGAGTTACAACTGCTAATACTCCTAAATTTCAGGAGGCACGTGAATAATTTCAGGTCAACTGTTACTCCGCTCGTACATGATCCATTAATGCAAGCATAATTCATTCTAATTAAGAAAGCTTGGAAAACAGGAGAAAGAATTAACTGCTTGCCTAATTGTAAATAGCATTATGATCATCATTCATCACAATATAATTGAAATAGTCTGCAATTTATGTAAATCAATTATGATTATAATATAAAAATATGATATTCACAGAATAATATACCTGGGAAACAACTCCAAGAACTCCGAGCGAAACCTTTGCGGCCAAGAGATCAGGATCGTCTTCGCCGAGGGTTATAATTTTGGCGTAGAGGCCATGCAGCGGCACGGGGCTCGGGACGACGATCCTCATCCCCACCACGTACTCGTGCACGGCCGAGCCCTTGCCGGACATGGAGCTCCCGTGCGAGCCCGTCGCCAGCAGGCCCCCCAGCGTCACGCCCTGCCAGTACGGCGAGTTGGACAGCGCCAGCCCGCGGGCGGCCGCCGCATCCAGCAGCGCGCGCAGCGTAATCCCCGCCTCGAACGTCATCCGCGACCGGGCCGCGTCCACCGACACCGGTCGGTTCAGGTTGGCCGTGCAGATGACGAGTCCCTTTCCGCTGGGCCCGCCCGGACACGACAGCTTGGGGATGCTGTGCGCGTGCACGGACAAAGCCTTCACGTGCTGCTTCCGCGCAGAGGCGTTGGAGACGGCGAGCAGCAGCTCCTGCTCGGTGGCCGGGTAGACGACGGCGGCCACGCGGCAGGCGCTGCGGTCGGGGAAGGCGCCGTAGGCGTTGGTCACGGTGCAGTCGGTGTTGCCGGACTGGCACGCCACCACCGGCCCTGGCGGCGATCCATGGATGACCCCCAGCAAGGCAGCAAAGCTTGAGAAGAACAGCAACAGGAAGGCGGACGCCGGGGCCATCTTCATTGTGATTTTGTTGGCTGCAGGTCAACAAACTGCAAGGCAAGGAGAGGGGATTTATGTAAATTTAACGAACATGCATGCATAGGAGACAAACACGCTGACTAATGAGACGTATAATTAATCAATCGAGTAATTGGTTGATAGTTGTGTCGCATTGAATGTTTTTAATTAAGACCTTTTGTGTTTGATGTTTCTTACGTCCTGTTTTTGATTGAGCTCAATCATTTGAGTTTGTTTAAAAATTAATGTGAATATTAATTAGGAACATGTCTCTAAGCCAAAACAAAAAAAGCCAAACTGATAGTGATTCAAAATCGAAGACTCCTTTCCTTCATTAGAAATCCGCCCATCCTACTAAATGAGAGAAAAGCTCATAATCTTTTTTTTTTTTCCTTTCTCTCCAAGTAAACAAGGTAGTAAAATTATTGAAACTTTGATGAGTAATGCCCTACCACTATTACTTAACTCAAAAAATTATAAGAGACATTACTGGGTATGTTGTAAGTTATATTTAAAGTAAAAGCTATCAACCTAGGATTTTCTCCTACAGCAATATTTCAGTATTTGATGATGGATTTCAATGTAGGAGTATCAACGGGTCAGATACCTGCCAATTTTGGCCGAACCTAACTCGATCTGACCTGACTCGGCTCAAACACAAATCCGACTAAACCCGAGTCGGGTATTTAAACGGGTATCTATGGGTACCCGTTTAAATTAAAATATTTATTTTTAAATTATTTTTATAAAATATAACTATATAATAATATTAATAATAATAAATATATTTATTAAAATTACTTTATTATATAAATAAATATAAAAAATTATTTTTATTATATATTAATTAGGTATCTGGTATCTTAATCGGATATTCGAACCCGTGAAAATAAATTTGAACCTCGGGTACCCAAACTCATTATAAAACGGGTTGGGTACCCATTGACACCCCCTATTTCGTCTGTGACTCATCTCATTTGTCCGGATGCCTATTGACACCCACTATTTCGTCTGTGACTCATCTCATTTGTCAAATAGTTTCTATTTGTAAGATAGATTCGATGATCTAACAATATTTTCTTATTCACTTGGCTCTAAGATTAACGTGATCGAGATCGATTGATTCATGCCTGATGTATTGAACATTAACAAGAATCAATTTGATAATTTGATCATTGTTCTTTCCTGCAAACCATGGCTTGCTGATAAATTAGACCCTGCCTGCAGTAGTAACCCTTTTCAGGGGCGCAGTGATCGTCAAGAGAGCAAATGCAGAGCCCCTCAAGCGCGCATCCCTTGCGCTGGATCGTCACGTCCTTGCCTCGCAGGCCGCCCAGCACGGCGTCGGTCCAGTCGGAGGAGAACAAGCCGTCGGGATCGTACCTGCGCATCACGCCGACGAAATTGTCCAGCCTCGCGCCCAACTTGTCCTTCATCCCCAAGAAGCCGACGTTCCGGTTCTTCCCCCAGTGCGGCAGGCCGCTGTACTTGAACAGCGCCATCTGCTCGATCTCCTCGAGCACGTCCTCGAACAGCCGCGGCTGCAGCGGGTCCCGGGATCGGTAGTAGGTGATCTCGACGTCGATGGAGTCCTCCGTCTTGCCCAGGTAGGCCGTGGAGCCGCGGATGAAGCGCATGAGGAAGCCTAAGTACATGTCAGTGCCGCAGAGCGAGCTCGGGTTGGTGTCGCGCAGCCGCTTGATGTCGGCGACGAAATCGGTGATTCTGGCGAAGGGGATGCTGGCGGCGGTTTGGTGGTAGAACAGCCCGAGGAAGCGGGGATCCCATGGGCAGGCCGTCACGAGGCCGTCTTCTTCGCCGGCAAGGCATGAACCTAAAACAGCAAAATCTAAGCATATATACATAATTGAGCTAGGAAATAACTAAGAAGTAGCACCTGCAGTTTGCATGTCGCTTTGGTTTCCGACGACCGGGTAGCCGGTGAAATCTAGCTGACTATCTTTGTCGTTCTTGAAGCCCATCCCCGTCGCAAGCAGAGCACTTATTTGCAGTTTGGCTAGCGCGCATTTGCCCTTGGCGTCTCCGTTCATATCCGCAAGTTTCTCTGCGTGAAATTCGTGGGTAAACGACTACAAATTAAGTCGTGGTTTAAATATATTTATAATATAAAAAGACCTGAAGCACGGACGGAGGCTACGGCGACGGTCGGCTGCCGCCGGAACCCTAGGAAATCGTTTATGCCGTTTCCTCCGGTGGTGAGGGGCAACTTGAAGTCGTCTCGGTAGATGACGCTGCCCTGTGAAGGATACCAGATGATGTCTCCATACTGAGTTGTGGCGGAGAAAGATGAGATGCTTTCCTCAAAGCCATCGTCTCTGACCATCCTGTTCGTGACTGAGCGCTTGAACATTGGCTCCAGTTGCAGGGTCACCTGCGATTCCATCGGAAAAAAAAAGCTTGGAAAACAGGGGAAAGAATTTACTGCTTGCCTAAATTGTAGCTAGCATTCCTGCGATCATCATTCGTCGCAATATAATGTATATAAATCAATTATGAATATACCTGGGAAACAACTCCAAGAACTCCGAGCGAGACCTTGGCAGCCAAGAGATCGGGATCGTCTTCCCCGAGGGTTATAATTTTGGCGTAGAGACCATTGAGAGGCACAGGGCTCGGGACTACGATCCTCATACCCACCACGTACTCGTGCACGGCCGAGCCCTTGCCGAACATGGAGCTCCCGTGCGAGCCCGTCGCCAGCAGTCCCCCCAGTGTCACCCCCTGCCAGTACGGCGAGTGGGGCAGCGCCAGCCCGTGGGATGCCGCATTGTCCAGCAGTGCGCGCAGCGTGATCCCGGCCTCGAACGTCATCCGCGACCGGGCTGCGTCCACCGTCACCACCCGGTCCAGCCTGGTCGTGCTGATGACGAGCCCCTCCCCGCTGGGCCCGCCCGGGCACGACAGCTTGGGGATGCTGTGCGCGTGCACGGACACCGCCTTCACGTGCTGCTTCCTCGCGGAGGCATTGGAGACGGCGAGCAGCAGCTCCTGCTCTGTGGTCGGGTAGACGGCGGCGGCCACGCGGCAGGCGCTGCGGTCGGGGAAAGCACCGTAGGCGTTGGTCACGGTGCAGTCGGAGTTGCCGGATTGGCAGACCACCACCGGCCCCGGCGGCGATCCACTGATGACCGCCAGCAAGGCAGTAAAGCTTGAGAAGAAAAGCAAAAGGGAGGCGGACGCCGGGGCCATCTACGACTATAATGCTTACAAATTAGCTAATAATCATCGGATTTATAGATGTTCTGCTAGAGTTCAAGTTCGTTGACTAAATTTAATTAAATTTTATAAATTCGAGAGAGGTATAATCCAAATTTAATTGTTTACAAATTATTTTAATACGCAAACAAGACAAAATTAAAAGGAACGAGAGGCACATGCGGACTATAATACTTAGTAAAAAAAATTAGGGTAAACTGCCCTCCCCCATTTAGTCAATTCCTATTAAATATTCAAAAATGCAAAGCACTCATTCCCTCACCCAATCAGTCAACGCTGACTTGTTACAATCCTTCATTTTTCAATAAAGTTTAAAATGAAAATTTATGAGTCACGTTACGATGAAACAACTCAATAATGTTCAATCGTTATATTATATAAGAATTAATTAACTCAAGAATTGAGCTTCACGTGATTGAGTTGTGGCCAGCCTGTCTCTCTAATCACTTATTCTCTAATTGTTGGCTATATTTTGTCATGTTATATATCAAATTTTTATATGATATTTAGTTAAAATTGAGTTACTATCATGTAGTAATACGGTTAAAACACAAATTAAGTGCAACGATTGGGGTTAGTTTATAACCAAATCAATCTCTCTTGTAGTGCTTAAACATATGGTCATGTCATAAAGTGACCAAGCATAATTATTCGATAAATAATTTGTCATAATCTGAATTTTACATTTTTCAGACTTACATGTAGATCTGGCAATTCGAGTTAGCGGGTCATAAATGGATCGTGTCAGCTATGATCTGTGATCCTATTTAGCTAACCCGAACATGACACGTTTAATTAATTATGTCAAATTGTCTAACACAAACACGACCTGAATAACTCATTTATCATTTATATTTTAAATATAAATGATAAATTGATAAAAATTTTATTAAAAATAATAAAATTTTGAGCTTATATGTGGACTAAAATTTGGGTTAAAACATAGTTAGAATATATTTGGGCTTAGGAGCTACTAATAAGAGTTAGGTGAGTCTATATTTAAATTTTTTATATATAAATATATAATGTAATCGGATTAAGTAGGTCAACCCGTTTACAACCCGACACGATCCGATTATTTTCGGGTCATAAATGGGTTGACCTATTTATGACTCGAACACGATTATGAATGACTCGAATCCGCCTAACTTCGCGTCGAGTTGGGTCGGGTCAGCAGATAAGGGTAGATTTTGCTAGGTCTACTTATGTGTTTTAAGCAGGGAATATTAATCTTTTAGCTTATATTTTATTTACTTGTTGAAGAGAAGGACCAGTACGAGTAATTCCTCCGCTGGAAATAGGTATTGGGCAATGGAATGGGAATTGAGACTTGAGAGCCCAGCCCACTTACGTGAAAGCTTTATCCCACATCGTTCGCCGTCGGTGATATGTGGTGCACACACGCAATAAAATGAGATGGCGTGAGACGAAGCAACTCATACCTTTCTCGGCCTTTTGGCTAAGATCAAGTGTAGTATCTGTTCTTATCAGTTTAATATCTGATACGTGGGCCATTGGTCCACTATGATATTAAATTAATTTTTTGTGGGGTAGGATCCACCACAGCAGCTTGCTGCTGGGGTCCTTGAGCGTCGCCCTTGCGTTGCACTGCTGCTTGGGCCTGGCGCACCCCGACCAAATCAGATTCAATAAATGTTCCTACTTAGTCAATTTGTTCCGTCTACATTTAGTTCTGCTGGCCAAAAGAAATATTTGAAGCTAATTTTTCTGTAAACATGCAAATACGAGCAAAAGCCACTTTCAAATTAAACGCATTCAACATGGACGTATGAATAGTGAAAGTGTTCATTAAGAACATGTTCATGTCCGAATATTTACAAAATTGGGTTTTCTTTATTAGTCTGAAATGGAAAGGACTATCAGACAAACCTAATTTTTTGCTCACTTTCCACAATGGAAGTAACAAGATACTCAACCGAGTGCTCAAGGAACTCTATAAAACAGTAGGAAATATGTACAAGGATAGCAGGTTTCCAAAAGAAAAACAAAACACTAGAATCTAGTTTGCTCCACATTCATTAAACAAATATGTCCTATAAAAGGATGCAATCCATAACACCAACGTTCTACGATCACCTAAATTATTAGATTGCCACTCCATCGGGATTCTAGAGACCTTGCGTCCAGTATACCAATGAATAAAAAAGCATTATCAGGTTCATCTTTTACGTACATCTAGTGCATCTTCTTCCTCGAGATCACTAAAAGACACATCGTCATTGTCAATAGGGATGGTGTGGCCGCCTGCGCCAGCAAATTCTCCCATTTCGTCTTTGAGCCAGTCATCTTCGTCCTCGTATAGCTTATCAACAGGGATGTTGGAATCAAAGTTGACCTCAGCCGGTGCTTTCAGTGATTCTTGTTCAACAACATATTTATCGACGACTTCCGTATCTGATGTAAACAGACCAGGCTGCTTGTCATTATGGAGCGAAACAGTTCGCCGATTCTCAGAAACGGATATTTCATCTGAATTCTTTGATGTTGTGACCTGCAAAGATGTTTCCTCTAACTTCCTATGAGATCCATCCACTAGTCTCGGTGAACCAGATTTTGTCTGACTTTGCAATTTCTGTAATAACAAAGCTCTGGCTTCCACAACCTGCAGAGATCAAAAATATTTAAATTGCAAAGTTGCTAGAAAGGAACCGAAACAAAATGGCTGAAAGCAGATGAGGTGATGTGTCGCTAGTGGTATACATTTTAACTAGAATTGTGTGTGATACAAAAACGTTCATGGGTCAACTTTTTTTTCCCCAAATATCTTGATAAAAAGTGTTCCAGAGAAAGCATTAATTAGAAAACATAAACTAGTACAACAAAGATCTCTAACCTTGTTACCAATCACAAAACCTAGTTACATCAGCTAAGCATACAGCATTTTAATGAGCTCTGAGATGCCATGCTACAGTCAAGTGCATCAACACCTATTTGCTCCTTAAAGATCATATAACACACATCGCCCAGATACACTCAGCAGCAAACATTTTTGCCCCAAATTACATTACGTGTCAAATTTATGAAGATTTAACTTAAAATGCTCCAAACTTTCCAAGCTCGAAACACAACCAAGGGAAAAACCCTACAAAAATGCTATTTGGTCAACAACCATAGGTGCACATGAAAAGAAGTCGCAGGAAAAGATTTAATTTCTAAATTTATTTGACCAACGGCAATAGGGTTTGTAGGAGTGTATGTAAAAAATAAAAAAAAATTAAACGAGAAAAGAATCCAAAATAAATATGAAACTAAAGAAAATTGAAAGAACCAATGGTGTTAAGAAATCGGGGTTTCTTTCACAAAAGTTCTGCAAGCACACCACCTAAAGTTTGAAACAAGCTGGATGAGACGAGACACTGAGAAAGAAACACAGTTGCAAACAACCAACATCATCACATAATGTAATAAACAAAGAGGGTTAAATATGAGGATCCGATCGTATCAGAGCAGATTTATCATATGAACTTTATCCCACAGCTCGTATGATATGAATGGATATAGTTCCATTGGTCCAGTGACAGAACAAATGACACTATCATATGATTTGGATTGGAAAAGTTGTTCCTGGATTTCACAATATAGTTAGTCATATTGGGATTGGCACTGGCACAAGTATTAGACAATCTAAAAACTCTATATTAACCGTATTGGATCATAGAATCAAAATCACAAATGAAACTAATTTATTTAAAATTTTTGTACAATTTAATTACTTATATATGTATATATATATATATATAGAAACCAATCAGAATTGTCAGAGTTGAAATTGATTCCATCTCATTTCTTCCAATTTGCTAAATATTGTCAATTAAGGTTTTATTATGATTTTCTTTTTACACTTTTGTAGTGGCTTTTCAATGTCTCTGAGAAATCAAACAAACTCAACTGGTTGTTGCCAATCACGATGCAACTCAACTGATCAAGATTGAGTTTGCTGCTATTCTTCTCTTGAGCTTAAATTGGTTGCCAGTATGCTAGAAGTTTTGGAACTTCACTTCTTTTTCTCTTTCCATGTTTTTTTCTTCTCACTTCCTATTTGAATATCTTTGTTCTCATTTCTTCTTCTCTGCAAATGAAGTAATTTGGGAGCTCTTCCCCAATCCCCATGTTCCTCGTCAGGAATCAAGCAAGTAGGACAGTTGAAAATCCAAATTTACCTCGATGGCTAAATCTGAAAATGAATAAACCAAGTCCAGTTACCTTTATTTTCTTTTAGTTGTTGATTGTCTTCGTCCATTCTTGTCACACTTACCAATGCTTCATCAAGCATACTAGTCCCAATGTTATTTTGAAAGTCGCTACAATCATTTAACAAATCCCATCAACCAAGGAATGAAACGTAAGTTTAATATAAATAGAAAATGTTAATTTAAAAGTTAACTGTCAGGTGTCGCGCTGTCTATTCTAATAAAGTCCTTCAGTGGCTTGTCCTTGTTATATGATTTGAGTATATATAATTTTTTATCTCAAAATCAATCGCCTTATAGTCTCCTACTAAGATAATAGCACATTTTACCAATTATGCTGAAACTTGTAAGTATTTATAATTGAAACAGTTCAAGGAAAAATCTTCTTTATACAAGGAGAAACAATAGTAAACAAATACATTGATTCAACAAATAATTTATCAAAGTAACCTACCTGGGGTGTTGAGAGAAGTTCAGCATCATGCTTGCTGAGTCTCGGATGTAACAGTACAAAGTAGGTTCTCCAAAAGGACCCTTCACTCATATGGGTTGGGCAAAGCTCAATTCTTAAAGCAGCTAATCTTGGCGAAAGACGTTCAACCATAAATGCATGCTCTAGTTGGGCATCAGACATGTCAAAATCTGAAAGATTAAAAGATATAAGCTGAAAGCAAAGATATTTAAACTAGTTTAATATATGTGACAAACGTCAATCCTCTGAAGAACAGACAAAAGTTGAAAGTAAAGTTGACAAATAGAACTACGAAACTTAGCTGAAAAACAAAAATGTAAACTACGTATTTGCGCACATATGAAGAGAACAAACTGCCAAAGGACCTGCTGTTGAAGCAAATTTAATGGTACATTTAGATGTTGGGCACAAGATAAATCATGAGATAGAAACTACTATCAAAAGCTTCAGAAAAATAAAAACCAGTAGGATCTTTGAAAGATAGGGAATGATCTTACCAAAAAGCAAGTTATGAGAAACATTTTTCAGCCATCAGAAAGTAAAAATGAGTTCACCACTTTTTATCCCAAATCCCATGCATTCCAAAATTGATTGTTAAATAAATTTCACATAAGAGTAAAACCACCATGAGTTCAGGACAGTAGAACTAGATACTCCCCTAACAACCTGAATTTCCAAAAACACAAGGTCTGTTACTTAAAAAATGTGAAGGATGATTATTTTGGTGTCACATTGTCAGATACTTAGACTGAAGCAAATATGTAGTAAACAAGGACTAATTATGATCAGAAAATTGAAATGAAGTTCCTCTTTGCTGAAATCTCACTGAAGATAATTATTGCAAAGTGATATTCAACAGTTGCTTCCGTGGGAAAAAAAAAGTCTCTTCAGCTACACATCATCCAAGTTCAACATGGAGGACAGATGATCGTAGCAATTAGAAATAAAATGCCAACATAAACTAGCCATCATAGATAATATTGTGATATGGTAAATCCAAGCAAGTCCAAAATTCAGTGGGGGCAAGCTGATGCACTCGGTTAACCAAATCACTCGAGCCACCAGTGACCAGCACTTTGTACATGCAATCAGTTAATTTATTTAATATTTTTCATCCTCTATTGATCATACATATATCTATATTTGAGTTATCTGATTACTGTAGAGATAACTGATGTGTTTGGACATCTAGGATGTTCATGGCTATATGGTCAAAAGTAATGGCAGGATGGATTAAAATCAACATCAATGGGACCTTTAATTTTGAGAGAGAAAGGAGAGCTCCTGGCTTCTTATTTGGGAAGATACTGGTGCTATGATTCTTGTTAGTCACAATTACTTTCAAGCAACTAGAGCACTTCATGTCGAAGAAACTATAGTAAAGTACACACTTTACTGAGTTCTAAGAATCAATCTCAACTATATTCAACTTGAATCGAATTGCTTGAAAGCTGGTTTAAATAGTTAAATAGGAGTATAATCCTTCGTGTTATTTGAACAATATACTCTTTAACATCAGAAATCTTGTAAACAAATGAACTAAATTTAGATGTAAGTGAGGCTAAGTGGCTAACCAAGGTATTGCTCAGTGATTGCAATGTATATTTTTTGAATCAACTACAGACCATAAAAGGCCCTGATCCTTGATGGACATTTGAAGCTCATATCTTATGGGCTACTTTTGTAACCTTTTTGGCTTTATAAAAAATATTTCTTTTGCCTTTGTAGACAGACCTTCCATATTCTACTTTTCTCAAATATCAATAAATTTCCAACCCATACAAATAAACGTAGGAAAATAGCTACGTCAGATCAATATGAAAAGAAGACATCTAATAACTCTGCATTCAAGATCTTTTCAAACACGCCTGAACAAATACATCAAAGTTACCTAATAAGGGAAGCAGACATACCATCAGAATCTTCGTCATCTGATAACAATGGGAAATCCAGCCATGTCTCGGCATGCATTGAGATGTTATGCACAAACGACATCACTTCGTCCGTAATGCCAATAATTCCAGAACCAAAGTTCCCCTCGTCATCATCGTCCTCTTCCTCGGCTCCAAAAGGAAGTAAGTTGGACGCAATCTTGGATATCTCCGAGACGCCGATATTGGCGGAAAGCTTGGAGAAACCAGACCTGAACTTACCACTGATATCAGAAAAATCGCTCCTAATTCCTTCCAGCGCCGCGGAATCCGACGCCTCCGTCCGTTCCGCCTCACGATGCGCCTCGGCATCGGAAGGCCGCTCGTGTTCGACGGCCGAGGAATTGGGAGCTGGAGCGAGGAATGAGGCGACGCCCCAGAATTGACGAGCTACGGCTCTGGAAAACTCGGATAGATCCTCCTTGACGCCCCGGTTGGGATCGTCCTCGTCCTCGCCCTCGACCTCAACCTCTCCGCTCCTGTCACCGGACTCGAGGGCTTTGGGCTCCGCAGTAGCTGCCTGGTCGGAGATGTGGTCACCATCTCTGCTACTGCGGTGAACGGAGATGAACGAGTTCGAGAGCGACCTCGCCATCCAGGACATGGTGGTTTCTGGTTTTGTTGGCTATCGACGGCGAATTGCGATTTGCGACTGTGACTTCAAAATGGGGAGAAGAATGCCACTTGCGCAATTTATTTCACCATAGGCATTTGGGTCATGCGATGGGCCTGCTCCAGGTCTTCTAATGGAAAAGTAAGTAAGTAACGGATTCAGTAGGCCCAAATAAGGCCGGTCTTGAGTCTTGAATGTTGAGAAGCCCACGGCCGAGGGTGTGTGTTGGGCCGACCCGTCACGGTGAGAAACGACCTGCCATCAGTGGATTCGAAACTGGCACTGGGTTGGTTCGTTTCCGATACGACCGCCTACGGATCATCCCGTCCGAGCTGGCATTTGTTTGTTAACCAATGGAACCCGATTCCCTGATTGCCATCACAACGGCCGGCTGCCGGTTGGTGCAGTAGCCACAGGTGGCCACATGGCTCCACGCCCTGAAAAGTCTGCACCGGTGGGGCCAACGTGTCCAATGAATTCACAGCTCATGACCGCCACGTGTAAGAGCAGGGACACCGTACATGACAGTGTCATAACCCAGCACATGATTGACTCACACTCCCCCAGGCCCCCACTGGTTCAAACTTCAAAAAATTTTCCACTCATTCCACCATCGCCATGATCATTCTCCAAACTCTCATCCTTCATCTACTGTTACTTCTTCTTCTTCTTCTTCTTCCCATTCGCTAGAGATCGATGATCCAGAAATAATAGTCAATGCTAGCTTCAGCATTTTGAACAAGGTCAACTGCAGAAAGAATCATCAAACGATGAAACAAAGCTAGAAAAAAAGCGGCACCAGCTTTTGACATTTAAATGCGTCCTTGTTTATGAAGAATGAGAACTACAGCTGAGGTTATATAATACACACTGTACATGAAGCCTCTTGGCTTTCATGATCTCAATCACAACTAGCAATCTGCAATGTGGAATTTCCAAATCAAGCACCATCAATCATCATCGATCAGCTCATTGAATCGTCGTCGTTAACTTGCATTTTGAAATGAACAGGGTGGTCGAATAATAATGACTGCAGAGCTTCAGTAGCTCGACTGCCCGTTGCTTTACCTCTGGACTGCAACTGCTCTGGATCACAAGCAGTAGCTTTGCAGCCAAGCCAGCCTCGACGGCGAGGGAGGCGCATTCCTCGGGAGCGAGGTTGCAGACCGCCCACAGTATCGACAGGGCGCAGCGAGCGCAAGCTTCAGGCATCATCAAGAGCCCCAGCGCGTTCGGAATGGTTTGAGGGCAATCCTTTAACGCTGACCGGCCTTCCGCTATCTTCGACAGATTGTCCAAGATGTGCAGAGCTGGTTCGAAGCACTCGGGGAGCGGGTTCGACAGTTGCTCTACAAGCTGAGGAACTGCTCCCACGCGCACAATTGAGCTCCGGATTTGCTCATGGAAGCAGCTGATAGCCTTCAGCAAGCTAAGCCCTGCAGCAATGCCGCTTGGGTGGCGCTTGTCCTTGACCAATCTCAACAATGCTACCAAAAGGCTCAGACTTGACACAACCTCCGACCGGAAACTCTCTACCGCCATCAGCATCTCGATAAATTTGATGCAATTGATCTTAGTTTCAATCGTCCCGTCGTTCAGCATGTCTACTACAAGCGATATCTTCGCTGGCTGCATCAGACTGATCTTTGCATCGGAATACAAGCTAAGGTTGACGAGAATAGCTATCACCTCGGAGCCAACGGCGTGGGAGGTGAACGGGCCGAGGAGCGATGTAAGGTGCGCGACGCCGCCCGATTCGGCCACTGTCTTGTTGACTGTGGGGTGGGCGGCGACGAGCTTTTGGAGGTCCTTGAGTGCCTGGACTCTGGCCTGCCCCTTGACCTTCTTCAGCCGCTGGACGAGCTCGGCGGCATGTCCCAGAACATCCTCGGACCTCTTCTTCGCGCGCAGATGCCTCTGCGAGAACCAGGCGTGGATCAGCTGGTGGAGGGTTCGGTTGGGGGTGACGACGTCGTTCCAGAGATCCTGCATTGTGGTGGGGCAGGTGAGGTGACCCGTGGAGAACCATTTGAGGATATGGGCGCGCTCGTAGGTCTGGCCGGTGCAGAGCGTCACAGGATCCACCATGGGCTCGAGGGAGATGGGACAGATGAACACCGACGGCACGTCCTCCGCCCCTACCGAGTCGATCTCCTCAATCATCTTCCCTAGGTCGAGCTTCTCGTCGGCAGACTCCAAGATCCCGTCTTTCCTCTCCAGGATACCGCCGCCGCCCAAGATGCCATCTTTGACAGCCGTCTTCAAATCTATGACCTGCGCGCCGCCCTCCAGCCTCCATGACGCTAACTGCTGGTTCTGCAGCATACTTGGTTGTCACAAGAACTCAGCTTTATATCCCAAGGCTCAACCTTTGGAGGAACAGAGGGAGGAGAGATTACAAACGACCCGAGTCAGCTCGAAGCAAAGAATGGACTTATGATCAATCTGCTGCTGTTCTGGAACCACAAAGAGCTCCCTGTCCTCTCCCTCCCTCCATGGCAGAGTTGTATCCCACTCTTCCGCACGCACAGTCCGCACCAAAGATTAGAGAAAGGCGAAATCATAAGCGAGCAAAGGCTCATATCAGGCGATAAAAAAGAAAAGGGAGAGCAAAAGGAGCCTCGCCTCGGCAGCTCCCACCGAGAGGGAAAAAACGTACGAGAGTAAGATTCATGGTAGCCGTTTATTAACTAAAGTTGGGACATTCTTTAAACATGAGTAACAGTAAGCACCCTCTCCTTTTAAGTCATCTTCACCTTCTTCCTTCTTGTTGATAAACCTTCTTCCAAACTCTTTGATGTTGATAACCTTGTGATTTTCGATTTGTTGTACCTCAAGAATTTGGCCACTTACACTTAGATATGAGAATGATCTCTGAGTAGCAATTTTGAGTATCAAATTCCCTTAAAATAAAAATGTATTGATATATTTTGGATAATATGGTAAAGTCCCAGCCATTCCGTCGCCCTTGCACTCACTCTCAGTGGCTTTTCTCAGAGGGGGGAAATGGGAATCTGTGAGTGGTAACTGAAGCTGCCTGCGATGACTGAGCAGTCCGTCCGCGAGATAGCGACTGGACTGCTCGCTGTCGCTGGCCATTCTCTTTCCGCCAATTAACCCATCCTTCCCTTCGGTGATCAACGGCACCAATCTGGACGGAAGATCGAGAGAGAGATCAAATCACATGTCTCGGAGGAGGGAGCATGTGAAATTATTGCGCTCACATGATCCCGTTTAATGCGTAATTGTTGAGGCTGCGCGGCCGGTGTGTTTTTCAGCGTCTCAATCGGCTCCGGTAATTAATCAATTCTGCATTGCCTTCAATGAGCCTCCTTGGCGTGGAGTGTGCTGTGCCCCCCATAGCCTGTCGTTCCTGTCCTGGCTGCTTTGTCAGGAGGGCCCACCGACTTCAATGCCGCCTGCAGCCAGTCGCGGCCGAACACGTGGCAATGATACATGTGCAAGGACTCAGCAGAGGAATCTCAGAACATGAATGTCTGAACTCTGAAAATTAAGAGTGGGCTTTGCTTCCTCGCAGATCCCGAGCATTGGGGTGATGGGCAATTTAGATTTTGGGATAAATTTATAAATAGAAAATGCAATTTCAAGCCTAAGATATTAAATATATAGAATATGTATAATTTATAGCAATGGAGGAGAAAAAATATGAGGAAAAAGAATAAGCACATGAGTATCACGTGTTGAGACATGGATATAGGAAATAGTGAGTGAGCGATGAGATGCCGATGTAGACACATCGCAAGTAGGATGATAGCAATGGCACATCACTAGGAATAGAACAACAGTAGGGACTCGTTTGGGAGAAGGGCAATGGCGGGGATGCATCTCTGAGAGAAGGGCGACAATGACGAGGATATCGGCCAAGAGCAAGGTGATTGTGGGGATGCATCTCCGAGAGAAGGGCGATGGTGAGGAAGCCAGGAGTAGGCGAAAAAATAAATTTTCTTTCTTTTCTTTCTTATGTTCCTCAAACTAAACAGTGTAAAAAGATAAAATGCTTGAATTACTGTTATTATATTATTGTAATCTTACTAATGATTATACTCATCAAGATTTAATGATAAGATATACAATCGTTTGTCGAAAAAAAAATCTAACTTTTCTTTTATACTAATTAACATTAATGTATCTTACTGTAATTTTTATTATATACATATGCCCATTGGAATTCTTAATTTATTTGTATGATTTATAAATTATATGTTCACAATAAAAATTAATTTACTTTTTATTATATTAATTGTATTGAAAAATCATTATAAGAAAGATAATAATTATCATCTCAATTATATCTTAAATTCTATAATTTCGAATAATTGATTATTTATTAATAAAAATGTGAACAATAACATTCATTAGCAAGTAATACCATCATTATCTTTAATTTTTATAATTATTTATCAAATAATAACTACGATTTTATAATTATAGTTACTATATATTATTTATTTTTTGAAAATATAATTACTATATAAATAAGTTTATTTCTTCGTTAATCACCGTTTCTAATGAATATCTTACGTATATTATGTATTACTTCAAATTCGCCCTCGCTGTCCCTCTTTCGACGAATATCCTTCAGATCAGCGCTTCGTTTCCTCTCGACCCTTTTTCCCGCCGCCGAGCCTTCTAGACGCCGCTGGTTCCACTTCATCCATGGCTACATTCCTCCAAGGCTCCAACCCTAGCGCAGTCGATGCAGCCCCACCTGGATCGCTCATAATGGTGCCTGTGGTTCCTTTCCAATTCCAGCCACTAGAGAGCGAGATCTTTGAGGATACACGGGACTGGAGCAAGGTAATGAAGCTGCTAATTTTTCATCTTTTGTATGATAGAAATTGCTAGTTTCCCTCTTTGTTTTATTACTTTTGAATTAAGTAATTTCTTGTTATGTTGTTGTCGAAGACATTTTAATTTGGCCTCTCGGTTTAGTCTTGGTGAGAAGTGATCGCAGCATATTTTTGTGATTTTATTTTTTAGAGAATGGAGCAGAAACCAAAAACGATGAAAAAAATCGAAAAGATTAGTTAGGAACAGAAAACAAAATAGGACAATATCAGCTATGACTTCATAATCGAATTCCATTTGATACTTCTTAATTTTGTCAAGATTTCTTGTTTAGGGACTCTTGTGCTTCGCTTCATTGAGTCAAAAGAAACTGTTGATGCTTCAGGATGTGGTATTAGTTACAAATCATAGCTCCATCAAGAGAGCAATTGGCTTCTTTCTTTAGATTATGTCAAATTGAATATGGGGAAAAAGGTATGATTCTCTTGTTTTTATATGGACATTTTTCACACACTTGTCCAATGAGACATTGCTAAAAAGTAGGTAATAGTGTGTGATCAGGAGGAAGTTGCTATTGTTGTAGCCACTAGGCATTATAGACGTATTTGGTGGTAAGATTTTACCTTCTTTAGATGTATATGCATATCAATTATAGTAATGCTGAAACTTAGGAGTACCTTACCTGAGAATATATTCCTTTTTTCCATTAAAATCAATTTGTTGGTGAGTGGCGTTGGTCTTGAAAGAGTCAATGGAAAGATTTGATCAAGCCGTAGCTCAGGTAATTGTAGTCGCTGTTGCAACATCTGATAAAACTTGTATGCTTCCTTAATTGGTTGTGACCTTACAGGCTTTCCAATTTCTTGTTAACGAATTACATTTGTCAAGTTGTATTCTTACTTGCTTGCATATTGCATAGAATCACAAGAGTTCTAGTGTATGTTCCTTTTTCTTTTCTTTCTTTGTTATAAGTCGAAGTCTATGATATGTTAAGTCTCTCCATCATCGTTTGACAGGTGAAGTATGGTTTTCTCTCTCCAAGATGGCTTTCTTTCAAGAAAGCAGTCTAATGCAAGAAATGGACTGGTGTTCGTGATGAATCTTTGTATGAAGTTCTTAATGCACGCTGAAGGTTTCAGTTGCAGAAACTTGGACAGCATGTATAATTATCTCAAGATGTAAGTTCTATCAGTAATATTTTGTTCTCAACTGGTTAATTATTTTCAGACTGTTAATAGCAGCACTCTTGTGAATGTGCTTAAGTTGCAATTTGTGTGTGCGTGTGTTTGCGTGCAGGTGGTGGTGGCAGCGAAGGCAATATTTAATCTCAAAATTTTTTTATCAACAACTAAGATCTTTATCAGGTAAGCTAACTAGCACATTATGCCATTTGAGTTCTGATTATATCGGGTTATATAAAACGATTTCTGATTATATGGGGTTATAAAAAGTTTTATAAAACACATTTAATATGTTCTTTGATATTATCAACTGATTTGGTAGTGAAAATTTGTGTTTACCCTGTACAGTATTAGAAGGTATCATGACTTATACAATACTTTCCTTTTCAAAGAATCAAAATACTAACAAATAGGTTCTAAATAGGCATTAGCATTATTACATGGATACTTCCTGCAATCTGACGATCCAATTCTCTCCTTTTCATTTTTGTGGCTACTCTGTTGCTAACATAGTGACTATCATTTTGCTACTACACTCGAACTTCCATGATTCCATACTCTGTTCATGACACTAGACACAACTCCGTAGAATCTGTTTTGTAATATTGCACGCAGCATGTAGATTTTATCCCACGAGTTACAGAAATGGAGAACATTGGTCAATTAGAATAGCAAGATATCTCTTTTCTCTCTCTTGTGGTTTGTTCAGCCTCCATCCCCTGTTAATTCGGCTCTCAATCGAACCAACCAAGATAAAGAAAATGTCCGGCAACTAAATCAAACTCCTTTTCAAGAAGTGCTTCTTTCACTTACTGTAAAATGGCTGTTGATGTATCGTTTGCCATACGTTATAATTTTCTCACCTTAATGTACTGGAGTATCTGTCGTGTGCAAACAATGGCCCTTAGAATAAATTTATTTTTCGAGTTCGATTCTCCACAGAGATTTGTCCTTGACGGGTACAGTAAGTTTCGGCCGATCTACAAATGTGGTACTACCAGGATTCTGTTCTAGTATACTTATGTTTAAAATTTCTGTCCAGATATTTATATGAAACACACCCACCAGTTTATTAATTTTGAGTAATTCATGTTTCATCCATATGAAATGTCATTAAACCTTAGATACCGGCTTCAATCATCCGTCCCATCAGCTGGATTTACGTGGATCCCCCTTCTTCTTTCTCAACGATTGACCTGAGAGTTTTTATTTCTAAACAAATTGTCCGAGCCAAAAAAGTGCTCTCTTCATGCACCACCCAAGTAGGCTAAAGAAACAAGCAAGGAAAGTGTTTAAGCAAGTCCACATTTCCCGCAACCTTTTTATCTAATTGAATCCTACGAAGGTGGCTGACGGCTGCCTTGGTGACGGAGACTGTGCAGCGGCTTTGTAGGATTACTGTTCCCAATCATTGCCACTAGTTGCTTTGTCTTCCACTATGAGGCCTAGGCTTGCCAAAACTCAGTTCGTAGTGCTAAGATTACTAATAGCAAGTCGTCTCGGAGGACATCTGAGACTTGAATAGCTGTGCGATCATATCAATTGCTGTTATCATTTAGCAGATGTCGTTCGGATCGATTTGCCATCACGATAAAGTCTCATTCTGAATGGCGGCGATTACCACCGGCAGCCTAGACTGGCGAAGACGAGTCTGTACCTGTTACGGGTATGTAAGCATTATGTTATTATTCTTACGGGGGGATTGAGGTAATAGTAATACTAGCGAGTGCGACGGAAGAGGAGACCACGGCGTGGAGAAGGGTGTCATTTGGGTTGTCCTTGTTGTCATAGTGGGGCGGTGCTGTGCCGCACAGGGCCTTTCCTTTGGATGTCGACCCACCTGCAATTAGGACACTTCCCACTTCCCGTATTATCTCCATCTCTCCACGTCCCCAAGCCTCACTTCTACTAGTATGCTACTACTGCTACTACTCTTCATCACTATTGATCGACCATTGATGCCTTCACATGCTCTGCACCTGCACGCAGGTCAAAGTTCGACTAGTGTCCAATCTCCAAACGGATTCTGCGTCTGTACCTGCACAATATATGGTTCGGGTGTGCCGGCCCAGATCAGTAATGCGTTTGACCAAATCCAAACGCAATCCAAGTCTTATCTATGGACCAGAAGCCAGCTCCGGCTCACGTCCGCTGCTGGTAACCTTACCTGATGCAAGCTGACGACACCTTAAACACCCTCCCCTTCCTCCCTAGCAAGCGAGCAAGCTCGCACTTGTCCTCACCTGAACCCCGTCCCCTCTTGTTCTCCTCTCTTATGGCGCCGCCGCAGCGGCGTTGGCGGGTAAGGCTTCGCCTACTCCTCCTGCTCCTCATCGAGCTTCTCGTTCCTCCGCCTCCGCCACCGGTCCTCGCGCGATCCGATGACGAGGCGTGCCTCTCCAACCTCCAGGTGGCCCTCGCGGACCCAAACAAGAACCTCCGGAACTGGACCGCGGCCAACGTCGCTGCCCCGTGCAACGGCTTCACTTCTTACCTCCGGGGCGTGACCTGCAACAACGGGCGCGTCTACAAGCTTGCCCTCTCCAACCTCGACCTCGGCGGCGTCATCTCCCCCTTCGTATCCAACTGCTCCAACCTCCAGACCCTAGACCTCTCCGCCAACCAGATCACCGGACCCATCCCGCTAGAGCTCTCCGCACTCCTCAACCTCGCGGTGCTCAACCTCTCCTCCAATCGCTTCACTGGGCCCATCCCACCGCAGCTCGCCCTCTGCGCCTACCTCAACGTCATCGACCTCCACAGTAACCTCCTCTCAGGCCCCATCCCCGACCATCTCGGCCTTCTCGTCCGCCTCTCCGCCTTCGACGTCTCCTACAACCGCCTCGAGGGTCCCATCCCCGTGCTGCTCGCCAACCGCTCGGGCGTGGCATCGTCGCTGCCGCGGTTTAACGCCAGTTCTTTCGTTGGCAACCGTGACCTCTTCGGCTATCCCCTGCCACCGATGAGGGGTAGGGGGCTGTCGGTGCTCTCCATAGTGGGGATCGGGCTTGGGAGCGGCCTCCTCAGCCTGGTGCTCAGCTTTAGCGCGGTTTGCATCTGGCTTCGGATCACAGAGCAGGCCGCGGTGATGGGTGGCGAGGAGGGAAAGGTCTCCCACCTAATGCCGGACTACTGACTACTACGAGCGTCTTCCACCGTGAAAACTAGATTCAAAATCCCATCTTGGAAAGAATCTTCAAGTTCTTCTAAGAGTAAAATTAGCGATCTTCGTTGTTTTTTCCCTTTCCTTCTGATTTTGCTTAACCACAATCTAGCTAGCGATCTCTCTTCTTTTGATCTCTGTGGAGAAAAAAAAGCTTCTTTGAGCTTGATAATGAAGATTCATACCAAAATGACAAGGAAATCAATTCAGCGAGTTCTGTTCTGACTTCTCATTCGTGGCTTTCCCTGTTTCTCCCTGTGTTGATAGTTTCTACGAATGCCTCTCCGGTCCGGTTGGTGGCCCAAGAAAAAAGGATTTATATGCTGAGATTAAGGTAATCTCGTCCTCCCCTCTGAGGTTGGATGTGATTTGTTCTAGCTCTACAGTGTGTAAATAATTGTGATGGATGGTGACAACATTCGTACAAGGAGGAGACCTTTGTTGATGCGTTTAATTATTATTGTTGCTGTAAGCTCGCAAGTCGCAGGGAACATGCAACTGAGCTGATCGAGTGGTAGCGCCTTGATTTGTTCTATACTTTAGACAAAGTCTGAGGCCATTATTATTTGTTATACTCTTGCCTAACCTTAGCTGCTAGCAGCCTACCTTGTCTTTAATATCACTTTTATTGATTTCAAATCCTACCTTTTTAGTTCTCTTGGCTTAGAGTTGGAAGTAGTTTGGCATCTCCGATTCTAAACTGGGCCCATTGATAACACTGTTAAGCTATGTCTTTGTGCACGCTTTAATACTAAGGCTACTAGGCTAGGGCTACCTAATTGTTTGCTTTTCTTTAATCTAATTCTTTTTGCCGTCTTCAAGTATTGTCCACAATGGGATGAGCATGGATAAGTGATAAAGTGCGAAAGGCGAAGAGTTTTATGATCTCTGCCAAAGTGTTATAGCCAGGAGGAAAGAGAAATATAACACTTGTAAATTTGAATGACTAAAAGGAGGCTTGATAACTCATCTTATTTGAATAATTAAACATGACTCTTTATATCACTATTGGGAATATGATATGAAGAGTAACTCGAATAAAATGGAACGGAATTTATTTAAATCCCATTAAATTTTAGTCCACATATTACAATTTAGACAAAACAGTGAAAAATCTTGATGTAACTATGAAGTAACTCATCTAATAAGATCGGTTTCAGGGTCCTTATATTCATATTACAGTCTATGTACTTGTATTCTTACAAAGTGTATGCTTTTGCATTATGCATCATCATATTACTAGTAAGCTCACATTAGATCCAAATACTGATATAGTTTTTTTTCCTTTTGAGTAGATATTTCTCTAAGAAACACATAACATAAAGAATGAGGCTTCTTTATTTGAGTGCATGCCTAGATTTATTTAGTGGCGACTAGGTAAGAAACGGACAAGATGCTGGCTCATGAATATGATGACAATAGATTTATAACCTAGGGACAAATGTGTGGAATAAATAGAGAATGTAGTGTAAAACATTTACACGGGATAATCACATCAATGATGTCTCGAAGTCATTTTAGCCAAGTTGGGGTAATTTGTCCATGGCATCAGACACTTGGTACATGTGCATGAACCAATGGTCTAAACTTGGTTAATATATATGTTTAATTCAATTGACAATTTATTTTAGTTAAAACAATATGATAATATTATTTAAAAAGCTTATCATTTAAAAGTTAATATATATACTTAATTTTTCCCTCACAATTTCAAATCATAATATACATCTCATGATATCAATTGTAATCAATTTTTTTTAATTATAACACCTTTTTATTTGGAAAAAAAAATAGAGAACAGTTTCGTACATATAAAACTAACAAAATCAAGTGCAACTTTATAGAAATAAATCTTACTTTTTATCACCCAAATAAAGCTTTGATTGTGCCACTAAATCAGGAAGAGACTCCTTAAATTAAGAATCACTCTCAAAACTTCAGAAATATCAAGATTCATTCAACTAGATGTGAGTTTAACTAACATTTCCTCTAACAATCAACACTTTGATTATTATTGATCTTATGTATTTGATCATGTTTTAGATCTTTTAAAAATATGAATCCTATTTTACATGAGAACACAAAGGTCGTGCTAGATGTAGGGCCACTCAACTAGGTAAACTAAAATTATTAGTGTCAATCAATTATCATGCTAAACAAGGTTGATCCATTATGATCCCTAAGGCTATGTTTCTTTGGGCGAATTCCACAGCGAATGGAAGGGAAATTAATATTTTCCCTTGTTTTCTTCGATGGATGGAATGCAGCGGAAAGAATCCAAAGAGGAAAATAAGGGTATTTTCCTCTGTTTTGGCTTCCGCCCAAATCGGGCGGAAACAAAAAATTAATGCGTGATCATACGTTTTCGCCCTCGTGGCCCCGCCCTCGTCCTTCCCTCTCCCTCGTCATCGGCGCCGCCCCTCATTCTTCCCTCTCCCTCTTCGCCGGCGCCGCCTTCCTCCCAACGATGATGAACTCACCAAAGCTCCCGCTCTCGTCGCCAAAGCTCCCCTCCCGTTTCTGAGTAGCCTCCCGTCGCCCAGCCTCTCGACTCTCGTCGCCGAGCCTTCCGCCTCTCGTCGCCAAAGCTCCCCTTCCAGCCTTCCTCTTATGTCGCCAAAGCTTCCCATTGTCTCGCCTCCCGTCGCCACCCTTGTTTCTCTTCCTCATCACCTCCCTGCCTCCCGTCGCCGAGCTTGCTTCTCTGCCTTGTCGCCTCCCGCCAGTGTCTCTCTCGGTGAGCTCGCCTGCAACGGGCGAGTTTGCCTCCCGTCACCAGCCTCCTATCGCTAAACCTCCCGCCAGTGTCTCTCTCGGTGAGCTTGTTTGCAAAGGCAAGCTCGCCTCCCATCGCCTGCAACGAGTGTCCATCACCTGGCTAAAAATCACTTGCGGGCGAGCTCGCAATCCGTCGCCTGGCAACGGGCGAGCAAAACTTCCGTCAGCCACTTGCAGGCGAGCTCACCTCCCGTCACCTGCAATGGGCGAGCTCGCCTCCCGTTGCCTGCAATGGGCGAGCAAAACTTTCATCACCTGGCTGAAAATCACATGCGAAGCACGTGATAAAATATTCCCTCCGTTCCGATTCCCTTCCGTTGTATTTTCCTACCCCTTTAATTTTTCTTCCGTCGTAGAAAACAAGGCCTAAAGGAATGTAAAACCAGATAAATATTTTTTTGGAAAACTTGGAGTGTAATACATTTCTTTTCTTATGATTGTATTACACTATAAAGCTTTTAGATATCAATAGATTTACCAACTATAAAGCGTCTAGATATAACTTCTTATACACGTAGCTTATATAACAAAAACATATTATATTGGCGATTTCTATGCTGACACTGGATAATCTCTGAGCGCCCCCACCCCCCCCCCCCCCCCCCTCTTTTTTTTTACTGGCGAATGATGATTAGGTAGAAGGCATTATTGAAGTTTAGATTCATCACAGTTTAATAAATTAGTTGATTCTAATTTAAACCACTTGGACAATACAAATTTGATCCACATCAAATAGATAGCGACCGAATATCTTCATAATCATTTATCACTATAATTAGAATAAATGTAGTAAATTAACGTCTTCCTCACTTCATATAGAATAGAGCTTTGAATGATTTAGCAAGGGCTAGACACTGAAAGCTCTCTATGCCAAACAATACAACTAAAAATGATGGGTGCCAGTATGATGGTTGTTCTATTTTGTCTCTCTCAAGACCTATATGTTATTGTCACTTACACAACACAAATGAAGTTGGATACATAGGATGGAGAAGAGAAGATGCGATAGAGGTATTTTAACCCTGGTGTATAATATCTAATGAGTTTAAGACTTGAGTATTCATATTGGGTCACATTGTTAAATTCGTATTAAATTAATGAGCTAATTTCTTATTAGACAAGTTGTAACAGAAGACAACAAAGAAGACTTATCTAGTGATGTCAAGGTTGTTCATCATTACTCATGAAAGGGGCTCATAGAGGTCACCCATTAACGCAACCCAAGTGGATATAGGAGTGGATATGTTGTTAGTGTTCAACTTATGTAAGATCTAGTAAACTATTTCTGGCCACAGTTGGATGTATAGTCACACATCACTGATCAAGACTCTATGAGATGTTTTTATTTGGATAGTTTCACATATTAGGGGGATTAGGATCCATTTGGCTGCGTATGAGATAATAGTGATGAGCAAATTTGATAGCTTTCCTACTCTGTTCAGCTACTTCTCTAACCCATACGCTTGCGGCTGCTAGTTGTCTGATACTGATTGATTGGTGAGTCCAGCAGGAGAATGTAAACATAAAGAAAGTCGCTCTCCGAGTCCTTCTGGATCTCAGTGATTAGAGAAAGAGACTTAAAACAAATGCGAAGGTCAGTGAAAGCCAATGGGCCAGTCCTGAAGGCTGTTCAGACAGCTTCATTTCAGGGACAGTTGGTGAGTAAACCCTAAACTAAGTGGAAGTTGTATGGAAAGAGCAGCCTTATGGTTGATGTGCTCAGATAGCTCACTCATGATTTAGTCTACAAACACCAAGATTATTATATTGTTTGCTAGCTCCTCTGAATCTGAGGAGACAAATCATGTAGTAAGTGACCAACTGCAGTCAACAACACTATTTTCAGACTGGATGATTTTAGTTTCTATCATTATACATATTTAAATTTTCTTTTATTTTCTCAATCAAGATTAATAATTTTGACTTCTTAGATATCTTTTTTAAAATATACATAAGATACACAACATCTTCTCTTTAGAATTTTTAATGTCCGGAAAGAAGAGGACGCATGCTTGCTGCTAACATTGGATATGAATAATACTTTTGAGACATGTTATTAGATAACGCGTAGATATATATAGGACGTCATGACACAAGTGATAGGTCAACAAGGTAAGAATCTTGTGCATCCAGAATCAGAAGAAGTTGTTGGATATTAATCTGTTTAGATTAAGTTTGGAGATCCACTGTCAGAGTCATGTCAAATAGTATATACTGATTTGTATCAAAATTTAGGCTTAGATTTAGTTCAATCGAAATGATAAATAATTGTCTTATACAACTTAAACTAATATTGTTATCATGCTACATCCGCACTAGAGTGGTCCTTCACCTTCTATGTGGGCTAGTCAATATATTATTCAATTTTCTTCTCATCTTTTAGATTGAATATTTTAATAATGCTCATGTCACTAGGTTGCTCGACTGAATGTGTTAGAACTTTTTTTTTAATGCAAAAAGGTCCTATAATTTTTTAATGAAATTTCTTCAATACACAATGTGAGAATCCCTTTGGGCACATGCAAATTATTAATGCATCACTCTTTTGATACGTTTGATAGTCTTGAAACATGAAATGCACATTTATGAAGTACTTGTGTTGCTTCTTGCTTTGAACAATCTATCATTTATTTTCATCATGTTATACGTGGATATGTTTAGCAAAAGATTTCATAGATTTGGATGGTCATGTATCAAAAGTACGAGATGAAGTTATTAGCTTTTTTTTTGCATAGTCAGTAAGAATATAGATAGAGTAGAACAATTGTGATTAAACTATTTAAAGTCACAAGTCTTCATCCCATTTAACAACATGATCACTATCTAAACATCTCAAGAGAAATCTTAAATCAGTAACTTGTCTTTGTAATCCAATATGGCATGATTGGATTTAATTGGTAGAATGGAAAGTAGACAAAAAGAAGGAAAAAAAATTAAATCAATTGCATTTTTGTTTGTCCCTTGTGATGATATTCTTTTGAAGATGCTCCTTAGGAGTAATATCTTTAAACTCTTTCAACACAGTCTCCATCTCAAGGAGTATATTTAACTGATTCAAGCTCAATTGTTGGTTAACCTTGTGTCTGTCTGCCTACACAGGCAAAGGCAATTCCTCCACATCTAATCACCAAAGTCTTGGTCCTCTGGCCTAACTAAAATTACTTGATGGGCTCAGCACAAAACCGATGCAGGTAGCTCTTCCCAAACAAACACTATAAAATGTTATTGAAATAATGCAAATTTATAGAAAAGAAAAATACATATGTATGCTATCAAGTACTAGTATATTAAGTTGTGAATTAAATGGGTTTAATTATTAGTAATTGGGCAGGGGGCACTCTTTTGGCAATCGATTCTGGAATCTGCTTGGGTCCTGACAGTAGTCGTAAATGAGGTGGTACTTCCTCACCCATTTCAGCAGCCGCCTCTGGCTCCATGTCAGGCTGCTGAACCTAGCTTGGTTCCACCAGTATTGGCTGCTGCTGCTGCCGTTGTTGCCGCTGCAAGAAACACACCCGTCCACCTTGTAATCCCCGAGCAAGGCCATGAAAGGCCCCTCGGACCAATCAATTTTGTCCCGCCCGCCACGCGTTGCCCAGCTGTCGCCGTTCCACAGGCTCACCTTTAGCCACATCGGCTGCCGGCTGGGAAAGGCCACGCCCTTGTCCGCGTGGTTCTTGTACACCCTAATTGGCATCCAGTCCACCATGAATCTGCACCATAAACCAATCAATTTTCCCAGGACAACCGATCCATTCCATCAACTGGGGACTAGCTTACACGACGTGGTAGATGTTCCACAAGATTGAGTAGGTGTGGAAGTCTTCGGTTGGATCGAACCAGAGGCGGATCCTCTCCTCCCTGTCGCCGGAGCCGTTGGCGTAGATGTTTGTCTGCACAGTGTAGGGCTGCCCGCTCACGTTGCCGAGGAATTCGAAGTCGATCTCGTCCCTGTTGGGCTCGTCGGAAGTAAGCTGCGGGCATGCCCCAATCTAATTTAGCACAGATATATAGATAGATCATGTCATATATAGAGTTGAATGAAGTAACTGACATAGTAGGCAAGAACGGTGCCAGCGGAGTTGCCAGGCACCAGTTTGATCTGCATGTCGACTTCTCCGAACACCAGCCGGTCATTGGAAGCAAACGCCGTGCCTGATTCTTTGTCCAGCATTAGGGTTCTTGAATGGCCGTCAGCTGAAGTTTGGACGTGGCTGGCAGACCACGTGATGTGGAAGTCCGTGTTGAAGTTCCCGGTGGAGACGACGGATGCAAGTACTGTTGACCTCATTACAAATATGTGGGTAATTGACAAAAGCATGGTGAGTTGAATCAGAATGCTGCTGGTGTTGTTGTTGTACATGTCAGCCACGGTGGTGGTGGGGGGTTGACTTGGGTATGTGTGAATTAATAAAATATGTGCTCGTGAGTGCTGGGATAGAAAGAGAGATGAATTAGGAAGATTATAGGCATATATATAGAGAGAGAGAGAGAGAGAGGTGTGGCATGCTATCGAATATGTGAATGGAGAGGAGTCTTGTGGTCTCACAGTGAAGCAAGCATGGCGTGAGATGATGGGAAAAGAATGTTCACCATAGCCTGATGGTGGGCAGGGCATTACGCATTTGAGCCCTACAAGTTATCTTTTCCACACCTATCTCACAGATTGCATTATTATTTTTATTTTTATTACTTGAAATCAGCAAGGTCAGCTGATGGTCAACGATGAATTAAAAAAAGGGATGAATGACTAGGGGTATGAGTTGGGTTTAAGAAGCCCACATGGACAGCCCAACCCATTTTAAGTGGAGTAGACGCACAATGGTTGCAACTTGCAACTGGCTGAATCAAATTCGCATCCAATGTTTTGGGTGCGGATCACCCCCGCTGCGGCCAACTTGCAAGCAGGCCTGTCTGACAAATCAAGTGACCTACCTAGTGACATCATCCATTTTGTCCGGCCCATTCGTGTCTGTCTCCTTCCAGTTAAGCATGTTTGAGAGCACGGACCACTTGGGCTAATTGGCACGCACTCAACCACCTCGGTTCCCGGTCCCCAGCTAGGCCCCCACCCCACCAGCGTGGAGCCAACCCGCACGTCCTTTTTTTCCCTTCATGGCCCACCCAAGTCCAGGATTTTTTTTTAAAAAAAAAATGGACTTCATCATTTTTTTTTTTGCTAATAAATTGGACTTCATCATCATAAATTAAACATTAAAAAAATTATAAAATTCAAAAAGAAAATCTAAGCGAATTAGGAAGGAGCTGTCTTGTTCGCTAGTGAAGGGAACGAGTGAATGAATGAAAGGGAGAGTACGGAGAGTGAGTGGACAGCCAACGTAAGCCCTGACGCACACACGGCACAGACCCCAGCGAAAATGTTTGCATGCCATCACTTTGCCAGCCTGGAATGGATCGTCGTCAATACATCAACAACCAACAGCATATTTTTCTTGTCGCTCCTCCATTAATTAGTCTCACAATTAATGATCTCTCTTTCCGCTGCATTTCGTTTCTACAGGAGTACTATGATTTGCACTCAAATACGCATTACCCATTTATTATATATATACAAGCACAGATATGTTTTCTGAAAAATAAATAAATCTGTAGCTTTTGATGTCTTATTCAATAATTCCAAAGCGTGGTAGCGAATCTGTAGCTTTGTTTATTTAGTGGATAGACTGATTCTTGGCATGTGGTGGCCGTGGCCCCGTGTATGTTTTTCTCTTAGGCCTGTTTTATTGGGGGCAAAAAAAAAAATAAATAAATAAAAATAGTGAGATTGGCAAAAAAAAAAAGGAAAAAAAATATTTTCTTTCTTTTTTAAGAGAACAAAAAAGAGAAAAAAGTGATTTTTTTTTCTCTAAATCAGTTTTTTTAATAAATCAAAAAAAAAAATAGAAAGCCTTAAAGCAACTTCTGAAACAGTCCTTGCTCGCCCGCCTTCTTCTCAATTATCAAATTTCGTCATTTTAGTCATCAATATGTGTCATTCGCTCTAGTTGACGATTATGAAGCCTACCTTGTTGGCTGTCTTATCTGTCCACTTATCAATTGCCCCTCATGAAACGTACTTTTCATACAATGAAAGAAACACTAGTAGAGACTAGAGAGGAAAAGTAAGATTTGAATTCTTCTATAATTAAATTATACCTACTCTCAATCATTATTTATTCTATATAAAAAAATATTCCTTTTTTTCCATCTCTAAAGCACATGTTTACTAGCACATAAAAAGTGAGGTAGTGAGTACATGACATGACATATCATATCATGTGAGCTCTTGTACTCAGTTAATGTGGCTGTGTCACATGAAGTAGGGGAACGGGGGCCGACCATGTGAGCTTTTTAATCACTCAAGAGAAAGAAGAAAAAAAAATCAATCCAAGCAAAATAATGGCATGCAGGAAAAAGTGCTTTGGGTAGCCCGGTAGGAAAAAAAAAAAGAAGAAAATATTTAAAATATTTATCACTAATCATTTTATCACAATTTATTGATAATTTCTTTTAAAATTTAGTTACTACTGATTTTGTAATTTGACTGGTAGATTGACAATCAAAGTTTGACAGATGGCTTTGATCGCCTAGAGAATAATATTTCAGTGTCGTCATGAATGTTCAGGACAAGACACTTTTAATTTTAAAGAATCATAGCATGTGCACTATTTATTAGATAATGATTCTGTTTGGCTTAATTTTTGCTTCTAATTTTTACTAGTTGAAGAGGTGCTGATTAAAAAAGTACTAACTGAAGAAGTTTAAGAGTGTTTGGATGCATAACTTATGGCTAACTTATTCTATTTATAATAAATAATATTTTATTAAAAAATTACTAAGATAAAAATTATATAATTAAATTTATAATTAATTATAATTAAAATATTTATTAAAAATATTATAAGTTATACTATTAAAAAATTATTATTATATATAAGGGTTATTGAGCATAAACAGATGGAAGCCAGAGAAGCAGCTTCACCTTTGCTTCTCAAAGAAGTAGCTATTTGCGAGTTGGAACAGAGAAGCCGAAGGGCCAAACACCTCAGCTTCTTGATTTCTACTAGCTGCAACACCATAAGCAATCCCAAAAGCTAGACCAAACGGGGCCAATACCTATACCTCTTAGCTATATACATAATTAAGTCTGTTGATTGAGATGGTTAGTGTGTGTGTGATTGACTTTTTACATAATCCCCATAAGTAGGAATTTTAATTACAAATCTCTGGTTTTATCTTTGATTTTTTTTTCTAAATTAAAAATAGATAATTGAAAAGTTAAATTAATTTGGTTGATAAAATTAGTTCTCAACTGGTGTTAAACGAAGGCATAATGATTATATATTCAAATATTCCTACCGATATATAATCTCTTGAGGCTAGTATTATGCTCGTTGAAATGCTCCTGCAATCACTAGTCATCGACATCTCTATTTTTCTTGCAATTTTCTAATTTTTGAACTAAGTCATCCAAAGATCAGTGGCCTCTCCAGAGACAGTATATGTGATGCTCTCTCGCATGCATTAAAAAAGAAGTCTTTTCTTGTCTTAATCTGATTGCATCCATCATAGCCTCGACCATGGGCTCCATCGTAGATTTGCCACTGACTCTCCAGCCAAACCTATATCTAATTGATAAGCCATTCTTCCACATGTACTTTTCAACTTTCTATTTGCAAATGGGAATAGAGGAAAAACATCAAGTCTCCTAGGATCATGGATGAATGATCAAGAATAAGAAAGTATCATCAACCTTCCATTTATCACATCTATTATAGTCGTGATAATTGGAAGGTTGATAAAACTTTCTTATTCCACATCAATGAATCAAACATTCTAAGGTTCAAGGTGCGCTGGAGCCACGAGATATCATAAAAATTTATCATGTCTTAGGACTACTCACTCGTCTTGTGTGGGAATGTGCAAAAAGTTATTTTGTAACTCTAATAAATGTGTATGAAGTTCTTCAATCACCAATCTAATGCCTTTAACGGGCCACTTCATTGTTAACTATACATTTGTAAAAATAAATCTATAATGGTGATACCAAAGAGCCCTAGTTGAGTACACTATGGTACCAAAGAAAGAATCTTGATAGAAGGTGTATAAGAAAACAAATGTCATAATAACTTGCACTAATTAAGGATATGTTTTATTTTTCATGATTGAACACTATTTCCATTGACTTCATAGGAGGCTCGGTAGATATAAGTCTATAATTAAATCCTACTCTAAATGCCAACGGAGCCTTTTGATCAAATAAAGGACAAGAACAAAAAAATAGAGGCAAATCATGAAGATTGTCATCATTGTGATAATGACTAAATATTTGCATTCTATACCTATGGTGGTTGATCATTTCTTGAAAATGGTATAATTTCTAATTATAGTAACATTACTAACACTTCACACATAGCAAATATTTTTATAAAAGAATTGTTTAACTTCATTAGACATGTTCCATGATAGTCTCTAATAGATATACCTGATTCGTTAGCTATTTTTGGACGACTTTATGAAAATTTCTTGAGATAGAAACTATTGTTTTGTTAGTTATCATTTCTAAAAAAATATCCAAATAGAGATTGTAAATAATTTGATATCATTTAATCCCTAGTTAATTGCTCTGCACACTAGCTCGATCTTTATGCTCTAACCCTTTTACACGTTAGCTTAGGACTACATATTTTGTGGGTGAGAAAAGAAAATTAATGGTTTGAAGTTTTATGTTTTGATCTTGTGTAAAGTAGTAGTATTTAATATGTGTAGATAGTGTTGTAAGAAAATGAATGTATATGAGGTAATAAATATTGTATAAAATTGTCTCTTAATTGTATAATGAAACTTAATAAAAATTTGGCTTGTGTGTAATAATATAACAGATATTTTGGTTTGAGATGTGACATATGAGTTTCATTATATGAAAAAAAAAATCTTATTGTGTGGATTAAAATTGGAATCAATGTGTGGATTATATTGTCTCATAGATGATGATATCTTAACTACTTGAGTTACTCATGTTGAGTTTGTTCATATGTTTTTAGCCTGAGTATATACAGTATATTTTTCCTTTTTAGAATTATGAATTTAATTTATCGACTTATCATTATCCATCTTGTTACAATGGATGCCATATAGAATATAAGTATTATATTACTAGCTATTTTCCTTTCATAATTCACATATTTTTCATTTTAAGCTCAAGTTTTAGAGAAAGGATAAGTAGACACTAACCTCTTCTCGTCTCAATTGAATTGAACCTAAATTTAATTATTCTTGTATACAAAACATATGAAGGTTAATTTCATAAGATTTTTAATCGTGATGAAGGCAAGGTTTATTTTATTTTATTTTACCTTTTAAAAGAAAATACTTTTGAATCTCCTCTCCGTTGTTGTCTTTGTCGCTTTGCTGTTCATAAACGAACACGGTTAACCGGGATCAGTAAATGAAGTACCATATGTGTTAGGCCTCGGTCGAATCAACTCCGGATCAGCATTTATCCGTTGCTTTAGAGTTGTCCGGCGAAACACCGGAGCGCAGACTTTCTAGGGTTTCCGACTAATTTTCCTCCCCAAATCCCGCTTAGTAAGCAAACTATTCATTAACTTGGTAAGCCGATTTGTAACGTGGCCCAATATATTAAAATGCTTAAGCCCAAGTTAATAATAGTAAGCCCACTAAGTCTTATATGTTATATAATGGTCTCTCCTATTTTCAATATGGGACTAAACTTAAACTTGAGCCATCATCTGGCCCACTAGGTTAGGTCTGCTGGACTCTGAGCTGAACCGAATAAACTCGGGCCTAACAATATGAATGCTGACGTGGGCATCAGCGCGTCATCTAATGAATTTCTATTGGCTGTCGCCTGTTTGCGAGATGTATATCTACAGAATCTTGTCCTCCCAAGTCCTAATCCTGGTCCGACGGCCGAGCCGCTTTCCTTATATTTATACACGCATCTCCTCTGATCTCCTCCACACTCACGCCCTTCTTAAGTTTTCCTTGCCTAAAACAAAAAGCGGAAGGCATTCCAATTTCCAAAGGGAGTCCCTATTTCCATCTGCAGACTAATCGATCCACGAGACCAGAGAGCTTCCGCTCGCACCATGGACGCCCTCTGTCCCTACCCTGCACTCAACGGTGGCGGCGCCAAAGGCTTCGTCGTCTACCTCCTCGCAGCGTCGTGCGTCGCGATCGCCTCCGCCTTCTTCCTCTCCTCCCCCCGCGCACTCCAGGGCCAGCCCTTCCTCATGTCCCTGCCAGATGCCGTTCGAGTCTGGCCCGTGAGTTCTTCTTCTCAATTAATTGTTCCTTCAGTATTGCATCCTTGAATTCGAACGTGACAACGCTCAGGAACTGGAGGCGAACTGGAGGGTCGCGTTAGCCACCGTCATTGGCTTCTTAGGATCTGCTTTCGGCACCGTCGGCGGGGTCGGCGGTGGCGGCATATTCGTCCCCATGCTCAACCTCATCGTCGGATTCGATGCCAAGTCCGCCGCCGCCCTCTCTAAATGTACCGACACCACTTTCTCCAATATTGATTAAAACTACACGAGCAACATTCGTCGACATGAAAATTATTATAAATTAAAATGAAATGACCAGGCATGATCATGGGGGCGTCGGCGTCGTCGGTGTGGTACAACCTCCGGGTGGCGCACCCTTCCAAGGAGGTGCCCATCATAGACTACAAACTGGCGCTTCTGTTCCAACCGATGCTCATGCTGGGGATCACCATTGGCGTCGAGCTTAGTGTCGTCTTCCCCTTCTGGCTCATCACCATCCTCATCATAATCCTCTTCATAGGTTGGTCACATCTTTTCATTTCAGTCCCAGATCATTTCGTGCCCCAGGCGATGAAACTACCTCCACTTCCGCTTCAGGTACTTCTTCAAGGTCAATGTTCAGAGCGATCAAGATGTGGAAGCAGGAAACTCTCCACAAGGTTCTTGTTTATTTTAGCTTTGATACATTCTCCTTGTAATTTGATCATGTTGTCAATGTTTTCTGATTGAATCGGTTCTTGTTGCTATATAATGCCAACTAAAGATGGAGATGGAGAAACAGGAGGCGGCAAAGATATCCAATCAGATAGAAGGTGAGTAACAAGTATGCATCTGAAAATAGCTAAATAGATCTGAAACATTCACGAACGTTTGTGGTAAGTAATTCAATCTTGTCTTTTTCTTTATTACAGTGGATGTTGACTCAAAATATGAACCGCTCCTGCCTCAGTCAGAGAAATCTACACTTGTAAGATTCAATCCATGCATTCATTCCAATAAAGTAGAACTACTATAAAGATCAAAATATGTTACTGACTCTTTCAGTGATGAATCATGAACATAGGAGGTGTTGATGCTCAACGTAAGATGGAAGCATATCTTGGTCTTGGTGCTCATCTGGTTCTGCTTTTTGCTCCTCCAGATCGTCAAGGTGCTGCCCAATTCACTCCCTCATCTTGCTTCTTTCATCTACTTTTGGATGTTCCTCACTAATTATTATTCCATCGCTGCAGAGCAACTCGGAAACATGCAGCCTTCTGTATTGGGTGGTCAACTTTATGCAGGTCGGCACAACCTTGTCCCATTGACACCACCTGTCATCACTCACATCAGCTCAACCTAATTAACTAATCAATCATTGCCAGTTCCCGGTGTCACTAAGCGTTTTCGGGTGGCAAGCGGCGAGGCTATGGCGGGCGAGCCACGACCGGCGGCTGCGAGGTGACCAGGAGTGCGTCTGCGAGGCCAGCATCGAATTTACAAGCCTGCAGTTGGTGTTCTGCGCATTGTGCGGCCTCCTCGGTGGCACCGTCGGCGGTTTACTTGGCTCCGGCGGCGGCTTCATCCTCGGCCCTCTTCTGCTCGAAATCGGAGTCATCCCTCAGGTTAGTTCAAGTCAGTATTGGCTCTTCCTACTTACATGTCGGATTCTATCTCTGGTTTCTGCGCAGGTTGCCAGCGCCACAGCGACATTTGTGATGATGTTCTCATCATCCTTATCAGTGATTGAATTCTACTTTCTGAAAAGGTTCCCGATCCCTTTTGGTAAGCCACTTGAATCAATTATTCACAAAGTTACACAGCTTTGACTAATGCTGTCTGTGCAGCTCTCTACCTGATCGCTGTGTCTGTGCTAGCCGGATTCTGGGGGCAGTTCATGGTCAGAAGGCTAATAAAAGTTCTGAAGAGGGCATCCATTATCGTCTTCATCCTCTCCTCAGTCATATTCGCCAGTGCTTTAACCATGGGTCTGCATGCGACCACCACACTCCACACCCAATACTAATCAAACTGTAACCCACTGTTCCTAACTAATATTTGTGTGCTCCAGGTGTTGTTGGGACTCAGAAATCGATCTCCATGATTAAGCACCGGGAGTACATGGGATTCTTAAGCTTCTGCGGCAACTGATTAGGGCAGATGCATGCGCGACTTCAGAAATCAAGGCCATCACAAAAGCTCGAGGAGATGGATAAGATCAGATCATCGAAAGCTTCGAGATTTGGCCTCGTCAGCATTGTTGCACACGATTTAAGTCACCACTCGATTGGCCTTTTTTTGTGTACTTTTAGATTTTAATATATAGTACTTGAATTGTTTGACTTGCAGACCCTTGTTGATTGACTTGATTATTTATTTTAGTAAAAACATTAAGGTAAAAAAGTTTCAATTGCGGTTGTGCATGCTTTGTTTTCCAACAAGGCATTTGCATTTATTGCTAGTAATTATTTGCATTAAAATTATGGAATTTTATTAAGTGCTTCACATGGTAAATATTTAATATCATTTTATTATATGAATTATTTATTTACAAAAATAGCAAATAAGATTCTGCAATATTTTATAATAAAATAGCAACAATGTCAGTTTGGGCTGCAAGGCTCAACCCAACCAAGCCACTCACAAGTGTGGAGATTCCGACGGTGGAAAAATGTTTGCGAGCAGCGCCACCTGCTTGCCGACGAAGAGAAGGGTGGCAATTTTACCACCCTAATAGTTTTAAAAAAAATAATAAAAAATATAATAATAATCTACACATTTTTATCTATTCAATAGTACTAATATCATAATAATTAAAATTTTTTACAATAAAAAATAAAATTATTTAAAAATAATAAAAAAAATCTGCTATAATAATAAGATATAAATTTCTATAATAATAAGATATAAATTTTATTATCTTCTACGATTTTATTTTTGATCGTAAACGAATTCAATCATTATGATATTAGTATTATTAGATAGATAAAAATGTGTAGATTATTATTTTATTTTTTATTATTTTTTTAAAAATTATTAGAATGGCAATTTTTCGAAAAAAATTTCTACCAATCTTCGGCGAAGTCCGCACAGATGCAAATCACGCATCAAGAAGAAATTGCAGGCGCGAATCCCAATGCAAGCAATTTTTGCTTCGTTTGCATTAATTTCCTCTCTCCGTCTGCGCCGTTTCCGACCGCGCCGCTTAACTCTGGTTAGGGAAAATTATATTATTTCCCTAAACACACAACGCTGCATCCTGTTCCGGCTTCGGCGCGCATCATTTTCTCGACAGGACATTGTAAAATTTTTTATTCATACTTTTTTTATATAGTTGCCTCTAATATGATAAATTTTTAAATCAGAACAGAGCATTTGAAGCTGCAAATGTACGATAGCTACTACTATTAACATTCACTCGAGCATATAAATTTTGAAGCATTTTATCCTTAAAAAAAAACTAATGAAAAATATAAAATTGCTTCACGGGGTCGAATCGGACGCACAACAAAATGTACGCTAATAATACTATTCAATAACATATCTTTTGCCCAAATTTTGATAGTAACAATAAAATCTCACTTGGATAGTAATAACAACGTAGTTGCCAATCTCAACATATTTTTTCTATTTATGAAAAACAAAATTTACTACTCACAACACATTGTCAAAGGTTTAACACATGTAATATCAAAAACTTGTAAGAAGTTATAAAACTGAAACTCAAAATCTTGATATGAGGACTATATCATCAAACATCAGAGGTTTGCTGTGCTAACTGGGATGCTGGATATGAAGACTGTATCATCAAACATTAGACGTCTATTGTGTTGGCTGGGATGCGTGATATGAGGACTGCATTGAACACAATAATTTAGCAATTATTTGTAAATTAGAAGCTATGTTGGGAAAAAATGTTAAACATACATACATCGTTGATGGCAGGTCCCAAAAGCAAACCACAATAAAAAAAAAAAGCTTGTGATGGATTATAACATGAAAGTTCTTCAGGTTCCTATCAAGAGCAATAAATTTCATGGTAACAAATTTATTTAAATAAACTTAACAACCACAATTATAATCGCATACTTGTGGAGGTGCACAGGTAGATGTAAGAGGCAGGCTGCTTGCAACTTCTTTTGATCCTCTTGAATTAACTCTTTTTATACGTCTTTTTAGAATATTCTTTTTTCTCTTCTCATTTGGCCCTTTCTTGGCCAATGGTGCCTTTATGGTGATGTTCATGTTTGATGCAATAATGGAACAATCATTATTTTTTTCAGGCTCTTTATCATTTCGCAACATTTCTTCGGTTTGTAGGTTGAGCTTATCTAAAGATTGTTCAAGCCACATAAGAACTTCTCTAGAATGAGCACTCTTTGTTGGAATGCAGTAAGCCTTTTGACAAACACGACTATGCAAAAAAGATAAACTCTCTTCAGCACTTGAACGAATAGTATCCACACATAGGTTTGATGCATAACCACATTTTGCATACTTTGTCCATCTTTTCAACACAAAATGTTGTGGTAATGAGTGCACATTATTATGTGTGAGTACTCTGATAGCATGCATACACAAAATTCCATTTTCTTCAAACATTTTGCATGAACACTTGAGATTCATCAATGTAGGGGTATATTCAACTTTCTCTTCTCTATTGCTCTCATTAGAATTTACATAATATGTAATGCTAGAATGATCATAATCTATGAGGTTGCAACAGCAACTCAAACTCTTCTTATACTGCTCAACAAACTCTTTTTATATAACTTTCGAGTATAAGTCTTCTGCATCTCGTAACATACATATGTTACCAAAAATATCAACTGGAGCACTGTTTCTACATTTGAAATCAGCAGTTATTTTTTTCTCACGGAATAACTTAACTGCTTTGTCATATTCATCAAGGAATTCAAACATAGAAAGCTTTCTTTTTAAAAATTTCTTGAAATGACAGTTCATGTTCTCACTCCTTTGTGTTGTTGTCATCCCAGCAGAAAATGACTATACACGATAACATGTTGTCCACTTTTCACATAACCGATAGAAGTTTTCCAACCATGTGTTATCAGAGACATTATACTTCTTTAATAAGTCATCTCATATTTTCTTAAAATCTTCTACTGTACAACGCTCATATATGCAATGCTTAAAATCTTTTAGAAATGTAGGAGAGTTGTGAATTACATGAGACAAATTAGTAGCAGCATTTTGGAAGATATGCCATAAACATAGCCGATGTGCTGAATTAGGCATAACAATTTGGAGTGCTTTTGAAATTGCAGCTGATTGATCAGTAAATATCGTGAATGGTTGCTTTCCTGACATAGCTGTTAAAAATGTCTTAAATAATGATAGGATTCAAAGATGAATCCTCCCTCAAGCCGTCACTGGCGAGAATATCGTGCGAAGCATGCCCTAACAATAAGATACTAAACACTCGATGCCCTAACCCTAAACCCATAACCCTTATTTATAATACTATCCTACTTAGCGGGTCGGGTATAATATACTAACCCGGATCCGCTTTATTACATATCCACAACTATTATTGGGTCTGTAACAGATCTTCCCTCCCTAAAGAAGCCTTGTCCTCAAGGCTGCTCAAAATTTATGTAAGAAAACTATAGCTTGTGCCTCTTCCAGGGTCCCAAGTTGCTCGAGCTTCTCCTTCTAGTTCCTCCTCAGCAGGGTCTCGTTTTTCATCTTCTGCTAGGATCATGAGTCTCAAGCCTTTATTCGCGCAGCGATGCATGGGATAATAAGGCTGATCGCATGCAAAACAGAATTCTATTTCTTATTTGGATTTCAAATCTTGGTATGAAAGATATCCACCTCCTCGGTTCTCATTGGATGCTTGACTTCCCTTCGAAGCTTGACGAATGATCTCCTCGCTAATGGGTGGTTGAGGTTGGCTGTCCACAATAACACTGGTCTTGAGCGAAGCCATGCCTCCTAACTTATCTTCCAAATCGGTTTTAGCTCCTCCTACATTATGCATGCCTCCTAACTTAACTTCCACATTAGTTCTAGCTTCTCCAAGATTATGCCACTCTATTCTTGTTGTTGTCGGTTGTAAAAATATATTCGATGTATGCGCGGAAATACCAATCCGCTCACCTGCTATGATTGTGGCGGGTCGACGGTGCTCTCGTAGAAGCGAGGGGAAAGGATCAATGTTCCTCTCCACCATTTTTCCTTTCATGAATATGACAAACATTTCCTTGAACTCGCACATGTCTTCCTTTAATATTCTTCCATCCTCTTCGATTGCTCGCAGCCTCTCTTCCTTCGCCACCATTTTGGCCCGCCATTTCTCTTCATTTGCTGCATACTCTTCCTTGCGTCTCTCCAGAATTTCTGTTACACTTTTCTCTAATGCTTCTAACCTTGTCTCAGATCAAGCAGATGCCATAATGACACCTGCAGAAAAATAAACCCTGGCGCCTCACAAGGGTTTTTTTTTTCTAGTACTCGTAAACAGTACTGTCAATAGGTTTTTTTTCCGCTTTTCGCTGCTACAGTAAAACAGCGCTCACGTCCGCACGCGTAACGCTAGCTTCACCGTCGATCGCCCCCGTCCGCGGCTTCCGTTGCTAGTTAGGGTTCCGGCCCTAACAAAGCTTCAGCCGCTGCTTGGTAGGGCAGTGCTGCAACGCTACACTCTTTCGCTGGCCGCGATTCCGCCGCTAGCTGCACACCTGAAGGAAGGGTAGCGCTTCCCCTTCGCACGTCTGGAACCGCCGCCGTCCTTCACTCGCACGACACCACGCAAATAGGGCTACTCGTGCGCTCCTATCCGCTGACCCTCCTCTGTGCCCTGTCTTCCCTCCCGCAGCGACGCCCTCGCGTCGGGGAAGATCCCGTCGCGGCTGCGCTCACCCGAAAGAGTCGCCGCAGGTGTTGTCGCCCTTAACCTGTTCCACTGGAAGCGTCGCAAGACACTCTTCTTCCGCCGGAACGTCCCGCCGATGATGTCGCACGCACGGATGAGGATCCACGCGCGAAACGTCCACCGAGTGCGCCGCCCGCCGCGCTTCATCAATTCCAATCCACCCGCTCCGATTGTTGGAGCGCCTTCCCGACGTTGAAGCGATGCCAAAAGTTTCCTCCACCACGCGAGCCGAAGGACGCGCCCCCCTTCGTCTCCGGGTTTTCCCTTTTTTTTTTTGCGATATGCGATCGGATGAAGCCTCTTCTCGCTCAAAGAAAGCTCCGGCCGTCGCCCCAGTGGGATCCGGCATGTCGGACCACTGATAGGATTCAAAGATGAATCCTCCCTCAAGCCGTCACCGGCGAGAATATCGTGCGAAGCACGCCCTAACAATAAGATACTAAACATTCGATGCCCTAACCCTAAACCCATAACCCTTATTTATAATACTATCTTACTTAGCGGGTCGGGTATAATATACTAACCCGGATCCGCTTTATTACATATCCACTACTATTATTGGGTCCGTAACAAATAACCAAATGAATGTATCAGTAGTTTCATCAAATAATAAAGCAGCTCCAAAGATAATTGACTGCTTGTGATGATTTATACCAACAAAGGGAGCAAATGACATATTGTATTCATTAGTTTGAAATGTTGTATCGAATGAAATGACATCACCAAAATAGGAATAATCTACAATTGCTTTACCATCTGCCCAAAAAAAATTTGCAATTTCCCAAGTTTCTTGAATTTGGATAGAAAAAAAAAAAGCTTTGTCAATAGCCTGCCTCTTCTTTAGATATTCTAGTATACCTTGAGTCTCTCTGCAATTCAATTTCTTTCTTCTACGTTTGTGAATGTAGTTAACATTGTCAGTCCGTATGAATCCAACCTCATTATTGTTTACACCTGCTTGAAAATAATTATATATTTCCCGATCACTAATGCTAGAATCTGTCATTTGGTTTATTATGCATCGTTGAAAAGGCAAAATTCTTCTATGTGATCGCAACATATGTGCCTTGTCAGGGCTTGTCATTGGGTGGTTGTGATTGAGCTCTACCCTCCACAATGTCCACTCACCATTTGTTTCAATTTTGAATTCGACACGAGCCTTACAATCTGTTCTTGTGATTGCTTGAGGCTTCTTTGTAACATGAGTTTTACGTTGTTGTCTCAACCATTGTTTACAACAAGTAAAACTTTTCAATTTTAATGTACCATCTTTTCTGCACTCTACATAAAACTTCTTTATACCGAAACCTAATCTTCTAGCATATCCATTGTAAAAGTTGTATGTCTCGTCTTCACTATAGAATTTCATACCAACCATAGGTGTAGAAGATGAATCTAAGGTTGAAATCATCTACAAATATCAAATGATAAAAAAAATTATTGACTTTACTAAACGAATAGAAATAATATCTAATCTTGAATATATGAATTAAGTATTTACCGCTTCTTTGTCCTCTGCAAACGGTATTCTCAATTGTTGGTTGATTATGTAAAGGAATTTCAGTTCCCCTACCAGGAGACTCCAATGCATTTGTCTCATTACAAGTAAGATCGACAACTTCATTTATGTCCACGGTTTTACTATAAATCATAAAAATTTAGACCATGCAGAAGATATATATTGATTAAGATGAATAACTATATTTCATATTATATTTCCTCTAATCATAATACACTAATAAATTTTCATAACATTGTACCTAATCAAATTATAATCATAATGAAAATTTATTTTGATGTAACAATATTTCTTTAATAACCCTAACAATGATAAAAAATAATACTATTAATTATTTAATATTACCAAATAGAGGAACTCTTGTCGCTCTGCTTTCTTCTTCTATCCGTCGTTGTTTGATGAGCATAAGAAGATGAAGTGGAGTTGAAGAGGGATCGCGTATACAACCAGCTTCAAAGGATTGCGTATACACACAGCTGTTTCGCTCGGCTGCTCGGAGAGAGAAAATAAGGAGAAGAAAGAGAGTATGCGGCGTTGTGTGTTTAGGGAAATAATATAATTTTCCCTAACCAGAGTTAAGCGGCGCGGTCGGAAACGGCGCAGACGGAGAGAGGAAATTAATGCAAACGGAGCAAAATTGCTTGCATTGGGATTCGCGCCTGCAATTTCTTCTTGATGCGTGATTTGCATCTGTGCGGACTCCGCCGAAGATTGCTAGGCGGGGTCCGGAAATGTTTTTCCGATTTCTCTTCGTCGGTTGCAGAGAAATTTTCTACGCGTGTGTGCACTTAAAAGTGAAAAAACGGATGGCTTTATTTTTATAATAAATTTTTTTTTAATTTTTTTTTAAAAATATTTTATTTTTTATAATCTATCCAATGGTATTAAATTTAGGATATTTTAGATTATATACATGTATGAAATATCCTATGCAAAATTGCATATAAAATAAACAAATATTTTTTATATAAATTTATATAGAGTTTGTATAAAATATTTCATACATATATATAATCTAAAATACCCTAAATTTAATACCATTTGATAGATTATAAAAAATAAAATATTTTTAAAAAAAATTAAAAATAAATATTTTTTAATAAAAAAATAAAACCACCCGTTTTTCCATTTTTAAGCGCACACACGCGCGTAGAAAATTTCTCCGCTGGTCGCAAAGATTGTTCCCGGCGGTGGGGCCTGCTTTCATGGTTCACCTGCAGCTGAACACGTGGACACAAAGCTAGCCATTAGGTCCCGCATAGTGTGGGGTCTTCCTCCAAATACGTGGCACAAGTGGATCCGCAACCTGTGTGACGCCGCACAGTCTCCGGCCGCGCATGAAACGACCTCCCGCTATATGCCGTTCATCTCGTTCAACTCTACTCATCGGACGGCTAATCATCAAGTTCACCAAGCAGTAGGATAAGCTCGCCGGTAATTATTGTGGCGTGCGCGGTCTACACCACTCACGGTGATCTCACCGTTCCCACACCCCCCACCCCTCTCACACCGCTCACTTTCGGTTTCTCCTCTCTCAGTTCCAAATTCCGTACCCTTCCAATTTTCCAAAAATTAGCGGAGATGGCCGCTTTCCACCTCGCGCGGTCCGGCATATCGCCGGTGCTCCGCATCCAGCGCTCCACACCGCCACTGTTCCGGCGACGGCTGTGGGGCGCGGTACGCCCCTATTTCCCCTTTATCTGCCGCCTGCCTGCTGACAACGGCGGCGAGCCCGATGGTGGAAGCCCTCCTTGAACTTGAATCCCTACGCTTTTGTAGTTTCTTTTATTCTCAAGTGGTTCGGGCGATGTACAGGTAGTGAGGAATCACCGGAGTCATTGTTTGCCAAGGAGTTGAAGCGGCGAGGGATGACTCCGACGTCATTGTTGGACGATAGCGATCGAGGGGCACTAGGATGGAGCCAGAGGGAGATGAAATCGAAGCAAGCGAGTGGTAGCCGCGGGGAGCAGACGTATCGGAAAGGAGTGGCCTCGGCGGAGTTCGAGAAGGAGATAATGAAACAGAGGGAACGCTCCATGTTATTGAACAGCGAGGGATTAGAGGTCCGTATCCTTCATTGACATGTTCCTTCTAAGAAGATCGAAAACCTTTGCTGTTCAATGCCCTCCATGCATACTCTGACACAATAAACCTCATGACACTTGGTATAGAGTCAATTAAATTTTCTCTACCTAGCCGATAAATAGGGCAATACTTCCGAAAGGATTTGAATCTGAAAACAACTTTGAGGTGAACCAACCATTAGTTTGCACTGGAACACCCCAATTTACTGAGTCAAAATTAGATGTGTGATAGCCCAAATTTTCAATCGTGAGTGAATCTGAAACACCAGACATTGAGCTGTTCTTTTACACTGGCTGAAATGTATTAAGTCTAAATTAGCAGTAAAATATTACTTGCGATATGAAGTGTCTTAGTTTGACAAAACAATCAAATTCTAAGAAAAAAAATAAACTCGTTCGAAGTTGCAAATAGTCTTAAACTAGGCTGACATGACCCAAACCTTTAGCATTTGTTGAATAATATCTCTGTGAGGTTCATAGTTTTTAATTGTAAAGTTGATTGCACTTTTCTACTAATGCAAATTCACACTCTATTGTTTATAGTAATGGTGGATCTATGGTTTAAGGATGAGTTATTCAACACTCTTACTAAAAGAAGTATTTTAAAACTAGATTTTTATGTATGCCCTAAAAAACCAATATTTTAACACACATTTTTATCATGTCTAATTGATATTTTAATTAAAGGCATAGTTATTAGTATATTTACTTGATATTTACATAATTTAAGAGATTATAATAATGCCCTCGAATAATGTAATTATTTTTACTTATTCCTGGTTAAGTATTATTGTGGATTGGAATAACAATAGTAGATTGAGACTAGTATATATAATAACTGACGAGAAAGAATTGTTATGATACGAGATATTAAGTTAATAAATGAGTATGTGTTAGGGAATAATGAACTAGACAAAATAGCCATGAGAATGCTATATAGATCAATGACATAAGTGTTGATACTAGGTTCTGGTTTCAAACTACTGACACGATGGTTTTCTTTTTGCAAACGAATTAAAATGTCTAATCCAAATTCTGCTCTGAGTGTAAGTGTATCACATGAAGTGGAGACATGGATTGGCGGCTTTGCTTGGAGATTTGGACCGAGTAGGGCAGTTACTTGTGGTAGTGGTTGTGTGTCATGTAGCCCTTGGTATGCAATAATATTCTTGTGTGTCACTCAAGGGTATTGTGAGATGAAATTTGCTTCTTCCTTCTGCACATGGAACAAGTAGATAGAAAGGCTTTCTGATTTTGACACTAGCATTAAAAGGTATATAAAAGAGGCTCCATCTTGTCATTTGTGGATACTACGGTGCCTGAGTGCTTTTGCTCTAGATTCAATTTTGTTATGCTCCAAAGGTATGATCTTAAATTACCAATTGGCTTCTCTCTGCGCATGGCATGGATCCTTAGTGAGGATTTTTTTTAAAAAAAATTTTGTTGTCTTATATGATTCTTGTTCCCGGTGCTAGATTAGGCTTCTCGGTGTTAATTCAAAATGATCAAACATGGAGTATATTAGAACCAAGTTATCCAAAGGTTTTGGGTTTGGTACCACCAGTTATCACCTACCTGACTCAACATGGTTTGATGGGAATACTGGGAGCTCACTGTAGTCTATAGGCTTCATGCCGCTATTGTTATCTTCTATTCATCTTTGTTTCCACACACAAAATTTTGAATTTTCTAATTCAGCAATTCGCAACTCCAATTTTATGCAATATTTGCTGAAGAGCTACATGAAGACCGTTGCTAATCAATCTGTTTTTTTCTTTCTGAACTATGTGGGTAAGCTTAATTTCTTTTTCTTTCTTGTAAAGGGTTTGCTTCCAAGGGCAAAACTTCTGCTGACACTTGGTGCAACTTTCTTTTTGGGGTTTTGGCCCCTTATCCTTGTTATAGTGGCTATTTTTGCAGCTTTATATGTGGTAAGGCTTCACACTTAGCAGCTTGTTATTTTGCTTGTGCCTTAGTTTTCTGTGCCGTAGAGCTCTATATGAAAGGGTAGTTGCCTCTTTTGAGACTTTAGGTAGTAGTAAAAGAATCAGTTGGAAGATGAAATTGAACTCTGAAAATGATTGTTATCATCGCTATGGAAGGTTTACAAAATGTTCTGTACTGCTTCAATTCCATGCCACGAAATTAATTTGCCAGCATTAATTAAGTGATTGCACCATTTTGTTTCACTGTAGTATATATACCTTGAGTGCATCTTCTGTGTGGTCACTGATCAATTAGGAAAATAGTAGTATATTAGAAGTTTTTGTTCCAAAAATAGTTGATCCAGTTTTTTGGACATATCTCACATCTAATTCTGACAAATAAGAATTCGTGAATTGTAATTTTCCGAAGTTTGAAATGCAAATGCTCCTCGTACTCTGGGAGACTACAACGAGTACTGGTCTGATTATGAGGCGTGATATGATTGTTTGTTCAGGGCAGCAATAGTTCAGTTATTCAGATTTCCTTTGTGGATCCTTTCTACCATTGAGCTGTGGGCCGCATGTAATAGAATACCAGCAAATTTTTGTTTTATCAGTACATTCAACCTTCTCACTCGCATATTGAGTTTAGGTTGCAGATGAAGCGATGTCTAACTGCGTATTTGCATTTTACAGTACTTCGGACCTAGTTTTGTGCATGATGCAAGTAGCATGTCAATGTCGCCACCAACATCCATAGATCCATATTCACTACTCAAGGATGACAGAGTACTGCCCAACATGTAAATTGGTGCCTTAATTTTATGGAATCTAAAGATTCCAAAGGAAGTTGTGATGCCAATTGCCAATCATGTTTTTTTTTTTAACATAATGTACATGTGAACTGAAGTAAAGACTGATCTCGATAATATACTGTTTATATTAGCATCCAACCTCATCGCCGCTTCAGTTAATCCTGTTTATGTAATTGTAGTTGCCACAGTTGGATGTCGAGATTTATGTAAAATATGGAGACAGATGATGCCTTCATCAAAATTTTAACGTGCTTTATAATATTTTTAATGACCAATTTATCCTTGAATGCTTGTTTACCGTTACTAAGATCAATGTTTTCCAGCAAAAAATGGATATGAGAATTGAGTTTTGCGTTGACTGCCCTTTGCGCTCATGAAAGGTGACGACCAGCAACCACTGTTTAGTGATGCCCTTACAAAATGTTGGACTATTCAATAGCAGGCTAATGTCAACCCAATTCAGTAGTCTGGTTATCCTCCAATACTAGGAAATGCCATCATTTGTGTATGTACATTCGTTGTTTTTGATTGATCATTCATCCGCACTGAATCTGAATTTTTCAGGACTGAAGTATTGATCGCAAAGTGGGAAACAACTGATTTATCATTGTCAACTCGGAAAAAAAAATTCATGGAAAGGAAAACAAATGAAGGGGTAGGAATTTTTTTTCCCAAGCAGTTCATTCATTCAAATGAAGCCCAAGAGATGAGCAAAAAGAAAGCAGAAGGTAAAAGATAGATTGTGAGGTTGGGAAGGAATGCAGCTACTCTCCTTCTCTAATCAACATAATTAAAATATATTGTCTTCTTTCTATCACGTGAACTGTCTGATAGCTGAACTCAGCTTGTTCACCAACTCTTTTGCTGTCATAGAGAACTGCTCTTCAATCTGCAGAACACAGCACACAGAAAGCACATCAGCTTGAACTCATCAGGATCGAGAGCATTACTATTAAGGAACCAACTCGCCTGAGTCATCACAGTGATGTCAAGAGAAGCAGCAGCAAAAGGCAGGGCACTCATGCTGACCACTGAAAGATGAAGCTTCTCTATCTCTGACACTGCCCTCACCAACATACCCGACCTGTTCTCGCAGCGAATGTTTATCAGGATGGTCCTCTGGCACACTCGCGCTTCAATCTCTGGTAGTGATTCCCCGCATTGACCTCCGTCCATGCTCTCATTGCATGACGAGCCATAGTCTCCATCGCTGCACAGTTGAGTCTTCTTGAAAAGCACAGCGGACTCCACGCTCCTCTGTGAAACTTGAGCTTCGAGTGCCTTGATCTTCTTCTGGAGCTGCAACAGGTACTTGATACCGTCGTCTAGTACAGAAGCCTTGTCAACCTTCAAATGCCAGAAAGCAAATCAGTTTGCTAGTCATTATTATTATTTTTTTCAAACTTTCAAATCTAAACGTACCTTCTTAAGGCCAGGAAGTAATGCAGAGAGGGCCGTGAATCTCTCACTCAACATCTCCCTTCTCTTCCTCTCAGCTATGACATGTTCCTGGTTATGATTCATGGCGTCGTAGTTCCTCTTCGGGGCATTGGGAACCAGGAGATCCATCTCTTCTGTTGCCTTTGTCGCTGCAGTAGGGTTGATGATGTACGAGTGGGAATTGCAGACCGATGATTCCATTCTGACTAATGATAGAACATTTGGGCACCGATCATCGACGACGCAGGCATTCCAGATGCTGGGAGGGTTGGAGGAAGTGTAGCTTTCAGAGCAGGGAGGCTGACATAGGCTCACCTCCAACTGCCTTGGATCAAAGAAGCTCTGATTCATGTAGCTACAGCTCACAAGGAAAAACGGATATGTTAGTTTAGACACTTGATCTTATGAAAGCAATTCAGAATCAGAAAGAGGCAAAAAGCTAAGCCTATATTTTCTGTCCTTTGCTTAGAAGATAGGAGCACTCTTGTCCTTTTCATACTTTCTATTTGGAGCAAGTCTTGACTTTACCTAACCACTCTACTTGGTGCTGTGCCCTTTTTGCCTGCTATCTCTGATTGATCCGGAGTTAAACAAATCAGATGTAAATTATTCTACGTTGACCAAATTTGTCCCATTTAACAAGCACAATCTTCCAGTAAACTATTATGTTTGATTATATGCTTCAGGCAGCTGAGGCAGAGGAAACGAGCAGCCCTGACGTCCACTGCAGCAGCTCAACCGGCAAAACCAGATCTAAATTATGTTGGCGTAATCAATGGAAACGCAATTTGTCGCATGCATGTGCCTCTCTTGATTTTGATAACTGAGAACCTGCTCTGTCAACTGCGACAAAATAATAAACAAATAGCCACGTTAACTGACAAGGTTAGGGACAAGCTACGCGCCATTTGCAAGCCTATTATTCGATGAATTGATCATAATAAATTGCCCATTGCAATTTGCAAATTGTGCCGTGGAAAGATCTAGCCAACCTTACTCAATGCCGCACATTTCATTGACTAGTCAATAAATCATATTAATATGGAAAATGATGTGTTTATTATGGATAGAATTGGCTAACTCAAGTCAACGATCACAAGGATAACTGACTGGAGCACGCGTAGCCTTAAGGCTTTACATGATTTCATTAATTTATCGATAAGAAGGGGTGTTATTATCCATATACGTAAAGCCTTACATAATATTAATCCAAGAGAGGGAGTTTTCTCACTAAGGTTCATCTTGAGTTCATTTAATTACATGATTTCTTTCCAAATAAGAAGCCTTTTTCACGACTTCTCAAATTGTTCTTGTTTTCACCAACCTGTTATAAGTTGACAATATCATATGGTTAGTACGATGGTTGCAAAGCTACAACTCAATGCTCGTAATAGAGATAGTCATTCATGTCATCATAGTTATTGTTAAACAAATCAAGTCTATATCTTGCAATATACTATTCCAGAATCACAAAAACTACATCAGTTGAGTGGTGATAGAATGTATTAGTGTGTTAATACTGAGAAGAAAAACAAAGTGGTGCTTTCCCCCAAATAACTCCAAGCAAATTGATGGAGCCCGTCACCTGTATGGCTGTATGATCAGGTATGTATACCAACGCATTAATTATATACAGCTTTGGGCAACCCAATTAAAGATGTCAAATTGATAGGGTGATATGGTGAGGATATAATGACAAGACAACCACAAATAACAAGTAGTAGATAGTTGTTCATGTTCCAACTTCCTATACCACGGAACCTATCCCACAAGGTTAACGTCAATACACTTAACACGTAACTTATGTCAAATAGATATATAAAAGAACAAGAACTCATGCCAAATGCAAGAGCCAATCCGTCACAAAAAAAAAATTTCATGAGAACTAACGAGCATCAAATTTCGCACAAACAGGAGCACTTCAAAAATAAGGATTACCGGAACTTATTGAACTACGTTACAGGTTAGAAAGTTCGTAGGTGGTCATACAGTTTCCAGTTCATCTATGTTCTTCTGAACCCATATCTTTACTGTCTTATCATTATCAAGTGCACCAGAAGCAATCATGTTTTGAGATGGGTGGCATGACACTGCTATAACGGTATCAGTATGACCTTCCAATTTCTGCACTACTTGTCTTGTTTGGAGATCCCACAAGTACACGCAGTTGTCCTCTGAACCACTCACAATGTACTTCCCATTGGTGATCGAAAATGTAGCTGGAATACAGAACTTCGAGTTAACATGTCCAGTATATGTCTTCAAGAATTTACCTGCTGAGAAGTTCCAGAGTCTCTGCATGTGACATAAACTTAAATAAGTCAGATGAATTTCAATCCAGAGGTGTCAAACAATGAAAAAATCTATTTGATATATGAAAACAGAATGACAAATTTTCTTTAAACGTTTCTGAACAGCAGATTTGGATTCAATCTAGAGTCAAAAATGCAAAGAAGCACGTAGGCAGAGAGCTAGAAATGCATGTACAAAGTATTTTATGGTATTTTTACTATTAAAATTACATGTTCGCTTCCTTGCACGTTAGTAGGGATAGAAAAATCTGTTGATTGGAAAGTTTGTAATATCATGTAGCAAAATAAGGCCAAAATATTTAGACCAGCAACAACAAGCAAAATATTGAAAAGATCTGATTGAGTTCAGATCAAGGACATCACTCGGTCTTTAAGAGCTTTACATATTCACTGACAAGCTACCTGGAATTTTTTAGTAAGAAGTGGCATTCTTCAAAACCACAGAAACCTTCAAATTTTAGTCATTAGCATCTTGGATGGTTCTATAAAGACCTTTAGATTACGATGTTTCTAAACAGATGTTGATGCAGGGTGCTGAGTATTGATGAAGATGAAATCGCCAACATGCTCGATGATGATACACAAGATGCTGGGGTGGAGATAAGAAAGCGAGGATCGGTTTGGTCAGGAACTAGTACATGGACCTACCTCATAATGGGGTATGTGTCGTATCCCAATATGACATGTAGGAATCTAGCTGTTGACAACTTTTCTCCATTTGCAATGGTTACAATCTACATGTTCTATCCATTTGCATTGTTTTTTTTTGTGTGCAACATTCCGAAAGAACGCCAAATAATCTCCATCGTTGGCAATGCATCCACTATATCGGTTCCAAGAGGGAGGAGTCACTAAGTAAAAAAAAAGCCTTAGAGGCAACTACTCAAACATCACAAAATGCACCAAATCCTTACAAGGTAGCTGGTAGCTGGTTTGCAATACAGTAACAACTAGACTTGTATCAAATCAACAAACAATGTCTGGCTAAGACATTGTTCTAAAAATTGATCCATGTTGCCTTAACGATCCAACCTTGTACCGATACCGTTACACGGTTGGTACCACATATAGTTATATACATAATTTAACTATACCAACTAGTACCATGTGTGATGTGTCAGTACGGATTAACACTAATCGATATTTAAAACTTTTAGCTAAAAGACATAAAGACTTGAATCGATGTACAATCGTAAGTCTGTGATTAGTACCAGGGTTGTGAAGATGAAGTTATCAAGTTAAAAATACAAGACGCTCATGTCAAGGGGTCAACATGCTTTCAAGATGGAGGTTTTATGCACATCACTATAATTTGTAGAGTTGGCAACACAACTGTCAGGTGCAAGTTTAGCCGCACTTGAACCCTCACCTTCCCATAACCACCCAATCGCCAACCCAGCGAGTTTTAAAAAAACCTACCCTGAACACTACCTCAACCGGGAATCAGGTACTTGCAGCGTTACTTAATTACAAAATAAAATTCAAAAAAATAATTATTTAATTAAAATAAATTAATTATATGAGATATAAATAAAATAAAGTAAATATTATAATTGGATTATATATATATATATATATATATATATATATATATATATATAGGCGGGTTTGGATTTTGATTTTGGTGTCCTCGTAGTTGACCTCGACCCACCTCACATCAATTAGGTTTTATCAAACCCGACCCAAAATCTGGTCAAATGGGTTTGTTGCACAACCTTGTTATGAGGCCAATATAATGGAATTACGGCAAGACTAAGTATTGGAGTTTGAGGTATAACATACACGTAATTTAGAAAGCCATACACCGTTGTTGGCGGCTGTATAAAAGCCTTCTTTTTGAGATCAAGAGGAGAATTAGTTAACCAAGCATCATTGGTATCAACTCTAAGGCTTTCCAATTATAAATAATAAGCAAACATGAATTGATGGTATATACATGGTAACGAAAGTGCTAGATATCAACTAAGTAATTTTACAATGATTCTATTTCAATTGGATTCCTCCTCATGGCACAAGCAACACTTATTACCATGCAATGATGTCCAAAATTCAAAAATTTGGCCAGAGATTCACCCTTTAACACCCTACGAGATTGTCAAGAGTTATCTTGACAATGAAGTTGAAGAATATTGCACATGAATCAAGAGCATGAAGAGCCAATGAGAATTTGTCATGTGTAATGCTTAGATAGGATCCTCGAACCTCGTAAACTTTCATGTGTATTGTAAGAATCACAAAGTAATTTTCTATAGGTTAATAGATGCATCAATTCATTGCTATGATGTAACCAACATTTGACAGCCGCTTAAGGCTACCATTAAGGAGATTGATCCAAAGTATATTATACAAGTTATGATAAATAATATAGTGTGGACTTTGAAAGAGCCAAGGCCAATTATAATTTATTAAAATCTTTTTTTAATTCTCTCCCTAATTTTCTCTCTTGCATGTCTCTCTCGATTTTCTCTCCTCCATCTCCTCTCTTCCCTCTTGTTTTGCTCTCAGCATCAATCCTAGTATCCAAGAACAAATCAGACCCTCTCGTTCTATTTTTCCTTTCCGCTCTCTTGGCTCATTCATTCAGCCACCTGCACACCTTATACTCTCATAATCTTTCATCCACGCATCTCCTTGCTCCTGTCTAGATCCTTCCCTCATTGCAGCACCAAACTGGACTCACAAATAACAACAACGCCATCTCCCTGCCTCCAAAAAACCAACAAGCCACGAGTTCAATTCCATAAAAATAGCATGGGGAGATGCAGTAAGCCACTACGATTTGCAGGGATTACAACCTGCTCATGCCAGTCTTGTGCTGAAAAAGTGCTAAAGTTATTGTTATTGACTTGATCTTTTTGGATCCTAGTCTGTCGTCAGTGCCCAATTGGCTCATATTCACTTTCTAACTTCGCCTTTGTTGTGTATCCTACACCTCTCCATGATGCTTACATCTGAATCCACCAAGTTGTCTCGTGGTGATCACGTGTACTGACAAGCTTAGAAAAGGTGCATCAACATAACATAACAAACAACCAAATGAAAAAATTTAGGAAAAATATGGTATAACAACAAACGTTTGCAAAAAGAGAAGTATAGAAAAATCTTCTAGCGACTCTATCATATTGAAGGAAGGCCTTCTACTATGGCGCGAAGATCGGGTTGCAGGTGAACATGGTAATGTGTGCAGCGGAACCCGTGGTTGACAGGGAGGTGTTATGTGTAGGAGGGAGTAAGACCCTGAGACAAATTACCATAGGAGATCCATTGAGGAGAGGGGAAGTGAGAATAGAGATGGGAAAAAGAGAGTCAAGTGGAGAGAGAACCATGCAGGTAATTGTGATTCATTAATCAATTTTCTCGTTACATTGAACTTAAGACTTAATTTATAAGTTCTAATCTAAACACTAAATGAAACATTAATAACATATTTAAATAATTATTGATTGACTTAGTCAATAAATGATAACTATAATAATGAACTACCTGATAAATATTTTACATCACCTCCTTATTAGCAAAAGAAGGATACCCTATATCCACTTGTACCAGAAACTATATTAATACAGCATGGTGTAATATTTTTTTACCTATGAATGTGACACATATCATTATTGGTCAATCTTGTAGTATAACTTATCTATGGTCAATCTTGAGTAGCACTTATATCTTCAAGTACAATAGTAAGACTATTTAACTCAACTATGTCACATATATCAAGTTGAATAACAAAATCAAAACTAACAGGGGGACCATGCCATCACAACCATCTAAGCAAACCATTCATTGTCTATATGAAATATTATCCATAAGAAATAGTAAAATCTTACAATTTGAGTCCATGGACTCTCTAACATCATTAGGTGGTAAAATGTGTTTGACAACCTTGGGTGTTACGTCCGTGACACAAACGGACAAACGGGAAAAACTTTTCAAATAAAATACTATTAAATAAAAAGGGGTCGATTGGATTGATGGACAAGTCACTGCGCGGTGGTCAAGCCCACGCTTCGCCCGTTCCTTGCTGTCGCGTGCTTTCCCTTTTATTTCCCCCATCCGCTCATCTTCCTTCACCGAGCAAACGAACACAGCCTGCTCACCTTCGATCTGCACTCGACCCTCGCCCTCACGCATCTCCACTTTCTGTCTGGCTACCTCCTCCGGTGAGCTCCTTCACCGGCGACGGCAAGGCCAGAACCGATCGGTTGAAGCCTCCTCCCTTTCATTCACGTGTGCGGCGACGAGATCGTGTCGCACAACCTTAGATCTGGCGGGTTCTTCATCTCCAGCGACACCAACGAGCTTCCGCACCTCCGGCGAACATTTCCGCCGCGTTCCAGTGGGTTTTCGGGCATCTTCCTCCCACTCCGGCCTCGCTCTGCTGCCCTCCCTCACCTTGCTGTCCGGCGAGCTAGGGTTTTGTACGAGCTTCACGCCTGACGTGATTTCGACGGCGTTGCTCCTCCTCCGGTGACGTTTTGTGTACGTCTCTGGTCTCCGACGAACGGCGAGGCGTTTCCCTCTGTTTCCGACGAGATACGAGCTCCGGTGAACCTCGAAGTTCGTGCAGAGGCGTATTTGGCTGGTTATTGCGTTACATCGTCATGTGGTGTTATTCGTTCGCACGTGGCTGCGAACTAGGTTAGTACCCTGACCCAACTCCGTACATGTATTATACGAACGCATGCGTAAACGAACCTGGACTTGCATATCTAATTAACTCGCTTAAATAACTCGGATCTGGACATAACGGTTTAATGACGGATTAGCATGATTAATGATAATTATGATTAAAATGGATCAAACGGGATATTGTGACTTATACTGTGATTCACCTGTTAGGAGCTGTTGATTGATTACCTGATTATCCGGTTGGATCTGTGTTGCGTTTATCTGCTGTTCGAGGTAGGAATTCTACCTCCTTCCTTTGTTACGGTGCCAACCGCATGTGTAGATTAGCGGCACCTTCTTATAGCTCTTATTATTGTTGATTACTATTTCAGTTCCTTTCTGCTCTAGTCTGATACCTGTTGACATAACCTGCTTGCATGAAACATAGTATGTGTATTCGGTATTACATGTTAGTCGGTCTGTTAGTATTTTACTGTCAGTTATATTTACATACATCGGGGGCTGAATATCCAGCGATGGATATATCAGTGTACCCCAGTACTGCCTGTTATTTTTGAGACGTATGACTGTCTCCCTGTTCCGGTGATAGACCAAGAGAGTCCGATGTTATGGGCTTGAGGTCTTGGGTTTGACAACCCGATGAGATGGGCTGTACTGAGTGTAGGACGCTACACTAGCGGGTTATCGACGGACAGTCATCTCTACTGTTCGGGGAGCCATTAGTAGGGACCACTCTATTTATAGAGTTGCAGGTCGAGGACCACTACTGTATCAGCTCCCAGTTTTACTTGTGTGATGACACGTATATTGAAACGTATTTGAGTTTGACTACACGATACACGGGACATGTAGAGTTACTATGGCAATCGGGTAAACCCTTACATTCTGATCATGCACCATATGATTTTGTTATATTCCTACTTAGCCTCCGGCTAACCCCCTTTGACTTGCCTCCAGGTTCAGGCGCGGCTCCATCTGGAGCAGATTAGATAGTTAGTTTGGGACTGCCAGTCTGGGTGGACTTGTGTTGCATTTATTCAGTTACCAGTTGTTATGTTATATTATGTTGTACTAGACTTTATTGACCGTTGCGTCGGTCTGCTATCTGTTGTTACTGTTGACCGCAGCGTCGGTCTAGTTATTATGACTCTATTGACCGCTGCGCCGGTCTTATGTTTATTATCGGTTTGTATCTGGATATTTTGTGGCCGGGTCGGCCCTGTGTTATGTTATTTTATTTCAGTCTGTAACTCTCGATTGCCAGGATTGATTTGACAGGTACAGTGTTGTGCGTCCCGAGGTCCGGGATTCCCGGCGCGGGCTTCGGGTGGATTTTGGGGCGTAACAATTATGGTATCAAAGCTTAGGTTCAGGATCTTATATGGGACATAAGGACTTAGGATCAAACCTTAGGATTTAAGGCCGCGTTAGTGTTAATTGCATTCGATCATGATAAACTGTGATTTTTTTTAACGTTACCGTATGTGCTTTTTGGTGCGTTACAGGAAATGGCACCCAAGAAGACATCTCGTATCGGTCGTATGGCGGGCATGGCCCACGAGGCATTAAGTGCGCCACTTAGTTAGATGTGGAGGGCATCAGGTTCTGGTGAGGAAAGAAGGGAAGAACCTTCTGTCGCTGCCGCTCCGCGTGCTGTGTATGACGACGATGTTAGTGAGGTTGGAAGCAGGTGACGTGCTCCAGAGCCTCCGGTCCAAGAGCCGGCATGGCGTAGAGCGTGTGAAACTCCCTCGACTACAGCGTTGGAGTTAGTGTCTCGCTTTACCGCTTTGGGGGAGCGACGGTTCGGAGTGTTTTCTGGGAAACCCGATCCGTGGGAAGCTACAAACTGGTTGGAAAGTGTGACCGACACGCTAAATCTATTTGGGTGCCCTAATGATCAACAGGTAAATTTAGTAGTGTATTTCTTCAAGGTGATGCAAAGGCTTGGTTCGCAGGGCTTGAACAGACTCTTGGGGCTGCCCGTTTTGATTGGGACATATTCTGTGGGGCCTTCCATACCGAATATTTTCCTAAGACTTTTCGGGAGACGCTGCGTCAGGAATATGTAAATCTGGAACAGAATGCACGATTCGTCGATGAATACTTAGCGGATTTCCAGCGATTGTCGGCAATGTTTCCTACTGTGACTCCTACAGTTGCGGATAAGTCGGAGCAATTTATTCGTGGACTGGACCCTCATATTGCACGAGGGACCAACGCAGCTCCTCTTGAGGACTTTTCAGCTGTGGTCGCTAAGACACGTCGGTCAGAGCGATGCGAGAAGACTATTGAGCAGAAGCAGCGCAAGAGCAAAGCACCTACCTCAAGCCACTCTCGTGACTCTAGGTTTTCTGCAAGCAGGAGTCCACCTACGCAGCGATCTGGGGCTCGTTCAATCCAGCCGGGCCGGAAATCATGGGCCCCCGGGTTCATGTCTGCGCGCTCTCTTCATTCTCCGCCGCGGAGTGTTAGATCTTCTCCAGACACGAGGGCATGCTACGCATGTGGTGAAATTGGACACATCTCTCGGGATTGCCCCCTTCAGTTCGTCGAATGCCATTACTGTCACGAGATGGGACATTATAAAAGTAACTGCCCAAGTAAGGGGAAGCAGTCCCAACATGCACCGAGTACTCAGAGATCTGCACCTGCACGACGTGGACAGTCTCGACCTCCTCGCCACGATCACACTGCACCGACACATCAGGGCAAACCGCAGACCCCCACGACTGGCTAGGCCTATGCTCTAACTGAACAGGATGCGCAGCGCGAGACAGGCAACGTCATGAGAGGTATCATTTCAGTATTTGATATGCCTGCCTGCTTACTGATAGATACAGGTAGCTCTCATTCTTTTATTTCATATGCATTTGTGAGAAAGCTAGGACTAGAGCCTACTTTATCTGCTCATGATATGACTGTTTCCGTACCCTCTGGTGGTACGATACGATCTTACTTAGAGGTGCAGCAGTGCCCTTTGAGTTTCAACGGATTAATTATATACTCGGATCTGATGTTACTTGAGTTCTCAGATTTCAAGATTATTTTGCGCATGAACTGGCTTCATTATAACCGTGTAGTCGTAGATTGCAATGACTGCACGGTAGTATTCAAAAGTCATGGTTATCAGACGTATACATTCACCGGAGTATCTGGTCAGATTGCTCCTATTATTTCTGCTATGCAAGCCAGGAGGTTACTTAGCATTGGATGTCATGGTTTTCTAATGTCTATTGTTGATACGGGGAATCAGACCCTGATTCCTATCGAACGTGTGCCGGTTGTCAGGAAATTTCTTAATGTATTTCCTGAGGACTTACCTGGATTGCCACCAAGCAGAGCTGTGGACTTTACTATTGACCTCCAGCCTGGTACGGCGCCTATTTCCAAAGTACCGTATCGGATGGCGCCACGTGAACTTGAGGAGTTGAAAGTGCAATTACGGGAGCTACTTGATAAGGGCTTTATCAGACCCAGTGCATCTCCTTGGGGTGCTCCTGTCCTGTTCGTAAAGAAGAAGGATGGTTCATTTCGACTGTGTGTGGATTACAGACAGTTGAACGCGGTTACAGTCAAGAATAAGTATCCCTTACCACGGATCGATGATTTATTTGATCAGTTGAAAGGTACTTCTGTGTATTCGAAGATTGATTTGAGGTCTGGGTATCACCAGTTGAAGATCCGTGGAGAAGACGTACCGAAAACTGCTTTTCGGACACGTTACAGGCATTATGAGTTTCTTGTCATGCCCTTTGGTCTGACAAATGCTCCAGCAACTTTTATGGATATGATGAACCGGGTCTTCATCGATTATTTGGACTGATTCGTGGTGGTTTTTATTGATGATATATTGATCTATTCTCGGAGCAAGGCTGAGCATAAGAGACATCTTCGGCTTGTGTTGTAGACTCTTAGAAGAGAGCAACTGTATGCTAAGTACAGCAAGTGTGTCTTTTGGTTAAGTGAAGTTACCTTCCTAGGGCATGTGATTTCTGGTGAAGGTGTTGCAGTTGATCCTGAAAATATTAAGGCAATTGTGGAATGGGAAAGTCCGAAGACCGTAACAGAGGTTCGGAGTTTCCTAGGATTGGCGGGGTATTATAGGAAATTTGTCGAGGGATTTTCTAAAATTGCTGGTCCACTTACAAATTTGACAAAGAAAGAGGTTAAATTCTTCGGGGATGAGAATTGTGAATATAGTTTTATGGAATTAAAACAAAGACTGGTCAGTGCCCCTATCTTAGTACTTCCGACTGGTGACGAGGGGTATACAGTATACACAGATGCCTCTTTCCAAGGCTTAGGTGCTGTATTGATGCAGTATAGTAAAGTGATAGCGTATGCCTCACGCCAACTAAAGGAACATGAGAAGAATTACCCGGTACATGATTTAGAGTTAGCTGCGGTAATATTTGCCCTCAAGATTTGCAACATTACTTATATGACGTTACATTTGAGATTTTTACAGATCACCAAAGTTTAAAATATTTATTCTAGCAGAAGGAGTTAAACATGAGGCAGCGCAGATGGGTGGAATTCCTTAAAGACTATGACTGTACAATTAATTACCACCCGGGTAAGGCCAATGTTGTCGCAGACGCCCTAAGTAGGAAGGCTGCAGGGGTGTTAGCTCACTTACTAGTAACCCCAACTGAATTAGCACAACAGATGGTAGATTTGTGTGTTGAGATTGTGTGCCCCACGGAGCACGGATATTTGGCCGTGATGATGGCACAGTCTTCTATTGTACAGAAGATTATTGAGGCTCAACCTAATGATTGGCACTTACAGTCTATTATCACAAAGGGAAAAAGAGAAGAATTTACCCAGGATGACCAAAGAGTAATAAGGTGCTGGAATAGGTTATGTGTACCTGAGGCTATTAAGGAAGAATTACTGACAGAAGCACACAAGTCTAGATTCGCGGTACATCCTGGTGCGACAAAAATGTATAATGATCTTCGAAAATCTTATTGGTGGGAAAGAATGAAAAAGGATATGGCAGAGTTTGTCGGACGTTGTCTTGTATGCCAACAAGTCAAGATTAAACATAAGAAACCGTCTGGACTTTTGTAGAGTATTCCTATCCCTGAGTGGAAGTGGGAACATATTACCATGGATTTCGTGACAGATCTTCCTAAGTCGCGCACCAGCCACGACTCGATCTGGGTGATTGTAGATCGGTTGACTAAGTCAGCCCACTTTTTACCTATAAGGAAGACATACTCCATGGACAAGCTGGCGAGACTGTATTGTCAGGAGATTATACGATTTCACGGGGTTCCTGCCAGCATTATTTCTGACAGAGACCCACGGTTTACGTCTCGATTCTGGGGCAGTTTGCAGAAGGCTTTCGGAACTGAACTGCGATTCAGTACAGTTTATCACCCGCAGACTGATGGACAATCTGAGAGGACCATTCAGACCTTAGAGGACATGCTTCGAGCCATCACTTTGGACTTCACTGATGGTTGGGAGTGTCATCTACACTTAGTGGAATTTGCGTATAACAATAGTTATCATTCGGCAATTCAGATGGCACCTTTCGAGACCTTATATGGTAGAAAGTGCAGATCTCCGGTATTATGGGACGAAGCAGGTGAAAGCCGTGTGTTGGGACCGGCTATGTTAGAACTTGATGCCGAGAGAGTTCAGATTATTAGACAGAGATTATTAGCTGCCCAAAGCCGACAAAAGAGTTACGCAAACAAGAGACGGTGCCCACTTGAATTTGATGTCGGTGATCACGTGTTCCTTCGGATTTCTCCGAAGAAGGGTACGACTAGATTCGGGTATGCTGGTAAGTTAGCTCCGAGGTATATGGGTCCTTTCGAGATACTAGAGAGGGTTGAACCCGTCGCATACCGCTTAGCACTTCCACCGATGTACTCATATATCCATCCGGTGTTCCACGTATCCATGTTGCGTAAGTACATCGCGGATCCATCTCATGTGTTGAGCCATGGTACGGTTCATGTCCGAGAGGATGCCACGTATGCAGAGATGCCTGTGGAAATCTTGGAGCGTAAAGAACACCAGTTGAGGAACAAAGTAATCAGCCTAATTAAAGTCAAATGGAGACATCACCCTGAGAATGAGGCTACTTGGGAGCGCGAGGACGAGTTCATGAGGAACCATCCGGATCTGTTTCCGGAGATGCAGGAGTAGACGAGTGATCTTTGTACGAGAGATTTTTGTAATATCGCTTTTGTAACACTGTTGTTACCGTTAATAAATGTCGTTTGTTTACCGTTAATAAATCTGTTTGGAATTTGGGGACCAAATTCTTTGAAGGTGGATATAATGTTACGTCCGTGACACAAACGGACAAACCGGAAAAACTTTTGAAATAAAATACTATTAAATAAAAAGGGGTCGATTGGATTGATGGACGGGTCACTACGCGGTGGTCAAGCCCACGCTTCGCCCGTTCCTTGCTGTCGCGTGCTTTCCCTTTTATTTCCCCCGTCCGCTCATCTTCCTTCACCGAGCGAACGAACACAGCCTGCTCACCTTCGATCTGCACTCGACCCTCGCCCTCACGCATCTCCACTTTCTGTCCGGCTACCTCCTCCGGTGAGCTCCTTCACCGGCGACGGCGAGGCCAGAACCGACGATTGAAGCCTCCTCCCTTTCGTTCACGTGTGCGGCGACGAGATCGTGTCGCACAACCTTAGATCCGGCGGGTTCTTCATCTCCAGCGACACCGACGAGCTTCCGCACCTCCGGCGAACATTTTCGCCGCGTTCCAGTGGGTTTTCGGGCATCTTCCTCCTGCTCCGGCCCCACTCTGCTGCCCTCCCTCACCTTGCTGTCTGGCGAGCTAGGGTTTTGTACGAGCTTCACGCCTGACGTGATTTCGACGGCGTTGCTCCTTCTCCGGCGACATTTTGTGTACGTCTCTGGTCTCCGACGAACGGCGAGGCGTTTCCCTCTGTTTCCGGCGAGATACGAGCACCGGCGAGCTTTTCCGATGAACCTCGAAGTTCGCAGACGCGTATTTGGCTAGTTCTTGTGTAACATCGTCGTGTGGTGTTATTCGTTCGCACGTGGCTGCGAACTAGGTTAGTACCCCGACCCAACTCCGTACATGTATTATACGAACGCATGCGTAAACGAACCTGGACTTGCATATCTAATTAACTCGCTTAAATAACCCGGATCTGGACATAACGGTTTAATGACGGATTAGCATGATTAATGATAATTATGATTAAAATGGATCAAACGGGATATTGTGACTTATACTGTGATTCACTTGTTAGGAGCTGTTGATTGATTACTTGATTATCCGGTTGGATCTGTGTTGCGTTTATCTGCTGTTCGAGGTAGGAATTCTACCTCCTTCCTTTGTTACGGTGCCAACCGCATGTGTAGATTAGCGGCACCTTCTTATAGCTCTTATTATTGTTGATTACTATTCCAGTTCCTTTCTGCTCTAGTCTGATACCTGTTGACATAACCTGCTTGCATGAAACATAGTATGTGTATTCGGTATTACATGTTAGTCGGTCTGTTAGTATTTTACTGTCAATTATATTTACATACATCAGGGGTTGAATATCCAGCGATGGATATATCAGTGTACCCCAGTACTGCCTGTTATGTTTGAGACGTATGACTGTCTCCCTGTTCCGGTGATAGACCAAGAGAGTCCGATGTTATGGGCTTGAGGTCTTGGGTATGACAACCCAATGAGATGGGTTGTACTGAGTGTAGGACGCTACACTAGCGGGCTGTCGACGAACAGTCGTCTCTACTGTTCGGGGAACCATCAGTAGGGATCACTTTATTTATAGAGTTGCGGGTCCAGTACCACTACTGTATCAGCTCCCAGTTTTACCTGTGTGTGATGACACGTATATTGAAACTTATTTGAGTTTGACTATACGATATACGGGACATGTAGAGTTACTGTAGCAATCGGGTAAACCCTTACATTCTAATCATGCACCATATGATTTTGTTATATTCCTACTTAGCCTCCGGCTAACCCCCTTTGACTTGCCTCCAGGTTCAGGCACGGCTCCATCTAGAGCAGATTAGATAGTTAGTTTAGGACTACCAGTCTGGGTGGGCTTGTGTTGCATTTATTCAGTTACCAGTTGTTATATTATATTATGCTGTACTAGACTTTATTGACCGCTACGTCGGTCTGCTATCTGTTGTTACTGTTGACCGCAGCGTCGGTCTAATTATTATGACTCTGTTGACCACTGCGCCGGTCTTATGTTTATTGTCGATTTGTATCTGGATATTTTGTGGCCGGGTCGGCCCTGTGTTATGTTATTTTATTTCAATCTGTACCTCTCGATTGCAAGGATTGATTTGACAGGTACAGTGTTTTGCGTCCCGAGGTCCGGGATTCCCGGCGCGGGCTCTGGTGGATTTTGGGGCGTAACATTGGGCCTAAAGTATATTGTGCATATTGTGACAAACAACGATAACTTTAAAAACTGATAAATTAATTCAACATGATTGACTACACATTTTTTAGACACCAAAGAACATCGGGAGATGGACAAAGTAAAAAAAATATAATAAAGCTCGCTTAAATCATCACAAGGTTCACCTACAACCACCATTGAGGGTGCACTCGAAAGCAAAGTTTCATTAAGCAAGAGATCCTATTTCTCAGGACAGCAATGTTTACATCACATTTTATGCATTAATGCTTTTTCTTACTAAGAATGTTGCACTTGAGACAACGATCACCAATTAATAATAGGGCAGCTCTTCTTATGTCTCTTTAGTGGAGGAGAAAGTAATGGAGCACATCATTTTAAACAAGCACTTACTAGAAAACATTGCAAAAATTTGCGATTGAAAGTAAGCAAAGTATTAATGTCATCACATTTGGGGCAATGCAAAAGTAGATAAGTATCCATGCCCAAATCAGGAACTTGTCTAGGGGACAAAGGAACTTAGAGAGTTTGCTAAGAGAATGTCATTAGAGAAGTCAAAAAACTTTGCTCAAAGTCATGGGGCCAAGAACAACAGCATAGTAGCGCTTGTAAGTACACAACCAACTTATGACCGAGATACTCCATTGGTTATTGGGAAGGCTTAGGAGTACAAGCCAGAGGAATCTAACATCAGTGATCTCATCCGGGAGGCACTAGCAACAACCAATAGCACGTTTTGTACCATCCTCAACAATTAACTAAGCAAAATAAAATGATGCTTTAGGTGACAAATTCCTCAACACCTAGTATTGCATGTTTGTTTCTAGGGGTAAGGCGAATAGCAATAGACTACAGCACACTAGCACTCTTATAGGAAAAGCAGTTCACTAGTCAAATAATGAGAGTAAAGTGTGATGCGACAATAAGCCCCCATTCTAATGATCAAAAGGATGCAACACTCAACATAGTCAAACCATAAGAGACCATAATCATGTATGTCAACAAGGAATATAGAAGTTTTTTTGCAACACAATTTTCTAGCACAATTATGATAGTCGGTCTATCCTAAGAAATGTGTATTCTCCTATGCATATATATCGAAAAGGAGAGGACTTTTTTTTTTGCTGGGGAGTAATCACAATTTTCCTCTTCCATGTTTTTGTTCATTTTCTATTTCTTAACATTCTTCAATATCTCTTCAACATTGCACCTGTATTTTTTTCTGTCTACAAACATGAAATGGTGAGATCCATCCAAATATTGAGCAGTACAATGACAGTAGCAAATATATAAACATTAGTATGCACACACTATAACAACAGAAATTGCAAAGGACATGAGATCTGAAATATATAATACAGCAGGATATGAAATTTATAATATATAATACAGCTGCATTTCGAGTTAAGGATTCTCTGGTTACAAACCAAGATGCAATATCCTCAAGACCAGCTTTAGGTTATACAATCTATGTAAGCTAGACAATAGTCTGATTATTATTTGCAAAGAACAATATAGGCTTCCAAACATTTAAGGGAAATACACGACTAGTCAACTGGAGATATCAAAACAACAACCAAAATAAACATTACAAATCAAACAAAGCATTATCTACGCTAATCTTTTTAGGGGCAAAAAAACAATATTAGTGTGCACAAGAAAAAGTGTGAGCCAAAATCTAGATGATCTAGGATCAAAAACTTGTTACATGGACTAGTACCATCTGAATCATGTGTCATGTGTCAGTACGGATAGGTACCGCCTAGTAAATACTATTATGGACGGATATTTAAAACGTTAAAATAGACAATAGCTAGGCTACCTTCAACCAAGTTAGCAGCAATAAGAGCTGGACTATACAATGAGCACGCTGATTACATTCTCTAAGGACACAAGGAAAACAATAAGACAGGGACTGATTTATAAAATCTTTGATATCCATCAAGATCTTAATTTCAGTTTCCACAATGTATGGTGCCCAGCAATATAACACTGTAGCTATGCATTGCCAATCACAGTTTCCGCAACTGATTACAACCAAATCTCTATGTTAAGTTGCAGAATGTTTTGTATTTATTCTAAAAGAACGGAATCTGGTATCAAATTTTGAGACTATCAATAAGTTAAATTCAAAATTTTAATTGACACTGTTGAACTATTCAGCAATATGCCGCAGATGATATTCGAAACCACGGCTCAAAAAATAAAAAAGACAAATGAAAAAGAAAAGTCAAATGTAGCATCTTAAATCCAGTGAAGAAGAAAAGCCAGCTATAGCTTGTGTTTACGTACCAAAGTGCTATCGAGGGTCGCAGTGAGCACAAATTTGCCATTTGGTGAAAATTTCACAAACGATACCGGCGGGCTTTCATCATCAATAAGGGTCTTAATGCAATGCCCATTCGCCGAGTCCCAAATCCGGCACAGCCCGTCGTAGCTACTGGAGACAATAAGGCTGCCGTCCCGGTTGAAATCGACGGCAGTCACAGCCTCGGAGTGAGCAGGGAGGACGTGGAGGCACTTGCCGGACTTGACCTCCCACACGCGAACTGTCTCGTCGAACGAGCCGGAGGCGATCATATTGGACTGCGGGTTGAAGGAGCAGCAAAATACGTAATTGGTGTGGCCGGAGAGGGTCTTGACGGCGGTTGCAGCGGCAAGGTCCCAGATGCGGACGGTCCGGTCGTCGGAGGCGGAACAGAGGAAGCGTCCGTCGGAGGAAAAGGAGAGGTCAGAGATGCCGTGGTCGTGGCCGGAGAGCTCCCCGCGGAGGGAGAAGTCGTCAGTGGACCAAATGCGGAGGGTTTTGTCGGCGGAGGCGGAAGCGAGGAGGGAGCCATCGGGGGAGAACTTGACGGCTGAGACGGCGTGCTTGTGGCCTTTCAGGGTCTGGTGAAGGGCGTACGGGGGCGAAAGGTCGGCGTCGGTCTCCGGCATAGTGGGTGGGGTTTGGAATTTGTCCGTTTGGGGCGACGGCAACAAGATTTGGACCTATTCAAGGACTTGAGTGCAAAGAGGAAAGTAAGACGGGGAAAAATATAAAAAAGTTGGATCAGGTTTGATCCCGGTCCAAATTTGAATCGAAAACGCACTCAAAGGGAAAGGCGATCAAACACGAAGAGCTCAAACAAAGTTTTCCTTTATATTATTCATACATAAATTCCTTATCCTCAAATTGATAATAGCTACGTAATAAGGTCTTGTGGACTTAGTAAAGGCATATCCATTATCCGTAGCGACAAAAGCCGCGAACCTTTTATTAATAACAAAATTTTAGAAGAAAACTTGTCTACTAGTTAATCTATCGTACCAACTTGGATTTAAGTCAAGTCGAATTTAAAATTCAAAAGCTTTGTGGCTTATATTCAATTTAAATATGATTAAATAATACAAGTATAATATGATTGCATATTTTGCATTACTTTAAAATCTTCATAAAACAAAATTCTTTTCTTCTACTCTAGATAAGTAAAAAGATCAAAAAGTCGTAAAGTTAAGTAAGGGTGTTAAAATTTATGAGAGGTTTGGTTAATAACTTTTTAATTCATATTAAAATTTAAAATAATAAATATATATATTATTTTAAATTATTTAAAATAATAATATATTTTATTTTTCTTTAGTGTTAAAATTTTAAATTATTTAAAATAATAATACCTAAAATTTTAAATAAAATTATGTAAATTACTTTTTTTGAGAAGCAGAAACTGTAACAGCATTAAATTGTAACTTTTCCAATTTTTACTTTTTTTACTACTTTTTCCTCTTCTGCTTTTCATTATCAAACAACTTTTCAACTACTTTTTACTTAAAAGCTATTTAAAATCAGCTTTGAAGCGAGTCAAACAAGCCCTAACTCTTGTTAGCCTTTGAGTTGAGCTTCCAAGCATTTAAGTCTTGATTCTCTTGAAGCCAAACATCTTTAGGAAGTTTTTTAAGTTGAACTAACACTTGTAAGCCTTAAAACCAAACAACATTTATAAACTTTTGAATTGAGTTGAAGCTCATAAACCTTAAATGAGGCTAGTGCTTATCAACCTTAAGTTATGTTTTCTTAGATAGAATTCATAGCGAAAAAAATGTTATCTAGAGTCAATATATTTTTCATTTTTTCTACTTTAAATTTCATCAAGAAAATATAGCCTTTAATATGACTTATGTGACTCTAATAAATGCTGGTATATTGCTTGTTCATCCACTAAAATATTAACGCTGATGTTATCTAGTAATTTCAAAGAGATTGGGCCAGCTCATCGCATTGCATAAACAGAAAATGCACCACACACACCTCATTTCTTACCCGCATTCTCGTTCAACGCAGGCACGGAGAGTTCGCACTGACGTGTACGAACCGATTCGTGACCTTCACCGCGAAGGAATTCATCCGACGTCGGAGAAATCAGCGCAGGAACCGTATAAGTCTGAAACAGAGACCCCAACGGCGACCAAGTGTCCGGAAACAAGAAAAAAGGAAAAAATGGATACCTTCAACCGCTTCCTCTCCCCCGCTCTCATCTTCTCCTCCCTTCTTTTTCTTCTGCTCATCTTCTTTCTCAGGAGGATCGTTCATACGATCTCCTCCTCTTCCTCCTCGCCGTCGAGCAATGGGAGCCCAGTGATAAGCTTCTCAGAGCTGGTCAAGAACGGGCATCGGTACTTGGAGTGGACGGCGGAGCGCATCATCGACAGCCCCACCAACACCATCCTCATCCCCTCCGCCGTCATCACCGGAAACCCTAAAAACGTAGAGCACGTGCTCAAGAACAACTTCGACAACTACCCCAAGGGCCACCAGCAGACCTCCGTCCTCAGCGACCTCCTCGGCCACGGCATCTTCAACGCCGACGGCGACAACTGGCGCCTCCAACGAAAGACCGCCAGCCTCGAGTTCAACACCAAAACCATCCGCACCTTCATCCTCGCCAATGTCAATCTCAAGGTCGATCAACGCCTCCTCCCCCGCCTAGCCGAGGCCGCCGCATCCGCCGCGGTCTTCGATCTCCAGGACCTCCTCGATCGCCTCGCCTTCGACAACGTCTGCAAGGTCGCGTTCGACGTCGATCCCGGCCGCCTCGCTGGCGACGACTCCACCCTTGATTTCTTCCGTGCCTTTGAGTCTGCCACCAACATCTGCGTCCGCCGCTTCCGGGTGCCGCGCGTCCTCTGGAGGCTTCGCCGCGCGCTCAATTTAGGGACGGAGGCGCAGCTGAAGAGGGATATGGCCGTCATAGATGAATTTGCGATGAGGGTGGTCAGGGAGAGGAAGGCGCGATCGGAGGAAGAGATCCGACGCAGCAGCGATCTCCTCTCGCGGTTCATCATGGAGGACCGCAATTTCTCGGACGAGCTCCTCCGGGACATCGTCGTGAGCTTCGTGCTGGCCGGGCGGGATACGACATCGGCCGCCCTGGCGTGGTTCTTCTGGCTCGTATCGACGCGGCCGGCGGTGGAACAACGGATCCTGGCGGAAGTGGCCGCCGTGCGGGCGCGTCACGGGAACCCGGATGGGATGCTGACGCTGGAGGAACTACGAGAGATGGACTACCTGCACGCGGCGCTGTCCGAGACTCTGCGGCTGTACCCTCCGGTGGCGCTGCAGCCGAGATCGGCGGTGGCGGACGACGTGTTGCCGGACGGGACGGTGGTGAAGGCGGGTACATCGGTATTGTACAATAACTACGCAATGGGGAGAATGGTCGGGATCTGGGGAGAGGACTACGCGGAGTTCAGGCCGGATCGGTGGCTGGACAAGGAAGGGGCTTTCCGGCCAATGAACCCTTTCCGGTTCCCCGTGTTCCACGCAGGACCTAGGACGTGCCTAGGGAAGGAGATGGCGTACACGCAGATGAAAGCGGTGGCGGCGGCCGTGATTGAGCGGTTCGAGGTGGAGGTGGCGGAGGAGGGGCGGGAGAAGGGGGTGGAGTTCCAGATGCTACTCAGGATGAAAGGGGGGCTACAGGTGAGGGTGAGAGAGAGGAAGAGGGATTAAGCGGCGGTGGAGTTCGCCGATGGGAAAAAAAGACCTAAATTCGAAATTGGTTTTCCGTCGTCAGGTGTGGTTTGCAGGATGCGTATCATAACAACTTTGCTACCGTATGTTGAACAACAAACTAGTATTTGATCAAGGAAGCAGTGTATCCGTCTATTAAATTTAAAGAAAGAGCTAAACAGCTTTGATAAGAGCACAAAGAGGATTTTAGCACTCTTTTTATTTGATTTATGTTATTATGAAGATGATTAATGTTAATAAACAATATATCCATAGAACCAAAATAACAAATACGATCTCACCATTCAACTTTCTATAGATATTGATGCTTTTAGTTTAATCAATAGTCTAATTTTTAATATTGTTTGGTATTAGAATGTTCATTTTTGCCAACACCCCCAATCCCTTGCATCTGATAATTGACTTAAAGAGCAATGGTACCTTACAGTCGATATGGATATGTTGAATCAAGTCCAAGCCCCTTGATTCAGGTCTACTTCTCGTCTCCTCCTACTCAACGTGAGAGAGAAGAGAGAAAGTGGAAGATTTTTTTTATAAAAAAGAAGCCAAAGGAAAAAAAAAAAAGAATGAAAAGAGATCACAATGAATTTCTTGACCAACGTCAATGGCCTTTTTGTTGGAGTACAGTAAATTGGGCCCAAATGTTCAGAACAAGCCCATTAAAGCCAGATCAAAGGCCTATTCACTACAGACGCATTAATTGGATCCGTTACATCATCAAAGTTATAGTTTTACTTAATTATGTGTAGTTAGAGTTTTTATGATTGTCATTAGTATTTATGTACGACACGTGTCCCTATCTAATTTGTTTATTTATCTTTAAACGTATTGTAAACTATGAGCATCCGCTATGATAATAGTTTTATAACTGTACTATATCATTTTGTGCTATTAAAATTTATAAGATCTTTGGTAAATAATTTTTTACCTATTGATAAAATTTAAAATAATAAATAAATAAATTATTTAAAATAATTATATTTTTTATTTTTAAAATTTATATTATTTAAAATAATAATACTTAAAAAATTAATCAAAACTATAGAAATTACTTTTTAAAAAATATAAAAATAATAAAAATATCAAATTATAGCTTTATCATATTTTACTTTTTTACTATTTTCTTTTTTGTTTTTTATTACCAAACACATTTTTAAATATTTTATGTTTAAAATCAACTTCAAAAAGGGGCCAAATATGCCCTATAAATTAAAATCAACTTTTGCTTTGGCTATTTGAAGGGTCCTTCTAGCTGTCTCATAGAAAAAAAATTTAGCGCCCCATACTGAGCGGGGCGCTTCCATCCACCGTCCCTGTCGCCTTAAGATTCTTGAATGTCAAAGCTTTTTTAATGATGGATGCGGCGCCCCGCTAAAAGGGGTAGAAATTTTTTCCCTATCTCACACGTGATGGTTATCTTGTCGCCACATCTTCCCTCCCTCCATTCACAGGGTCCCTTTCTTTTCTGAAGAAAAGAAGAGTTCTGAATTTGGTACCTAAACAGATTTTAAAAAAAATTACCATGACGTTCTACTCATTAAGAGCTATCCAACGATATTAAAATCGTCGCAAACTAAATGTTACGAAAAAAAATCAAAAAATATAGCACAATCTATACTATATTACTGTAGTACAAATTTTACTATACTTATCGGTTTTTTTTATCGTCTAAGATTTGATTTGTGATAATTTTGATACATGATTAGTAGTTCATCGTTATATCTTTTTTTAGATCCATTTGGATACCAAAATTGAAACTCTGTGCACTAAACCAATTCCGACGTGATGTTCGCCGCCACCGTTCTCCTCGGAATCGTGCTGTGCTGTGATCGCAACTGAATCTCCTCTCCCATGCTGCTATCCTTGCCGATGAACTCACACTCGGACGCTGTTCTCTCCCGCGTGCTGTACTTGCATTGCCGACACGCTCTAATTCAAAGCGCCTTCTCTAAATCACTCCGTCGTCCGTCGTCGCTCTATTATGGGGCTTGATTGTAGACCTGATCATCAAGAGCTATCCAACGATATTAAAATTGAAACTAAATGTTATGTGAAAAAAATCAAAAAATATAGTACAATCTATACTATATTACTGTAGTGCAGATTTTACTATACTTATCGGTTTTTTTTTATCGTCTAACATTTGATTTGTGATAATTTTGATATTATCGTCTAACATTTGATTTGTGATAATTTTGATACATGATTAGTAGCTCATCGTTATATTTTTTTTAGATCCATTTGGATGCCAAAATTGAAACTCCGTGCACTAAACCAATTCCGACGTGATGTTCGCCGCCGCCGTTCTCCTCGGAATCGTGCTGTGCTGTGATCGCAACTGAATCTCCTCTCCCATGCTGCTATCCTTGTCGATGAACCCACACTTGTTCTCTCCCGCGTGCTGTACACTAAACCAATTCCGACGTGATGTTCGCCGCCACCGTTCTCCTCGGAATCGTGCTGTGCTGTGATCGCAACTGAATCTCCTCTCCCATGCTGCTGTCCTTGTCGATGAACACACACTCGGCCGCTGTTCTCTCCCGCGTGCTGTACTTGCATTGCCGACACGCTCTAATTCAAAGCGCCTTCTCTAAATCACTCCACCGTCCGTCGTCGCTCTACTATGGGGCTTGATTGTAGACCTGAAAAGTCAACTTCAAACTCAATCCGCCCACTTTCGGAGTCGGTGAGATCCCACCTCCGGCACCGTGCCCCCGCTCCAATCACGAGATATGCGCACGTGTAAATCGTGGCGATACGCTTCACCTGCGAACCCAGAATCTGAACCCTTGAACGACCCCGCCGGACGTCGGAACGCGAGCACGTGGAGCCATGAGCTGACTGCTAGACGCGGATCCGCCGCATGGATCACGGACCGTCTTCCAGAAGAACTCCAAGACAATTTTATTCAGCACATCAACTCGAAGAACTTCCATGGGAAAGGATGAGAAATTTTCAGCAAGGTTAGAACCAGAGCAAAATTTCATTAGTGGTATAAGAGTTTGGTTTATTTATTCATTCACCGGTGAGGAAGAAAGGTCTATATCCTTACTTTTTTATTTATACATTATTAATATTTAAATTAAAATAAATGTTTTTATTTTTATTTTTTTTAGGAAAATAGGGTTTGGTTTCCGCTAGCAACCCCATTCCTCGTAGGGGTGGCAAAATCTGAAAAAAAAAATCTAAAAAAATTCTAGACTGTGACTTGCCGTTAGATTCAAGAAAAGTGCACCGCCCCCTGCTTTAGGATTCGCATTTCATTCATATCTTCGGCGAATCGGATGGGTCAGGAGTAACCGGAGTCCGCAGGGTCACCGCCTGGAATCTTTGTTCCGCCCTTATCCAATAAATCTGAAAATTGGACCAAAACAGCGGCGCACATTAGAACACAAACCTCATTACCTGCTATCTCGTACCACGTGGATGCGCAGTGTTCCCACTGACGTGTAAAGCATACTCCAGTTACCGAAAACGCGTTCCGTTTTGACACCCCGCCTGCTTCACCGCGAAGCAACTCTTCCGTTATCAGTGGACGCAGGGATGGATTCGTATAAATCTGATACATTAACCAAAACAGCAAACATAGAGAAAAATGGAAATCTTCAGCCGCTTCCTCTCGCCCGTTCTGATCTTCTCCTCCCTTCTTCTTCCTCTGCTCATCTTCTTCCTCTGGAGGATCGTTCATACGATCTCCTCCTCCTCCTCCTCCTCCTCCTCCTCGCCGTCGAGCAAGAAGAGCCCAACGATAAGCTTCTCACAGCTGGTCAAGAACGGGGATCGGTACTTGGAGTGGACGGCGGAGCTCATCCTCGAGAGCCCCACCAATACTATACTCCTCCCATCCGCTGTCATCACCGGAAACCCTAAAAACGTAGAGCACGTGCTCAAGGACAACTTCGACAACTACCCCAAGGGTCCCCAGCAAACCTCCGCCCTCAGCGACCTCCTCGGCCACGGCATCTTCAACGCCGACGGCGACAACTGGCGCCTGCAGCGAAAGACCGCCAGCCTCGAGTTCAACACCAAAACCATCCGTACCTTCATCCTCGCCAATGTCAACCTCGAGGTCGTCCAACGCCTCCTCCCCCGCCTCGCCGAGGCCGCCGCATCCGCCGCGGGCTTTGATCTCCAGGACCTCCTCGATCGCCTCGCCTTCGACAACGTCTGCAAGGTCGCGTTTGACGTTGATCCCGGTCGCCTTGCTGGCGATGACTCCACCCATGATTTCTTCCGCGCCTTTGAATCTGCCACCGACATCTGCATCCGCCGGTTCCGGGTGCCGCGCGTCCTCTGGAGGCTTCGCCGTGCGCTCAATTTAGGGACGGAAGCGCAGCTTAAGAGGGATGTGGCCGTCATCGACGACTTTGCGATGAGGGTCGTCAGGGAGAGGAAGGCGCGATCGGCGGAAGAGATCCGGCGCAGCAGCGATCTCCTCTCGCGGTTCATCGCGGAGGACAGCGATTTCTCTGACGAGTTCCTCCGCGACATCGTCGTGAGCTTCGTGCTGGCCGGGCGGGATACGACATCGACCGCCCTGGCGTGGTTCTTCTGGCTCGTATCGACACGGCCGGCGGTGGAGCAACGGATCCTGGCGGAAGTGGACGCCGTGCGGGCGCGTCACGGGAACCGGGACGAGATGCTAACGCTGGAGGAGCTACGGGAGATGGACTACCTGCACGCGGCGTTCTCCGAGGCGCTGCGGTTGTACCCTCCGGTGGCGCTGCAGCCGAGGATGGCGGTGGCGGACGACGTGCTGCCGGACGGGACGGTGGTGAAGGCGGGTACATCGGTATCGTACAATAACTACGCAATGGGGAGAATGGTTGGGATCTGGGGAGAGGACTGCAAGGAGTTCAGGCCGGAACGGTGGCTGGACAAGGAAGGGGGGTTCCGGCCGATGAGCCCTTTCCGGTTCCCCGTGTTCCACGCGGGACCTAGGACGTGCCTCGGGAAGGAGATGGCGTACACGCAGATGAAAGCGGTGGCGGCGGCCGTGATCGAGCGGTTCGAGGTGGAGGTGGCGGAGGAGGGGCGGGAGAAGGGGGTGGAGTTCCAGATGCTTCTCAGGATGCGAGGTGGGCTTCACGTGACCGTGAGAGAGCGGAAGAGGGATCACGTGGCGGTGCCGTTCGCCGATGGAGGAAAAAAGAACTAAACAGGAAATTGGAGTTCTTCGTCGTCCGGCGCATGGGCGGTGGATGCAAGTTGCCTATAATAATAACCGCTTGGCTACTTGGTATGTCGGAGTACCGAGTACAACAAACTAGTGGCAGTGTATTCGTGTCATATATTAATCTATTACGCGTTTTGTTCTTCTTACTGGGGTGTGGTTCACTGCGCAAGTCATTTTAAAACTACAAAAATTGACTAATGAACAGTTCAATTCAATATTGCATTTATAACATTGTACTGTGATGAGAAGCCCCTTCCTTCAACTGGGATCATGATTTACTTCCCCATTAAAATTTTGTAATGGATTCAAATATTAAATGATTGAATTCTTAACGTCATTATCAAAGTAAATATGAAGTATTATGAGGTTGAAACTAAAAAATTGCATTATTGTTTTAGTGCTCACTAACAAAAAAGAATGATACAATAGGAAGAATCGTGAAGGGAGATGGAGACGTGCTGCTATCTCCTAAGTCCTACCTCATCTCTTCACATTCAACGTGAGAGACAAGCGATGAAGTGGAAGAAATTTTTTTAATAATAATAATAATAATAATAATGAAATGACATCACCATATACGTCTTGACCAACGCAAAAGACCTTTCAATTGAAAAGACAATCACGAAAAATCTATGACATTTCAATAAAATGCCCTTAAATATGCTTCTGCTGCCTAGCTTCAACCGACACGTGTCAGCCCCAAACAAGGCCCTTGTGTGAGGCCCCGGCCCGGTATCGGGTCAAAATAGCGCTGCGTGGTCAACTGAGTCGCCACGTCAGCACATTTTATTCACGTCTTCGTCATCATCGTCGCGCGCTCCGCGCTCTCGCTCCGTCCGCTCGTCCGCCGAGCTCGCGCGACCTCTGTCGCCGGACTGGAGGGCCTCCGGCAGTGAAGGGCCGCCTGCCCTTCACCTCAGCCTCATCGGCGTCCACGCCTGGACGCCGGCCTCCGACGAAGCTCCGCCACCCTGCTACTCGACTCCGTCCGCCCTCGCGTTCCACCTGCCGCCTGCCGGAATCTCTCCACCGGCTTCGGCTTCGTCGGCTCCTGCTTGAGGGGGAGGAGGGAGAGGCGGACCGCCGTCCGCCGGGCGCCTCCTCGCTGCCCGCCCGAGCGCCTCCGCTCCAAGGGCTCTCCAAGGGTGGGAAGAGGAAGAGGAGGAGCACCGCTCCTCGCGCCTCCTTTTGAGCAGCTCTAGCCGACAGCTGCTGCAGCCTACGCGACCTCTGCCAGGAAGGACGCCGCCCCACGCGGCCGTCGTATCTTCCCGTATCCGCGTCGGATCCCGCCGCTCCATCAGTCGCATTGCCTCGGGACGGTGAAGCCGTCGTCTTCGTTCGAAGTTCTGCGGCCGTGGGCCTCACCAGGCCCACATGCTCCTCAGCCCGGCCACACCTTGTCTCCAAGGACAATTATTTTTTAGACTTAAGAATTATTTTCATCTATTACCACATCATCTAAATACCCTCGCCTCCTGTGGCTGTGGATAATTGTCACAAAAGTAGATTTTATAAGTGACACTCAACTTGATAAAATGAGTAGAAACACCAGCAAAATAGATAGACATTACGAGCGAAAGCTCAATCAAGCACCTTTACACTTTGTGCTATCCTAATGTGCTAAAGGAGCTCACACATGCCGCTACAGTTACGTTAAGTTACATATTTTTGTACTCATATGATTGGGAATAAAAATAGGTTTCCGGGTCATATAGGTGAGGCCAAGTTTGGTGGCCTTAGGGCTAGTTTGGTTCATGCGTAGCCATGATTGTCATTATAGCACCTGCTGTTGAAGGTGTTTGATGGATCTAATTGTGATGTCACTATAGCAATTATTATTAAAATTATTTTATAAATCTATTGTGTTGTTTGTGTTATTAATAAATAAATAAATATTAATCTAATAAAATATATTAAATTTAAAATCATATATTTTTATAAAAAATAAAAATAAATAATTAAATAATTAATTTTAATATAAAATTTAATTATAATTTTAAAAAATATATAAATTGATGTTATATATTTTTAAATATTTTATTTTACAAAATTATTAATTTATATATGAATTAATTAATTACTTAAATTATAATGATATATATTATATTATATATATTAAATTTTAATACGTATTTAATATTATATATATTATATTCAAAATTTAATTTAATTAAATGAAGAAAGAAGCAAAAGGTGAAAAAATGAAAGCAGCCACCAGGCCAAAGCAGCCCCCCCCCTCCTCTTCGGTGTACAGTGAAAATTTTATGGAAGCGCGGCAGCTCCAAACGGGCCCAGGCCAGTTTGGTTCTGCTGTGCTGTCGTAGCTGTGCTATGATAGCTGCGCTGTCACTGTAGCACATGCTGTTAAGGGTGTTTGGTGAATTTAACTGTGTTGTCACTGTAGTAACTATTATTAAAATTATTTTATAGATTTATTGAGTTGTTTGTATTGGTAATAAATAAATAAATATTAATTTAATAAAATATATTAAAATTAAAATTATATATTTTATAATTAATTAAATAATTAAATTAATAATTATTAAATTTATAAGATCAACTAATTAATTTTAATATAAAATTTAATTAATAATTTTATTTTTAAAGTAAGAAAATTTAAAATATATATTTTAATAGTAAAATAAAAGATTATGTTACTAAATATATATTTAAAATAATTAATTTAAAATTAATTTATATATTTTAAATAAATATTATATTACTAAATATAATATTAATATATTTTTAAATAAATAAATATTATATTACTAATACTAATTATATGTTTAAAGAAAATTAATTAAAATTATTATATATTAGATTAATCAATATAATATATGTTAAATTTTAATACATATTTAAAATTATATTTAAAATTTAATTTAAATATTAGTATATTTGTATATTTAAAATTATATATATTAAAATTTAAATAGATATAATTAATTATTATATATATGGAATTATTAAAACATATACTAATAGAATGGGAATATGGGATTGTGTAGCAAAAAAATGAATGGGATTGGAACCTTTCACCTCCATAAAAGGGTGCACGCGCGTGGAGGCTTGTTCGCAGCAGCAAAAGCATGCAATATGCTGCTTCCGGCTACAGTGAAAATTTATTCCTGTTATACTGCACAACAGAGGCAAAAGCAGCACAATTAAATGCTGCTTCTCCTGCCGGTTCTAGCGCCGCATGAAGCGCGGCAGAACCAAACGCATGCTAAGATTATTGCAGCCGCCCATCTCCTCTCACAGCCACTGTTGAAGAGTTACTAGTTCACCGTTTCAACCTCTCTCACAGCCGCTGTCGAAGACACCTGCCCGCCACCGCTTTTGTTCAACTTGAATCACCTGTAAGCTTGAATCTCTAAAGATAATAGAATTAGATTATTTTCTTACAGGCCATTTACCTCATTAATTATTTTTTTTATAATATTTATTTACATAAATTATATAAATTTTTATTATAATATTTTTTATATGAGTTATTTATTTATTTTAAAATATATTTACATTTAACAACACAATATAACACAATACAAATAAAATAACCTAAACAGCTTTGCATCCAAAGACCTTTTGAACTTTTTCAGCATATTTTCCACTAACACTTCTTCAACCAAAAAAATAAGACCAAACACAACCTACCTACTTGTGTTTATTAACAGATTATAAAAATTGACACACTTGAAGATGTCAATACCATAATCATGCATGATATTTATCTTTTCTTGCTTACGTACCGAAGCCTTAACTATCCATATTCAATCATGTGGTAGTCGAGTTAAAATACACATTGGTTGCTCTCAATCAACATGGTACAAACCTGAGGTAGTTTAAACAAATATTTGATGGATCTTCAACCACAAAAGAAACTGACCAGTAATACAAACAAAATTAAATACAGTGACCAAGACCTAAACCCAATATGAGCTCGGCATGTGCCATCCACTCGGGAGGCCAAGCCTCAAGCCCTGACATGAGCAAAGCAAAACTACTTGACACAAGTATGATAAACTAAATGAGTTCAACTCAGGCTAAGCTAATACGAACAATATTTTGTTCTTATGATTGAGCCTCGAGCTGAAAAAAAAGTTCAATGACTACTAAATTCAATGTTAACGTATGTTGTAACCAATCTAAAGACAAAAGGTAAAGAATTTGATAAAGTATCTCATATAGCAAACATAGTATCAATATACAGTAAAAATCTACCAGATCACCAAAATAAATGATAAATTAAAAGGCGACAATGTTTCTCCAAGGTTGAAACGCCAGAATACTTTTGGCTACAAAATCTGCAGAGTTTCACCAACCGTCATCTTTTTTTAACCAAAGCCATAGGAAAGGTCAGAGTAGCAAGTCCCATGAGGATCACAGTGGACTCGAACCACTAACCTCTCGATCCATAAATGACCGAGCGCTCTTAACCTTTTTGAGCTTGAGATCCCAAAGAAGAAACACTCCGCCTAGACAGTACATAAAAATTCCACGAACCGGCCCCTGCGCCCGTTAGAGCGAGCGCCAAGCAATCAGCGTTACGCAGGAAGAGCACATAGCGTGCACACAATAACGCGCTGAAGATTAGACGCACAAAGCACGCATCCGGCAGGATACATGTACTTATCTTTGTATATAACGAGTAAAAAAAAGAAATAGCATATTCAACAAGACCGACTTCAAAGCGTACAAGGAAAGATGCAAAACAAAAGACGTAATAATATAACTATAACACATTAAAGTAAGGAAACAAAAAAATATCTACTAGTTCAGAAGTGCAAGTAATAACCTGTTCTTAGAAATTATAAAGAACGTAAATCATGTGCATCTTCAGAAGGAGAACCTTTAAACAACTAGGAAAATAACTGACGAAGACACCAATTGCTGCAGTTCCCCCTGTGAGGTATTTTCATTAAAATGTAGTATCGATTAGCAACCATAAAGCAAGCAAAGTCTCATCGATAGCAGTAAGGAAAATGCATTTCCAAAAAATTCACATGGGAAGTTTAACTAGAGAAACCAATTCTCAAGATTGGCCACAATTTCAGGTGCAAGTCGAGCGTGCGTCAAGTATCATTGGATTGTTTCATGTTTCCTCCAGTATCGCTGCTAAGAAATTTATCCTAACCATTTCTCGATACTCCAAGCGCCAAGCTCAAACAAAAGAAACTACCAGTTGCTACTGAAGTACAAATGGGAGGGGTAAAATTTCTTCACAATTTTTTTATGTATTTTTATCAAAAAAAAATAACGCGTGTCCATCAATAGTTTAAAATGTAGAATATTCCGTGTGGCAAACTCGAATGAATGTGACGGGGGGAGACTTGACTAAAATATATAAAGGATAGAATCATCTGATAAAATAGCAATCATGTAAAAGAAAAACCGTAAATAAGCATAGAGGTAATATAATAAACAAATGATCTGGAAATGTGTCTTAAAACAACCTGATCACAAGGTACAAAATTGCTTATGAAGCTAATGTCTAAATCTAAATGTCTGAAATAAATCGTAGTCACCAACAAGCATTGACAAAGTGAAAATATTTAGAGCATTTACACCTTTGAGAGAATATATATCCTGATCCCGCGGCAGTAAGTTAACCATGAAAGTTTTACCATGACAATGCCTTTGGCTCCATATAATGATTTGATTGTGTTGAATGAATTGTAGTCAGCAGTTTTTGCCACCAAAATATAAAAAAAAATGCCAGATAGTCAGGATTTCTAATATGAGTAAATAAATTGAAGTCAACAAGAATTGACGGTGTGATTTTCGAGAAAATTTACAACTTTGTTGCAGATATAAATACCGTATGGCAGAATTAACCTTATTTGAACCACGACAATGCCTTTGGCTCCATAGAATTAATTGATTACATTGAATAGTCACAGAAGACCAACAAGGTAAAACAAATCTGACTTTAGGCATCGAAGGATCCAAACGGCAGCTAATTAGAGCAGACGAGCACTGTATGATGAATAGGCATAAGAAACCATACTGATTGAATAAGTTAACCGTCCATAAATGCAGATATTTTCATAGTGAATACATCTTTACTGCAGATCAAGATCCACCAAGGCAGAACTAATTTGGATAACACAAAATAGCATTTGACTTGATCTCTCCGCAGCATACTGATAACTGGATCGCTGTATGATGAATACGCATAAGAAATCATAATGATTTAATAAGTTAAACCGTCCACAAATGAAGATAGTTCATAGTGAATACATCTTTGGTGCAGATAAAGATCCAGCTAGGCAGAACTACTTTGAATAATGCAAATTCTTCAAAACTCTGCCGCATACTGATGATTAGATTTGGGAAATACAAGCTGCTCTGGGCCTCCAGCAGCCAGCAAGGGAGCTCCAGTTAGCGCATGCGCTTGATGCATCAGCTGCTGCATTATTGAAAGCAGCTCCGGCCACCAGTAATTCAGAACGTTGTAGGAAACCCTCAGCTGACAAGAGAACGAACTATATATAGATAAGAACACAACTGCTTTCACCTAATTGGCAGCCGAGGAATTTACACAATCTTTACATGCGGTTGGCAAGGAACAACCGTCATACACAAAATAAATACATGACATACAAATAGAATCAAACCTCCAAATTTGGAAGCAAGTCCATTAACTTGCTATGTGATAGACTGAATCACAATCATTTGACCGGGGGCAATACAAGGTGATAAAAATTGTATGAAAAATAATAAATTGGAAATCTCATGGAGTATACTATTCTTGTAGATGTGAATAGTTGGAGATGTAAATTTATGGAAGCAATATTAGCAATTCCATCACTTCATTAACCAAGATAAATGGCGAATTGCAGTGATTTCATAATTCTTATATTAATATGCAGTTTAGCAAGCTTTTCTATGGGTGCGTATGCAGCATGGTAAGAGGGACCTCCATAGTCGGATTAGGAGCATACCTAGACTCGTTGCTCTGAGGTGAAAACCTTAAATATAATTCACTTGCTTGCAATACGTGACATTAATTCTTGAACTATTTGCCAAGATAATTAAAAAAAATTGTGCTATTAACCAAAATAAAAAGTGAATTGTAATGAATGCATAATTCAAATATTAATACGCAGTTTAGCAAACTTAACTATGGGTGCGGATGCAGCATGGTAAGAGGGATCTCCTTAGTTGATTAGGAGTATACCTAGACTAGTTGCAATGGGGTCAAAACCTTGAATGTAATTCACTTGCTTGCAATACGTGACATTAATTCTTGAACTATTTGCCAAGATAATTAAAAAAAAACTGTGCTATTAACCAAAATAAATAGTGAATTTTGCAGGGAATGGATAATTCATATATTAATATGCAGGTCTGGTTGCAGCATGGTAAGAGGGACCTCCTTAGTTGATTAGGAGCATACCTAGAATAGTTGCTCTGAGGTCAAAACCTTGAAAGGAATTATTCACTAGCTTGCAGCACGTGACATTAATTCTTGAACTATTAACCAAGATAAATAAAAAATGAATGCATAATTCTTGAATTAATTTGCAGTTTAGCAAACTTATCTATGGGTACGGTTGCAGCATGATCAGAGGGTTGGTTGATTAAGATTTTGCCTAAGCTCATCATCCCTGGCAACTATCAAGCCAACCTATACGATTTAGATATAAAAGACATAATAATAAACTATTGGAGATAGATATACTAGAAATTTTAATACAGTTCAGACAAGTATTTCATGGATGTCTAAGTCTGAAGGAAATCAGTAACAAATGCACCAAATTTCGATTATTCAACTATGCAAATCAGAAACTATTATGGATGAGTAATCCGGATGGTCAGGATACCGATAATAGAATGGCCTGCACTAGAATAAATTGGTAGAAAATCTTTAAATAATCAAATGAAAGCTATTTTTCAGATTTTTATAATACGATATTAATCTCTAACATTTGTCACCTGCTTGCCCGGCGTGTAAGCAATGAACGAGCTTGAGAAAATGAACCTTGCAAGCATTTGAGGAGAGCTGTTGCTGATTAACTTAAAAAATTGTACCTTTTAAATATTTGAGAGGCGCTGCTGTTGATCTTAGTCGGCGAGCTGATGCCATCATGAGCAATATCGAAGCAGAATGAAGGCGACGCAAGCAGCAAAGCAAGAGAAAAAGAAGACAAAAGTGGAAGAGAACCCGGGGATAAAAAGCAAATCCCCCGTGCGATCTCTCCACAAGCACAAAAAAATTGAAATTTTATTAACTACGAGTGACCTGCCATGCGAGCGCACCCAACATGGCAAAGGCCGGTTTCACAAGATGAAATCTGAGTTACCTTTCCTATCCATCAAGAGCCCGTAAAAACCGCCTTGTTTCAGGACAAAATAAAACTTTGTTTTACACCTATTGCAGGGTCAATAATCCAATGTTCTTCTCGTACCGAGGATTAATTCACAGGGCAAAAGGCTTCATCAAGTATTTCGCCTCAAATCTGCACCGTACGCGGAAGAAACCTGCAGACCTGCCATAGAAGAGAACATACACTGCCCGATACAATAGATCGGCACCGAACCTTAGATCGACCTTTGAGCCGAACCCATGGCGCCAAGAGCAGGCAAGGCTTCAAGGAAACTCGTGCGCAGCCGGCTCACGACTGTGCCGGGAAAAGTTCGAAGGTCCACGGATCGGCTACTAAAAAGAGAGATTATGGAGATCTACGGAACTCCATAGGAGACGAACCTTGTGAGAGAATCTATCAAAACTCAACACGGAAACCCTGATCTGCAGATCTGTGAAGAAGACGACCAGGAAGAAATCATCACCGCCCGTCGCCAGAGAGAGGACAGGAAGAAAAGTAGTCACATCCCCTTTCAGATTCACAAACCGCCTTAGAATTTTTCTTATTGAGGAGGCAACAAACCGTCAAACCCTACATGGCCCCGACACCGATGGAGCATTGGGGTATGATCCATGGTCCTTTATATGAAGAGCTGATCGGATGGCGACAATCACGATGAGGCGGTGTTTAACGAACGGTCTAGATGTGTTTAACGAAAAAGTCTAACTGTGCATACCCTTTTGCCCCTCGCGTCAAATTCACGCATGCCACATTTGGAACCGCCTTAAATGCGTGGACACACAATGAAAACGTTGTCCGACTTAAATACGAAACGAAATTATACTCACGCCATACCTATTGCTGATTGGCAGCGGTGTGTGGGGTAGTCTGATTAGTTTGGAGGGCAATCTGTATCTAAGTATCCAAAGATTTTATGCGCAAAAATACTCATATTTAGAATTAAAACTAGATATATCCCAATTAAAAATAAAATATATATATAACTCTTAATTAGCTAAACCCAAAAATAATTTTTGTGTAGATATATAAAAATAAAATGAATATTTAGTTTAATTGACTTGACTTGTTCTTATTTCTCTTTAAAAAAAATTGTACAACACAATTTACCATTTATAATGTTGAATATTTCTCCAAATCCTTCTATTAATCTAATTTCTTCGATATCGCAAACGATATATTTATCTCTCTAAATTTAGGAAAAACATTAATGTCTATAATTAATATATAGCCACCGATTGCTTATCAATGCTAATAAAAAAATTATTTATTAGCTCACGATATTTTTAAAGTGGAGAAAAAATGACCCCAAATCGTAAAAACATATTAAACTAGGTTTAATATATTTTTAAAAATCATATAAGATAATAGCTAAATATAAAAAAATCTATTATTATGTATATTTGATAATCTAAAATATTGCTTGTAAATATTACAATAGCATTAAGTATTAGTGGATAATTTGGATGCATATTTGGTGTAGATGGCGATGTTCATATCCATGATATGTAAGGTTATTTTCTCTTGCATAGATTTATTTTCTTATTACCTTTGGTGTCTTCATTGATTTTGTAACAAAAATAAAATTAAAAACCCTATAAAATATTTAAAAGAAATAATAGAGTATTGTAAAACAAATACATAATTTCATTGTCGTCTAGTTTGATTAAGATACCTGATTTTCAACCGATGGCCTGGGTTCAAATCCTCTTAGCGCCTTGTTTTCTTGAACGAACAGGAAGAGAAAAAAAAAAGGAGAGAAGGGAATTAGCTCATCTGAGTTTTCACGTGTTCGTATCTAATGAATGGGGAGAAGAGAAGAAGGCTATGGGTGAGCAGCACCGAGGCAAGGTAAGTAGGTGAGCGATGGTACGGCGAGCAAACAAGGCAGCAACAACTAAGATTGATAACTTGGAGAGTTGCCTCGACGAGTTCGAGGGCACGATAGATGTCCACCTTCATAGCAGTGGGCAAGTAGGGAAGCGCCGACGGCAAACAAGTAAGGCATCGGGCGGTAGGCGACGTCAAATGCAGCGGCGACGAAAGAAGACATGGTTTTCACTCGATTTTAGCCGGATCCTAAAACAACAAAAAGTAAACTAATTTTCTTTCTAATTTTTTCTTCTCAAAATTTCGCCCATCCTACTAAAAGAGAGAAAATGATATCTTTCATCTTTTCCTCCTTTTTTCTGTCTAAACAAAATCAAAATACTAGGATAGCATTAAGTATCGATATTGCAGGACAAAAGCTTCTACTTCCCGATATTGTACGAGGCAGCTAGAGCGTGGATGTCTGTCTTCCTCTGGCTAGATTCTGCACTCTCTAGTGACGGCTCTGGATATGGCAACTTGTCAGAAATGACATATCTTCTTGTCGCTAGGGGGGTCAATGGGTACCCGAACTCATGGGTATCCAATTCGACCCAATCTGTTTATGGTGGGCTCAAGTACCCGATTAGCTAATCGAGTCGAGCTTGAGTTTACGGGTACACGATTAAGATACCTAATATTCGATTAATATATAATAAAATAATTTTTAATAAATATATTTATTATTATTAATATTATTGTATAATTATATTTTATAAAAATAATTTAAAAATAAATATTTTAATTAAATGGTACTCATAGGTACTTGTTTAAATATTTAACTCGAGTTTAGTCGAATTTGGATTTGAGTCGAGTTAAGTTAGCTTGAGTTTGAATTTGATAAAAACTCATGGGTATCCGATCCCTTGACATATCTACTTTGCTATTTCGTTTTTAAGATGAATCACACTTTTGACCTCTTATCGGCTTCGTCAACCTGCAAGGAACGTACTTCTCCTCTTCTCTGACATTGGTCCTTGGAAACATCATCTCTGCAATAGTTGTGATGTTCCTGGACATAATTGCTAGAGCAATTATTACTTGTGCCAGTATCTGTCGTCTGATATTAACTTCTCTTTGATCTTCTTCACGTCTGACAATAGAGCCTTGTGTTGACAATCCTCGGAACTGGAAGAACTGTTAGGAGAAAAATTTAAAAAAAAAAAAAATAACGTTAGCTGTTAATTACTAACATTACAGTATTTAATGATAGTTATTAAATGCTACCTTAACTAGCCTTGTAAAAAGGCTTATAATCTCATACGAGAGTATGAGATTTTAGGGTATTGCTTCCGCTTTCCCATTCTTCTTTTTCTTTTTATTTTTTCATTTTTTTGGATTTTGGCTTTTACTTTACTACTCATTGCTGAAAGGGCGTCTGATCAATCTCTCCATGGTCGTAGAAGAGGAATATCGATTATATCCTGGGTATTCAGTCTGGATTTAACTCGCACGAGAGCCCGAATTTTCACCTAAGGACAACGTATCGCACATCCGGGTTTTAACATTCTAACTCCTTTTAATTATTTTTTATAAATTTATTGTCTTACAATCCATGATTATATTTTTTGTTTGAATAAAAAAGTCTAGATAAAATTTTATACCAACAATCGTTGGTGAAAATCTGCATACTAATTTATTGTTTATTGTTAGGTTGAAATTTGCATGCTAGTCCACTTTATTAAACTAGCAAATCTTTCTGTTCACGAGAGGTACAACAAATTACTGGGTTAAAAATTAAATTTAGAATTTGTTAATTCAAATTAAGGGTTTTCATTATGTTTACATATTCTGTACTGATTGATTTACTGTTTACATAAAATTGTTACCGTCTATTATATTATTTCAATAACCCATTTATTATTGTTAATTTTTGTTTGAGAAATCAAAAGGGCAATGCAGAATATAAAATCATTATCATGTTATGTTTTTTTTAAAAAAAAAATTAAGAAAATATTACTGTTGAACAATCATTTGTCATAATTTAGATCATTGAAAATATACTTATTTAAAATTGTTTTGTTACTATTGCGTTAATGTTAGATGCTATTTGATAGTGTTACTTTCTAAAATAAGTTTATAAGCCATTAATATTCTAACCGGTGACTCTTGTCATACATTCTTAATTAAAGTTTCCAACGTCTCTATTTAGAGGTGGCCATGCGCCGTGGCCCGAGCCCGGGCCTTCTCGGCCTGGTTCCTAGCGAGCCGTGCCTGGCACGGCACGGCGGGAAAAATGTTGGGCCCGGCACGGCCCGCGGCCCAATTAGGCATGCCGGTCCAGGCACGATTCCGCCGGAGAGTGAGCACGGATCCGGCACGCGGGCCAGGCACGGCTTGCCGGCTGACTTCGGCACGCGGGCCGAATACGGCCCAACGGGCCAAATGAGGAACGCGGGCCGTGTTTGGCCCGGCCCGATTGTATAAATTTACATATTTATCCCCTATTTTTAATTATTAAAAGGGAATAAAATGGTAATTTTATAACATAAAGACAATTATATCCCTAACTTTTAATTTTTTTCAAATCGTTATAGGGCTATTTAGGTAAAAACGCATGCTCAATTCAAAAATTCTGATCGTTACCGCCCAAATACCCGTGCCGTGCCTGGCCCAGCATGCCTACGGGCCGTGCCCGGCCCGGCCCAGCCCGACCCGAGTCGGGCCACAGGCCGCCCGCGGCATGTTGACTTGGTCAATGTGCCGTGCCATGCCCGGCCCGTTGGCCACCTCTATCTCTATTAGCCGAGACGTTAATTTCTTTTATTTGGATATGTAACGGGCATCACTAAGCAAAATTGGTAAAGACCAAAATTTGCGTACATAGAATATTATTCTTACCAATAAATTTTATATTGCTGTAATGATGCAGTAATTTATTTATGTTTATAGCTATTTACCTTAATTCTCTTATTGCCGCAATTATGGCAATTTCTTGTGTCTCTATTAGACGAGACATCTCTCTCTTTTATTTAAATCTATAATGCTTGATATATAAGCATTATTTGGTAGTATCTCCAATCGGCAATATTGGATTTTGTTCCAACTTCACTGACAATGTAACATATTTGATTTCTTCTGTTACTAATTTAATTTAGACATTGTTACATTATTGTTTTAAATTACAGTTTATGTTGATACAAGAAAATATCCGATATGTTGTTTTAATTAATAATAAACACTTTATTTGTTGCTTGCTTTAAAAATTATAGTCGATGCGTTAAGCAATTTTGTTTTTACTGCTTAGTGTTATGCAACACTGTCTTTGACCAACTTTAAGGTGTTGTCGGTCTTAAACATTGTGAAATTGTGCTTCTCAATTTGAATCCTCTTTCCAACATTTTTTTTTAACTGTGTTGCTCTATAACATTAAAACAATTAATTGATTTATATATTCTTATGCAAATAGAATTGCATGTGTAATTACTTTCTATTTATGGTTTACTATTGTAACACATATATGTTAAATCTTTTGTGCATTGCAGTAGGATGAATTAATTTCATATTTGTAGTATTTTTTTTTGCAAATAATTGTTATGCTACAAAATTTTACTGCAGAAGAACTAAAAAAAAATCATGAAAATTAAATTTTGTATAATAAGAATATTATACATAATAATAAAAAAATATAATGCACTTAATAAACATAATATGCATAATGAACCTGATGTGCATAATAAACATAATGCACATGATAATTATTTTAACAATGATTCTTATAAAATAATAATGTCATTTATAGATTAGGCTAATTAGGCTAATGATCCTAAATGTGGGGGTTGGCCTTGTAAAACTTATAATTATATCAGATTTGATCATCTCATTCAACTGAATTTGGCTTAGGCCAAATTAGATCAAGCATAATGTGTAATCTAAATATTTAAACTAATAGAAATTATGCAAAATATAAACATAATATAACATGCAAATGATGATCATAAATTTATAATATAAATAATTATCATAATAAGCTTAATGGAAATAATCTCCATATATATCAAATGAACATCATGAAAACTATGTTTATAAGGAATTAAATATATTTATGAGGATTATGATTAAAATAATTTTTATGGGGGAAAATTATTTTAACAAAATTTAATTCTCTTAAAAATAAAATGACTCTGACAAATAATTTAAAGTCAAAAAATTTTTAAAATTGGTTTCACTCTATAATAAGAGCAACCAAAAACCTAATTAAATAATTAGGCCTAATTGTTGTTTTAAAAAAAATCCTTTTAAAATAAAATAATTAAAATTCAGACTTAAATGTATAAAAAAAAACAGAGTAGCCATGTTAAAAATTAGACATAAGTCTATAAATGGCTTGACTCATAAAAAGTTGCAGCTCTTTCTTTTCTAAAGACTGAGCACAACAAAGCTATTGGCTAGACCAAAACTTGCCCAAGATTATAATCTTGGAAGTATCAATAGGAATGAGATTAGTCTGAAAATAGGTCTCTCAGCGGTGGGAACCCAACCTCTGTGATAGGAGATCCCTTGAATGAGGTTCAATGTGGTAATAACAAGCTGATTGATTGGCCGGGAAGCACTTTGAAAAATAAAAATTATAAAACACTATGGTGTATAAACATATTTATATGATAGAGTTGATACTCTACACTCCCATTCTTGAGGATACATTTTTGTGCTTCTTATTGTAGAGGTAAAGAAAATTTTCCGAAGTGGTTAATTACCATGAGATGAGCCTCTACACTCATCCCTTATAGGAAACTTCCTATATGAGAGAGTCCGTATACGGCCGCGGCTGAGGACATGGACAATCCTCAGAAGCTCTCATGAAGATACACACGCACGGCCAAAAATGCGCAACCCCGCGATTGGACAAACCCTGTATTGTGTGTAGATTTGTTGAAGTCTGGGTCAAAGGGAAGTAGTTCAAGACTAGTTCACTATCTTTCTTTCAGATGAAAACATTTTCACTAAGTAATGGTTATGCCTTTAAGTGCACTTTACTGACCGTATGATATAAGCATGAGCAACAATTTAAATTCATTTAATCATTTTGTTAAGTTTAATTATATTATTATTTTTTATTTTTGTGGGGGATTGTTGGAGAAAAATAGAAAAAGAAAAATAACGTTAGCTGTTAATTGCTAACGTTACAGCATTTAATGATAGCTATTAAATGCTACCTTGACTAGCATTGTAAAAAGGCTTATAATCTCATATGAGAGTATGAGATTTTGGGGTGTTGTCTCCTCTTTTCCATTCTTCTTTTTCTTTTTATTTTTTCATTTTCTTGGATTTTGGCTTTTGCTGCTTATCGCTGAAAGGGCGTTTGATCAACCTCTCCACGGTCGTGCCCGCAGAAGAGGAGTACCAGTTGTATCCTAGGTGTTCAGTCTGGATTTAACTCGCACGAGAGTCCGGATTTTCACCTAAGGACAACGTATTGCGCCTCCATGTTTTATCATTCTAACTCCTTTTAATTATTTTTTTATAAGTTTATTTTTTATAATTCATGATTATATTTTTTGTTTGAATAAAAAGGTGTAGATAAAATTTTAGACCAACAAGAACAACTCTGATTGAAGAAGGAAGCTGCTGAGCAATACCTTTGACTTTTCCATCAACAGTGCTTCCAGTTTGATGTTCTCCTCCCTGAACTGAGACAAGGCCCCATCGAGGCCATGGATGAGTCATTGAAGCATCTTTTTCTCCAGTTGCTCACTCAGTATCTGCTTTTGAAAATCTTCCGACTTTTCATCCTTTTTGTCTCATTTTTTATAAGAATGCCGCTACCTCTGCACGATGATATGCCTTTGCTCATGGTTATCAATTCCAGTTTGAATCCAGTACTCCTTTAATTGCTGGAAGATGGTTGAGTTTGGCTTGAAAACAGTGACACTGAACAGCGAGACTGATTAACGTATTTTGTTTCAGATTGCAGAAATTAAGCAGAATGGAAAGCTTACCAGGATCATGATCGGTTGCAGCACTTGAAGAAGAAGAGCGGCGATGTTCTGTGCCCTCATCTTCCAGGCACTCAAACAGCAGATGTTTGCGATCCGATCTGCTCGGTAGCCTGAGCTGCGCGCCCTTGGAGCACTCTGCCTCCGCCAATGGCGAAGCTCTCGAGCTCTTCTTCTTCTTCTTGTGCTTGGATTCCTGCAATTGCCTCCGCCGCTCCATCTCCGATTCCGTCTGTTTCTGATTTGCCATCAATATCTGCTTTCTGCTGTATCTAGCTTGGATTTCCTCGCCACAAAATTTTATCTTTGACCCGCGCTCATATTTTTAATATTCTTATTAAATTCAAGGACGATTATCCTTATTTTTTCCCCTATAAACGTTGACCACTTACAAATTCGTCGCCTTGACTTTCCGCTACCCCTCGAAGAAAGTCACCACACATCCGTTGGATCCTGATCCAACGGCTGTCTGGCTGTTCTTAAGGTTGATTTTGGCCATTCGATCAGATAAAATTGAATTAAAATCGTCCGATCAAAATAAAGAAAAAAAGGAAATGCCCTGAAGGCTGAAATGATCGAGTGTCGTCGATTTCCAAACTCTACCGTCTATCTAAAAATTTTCTTCTTGGAAATGCTCCCTTCCAAGCGCAACCACCACGCCGTCGCTTTTTAGGCAGGGGTAGTCGCGTCATGCGATGGCCATTCACCCGCGTTTCCTCTTGCTTCCACCGCAAGATAAGGACTGAGGCGCTCTCGATCGCCTCTCCGCGGCTCCGCGTACTGCAGCAGCAACTCGGGAATAACTTCCGCCAGAAGGGTTTGCTCCAATTTGACCCCCTGCCTGTGCATTTAGATCGATTATTCGTTTACCCCCAGTTCCGGTCGTCGAATTCGGAGGCGGTAAGATGCACGCCAAGTCGAAGATCTCGGGGATGCTCCCCAAGAGCTTCAAGCCGCAGAAATGGTGAGATACCTTTTTTTAGCTTGATTGTAGTGGAGATCTCGCATCCATCTGTAGTCAAAAGTAGTGTTGTTTGCTTAATCTGTTCTTGCTTATTATCTTCTTTTCCTTAATACGTGGGGATGCGTCATGGACGCAGCAAAACGTCGTTGAAGCTGGCAGTGTCTAGGATGAAGCTGCTTAAGAACAAGAGGGAGGCGTTGGTGAAGCAGATGCGACGGGATTTGGCTCAACTCTTGGAGAGCGGCCAGGAACAAACCGCTTGGATTCGGGTTCGTTTCTCTTTACTATTGTGCCTAATTTACCTTGATAAAAATGGCCGTCTTTCTTTTTCTATTTTACTGGACTGCTTCTTATGTCATCGTTGTTTCAGAAATGTTTAATGTATTATTTATTAGATCATTATTTTGCTTCAATTGACTGTAATGATAATAGCCATATTAAATAGCTTCCTGCTGACTCTGTTTTTTCCTCTATTTTGTTCTTTAAAGACAAGCATTACCATCACAAGCTTAGATAAGTTCTGTTATTCAATTAAATATTGTCCCAAATCTTGAGATGCTTTGTTATTTTTCTAATTTCAATTTGTCGAAAGGGGTTGGCTGCTGCTTACTGTAAACTCTCAAATAGTTATAGGTGTCATGTAGGTCGAAGATAATTGGTGCTGATAAATGTTAGAACATCAAGATAAGTATGTCCGACTGTTAAAATTCCTCCTACGTCCACTAATTTGCTCTGCAAAACCCCCATTTTTTACAGGTTGAACATGTCATCAGGGAAGAGAAGACAATGTCAGCATATGATCTCATTGAGATATACTGTGAAATAATTGACTCTCGTTTGCCAATAATTGAGTCACAAAAGTATGTAAGCTCTTGTTTGTTTGTCTTTTCATTCTAGCACTACTTTTTGTTAGTATACTCTCTTTTTTCTTCTCTTGCAGTTCTTTTGCTCTTTTTTTTCCCTGGGAACAGCGTGTAGGTCTGGAATGTAATATATATGATATGATATGATCACAAAAGTTCATTTTTTAGAGATAAAACAGTTGATGGTTGTATGCACTAAAAGGAGAAAATTTTACTCTGAGTGGTTGAGCAAGTGAGAACGAATAACAATCAGGCTTTGTTTGGGCCCACTTTCCCTTGTCCCTCCAGTGAAATTGCCCAAATATCATTACCTTATTCTCTTAACCCTTCCTGTTTTGTACCTGCCTAGTAGTTTTTTTTTCTTAGATGCTAAATGATTTTCTTTCCTTGAACGATTTCTTCAGATTTACCCTGAAAAACAGAAGGATCAATGAATTTTTTAAGGACTGTTGCCTCTTGTATGACATTGAATCTGCTTCGCAATGGTGTTTGCATTACTACTGCCTCCAGAATTATGACTATGTGATTCAACATTGTTTATCACATGATCTTACATAAACAGAATATCTAATTGATATACACTAATTTTTAAATGTCTGTTATAATTAATAATTTACTTGAAACATCGTCTTATTCTTGCCAAACTGTTGCTGCTGTTAATTTATTATAATAGCCACCACATTTACCACCGCTTACAATCTCAAATTTAACTCACCAATGTCAAGTTCTCTTCAGTGGAGGCGAATGATGAGATTAACTATGTAGATACTTAAATAATTTATTGCTGATGTGCAATTAGGTAGTATAATATTAATTGTCGTTATAGTTATATCTAGGTTAATATGTGATTTACACTAATTAGAGAAGCATATATATAGGGCTTATTAAGTATTGTAGGATGTAACCTTTTAACATATGAAACATCGACTATTATCTCAGATTTAGTTATTTCTCTTGCTTTATATGTTCACTTCTCTCCTGTTCTGCATCACCTAATCTGAAGAGATACATGACGATCTTACACTGTGTTTACTTGGACGGATGAAAAGTACAAAAGAAAGAAAAGAAGAAAAAAAAAGGAAAAATAGATGGATGGAATATGTTATAAATCCTTGTGTTTACTTGGATGGAAAGAAAGTTTAAAGGATTGATATAAACACCCTAATTTTTATTTTTTTTATTCATATTATATATATATATAATATTATAAAATTATTAAATATTAAATATTAAATACGAGTGATGACGGCGAGAACAAGCAGTAGCAGCATGAATGAGCAATGGCAGTGAGCTCGAGCAGCGACGACAAGGACGAGTAGTTGAGAAAAACTCATATTGAGCGAGAATAAGTAACGGTGCGGTGAAAAGTTAGGTGTGAAGTTAGTAAAGTTAAGTCATAATTTTAGCTTTCCGTCTGATTTGGGCGAAAAGCAAATGGAGGGATTAATGACTAACTTTCCCTCTACTTTCCTTTCTAAACTATCCATAAACAAGTCTATATTATTTTCCTTCCTACTTTCTTTCTTTTCCTTCTAACTTTCCCCCAAGTAAACAAGACCTTAGAGAAGTGTTGGAATTGCTGACTATTTCGTAGTACAGCATATCCAATGATGCTAATGTTTTCAGCAACTCCATCTTTTCAATGTTCTCTTGGCTTTTTGCCTGCAATCCTTCAACGATTATCTTTTAACTTTTTACCTGCCACGGCAAGGCTAAAAAACTTCTCCGAATATTGGAAGTGTACGAACCTGCTGCAAGTGCTTCTTTGTTTTTCTTGAGAATTTCTTTCCAGCATTATTCAAACGTGCAAAACCTTCATCTTGTAGGAACTGTCCCATAGATTTGAAAGAAGCAATATCTAGTGTAATATTTGCCTCCCCGAGATGTGCTGATGTTCCAGAACTTATGGATATCCGCAAACATTTTACTGCAAAGTATGGTAAAGATTTTGTGAAGGCTGCTATTGAAGTTCGGCCAGACTGTGGAGTCAGCAGTATGGTAAGGTCCAACTCACGAAACTGCTCATGTTAATATGGATGAGGCATATTATGTTTCTCTTTTGTTTTCTTTTGCTTGAGGGAAAAGGACCTGATAATTCAATTTATAGTTATATGTTTTTTGTGAGTTTCATATTACTTCCTTAAAACTTGTTTAGATGATCGAGAAATTGTCAGCAAAAGCACCAGATATTCAAACAAAAATTAAAGACTTGAATGAAGTTGCTAAAGAACACAACATTAAATGGGAACCAAAAGCATTTGAGGAGCAACTTCAGAAGCCAAAGGACGACCTACTGGTAAAGAACAGTTCAACTCTTTATTTGATGACTGCAGGTCCCATGATACAATTATGTCTAAGCTAATTGATTCCGGATTTGAATAGAGCGGTCCATCCTCCTTCGTTAGTGGTGAGAAGATGACAATCAAATTCTCCGATGTCAAGCCCTCGTCAATAAGTAACTGGAACAATGAATCAACTCCCAAAATTCCTCAGTATAATTTGCCAAGTCAAGCACAAGGTAATTTGTCTTTTATGAATACAAACTGTAGTAGCATGGCAGTTCCTGCTAGAAATTTGGTGTCTAATTTTATTAGATAAAAAGTGTGTTTATCATCTCTCGTTCCCTTAACTAGCATTCTTTTTGTTCTTTCTTAATGTACTAAACAGAGATCTTGCCTGTTGTAGAAGAGGTTAAATCAGCACATGGCAAGGAAGAGAGTGATTTCATACGTGGCTCAAGTTGGAAAATGGAATTTAAGGATGCAGCTTCTGCTGCTAAAGCAGCTGCTGAATCTGCTGAAAGGGCCAGCATGGCAGCTAGAGCTGCTGCTGATTTAGCGAGCCGTGGGAATGTTTCTAGACAGTCTTCTAGTGCATCACATGAATCATTTGAGTACATCATCAGTAGTGAAGGAACTGAGTCAGTGAAAAGCTCATATCCGGAAAGCAATTTCAATACTAGGGGGTCAGTAATTGTGGAGGATAATGAGAGAAAAGGTTCCCGTGTTGTGAAACTAGACAACATGAAGAAAGATGAGTTGGTACGAAGCGGCAGATTGGCTGCTGATGAAAACCTTGACAACTCAAATACTGAAAGCTATTACAGTTCTGGAGGATCTGTACCTGTTGTGGATAACGAAAAAACAAATATCCATTTTGGGAAACAAGAGATCGAAACTCTGCATAAAGATGAGTTGGTTCGTAAAAGCACATTGAGCGGACAGGAAACCTTAAATACTTATCACTTGCGTAGAGAAAATGTTATGTCAGAGAAACCTCAGTCTAACAACTCATCTATGGGTCATATGGCATGGGGGTTTAATCTTCCAGAAATGGATGACAAGTCATCTGATTATGCCCATAAAAGGTTTACTGTTATAGGATCTGCATCCAAGAATGTAAAGAATGATAATATTGACAACTATGGTCAGAGCCATGAAACGTCACCTCCTGTTTATTCTAGTGCTTTCGATGAATATGAAATGAAGGATGAACATGAGAATAACATTGAAGCCGATTCTTCTGCTGTATCTTATGATATCTATGATACTGATAGTGAAGATCATTCCTTTAATGAGAGGTGCTTCGAAACAAACCTGTTTGACTCTTTTTTGCCACAACCAAGAGAAGAACCTTCTAGTCTCTTAATGAACACGGATTCTTGGAGCTACAAGCAGCAGACTATGGGATGTCCAAGTAAACAAACTAGCTTGCAGCTGCAATCATTGGCAGGATTTCACCAGACTGATAATCCAGAAATGGTAAAAAAGGCTGATGTCCATTCGGATTCTGATGACTCTCAGACTCCGAAATATGACTCTGAAGAACTCAGTTCCGAGATTGAAGAAAACGAGGTAGAGAAACCATATCCTAGAGAAGTGAGACCAACCAATTTTCTGCCTAGTGACAGCTACAGTAAAGGCTCAGCACCAGCACCAGCGTCACCTAGTCGTGGAGTAAGTCACATGGTTGATACAATGGAAGCTGATGAAGGTAAGGAGAGTTCTCGATCAGCTCTTTTTGCTCGTGTCGAAAACCTTGAAGCGGAACCAAGCTATAATGATAAGAGTTGGAGATCTGGCATCAGTGTCCGAAATACCCAACAATCTCAAAGAATTGACACATCTCATTTGAACGATAGAGGGAGTGGAACAACAGAAGAAACAGCATATAGTGTGGCATCAGAAGAAGAATCCAGTAGTGTCTTGAACTTTGGAGCATTAACTGGTGGATTAAAGCAGAGAGGTTATTATCCCCTTACTTATGTAAGACATACCAATGTCAAAACAAGTTCAGTTGATAGTCCCCACAGTAAGGAGAAAGAAATTTCTGTCAGTGTGCCTGAGTTGTCAACTAGTATTGATGTCACAAGTGAAGAAAAATGCAGCGAAGTTGCACCTACCAATGCTTCCAGACAAAATTCAAGAGTTTCAAGATTTAATGCGAACACTGATTTTGAGAATGAAGGACGACTTGCACAACCAGCTGAGGGTAGAGAATCACGGTCTGAATATTTCTCGTTGAACAGAAAATCAAGAGTATCAAGGGCTAATGTGGAGACTGATCTTGAAAACGAAGGAAGCAATGCAAATTTAGTTGTGGGTAGAGAGTCAAGGTATGAAGGTTCTTCTTCGGTAACTGGAAGGCCATTTTCTTCTCAGTATAGAAAGAATTCTGAAGATACGGAACATCCATTTCAAGAGTCTGACTTCGAGCTGCGACAGAGAAAAGAGGACAAGGAATCAATGGCAAGATCCTTAGGTACAAATCCAAGTGTAGACAAGAAGGAAAAGCAAATATCTAATGCTGGGAATAGACGGATGGGAGGTGATGTTTCAGCCCTCCACAGCCAGAAGTTGGACGGTGTCACTTCCTCTGAAAAATCCAGTGTCTACGACCAAACCAGAACATACATGAAGTCTGAAATTCCTGATGAGCAAACCTACCATCTGAAACCATTCACAAGAGCAGATAATGACTCGAGCTCCAGAGTGCCAATCAGCTACTCTAATGTAGATGATACCAGGGCAGAGGAGCCAGAGCCACAAACCACTTCAATCAGAGGCCAAAATCTTGTTAAGCATTCTCGACGAACAAGACCCACACCATTAGTTTCAAAACAAGATGAAGTTCGAAGAGACATTGACCAGTCTGATATGGGCCCGATGAAGGAGCCCAGGAATTCACTACTGTATTCTGTACCTGAATCTTCTTCTAGCGAAAAAGCGTACTCTGGTAATTTGGATAATGTCGAGCCAAAACACTTGCAAACTGAATCATCTTCGGGTATAAGCCTAAAGTCATCACAAGATGGGTCGAGAAAGCATTCTGCTAAAGAAAATGATGAGAAACTTACGGTATCAAGTTCAAAGGAAAAATCAACTTCACGTGAGAACTCTTTGACAGATGCTTCTCACACTCACCCAAAGTTTCCTGATTATGATTCCATTGCTGCTCATTTTCATTCACTCCGAGCAAATGTGCAGCGTAAATAGGTATAGTTTTGTTTTTTTTCTTCGAGGGGAGATTTCCTCCTTTTGTTGCACATACAAAGTTTTTTCAAAATGAATAAGTGGTCGATCCTACTCAAAAACTTGCTGGAGATGTTGTACAGTGGAATGTAGCTACACGTTTGATTGATAGTTCTGATGCATGTCATTCATTGCAGTCATGTAATACATGAGGAATGTAATATACAAGGTAAATGTACTCTTGCATCCTACCTTTGATAGAATAAAAATTATAATCAGCACCTTGTAAACATACATTGACATAGAGGCGCTATATGCCTGTCCCATGTCGACGCTAAAGCCTAGAACTGATGGGATGGTGCTTGCATCTTATGTGAGTTATGGAAGGGAAATGTCATAATCGTTATTGATAGTCTAAATTTCATTTCGTTTCCATAGAGGAGCGGAAAAATTAGAGGAATGAAAAAACCAAAAAGGAAAGATACAGGGAAAGGCTAAAGCATATGTCTAGAAAGCAGCAATGGGGGAGGTGGGTCTTGCGTGTGAGCGGATCTCGCCGAGCGGATGGCGTGGGGTGGGGGGAGGGGAGCTAGGCGAGCAAGCAACAGGTACAGGAGAGGGGAGCAGGTGAACGATGGGCGGATTTGGCGTTCAGCCTTCGACGATAGGCGGCGGGCACCAAGAGAGTGGGTAGACGACAAGGCAACCACATAAATAAAAACCGCAGCATTTGCTTTCCTCGATTCCTTCTCATTTTCTTGATTTGAAGTTCCATTTTTTTTTTATTTCCTCCCAAAGATATTAATACTGTATATACAAGAGATAATAGAAAATAAAAAAAAATTAGAAGAAAAATAGGTGAAAGAGAAAAATATGATTTTTCTTCCAATTTAGAAGTATTGAGCAAAATTTTCCTTCCTAAATGTTTCTTTTTCTCCCGATAAACAAAGGAAAATGAAAGATATTTTTCTTTCTTTCTCTTTTTTCTTCCTTTTCCTCTTTTGTATACACAGTCTAAAGATTTTTTTTTTCTTTCCTCATGCTTTTATATATAAGGATACAGTGTGATAATGTGATCATTAGAGAAAAAGTATTCTTATATCAAAATATCTAAGATCCTTCTGTAGTGAAAAATGAAAGAATAATCTAGTCAATAGAAAAAACAGTGCGCAAGTATATTATCAAAGTCATGTGGTCATAAGTTGGCTTTATACTATTCCAAAAGCCTTTAGAATTATACTTCACATTATACACCCAATGACAAGCAAAATAAGGTCCAAATACCCTAGACATCAATGCCAACATTAATTACATACTTTCTAGAGAGGTCAATGAATCAGTGTATAACTTCTTGTACACTCTAATACATTCATTGTAGTCTTAAATCTCATACTAATGCCAAATTAGAACAAAAATATACTAGAAAATCCATACAACATAGAGGCACAATAAAGTGGTTCATGAATATTCTCAATTATTCCAAGAAAGAACTTATTTAACCTATGTGATAAACAAATTCTGCACTTTATCTCCAAACTTCCTTTGCCTTAAACTATGAGCTAGCGTAGAGATGGAAATTTTCTCTAGAGGCTGGTAGAAAAAGTTAAAACACCGTTCAAATCTTCTTGTCAACGCAGGCTACTCTTCGTGCAATAAAAAGAAAATACAAATCTTATTGTTGTTATTTTTCCAAGGCGGAACAAATCAAAAGCGCAACTTTGCGGACAATCTTCGCGCACTGGTTGAGGCACCTTCTAACCAATACGTGTGGAGAATTGTAACATTCAATTTCAAGGACGCAGCAACTTCCAGCTCCCATCCTCGGATGTCAAAGTCGATTCATTCCTTGGAATTGATTGAGTAATCGATGTGCTTAGATTAAATCGTGTTGACCTTGTGTGCAACCTCGCTAAATAAATAGCATAATTGCCAGCAAGCAATCTAAATTTTGATCAGCGAATTAGAGGCGCATGCATGTCCATCGATACGGATATCGTAGGGGCGGCGTCCAAGGAGCTGGATGCTGATTCCGGAGGCTGCGCCGCCCTTGGAAAGGGCGCAGATTTCGGTGGCTGCTTCTCCGGCGGCCGACTTGAACTCGCGGTGGAGGCTGGGCAGTCGCTCAAGGATCTCGACCCGGAGAAGCTCAAGAGCGAGATCAGGAGGTGGGCCAAAGCTGTCGTCGCTTACGCTCACCAGCTGAGCTTTGGCTCCGTCATCGGAGATAATCACTAGATGGCGACGACAGCGCCGCAGGTTAATTTGCAGGTGTGCAATTCGTCGATCGCTCTGTTGTCATCAGCAGCAACTGCATATATGAGCTCATTTCCTTTCTTGACGACGAGTCGACGAGGCTTGATTAATTAATTTTTGATTCTTAAATTGATCGACATGTGAATACGCATGTACAGACAGATATTCGTGCATTAATTGTTTGTTCAATTTAGAGATACTTACATGTGTCAGCTCAGTGTGTAATTGGTAGTGCATCACTCGTTCGCTATATGAATTAAAGAAACCATTCAGTTAATGTTTATCTATGCACTCACTAACATTTGTTTCCTCATTCTATATATGATACTATACTCGTGCTCTACCACTAATGAGTTACAAGATGACAATTTCTTTAAAATTTTTATATTGGAGATAATGGTTAAGTCATCTTTTCTTATTGATTACTACGATATCCCTTGATGTGTTTTTCGAGTCTCATAAGAAACCAATAGCATTCAGATTTCATTAAGTCGAGTGAAACCTTAGAAGCCTTCAGGGGTAAGTAATAGTACCAAAATTGTACCATTGCTAAAATCTCCTATAATAAAAGTATTTGGGCTCAAGCAAATGTTGTCATTTGATTAACCTCAACTGCTTAGGCCCATCAGACCTCCCATATCCTCAACCTCTATCAATCATATAGTCGACATCCTAATATTTCCCAAATCTTTGGCATACTCCAAATTCCCCAACGCTTAACCTATTGGCACTTAGCGCGCATTCAAAGTGTGCGATTTTAGTGGGCCTATAGTCATGATTTGCTGAGTGCAATTTGATTTTTGCTTGTTAGGTTGAACCCCAACTAGATTTCCTGAGCTACGCCCATATACTGATGGATCCCAACTAGATTTACATCGAGCCAACCCACTAAAGATCACCTGAAAATTTGATGCATCCTTCACTTGTTTCCTTTATAGTTTATATGAAAACAATTACATAGAAAAATTCTAATTCCATCAAGGAAAGGAATTCAACGAGCCTAAATTTCAATTAATGAACATCAAACGGGTAAGAAATTGAAAAATTAGCACTCTATCCCTAAATTACCTTTGGATACAAGTAATATTTTTTTACAAGAAAATGCAATAATTTAATATAAACAAGAGAGAATGAATTAAAAATAACAATGCATGCTGTTTCCAACTATTCTATGATTCTCATTTACGGAATGAAATCAAATTGGTGAAATTTTCAAATTCCCAAATTTCAGAGCTAAAGGAATTCATCCTCTCACCAAAATTCTTCTCAAAACAAAGCAATTAGGTTATGAAATTATAATTATAATTTCTGAAAAAAGAATTCCAAGCAAGCAGTAAACGTTGAAGGAACCAATAGAATTAAGACTACTTTTTCCAACACATTTTTAATCAAAATTCAGCAAAGAGTGTTGACTTGTTAGCTTATAATATACACGTAATGAGCAAGGAATCAGAGTAACTAGTGGCAGCCCAAAATTGGACTAGTTCGGGCATGATTTTGAATTTGAAATAACAAGAATTCATCGACCTAGAGCATACAGCATGCTTCTTATGCAGGCATAGAGTCAATAATTAGACATCTTAACATCCTCGAGAAAACATTGAGAAAAACAGAATAGATTCTTTTACCTTCCCTCTAGTTTTCTCACTAATTTCTAGATCAAATCACAGTTAGGAAATTTCGGGTGGATTCTGTTGCCAATGAAGGCTATCTCATCAATCATCGATGTAGTATCCCTACCCATGAAATTAGAGAATCAATTTTCAGTAGTCCTGCATCTTATGGGGCAACGCCTACTACTAACATTCGCCATAAATGAGATGCTTAAAAACTACTAGTTAAAACAAAATCACTTGAGACAATTGCATTATACCAACTTTTTGTGAGGCAACCATGAGTGAAGCATTTCATGCACGGTATCAACTAATAATGAGAAACAAAAGACAAATTGATTCATGTCACAATTAACATTCTAATCAAGGAAGAGATATTCCAAGTACATAATTTTAAATCGATAACAATAAACTCGAAGCGTTAAAATATAGCTAAAAGGCAGCTAAAGGAGACATTTTGATAGCACCATATTCAATATTGTTTACTTCTCGGACGAGTTTGGACCCTTCTTCTTTCCAAAACCGACAACTGCAATCGAAGATCAAAACGAAGTGTCACAAGATGCCCTGATTCCCAAAAGTTCATTGATGGAATAAGCCAAAACTCCAAGGTAAGGGGGAGTAAAAAAAAATACCGGCGGTCACGAAGCGGCGATTGTACTGCATCCGCTTGTGTGCCCGTCCCCGGGGCTTCTTCTTCTTGTCCTGCTTGGCCACCTTGGGCGTCTGACCTCGCACCTTCCCCGCGCGCGCTAAAGATCCGTGCACCTTACCTGAAACCCATAAAGGAAAACATGGGCAATTCGTTCTCCATATGCAATCAAATGAAGCAACGAGTACTGGAACGTCGAAAACCAATGGAGATCTCGAAAACGCTTACCCATGGCGGTGTGGCGGGAGGCGGAGGCGACGAACTCTTTTCACCAGAAAGCGGCGGCCACTCAAGCTAGGGTTTCGAGCACGAAGACGGATTGACCGATTTATAGAGCTTATGTGGAGCACTTACTCTCCACGTGGCATGTCTCGATTTGGTGGCTGCACACTCTCCACCTTGAAATTAGAGCGTTTGGCTCGCGGAGAAGGATCTAATTTCAAGATTCAAATAGGTTTTAAAAAAAAATAAAAAATACTATGATAATCTACTCATTGAGATTTATCAACGGTATAAAAATTATCGCAATTCAAATCTTATTCAAGGACAAAAACAAATCGAGAAATATAGTAAAATTTATAATAAATTATATTCTACTGTAATTCCTGATTTTTTTCTCCCCATATAAAATATGGATCGCGACGATTTTAGTACCGTTGGATAGATCTCGATGAGTAGATTATCATAATATTATTTATTTATTTTTTTAAACCTATTTAGACTCCGAAATTAAAATCTTTTTTCATAAGGTAAAATAAAGAGTCGCCTATCGAGACTTTTTTCATGATCGAACATTTGGTCTATGAAGGGTCCTTCACTTGACCTATGGAGAAGGATCCTAATTTCAAGAAAAATAGTCCCGAGAAGGGACCCTTCATTTTACCTTATAGAGAAGGGTTCTAATTTCGGGATCTAAATAGGTTTTAAAAAATAAATAAAAAATATTATGATAATCTATTCATCGAGATCTATCCAACGGTACTAAAATCGTCGTGATCTATATCTTATATGGGGAGAAAAAAAATCGGAAAGGGATAATCTACTCATCGTAGGCAGAGAATAAGAAGGTAATAGCCACCCTTAAAATTTTTACCAGTATTATGAATAAAATTTTTTAGATTAAAAAAATTAAAATTTTAAAATTTATAATTTTTGTGCTATAGTAATATGTTAAAATTTTACCATCTTAAAATTTTAATTTTTTTATAATAAAAAATTTCATCTATAATAATATTGATATCATTGAATAGCTTAAAATATGTAAATCATTGTAAAAATTTTTAAAAAGAAAAAACTTTTAAGGGTGACACTCTACTTATCTTCTCCATTCAAGTTACCGTACTAATTAACTAGCACATCATAAAAAAATAAAAAGTGAAAAAGATATTAAAATAAATTTATTAATGATTGATGATATTGGAAGTAGAGTAGGACTCTTATATCGATTTTTTTAAGCAACACAAATCTTGATGCAAACACAAATTCTAATACAAGATAAAATGCACGGAATCGATAAATATACGTAGACATAAGAAGTCAATATACATGATGTTTAGTTAACATATACGGAATGTAAAATTAATATTTATAATATTCAATCTAACTCAAACAAACATCTAAAATTAATATACACAATGTTTAGTCAATATACACGGTGTTAAAATTTCGTGTATTGACTTATGTATGTTGACATGTATCAAGATTCGTGTTTTGAAGATGGTGAGACACGCGGCATCTGCAAAAAATTTTCCAATCTATACAAAACTTAGTCATTTATAATTATAATATTTTTTAATCTATTCTTACTTATTAGCTCTTGTTTATTCAGCAATCAGAATTGATACATGGGTTTCTTAATAAAACCAAACATTTCAGCGCGCAAAAACATCAATGTTCTTCTGCGAAAGCATCAGATTGAAGCCAAAAAAGTAAGGCAGAAATCCCAAATTGGACAACCAATCTCGAGAAGAAGACGACGACGACGAAAAGGCCTTTAATTTCAGAAAACAGAGCTCCTTTCAGATTCAGAGCAAGGAGAAATGGGAAAGATAAGGTGCCAGCAGCTAATAAAGAACATTGTCCCCATGAGTAAATCCTTGCATTCTTCCTATGTGTGTGAGCGAACGAGCTGTGGCAGAGAATCAGTAGAAACTAGGAACAGAGCAAAGCTTTCTAATTTCCTCCATCATGTATCTGCTCGTCGATTCTGCTGGCGGGCTTTGAGTAAAGGCTCTCCAGCGAATTACGAGGCCAGAGAGAACGTCCATGGCTGCCAAGACTTGAACCAATAGAAACAAAAAGGGGTTTTGCAAGCGAGGAATTGAGTCGCCATATTGAACTGCTTGCCACTTCAGTCTCCCTTGGAAGTAGTTCCTGCAGAATTCCCACTTGTAAGAAGCACGAATTTCATAGGAACTCGTTCCAGAAGGAACTTTGAATCGTTGTGGTTGATTTAAGATGGCCATGGAGCTGGTGACGAGGACGACGATTAGGTTAGGGTTTGTGAGCTGGGTAAAGTGTTTGCAGAGTAAGATTCTGGTTCAGAGCGAGAGGAAAAGGATTCAGGGCGCCGCTGTTTGCTGCCTCATTGTTCCTGTTGTGGTTGCCGAGAGTTTCCAGGGCCTTGACCTGCGACTTGAGGAACTTGAGGTAATTGGCGGCCTCGTCGAGCATCGTCGCGGTATCCAATTTGGTTCCTCCGGGAACGAGCCTCTGCAGCACCCTCAGCCTCTCGCTGATCCTCTCCCTCCTGTGCCTCGCCGCCACCGTCTGCGGGTCGCTGGATATCCTCACATTCTTCCTCTTCGGCTTCAGCAGTCCCTCCTCCGCTCCGAGGCTCACCGGCCTCAGCGCGGCGGCTCGGTAGATCATCTCCTTCACCTGCGCTACCACCTCCGTGTCCGGCTCGTAGCTGCTGCTCTCTTGGCTGAAGCTGACGGTCGAGCCCCCTGAGCACTTCCCCGATCTCGGCCTCTTCAGCTTAAAAGAATCCGTCTGCAGCGCAAGGTCGCATTCCTCGAGCTTTCTCTTGTTCGGGAGCGGAGATTCGACGCGCAGGGAGATGAGATTGAGGGAGGCGCGCGAGGCCACCTCGTCGCCGGAAGAAATGTTGCCGCTGCAGCTCAAGTTGCAGAGGTTCTCGCTGCCGGAGAAGATGGCGGACATGACTTGTTCGTCATTGTTGGCATTGCTAATGCCAAGCAATTCGTCAGGTGCTACAAAATTTTCAGCTAGATTGCAGCATTGGGCCGCCATCTCTGCTCCAGTGATTAGTGGAAAAGAAGCAGTACTCCAAGCGCCGGCACTCATTAGCTCAGATTGGCACTGCATCAGAGTTCCCGCCGGCTCATTGCCCAGCAAACAAGCCTCAAACTCAAAATTGGAGCTCGACGCTGTTGGATTGCCCCAACCTAAATTCTCCATTTGCCTGCAGACCAACTTGAGTAAGACTCGAGATCAAAACTCCCCAACAACGGGGAAAACAAGCAATCAAAATTGGATTTTGATGCTGTGGGTACCTTGTTCTGATTCCCCAGCAATCAATCAAGCAAGCAAGCTTCTGAATTGGGAAAAACAAGAATGCTACTACCAAGGGAGGCCGGGTGGGTGTTAGGAAGGGGAAGAACAGAGCCAATGAGTGAATGCCATGGGAGACGAAGTCGAGTGGCGCATTTCATATGGTTGGGGGAGTGAAACAGCCTTCGCTATCTCCATCGTCATCGTGCGCAACCGAAGCTAGTGCTGACCGGATGCAAGCAGACAAGGCATTAAATGCCTGTAACCTCCTCCCAAACAATAATGCAATCCGCGCTCACAGGTTTACAGAATCGACCAAGAACAAGTAAAACGATGCGGCAGACAACCGTCGATTCAGCTTTCTACTGCTTCGTACTTACTACTCGGAATCCCATCTCTCTCTACCTTCTTTACAAACGGGCAGACATCTTCGCCTCTCTGCTATTCGTTTGGGTACGAGACTTTTAAAGAGATCGCTGTCTGGGAAGTTTTAGAAAGACATTTAAGCTTTGTTCTGACTCGTGAATGGATCCAGAGGCCCACAGATATGATGAATTCTAGATCTTACCCCTGCAAAATGTGGACAGTGACCTTTGGGAAGGTAAAGTCGCCCCAAAGTTTGTCATTTCAAGTACAGGAATTCAATGCCGTGACAATATATGTACGTATTTATCCTCTGTTCTTAGACGCTTCTGGTACTTGCCATCCAATCGACGCCCAATAATTGCATCTGAGTGATCTTTCTTACTGTTCTTCTGCCATTCTCCAGTCTCCAATCTTCCAGCTGCAGTCCTGTGTAGTTTCTGTACTGTGTGCAGTTGCAGAGCTGGATGCAAGAACTAAATCTAAAATTTTAAGTTTTCTTTTCTTAAAATTCGCTCGGTTTGTTGGACGACACGTGTCCAATTATATATTATCATCACCGCAACGAAGCAAGGCGGAGACCAGCCCACAAGCGAAAGCGACGGGTGGGTCCGCCCCGTCGGGTGCGTCGAGTGCACCAAGTGTCCTGGACCACCCCAGCATATGTGGGTCCCTTTTCTGTTGAACTCGATCTACTTACTGGTTAATTCACAAGTGTTTCGAGAAAAAAAAAAGTATTTCTTTTAGAAAGCATTTCTACTTGCACCCCGGAAACAACATTTATTTATTTATTGAAAAAGGATATGAATGGGGCCGATGGAGACGGGCTCGCCTGGTTCGCTGCGGTCTGAAAATTCTGGGATTTATTTAGAAAAAAAGAATTATTAGGAAATGAGTGGGGAGATGTGCATTATTGGATGGACGCCAGGGGGCGGCACGTGGGCTTCATTCTCCCTCGACGACGTGAAGAGCTGCTATTGGGCGACGACCATGGCGGCACGTGGGATCACACGGGACCCCCTGGCTCCTGCTCCTTGCCTCGCTCTACGTTACGTGTTCCTCCCGCCCTCTCCCTCCGTTATTTACAGAGACGCGCGAGACAACGAGAGGTGTCACGACACGACAAAACGTAGCGTAACTGTATGTGTTGTTCCCACCCGTTATTTTGTCCGCCACCAAAATTTTACAAAATTACAACATATTCATTATATATATGTATATATTAAAAAATTAATTAAATATTTTTAAATGGTGAAGTTTCACGTGCTCTTGATGGATGTAATTCTCAAACTATTTTTTCCCTTTTTTTTTGCTTTACTTGGATGTGACGATTGAGAGGCATGTCGTTTGAACATATGCCATGTATTGACACGACATTATCTGCTTAGAATTAGCACAATATGGGATGAAAAGAACATACGTCACACCACTTTGATGTAACTTCGCTTGATTTTTTTTAACCGTACTGTCTATTTTTATTTCAAATTATTATTCTATATTCATATTAATAACTTTATAATTATAATTAATTTACTATTTATAGTTTAATTAATATAATTAGAGGGGAAGAAGAAAAGTGATGGCATGAAGATGAAACCATTTTGGTGCTTACACTTTATGTGATAGCAAAGGAAAGCTAACTTAGTAGAGAAATGTAAGACTCATCTAGTTCTCTTCTTTATACCCATTTGATTTAAAATGAATGAGTTTTATCTTGTAAGCGTCTCTTCTTTAAAGTATATTTTTTTGGACGAAATCTACAACACAAAGAAGAGAATGTAAAATGAATTTAGTAGATTTAGCTACTAGATTCAATATTTTTTCTTTTTCATTGTGAATTTCGTTAAAAAAACATAACTTTAGAAACTATGTTCATTTAATTTAATGAGTATAGCAAGAACACTGTTGCTCCCCCTAAACAAGGGGAGGAGGTGCCCTAGATGGAAAAGCAAGTCAAGAATTACTCCCACAAGCCTATTATACATAAAGGACCACCCTCAAACCGATACCAAAACCAAAGGATAGGGTGGTCGCTGCGCCTAGCCAGCTTTTGGGCCAATCAATCGATTCCCATAAGCAACTTTCATTTGTTGGCTTCTTCATATAGTCAAAGCAGCTATGGGCAATCAAAGATTTTTATCGAGAAAAGCTCAATTTTTAAGCTAGCATTCTCGTTTACTTGCACGAATGAATGTTCAGCTGGTCCTACGCCGGTTGCAGGCAATGGCAGATCAGGAGGAAATTAAATCCAACCCCTCCTACAGTCCTCCGTCGGAGGAGGAGCCAGCCACGGCGACCAGCTTCTCTACTCCAGCCGACAACGCCACCGCCATCTCTCTTTCTCTCTTATTCATTGATGCATGTGTTCCTTCTCTCATCACCCGACGGCGGCGGCGCGACACTTCCGGCAGGGAGGCAAGCAGGCAGGCCGCGTGACAACACTTGTCCGGGTCCCCCGTTGCAGTCCTAATTTTCACCCAACAGATAGACGAGCAAATTAATATGCAGAATATTGTTGGTTCACATAAACTGATTTATAGTGAAAGATGCAAGTTAAAGAATGGCGAGTTTATATGGTCGTTAAAATCCCTTCCGTATAAATCCCGAGTATTTGCAGCGGGGAGAAGGAACGGCAGCGGAGGCAACCAGGTCAAGTCGATTGGTCGGCCTTAGTCAGACCGAGTGACCCATCTTGGTCGAGTCTGGTCGATCGAGGTCTCTTTCCTGTGGCGGCAAAAGCTGAGCCATTTCCCAATCTTCAAGTTGGCGGTCCGCAGCTCCGCCATGCGCTGCCGGCTGATTTCCCTCTCGTGGAGGCCGCCGACTGCAAGACGTGACGGATCGCACTCGCAGTCGCTGCCGTAGGTCGCGCGTGTTTAAGTGGGGCCTCGTCTGACGTGGTGTGATGTGATTAGTGCGCATTCTTTTTCTCGCTCGGATGAAGAACTGACTGTCTGAGCAGCAGTCTCTGTATGACAAAGATCATTCTTTTTTTAAAAAAAAAGAAAATTACCTTCTCGCGTTAGGAAAGCATAAATAACAGCTTGTATTTCATGGACAGATAATTTCATCATTTGATTATCACAAGGAGAGATGGAAAAGAATGGCTGAATCTGCTGCATGCATGACCATCAATTGGACTGCTATATATATTACATTCAGATTAGGCTGTAATGTATACCTTAAACTAGTACAGGGACGTAGGTAAAATGAACTAAAATCATCTTGAAGCAGCTTCGGCAGGCTTTTCTTGAGGGGGAGACGATCCCAAGAGGTCGATGTTTCCCACGCCTACAGTTGGTCCGATGCTACACCGATCGGTGTTGTGCATCGCAATGGCATCTTTTATCTTCTGAAACTGGAGGGAGTAGAAGAAAGAAGATGATCAGTCCAAGATGAAGTCAATGCACATATAATTTTATAAAATATATCAAAACTACTGAAGTAGAAATTTAAGTTCTTCAAGGCAGCTACTGTGTTGAAGTGTATGAACATAATGTTAAAAATATATCAAAACTATTGAAGTAGAAATTTAAGTTCTTGTAGGTAGCCACTGAGTTGCTCTTTTCTTTTTCTGTTTTGATCAGACAATCTAAGTTAACGAGCTCCGATCGAGCAACAAACTACATATCCTGACTTATAGATGCTGTGTGCTATCCGGTTTAGTCAGACGAGTGAGGAAAAAGATAATATAGTATAAGATGCGACCTAGGATTTCTATCCCAGTTTTATTCTCATTTGGGAGAAACAGAACCAGGATTTATCTTCTGACTCATGCCCTGTAATGGAGGAACTTTTAATACTTTTCTATAGCCTACCTTTACATTCTGAAGAATAAAGAAGTTGACTTACACTCACTAAATGCCATATGAGTTCATCTGCTTACCTTGGCTAAGGAGCACGAAAAAGATTCCAACAGCCCATCCGCGCCTCGGTAGAAATGGAAATAGGGAAGAACTCTAACGTTCAGCCTTTTACACATTGGCTTGTTCTCATCAAAATTCACCTTCAGGAAGAGCATTTGTGGATGTTCTTCTACGGTTTTGCAAAGCTGAGTATATTCAAAAGACGACGGAAACATATGTAAGTGGAAAAACATCTCAACATTGTTCAATCAAAATAAGAGAGAGGTATCATCAGTTTTAACCATTTTCAATGAAGAAACTGAACATAACCTCCGGTTTCTATTTTCAATGTTTCATGAAAGTGCATGCACTCAATAATAGATGTTCAAGAGATTTCACATAACATTCTCAGAGAACTAAAGATCGCCATCTATAGAACTCAAGTTCTCCAAAATATATGTGCTACAACACTTGAAACGTCCACAAGATTTGTTCACCAAAACAATTAGTTCAAGTGACACCGCTGCTAATTTATCTTCTCTTGTAGAAGCATGAAACAGTAATATAAGAACAAGAATGAAAAAAAAAGTGAAAAAAAAATTGAAATAGTCATACCACTTGAGGAATTTCAGTTTATTAAATGTTAACCATATAGATTTAAAAACCATCCAGAGGTATGTACCAGTATAAGATGGTACTACTATTGGTATGTGCGGTATTGGTATATCTAGTACTAGTTCAATATCGACACGTCCTAGTTTAATCTAGTGTCGATACGTTTAGTACCGGTACTATCCAGCATCAATACATTTAGTACTGGTGCCATATAAGTATGTGTGGTGTCGGTACCATCAAGTGTCAGCACATGTGGTATCGGTACCATCAAGTGTCGGTCTGTGTGGTACTAGCATCATCAAGTGTACCATTCCGTGCCATGATAGGTACATGGTACAGATGGCATTTTACACCTTGGTTAAATGTTATGAAAATTTGGTAAGCTACATTAGATATACATTCCCATTAAATATCAGGATGCAATTAATAGGATAATGGATCACATAACAAGCACTAAGAGCCCAACTATTACAGGAATGTAGCGGATTCAAAGTGATAGCATTTGTTATAAGAAGAAAGTGCAACCCTATTAGAGTAATTAGTTTTGCAAGCAGAGCAAGCAATTACAGATGAAGTGAGGTGTAAGTTTAGATGAGATTCTGATTCAACTACTGACAAGATATTAATCAAGATGGAATTGACTCACTATTATTCCATAGACCTTGGCCTGCATAGCAAGCATTTTCCAAATCCTTCTCAAACGAAAGCTAGAATCCTTGAGGACCTGGGTCTTCCTCAAGGCATTTTTCCTTTCAAATACTTAGGTGTTAATAGTAGTCCTGCTTATAACCATCTTTATCCCTACAAGGACAGTCTAAATGCCATTATATCCAAAATTCAATCTTGGCATGGGAAGCTTTTGAGCCAAGCTGGGCGTATTACTCTTGCTAGAAGTGTTTTAGCCTCTATGCCTCTTCATAATATTATTTCCACATGCCTCTCAAGAACGCAATTGGAAAGATTGAATGGGCCTATTAGAAAATTTATTTGGAAAAAAAAGATGCTGAAAAAAGTTTGCACCTAAGATGGGAGACTCTCATGAGACCCAGGGATCAAGGGGGGCTCTACATAAAGGATTTGGCTCTTATGAGTCCTACTATCAATTGTAGAAGGATTCTTGACAATCTTAATGGAAAGGATAATCTTTGGGTTAAGGTTTGTCATGCTAAATATGGCAATATTGACCCTTGGAATCTGTCATCTCACACACTTTCTAGTAGTAGAGCCTTGGAAGGCTCTGATGGCTGATCTTAAACTTATTAGGCCTTATCTAACTAGGAGTATTAATGATGGGAAGAGTACCCACATGACCAAACATCCTTGGTGTACTGATGTCCCTTTTGATTTTAAACCTACCTTTATTGATATTAATGTCGTGCCTAATCAGTGTGTCTCCTCTCTTATCCTCAATGACTCTTGGAATGTTGACAATATTCAAAGATGAAGTGGACAGGAAATTCTTTAGTCTATATCTAGTATTCCAATTCCTTTCACCCAACAAAATGATTATTGGAATGCTAGTACCCATGGTCTTTCTATTACCAAAAGTGTTTACAAGACTTTGTTAAATCAATGTATACCTGATATTGACTCTAGGCCAAGCTGGAAAAAACTTTAGAAACTTAGAATTTTGACTAATATCAAAATCTTTGGCTGGAAACTTATACATCAAAGGCTTCCTACTCATGACAGGCTCTCTAAAATTGGGGTGCATGGGCCGAATGTTTGTATGTTATGCAGGAAAGAGGAGAAATCTTGTGAACATCTATTTTACTCATGTGATTTTACTAAATCTGCTTTTAAAACCTTTAATCATTTTTTTGAGTTCCAAGAGTTGATGCAAACAGTACATAAATGAGCCTTTTGGCTTCTTTCAAATTCTTATTTCTGTATTTTGGAACTCATCTTGATCACTTACCGGCAAGTTTGGAAAGAAAGAAATACTGTAATTTTCCAAAATGATCCTACTAATGTGACTCGGGTCGAAAGAAATGCTTGGGCTGATTTTAAGGATCACTTGAAGGCGCATCAATTCACAAATTGTTGGAACAAAGATGGGTGTCCCACAAAGAAATATTGGATAAAACCCCCGGCAGGATTCCTAAAGGTGAACTCTAATGGTGCATGGGACAAGGATTCCAAAGATGCAGACATTGGCTATATTATCAGAGACAACAACGCTAGTGTGAAAGTGGCTGCTGTTGTGTTTTGTGAGTGCGATTCAGCCCTCTTTGCTGAACTTCTGGTGTTGAGAAGTGTTATGCAATATCTCTATTCAAATATTAAATTATAACAATATCTGGCAGTGATATTTGAAATGGATAGCATGGAGGCATTTAGCATCATCAAGGATCCTACTTTGTCTTTGGATGCAATCACCTATAATATTGTCCAAGAAATATCTTTTATATCCAGGACTAGGCGTATAGTTTTTTAACATGTGGATAGATCTTATAACTTAGCCGCAGATTTGGCAAAGTTATAAGATGTAATGCTGTCTGGTTGGATGAATAGCCTTTTCAACTCCAACGTCTTTTGTATTTTGATGCCTTAGGGCAGTGATCTTTCAATAAATTGCTTTCTTATAAAAAAAAGCATTTTCCAAATCACATATTGCAATATACAATCATGAAAAAAGAAAACAGCAAGTCCTTGAATATTGTAGTTTATAAAATAAAAGTTTAGAATAAGTGAATCAATTGAATAACAGAGAGTGACAGTTCAATCAGACAGCACAGGCGCATTATTTTGCTTCAAAGAATTTGAAGAATAACTCTAGCATGGTATAAGAAATTAAAAAAGAAAAGGCAACAGATAGTTTGTAGTCACCTTTGGGTACAAGGCTCGACAGGATGCACACCATGTACCATAAAACTCAACAATCACAAGTTTATCACCGGCTTCACTTAATGCATGTATAAACTCTTCGGTTGAATGAATATCAATCATATTTGGCCCAGGATTTTTCTCCCACCACTTGGGCTTCTCATCCTCAGCAACAACTGCATGAACCTGAAATGAACAGCCATCCAGTAAGTACGACAGTAAACACTTGGATTGTACAAAAAGACAACATGAACCTAAAATTTTCTCATAAGTAAATTTTCACACTAAGATCTCAAACAGAAAAAAATAACGTTAAATGCATTTAAAAAAATGCACTTGAAGATGGCTTGTAGAGGCAAACAGGCATGTCGATGACTGAAAGAACAAATTAATTAAGCCACTTGCCGGGTTTGACTGAGCAATTGATTAAGAAACCTGTGGATATCTCAAGATTACTCTATGTCCAACCAACGATGTTTCAGTCAGAAATTAGTTAAGAATGTCGAAAACCACAAAGGTTTTCCTGAAATTACAGCAGTCTCTATAAACGTCAATATCCTTAAAATTTCAGTCATATCTATGCCTACTTGTCAAATATGAGAAGTATTTCTCTAAAACTCAAATGATTAGGCAAAAAAAAGTAGATAACTTAGTCAAAATAGTGACCCTTTAGTAAACTCATTCACCAGTCAAGGGAGGATTAATATGCCATTGGCCGAGTCAAAACCATGAGGACCAGTAATCTTGGTGGATCGTTCGAATTTTAAACTACTCAAAGCACAAACATTGTATCAATCAGATCAACGGGGCCTTAGACCACCACATATCCACATAGCATACGAGGAGTTCTGTTGCTCAAAGCTAGTGCATTGCCCCAAAAGAAGCCACCAAGCTAGCGTTATTCCAAAAAGATGAAATGATATGAGAATTATCAAACAAGTTCGGGAGTATTATCCAAAAAAAGGAATCTCTTAAACGCCTACTAACTATAATGCAGCTAAAGCAGTCTCATTTTTCTTTTACCACGACTTGTTGTTTAGTAGTATCGATTGTAGCAATTAGCAAACAAATAGATATATACTCAAAAGCTTGTATCAAGTAATCAAAAAAAGGAATCTCTTAAACGCCTACTAACTATAATGCAGCTAAAGCTGTCTCATTTTTCTTTTACCACGACTTGTTGTTTAGTAGTATCGATTGTAGCAATTAGCAAACAAATAGATATATACTCAAAAGCATGTATCAAGTAATCAAGATATGTTACCGAGGGAGCCAAGTCCTCTGAACTAGTAATCTCTCAAAATCAAGCATACTAGGAAATTCACTAGTGACTTCTCAAAATTCAATTTTGATCTACCCAGTCACCACAGCTAGGTCTTTACCGTCCGAATAAACCAACATCATTATGATTGGGCTACCACAAACTTGCACGAACAAAATAAAAGAAGCGCAGAAGAAACAAGGGTTTCAAAATAATGAGTCCTACCTTCAAGCGAGCCAATCGCCGGGGCAGGAAGGCGAGGGGCGTGGCACCAGCAGGCGGTTTGCACGAGACGATTAGCGGATGCGAACGCTGAAGGGGCGGGAGAAGTGGAGCGGGAGGAGGGACGATGAGGGACAGGCGGTGGAGGGCATCCGCCATCGAGAGGTGAGAAGGATGCAGGGTCCAAAGAAGGAGAAGAAGCTGCTCCTCTTGGCGTTCTCTTCCACCTCCTCCTTAGACGTTGCTGCCGGCGGCGGCTCCTCCTCCTCCTCCTCCTCCAAGTCTCTTCAGCCGCTCTCCCTGCTGCCCAGGGAGGAGAGAAGCGGAGAGGAAGGTCGATGGCACAGTATGGAAGGGGTTATAGATTGTGGCCGCGGTGAGTTGAGTGGCTCATGAGAGGCGCTCGTTGCCGTGGAAACTTGTGGTGAAGCGTCTTCCTGTACGGACGGAAGTTGGGCCGCGTAGTCAGCCTTCAGCTGTGTGCTTACTGTTGTCTCTTTTTCTATTAATGGAAAAATCTACGCTATCATAACCATTTTTATTTGACCTCCTACTAAACCATAAATCCATTTTCGTATCTAGTCATTTTTGCACAAGACATATCGAGAATATATTTTATACAAAAAAATAATCTTTTTTATACGGAAAATTCTTTTTAAAATTAGTTCATTTTAATTTTAAGAAAAAAAATTACTCAACAAGCCCTGCTTCCTTGGACAGAATCCATAGAGAAAAAAAATAACACATTGAATATATGTAAATGCTACTAGATTCAATATATTTTTTATTCTTTTTATTATATTTTTTATAAAACAATATGCTCAATTTTGCTATAGAATAATAATATTTTTCATAAATCTTAAAATAAAAAATTCATCTTAATCTGATTATTGCTTTAAATTCTTTCCCCTCCATGGCAGGACCATTGATGAGAATATGAGAATATTTAATCACGACACAAATCTCAAAGCATGATTTAACGACCATTTTTTATATTAAACCTTAGCTTTAATTATTTTAATTAAAATTTTAGTTAATATATCCATAGTAATACATTTAAGAGCTATATATAGCTCATAAAATAAAGATTTAATTTAAAATTATTTTATAATTAATATGATTATTAATATAAAAATATATACAAAACAAGTTTACTTATATATATTTAGGTTTGAATTTACCACTAACACATGTGATAATACATACCAAGCCCAAAAAAATGGAAAAACCAAAAAATTTAAATAGTAATTTTTTTTTAAAGAAAACTAATCTGATTTATTTTGTACCCTTATATATGTAAAAGAATATACCAAATTAAATGTATAATTAAAATTTAGAAAAAAAAACTTTTATTGGTCTCGGGGCTTTACCATTATCGGTTCGAATTTCCGAATGCTCGATGTGCTCGATTGACGGTTTGTGCGTGGATAAACAAAACCCTCAACATTTTTATCCGTGAAATCTGGGGAGTTGATGAATTGAAGGGGGTAAAGCGAAAACGAGTGCTCTAGGGTTCTTCCTCGGCCACCTCGCCTCGCCATACCCCACAGGGAGTTCAGTCCTCCATGGCGGTTGCGCTGCGGCCGCTTTCGGCATCCGTAGTCTCTTCTGTTGAAGATGTCTCGTATATCCGCAAGGGCTCCTTCTTGCCTATTCCCAAGCTCTTGGTAACTGGACCGAGATCTATCGCCGCTGGTCTAAGGAGAAAAGTTTCCTGGAGATGTGATTCGCGCTCCTCCGATAGCTATGAGCACATACCCAAGCAGTTCCGGGAGGAAAATCTGAAGGAGGGATGTAAGTTCGTCATGCCTCTTACCAGGAAGAAAGAATATGTTCGTTCCTTTAGCGTGATTGCTTAGATTTTTCCTTTTTCGCAGATATATTGTTGTGCGTAAGTTGCTTTTGTACATGTTGATATAAAGTCGTAAGTTTTTTTATCTTCGTCAAGTCTTTAAAACTTATTTTATTGTTCATCCATAATTTTTAATAGAAAGTGGGTGGCTCAGCGAGAGAACTTAATTTCGTGATGCAAGAGATAATCAAAATACAATATTTTAATAACGAACTGGGAAACAAAAAGATCAATCCACAGAAAGGAAAAACAATCTCATTCCGTCAGACAGAGCATGCAAATTAATGCCTATTTGCAATAATCTAATTCCGTCAGAAGCTTCTCCAACCTTCAATCAGACGTTAGCCCCCACTCCATTAGTTGAGAAACCCATGGGGAACTTCACAACTGTTGACAAAGTTTACAAGTTGAGTGGGTGGAGAAGAACCCAAGAGGGATCCCACCTCCAAGTAATAGAGTTCGATACAGTGGATAGGTTTTGTTAATTTGAGGTTAGGTAAAAGTTTCTCCCATCATGGCAAGGAAATAGTGTACTTGAAAGCAATATGCCAACAGAGGGATGCAAGAGCTCAAAAATATTGGCCCTCAATCTCTAACAGAAGTGGAAGTTTAGAAGAAATATCTTGTTATACACGAGACCATTCATTTGTATTATGCTCTTGAAACCGATCCTTCCTAGCAAAATATTTACGATTGACTACAGACAGAGCACAGTTCGCTGAAGTTGTAGGATCACTACAATGCAAAGAGTCTTAGAAAATTCTCGTTAGCCTTCAAGTTTATACACCAATATGGAGATCACCATTTTCCTTTAGTATGATAACAAAGTTCTAGTTGGTGAGGCATCCAATGCCACTGTAATATTCCTCACAACTCCATAATAAGTCCTTTCCTAGCTTGACAAGGTATTTAAAGATAGATAAAAGTTATATTGTAACAATGTTGATTTAGACTAATGACCTTCCCTGGACAGTATGTTGGCCCTCCATAAAGCTAAGATGTTATTATTCTTTGTAATAAGGGAATGTTGTTTGATCTCAATGGTTTTCCAAGGCGAATGGGATGGCCAAGCTATTGAGTGGAAAAGCATAGCTTGAACACCTAAGCATGGAAGCTAAAACATATGCCTTGTGAGTATTTGTGAGCTGCACTGATGATTATCTAAAACTAACCTTTAGACCTGAACACATTTCAAAAGAAAGATTCATAAATTTAAGATTAGTAGTGCCATCGTAATAACATGTAGAAAAATCATAAAATTATCAGCCTAGTGAAGTGTAGAATGATCAGTTGGAAGCATGTTTAATAAACATTGATTAAACATCAGCCACAAGGATGACTGCATGAGTAGGGAGATTCCGAATCCCTCATCTCAAACCCCTCTTTTGTGAAAAACAAGAACCGGGAATGCCATCAAGAAGAACAGAATTGGTTGGTTTGAAGGGTATCCATGACCTGATCAACCCATGTGGCTGGAAATCCTTTATTGTGAAGGAGATTATGAATGAGTAATAAGCTTTTTCCATGTCAACATAAATCATCTCACACCATCCAGCTTATGAGAACGATATTCATGAGCAACCTCGTTCGCATTCATGAAGGAGATGTGAATAGAATTATCATTCTATAAATCAACCCATGTGGCTGGAAATCCTCTATTGTGAAGGAGATTATGAATGAGTAATAAGCTTTTTCCATGTCAACATAAATCATCTCACACTATCCAGCATATGAGAACGACATGCATGAGCAACCTCGTTCACATTCACCAAGGAGATGAGAGTAGAATTATCAATCTATAAAAATTTTTAAGCAATAAGTGAATAAGCTTCTTTTGATTTTAACTAGCTTGTTGGAAAAATTGGTCTAAGGTTGGAAGTGGAGGATGCCTATTCTCTGTGTGATGAGTTAGGACTACACAACACAGACCTCGACATGTAAAGCCTTAGATTTGGCTTAACTGTGAATCAGGGGACAAGTAAAACAACTTAATTCTTGATCAGGTGCAAGGATGATATGGGCACAGGGACTTAGGGCTAGTTTGGTTCTGCTCTGTTGCCGCAGGTGCGCTATCACTGTAGCACTTGATGTTAAGGGTGTTTGGTGGATATAACTAGACCTGGTAAAACTTGACACGACCCGACTCGACACGAAGTTAGGCGGGTTCGGGTCAGCCATAATCGTGTTCGGGTCATAAACAGGTCAATCCGTTTATGACCCGAAAATAATCGGGTCGTGTCAGGTTGTAAACGGGTTGACCCGCTTAACCCGATTACATTATATATTTATATATATGTAATTTAAATATAGGTTCACTAATTCTTTTTGCTAGCCCATAAGCCCAAATATCTTTTAACCTAGATTTCGGCCCATTCATACCAAATTTTTATTAATTTTAATATAATTTTTATCAATTTATTATCTATGTTTAAAATATGAATGATAAACGGGTTATTCGGGTCATGTCGGGTTGACCCGATTATATATGGGTCGTGTTTGGGTTAGACAGTTTGACTCAATTAGGTAAACGGGTCGTGTTCAGGTTGGCTTAAACAGGTCGCGGGTCACAGCTGACATGACCCGTTTATGATTCACTGACCCGAATTGCCAGGTCTAGATATAACTGTGCTGTCACTGTAACAACTATTATTAAAATTATTTTATAGATTCATTATGTTGTTAATAAATAAATAAATATTAATTTAATAAAATATATTAAAAGTATAATTATATAAATAAATATTATTTTAATAAAATATAATTAAATAATTAATTTTAATATAAAATTTAATTATTATTTTTTAAAATATATAAATTGATATTATATATATTTATATTAAAAAATAATTATTTCAATAAAATTATTAAATTTTATAAGATTAACCGCCGGCCAGAGGTGGAGAAGAAGATCTGGAGACTCGCTGAAATAGTACGTCGATTTTCCCTCTCGTCTGACCTCGCCGTCACCGGAGTGCTCGTTCGGACGCCCGCTGCTCGCTGCCTGAGGGAAGGAGGAGGTGGTGAAGAGAGGTCCGCCGCTAGCAGGAAAGACGGGCTCCTTCGTCGCCGTCCGTAGTTTGGGGAAGGCGAACGAGACGGAGTGCTCGTCCGGACGCCCGCTGCTCGCTGCCTGAGGGAAGGAGGAGGTGGCGAACAGAGGTCCGCCGCTCGCAGGGAAGACGAGCTCCTTCGTCGCCGTCCGTAGTTCGGGGAAGGCAGAAGGTCTCGTCCGCCTCCACTCGCCATCTTCCACTGCTGGGGGAAGGATGTCGCCGCCGTGTGGAGTCGCCTGAGAAGGGGTGAGTCTCTCCTCAACGCGATTCTCCTCCACGACCTAGGGAAATCGAGCGGCGGCGAAGGTTCTCAGGTGACGAGATGAAAATCGACTCAGGGAAATCTACGCTGCTGGGATTCAACCTCGCTCTCACCCCCAAATACAGGCACACGCGTCGAGGTAACTACGCAACCCCCAAAGAAGGGGGGAAGCCTGCTTTCATGTATAGTTAAAATTTTACTACTGTTTCAACGCACAATTCTCTAAAAGCTGGATGAAATTACATTGCTTCTGCTGCCCTTTGGTTCGCCGTAGGAAGCACGACACCTGCAAACGGGCCCTTAATGATCTATACAAGTAACATGAAGGGTGTCAATTTTGCTCTTCTAATTAATCCAAATTGAGTCATATGGAGATGTATTTCACTCATGCCCAAGCGATTTGAGTTGAGTAAACAAAGAAGTTTGTTATTCATGCTCGAGTGATTATTCAAGAGTTTGACTTCTCAAGTGACAAAACAATTCATTCAAAAGCATCCAAAGATATTCACAAGAAACCCAAGCAAAATGATGCCATGAAAGTATTTAATAGGTGAGTGGACAAGAGAATTGTTTGAGCAACCAAGCAAGGAGAGGCACACAAGGTTGTTGGGATCGAGTTGTTATCTATAAATAATGAAGGTTCCATAAGATCTGATTGTTGTTGTGTAGGATGAAAAGATCATATCAAATAAATACAGATTTATTTTAGAATCGAGTTCATAGGATCACATGGAGAGGCACACAAGCTTGTTAGGATCAAGTTGTTACCTGTGATTTGTGAAGGAACCCTAATCGAGATTGTAAGATTGATGTGTAGGATGATGATCTAATCAAATAATTAAAAACTATTTTAATAGACATATGAAACATACTATAAGAAAATGGAACATAAATGTACTATAATACCAATTAAATTGCAACAAATTTACAACATGATTATGCTATTTAATGCATGGTTTACAGTTTCGTTCTGTACCTGCCGAAATTTCGGTCCGGTATCGGTTTGACGAGCCACCAAGCTCGGACCAGTCGTTGGAGCTTCACCCAGGCGGACGGGAGGCGGAAGGGGGTGGCTAAAGTGGGGAAGCTCCTCTTCAGCTCGCGGCAACTTCCCGCGGAAGCGAGGCGCAGCCAACGCAGGAGCGGGAGCAGCGGAAGCTCTGCCTGGAGCTTCTGTCGTGAGCAGGAGCTCCGCTAGGATCTTCCGCCGCGATCAGGAGCTCCGCTAGGATCTTCCGCCGCGATCAGGAGCTCCGCCTGGAGCTTCCGTTGGTCAGAAGTGGAAGGAGTAGCCGACACGGGAACAAGAGCGGGAGATGGATGGGGGAGCAGGAGCAGGTGCGGGAGATTGGACAAAACCGTTCGATTTTTCACCGGTACTTACCGACGGACCGAAAGTTTAAACCTTGATTTAATGTTTTGCATTTTCTAAATAGTAAATGAATTAAATACTAATAATTAAAGGAAAAATGAAATAAAAGTTTATTTTAATAAAAAAATCATTCACATACTACAAGCAATTGGAACACTTTGAGGCTCCCTATTGTATTTGTTGTGTGTTTTGTATTCTGACTATGGAATCGATGTAATAGTTGTAACTGCACATAGTATAGCTGCTGACTTTCATTGTGTTCGCAAGTCGTGGTGAGTTGAAGGCTCATAGTTTGAGAAGTCAGTCTAGCTGCACTACTTTATTTATTTTTTTCTTTAGCAAAAAATTTGGGTGCATGATACATAGAACAAGAACCAAGAAATTTTTGTGAAAGATGAAGATGATCAGGTTTCCCTTTAAGTAAATCCTGAAATAGCAATAAAACTTCTTTGCTAATTGAGTCCTGAGTTTGATGTAAAATTCTGTTGTAAGACCTTCACCTCAAGGTTTCGAAGCTCGAACTGAGGTCCTTAGTACCTGACAAAATTTCGTTTGCATAGAATGGGTAATCAAAACATGGAAGTTAAGATTTTCATATTCCTAAGGAGTAAGGAGCATCCAATTAGTTTCCAAATCAAACTGAGTAGAAGCTGAGAAAAATAGCTTAGTGCTAGAGTAGACAAGCAGCAACCTCCTTATGATCCGATAGTGTAGATCCATTATGCTCTAAAGGAGCCAATACAGTTTCTCCATTGTCTTCCATTTCTAACAACGTGGGATAGCTTAATACTGTTGTCATTATCAGTAAGACATCTAGTCGCCATACGCTGTTCGAGAAAGTGTTTAACGCCCCATATTGTTTGTCAAGTGTGAGTTTTAAGTTCTTGGGTTCCACCTCTCAGCATAAGAGAGTTTTCTTGTTTCCCTAATCGCAATCAAAGTGTTTGGACTTAGTTTTCATTGTTTTCAGCTGACTGAGATTTTCTTGTCTAGTTCTTTGTAGGTTGAAGTTCCATAGCTTGTGGAATCTTCTGGGATCATGCACAAGAATTTTGTTTAGATATGGAAGCAAAAGATTGCGACATGTTTTAAAGGTGGTCATTGAAAAAACTTTAAGTTAATATTTTCTTGAACTTCAGAGGCTTTAAGGAAAAAGAGTTACAATTTGGCAGTAAACACGGAGAATGTTAAGAGAATGACCTGATAGGTTCGTGTGTGCACCTTCAGCATTGGTGAGAGGAAAATCATCCAGAACAAGTAAGAGATCCTAATGCAGATTTTGTGATATTAAAATCTCCACTAATAACCATTAGAGTGGACATGTTGAATAAAAGCCTAAATTCATTTAAAATGCATTTCTTTTTGAATGACGGGGGTTATAGTTTATAATATCGGTACCCAAATCAATATTAACAGATGAAAAAAATATATTGGCAGATGACGAGGGACTATATTGGCAGATTTGAATAGGAAAACAAGTTAAAATCTTGAAAGTATAGAAAGTGCAATAAAATATATTAGAAGGTGAAATTTTTTATGATTTTATTTCTAAACTTGCTTGTAAGAAATGAATTCAAATTAAGATATGCATTATATATGCAATCTAATAAATTTATCATATCTTGTGACTTGTAGGCACCAATATGTCAGAAACTCTCATAATGTTGTAAACTGTTATTTGTTTGTATTACATTGATATTTAATTATAGTTTACTTAAAATTAATTTATTATTTTAAATTATTATTTAACATGTGTATCCTCGAAGGCAAAGAAATTTAAGCATATGAAGAAAAGAAGATGATTGAAAAATAAATCATAGAGGAATATGGTAGAGGAGTTGCGGGAGGCAGCGAATCTATAGTTTATCGATGACACCACATAGGGTTGTAATAGAGCATTGGTTTTGAACAACATAGCTAGAGAAGTTCACCAAACTAGGGTTTTAAAAACTGTTATGTAGTGCTAGTATAGTGATTTGGTATACTGATATACACTGGTATTTACAACCTTGCACCAAACCACTCGAATTACTGAGGATAAAAAAAAAAAGGAAGAGAGATGGCTGATGATAGAACATATGGCTTTATGGTTTATTTTTGTTTGCCTTTGGTATCTCTTTATTTTTATAGATATTATACCTTGGCTTATTCACGGATGATAAAAGATGGACGGGAAGTATCTAACTTCTTATCTGTCACCTCTCCCCTCCCACTCTCCCTATTTTTTTTTTCCTTTTTGTTCCTCTTTTACTTTATTTTTTCTCTCTTGTATTAGATCACCCCAACTTGAAATCATTCACTTTCAAGATCATTGATTTAAAGTCAAAATCAAGTGACATCAAATCAATACAATAAGACATAATCAACTCATTTCATAGTGAGATAAGTCTTTTCACTATCATCGGTAAACTTTTTGAAGGATATCTCCATTTTCAAGATTTATGATGAACACATAATTCTGGTCCAGAATCAGCAGAAGCCGCACACTATAAAAAGGTTGTTAAAGGTATTGACATCATTGATGACATAATTTAGTTGCTTCTGAAGGAGCGTGGTACTAATCATATTGCGAAAGATTATGTAATCACGGAATCATTACAATCCCTATCCTCTTCTCAAAGAGTGATAAAGCCACAAGAGAGTCTAGATGCATCAATTGATGCAAAGTTGAGCTAGCACTTCCACTTAAATTTTTAATGAGAGAAGATAAAATAGATTAGATTTTGGTTTATTGAAAATAAATATTAGAACAATCTCATAAGATGTTTCACCTGAATTCTTCACTTCTGTCAATTTCTCTAATACTCCAAAACATAATAGTTGCATGCTTATGAGACATAGTAAGGGTGAAACATGTGAAGCATGACTACAATGAATACAATTTTAGTTAGACTCCATTGCTTTTTTTTTATTCAACCACAGCATCAATTACATTTGAATGCATGTTAAAGCCACGTAGTTTGGCCCATTTAGAAGAGAAGCATTATGCAAATTATTAGTAACAATATAGAGGGAGCCTAGGTGTGTATCTTCCCTTGATGAGTCTTTTACCACTAGAATCAAGGAAGGAGACAGGGATGCTGGAGATTCTTTCCTCTTTAATGCTCTTCCAGTTTTGGAGTAGCAACCCCCCTTGGCAAATCAAGAGCATAGGCTAGCACTACAAACAAAGGGGATGCAAGAGCCAGATAGGAGACTAGTTTCCTAATCACTTTAGCTTCTAGTGTTTCATCCAAAATGTAGGCAGTAAGATTTCTGGTGAAGTTTTCTAATGATTCGTTAGATCAAGAGCAGGCCAAAAAATTGTCAGCCTCTAAGGAATATTAGCATTAATAAAATATTTGGTCCATTTGACTTTGAATTCCATTTTTGAGCATAGAAGAAAACCGTGAGGCTAAAATAGTAGTTCTGAGTTATCGGGTTTGAGAAGCTAATAATTGAAGCCCTTGAGAGGGTACGATGTCATCCTGAAGCTCCTACGGGACGAGTCTTTCCCCCAATCATCGATTTCAAGGAAAAACTTTGTTGCAGCGAAGACATAATCTAAGGAAATATTATGCTCTGATGGGACATAAGTTCTAGTTGGATCATATGTAATCATTTTTCATTTGCTATATTTCAGTCTTTCGATATGGTTGAGTGAGGTAAAATGTTGATATTGTGAGTGTTTTGTTGAGTCTTAGTTGAATCATCAGACATCATCTTCAATTTTGAGATCAACGGCAAGAAGATTATCAACGAGCTTTTATGTTCTCTACTGGATTGTTCTTGTTTTCTTTTGCCTTTTATATATCAACAAGTTCAGCCTTTTATTAGCCATTTTTAATGAAATTTGATTTTAAATAGAGTTTCTTTATTTAAGAGGTTATGGAGAAAGTAATTTAGGGTTTTAGGAGTGGGGTTTTAGTTGAATATGAAGGTATTGTATCAAAACCTCACGTACTCGCTCTCCTTCATATTGATACTGTAGGCATGGGTACAATACACATCACTATTATACTACTCCATCATATAGTCTTGTAACATTTCATTTGATGGAGAAGTCTTCAAATCTGAGGTCTCCATGAAATAATCATAAGTGTTTTAACTTTCATACATCTGAATTTACTTGGAGTTGCATAAGATGGTGGAGCGTTGCTTCAGCACAACTCACCTGTATCTTTTTGCTCATATATGATAAATTGTTGCATTAATTAACAATTTCTTTGTCATGATAATAATATTAGACCATAAAGCAGAATAGTTTAAACCAAGGTTTGAAGGAATGGTCGAACCAAATGTACCGATTTGTTGTCGGATCAGTGGTATTGACTGGTTCCGCTCTAGAGTGTTCGCCTCTGCTCTGCGTGGAGTATCCACGTTCCACTGTGCTGGGAACTTTCACTCGTCCACTAGAGCTTTCGTCTCGAGCGTCCTCTCCGCCTGGAGCTTTCGCCTTGAGCATCAGCCTGGAGTTTTTGCCTCATAGTGTCCGCTCTGCATAGAGCTTCTGGCCGAAGCGTATGCTCATAGATAATCCACTAGAGCTTTCGGAGTGTTCACTGGAGGTTGTGCGTGGAGTGTTCGCTTTGAGCTTCCGCTCTGCTTAGCATGTTTGCCCGGAGCTTCTGGACGCGCTGCGTTGCCACTACTTGGTCTGTTCTGGACTAGTGTCGGACTGGTTTCTGGTTTGGATCAATTTTTAAATCATTGGTATAGACCTCTATATATCGTCCAAGTGTGCAGGATAAGCGCTCCATGTTTTCATCGCTCTTATTACATAATAAGCATTTTGTATTATTACATACATATCTCTCATTTCTATAATTTGTTAAGGGTTGATAACTTTTCTTGAAATAACAATCAAGTGAAGAATGAGAACAAGGGATGTACCTCTTATACCTAACCATATGATTCCAAGTTACTTTTCTTGTCTTAGGTCAAACAATCTCATAAAGTTATTCTAGAGAGAATTCTATTATATCTTCGTGGATCCATCATACCTCATATGTACTGGATCTTATGTAGTTGTGCGCATGGTTTAAAATACCGGTCTGGTGGCTCGGTATGATTGGCTGCCGGACTGGTATGGCATTGCCATCTTCCTTTCTTCCTTTTTGAATAAGGTTTTTACGTGTGTAATTGCTTGTCCGAAGGATTTACAAAGACAAACTCTTCCACCTTACAAAGAATGTAAGGCTTAGCATTTAGTAATTGCAAGACTTTGAAGACCATGTTGCTGATACTTCACTCTTGAATTTATGAAGCTTTTTCATGCGAAATCAAAGAAAAAAAATGTAACTGCGACCATGGTAAGGTATACTATTACTAGGGAAAATATTAGTTGCACTCAAGTAACTAGTAATATTAGGTTCACTTGAATACACCCAAGTGACTACTAATATTAGGGATAATAGTAGCTGCACTTAAACTTGTATCACCCTTCTCTCAGAAAGAGCACAAATGCTTCTAAATTATATTACACACACGTTTGCAGTAAGGTTGCCAGATTGAGATCCTGAATATGGGCACAAGGCAAGCTGGGTGTATGACTTAATGATCTATACAAGTAACATGAAGGGTGTCAATTTTGCTCTTCTAATTGATCCAAATTGAGTCATATGGAGAAGTATTTCACTCATGCCCAAGCAATTTGAGTTGAGTAACAAAGAAATTTGTTATTCATGCTTGAGTGATTATTCAAGAGTTTGACTTCTCAAGAGACCAAGCAATTCATTCAAAAGCATCCAAAAGATATTCACAAGAAACCCAAGCAAAATGATGCCATGAAAGTATTTAACGGGCTGAGTGGACAAGAGAATTATTGAGCAACCAAGTGAGGAGAGGCACACAAGGTTGTTGGGATCGAGTTGTTACAAGTAAATAATGAAGGTTTCATAAGATTTGATTGTCGATGTATAAGATCTGATTGTCGATGTGTGGGATGAAAAGATCCTATCAAATAAATATAAATTTATTTTAGAATCGAGTTCATAGGATCACAAGGAGAGGCACACAAGCTTGTTAGGATCAAGTTGTTTCCGGTGATTTGTGAAGGTACCCTAATTGAGATTGTAAGATTGATGTGTAGGATGATGATCTAATCAAATAATTAAAAATTATTTTAATAGGCATATGAAACGTATTATAAGAAAATGGAACATAAATGTACTTTAATGCCAATTAAATTGCAACAAATTCACAAAATGATTTTTCTGTTTAATGTTTGCATTTTTTAAATAGTAAATGAATTAAATGTTAATAATTAAAGGAAAAGTCAAATAAAAAATTATTCACATACTATAAGAAATTGGAACACTTTGAGGTTCCCTATTGTGTTTGTTGTGTGTTTTATATTCTGACTATGGAATCGGTGTAATAGTTGTAACTGCACATCATATAGCTGCTGTCTTTCATTGTGTTTTCAAGTCGTGGTGAGTTGAAGGCTCATAGTTTGAGAAGCTAGTCTATCTGCACTACTTTATTTATATTTTTCTTTAGCGAAAAATTTGGATGCATGATACATAGAACAAGAACCAAGAAATTTTTGTGAAAGATGAAGGGCAAGTTTGATAAGGTTGAAGCTTCTAATTTTTGGCGAGTTTAACCAGAGCTGGTTGGAAAAGCAGAGACTGTTTGTGTAAAATAGCTGATCAAGATAGCAGCTTAGAAATGTTGTGTTGTGTTGTTTATTTTTATTGAGTGAAAAATTTATGAGTACATATAAAATTTTATAAATTACAATAGAAATAAATTTTTCTAATATATACAATTTAAAAATATCTAATACAACAATACATATTTTTGTGAGTTACTACATGTGTGTTTTTCATCTCGATGACTAGTCCTAAAAATTTTTTTTGCAAGAGTTCCCTCTATATGTTAGATGTAGAATTCTGCATACATAACATATATATCACAATGTAATATAGAGTAACCATAATACATCACAAGTATAGAACAATATGAACTTGCAAATGTATAAAATTGAAAAATATAACCAAACTCGTATATACATCATGATGCATAACAAAGATGCATAACAAAGCAACATTCATAAACTAGACATCAATATCATTTGGTAACTAATGTAAATATTGGAATGCAAAGTAAATATCGCTGCATGCCTTACAACAACTTCTGAATCCTGATTGATCTTTAACTCAGCTTCAAAGTTGTAGAAGCTCTTCTCAATTGTTATGAACGTAGAGTACTTGTCATCTTGCGTAAGGTTAAGTCCAATTTGACGATTTCATTGATTATAGAACTACAATTTTTTCTTTCAAACTTTTGTTTTCCCCTACACTAGTCTTCCGGATAATAGTGAGGAGATGCTTCAGCAGCGAGGAGGAGGTGGAGTTGCAGCTGCAGTTGGAGATGCTTCAGTGGCAAGGAGGTGGAGATGCGGCTGAAGTGCAGCTGAAGCTGGAGATGCTTCAACGGTGAGGAGGAGGTGGAGATGCGGCTGCAGCTGGAGATGCTTCAGCGACGAGGAGGTGGAGATGCGGCTGGAGCTGGAGCAGCGACGAAAAGTAGCAGCGAGGACCTAACGGTGAAGAGTTGAGGAGCGTCGGCATTGGCGAGGAGTCGATGAGGTGTGAGATTGGCGAAGACGCAAAGCGACGAGGAGATCGGTGAAGAGGTTAGCACTAAAACTCAACTAACTTAGGGGAATTTAGGGCAAGGGCATACACTGGGTGGTGGCGATGGCAGGAGGCTGTGACGAATGCTGGCGGCAATGGGAGAAAGCTTGGAGCGATCGCAGGCGAGAGGCGGAGAGCACTGTTCGCACACAGCCGCATTGGAGTCGAGCAAGCTAGTTTTGATGGCTTACAGTTGGCTACCAGCCAAACACGTAAGGTTCCCAATCTTTTGGCTGCCCACAAACATAGAAGCCAGCGGGCAGCCTTACCAAACGTAGTCGAAGATGACCAAGCTTCCCTTTAAGTAATTCTTGAAATAGCAATAAAACTTCTTTGCTAATTGAGTTCTGAGTTAGATGTAGAATTCTGTTGTAAGACCTTTTGATCTCAGGGTTTTATTCGAACTGAGGTCCTTAGTAGTAGACAAAATTTTGTTTGCATTGAATGGGTAATCAAAACATGGAAGTTAAGATTTTCAGATGACTAAGGAGCATCCAATTAGTTTCCAAATCAAACTGAGCAGAGGCTGAGAAAAATAACTTAGTGCTAGAGTAGACAAGCAGCAACCTCCTTATGATCCGCTAGTGTAGATCCATTATGTTCTAAAGGAGCTAATACAGTTTCTCCATTGTCCTCCATTTGCAACAACGTGGAATAGCTTAATACTCTTGTCACTATCAATAAGACATCTAGTCACCATATGCTGTTCAAGAAAGTGTTTAGCGCCCCATATTGTTTGTCAAGTGTGAGTTTTAAGTTCTTGGGTTCCACCTCTCGAGAGTTTTCTTGTTTTCCTAATCGCAATCTATTACGGACCCATTAGTGTTAGTAGGTTATTAATAAGTGGATCCGGGTTGACATGTCATACCTGGTCCGCTAAGTAGGAAGAGTCTATAAATAAGAGCCTAGGGTTAGAGTTGAGTCTTGTCTAGAATATTTGTTTTGTCTACTTTGGCGTGCTCTTGCACGAGTTCCTATCAAATTGGTCCGACCTGCTGGATCGATCGTCGGGGAACCGGTTGTCCGGCGACGGATAAAGGCGGAAGAGATTCCGTTGTCGGTGGTAGATCTAGTCGGTTGATTTATTATCGTTGATCAAGCCGAAAAAAACCCTAGGGCGTGCTCTCGCCTGATCGTCCGCCACCATCTTCACATCGCTGTTGTTTTCTCCGCCACATCCATCCATTGCAATCGCCTTCAATCCCTCTTCACATCGTCAAATCCGCCGCCATCAACGTCCTCTCGCTATCCTCCATCTCCTTCCGCGACCAGGTCTTCCACACTGCCCAACCCTAACACCAGCCGCCAACGTCACCTGGGCAGGAACCTGCTTGTTTTTCCTCAGGCGGCTCTCTCCAGCAACACGTGAGCAGTGAATCAGGCGGAATCGAAGACACAAATTGCGGCGGGTTTCGAGCGAAGTGGAGGAGGTTTCGGCGGCTGAGTTCTTCAGATCTGTCGCCGACAACGAGGTTGCGGCGGCATCCAGGCGGAACGGCGGGTCCTTTCTTCCGCGACGGCTGCGACTGGCGCGCGTGACGGAGGGCGGAGGCGACATCCTAGTTCCGCGGACAGACGGAGCAGCGCCGGGAGTCTCCATCTCATCCTGCCACCATTCCTTGCGGCGACGGCTACTGAAGTGACGACCGGCGAGCTCTCTGCCGGAACCCTAGCCGGCATCGAGCACCACTGACCGGAGGGCTCTCTGACGGAGCAGGCGCGTGGTGCGGTGGAAGTACTGTAGCTGTTTAGGAACCCAAAAAAGCTGGTACTCTGCGTGTACTGTAGTAGCACTGTAGCAAAAATATTTCAAAAAAAAAAATCTGAAGGATGACTACACGTAGTGAGGCTAGATTGGAGGCTTTGGAGAAATCAGTAGTAGAAGTGCAAAGTACTTTGGCGATTATACGAGAGGAACTACAGTCTGCAAGAGAGAGTAGGAGGATTGAAGTGCAGACAGCAGCAGAAGAGCGGCATCTACACCGGGAGGAAATCGCTGGATTTAAGAGGCGCCAGGAGGAGATGGAGCAATACTATGGGGTGATTGATGAGTTAACGGGTGAAGTGAGGAACTTGGCTGCAACGTTAACAAGCAGGTGAGACGAGCAAAGGGAGGGTTCAACGGGCCCTCATCATCGCCCAGGCAAGGAGCCATACCGCCCACCTCCTTCACGGGAGCATTGGCCCCCACCAGAGGCAAACATGAGACCGAACAAAACAGAAATCATTGGGGAGAAGAACCAAACAGGGGGATGATTTCGGGGGAGAATATGCGGTGGATCCATAAGTGCATAGAGCTGTCAGGATTTGATGGAACTGATCTCGTATGATGGATTGCACGGGCTGAGCAGTACTTTGATAGCAAGGGGACGACAGATGAATACAAGGTCCCGATGGCTTTTGTGAGCATGGAGAGCTCAGCAGGACACTGGTTTCGGTGGTTGAGGCGGAGGACTCCCAATCTGACATGGGGGAGGCTGAAAGAAGAAATGCTACAGCGCTATAGTGAGTTCCCAGCCACTTCAGCCTATGAGCGTCTGACAGCCTTAGAACAGGGTCTCCTGACTGTGACCGAGCACATTGGAGTTTTTGAAGAGATTGTTTCACATCTACCTGACCTGTCTGAGGAGCAATACGTGGGTTTCTTCTTAAAGAGCCTAAACAGCACTACCAGAGAGAAGGTGCGCGCCTTCTTACCCATTGATGTTATGCGTGCCATGATTCTCGCTCGAGTCATCGAGAGGGAGCTGATGGGGGGGACCACACCACAAGGGCGGACAGGGACAGAAAGGGTGGTAAGCAAAAGTTAAACAGACAGTGGGAACTACTCTTGGGGAAGAAACATTCCTCCTAATCCAACTATACCAGATTCACCATCCCAAGTGGTTTCGGCCTACAGTGTCCAGCAGCCGAGGAGGAGCATTAGTGTAAATTCTAGCATTACACTGCCTGCTGAAGGAAAAGGAGGTGTGCCATCTCAAAATGGTTCCAAGGAAATGGGGGGTCAACGCACATCGTCAAGCACCTATGACCGATCTAGAAAGAGCCGAGCTATGTCCCATCAAGAGTACATCAATAAGAGAGAGAAAGGATTATGCTTCCAGTGTGATCAACCATATCATCCAATGCACCGATGCGCAAACAAGCAATTCCGAGTAATATTGCTAGCTGAAGATGAAGATCCGGAGGGAGAGGGTCACGTGCCGTGGGACCTGGAGACGACACAAGAGAAAGTTTTCAGCCTTGACGGCACAAGATCCGGGTTGGCATGTCATACCCGGTCCGCTAAGTAGGAAGAGTCTATAAATAATGGCCTCGGGTTAGGGTTGAGTTTTGTATAGAATATTTGTTTTGTCTATTTTGGAGTGCTCTTGCATGAGTTCCTATCACAATCAAAGTGTTTGAACTTAATTTTCATTGTTTTCAGCTCACTGAGATTTTCTTGTCTAGTTCTTTGTAGGTTGAAGCTCCATAGCTTGTGGAATCTTCTTGGATCATGCACAAGAATTTTGTTTAGATATGGAAGCAAAAGATTGCGACATGTTTTAAAAGTGGTCATTGAAAAAACTTAAGTTAATATTTTCTTGAACTTCAGAGGCTTTAAGGAGAAAGAGTTACAATTTGGCAGTATAACACGTAGAAGGTTAAGAGAATGGCCTGATAGATTCGTGTGTGTACCTTAGCACTGGTGAGAGGAAAATCATCCTGAACAAGTAAGAGATCCTAATGCAGATATTGTGATAATAAAATCTCCACTAATAACTAATACAGTGGACATGTTGAATAAAAGCCTAGATTCATTTAAAATGCATTTCTTTTTGAATGACGGGGGTTATAGTTTATAATATCGGTACCCAAATCAATATTAACTGATAAAAAAAAAATATGAAACTCATACTATATTGGCAGATTTGAGTAGGAAAAAACAAGTTAAAATCTTAAAAGTATAAAAAGTGAAATAAAATAAATTGGAAGGTGAAATTTTTTATGATTTTATTTCTAAAGTTGCTTGTAAGAGATGAATTCAAATTAAGATATACATTATATATACAATATAATAGATTTATCATATCTTGTGACTTGTAGGCACCAATATGTGAGAAACTCTCATAATGTTATAAACTGTTATTTGTTTGTATTACATTGATATTTAATTATAGTTTACTTAAAATTAATTTATTATTTTAAATTATTATTTAACATGTGTCTCCTAGAAGGCAAAGAAATTTAAATATATGAAGAAAATAAGATGATTGAAAAATAAATCATGAGGAATATGATAGAGGAGTTGCGGGAGGCAGCCAATCTAGAGTTTATCGATGGCACCACATAGGCTTGTAATAGAGCATTGGTTTTGAACAACATAGCTAGAGAAGTTCACCAAACTAGGGTTTTAAAAACTGTTATGTAGTGCTAGTATAGTGGCTTGGTATACTGATATACACTTGTATTTTCAACCTTGCACCAAACCACTCGAATTACTGAGGATAAAAAAAAGGAAGAAATAGAGGGCTGATGATAGACCATATGGCTTTATGGTTTTTTTTTTTTTTGCCTTTGGAATCTTTTTATTTCTATAGATATTCTACCTCGGCTTATTTAGGAAAACTACGGACGATGAAAGATGAACGTGGAGGATCTAACTTCTTATCTGTCACCTCTCCCCTCCCACTCTCCCTATCTTTTTCTCCTTTTTGTTCCTCTTTTATTTCATTTTTTCTCTCTTGTATTAGATCACCCCAACTCGAAATCATTCACTTTCAAGATCATTGATTTAAAGTCAAAATCAAGTGACATCAAATCAATACAATAAGACATAATCATCTCATTTCATATTGAGATAAGTCTTTGCACTATCATCGGTAAACTTTTTGAAGGATATCTCCATTTTCAAGATTTATGATGAACACCTAATTCTGGTCTAGATCGGCTGATACTGTCCAGAATCAGCGGAAGCCGCACACTATAAAGAGGTGGTTAAAGGTATTGACATCATTCATGACATAATTTAGTTGCTTCTGAAGGAGCGTGGTTCAAATCATATTGCAAAAGATTATGTAATCACACAATCATTACAATCCCAAATGTCCTCTTCTCAAAGAGTGATAAAGCCGCAAGAGAGTCTAGATGCATCAATTGATGCAAAGTTGAGCTAGCACTTCCACTTAAATTTTTAATGAGAGAAGAGAAAATAGATTAAATTTTGGTTTATTGAAAATAAACATTAGAACAATCTTATAAGATGTTTCACCTGAATTCTTCACTTCTGTCAATTTCTCTAATATTCCAAAACATAATAGTTGCATGCTTATGAGACATAGTAAGGGTGAAACATGTGAAGCATGACTACAATGAATAAAATTTTAGTTAGATTCCCTTGCTTTTTTCAATTCAACCACAGCACCAATTACAGTTGAATGCATGTTGAAGCCACGTAGTTTGGCCCATTTAGAAGGGAAGCATTATGCAAATTATTAATAACAATATAGAGGGAGTCTAGGTGTGTATCTTCCCTTGATGAGTCTTTTACCACTAGAATCAAGGAAGGAGACAGGGATGCTGGAGATTCTTTCCTCTTTAATGCTCTTCCAGTTTTGGAGTAGCAACCACCTTCCTTGGCAAATCAAGAGCATAGGCTAGCACTACAAACAAAGGGGATGCAAGAGTCAGATAGGAAACTAGTTTCCTAACCACTTTAGCTTATAGTGTTTCATCCAAAATGTTGGCAGTAAGATTTATAGTGAAGTTTTCTAATGATTTGTTACATCAACAGCAGGCCAAAAAATTGTCAGCCTCTAAGGAATATTAGCATTAATAAAATATTTGGTCCATTTGACTTTGAATTCCATTTTTGAGCATAGAAGAAAACCGTGAGGCTAAAATAGTAGTTCTGAGTTGTAGGGTTTGAGAGGCTAATAATTGAAGCCCTCGAGAGGGTATGATGTCATCCTGAAGCTCCCACAAGATGAGTCTTTCCCCCAATCATTAATTTCAAGGAAAAGCTTTGTCGCAGTGAAGATATAATCTAAGGAAATATTATGCTCTGATGGGACATAAGCTGTAGTTGGATCATAAATAATTATGTAATCATTTTTCATTTGCTAGATTTCATCTTTCGATATGGTTGAGTGAGGTAAATGTTGATATTGCGAGTGCTTTGTTGAGTCTTAGTTAAATCATCAGACTGGATTGCATCATCTTCAATTTTGAGATCAACGGCAAGAAGATTATCAACGAGCTTTCATGTTCTCTACTGTATTGTTCTGTTTTTTCTTTTGCCTTTTATATATCCACAAGTTCAGTCTTTATTAGCCATTTTTAATGAAATTTGATTTTAAATAGAGTTTCTTTATTTAAGAGGTTATGGAGAAAGTAATTTAGGTTTTTAGGAGTGGGGTTTCTATGCTGAAACTTATTTTTAATAAATGCAAGTGTATCATATATTAGTTGAATATGAATGTATTGTATCAAAACCTCACGTACTTGCTCTCCTTCATGTTGATACCGTAGGCATGGGTACACTACACATCACTATTACATTACTTCATCATATAGTCTTGTAACATTTCATTTGATGGAGAAATCTTCAAATCTGGGGGTCTCCTTGAAATAATCATGAAGTGTTTTAACCTTCATACATCTGAAATTACTTGGTGCTACATAAGATGGTTGAGTGTTGCTTCAGCACAACTCACCTCTATCTTTTTGCTCATATATGATAAATTGTTGCATTAATTAACAATTTCTTTCGTCATGATGATAATATTAGACCATCTATCTCAAATATAGCACAAGCTATAGTAGAATAGTATAGACTAAAGTTCGAAGAATCGATTGGACTGGATGTACCGGTTTGTTGTCTGTCTGGCTCATATCGGTTAGCAAGGTTTCTAAAATTGTACCATACGGTATGGTAACGGTCCACTTGCTAACCAGTCTTGGAACTACGGTCGGAGCACGATTCCGGGGGCGGACGGCGGAGGGAGGCGGAGGCAGAAGCTTCAGCCGTCGGAAGCTTCAATCCGCTGCCGCCGGAAGCTTCGATTGCTTGCACCGCTGGAAGCTTCGACAGCGGAAGCTTCAATCAAAGCTTTGTGCTACTGCTGCTCGCCTGATGCCGCCGATGCTTGCCTACTGTTGTTCGGTATGACACCGGTACCGTATCGGTCCGGCGCCATATTGGAACGGTATACCGGACCGGTTTTTTGAACCTTGTCGGTTAGTACCTCGATCTGTTCCACTCCAGAGTGTTCGCCTTTGCTCTGTGTGGAGTATCCATATTCCACTTTGCTCGGAGCTTCCACATGTCCACTGCTTCCGCCTTGAGCATCAACTCTGCCGGGAGCTTCCGCCTCGAGCATCAGCTCTGCCGGGAGCTTCCTATCAAGGATCGGAGGAAGTCGGGTCTACAACTATTGGTACTCAACCCTGACGTTATCTTTTGGTTCTACAACTTTATAGATAGGTAGATCTATGTACAAATAGGGATTGACACATGTGTGTCATGTGTTTTGGTGATCAGGGTTGTGATGCACTCGGGGGACTGTCCCGGGGCATCAAAATGCGGGTGGGGGACTATGTTTTTTTTTGCTAAGGCAAGTAAGAAATTTTATAATTTCCAAAAGATATGTTATAGGTTATGTACAAAACTCAGCCTCACACCCTTGTCCTAGGATCGAGAAATTTTTGACAGGTTTTTCCCTGTTTACATGGTCGCATGGATCCCAGCTACACTACTGACAGCAATAGAGAAAACTCCTCACGCAGGAGATAGAACAACAAGGCAATACCGGTACATCATATATGACAAAAGACGACCATACATTCCAAGAGACTTGTGTGCAAAGTGGCCGCCATGCACTTGAGGTTTTCCAAGTGCGAACTTGAACCAACATGAGTAACGTGGTTGCTACCAAGGTATTGACCCTTCAACAATGTAAGGTGTGGCATTTGGGTAGCGTTAGGAACCCCTCGGCTTGCGAGATATATTAGCTTGTGCAACGCTTGTAAGCTGATGTCACTTTAGATGCTTTTATTTGCCCCATCAACCTGTGTCAGGCCCATCAACCTGCGCCAAATCCCAAGCTAAGGTGCATGCAAGGAATGTCCAGAGATAAGAAGTAAATATAATCAATGAATTAGAGCTCCTCAGAATTCTCCCAAAAGTGAAAAAAGGCCATGACAGCTAAGGTGCATGCAAGGACTATGTTTTCACAAGTACTCTAGGATAGGGGGCTCAAATGTGTAAAATTAGCCCACCCAAGTTTTGTGAAACCTTCTACTCACACCCCTTAGTAAGTGTATGTGAGATAGTATTGAGAGGGGTGGTAGTGCTTAGTTAAATGCTCTCTTGTGACAACTCACAAGTATAAAATTGTAAGGTTCCACACACCTGCCATCTCCATTAAGTCCCTAGGTCTAGTGTCCTTATTCGGATTGTTGTGCCATTGTGTTGCCTTTGGATTCTGTTGTCTCGATTTATTTGGTTGCCTTAAGTTAGTGCGTAAGTGCACGTGTGATGCATCGCAAATCCAGCAAACCCAGCATTCCTGCAATCTGCACAGCAATCACGGGCGTGACAGCATTCACGACCAGTCCGTGGTCATCTCGGCAAAGGAAATCACAGTTGTGACGATCATCACCAGACTCCGGCTACAGCGCCTCCTCCTCTGTGCGAACTCCTGGTCCAAAGGATCCGTCCATCGGACTGCCGGATCGCCGGAAACAAACGCCACTACGGCCGGCGACATCGTTCCCCATTCCTCCCCATTCACAGCGTTGATCAACGCCAATCTCCAGCCACAGAATCTCCTTGTCGCCGTGAATTCACAACCGGAAAGAATCGACCATCCGGCCGGTGGATCGCCGGAAATGAAAACTTTTCCAATTCCTAGCTTCCGCTGCCGTCCGCCCTATTCCTAGCCCGGCGCGCCACGATCGGACGTCAAAAGCTTCCTAGCCGCCCGCAGCCGCCACTCGCACCTCTAGCCGGACTATCGCCGGCGATTGAGGCCGGAACGGCGGCCGGCAGCGCACCTCTGTTCGCCGCCCTTGCAAGGGACGAAGATGAAGCCCGATCATAGCCAACAGCCAGATCGCTCAGCATCTATCCAACGGTCTGATCTGCATCATAGACAACCGACGGCTAGCAGTGTTTCTACCGGATCTGCTCCAATTGGACAAGTCTTGAAGTGATTCAGGTGTCGATCCCCACTAATCCAAACCAGATCTATCCATTCATGCCATCAGATCTCCAATCAGACGTCCAGATCAGAAGATATCATCAACGCTTAAACGTATGACTCACGTTTAATGCGGCCTGAAGCTTCTCCAATACACCTTGGTTGTTGGAATATTCCCAGTCAAATGTACCCCTTCTCTCAGCTTTTTGCGAATAGTAGTTAGAATATTTGTTGTAACCACCTCTTGTGAGTGGGTGATCTTACCCTCCCATAGCTTATAAAATGGAGCTTAGGCCTACTAGTTAGATATCTTACGAGTTCACAAGTTCGGAAGGGGCTGCGAAAAGTTTTGTAACTCCGGAGTAGTGGTTAGTGCCTCGACTCTGCGATGCGCATAAGAGTAGAGGGAGGTTGGTGCCTCGCCTCCAGAGTCTTGTGGCGATGCTGGAGTGACGGACAAGGTGTTGTGATCCTTGGCCTTGTTTCGCTGCCTCGTCTTCCTCGATTGTAATGGTTAGTAGATTTCATTTGAGTGACATTTCATAGTTGAATGCCTTGGTTGTTTTATTTTATCGTCCGTTGCTCATATACGTATCTGATTGCGTTGTGTCCGCGTGTCTGATTGCGAGTTTTCAAATCGTTCGTACGCTTTCCTAGAGTCGGTCTAGGAGATCTTCCCACCATGTAGCTCTGTGCTACATCAACGTGGGAAGAAGGCTTAACACTACAAGTAGTGTGATGCACGGATATCAGGCACTAAGGAAAGTGCATTCGTGACAAGTGGTATCAGAGGCAGGTTCAAGGTAACTCACAAGGACAATACCCACAATGGGAGAACCTAGTGGGAGAAGAGATATTGTGACAAGAGGGGAGGAACGACCCCATATCACAGACGAGACACAGACAAGAGGGCAAATAGATGAAATTCGTATTGATGAAATTGAAGCTAAACATGTGGAGTTGACACGGAGGAAGCCTTTCAACACTTCCATATAAGAATTGATGAGGTATTGGCCACTGTGTTGGCTAAAATAGATATTCTCACTCGGGCTGTTCATGCAAGCAAAGGGAACAACCGACCCCAACACACTCCGATGAAAGTCCCTGAACCACGTAGTTACGAGGGTGCCCGAGACGCAAGGGAGTTAGAGAACTTCCTCTTTGACTTGGAACAATACTTCCTTGTCATACAACCACATTCAGAACAACAGAAAGTGGCGATACTGACTTGGTTCTTAGCAGGGGATGCTAAATTATGGTGGCGTACACAGGTGCAAGATGAAACTGACAATTTGGGAACTTGGGAGGATTTAAAGCGCAAGTTAAAGATTCAATTTCTCCCCGAAAATCTTGAGTTCATGGCGAGAAAGAAATTACGAAATCTTCATCACAACAATAACATTCAGGAGTATGTGAAGCAATTTCTAGCCATAACTCTTGGTGTAAAATTTTTAGAGCAAGAACTATTCTTCACCTTCATGGATGGATTAAAACCATGGGCACAACAAGAACTACTACGACATAACATGGTAGACTTTGCTTCTGCCTAAGCCGCTATAAGCATCTCACGGACTATGTGGCCCGTTCGAACATAGTCATTAACATCTGTCCCCATATCTAGCTAATAGAATGCCCTTTCAATGAAGGCTAACATTCGATGGGTACCTGGATGCTCTGCCCGCAGCGTATCGTGGCACTCTCTTGAAACTTCTCTGCGCAAGTTGTCTGCTTTCAACACATACACCCTATTGCCTTTCGTGAAGATAAGACCTTTATTTTCCCAAAATTGACGTGTCTTGCCTTTTTCAATAAGTTTCTTCAGGGTTGCTGCTTGAGGATCTTTGCACATTCCCACACGGATCTTTTCCTGTAGGTCGGACTAAATTTGGATAGTTTAATGATTTTCCGAAGCTCGAATACTCACTATCTCCAACTTTTGACTCAACGCATCAGCGACAATATTGGTTTTTCCAGGTTTATACTCCCAAACCATGTCAAATTCTGCTAGAAAGTCTTGCCATCGAGCTTGCTTCGGTGATAGTTTCTTCTCTGTCTGGAAATAACTTAGTGCAATATTATCCGTTCATAGGATGAACTTGGCCCCTAGTAGGTAGTGTCGACAATGTACTACAACGGTCATCTCTTTCCCATGAGTTGGTTACTTCCATTCAGCTTCGTTAAGTTTTCGGCTCTCATAAGCTATAGAATGTCGATCCTGCATGAGTACTCCCTCAATAGCATAATCGGATGCGTCCGTGTGAACTTCGAAGGCCTTCTGATACCCTGGTAACCCTAGTACCGGTTTGTTTGTTATTGCAGTCTTTAGGTCCTTGAATGCCCTCTGACACTTTGGAGACCAATTTCAACTATGTTCCTTTTTGAGTAAGTCAGTTAAAGGGGTTGCCCTCTGTGAGTAGCCCTCAATGAATCGCCGGTAGTAGTGTATCCAATAGCTATGATAGCTTTCATCAGAGTCACTGTCACTCTTAGACGAGGAATGATTCTTCTTCCTATGTTCAAAATTTGGAGATTCTTTGGCTACCAGGGCATGTAGTGTATGCTTTTGTGGGCACACTTTGACCCAATGGTTCCCTCCATAAAGGATGCATTCGGCCCTTAGAGCAAATGTGTTTGGTCTACTTCCCGGAGGGCTCCTACGACTGTCCCTCACTTGTTCCTTCCCCTTATATTGAAATGGACGAGAGGTTTGGGGTGGTCTTCTTCTCTCAGTCCTCTCTGGGACCACATAGTCCGTGAGACTCTCGCGGCGGCACGGGCAGAAGCAAAGTCTACCTGTCTATAAAGTTTTAGAACCAAAAGATAACGTCAGGGTCGGGTAACAATAGTTTTACACTGACTTCCTCCGATCCCTGACATACTCCCGCACTTAAGATGTCGATGCCCTCATCGACTCTCTAAATTCTTCAATCTTATCTTGAGCGTGCCGGAGGTTGTCTTCAGTTTCATAGATGCATTCTGATATCGGCAATCCTTTCCACATGACGAGGTACCCTGTCTGTTTCCTTCCCGTATCAAGGGTTTTATTACGCTTACGTAAAATAGTTTACACTTGCTTTTCAACTGCTGAGATGGTAGGTGGTGCATGAGTTGAGATGTTTCGAAGTGATCTACCTTATCTGCATGATATGGCTTCAAGCAACTAACATGAAATACTGGATGTATCTTTAACCATGGTGGGAGTTGTACTCGATATGATACATTCCCAATCTGCTCTAGTATCAAAAACGGTCCTTTATATTTTCGGACTAACTCTTTATGAATGGGTCGTCGAAATACTTTAAGTGAATCTGGTTGGAGTTTCACGAGAACCATGTCACCCTTTTTGAAGTCTTATGGTCGCTTCCCTAGATCTGCCCATTTCTTCATTTTCTTGGTCGTTTTCTCTAAATATGCCCTTGCAATTTCTGAGTTTCGATGCCACTTCTTGGCCAAATAATATGCTGAGGGGCTACTACCAGTGTATCCAATAGCTAATGACTCTGGAGTTGTTGGTTGCTGATCTAAAAGTACTTCGAACGGATTTTTGCCTGTTGCCGAGTTCTTTTGCAAGTTACTAGAGAATTGTGCAATATCAATGAGGTGCACCTGTCTCGTTGGTTTGCATTCACAAAATGCCTCAAATATTGTTCGGGAAGGGCATTGATTCTTTAAGTTTGGCCATCAGTTTAAGGATGAATGTTTGTGGAGAAGTATAGTTTTGTCCCAAGTAACTTGAATAACCTGTTCAAAATTTTCCTAAAAATCTTGCATCACAATCGCTAACAATATTCCGAGGGATTCCCCAATATTTGATAAGGTGCTTAAGGAATAGATGGGCTGCTTGTTCCACCGTACAATGGAGTGGAGCAGGAATGAATGTCACATACTTTGAAAATTAATCCACTATGATGCACTCGGGGGACTGTCCCGGGCATCAAAATGTAGGTGGGGGACTATGTTTTCACAAGTACTTCAGAATGAGAGACTCAAATGTATAAAATTAGCTCACCCAAGCTTTGTGAAACCTTCTACTCACACCCCTTAGTAAGTGTATGTGAGATAATATTGAGATGGGTGGTAGTGCCTGGTTAAATGCTCTCTTGTGACAACTCATGAGTATAAAATTATAAGGTTCCACACACTTGTCCTCTCCATCAAGTCCCTAGGTCTAGTGTCCACTTAATGCCTGTTTAGAGTCTTTATAATGTCTTTGCAATCTTGCTTTATTAATAACATACCGGCGGGGTGCTTGGCTGAATCACTTCACCAAGCATTTTACTCATTTGCTTGTTGACTTATTTGGATTGTTGTGTCATTGTGTTGTCTTTGGATTCTGTTACCTCGGTTTATTTGGTTGCCTTTAAGTTAGTGCGTAAGTGCACGTGAGAAGAAGGCTTAGTACTACTTCAAGTAGTGTGCCGCACGGATATCAGACACTAAGGAAAGTGCGTTCGTAACATTCCGCCTCGAATGTCCGCTCTGCATGGAGCTTCTGTCTTGAGCTCTGCCCCTCTTAGAGAATGTGCTAGAGCTTCCGAAGCGTCTGCTGGAGCGTTCGCCTACAGCTTTTGCTCCGCTTGGCATATTCACTTGGAGCTTCTGCATGCGGTGTGCTGCTCCGCCACTAGTGTCAGACCAATTTCTAGTTTAGACCGGTTTTTAAATCATTGGTATAGACCTCTTGCATGACAAGTGCTCCATCTTTTCATCATTCTTATTACATAATAAGTATTTTGTATTATTACATATCTCTCATTTCTATAATTTGTTAAGGGTTGATAACTTTTCTTGAAATAGCAATCAAGTGAAGAATGAGAACATGGGATGTACCTCTTGTACCCAACCATATGATTCCAACGTACTTTTCTTGTCTTAGGTGGAACAATCTCATAAAGTTGTTCTAGAGAGAATTCTCTTATATCTTTGTGGATCCATCATACCTCATATGCACCGGATCTTATGTAGTTGTGTGTGAGTTCTGCCATCTTCTTTTTGAATAAGGTTTTTTGGTAAGTAATTGCTTGTCCGAAGTATTTGCAAAGACAAACTCTTCCACCTTACAAAGAATGTAAGGCTTAGCATTTAGTAATTGCAAGACTTTGAAGACCATGTTGATACTGCACTCTTGAATTTATGAAACTGTTTCGTGCAAAATCAAAGAAAAAAAATGTAACTGCGTCCATGGTAAGGTTATATTATCACGAGGGAAAATATTAGTTGCACTCAAGTTACTAGTAATATTAGGTATACTATTACTAGTCACTTGAGTGCACCCAAGTGACTACTAATATTAGGGATAATAGTAGTTGCACTTAAACTTGTATCACCCTTCTCTCAGAAAGAGCACAAATGCTTCTAAATTTTATTATGCAAACGTTTGTTGTAAGGTTGCCAGATTGAGATCCTGAATAGTGTGAAAGCTCCATAAGATTGGAACGAAATATCAAAGCATAGGATTGTAAAATCATATCAAATAGCATAAAAATATATTCACATACCAAGAGTAATTTGAATATAAATATTTTGATAATTAACAAGCAATGATCAACATATATGTTATGTAACAACCATCAATTAGCATCCAACATAATGAAGTTATTAAAGCATATCAAATTAGATAACCAAAGTCCAAGCCAACCTGTAAAGTTAAAGTATCAAACATTGACCACCAAATATCATGCAACATCAACCCAACATCACAAGAGTATTAAATACAATTCCTAGAGTTGAAATACAAGTATGTTGTGATCCTATAGTCAATTCAATAGTTCCTATCAACATGCGACCCTTTTATCTAGAAATGCAATCCCTACATCTGCTGTGATCCTTTGGAAGAATCTGACCGTTCGGCCTAATACGGGTTGTAGGCTTAAATGAACCTAAGGTTTGGAATGCATTTTTGATAACTTCAGTGTGTAGGCAAAAATATCATGAATATTTCTGATGTCGCAAGTTTGCTTAATTGTTCCTCTTTATGAAGTCATGGGTACTACCTTTATAAGCAGCCTTTTCTTCAAAAAAAAAAAAAAATGGTGAGGTTGTTTCGATAAACTTGAAGGTCACTGTTTAATGTGCGAGAGAATGGTTTTTGGGATCTTTTTATGCTATGTCCAATGAGCTTGTTCGATGCCTTACTAAATGTTCTGTTTCCTTTCACTTTTCAATGCATGTCTACTTGCATTGTTGAATTTTCATGTGCATCTCTTATTGCATAGCATGGGCTTAGAAAATGTGCTCAATTTCACGACTGTGTTTCTAATCAAAATCTCTTCTATTTTTACTGACTTGAACAGTAAAGGAAAATTTTAAAAATGTCCCCAAATACTTGTATGGTCTCTCTGCATCACAAATGGACATGTTTATGACAGAGGATAATCCTGTGCGACGACAAGCAGAACAAGTCACAGAGGTAGTTGAGAACCTAAGTTTGTTATGTCTTCTACTTTTCAAAATCTAAATTGTCGTGTACAATCCTTTTTGGATACGATAACAGGAGAGCATTTCATCTGCAAGAAATTATCTCGACAATGGAGGGATGTACAGTTTAACTGGCTTAAAGGACGGCCCAGCAAAGTACAGCATGAGTATAAGTATGTACCGAGGCGGTGCTCGAGGATATGGAAGGCCAAGAACTGCTCCTCCAGATTTGCCTTCTTTGCTCTTGGACGCTCGAATTGTTTACCTTGGCATGCCTGTAAGTTGCACATGTTGGGTCAATAAAGCATGCAGCTATGCCCATTGTTCAAAATCACTTATGAACTAATACTTATATAATCACGTCTTTTATTTTTTGTGTATCGAGCAGATTGTTCCAGCTGTTACGGAGCTTCTTGTTGCTCAGTTTATGTGGTTAGATTATGATAACCCCTCCAAACCTATATACCTATATATCAATTCATCTGGAACGCAAGTAAGTGTTGCCTTTAATAATTGCTAATATATATTCTGCTAAAAGATATTAAAACTTTCATAGTTTGTAACTTTGTATACATAACAATCTGAAATGTATATCATTTCCAGAATGAGAAGATGGAGACTGTTGGATCTGAAACTGAGGCATATGGAATTGCTGACATGATGGCAGTAAGTAAAACAATAAGCATGTTCTTGAATAAGCTAAACTTAAGGAATCGTAAATTAAAATTTATCAGTAACGATTAATTGTTATCACAGTCTGTTCTTCTAGAGATATACTGTTTCAATTTGATTTGCTTGATCAAATTGTTTGCTCTGGTGCAATCAATGCCTGGATTTTTCATTGTAAGATGAGTTAGCGTCAAGCAGATTTGTAATTTCAAGAATTCTTATAGTTTTTATCATTCATTTATATGCTGCTTTAAAGTTTAAATGTGAGTTGAATAAGTCTTTCTTGAGAATTATTATCTGTTTGTTTGGAGTTCTAGTCGTAACTTTGGAAAAGAATTTGAGGGAATACGCTTCTACTCCTACATTAAAGACTAACGCAGGGAAAAGTTATATGGTGATGTTTTATTTCTTCTTGATTCATTTGTTTTTGACGTCACTATGTTCCTTTCAACAGAAAATATCTGAAAGACTGAAACTAGTTTATGTTGCAAGAGTTCCCCTCCCCAAATCAAAGTTCTAACACTGTTTCTCCTTTTTCCTCTTCTATGTAGTACTGCAAATCCAAAGTTTATACAGTAAATTGTGGCATGGCATACGGTCAGGCAGCAATGCTGTTATCTCTAGGTGCCAAGGGCTATCGTGCTCTTCAGCCAAATTCGTCCAGTATGTTACAATTATCTTTCGATTGTTTCCGTATTTCCCATCAGACGAGTTTGTTTATGCATATATTGCTGCTTTGCAGCGAAATTGTATCTTCCGAAGGTGAACAAATCAAGTGGTGCAGTTATCGACATGTGGATCAAGGTACTTCTCGACTCCCATTCCATAAATCCATCTGTTTACTGTGTATCTTTGCTATGCTCATATTGATTGCATCTCCAGGCAAAGGAGCTTGACGCCAACACCGAGTATTACATCGAGCTGTTGGCCAAAGGAATTGGTAAACCGAAGGAAGAAATCGCGAAGGATATCGAGCGTCCTAAATATTTCCAAGCGCAAGATGCTATTGCCTATGGGATCGCCGACAAGATTATTGATTCCCGTGATGCTGCATTTGAAAAAAGAGTAAGATTTAACGAGTCGCTCTCTTGATCACTCGCAACAAGTGTTTTCTTATACATTTTTTTTTTATAGATTATGCATCTCACCTTATTTCTTCTTGTCCAGAACTATGACGAGATGCTAGCACAATCAAAAGCCATGAGAAGAGCAGCCGGCGCTGGTCCGCAAGCAGCTCCTTCTGGGTTTAGGTAAAAGGCAGCAAGCAGCATACACCAGATCGGCGGTGCATAGAACGGACGATAAACAAAGAACTTCAGATGATATACTAGTCTCAGTAAAGCAATGGACCGCCAAGCAGTAGTCATCATCTATGCAGCTGTACTGTAACTTAAAACATAAAAATGTGTAAAATTATGACAAACTATAACCTTTTATATACTCCTGCCATTATCCAGAACATACGCAATGCATAAATGTTAGAGAGCTGTCAAGTAGCGTCACTTCTACATTCGAATAAAATTTACAGCAAAGATAGGTTTGGTGGTTTAGATAGTGGACCATTCAATTAGACATGATAAGATGTGATCTGCCGGATCGATTCCTTTTAGAATTGGTGGCGCAGTCAGTCCTCGGGAGTAGAATTTTTAGGGAAACGGTCCCCCGATCAAAAATTTTCTCTATAATTGCATATTCTTTACCGCTGTGCGATCGAGCAAGGAGATCATTGTGGACATTTAAAACCTTGTAGTTCATTTGGAGAAGTGCAATAGTTTCACAATCACTGTGATAAGAAATAGCTTTATAGGCTTACCAATCAGAGACAAACAAATTTGCTTTAACGAAAACAAACTGACCGTCTCAATTTGATCTATCAAACAAAACCAGATGTTATTATGCTATTTATTCATTAATTTGATGAATCTTCGTCATCCAGGACAAATATTATTTCATCTTAAAGTTTTGATGTCGATCGTAAATCAAACTACAGCAGCCTGTCGGACAAGCTCGGCAGCCGTCGGAAAAAGTTCAGGCTGGGCGGCGGCATCGGGTCCGGAACATGGGGTGACGGAGTAAGTAGAAGCCGAGCGCCACCGCCACGACCTTGGGCGGCACCACGTAGAGTAGCAATGCCACCACCAAGCAAACGCCGATGAATATCCTCGTAGCCCTGGGGTCCCTCCAGCTTACCAAGGCCTGCACGCGCTCCCCTTGCGCCGCGAAATCCCCCAACACCCGCTGCACGCGCGCAGCCAACGTCCTTAGCCGGTCGTACCGCGCCCGCACTATCTCCGTCGGCATTGAGGTCGGTACCGGGTCCACGTCGAGCATGCACCGAACCACCTCCAGCCCCAGCGGCGGTTCCGATCGCTCGAGCAACTCCGCCACCATCCGGATCGCCGAAACCCGCAGCACCTCCTGCTGTACCACCAGAATGGGTCGTAGGTAGTGCATCCGAGGGAGCATCGGCTGCGCGTACATCGTGCACGTGTCGGGGAGAAGCGCCGGGCACGCGAAGCGGACGGCCAGCTGCACCTCTCCCATCTTCTTCACGCCTGAGCGCAGCAGCTGTAGTAGCGGGTACGAGCATGTGTACACCCGGTTGGACTCCAGCGTCGAGACCCGGATCCGAACCTTCCCAATTCGATAGTCCTGCCGTTCGCCGGTGTCGTCGAACATGCGCCAGTTGTCGAACACGCCGACGGTCAGGACCGTGCAGGGGTCGTACACCTGCCACGTGTATTGCTCATTCCATCGCGGGTCGAAGCTGTCACCTTCTAGACATAGACGGAGGTTGACGCGGCCGCAGTAGCCACCGCCGGGAGGCCCGGGAGCACCGCCTTCCACCGCCGTGGCCGCAGCCTCCAAATTTAACCACTGAGATGCCACCGCCTGCCGCTCGTCCAGCCTATGCTCCACCGATGACACCTGCACCACCGCGTACCCGAGCAAGGCCGCCTCCTTAGTCGATCGATCCTCGATCAGCACGAGCAACTCCTGATTGGTGAGTGGCTCGGACACAACGAACATCAGTTCCTCCATCCACGCGAAGGAAGACGAGCTGCGGTTGGTCCCGGACGGCCGGCGGGTCGATGCTGTTTGGAACCCTAGTTTGATCTTGACGCGCACGTCCTGCGCTGCCGCGGCAGCCGCGAGGCGCAGGTCCTGCGCCTCGATAACGCAGGCCCGCAAGTACCACATCTTGGGCGACGGGTACACCTTTGACCGGGTGTACACGTAGCTTACGTACGGCTTGTCTGACCTCCACGCCTCCGGGAATGACTCATCTGCTTGGGTCCCAATCCACACGGCCACCATGATGTCCCCCGTCACCGCCGAGTCATCGCCGCTGCCCTCGAGGCGGTACCATTGCGGAGCGAGCGGACCGTCGGGTTGCTCCCGGACTGGCACATCCGTCAAATCGAAGCAGACGCCTCCGAGAAATACCTCCGGTGGACCGCTGTCCCACACCGAGATCTCCAGCCTCGACTCCGGTTTGCTCTGACTCAATGCGAACACCTGGTTCCACTCCGGTGCGCCGGTTGCGCCGTCCCTCACCGGCAAGGACCGGCGGGACTGCGGTCGCGCACGGATCCTCACGTGCGGGCTCTCGCACGGGCGGAGGCCCCGCGCCTTGACGACGCGCACGAAGAGGTACTGCATGGGCTCCACCAGGTCGTACGTCGAGAGCGGAACCCGGTCCGCGGACTCGCTGCACGAGACGAACCGGCCCGACACGACTCTCGGCCCGCAGTCCCCGCCCAAGGACCGCCTTGCCGAGACTTGAGCCCTCTCCCTGGATGCGGAGGTCTGCATCTTTCGCACCTCCGGCGGGTACGGCTCCACTGGCGTCGTCTCCGGCGACGCTACCATTTCGACCTGTGCGTTCGCCGTCGGTGGCGGCGATCCTCCACCACAACCACGGACACCAGCGGCGGTGACTGCGTCTCAACTTCGGTCTCGGTGGGGACGGGGACATCCAGGAGGAGATCCTTGGGCTCCTCGGCGCTGGGCGTCTTGCCGGGAGGCTGATTGGAGCCTGCTCCTTCCGGCTTGGCCTCCTCCGCCGGCAGTGGCTCGTCATAGTAGTAGATCTTGAGCCCGATTTTGCCACGGATACAGCTGAGGAGGCTGCGGCGCTCGAGGCGGTAGTAGATCAAGCCCTCCTCGCCGCGGCGGCTGAATTGGGAACCGCAGATTCGGACGCGGCCGAGGAAGTGATTCTTGTGTGCGCCGGTTGGGTTGCCCATGCGGCGGTCGTTGTAGACCTCGACTTCGAGCTGCTGGTCTGCCATGTAGGCGGGCTCGGCCACGACGAACTCGAGACGCTCATGCCACTGCGGGTTGAGGTCGCGGGCGACGGTGTGGGTGCGCTTGCGCTGGCCATCGAACTCCACGACCACGTAAGCGCTGGAGGTGCCATGACCGTCCTTGGGGACGAGGTCTCGCGCGTCGGCGACCTCGACGACGAGCTTGCGGACGACGGGCGCCGGTGGGCTCGTCATGCTTCCTCTCATGCTCGAGCTAAAACGAATTGCTTTAATCTTGGGGACGAATCACTCTATTGCTTGCTTTCCTTCTGTCTATTATCAATTTGGTGGCCGCCATGAGTGCTTTTGCTTTACGACGCTCTCTCTGGATGGATTCTCCTGCGTTGCTTGAAGCTTACGCTCCGCGTCGTCGTCACCATGGATTCTTCTCTTGGTGTGCACTCTGCTTTTTCTGCTGTGTGCGCTGTTGACCGTTGGCTTGCTGCGCGCGCTTTCTCGAATCGAATTTATGCTTCAGATTAAAAAAAAAAAAAGTTAAGAGCTTTGATTCCATGGAGTGCATTTGTTATAACCTCAATTTATAAAATTTAATTTAGAATTTATATTTTCGAATTTTTATAAATTTCTGGGAATTTTTCAGAATTTTTAAGGTTTAAAAATTGAGTTTTTTTTATAAAAGTTTGAATTTTGCGCTCGCAAGGGCTCGAACCCGCGTCGCACATAAGCGAACGACGCCGTCTAACCAACGAGCCGAGTTGCGATTTTAATTTAATATCGGAATTGATCATTTTGTGTTAGTTTTAAAATTGAATTTGGGGACCGAGTCAACTCGTTGTCTTCCCCGCAAAGCCCGGCGATTTGGTCGCCGCCGTGTGCTCGCCGTCTCGGACGAGCTTTGCCTCTATATTAGAGGGCTTCTCCTTGAATCAAGGAGAATCAAAACCTAGCCTGTCTTAAAGCCTCAAAGCGCCGCCAGGAGGGAGAAATCCGAGCTTGAACTCGTCACCGGAGCTCGAGCGGCGCCGCCTCCTGTTTCAGTTTTCCAGCGTCTCTATCGAAACGCATTTTCTGTTGTGGGCTTCGATACATTGTCGCAGTGAGGTATTCCTTCTTTCCTGCTGCTTTGGTGAAGTTCCGTTTGGGTTTTGGTTAGGGTTGGGTGTCGACGGCGGCAGCGCCACCGTCGATATCTTTTGCTGCTTCGGGTGGTTCGACCATGCGTCGAAACCTCGCCGCAGCTGGTCGTGGATCCTTGCCTCATCGTCAGAAGTGTGCTGACGAAGTTTGGCAGCGAACGGCCCTTCAACGCGCCCTCGGGAGCTCGCCGGAGTAAGCTGCGGACGAAAGTCCGGCAGCCTTGCACATCGGCGGTCGGGCGGCGCGGGCGACGAACGGTTCGTTTTGATTTTAGGGTTTCGTCCGGTTTATTTGGAAATAAACTCGGAGCAGCTGAGTTGGAATTGAATTGAACCGGTTCAACAGTATTGGCGGTTCAATTTCAAATTCGGTTCAGTTCTTGAATTCGGACCGGTTCGACCCTGATTCGGTTGAATCCGGGCCGGTTCAGGTAGCCGTTGGAAAGATAATGAAATTTCCTATCCGATGGTAGAATGTGTGGTCTTATAGGAAGTTTATATTTTGTGTAATTGAAGTTCTAAGTCTCGGTTTAACTTGGTTCAGGGTGAATTTGATCGGTTCAGTGCAATTGTGTTCGGTTCGGTAGGCTTTAGGTCTGGTTCATATGATCTGAGACTGGTTATCTAGGTTTAGGGTTATGTTCTACATGTTGGTAGTTTTGGTTTTCAAATTAGAATGTTTATTGATAAAGTTTATGTACAAACTCATGTTTCAGAGTGATTAATCCAATAATCGGCTTGGATCGTGTTGGATCTGAAACTGAGGCATATGGAATTGCTGACATGATGGCAGTAAGTAAAACAATAAGCATGTTCTTGAATAAGCTAAACTTAAGGAATCGTAAATTAAAATTTATCAGTAACGATTAATTGTTATCACAGTCTGTTCTTCTAGAGATATACTGTTTCAATTTGATTTGCTTGATCAAATTGTTTGCTCTGGTGCAATCAATGCCTGGATTTTTCATTGTAAGATGAGTTAGCGTCAAGCAGATTTGTAATTTCAAGAATTCTTATAGTTTTTATCATTCATTTATATGCTGCTTTAAAGTTTAAATGTGAGTTGAATAAGTCTTTCTTGAGAATTATTATCTGTTTGTTTGGAGTTCTAGTCGTAACTTTGGAAAAGAATTTGAGGGAATACGCTTCTACTCCTACATTAAAGACTAACGCAGGGAAAAGTTATATGGTGATGTTTTATTTCTTCTTGATTCATTTGTTTTTGACGTCACTATGTTCCTTTCAACAGAAAATATCTGAAAGACTGAAACTAGTTTATGTTGCAAGAGTTCCCCTCCCCAAATCAAAGTTCTAACACTGTTTCTCCTTTTTCCTCTTCTATGTAGTACTGCAAATCCAAAGTTTATACAGTAAATTGTGGCATGGCATACGGTCAGGCAGCAATGCTGTTATCTCTAGGTGCCAAGGGCTATCGTGCTCTTCAGCCAAATTCGTCCAGTATGTTACAATTATCTTTCGATTGTTTCCGTATTTCCCATCAGACGAGTTTGTTTATGCATATATTGCTGCTTTGCAGCGAAATTGTATCTTCCGAAGGTGAACAAATCAAGTGGTGCAGTTATCGACATGTGGATCAAGGTACTTCTCGACTCCCATTCCATAAATCCATCTGTTTACTGTGTATCTTTGCTATGCTCATATTGATTGCATCTCCAGGCAAAGGAGCTTGACGCCAACACCGAGTATTACATCGAGCTGTTGGCCAAAGGAATTGGTAAACCGAAGGAAGAAATCGCGAAGGATATCGAGCGTCCTAAATATTTCCAAGCGCAAGATGCTATTGCCTATGGGATCGCCGACAAGATTATTGATTCCCGTGATGCTGCATTTGAAAAAAGAGTAAGATTTAACGAGTCTCTCTCTTGATCACTCGCAACAAGTGTTTTCTTATACATTTTTTTTTATAGATTATGCATCTCACCTTATTTCTTCTTGTCCAGAACTATGACGAGATGCTAGCACAATCAAAAGCCATGAGAAGAGCAGCCGGCGCTGGCCCGCAAGCAGCTCCTTCTGGGTTTAGGTAAAATGCAGCAAGCAGCATACACCAGATCGGCGGTGCATAGAACGGACGATAAACAAAGAACTTCAGATGATATACTAGTCTCAGTAAAGCAATGGACCGCCAAGCAGTAGTCATCATCTATGCAGCTGTACTGTAACTTAAAACATAAAAATGTGTAAAATTATGACAAACTATAACCTTTTATATACTCCTGCCATTATCCAGAACATACGCAATGCATAAATGTTAGAGAGCTGTCAAGTAGCGTCACTTCTACATTCGAATAAAATTTACAGCAAAGATAGGTTTGGTGGTTTAGATAGTGGACCATTCAATTAGACATGATAAGATGTGATCTGCCGGATCGATTCCTTTTAGAATTGGTGGCGCAGTCAGTCCTCGGGAGTAGAATTTTTAGGGAAACGGTCCCCCGATCAAAAATTTTCTCTATAATTGCATATTCTTTACCGCTGTGCGATCGAGCAAGGAGATCATTGTGGACATTTAAAACCTTGTAGTTCATTTGGAGAAGTGCAATAGTTTCACAATCACTGTGATAAGAAATAGCTTTATAGGCTTACCAATCAGAGACAAACAAATTTGCTTTAACGAAAACAAACTGACCGTCTCAATTTGATCTATCAAACAAAACCAGATGTTATTATGCTATTTATTCATTAATTTGATGAATCTTCGTCATCCAGGACAAATATTATTTCATCTTAAAGTTTTGATGTCGATCGTAAATCAAACTACAGCAGCCTGTCGGACAAGCTCGGCAGCCGTCGGAAAAAGTTCAGGCTGGGCGGCGGCATCGGGTCCCGGAACATGGGGTGACGGAGTAAGTAGAAGCCGAGCGCCACCGCCACGACCTTGGGCGGCACCACGTAGAGTAGCAATGCCACCACCAAGCAAACGCCGATGAATATCCTCGTAGCCCTGGGGTCCCTCCAGCTTACCAAGGCCTGCACGCGCTCCCCTTGCGCCGCGAAATCCCCCAACACCCGCTGCACGCGCGCAGCCAACGTCCTTAGCCGGTCGTACCGCGCCCGCACTATCTCCGTCGGCATTGAGGTCGGTACCGGGTCGAACTCCTCGTCCAGCTCGTCCAGGTCCACCATGTCCGCCTGAGACAGCCGCATGTCCATTCCCGCGGGCGCCCGCGGCCGGAATCTGTGGTACCATGCCCCGATGAGGAATACGTACAGCGCCGCCGTGGGAACCACCAGTTCCGGGTACCACACCAGTACCAAGTAGAGTACGTGCACGAGCACCGTCGTGGTAGGGTTCCGCCACCGCCGTATGTCGTCGACCCACCGCGCCAGCCCAAAGGCCCACGCGATGACGCCCATCACCCGGAACCAGTTGGCCTTGCTCCGCCGCATACTCCACGAATGCGTGTCCACGTTGAGCATGCACCGAACCACCTCCCGCCCCAGCGGCGGTTCCGATCGCTCGAGCCACTCCGCCACCATCCGGATCGCCGAAACCCGCAGCACCTCCTGCGGCACCACCAGAATGGGTCGTAGGTAGTGCATCCGAGGGAGCATCGGCTGCGCGTACATCGTGCACGTGTCGGGGAGAAGCGCCGGGCACGCGAAGCGGACGGCCAGCTGCACCTCTCCCATCTTCTTCACGCCTGAGCGCAGCAGCTGTAGTAGCGGGAACGAGCATGTGTACACCCGGTTGGACTCCAGCGTCGAGGCCCGGATCCGAACCTTCCCAATTCGATAGTCCTGCCCGGTGACGTCGAACATGCGCCAGTTGTCGAACACGCCGACGGTCAGGACCGTGCAGGGGTCGTACACCTGCCACGTGTATTGCTCGTTCCATCGCGGGTCGAAGCTGTCGACAATGGTCCGCGTGCGCACCCACTTTTTGCCGTACTTTGCCACGCAGTAGGCATCGGTGGAGCCTTTGGCCGCCGACCCCCCGCCGTTGCCCTTTGTCTTCATGGGTAGCAGGCCTCGGGCCCCCAGGATTCCGAGCTCTAGCACGCCCACCGGCGGCTTCCACAACTGTTTCGCCGTCGGCCGGAAGTCACTGCACACGTGCGCCGCTTCGTCAAGCACGTGATATCCACCTTCTAGACATAGACGGAGGTTGACGCGGCCGCAGTAGCCACCGCCGGGAGGCCCGGGAGCACTGCCTTCCACCGCCGTGGCCTCAGCCTCCAAATTTAACCACTGAGATGCCACCGCCTGCCGCTCGTCCAGCCTATGCTCCACCGATGACACCTGCACCACCGCGTACCCGAGCGAGGCCGCCTCCTTAGTCGATCGATCCTCGATCAGCACGACCAACTCCTGATTGGTGAGTGGCTCGGACACAACGAACATCAGGTCCTCCATCCACGCGAAGGAAGACGAGCTGCGGTTGGTCCCGGACGGCCGGCGGGTCCATGCTGTTTGGAACCCTAGTTGGATCTTGACGCGCACGTCCTGCGCTGCCGCGGCAGCCGCGAGGCGCAGGTCCTGCGCCTCGATAACGCAGGCCCGCAAGTACCACATCTTGGGCGACTGGTACACCTTTGACCGGGTGTACACGTAGCTTACGTACGGCTCGTCTGACCCCCACGCCTCCGGGAATGACTCATCTGCTTGGGTCCCAATCCACACGGCCACCATGATGTCCCCCGTCACCGCCGAGTCATCGCCGCTGCCCTCGAGGCGGTACCATTGCGGAGCGAGCGGACCGTCGGGTTGCTCCCGGACTGGCACATCCGTCAAATCGAAGCAGACGCCTCCAAGAAATACCTCCGGTGGACCGCTGTCCCACACCGAGATCTCCAGCCTCGACTCCGGTTTGCTCTGACTCAATGCGAACACCTGGTTCCACTCCGGTGCGCCGGTTGCGCCGTCCCTCACCGGCAAGGACCGGCGGGAGTGCGGTCCCGCACGGATCCTCACGTGCGGGCTCTCGCACGGGCGGAGGCCCCGCGCCTTGACGACGCGCACGAAGAGGTACTGCATGGGCTCCACCAGGTCGTACGTCGAGAGCGGAACCCGGTCCGCGGACTCGCTGCACGAGACGAACCGGCCCGACACGACTCTCGGCCCGCAGTCCCCGCCCAAGGACCGCCTTGCCGAGACTTGAGCCCTCTCCCTGGATGCGGAGGTCTGCATCTTTCGCACCTCCGGCGGGTACGGCTCCACTGGCGTCGTCTCCGGCGACGCTACCATTTCGACCTGTGCGTTCGCCGTCGGTGGCGGCGATTCCTCCACCACAACCACGGACACCAGCGGCGGTGACTGCGTCTCAACGGCGATCTCGGTGGGGACGGGGACATCCGGGAGGAGATCCTTGGGCTCCTCGGCGCTGGGCGTCTTGCCGGGAGGCTGATTGGAGCCTGCTCCTTCCGGCTTGGCCTCCTCCGGCGGCAGTGGCTCGTCATAGTAGTAGATCTTGAGCCCGATTTCGCCACGGATCCAGCTGAGGAGGCTGCGGCGCTCGAGGGGGTAGTAGATCAAGCCCTCCTCGCCGCGGCGGCTGAATTGGGAACCGCAGATTCGGACGCGGCCGAGGAAGTGATTCTTGCGTGCGCCGGTTGGGTTGCCCATGCGGCGGTCGTTGTAGACCTCGACTTCGAGCTGCTGGTCTGCCATGTAGGCGGGCTCGGCCACGACGAACTCGAGGCGCTCTTGCCACTGCGGGTTGAGGTCGCGGGGGACGGTGTGGGTGCGCTTGCGCTGGCCATCGAACTCCACGACCACGTAAGCGCTGGAGGTGCCATGACCGTCCTTGGGGACGAGGTCTCGCGCGTCGGCGACCTCGACGACGAGCTTGCGGACGACGGGCGCCGGTGGGCTCGTCATGCTCCTCTCATGCTCGAGCTAAAACGAATTGCTTTAATCTTGGGGACGAATCACTCTATTGCTTGCTTTCCTTCTGTCTATTATCAATTTGGTGGCCGCCATGAGTGCTTTTGCTTTACGACGCTCTCTCTGGATGGATTCTCCTGCGTTGCTTGAAGCTTACGCTCCGCGTCGTCGTCACCATGGATTCTTCTCTTGGTGTGCACTCTGCTTTTTCTGCTGTGTGCGCTGTTGACCGTTGGCTTGCTGCGCGCGCTTTCTCGAATCGAATTTATGCTTCAGATTAAAAAAAAAAAAGTTAAGAGCTTTGATTCCATGGAGTGCATTCGAATAGGAGGTGGACTTTCAGACGAGATTTGGTTTGAGAAGGTATGAATTATTTGGATAAAACAATATATGTATACAAATTCGACTCTGATAGATTTGTGGAATGAAGCAGAGTGATGAGAGTAGATGTTTAAAGGCAGAATGATGACGATGGATCGGATTCATCTCCACCGCATTCATATCCGAGACACTCTAGCAGACAAGAAATGAAATGAAAAAAAAAAAAGGAATGGTCCAATTCTCAATCAATCTACTGCAACCTGATGTGGATATCCTGATGTGGATATCCACTCGCAGTTTACTGCTGCCAAGTGACAATCTGCAATCTAGTTATCATCACTACAAATCTTCCCTTTCCTTTTCTTTTTGACATTATAAGCTTACTTTTCTTTTATAATCATATGGAGATCTTGATCAAGAGGCCTCCTTGGTAAAATCTCAAATCGTCCACTTTTTTCCATTTTACAAGCAATATAGAGCTTATGAACAGAGTTGACTTTGACTTGATATGAACAATTTTTGATCTGATATAGAGCAAGCACCCAGATCTCTTCTTTATTTTTCAACTCTTATTTCCCTGGAACTTTTCTGTCTTTTCTTTTCTTTTTTATAGTAGAAAGGACATAGGGGCTTGCGATTTATTATCTATCTGTATAGAATCCATCTAATGCAAAAAACATGTGTATCTTGCTCTAATATCCTGAAGGTTAAAGACAATTGGATCAACGCACATTCGAAACTCAAAGAGGACAAGTGAAGAAGAGACTGAATGCGTTAAGGTCCACAGTACAAAAAGAGGTAAATGTCATCTTTATCAATTTGCCGTTGAAAAAAAAGTATTTTTATTCTTTTTTATGATGAGAATTGAATATCATGATATTGAGAAAAAAAAAAGTAAAATAAACAATTTATACCTTTTTTTAAATGAACTGCTCATTTTATTAAATGTTTATAGAAAAAATGGTTTAGTGTTAGCTCAACTATGGTCTATGGTTGTATGTGGATGAACACAGAAAGCCCATTTTATCTTAGATTGAATCAATCTCTGAAGTCCAGTTTTGTTACCATCACTAGCATATCTACAAAGAAGAGAAAGAGGTTCTGGATATCCTCCCTTTCAAGTCAAAATTTGCATGTGTGTGTGAGAATTGCGCGATAGAATTTTTGACAAGGAGTTGTATACCTAGCTTGCTTAAGTTTTATCAATATTAATACATATATAGGAGAGAATCTCTGTTTTTATGACACTTTATTTCATCTTCTTAAAACAGTTTTGCTCCCTAGATGTATCCTCTTTGTAAGACTAATAAAAAATCAGCCAAGGAAGCCTAAAAATTTTGCTTAGCTATGGATTGACTAATTTACATCATTGAGAATATTTTTTAGGATATTTTTACTGACATAAGTAAGTTAATTGGATCAAGTCTTGCAGCTAGCTCTTGAGAATTTTATGATAAGTTTAAACTAATAATGATTTAATCTTTTGGATAATTTATCACTCATGAGGGATGTTATGGAAGAGTTATCTCTAAAGACCTTTCTCTTAAGATCTAGATGACTTTCTTCGGAAATCTTTTCTCGTGAGCTTTCTCCAAACTTAATGTCCCTTTAGAACTTCTTATTATGGAGCCTTAGAGGACCACTACCAATGTTGTTCCTTCCTTACTATAGTATTACTCTTAATCTTTTTACTTTATTTTGGCATGATTGTAGTTTATGTGAACGTCCATGCAACTCAATAAAATTGTGTGCCAATGTTTTTTAGGATTAAGTTGGTTAAATTTGGACCTTACTTGGATATACTTTCAAGAAATTGGATGATTGTGTGTTAAAGAGTAAAGAATATTAAATAATTTAATTGAAAAATGCATAATAAAAAAGCAATTATAAATTCACTTGTGAAAAAAAAAGTATTAAAGGGAAGAGAAATAGTAAAAAAAAATAATTTACTGAATCACAATTTTTTTTATTAAATGCTATTGTTTCCGTTGTGAAAGAAAACTATCAGGAATAAGAGAGGAGCAAGACAAGTTCAGAAGATTTTAGTACCAATAAAAAATGCTATAGTGCTCGAAGGCAAAAAATACTAATTAGCTAGGCTTTAGCAACGGCGAGGGTAGATGTCATTAATGAAGGTGAAAAGGAGTATTGGCACCAAAGTGAGAATCGAAGATGAAAGGAGAGGTGCATGTCGACACAGAATAAGATGCTGACTAGAAAACATTGATATGGATTCACTTGATTAGGTGCAAAGTAGAACACGAGCCAAGAAAATACAAGTGACACGAGAAGAAAGGAAGGGAAGAGGCACAATCATATAGTGAGATACGTAATTTACTGTTTTGTAATGCCTCGATGCCGAGAGGGCATCTAGCAAAGCGCGGAGATGAGGCAAAGGTGTTGAAGTAATTACAGGGAAATGAGAATAAAACTAGCATGGGTGGATACTTAAAAAAAAAAAATCAAATGGGTTTTATATGATAAATGCCCTTAATGCTTTAACAACTATAATTAACTTGATAAGAGAAATACCTGTGCTGTGATTGAGAAAGATAGTAGAATATTGAATATTTTCAGGCATGCCTTTGAGATGAGGGGGACTACTTTTTTTATCACGCTAGCGAGGAACAAAAGAATAAAGGCGACGTTGCTTACATTCTGCCAGCTACAGCTTCTGGTGCGTATGATGGTCCAGGATGTAAGTTTACAATGTCATCCAGATAAGATTCCAGAGACCTTGAATCCTGATACAGTTCATTCATGTATTGGAAACACAAATTAATATTGGTTCGACTAAAACCTGACAGCGACTACATAAACACGCAGATTTAATCAATTCCATTTTCATAGACAATCAATTGACAATCCATGACCTGGGCGGTGTTGATTTGGGTGAACCAAGGAAGCAAGACGACGTTATTTAGCCCAGCCCGTTTCATAAGCACTAGAATAAACATACAAGTTTAAAGGGTGGGATCAGCACATGATCTTGAACAGCGTTATTAAGGAGGCTTCGTAGCCAACAACTTCAATCTGACTCAACAAATTTATACACGATACATTCAAATCAGGAATCCAGATTGGCATCTAAAGTTCCACCTTGGGGGGACATAGAGACACACTAAAACACATGTATCTTATAAAATTAAGGGAATTCCAGTGTTGCACGGGATCGGAATATAATCCATCAAACAATACGAATGGACCGTGAAAATTAAATACAGAAGTCTATGCAGAGAGGATGTTCACTTAATGCGATAACAAAAATTCTCGACTGTTATTTACTCTGAAGCTGTACTTTACATCTAAGGCTGTATAAACTATAGTAAGTTTTGTTAGTGGCCAAGTGATATATATATATATATATATATATATATATATATATATATATATATATATATATATATGGCATAGCCGGAGGGATTAGGAAGCTATGCCTGACTCCGGCTCGGGCACGAAGCTGAGTGGCTTCGGTTCACTGTCCCATACCAATGTGGATACGTATTCCGGTTCGTATTCCTGCACAGATCAAAGCACCCACCTTTTCAGTATATATCCAATTTCCCTCTATTTATGTACACAATAGTATTTATATGCAGCGACATGTTAATTGATAGTTAAGTTATGGCTTGCTACAAACATACTAAAATCCAAATCAAAATCGATTTCATAGAAAACGGAAGAAGACAACAAAAAGTTTTGTCCACCACTAAGGCTAGTGGTCCACTACAAACAGTATTTTCTTTTTTAGAAATTACCAGCAAAGAGTAGACCTTTTTAATAAAGAAGGCTTAGTAATTAACCAAATCGCAATACTAGATAAATTAGATATCATCAAAAGAATTGCCTGCATTTTTTTAGTAAAAAACTCATTCTAAAGCTATGGACCTCCTAACAGATGAGAGTTGATATAGTATATAAGATCAAGCAAGATAATTGAACGGCTAAACGCGTGGTAGATACCAGTTGAAAGACAATAAAAATGCATGCGAATCACTAGCGCACTACATATTATTAACGTTCCTACACAGAATGTCCGTTCTTTTTTCAAATTTTGATGATCACCTCAAGTTTCCTCATTAGCTCCGCGGCAGAATGGGCAGATATAATTATGTGCCGAGCAGCTTGTGATATGAACCCTTCGTCTACAGCCATATCAATGAATGACAACAATGAATTATAAAAGCCGTCAACATTCAGTAGTCCAACCTGTTGAGACAATAATATGCTTCTTTAATAACACGATGTAAATTAATTATTTAGTTTAAAATGGAAAACGCAGGCTAATTAAGTATACATGTGAAGGCGCGTTCAAGATTAAATTAATGCCCACAATTAAATAAAGGTCAATGCAGCATGTATTAATTAAATTAATTAAGCTAGATAACTGTAGGAGATCATAAACCGATGAGATATTAGGTAGATTACTTATCCAATTAATCAATACTTTAGCTAGGATTTTGTATGTCGCACTTAATGTGACGGACTATAATATTTGTGTGCAACTAAACAATAGAGGGTATGATATGCGTGCACATAAGTTAACTTTTACTCTGTAGCTAGGAGAGAAAAGGTCAAAGCTAAAAAAAAAAAAAAAAATCAGATTTTGCAGTAGTTGCACGACAGATGATAATTATTTCTAAGGAAACATAGCAAGGAACATTCGTTCTGCTGCAAACTGAGGTTAGGTTATTTCAAAAAGTAATCAATTTATTTAAATCTAGTTGGCGAACCCTTGCAAAGAAATTTTAGATATAAGATAATTTTTGTATTACCGGCTTCTTGTGGATTCCTAGCTGAGCCCAGGTGATGACCTCCAGTAGTTCCTCGAGGGTCCCATACCCGCCTGAGATGGGTGATCAGACAAACGTATACGTATATAATCGACAAAAGGAAATGCTACACAAATTAATTGTACCAGGCAAAGCAATAAACGCATCTGCCTGGCGTGCCATCTCAGCCTTCCTTTCATGCATGTCTGATACAGCTCTAACTTCTCCCACTGTCCCGCCAGTTAGCTATAAATAAAGTTCAGTCACGTATAAGTAGGCTACCAAAAAACATACTAATTTTCTGGAAATAAATCAGACTCGAAGTATGCATACAATTTTATTTCACTCAAATGATAAAAGTAATGTAAGAAAGTTTATGCTTTGTCATAAGATCTATATATGGCTGAGAATCATTAAATAATAAATGATCGCTACACAGAAAAGATATCCGGAAATATTCCAAACTCTACCAGATAACAAAAGAGGAAGTTACTTTCTAAGACATATAAATCGATTATGGGAAGTAAGTATCATGCAATAATTTCAGATTTAGAATATTTCAGATCTAATTACAGAATATTGTAAATATGCAAGTTTTTTTTTCTGTATTCATAAATGTTTTCATTATCATGAAGCATAACATGAATGCGATGGAACAACTTCCATCTCCACCAAAACAAAGTAGCATTAAGTACAAAAGATTCAAGCACCCAAATGTTGAATGATAAGCAAGTCACATTAATTTCTTAAAAAAAATCACCGTATGAGTTGTTTATAACATACGGGAAAGTAAAATAATGCCAATAAAAGTAAAGTAAGGGAAAAGGCTGGGGTTTAGTCACCTCTTGTGGCATCAATGACTTCGGGATAACCCTGAGAGCAAAGAAATATGCGTGTTAAGACGTTAAGTACATCAGAAAATCAAAATGGAAACCTGTATGTGTTAAGACATGAGCAAGTGCATGCACACGAAATTAACAAAGATATATAGAGAAAAAAAGAGTGATAATCTGTAGTAAAGGAGACTCATATGTACATATTTACGCATAGCTTTTTTTTTCACACTTCAAAACAGAGGAAACAATCAATTGACAGAAAAATAAAATGCCCAATCAAGATTGCACTACTTATTCCATATGTATAGAGAGTACAAATACTATCAGATAGTAAAATTGCTCACGAGAAACAAGCAACAAACGGATGGACGAAGAAATAAACAAAGAAAAAGGAATTGAAATCTGCAAGGAAAGGCGGGTGAAGAAGGAGCTCAAGCCAAAACGGAATCAAAGTTTAATGGAAGTGAGAAATATACCCCAAAACATGGCGACCTCCATCATGAACTGCATGAGAAACAAGGCCCATCAACCCAATGCTTCCTCCTCCATAAACTAGATCAATGCCACTCTTTACCTGCACAGAAACAAAGAAAATGAAAATATCAAACAACGTGCCAAGCAACCAAGCGCGTTCCTTCAGTCACATATAATTGCAATTATTCAAAATGTCGAGGAAAAAAAATCAATGATAAGTGAAGAAGAAAAGTGATCAACCCGATGGCAAAGAAATACAATGGAAACTCGATAGTACTGGACTAATTAATGTGAGGAACATGGTAATGTGTCGGGATGACAGTGCAGGGCGGTACTATCCAAATTCATATAATGAAATTGATAGCCTCAATAACTCTATTTGGCTCTCTTAAATAATAGAATATTTCCCTCTTCCTCTCGCTTAGTTGGCCGAGATCACGCAAGAAGACTGATCAATGGACAGCCAGATTACAGCTAGCAATCCCTCATGCCAAATCCCCGGAACCCTCCCACCGCACGAGGATCCTATCTTTCCGCAAACCAACCAAAACCATCTCTAAAGCTCTTAAACTCCTAAATGAGATTGAAGAAGAAATCTCGAATTTTGAAACAAATGGAGAAACCCGTATACTCGAAGAGGATCCACTAGAGAAGCAAATACAGAAAGGACACCGGAGATCAAAGGCTCCATTCAAAAACAATATAACACGATCTAATGAACTCCAGCTCCTGCTCTCGAAACAAGCAGACAACCGGATGCCATGCCTCATCTACGAAGTGTCGATCTATGTCGAAAGAGAACAAACCCTTGCGTTTCTTCCGCCATAAACCTCAAAGCATTTCGCATCGAAGAAAAAAAAAAGGAAAAGAACAAAAAGAGGGGGATCGAACAACATTATTACCAGTTCATTTCCGAGCTCGATCGCCGCCTGCTGGTAGCTCGCCTTCTTCCCGCATTGGCTCCCGCAAAAAACACATATTCTGCGAAACCTGGATTTATTCGCCGCCATCGCCACCTCCTCCATCAACTTCATGCCTTTATCTCCCTCCATGACCTCCTTCAACTCGGTTTCGATCTCTCTCGCGGGCACGACAAAGACAAGACCTCCGCCCCTCTATTTATAAGAACGCGGGGGATCCTCTCGACCGACCATGTTAACCCGCCGTTTATTTTTATCTAGGGTTTTGGGCCCGAGAGAAGCTATCTCCAAATGCGGAGTCCGCACGCTGATTATGGTACGACGCATCACACCCCGCTCGTGCATCTATCGTTGATAAAAATTAACGGCGATGAAAGATAACGCATAAATAAATTGATACGGTGCAATGCATAGGGAAACAAGCGACCGTATCGGGCAGTTGGGATTCCACCCAAATAATACGAATATGCTTTGCGGCGCCAAGCTGTGGGGGCTGATTCGAGCTTTACTTATTAATTGATGTTGTAATGTTACAATTTTATATATTTTCACATAGATTTTTTTTCTTTTTCTATAAATAGATATTGTATTATTATTGAGAATTAAAATGAAAAATATAACACTAATGTAATAACTGGTTTAGTGAATTTTTAAAAATGGGAGAAAAAATATATAAGAGTTTACTATTGTTAATTTTGATTTAAATATTTTAATAAATTAAGTCAAGTTATCAGTTTTACTCATCAAAATTAATAGTTCAATTTACTGATTAAGTAAGTCATAATAAATGAAATCAGACTAACACTTAGTCTTAAATATAATAAGATCTTAATATAAAAAGTCTATCAAGATAATAGAATCCTAAGTGGATTTACTACTATTAATTTACGCTTAAACATTATAATAAATTGGATCATATTATAATTTTGACTAAGTTTAGGGAGAATATTTAGATAAACCCTATAACCATTTTAATTAGAAAACTTATTAATGGGAGAGATAAACCCCAAGATCCTACTAATTACTAATTTTAATATAATCTCATCAACATAGAGCCTCATAATGTCACGTTCTTGTCATAGGAAAATGGGAAAAATATAATCCCACATCGCCGGAAACCTTTTTGTCTACCATTTAAACTTATTTAACTTAGTTGCAAGCATGAATTCCATACAGTAAGAGGACACGAACCATCCAAATTTAGCTCGACTCAATTGTGAGCTGTTCTTGAGATATTTTTTTTTTCGTAATTAATAAACAGGGCTATCTAGTCTGAGCTGATGACCCAGTGCACATGCAATCCATTGGAAGATCCTGTACAAGTTAAATGCGTGGCCATTGTCAGACCATAACATAGATTTCCTTCCTAGCTAGTGCATATCTAGCTAGCTTATCCATTCTAAGATCTTGTATAAACTCAAAGCTAGTTAATTGTATTCTAATTCCTTGTGGCTCAATAGTTTATGTCTCTCTCTCTCTCTCAATAAATTAAATTAAATTAAATTAAATGGATTAAGAATTGACACTAGCTAATTATATAGAGGGATGATGGACAGCGTGAGATTAGAGAAATAAATGGGGAATTGAATTGATTTTGAAATGGGAACATGCACTACTCTCTCTCACAGCCGGGCAACAGCCTGTGGAGTAAGATCAGTAGAGAATCTAAAATATTCCACGTTTTGAAGCCTTTCACAAGAACAAGTAGATTCTGCAAGGCGGCAGAATCTAAGAACGACATCATGCCGTCACCTCTGCGTCATCCACAATCTAATTCTTCACGTTTCTCTCGATCGATGTCTTGGGGGCAAACTCGTATCCGTTGACACAATCTAAGGAATAAAAAGAACTATGAGTTATGTAGAGTGAGGTTTCTATTGTTGGATACGTTCATTTTTATCGAATAATATCGGTGATATATATGTATTTTAACGATATAAGTTAAGTGACTCTACTTATGCAAGCCTAGTGCTCCTTTCCTCGTGCCTTGCAATTTGATTAATTTGTAGGACACATAAAATAGATAGCTTGCGTCAACAACGTTGGAATAGAAAAAAGATGGGGTAAGGTGAAAATAATTGACTTGAATACCCACAACATCTTGTTTACTTGTACGGATAAAAAGTAAAAAAAATAAAAAATAGCTGAACAGAATATGTTATAAGTTTTCTTTCATGTGTTTATTTAGAACTGAAGAAAGTTTAAAGAATTAATATGTACACCCTAATTTTAATTTTTTTTACTCATATTATATATATACTATTAATTTCTTATAATTATATAATATTAAATATGAGCAACGATAACAAAGATAAGCAGCGACAACAAGAATGAGCAGTGGCGGCGAGCTCGAGTAGCAATAGCAAGGACGAATAGTCGAGAAAAACTTGTAGTGAGCGAGGATAAGCAAGTGCAATGAAAAGCGATGTGCGAAATTAGTAAAGTTAAGATATAGATTCAGCTTTTCGTTTGATTCGAACAGAAAATAAATGAAGGAATTAATGCCTAAGTTTCTTTCTTAAATTATCTATCCATCCAAGTAAACAAGCGAATCGGACGAAAAGCAAATGAAGGATTAATGCCTAAGTTTTTTTTTACTTTTCCTTCTAAATTATCTAAATAAGCCTATATATATACTTTTTTTTTCTTCGAACATTCGTTCCAAGTAAAGGAGTCCAAAATGATGATAATGACTAAGTTGTATTGTTGGTGTTGGCATGTTGCAATTCATGTATGAAACACCAAGAGTAATTGTCGTGACATAGTGCAAAAATAAGGACCTTGCATAAAAATTTCTTTGCTCAGAATTTGGAAAGTTAGGGGCTTAAGTGCATAACTGCATAAGAATTACGTTCCTTGTCATCTGAAAGTATATACCATTATATTCTTCCGTCTTTGATAAGAAACCGTTGACGGCTGAGCAACGTTTGGCTCGGATCTGCGTCTGCGAGGCATTGCATCGAACATTTGCTCAATCTCGCGCTCCAACCATGGCGGCGAAATCTGCCCTCTTCCTCGTCTCCTTCCTCTCTTTCGCCTTCACGTCCTTCTCCCAAGACCCAAATCCCACCTCTGCCTACGACGAGCTCAGGAAAAGCGGGCTGCCCATCGGCCTCCTCCCCACCAACGTCCTCACCTATTCCCTCAACCGCACCTCCGGAGTCTTCACCGTCGACCTCGACGACCACTGCCGCGTCACCCTCCCCCCGGATAATTACCTGGCGACCTTCTCCCGTCGGATCACCGGCAAGCTGGTCGGCCGCCGGATATCGGACCTTGACGGGGTCAGGGTCAGAGCCTTATTCCGCTGGTGGTCCATCACTGGAATTAGCTCCTCCGGAGATGATGTTGTGTTTGAAGTCGGCGTTGCCTCGGCCAAGTACCCGACCCAGCACTTTGATAAGAGTCCACAGTGCGAAGGCCGGAACCCTAGAAAGGCCGCCTTTTGAGGTGGGCTTCTCTTGTTTTCTGTTTTATAGTTTGTTTTATCAAACTGAATTTTGGTTGATTGCTTTCTTGCTTTTATAGCTATTGGACATTGTCAAATCTCTAGTCTATTTTGTTTGAATGTAGGATGCTAAGTTTAATGAAGATGCCTATATGGGTAGATTCTTTGTGCGATCCATTGAAGACTAACTTGTTGGTTTGGATAAAACTAGTTTCAAAGTCACTTCATGAATGCAGATAAAGTTGATAAGTTGCCATAAGGAATTATGCCTTTCAGGTTTATAGAAAGTTTCTCTACCTTATTCAGAAATTCTGGCATCTTAAACATCTGATGTTTGGTTGTTAATGATTATAATTTTTCAGAAGCTGAGGGACAATTCATTTTGATTTATGTACATGCTTCATGTTCCTAGAGTAGGTTTATTTCTGCAATAGCTCTGCCTTTTGCCTTTTTCTTATGCTGCTTATGGCACATTATCCATGCTTCTTCACTACAGTGTGTTCTCTCTTTTGTATCTATGATGAAGGTTCAATGATGTCAGGCAAGTTTAACTGAGGTCACTAGTTTTAGCTCTACAATCATGAAACCACCTCCAGAATGCAAACCTCAATTATCTCATTTACCTTGTATTCAGCAGCGGATATTTTTTTTCCTAAAGGTTCTATACTTCTATTTCACGTTATGGTATCACAGCCTAAGGTTCTTTAAGTCCTTCCGTCAGTCAGTGAGTTCTCATCTTGTCATAACTGTGCTTGTGCATGGTGCTTCATCTTCTTTTATCTTATGTATAGGCGGTATGTATCGGTGCTAGTACAAGGGTGGATATATATAGGTGTACCAATATGAACCGGCAACTTAAGTTTGCTCAAGAGGACACATACCGCCTCCATTTTACCATTTCCACTCTTCACTCTATCCCTCCTGCTCAACCTGTGCTTCCATAGCGCAACATGACCCTGCGTCTTCAAATGGCACCAATAATACCTTCCAAGTAAGCAGCACTACTTTCTCCAACATTACTAAGCAGCAGCCACTCCCACTTCTGGTTCTCCTTTATGTTCTAGTCTTTGTCGTCCATAGTTGACCCTTCACTATAAAGTTTGTTGAGTAAAGCTTTTCCTACCTCATTCAAACCTTGACTCTGGTAGAGGAAACTCAACCCATTCAAACAATACTAGATGCTACGAATTTTACTCTGTGTTCAAGATATGCACAATTTTCTCTAAAGGCACAAACTATGGCCTCTTATCATTATAGATCTTTGACCAAAACAAGAGAAAGTTGAAGATGATTCCATGTACTTGAAAGGATATCAATAACCATTAAAATATCTCCTGATTTGACACTATGGAAGAGGTATTGGAATTTTTAACTCAGAGGTATTATGCTATGCTTCCCGATACTAACCTATAACTGGTTTACATCACATGCATCTAGAAAAGGAACTGTTTCAGATTTTTGTTTCTAAATGCTATCTGAACCTAAGTTACTTTCTATTTTATGCTATTTTGTTACCAATATGATGATGTTATGTGCCAATATGAGTTTCTTATTTCAATCAATGATGACTATGAGCCTTCTCAGGCCAATCTACTGGAACCATTAGCTGAGGGAACATATGTAGAATGTCCTCCAGCGCTGCATTAGATACACCATCTGATAATACTGCTCTGGCAGTATCATCAGCAATATCTTGCAAGAAAGTTAGAATCTTGTAAATTAGCAAGAAAGGACAAGTTTAAACAATAAAAAGGGCACAATCATCTGTTCTCCAAAATCCAAATGCCTTACAGTTGGTGTCCCGTACCAGGTTACAATATTCTGCCTTTTTACCTCATTAAGTTACTCTTGACCCTTTTGACTCTGCTTGTTGCAACCATATGACATCTAACCTATATTAGTTCTCATCTATTACTCTCTTTCGAATACTACTATTCTATCTACTGATGGCCTCTTCATTGTGTCACCCTCATACAGTTTCACTAAAAATCCCGCATTTTCCCTCCATAATACTTTGCGCCTAAATTGTCCATGAATATTGTTCTAAAGGACAATTATATGATCCTGAACGTTCCACTCTTTTTTCTCGCCTGATATTATTTTGCAGAATTCATTGACCAAGAAAATTGTTGGATAGGGTAAAAGATTGGTTGAATGTTGAGCCAACTCATTTTTCTCCACCAAACTCTTTTGATGTTGCTACGAAATCTGTCTCATCTTAAAATCTTCAAGCACAGGATTGTCATCTTAGTCATGCTTCAAAGTCACGAATTTGGTCCTTAGCTTTTAGTGGAAAACTTGGAATTTTGTTTTCTCTGATTTTAATTGTATTTCCTCTCAAATTTGCAAGTCTTCTACTTTTACCTTTCTCTTTGATGATTGTAGTTCAAAATGCTTTTAAACCTTTTAAGTTTTAACCTTATTCAAACATTTGGGATCGATGCCTATTGTGTATATGGTGGATCCAATGTTTCTAATCTTACTACCCGGAGCGGACCAATATGAGATATGATCTTATATAGGCTTTTTGTGTCAGTACATCTGGTGCAAAAAAATCCATGAGGTCATTACACCTATAGGTATCAATCTGACATCTGTCCAGTAAATTAGTAAAAACTGAGATTGAAAACATCGCGTGGATCTAGGATATCTTTTATTTTTCGTTGATGGTCTCTCACAATATGTTTTAATTTATTTGATGGATTACTGATCTTATTTACTTAATACTCACCATGCGTTTTCAGAAAAGATAAGAACTTCTTTCTAGAACTAATCAGAATCTTTCAATCTGATAATACTGTTAAATATAGACAAGCATAATTTTTCACTCTCCTAAAACAAAATCATACTACCTGCTTCAGTTCTTGTGAGCATATTTCTGAACAAAATGGTAGTACGTGGCAAAAACAGATATTATATGTCTTATTCATTGCATTACTTGTTTATTCTTCTACTCCAGAACAATTTTGAGGAGACACTGCTTACCTTACTGTCTATACTATTAATAGAATTCCATCAGCTGTCACTAATAAACGTTCTTTTTAGAAAATTGCTGAACTAGTCTAATATAAAGAGTTTTGGATGCCTTTGCTTCGTCTTTTTTTCTTAAGCGGGAACACATTAAACTTCAGCCACAATTTCGAATATGATATTTTCTTGGTTATGGTGTAGAACACAAAGGGTATTAATGTTATGTCCATATTAGTGAACAGCTTAGAATACCTTGACATGCCATATTCTCTGAAAATACTAAGTTCTTTGGTAAATTGCATGTTTCATCAAATATTAATCCTAAGCCTCGAAAGATTGTTGATCTTTTATTTCTGTGAGACTTGTGAACTTGAACTGTGTACTGCTGTCCCTGTCCTATCAGATGATAGTACTGGATTAATGAATCATGCTAAATTGGATCATCAGCCCCAGGTACTCTAGAATGCTGTGCAAAAATGGGATTTTACCTGAATAGGTGAAGATGGTACACATGCAACCTCTTAACTTCTATGTGACTTGTTGCTACTATAAGCTAGTAAGATCAGGATGCAAATAAGATCCAGGGCCCTTGGCAATTATTATAAGCTCGTAAGATCAGGATGCAAATAAGATCAGAATCCAACCATAAGTATAACGTAGGGATGTAGAAGTTCAGGGCCCTTGGCAATTATTATACATAATAGAATAGCAAACCTTTGTTTCGTTGTCTTCATGCGTTTATGTGAAATAGTAAATAGTGTTATTTTATTGCATTTGATTCCGGGAAAGATTGCCAGATAAGATCAGGATGCAAAATAAGCTTCATGGAAAGGCAGATATGCTGAAGCACCATATTCTCACCACCATCCTTTTCTTGAGTTGAAGAAATAATAATTGGTGACTGCATCATATACAAAGCAATTCTTTTCCATGAAGGTCGAAGGATCAATACTGTCTTTAAGCTTGATTCTCTTATGTTTGCTCTTCCATGCCTATAGCTAATTTTCTAGAATAATGATCAAAATAGATTGACTCATTCAGTGATGCTTGTGATGTCAACCTTACACGGCTGGCTGTGCTCTTATAACATTCTTCTTCCTTTTTCTTGGAACTGAATGTGTTTTGTTCATTTTTTTTGCTCTTTCACTATCCAGCTAGCCTCTATAGCTGCCCTGATTCGAAATCAAGTTTATAATCATAAAACCTATCGGTATCAATCTTAATCAATCGTTTGCTTAAACTTTTCCCTGTACTTGCAGGAGATACTTGGGATGTGCTGCGGAGACATGTAGGAGTGATCAATTCCGAGAATCGATCGTGAACTCCTCCGGCTTCCGCCATCGGGGAAATAACATGTAGTGTTTAATGCTTGTGGTAGTATGGTACATTTATAACATTGTTAATACGTAATAAATTACTCTAAGATCAAATCTAGGCTTTAACTGTATGAATTAGCTGCTTGCTAAACGTGGTCTTGTTAGCAGTTAATGTACCTTTGTGATCCAATAGGGTACTCGATTTGAATTTGGGTATCAACTAAAAAATCGAATATCTATTCACTTCTCTCAGGGTCAGCCCCTAAAGCATATGATTAAGTGCTCGTTTGATCTTTATTTATTGCCATAACTATGCTGAATCATACTGTATTATATTGTTAAAATTTTTAAGCTATTTGATAAATAATTTTTTAGTTAGTGTTATTTGTTGTCATAATTTAAGATCAACGCCTTGGTGCAATATAAACTAAAAATTAAGAATTAATTTCATTATGTTATTTTCCTCCTCACGTGAGTTAAAGAAAAGCAGGGCTATCTAATCCATCACTTTGTTGATTTGAAGCGGTGGATGATGGCTATTTAACATTTTAATATTTTTGCTGCCAATAATATTTATTTTATTTATAAATTAATTTTTTAATAGGATATTATGTTTAATTATATATTTATTAAAATTTTAAAAGTAGCAAGTGTCAAAGACAATTGATTTTTTATTAAAATATTATATATTTTTACGTGCTATACTTAATCCCTAACTAGGGTCTCCAGACTCCAATCATGTTAATCTAACCTACAGGTAACCCAATTTTTTTACAGAAACTTTTAAATCCATAATTGAATCAATTTTTTATAAAAATCGATTTGTAACCAAATAAATAATTTTTGGTTCCGTTCAAATTGAACAAAATTGTTGATTTTTTTTTTAACTTGAACAAATTTGATTTTTTTTATATTGTCTAAATAAAATAATATTATAATGTAAATAAATTTTAAAAAATAATTATTATGATTTTGATTTAATTAGTTCAATATGAAATTTTAGTGTTGAAGTAAAAAAAAGTTGATCTATCTAAAATAGAACTAAACTGAAAATTTTAATTTGTTGGTTGACTAAAACAAATAACACTGTCACTCTGTTTACCGGGACGGATATAGGAGGGAAAAGGATGGAAACGTTGTAAATCCGCTGTATACCAAGACGGACGGATTTGAGAGGATGGATTACACGGTGGATTTTACCCAACGTTTCCGCTGATTAGTGATCCGCCCAAATCGGGCGGATTCACATTTTTTGCTTATTCTCACGCCACTCGAACGCATATCAAACCCTAAAACCACGCTTCGTCCGCTCGCCGCTCACGCCTCTTCGTCCGCTCGCCGCTCACGCCTCGTCCGCTCGCCGCTCACGCCTCTTTGTCCGCTCGCCGCTCACGCCTCGTCCGCTCGCCACTCACGCCTCTTCGTCCGCTCGCCGCTCACGCCTCTTCGTCCGCTCGCCGCCAGCACTATTTCGATCGCCGCCAGCAACAGATCGTCGCCGCTCACGCCTCTTCGTCCGGTCGCCCATTTGGCCCGCTCGCCACCCGCTCGCCGCCAGCACCCATCTCGTCGCCAGCACCCATCTCACCGCCAGCACCAGCTCGCCGCCAGCACCCCATCTCGCCGAGTCTGCTTGTTCGTTGTTGCAGAACACCTGAACCGCTCGCCGCCAGCACCATCTCGCCGCCAACGATATACAAGCAAGGTATTTAATTATATTTTTAAATATGGGTATAAAATTATAAAAGGAGAGTGAACATATCAAATGTATTCCTTCTTTCAAACTTTCCATCCTTCCCGATAAACACAATGAGGGAAACTTTTATTTCTTTTCCATCCATCCTTATATCTTTTTATCTAATTATTTTTCTCCTTCTATTTTTCATCCGTGCCAGTAAACATAGTGTGAGTGGAAAAGAGCCAAAGTGGAAAGTTGGCGGAAAGCCCCGCCCAGCTTCGTGGGCGCCCTCACTTGCATGTGCGACAGGAGGTAGAACGGAATTCCACCAATTTAAATATCCAATTGCGCCTGTGTTCCATCCAGGTTCAATCTGTATCCGACCCAATTGCGCTTGTTAATCAGCTGAAACGGTTCGAAACGGCAGCGCTATTCCCACTCCCCTCTTGACTCGACTCCACCGCACTTCGGCCCTTGGCCCATCGAGCCGTGTTCATTTTGTCATATCATCACGGGGGAGTGACGCCGTGAGGGCACCGTGCGACCCAAATTGGGGGTTGCAATATCACGGTCGTCTTCCTCGGTCGCCGCCGGTGAGTCTGAGCTCAACTTGCCTCTCTTTTTGTCGCAGTCTTGCGTCTTTCTCGCCTCAATTCCTTACTGTAACTCTAAATCGTCGACTCCCCAATGCTTGGCCGTTGCCCTTCTCTCACTCTCTCGGTGCGATGCGGATGGTTATGATTGAAGCCTGCTCTGAGGTGATTGATTTTCTCAATTCCTTTGTTAGAAAGTAATGGCGCTCCGTTCGTACATTTTTTTTAGTGTAGACAGATCACGATCTGTAGCTTCATCGTGGATAACTAGTTTCAATCTTGTGCGTGCTTTTGGTGGTTCCAAACCGATCCGTCGATTCTGCCATTGAGGTATCCAGTCTTGATAGATGTAGGATGGAATTTGGTTACTTTCTTGAAATGGGGTGGCATTTGTGATTTTCGGAATCTAGGGTTTTGGATTTCTTTTATTCCGAGTAGCAAATGGGTATCTGTTTAGCAGTTTGCTTTGTTAAGCATAGTTTTGGAGGAAAAAGTGGAGATTTTTGACTAAATTGACATCCGTGCAAGTAATTTCCAATACGTGATTTTCAGATATCTATTTGTCATGGGATCCGGTTCTGGGCTGGTAATTTAAGTGTTGTATTATCTGAGTGTGTTTCCGATGTTTTCGTTTCATGCATGCTTCGATTTTGTTCCTGCAATGTCTCCTTCTGCACTTTAATTTGGTTTCCTTGTACCACATTGTAACGTTCTTGCAATTCGTGTTCTACTTGGTCTCCTGCAGCAGCTTTGTAACATGCTGATGTGCTCTCGTATCTAAATAACTGAGAATGACAAAAACCTCCTTGAAAAACAATGGCTGCCTCACCCAAAGGCGAGTTTGTCCGTGTGGAGATGAGCAGTGCCATGTCAGAGTCGTTGAGGAAGAAGATGACACATCCATAGAACCTTCAATTCCATTGGAAGCAAACCTGACGCAGGTACGGCACAATTCTACGTGTGAGGCCAACGCAATTGACACGCCTTATGTTGGTCAGTCTTTCCGGACAGACGATGAGGCCCAGGAATACTATACCAACTTTGCCAGGAATTGTGGCTTTGCTATCCGACGCGAAAGATCAAAGGGGAATCCAGCACATCCATTGGGTGTCTACAAGCGCGAACTTGTCTGCCATCGTGCTGGAATATCTGTCCCGAGGAAGACTGCAGAGCTCAAACGGCAGAGAAACAAGAAATCATCACGCTGCAAGTGTGAGGCACAGATGATTATTAGAAAGAATGTTTCAAAGGGTACAAGTTGTTGGATAGTTGTTCACTTTAGTAATGAACATAACCATGAGTTGTTGGATAGTGAGGAAGTACGCCACCTCCCTGCCTACAGGACTATACCACCGGCTATCCGTGAGCGCATTTTGGTTTTTGCCAAGGCTGGCTACACTGTGAACATTATGATGAGGGCACTTGAGATGGAGAGGGGAGTCAAATCAGGCGAGTTATCGTTCACGGAGAGGGACTTGAGGAACTTTCTTCAGGCATCCAAGAGCATTGATAGAGAAACAGAAGGATCAGAGCTTCTTAAAGTCTGTAAATTGACAAAGGACAAGAGCCCAGATTTTCGATATGACTACACTTTGGACGCAAATAACAAGCTTGAACATATTACATGGACATATCCAGATGCTGTTCGTGCGTACGAGGTGTTTGGAGATGTGGTTATTTTTGACACGACATACCGCTTGTATACGTATGACAGACCATTTGGGGTGTGGTTTGGTGTGGACAACTATGGAAACATAATTTTTTTAGGTTGTGTTCTATTGCAAGATGACAGACCAGCCTCACTGAGATGGGCTTTGAAGGTGTGTCCACTATTGGTTATTCTGCTGTCTTGTTGTCTAAATTTTAAACCTGATAGCATTTCCTTCTTTCCTATTTGTGCTAATGCTCTTTAATTTTTGCCCTTGTAGTCATTTGTTAGTCTCATGGATGGGAAGTTCCCGCAAACTATGTTGACTGACTTGGACATGGGACTTAGAGAGGCTATGATGAATGAATTGCCAAACACTAAACATGTTTTTGGTGTTTGGTACATTATGCATAGATTGTCAAGCTGGTTTTCTACTTTACTTGGCTCTCAATACAACTCCTTTGCGAATGCATTCCATCAAGTTTATAGCCTAGAAAGTGAGGCTGAGTTTGTGCACCAATGGACTCTTCTGATTACTGAATTTGGATTGGCTTCTGATAGACATATCACTATACTTTCACTTTATCGCTCTTATTGGGCATTGCCATTCTTACGTGGTTGGTTTCTTGGAGGATTGACGACTAGTTCTTCAGTATCTATTAAGTTGTTCTTCAAAGGATTTTTGAGCACACAAACTCGTCTAAAAGATTTTGTAGAGCAGGTACTGCACGCTATGCATTCATTCTTAATTACTTACTTTTCCTTGTACTTTTCTTTTTCACATATTAGAAATTTTTTATATTCTTTTCTTTTAGGTGAGCAATGCAATAGAATTACAAAATCAAGCTGGAGAGGAAGCAACAATGAGGCAAAACTATCAAAATATCAAGATTAAAACTTGCATGCCAATTGAAGAGCATGCTTCGAGTATACTGACACCTTACGCATTTGAGATGTTCCAAAAAGAACTTGTATCTTCAACACAATTTGCAATTTATGAAACACAAAGGGAGATCTATCTGGTTCGCCACCATTTGAAGGCAGATGGAGGCTATATAGTGCAGTCATTTCCATCGGAGCATCAGTTACATTGCAGTTGCAAAGAATTCGAGACTTGTGGAATAGTATGCAGGCATGCTTTTCGAGTTCTCTCTTTGAAAAATTGCTTCATGCTTCCAGATAAATATCTACTGCTGCGATGGCGACGAGAAAGTTCATTATTTCCCAAGAGCAGTGGTTACAAATACCGCACCCAAGCTCTACGTTCCCTTTCATCAATCATAATACAGGAGTCGTCCACAACGAAAGACCGTTTCAGTTATGTACAATGGCACATGAGCAAGCTTCTTATTCACGTGAGGAACATGCCAACGATTGATGAACCTGCTTCAGACATGGAGACCGCCACATCAAACGATACTTCAGTCAGTCATAGAAGGTCAGGGCCACGTCAAAGAAAAGCAAAATCTGGTATGGAAATGACTAAGGAGATGCAAGAACTGTCTGATTCACATCCATTTCCAGACACACTAGAACTTTCAGAATTGTCTTAGCTCTAGTGACTTCATCAGCAGCCTGATCTCGTTTATCAATACTTGATCAAGAGCCTGCTTGATGCGCTTCTCATCCTGTTGTATCTTGTAATAGCTAAGTAGTGTTTTATTGTCTTTTTTCTTGTAAATATCATCTGTCTCTTATTCATCACATTTGTTTCTTGAGTATCACTTGTTGGCTTCTGCACTCATAATTTCACGGTGGTATCACCTGTTGGGTACTTGGGTTCCTCCTCAGAAAGGCGGCATTCCTCTACTCCACGGGTTTGTTTACTTCCGTGAGAACAGTACTTCAGATATCTAAGATGAATGCGTGATGCCAAATTGTTGCTCTTCTGAATTTATTATTGTATCTTTGTTGAACTTGCTTCTCTCACATTTGTTTGTATCAGTAGACTGAATTCAAAATGCAACATGGACAACAGACTTTGGTATACTCACTCTATTTTTCATTTCTTCATGATTCAAGTCCTATCTTTGGAGTTTATTTTCTCAAAGTGATAGATTAACATCTTTTGGATCAGTAGCCCGTTTATTTGATGCTTTGTTTATTCTTACAGGACAGGTTAGTAACAGTCGACCACTGTATGCAGGAACTATTTGGATGTGAGCTTTGCATGGCCTCGATGATTCACAGGTTCCCTTCTCTCTCCCTCATATATGTTTTCAAAACCTGCTTTAATTTGAAACTGTGTAGGCCACATTCACATGCTGATGCTGAGGCAGCTGGCCGATGTCTCATGCATGCAACACGCGCAATATTCTTCCAAAATTTCTCGGCAGCAGAAACTCAGTTGGATCCTTTGATGGCTCCGTAAAGACAGACTGAAACGGAGGTCACCCCCTTAAAGCAGATGGCTAACATGCGTAATATCCATTGCCACTGCAGCACAGCAGAGTCACGCGTCGTCCGTGTAAATGTGACTGCTCTGTTGAGCTCCGCTCTGCCCTGGCTCAGGCTTGGATCGCTCATCCCTGCCGCTCGCTCCTCTTGTTATAGCTTGTACGGCACGTCGGGGACGCCCGTCTCATGATACTCTCCTATCTCCTCCTCGGGCGTGGACTGAATTCTGCTTCCTTACTATAATTATCAAGCTTGAACAAATGTGACTTGACAGGTGATTGGACTCATGATTTTGGATGGAACGTGACGGTAACCTGAGTCCAGCGATCGATCACGGATCATATTTATTATTTCTTCCAGCAAATTTTAGGATCAATTACAGTTCATTCCTATAGTCGTTAAGTTTTGTGTTTATGGGCTTTGGATCCAACAAAAGGACGCCGAAATCGACCACGTCAATCAGTATCAACAGGAGGAGGATACCAGGTACATATATATATATATATATATCCTTATATAAAGTGATATATAATCACCGACTCAAAACTCTACTAGTGTCGGTCTCACAGTCACTAGTAGATAAGTAAGCTGTGAAGGAAGAAGGAAGAGCCTGGTCCATCGTATCACATCACTGTCGCCACGGTTTTATATTGCACTGCCTCTTCAAATTAATCAAGTGCTAGTCGACGGCCAGAATATGATTTTATTTTTGACATCAGATCCCGTGCGCACGCATTCTGACGGCCTGGATGCATCCTGCTCCCTGCGTGGCGCTGGGAGCCGTTCGATTCCGCCGTGAGGGGCCCGTTTGTTTGCTCTTTTTCACTCTACTATTATGCCGCCTTCGGCTCCACTGCCTCGTCGGCTTCGTCTGATTTTTGCTCGCATCGTCCTCCGCCTGGCAGATCCGTCTCGATCTCGAAATTAGCGTGGGTGAGATCGGAGGAGGCTCCTTTCTCCCGAGTTCCTTGTGGTTTTTCTTGTGCCAACTCTTCGGGCCAAGCCTCGCATCGAGCTTTTTCTGGCCAGATCTGGTATCGTCGACCTGGAAAACCCATAAGCTGTCTTTTTTCTTGCTACTTCAAGGCTTCCGTGGTTGTCTCCTTCCTGGCGTTGCTTTCCACGGTCAAGATCTGTATTTTGATTGTTTTCCGGTTCCAAGGCCTCGACGCCAGGTGAGGCTTGTCGTTTCTTTTGGCCATTGTGGTTTCTGCTCCTTGAGCAAGAATCCTTAGTTGCATTTCTGGAGGTTTCTGTTTTCTCAATCGGTAACGTCATGCTTGTTGCTTTCTTCCTTTTAGCACCAAGTCTCTGGGCTTTAGAAGAAGTTGTACTTGTATTCTTTCGCTCTAAATAGTTCTGGAACCACATTCTATCTGCTTTTGGTTTCTTTTTCTTTGGCCACCGAACTAACCCTTTTGATGTCTTGCATCGGTGCTGGGGTTTGTATCTCAAGTTGGGCAGCAATTTGGTTGAGGTTCGGTGCAGTTCGTTATTGTCGCCAATTTCTGGCATCATGAGCTTGAGCTGAGTTCATCCCCACATTGGGCACCATGTGGAAGCAATTCCTCGGTAAGTTACCTCGCAAGTCTTCCAAATCCGATGGTTCCCCTGGTTCCGCTCATAGCCATTCTAGCAACAATTCGACGACGTCTCTGAATGGGAATTCGATTCAGCGGACTAGCAGTGGCAGTGTAATTCCCACCCGATCAACCACCGTGAAGCGGACTGCTTCTGCCATCTTCCCTTCAAGTATTGTTACAAGCATCGAACCTTTCCTGTTATTCAAAGATGTGCCCAGTACTGAAAAGCAGAATCTTTTCATCAGCAAGTTGAACCTCTGCTGTGTTGTATTCGATTTCTCTGATCACATCAATAACTCTGCTGAGAAGGATATGAAGAGGCAGGCGCTGACGGATCTCATCGATTATGTTGATGCTGGGGGTTCTCGGTTCACGGAGCCTATGATTTCTGCTACTTGTAAGATGTTTGCTAGCAACTTGTTTAGGCCCTTTCCACCCAATAATAGATCCAGTTCTACTGGTGGAGAGACTGAAGAAGAAGAACCGATGTGGGAGCCAGCTTGGTCCCATCTGCAACTTGTGTACGACTTACTTCTCAAGTTTATAGAGACCTCTTCACTCGATGCTAAGATTGCAAAGAAGTATGTTGATCATTCATTCATTATAAGACTGCTTCACCTCTTTGATTCTGAAGATCCCAGAGAAAGGGATTGCTTGAAAACAATTTTGCATAGGATCTATGGAAAATTCATGGTACATCGACCTTTCATTCGGAAGGCGGTGAGCAATGTATTTTACCAGTTTGTTTTTGAGACAGGTCGACATAATGGGATTGCTGAGTTATTAGAGGTGTTTGCAAGTGTGATTAGTGGGTTTGCGTTGCCTCTCAAGGAGGAGCACAAATTATTCTTGTTGAGGGTTCTCATACCTTTGCACAAACCAAAAACTGTAGGCGTTTATCTTCAGCAGCTGACTTACTGTGTGACACAATTTGTAGAGAAAGACCCCAAGCTAGCAAGTGCAGTGGTCAGTGGGTTGTTAAGATATTGGCCTATAACAAATAGTCAAAAGGAAATTATGTTTTTAAGCGAGTTAGAGGAGGTGTTGGAGGCTACTAATGCCATGGAACTCCAGAGGTGTATGATTCCATTGTTCAGGAGGATTGGTTTCTGCATCAACAGCTCCCATATCCAGGTGATGAATGTGCTTTGACTACTTTATATTACATTTATCTTATACATATTTTTTTGACTGTATGTGGGTGCTGTATGTCTGCACTTCTTGTAACACTAGCTTAAATTACATCATAAAATATAGAGTTTCAACCTCCCTTCATAAACTTTTTCTTGGTGAGTGAAACTATATATTTTATGGTTAACATAAAGTTTCCAACTGATATAGAATTGCATTGAATCGCTTATGGAGCAATTTTTTTTTATTTGAATAATCTTCCTGTTTTGTTATGGGCTTTGATGATTGTAACTATGTTGAGTTTTGCAATTTTGTTCTATCTTACTGTTTTCTCCTGACAGTTATTTCCTTATCTACAAATATTAGTTGGGTATGGCATCTAGTTGCATGTTCCATGGTTTCCTTTCAATGGATATCAGATGTAACTTAAAGGAGGTGTTTGACTGGCATTTATAATTTTGCCAATTACCCTCATTTATATATCCTTACGAAGTTCCATGGTTTCCTTTCAATGGCTTGGGAGACGGGGGAGGCTGGAAGCGCCGGCGGCTAGGGCTGGAGGCGGCAGGGGAGGCTGGTGGCGGCGCTGGCGAGGGCTGGTGGCGACGCCAGCGAGGGTTGGAGGCGACGCTGGCAAGGGCGGGAGCGGCGGCAATGAAGGAAACGTGTTTCCGCCCGAATCGGGCGAAACAAAAATCTAAGGAAAAGTTATCACTTTTCCTTCTATTTTTTCTATCCCTTCACTTCCATCCTTTTAAGGAAACGAGGGGAAACAGGTGTTTCCTTTCTTTCCTCCCTTGTTTCCCTCCAAGGAAACAAGGCCTTAGTTACACAAGATGTTAGGCTGTTCTAATTAACTTATGTTCTCTTGAAATTTAGGTTATCTCTACAGGTGATGCATGGTTTGTATGGGTAATTGTACATTGAAGGACAACAGCGTAACGTAATATTTTAACTCTCGAATGAAAACTTAATTGCATGCAAGTAAACTAATTAAGCGTTTTGAGTCTCGAATATAAACTTTATTGGATTGCTCATTCTTATAGAGGTATTTACTTTCGTCACTTGTCAACTATGAAATATAGCCATGTATGTTTTGAGTGCAACTGAACAACATTGATGGCCAATGGAATTAAGTAATTAACCATTTTGTATCTCGGATGAAAACTTAATTGGATTGCTCATTGTTATAGAGGTATTTATTTTGGTCACTTCTCAAATATGAAATGTAGCCATGTCCAAAATATGAAATCAATATACGTTGTTTGTACAGCTGAAATTTGGATACTTTGTTTTAATCAACTTTCTCAAATTTAAATGTTGGAGGGACAAACAAAAATCTACCAAATTTTATGTTTATTTAATGCATGACTTCCTAATCACAACGTATTTCCAACTTGGATTGCAATGTTTGAAATAATATTTCATTCTTGATGTGTATTTTAGCTGTTGTGCCATATACACTTAAAGTTGCATTGCATGGTTTAGTTGACTTACCATATGCTGTGTATATTTTGTAATTGCTGTATATGCCTAATTGGATCTCGATTTTTAGTTTCTACTCCCTACTGCTTTGTTTTTAGATAGTTGTGGAGTTTTATCTTATTATTTTGATATTTAATAACATAGACACCAGGTGATCTCTCTAATCATTTCATTAAAAAATTGATAGCTTATTACCTAAAAAAGGAAGGAATTTGCTTGTTCCCATTAAAAAGCAGATCTCATTTACCTTGGTGATAAATCCTTGAATTCAATGGAAAGGTTTCTTTTGTGCTTTGCATTTATATCGTTCATAATTGAGTGCATGACTTGATCTGCAAGTATATTGGGCAACGTGAGAGTAGATTGCAAAGACCTTTCACCCATGAGATCAGCATCGAATAGTTATAGTTATGCATGTCAAGATGGCCATTGATTTATTTCTGTTGTCGCGATTGCAAAGCAATGAAATAATGCCTTGTCGTGGTTACCGTTTGAATCGAGACCTTAAGATGTTGCTAGCTCGTGTAGTAGGCAAATTATGCCTTGCCGGAGATATCTGGTGATGATAATCTATGTCATTCCCATGTTTTTTTTCTGACCTTTAATGTTCTAAAAAGAGGTTTAAAATAATGTTCAGGTTTCGGAAAGGGCACTATTCTTGTGGAACAATGACCATGTGATGAGTCTGGTGTCGCAAAACCGGCAAGCAATCGTGCCTGTAATTTTGCCGGCCTTGGAGAGGAACATCCACAGTCACTGGAATAAAGCCATTCTGAACTTGACGGAAAATGTCAAAAAGATGTTAATTGAAATGGATGAAGAGCTATTTTTGGCTTGCAAAAAGAAGTTAGAGGAGGACGAGATGAGGCAAATAATCCTCGAGGAGAAGCGGAGAATGACATGGGAACATCTCGAGACTGCTGCTGCGTTCCAGCCTATAACTGGAAACGTTGCTGTTCTAGTAAGACCTGTTATTTCTACACCAATTATTGCTGCTCTTACTTGAAGTATTAGAGATAGCTTGGGAGAAAATTGAGAAACAGTTTGAGTGCCTAAATGTTATCCTGATTCTAGTGTCCTCAGGTTCTATACAAAAGTGATGCTGTATTGAAGTTTTAAATGCATGTGGAGGCGAGGATATCCACTGGATGTAGTTTGTAATATTTATGATGAGCATAAGCAAGTTCCCTTGTGTCTGGTTTTGATTGGACATGTCAATATCAGTGTGGTAATATGAACGTTTTGTCCAATTATATTTTATCGCACTAACTTGGGGGGTGTGTTCTAAGACTAGCAGTGTGTTCAATTTTATTGGCAGAACATTGTATGAAAAGCATCTGAATATGTGCAACCAAGTAATACGTTGTAGGGCCAATTCTAAAGCAAGGTTTCCTTTAGGGGTGGCAATGATACTTGCGTTGCTATTCAAAATTCAAACCCAATTCGAATTCAAAATCTGATACCCGAATCTGACTTGAATTCGGATTAAATATCTTATTATGTAATTTAAACCCGGGTTGGATATTTAATCGAGTATGTGATTAAATAAAATAAAATTTATATATTATTTTATATTTTATAAAATATAATTTAAAAATTAAAATAATAATAATAATTTATTATTATTTTTATATTTTTATTAATAATAAATATTTATATAATAGTTATTTTATTATTATTTATATTTTTAATAAAATTATATATTTATTTATTTATTATTGAAATCGGGTATCGGATACCGGATACCCGTATCACCAAACTCGAATCCGATTAAAAAATGACCCATCAAATCTAAACCTACTCCGTTTAGCTAAACAGGTATTCAAATTTAATGTAAATGAGTCGAATACCTGATCCCGACGGGTAATTTTGCTAGCCCTATCTCCTTGTAGCAATATCTTCATGCTTGTAGTGAAACTCTTTCGAACTTGATGACTAATGAATAGTAAATCCTGTGACCATGTGTACCATCTACCTTAATGCTTGCACAATGAGCGCATCGAGTTGTTACAATCACTTGAATGACTTCTTAATGAGTTGAGTTGCGCAAGTTTTTGAGCCATTTTGATGCTTGAGTGATCCAATCTCGAATTATAAGCGCTGTGCAATTTGAGTGGAAGTCAACAATAATAAATGATTTTTCGAGTCAATCAAATTAAATTATCAATATTGAATATAGTATTTGTCATATATAATCCTTAAATTTTTGAAAGAACCTCCGTCATGACAAAAAGTAAAGAACTACTATTATAATTGTGTAATTTAATTGATGAGCTACAATATTAAGAACATAATCGTTCATAAATTTTTGATAAAGCAAAAAAAAATCAAAATAATACCATGGTTATCTAGTCAAGATTAAATAATCTAGTCGTGGTTCCAAATTAAAGTGGATAGCGTTTGGGTCATGCCCTTAGGACACGTGGCTGGCGATGAAGCGAGGACGTGTGTGCGGCATCCGCCGCACGCAGCTCGCGTTCCGAATCTGCTGGAGGGAGTCCAAGACGCCGCCTTCAGGCCGACGACGCAGGCATTGGAGGAGGTAGTCTCCAGAACCTTGGAGCAGCGTCACGTGCGGTGCGGGTGTGTCGTCGTTGGCTTCTTAATCTTCTCCCGGCCTCGCTTCACGCCCGCACAACCAACGGCAGAGTCCTTGATCAACGCACGTTCGGCCACAAATGGCTGCCGCGGGATCGATGCTCTCTCTGTTCCCCCGATCCAGTCCTCCCGATACCCTACGTTCCTCTTTTCCGCAGAGGAAGCTCTCCTTCTCCACCATTTCCATTCCCCGCTGTGCGACGTCCCCCTCGAATCCCTCCTCTCCAACGACGGCGGAGCAGCCCCAGAGCAACCCTCTGATTGAGCTCGATTTCCTCGGTGTAAGGCCACTCCCCTTCTTTCTGTTGCCATTGGTGTTTTTGCTTTGAATCTTGTCTCCGGTCTGGCAATAGCTGGCGACGGATTTGCCGTCCATTTGTTTGTTGGTTTTCCGCAGCCAAAACCCGGACCCGACGGGGCCTGCCCGGTGGATAGGGCTTCGGCGATCAGTGGAGAGAAGCTTCTCCGCAACATTATGCTCGAAAACAAGATTGAGCTCTACGCCGCCCATGTACGTATGCCATCCTTGCCTCTCTTGCAGTGGATCTCCTCTCCAAAAATGCTTTTTTTAAGGCTATCTCTCTCTCTCTCTCTCTCTCTCTCTCTCTTCACTGATGAAGATTCTTTATACCTTTGCCTCCACTAGGGAAAGGTGATGAACTGCGGAGGTGTTGGGAACTGTGGTACTTGCATTGTGGAGGTAGAACCCTGCCTAACATTAGCTCCTGCTGCGTTTTAGTTTAAAAGTTTTCAAAATGGCTTCATAAGTAGTTTTCAATGAACAACACACCGCCTGTGCGGTAATGCTGATGGTGATTGTTCATAAACCTCAACTTGAGAAGACATGCTAACCCAAATAACGGTCGCTTCACTACTTCTCTATCTATTTTTACATAATATGCATTTAATGAACTTGAAAGCATATGTGCTTTTATGTTTCAACTCAGATTCGCTTTTATAAAGTACTCCATGTTCTCCACTTGTTCTAGCACTCAATTCTGCTAGTCTTCTAATTAATGTGAGAATTGAAAGCTATATCATAGCTTCTGCATTTCTATTTAGCTGACCCTTTTTGACTTTCAACTACGCAAGCCACCTTCAATAATAGTTACTATTGCACCACACCTTCATGCATAGTAGAGACAACAACTGCATTCTCAATGCAGCTCGTGATGCAGCTCGTGCCCATAAAACTTGCACTACGTAGACGCTTAGAATGCGTATTAATAAACACAATAAAGACATTGTTTGCTCAGATATAATACGGCACCAGAGCTGTTGCCTTCCACAAATCCATCAATCATGAGCTTCATGTTATGGTGAGCACTAAGCATCTTTGTGTTATCTCAGTGTTTGCACCTTGCCTAGGTTACTTTATAGTGGGAAGTGGGCTTGATGAGGACATCAAGTCTTAAGTGAGAGATTGTAGTACTTGGTTTAGTACCACATCAGAAACGAAAGAAAGGATGATATAGTATATAAGGCTTAGTGAGCTCACTACGGTCAACTTGGGCTTTATCTTTATGCATGATCATTTTGAAATTGTTTTGCTTGGCACCCTTACATCAGTTGTCCATTTATCTACCTTTCCTTGCCCTCTTGCTATTCCATGCTAGCTTTCTCTACTTCAATGCAATTTATATGGTTTTTATTTGGCTGTGTTGTTGAGGTCGGTGCGGATAACACGTTTAAGCCTCCGTTGGTGTGGTAACACCTTTAAGCCTCCTGGCACTTTAGTTAACCTAAAAAAAAGAAGAGAATGAGTCTTCTTGCAAGGTCTCATGTTGTCATCATTTAGTGAACCAATATCCCTTATAATCTACATTAATGATGACCTTGCAAAGTCTCATGTTCTGGATATATCTCATTAGGGACAAAAACAAATTCAACAATAATGTGTATCACTACAGCGTACTCTTAGTTGATGTTTCTCTCCTTGAGCCATTTGTTGAACCATATTACCTCTACGGACAAAAGAACTGCAAATGTCTGACTCCAAGGAAATGAAACTTCATCTCCTTGAAATAGTATGTTGCCTTTGTAAAACTCTATATGGTTTAAATAAGCCTCGTCTCTGATGGTCTGCCTAGTTTTGTACAATGTTGATTGCTCTTAGGTCTCCTAGAGTTTATAAGACAACACTTTCTTCTATTGTAATACTTCTCAAAGAATTTTCCATTTACTCTTATTTGTAGATAGCATGTTAATCATTAGAGACCCTCTTTTTTTGCATCTTAGCATTATACATTTGAAAGAATGATCTTGGTTTTCTACATTTATGTTTAGATGATGAGCTAGTGTTCCCTCAAGTACATGTGCATTTTTTTCACAAGTATCCTGCTAGATTTCATGAACTGGCTGTTTGTGGCCTCGTATATTTCATGGTCTAACCTAATATTTTGGCATTTCATATCGAGTAAATTTTGTGGCACACTTTTTGCATACATTGATGATGATTGGGGTTGGAAGATAAATGATTGTTGATTCATTGTTGGCTTTTATGTCTTTGGTGATTATTTTATCTCTTGAAAAAAAATGCAAGCTACTATATTCTGTTCCAACATTCAAACATAATATTATGTCCTAGCTGATGCAAGTATGATGTAATGTTCTTGCCTTCTTGGACATCTTTTACTTTACATGGGTATGGTTTCTCTATCATTTACTGACATCAGAAATGCCTAGCAATTGATTCATATGATATATTTCATGCGTACAGAAAGTATATTTAAATGGATTGGGAACATATTTAGGTTGGCATATTGACGCTCTACCTTAGATCAATATGATGATATGCTCATCAAAGCTGCTCCTGCTTCTCGAAATAAGTCATTATACTCAGAATTTTGATCAAGGAAATAAAAAGAACACTATACATACCTGATATAAATTAAGTAGAACGTTATCGTGGCACACTTTCAAACGTCTATTTATATTCCATGGTATAAGAAATATTTAGTATTGCTATGACAGCCTCCCACTACTTCACAACAATCTCAAAAGGTCATAGTTGCTTATGTTCAGGAAAGAAAACGGTGGAACAAGATTCCGTTATTGTGTAATTGGGACAGTTTAGGCTAACATTTGCATGTAAGGTTTGCGCATTTAGTTATTTTAGATTAAAAGTTCAGTTCTCACTAACATTGTCTTGCACGTAATTTGGTAAACCTTTATTTATAGTAATTTAAGAAAAAGTAAAATCTAAACCATCCATGTCAACTTTGAAGCAGGGGTTACAGTGGCTCTGTAGCTAAACTGTATATGATTTAAATCTGAACTTACTGTGATTGCTTATGTGAACTCGATGGTCATTGATAGAAAAGGCCAAAAGGGCATTTAATTTTTTTTCCTTTCGTGTCATACAAAATTATTCAAAGTTTCGGCTGGAGATAATAGTATGCGCATTTGGAGAAACTCATGTTCTAAATAATGAATTAGTTTCTTCTACCATCGAGATCTTTGTATAAGCATATTATGTGTTGATGGAATATACGAGCACTTAGTGTTACTATTTCTCTTTGGTACAACTTTGCAGATTATCGAGGGCAAGGACTTGCTTAATGAGAGAACAAACGCAGAAAAACGATTTCTAAAGAATGTGAGTCATACTACTATAATATTAGTATAATGTCAAATATGACCATTTTATCTCTAAATATAATTAGAGGGAATAATGTGGAACTGTCACATTTTGAGGAAAAAATGGCTATTATTAGACTACTTTTGATAGTTGGGAATTGGATTATCTGAATAATGTTTTCTCGTACAAACTGCAGAAACCTGAATCTTGGAGGCTTGCTTGTCAAACCATTGTTGGGAATAAGGAAAATTCTGGCAAGGTGAGCTGAAGAATCTCTTTTCTTTATAACTAGCCAGATGTAAATCCCGTGGTTCATTGTGCAATTATGTAGGATGATAGGAGGTAGATTTTTTTGTTATCTGTAAGTAAAACTTAGTATCACAAAAGAATAGGATGTTACATGAAAATTTTGTAAGGTAAAGTTTCTAGACTTTTTTTTTTTTCTGGCAATAGTCCCAACTCTTTGGAATTGAATTGTTAAAGATGACCAATATGCTGAAATATCACAACGGATTAGAGTGTGTATTGTTATCCACAAGGTCGGAAGCTAGGTCCCTCCTAGCAATTGAGGTTACTATTTTTCCGTCAAAATAGAAGAATTATGTTGATTCATTTTACTTTTTTTCCCGTCAAAAATAATTGTTTTTCTCCCTAAACTTGCTCTTCAGTATTAGTTTACCTAGTTTGAAATTTGATAATTTGTTTGTTATGCTTCATATTTTATCTTAAATTACATTCAATTAGTTTTAAAATCTAACTAAATTTTAATTAAATAATCTTTGTATGGTAGAAATATTGCTAACATTGCTATGTTTTTTTTTCACTATCCAGGCCTAGTAATTGCCCTTAATATTAACCAATGTTCGCAAAGTTGTGGTGGTTAACGACATAGTTAATTTTTTGTAATTATTTGAGGATAAACATAGCTTCAACTACCCTTGCAATTTACGTATCTGTCCCTTGGATCTCAAAATCTTATTTTTATCGTTTGTACTTTGCAATTTTATTTCAATTACCTCCAAAAATCTAAAATCTTAAAATTATTCTAAATTTAATCTACAATGTGCAACTGGTGCCGATGCCGAAGTTTATTGTCAGTAGCCTACCTTAATAATAGACCATAATATGTAAGGTTATGCATACGATATTGGTACCGAAGTACCGTACGGAAATTTATGGTATTTGATATTTTGGTATCGGTATTTTGGTACTTCGGTATCGGTATCGATTTTTAAATCGAGATTACGGTATTGATACCGGGACCATAAAAAAATCCCGTTTGGTACTTCGGGCCAAAGGGAAAATTGGATTGGGCAGGGGCCCAAGTCCACGCAACGAAGCAGGCGCGGCCCAAATCCAACCGCCCCCATCCCTGGTGCTTCGTCGAACATGCTGCAGCGGCGGCTCAAGCAACATCCTTCCCGGCGCCATCTTCGGCGTCGGCAGCAGCGAGGTCAACGGCGGCGACTCCAGTTGGCTCGATGCTGTCTCCGGCGGGATCAACAGGCGGATGCGGATGCAGACGAGGCGAGCGGCATCACTGGCGGCAGCTACGACGCCTGGCGACGCGAGATCATGCGAAGGCGTGATCTCCGTAAATCCCAGATGGAAGGCCGGCTGGCGGCTGTTCCTCCTTCCAGATCCGGTGTCGGCTCCTCCCTTCTTAAGAGGCGCCTAGCGACAAACTGAGGGAGAGGAGGAAATGATGGGTTAGGGGAAGAAAGGGGATGGCAAGTGGCAGCGCCTCCTCCCTTCCAGATCCGAGCCTGCCGCACACCTCTTCCCCGTCCACCTCTTCTGGCGATGGCGGCCGACGAACGAACGCATGCGTGCATTCGAAGCCGTGTGGAGATGATGCAGCGGGCGAGGCGTTCGAACGCCAAACACGTTCGGCGTTTGATTCGAGGAGTCAACGGTGGTCTTGGTCAAAATCAAAGGAGATTTCGAAATCAGTTTATTACCTAGGAGTAAATAGGTTGGGCGGAGGCCCAAGCCCATGCAGTTGCATCAGATGGGAAGCAGTTTCGGTATTTCGGGATTTTTTCGAAATTTATTTCGGGAAATCGATACCGATAACCGATATAAATTTCGGTATTTCGGTACCGGTACCGGTATCCAAAAAATTGAATTCAGTACTTCGGTACCAAAATTTTGGTACCGGTACTGGTACCGAAGTACCGAATGCACAACCAATTAATATGCCAACTTTTTCAAGGATTAGTTTTGTGATGATTTGGCCCGGATTCAGATGAAATTAGAAAATATAGATGATACTACTGAACACTGATGGATAATGTAGATCTTTCTAAAGCATAAATGGCCAAGTTAAATTTTATAAACTATAGGGTTAAAACACGAACTTCAAAGAGTAAAAACCTTAAAAGGGAAATGGAACTAATCCTACTATATCATATCCAGTGTCTTGACACCAAAACCTGAGCTTATGGTGCTTGTCTCTGCTATTACATGATTGAGCTGAGAATAAGCAAATATTTATCCATTCTATCCACAGAAATTTGTTGCTCTTGCATAATATTGATTGGACATTAGCTCTCATGCGTCAGATTAACTTGTGCAGATAAAACTCGATTAGTTCGATCTTATATTCACTTAATTTATGTGCCCAGGTGGTGGTTCAACGGATACCGCAGTGGAAGAAATGATTTCTTATTCGGTCGATCCATCAAGATAAGAGAAATTTATGTATTTACTATTATTGTTTGTATATATAATATTTCCGTAGCTTGAGCAGATGTTTTGAGGAGCTCGTGTTTGTTTCAGTTGCAAGATATGACAATGATAAATTACATAGTCATCTCCATGGAAATTTTAAAAGAGTTATTTTAGGATTCCATTATATAGCGTGTCATCTATCACCATATATAAGTGTATCATTGTCTCAGTATATAGTGGCATCAATGTAACATCCATGATAATAATGTATGAATTTCTTCCCAACCTCAGACATGATATTAGAGCAGTCAGTGCTGCTTGAGTAGCAATGCTCTAATCTTTGAGTGCTTTGCAATAGGGGGAGGCTGCCAATAAAGGAGAGGGTGGGGCAAGAGCTCGTACCAATCCGAAAGAGGCGGACTCAAGGTTGATCCCACCACCCTCAACACCTCTGAAGAGCACATATGGGATCTTCTTTTGCTTAATAAGTTTGGAGGATGAAATTTATCATCTTTACTGTCATCTACTGATGATCTACCCCACAGATTTTTGACTCTCGTGTTTCCTCTCGTATGATGGTTCAGTTTTTTCTATACTCTAATTATTCAGTCCTTGTTGCAATCGTTAATGGTTCTTCAAAACTTGTAAATATATCACAACCATTCACTTTATGTTCCCCATTCTCAATAAGTCTTTTATCCATTGGTGTTACTAATCACTCTTCATAGTGCTCAATTATTTACTTTCCCTCTCACTATATTCTTGCCTTCAAGATCATAGACAGTCAATGATTGATTGTGGCATCCACTACCTTATATAGATAGGGGTTTTCCTTGTCTCTCCTATTGCCACGTATGAACTGCTATTTGATCGCCGAAGCCATAATGGCATTTTCCTAATTAAACTTTGAAAAGAAAATCAAGCATGATGTGCATCAGCTTGTAGATTTGATCATATGAATAAAAGATTACTCCAAGGTGTAGTTCACATTATGGATGCAAGAGGAAACCTTATGTCAGAGTATGAATCTCACTCGGGAAATATAATATTAACTTAACAAAATATAGATAAATGAATACATTTAGCCAAGTATAAGTTTGCTAAAAAAGCGTTCATATTGCTAAGCCAGCATGAAGGCACATTTGATAGAAACACAAGTGAACACTCAAAGATTAAGGGAAAAATGAAAACAAAACATATAATATATTTTAATACTCAAAGCTAAATGGATGATAACACTCAAACGTTATTTTTAATTATTTTATTATCTCAAACATACACTAGTATTAGTGTCATTTTACTTCTTTGAATCACATGAAAATTTACTCCCTTCGCTAGAAAAGCAATAAGAGGTTAGAGGACCATGTCACACTTGAAAGGTCCACATTTTAACTTCACGTATGATTTGATTTACACCATGATTTTGAATCTTATATGAGATACGTTTTTACTAGTTACATTGTCAAAGTCTTCACCAAATAATTTTGATAGTAGTACACACTTAGATTTGTTTCTTTATGAACCTTGTTCAACACTCCATAATTATGACTACTGTGCCTAGAAAAGAAAATAGTAAAATCAATTTATTGATAGTCCCTTGGCAAAAAATATATATATATATTGATAGTCACGCTTTTTGCTGCTTCAAACCGAATCAGAATCACAACGTGGCTAAACTATCAAGGTCAAGCTCGATCTCCCCTGCCATAAAAGCAACTCTTTTCTGCAGATCACGACTCCTGAAGAGCCCATGATTTTTCCACAAGCATGAAATTTTGCCAGTGCATAGATTCAGTTCATCAGAAGATTCATACTGACTGCAAAGGAAGATGTTTTGTAGACATTTTTGCCCTGCATCAGGACAACATAATTGTTACAATTCAACAATAAAAATAAGGATCAATTTCAATTTGACTCTGTAACTTGATTTTCATTTATTCCCCCCTAGTTTGTAGTAAAGATATCAAGTAACCGTAGTTCAAACATTCTAGGGGTTGGTTTGAAACCGAACTATCAAACTAAATGGTCTAATTTGGCGTTCAGGTCAAACCCGAAATGGAAATCAGAACAGGATCCAACGTGAATTAACTCTAAAAACAAATGAACAACTTTTGTGCTTGCATGAATACGAAGATAAAGAAAATGGCCCAAATCCAAGTTTTTGAAAGTTCAAACTTCAAACCTATTCAGTAAAGGAGCCATTCGCAAATGCCAATTCACAAGCCAGGGCAATATGGTCGCTTCCCCACCTCTGAAAAAAAAAAAGGCTAACAAGCATTAGTAGTAATGCTCCCAGTTGCAGGAGTCGTTCCATATGTTAGCCAGGAAAAGGAAAGTGTGGTTACCTTGGTTGGGAAACCAGGTGTTTGTTGCAAGACTTGTTTAGGGAATGTTTCCAGTACTTTGGCTGTCTGGAGACCTTTAGAACACCTGTACTACGTTTCATTAGCAGTAGTAGCTTCAAAAACATTGAGAATTAAGGCAGAGAGTACAACTATCTTTTGCATGTAAAATATGAGAACAAAAAAAATTAATACGACTACAGAATTTGTGACATTCCAACACCTATTAAGCACACGAAACCTAGTATCTTAGCCCGAGGCAGAAGCACCAGTCTGTTAGAATGGAACACAAAAAACAAAAAGAAATATCCAGCAAACATTGAGGGGTGCTAATGAGAAAAAAAAAGGAGATAAAAATTGTTTTCTGCTTGACTCTGATAGCCTGCACCCAGACCAAGAATATTCTACACGCTTAAGCGAATCAGTGTTCAGAATAAAGACAAACAAAGAATTGACCGAAAGATCAATTGTCAAAAGCTGCAAAGGATGTCTAAATAAACCAGCTGCAGAACTCAATGCTCCCATCAGCATATGCAAATCCTAAATAGGTAATATATACATAAATGCAGTACCTGACTTGTGCCTTCAACACCATATTAATAGTTTCATACTAGGAAAAGATATTACTCGCATGAATGCAGCTAGCACAGATGATATTGAAAGCAACAAAAAGGCTTCTAAAACCATAACTTTAACGTTTACAGAGTACAGAAAAATAATGCAATAATGCTGAAAAAACTATGCATTAAGGTTAGATTGAAAAAAATTGTACGATGGAACAAATGATAATCACCATATATAGTCAACGGTGCCCATAAAGTGCCTGTTGTAACTGGTAACTAGGGGTTCTTTGGCAGAGTCCCTTGTTTCTGCATAATCCTGTCAATAAAAAGAATCATTAACGATTTATCTCCAATATGTTTGAATTTTATGTAGATAAAGAAATATACTAACAGGAAACTTCCATTGTGTGCCTTTGTGTTCTGATATGCCATAAAGACTACAATTTTCCATAAACGAAAATTTTCACTCAATGAAAGCTAAAGAAATTGTCAAACATCTGGCAAAGAAAAATGAAAAGATAATCTCCTCCATTATCTGGAACATATAGACAGCTTGGAAGAATTGAATTGTTATAAAATTTAAAAAAGGAAAGAGATCGAATTAACCTATCTGAGAAAGAATAAAAAGTTTTTCCTAATTGTACAACTTTATAATCAAACAGTTCTCGCTAACCATCTACCACTGATCACAAAGGTTCATAAGCTTTACTGTCTAAGATAATATTTTATAAACAGGTAGCAAGCAAATGTACCATTGACGTTTTTACCGGACAGATCATCACTATGAACTGACATTAGCAACCACAACAAGAAGATGATGTCACGGTCAAGAATTATATGTTTTTAGGTAATAAAAGGAAGCAGGTAAGCACCATAAAATAATGCAAAACAGACAAGTTTTTGTCACAACGACTAAAAGATCTAGGAAGGTTTTATATTCACGATCACAAACAAGTAAGCCAATAAACGTAAATCAACACCCAATTAATATATAGATTGCATCAATCTTCATGCTGTGATAAATTGGTTTACCATTTATCCTAAAAGGTTAAGTTTAAGAAAGAGTGGTATCTATAATTGAATACTCTACTCTTCCTCACAATCAAACGACTAGCTTTGAACTGTGGCCATAACATGTAGGTGAACTAGACAAAGTAATTAAGAAATAGAAGATGAGTCAGGATTCTAACTCTTGACCACTGATTCTGATACCATCTTGAGATTAATTGGGTTACCACTTATCATAAAAACTTAAGTTGTAGAAAAGGTTCCAATTAATCTATTTATAATTTAATACATTGAATTAAGTAGCCTTAAACCAGATCAAACAACAAATGATTACCTCTACATCTGTATATACACTTCTCAATTTCAGACTATGTTCAAGAGAAGTACAATCTGCACTTCCCGATGCAATCTCAATTTCCATTGGAGTCCATAAATACGGATTATATGAGGGGTTTCCATAACCATAAGAAAATGACGATGCAACAGTATCGGACTCTTTCCAAATCTCAACACTAGAAGGATCCAAATCTGAACTATGACACGAATCTGATGAGTGACCTTGGCCTGAACTTCTTCCTGAGAAAGAATCATCAGCAAAGTGGCATACCTCATCAGTCCCCAGAAGTTCCCTGAAGAAGTTTGGGTCAGAATTCTCTTCTACATCTAACGTGTCTTTGCATCCATTATGAACTTCACCACTGAAGCTGTGATTATCGGTATGATTGCTAAATAAATTCACTGCAGAATCAAAATCTGCTGATAGGCTGGTCACATCAGGAAGTAATTTTGTAGGTTCATTATCAGTCAATGAACTTGAATCTTCTATTCTTACTTTGCTTCCTTCATCAAGGGATTGATTAAAAAATTTAATATCCACTGGTAAATCACCACAGGCAGATATACATGATTGGTTTTCAGAATTAGTCTGAGAGAGTGTAGCAGAGTGAGATATTTCCTTATTGAAGGTCATATCAGTTAGTAAACCATCAACGTTTTCAGAAGAAATTTCGGAGGCAGAAGGGTCTGCCCCTGACACTACATCTACTGAAGACACCTCTGACATACCATTATCATCAAGTATATTTTCACAACCACGAGATCTGTGAATGCTAATTTCAGATGATGGAGCTCCAATATAGTCGTGATTGTCCTTTTGCCCTTCATCGCCATGTAACACTTTATGAATGGCTGAACCTTCTGAAGATGTCACTGCATTTTCCACATCAGAAACAAATTCAAGCAGTTTTTTACTTTGAAATGATGACTCATCATAACCCTTGGACTCATTGGACCTATTCACATGTGGGAGAATCTCAGAAGCAGATTCATCATTACTAGAAACTATTGAAAGAGCTTCACCAAGGTGGTTATAACTTCTGTGCCCATCAGTATAAATTTGTACACGAGGAGAATCAGCAGAACAGGACTCGTTACTCAAGATATCTCCTTCAACTGTTTTGTTTGTGGCCACAACAGGCATTGTACTTGCCCTATCAAGCATTTGACTGTCAGAGGAATGTTGAGGTAGCGGGCCAATGTCGCTTCCAAGAGGAGTTACTTTGGAAAGATTCTTGCTTTCTTCCTTATTTTGAGGTTTGTAGTTAACATCGGTGCCTTTACTCATAGGAGGCTGATGCCTGCCACAGGATGTAAGCAATTTAGACACTAGGAAGGATAAAAGCATGCCTAAAAAGAATATGTCACCTAGATTGGGCGGGTCCAGTGTATAGCCTTGAAGAAAAAATGGTCGCAGAATATTGTCCTGATACTTGGTCCCGCATCAACCCAGAAAGAGTCAACTGCAATTTGAACCAATTGAAAAGCCAAGGATCAATGAGAAATAAACAATAAAGCTCCTAGAATATGTCAACGTTCAGAAGTTACCTTCTGCTGAGCAATAAAATTATAAAGTGGACTCTGAAAAAAAAAAGAAAGAGATATTAAGTATTAACGTAAGAAAACAAGAGCAGAAAACAGGAAGATGAATTAGAATTTTGGCAAAAAAAATAATTTATTACAGCTAAACAGAGCTAGATTTGCAATAACAAATACAAAAGAACAAGCCTAACTGAAGGATGCTAGCTACATATAATAAACCAACAAACCTTAGGCGTAGAATTGAAATCACCACAAAGAATAACTGGAGCATCACCCCACATCTTAGAAACAGCCTGTGCTCGATGAAGGAGCGTTCTCACCTGTTTACCAGCTGGAATTAGCAAGGACAATATATGAGCATCTTGTGTTCTAACGTAGGAAAAATAATAAAAAATATTCCAAAAGGTCCTAAGATCAATCTGAATAGTCTTTGAGGATGGAACAGGACAAATGCAACTTCCATTCACTACCATCTTATAACTTGCTGGGGGGTGGTAGAAAACCTAATTTTCCACATGCTAAATTTTTGATAAAATGAATCAACTAAAATATTGATCAAAAGGATTCATTATTGACTGAAATAATAAGTATATACAAAAGTCCCATTTTTAACTGTGGTATGGCATTAAAACCAGCAGGTATACAAGAAAAAGATAAGTGGGCATCAAGTGCCCAACTGATGCGATATAGAAGGAGATATAAATTCAGAAGATGGAAACACAGAAAGGATCATAATCTACCTTAAGGTGATGATGATACAAGATTTACTCACACATGCATTTATCTTTGGTTATAGTTTTCCCAATCACATATGCTTGAAATGAGGTCCAGTAATATGGTAAGAACCAAAGACTGAGCCTGGTCTATCATAAGAAACAACCTGCAGATCAGGTTACTACCAGACAACAATAGCTATTACTTACCAGTATGACTGGACTATGCCTTGGTTTCGCAATATGTAGTACGTGATGATTTAAGATAGACTGGGCTAAGATATCTATGTGTTAATACGTTTGGCGCTGATGCATTTATATGTCATTACACTCAATATGTACTAGTCAAGATTAGACGGGTACAAGGTTCTAAAAATAGGTCCATATATAGCGATATAGCCCGTTTGTACTGGTCTGGCAGGGATTGGTACATGGATCAGCTTCAGAGTGGAGCGAACGAAGGAGGAGGAGGAGGGGAGGCACTGAGCTTCCACAATTCTGCTGCAAGCGGAGCAGCATAGCAGAAGAGGAGGATGAGTAGAGGGGCTTGAGCGTGCGGTTCTGCCACGAGCACATGCGCATGGTTCCTTTGCAAGCACGAGCGGAGGAGGAGAGGGATGCACTTTCAATTTTGTCGGTTACGGACCGGTCTACACTAGTATTTTAAGCCTTGGACCAGTAAACTGATAAGGATCAAGATTAAAAACGTTAGATTAAGCATTACCCAACCTGCTTGCAAGAATGCAGACTTGAGATGCTAATGTCAAAATGCATAAATTGACAAGTACAAAAATCATAGATTCAGGTAATAGTCCATGCTGACAAGTACTAATATTATTTCATGCTAGATATTTTCTGGGCTAGGACAATAGTACAAAAACACATCAACAGGGAAGGACCCTGCACGTATCTGTGGAATCTCGATGCATACTACAAAAACCATAATCAACATGATGCACTGACCATTCCAGCTGTTATTAGAATGGAAACTGAAAGCTGTATTAAAACTTAGCACAAAAGCATTTTTTTTCCTCAGCAGCAATTTTGTCTCTCTTAAAACAAAACTGTCTACACAGAGTCAAAATCAATCAAAATTGTAGATATTGAAATAAGTGCATAAAAATTGAAACGGAATTATCTCACAGACAGTATCAAGAAAATAAAATGGCATGATTATGTATGAAAAAGTAAAAGTTAAAGAGTCCTTAGATAATTTGGTGCAAAACTTATACGTTTTAAACAAGCTTTTAATCTTGTAGTTGAGTTCAGAATATTTAGGTTCTCTTCAGGATATAATTAGTAACATAAGAGTTCAAAATATTTTGGTTCGCTTCAGGATATAATTAGTAAAATAAGTCAACTTCATCAGTCAATATATATATATATATATATATATATATATATATATCTTTGAGAATAAATTAAATACTCATGAGTCAAATTTAAAATCCACAAAAATCATAAACAACATACCTGACCGAGTTTTATCTCTCCTCTCTTGGGGTTGTAAAGAGCATGGATATTACAGATTACAACTACGTTAGCTCTTTTTATTTGATCGGATCTGCATAAAAAATCAAATATGCAAGATTCTGTCGATAGTTACATCATTAGCAAAATATATATGAAATACGGTAATATAAAGTTCAAGGGATACAAATTACAAGGTTGTGGGTTGCCCCAAAATGCACCATATATTAGAACTTACAATGGATTGTCATAAAGTAGACAAAAGAAAAATTGTAGATGTGAACATGTACAGTACTGAAAAAAAACACATACAAAGACATTAAAATCAGTGAGCAAAAGGAGGTTCCAAGCTCGAGGATCCCACCACTGTAGTGTATTTGGTACAATAAGGCAGTTGTCATGACACAAATGTTGGCCATCTACGATTCCACAACTGCAGTGAAAGGTTTTTAAAACTAGTTCGAACCGGCCGATTTTTCTGATTGACCAAGGGCCCGGAGCAGCGGAATCAAGCAAAAGAAGGAGAGAAAGGAGAGGAAAGAGAAAGATGCTCACATCCGGCGAGCTGGCGAGTAGTGAACGCGAGAAGGTTCCTCCTCCTTTTTCCTATTCTTCTTCTTTTTTCTTCCATTCCACTACCCGGTTCCATCGGGTTTTCGTCCGGCACGACTGGTATGTACTGGTCCAATTGTCAATTAGTATAATCGGCCGGATTGAATTTTCGAACCTTGTTGCAGTGCATTGATGCCTTAATGATGCACTAAAGCTAACACTATAGTAAATAAGTGGATCAAAGTGTAACAAAAAGAAAAATCAACAAATTGTGTTCTACTCTACAAATGTAATGATTGAAATTTCAATGATAGCTACAGAAATTTAAATGAGTATAGCAGTAGACAATCTATCACGCAGGGGAAAGATAATTAAATTCACAACTTGTGTACCTTGTAGGAAAAGATGACTCATTTTCAACAGGGCATTGGATCCTTGACTGACCAACAAAAAGAATGTTTCTATATTTAAGTACTAAGGAATATTACCATCTGAAAATCAAAATGAAGAGAAGTTAAACAAAGATCTTAATCCAGCTACTTGAACTTACTTCCAGTACACTAATCTGAGCAACATTATCCCGAAGACCAAGTTTATTGAACTCAATGGCCTCATTGCATTTCAACTGAAATCTAAATAAGGAAGAAAACTATTATATGAAGACAATATGATGCTCCCAAACACCAAATAGAGTATAAAGTGAAGAACGAAATTAAAATATAGAAACAAAATGTTTACCATACAATATAGAATTTAAGCTTACAAGGGTGAATATCCTTTTTCTTTAAACAAAAGAGTGAATAGATATTTAGATGGCTGAAAGAACTACCAATTGCTGTTCGAGCAGTATATCTTAGATCAGGCATTGTATCTATGTTGACGAAAAGATAATCGATAAGTATTCAAGCACCATCCGTAGAATCATATTTTTATATTCTTAAATTATAAATTTGACTCTTTCCTAATGGCTTAAACTTTTAGGAAAAAAGGTAAAGTAATTAATTTCTAGATAACATCAGAGCTAGAAGTCAAGAGTGCAAATTATGGCACTTCGTATTTATTAATTATTCAGTTTGATTTAGTACACAAGTAAAAACTAGTAGCTTGATCACGCGGGATCTCACATTAAATATATAAATTAGGCCCTTTCCTAGTAGATTAAGATTTTAGGATAAACAGTAACCTAATTAATCTCAACATATGGCACAAGGAAAGCCCTCCAACCTGATTTTGCATCCAGGTGCAGAGTTCAGTGCAATGTAAAAGCAGATAAAAAGACAAAAAAACGTAAGATAGACCGTATTAAAATTTCCACGTGCACAATTTTTAGAACTTTTTTTGGGAAAAAATGCAATTTGATCACAACACAAACTAGAAAAGATGGACTAACAGAGTAGAGGACGATGCAGAAAGGGAGAGAAGAGGAGTGGAAGGAGGGACGACAAGGTTTTATTCATGTACACTGACACAATCCTCATTTGTCCTTTTGATAGAAACCCTCATATGCCACTTATTATAAACTTAACATAAAGTAACAGCTATTCCAGTGGACATAAAAGATAAAAATAACTCACAAGGATACGCACAATTAGAGTAGCACAGCACCTACGGAAGGTTATGATTCATTCACAAGTTTGAAGCAATGGAATGAAGCTTACAAAAATAATAACAAACTAAAAAGGTTATAAGCTCTATTACCTATTTGTTCTCCAAAATATAGCACATCCGTCAACTGCATTTCCTGTGCGCATCTGGATAATCAGTCAAATGTCAAGAACTGCTAGAGCACTCACAAAGATTCTTGGGGTGGATTTGGTACTTTGGTTCATTGGTTTAGGAACTAGGAAGTAAACTTAGATTGCATGTTTCATTGAGCAAATAAGGATTGAATTCCTGAAAATATAAGATGCCAGGAGATCTTATCATGATATATGAGAAAATGATTCTTACAAAAATAAGCAATAATAGTATATTACCACTTTGTGTGAACCATTATTTGATAACTTTGTAAATGTTGTCCTCTTACCATTGTACATTTCTACATATAGAACATTATAAATTTAAAAATACATTTTCTTCACTAAGTTTTACAGGAAAAAAAATATTCATATTTATATTCAGACATCAAACTATTTTTTTGATACGAAATAATCGATTCTTTATAAAGTTCTTACACAATATAAAAATATTTTACAATAGCACTAGGAAACATTAATAACAAAATAATATATTTACATAAAAAGTATATTTTGTACTAAAACAAATATTTGATACTAAACAGCAATAACTTATAAAGTTATTCATATTTTTACTAGAGTGGCATATGTTTATATCACAATTTCTTGCTTATATTTGAATTAAATTAAATATTTTAATATTTTTATCATAACATTAGACGTTAATAATGAAATTTTTTCAAGCAAACGAAATGCTGTATATTAAATCAGTACAAGTAAAAAAACATCAGACTAAGTTGTTTATAAAACAAGCTGCTTTTCAAGCGTAAGATAAAACAAAAAAGCTATTTAGAAGCCATGGTAATAACCTTCCAAATACCAGCATATCCACGAGTTGCCAGTTCTTTTTCCAGATCGTGATATCTATCAACTTCCTAAAAATAGTACTGAGAATATTAACATAACCATCAAACCATATGTGTGCATCCATCGCATGAAAAGAATCTAGCAATGTAGCAAATAAGCATCGATAGTCAAGCTAACTTAAATAAAAATGACAACTAATAAATTTATATGTATTAAACAGAAATACCAGATTTGGGTAACATGAGATGAACATACTGACACCATGGACGCTGAAATAAAAAGATAGAAATCTCCATAGAAACTATAGCGCTTATCCAAATGCTTGCAGCAACTGCAATCCTTAGAAATAGTAGACAAAAATTCAAGTAATGAAATTATCACCATAAGCCCATGACCTATGAATCATAGTCTTACATAGTGGGAGAAGTTATATATAAGAAAACAACATACAAATTTTTAGAACAGGGAGAGATTGCAATAGCACTTAAGAAGAGCATTATGGAAATGAAAGATACGAGTACGACCCATAAAAGGGTAAAAATAAAAGTATGATAAAAAAGATAAACGAGGGATAATTACCATAATTTTGTGCCCTTCCAATAAAATGTAGATACTTCATACTTGCACGATATTGAAAACATAGAAATAAAGTATCATATTTCGTATTTGTCACTTCCATTTTGTTAGATGTAACGTAAAGGGTTAAGTTGCTGTCCTAAAAAAATATATAAAATGATTCTTTTTCACAGTGAAGCAAGAATATTTCAATATCTTTCGTAACAATTACTGAAAATTGTTGTGAAGTGCAACGGAAGAAAATGAAGTCATGCAGTGCCATCACCTTATGCAGTCCGCGTACAAGCCAACTGAAAATGTTTGAGCATAGGAAGGAACAAAAGCAAAAGCAGAACATGAAACACCTAAAATTTAACGTGATAGCAGATATAAAAACTACCTGAAGGCACATTATGTCAGGGGACCACAACTGAAACTCTAGAAGTAATCTTCTTTTTCGCCATTCCCAATCCAAAATGTACTGTGGTATGTGAGTGTACAGCTTGGAACTATGTTCTCTGGCAAGGTAGTCCGCAAGGATATTATAAGAGAGCACTACAAACCGCTCTGATAGCATACAAAATATTGTGAGAAAACTTACCTTGTTGGCAATGGCAAATGACACATTTTCCACATACATGAAAGTTAAGTACAACAGCATAAACACAAAATCAACATAACCTATCAATATATAAATAAAATAAGTCACTTAAACTTTCATTGCCTAATATCATACCTTTTACCCAAAAATTTAGTCGAACCAAGTTTGAGTTACAATTACATTCTTTTGAGCAAAGGAGAAAGTGGTAAACAAATTAGGGCATTTTTTAGAAAATAATCCCCATTTTCATGTTTTTCTTTTCTTCTTCATATAGAAGGGAGTAGTTTTGTGGATTTAAAGGACATGAGACAAGAACTTACTGTTATCCGGATCATATTTAATAATCAAGTTCCAAGGCTCAAAGAAATTCTGTTGAAACTTTATGAATAATGAACAAGTTTTTTACCTAACAACATAATATCATCCCCCATGTCTTTTTCTAGTATTGTATAATGGATTGATCTTCCAAAATAAAAACACACTATTTGAATGAAGAGATTTTTAGTATATTTTTCAAAACATGGAATATAATGTAAAGTGACTCAGAGTAATAAATCAAGCAATGTAACTTTAGGAATGAGTGGTTGAAGGAATAATAAGAAATAAAATTAGTGTTCCTGATAATGTTTTATGTCTGAAAGATCAACCATAAATTTCTTCAATTGCATAGAAAATAAGTCAAAAAGTACAAGAAGAATAGAAAAAGATTTGCATATATGTTTAAATCTGCATGAGCACAAAATAGAAACTACGGGTAGGGAATTTCCTAATTTCCGTAGGATCATACATTTAGGATTAGCTTTAGGTTCTTATGTTACAAGAGAATTTACTAATCATATGCAAGATAAACCTCCATGGCATACATACATTTCTGTTAATGATATTATTTTGATTGATGACAGTTATGATTTTATCTTAACTAGAATATGGAGGCAGAACTTTAAAATTTAGGATTAAGTTAGGAATGATAAAAACTTACATAGTTTAACTAATTCTGAGAGAAGAAGAAAGAGTATAAGATGGATGAATAAAAAATCCCCATAAGTTTGGATCTACCATTCAACAAGGATAAGAGGTTGACAACTATACTTTTTTCTTTTGGCAAGAAAACAAGTAAATTAGTGATAAAGGAAGGATTCGAACCTAGGCCATTGTTATCAACTACTAAGATGTATAGCAATTAAGATTTAACACCTTCTACAACTATAATGTTGATTAAAAAAAGTAGGAGAAATTAAATTGAAATGGATCCTTTAGGTTTTTGCGTGTTTTCCATGAGCCCTTGGAGTAAAAGAAAAATGGGAAAGATAGATATATGACAAACCATGTTTATTGAGTGTTGGGTAATTAAAAATATAGCACATGCAAATGGTCATGCACCAAAAGAAGGAAGTAAGAAAGATATACTCACAGGTGAACGATCAAGTATATATGATAAATGGGTCTATATATATATACAGTGCCATCATTGTACTAGTACGGGTATGTAATGCTCATATCTAGCAATATGAACCAGTTTTTAAAACCAGGCCATTATCTAGTACTTAGGTATGTCTTATAGGTATATTTTGCAGCTTCCAATTTTCAATAAAAATGATATTTGAAAAATTAATTAGTTTTTATTTTTCTCTCAAAGCTCCCCCTCTCCCAAAAAAAAACAAAAAAAAAATCATTAGCTTTTGAACTTTTTTAGTTTTGGCCAAAAACTGCCTATCAAACAAAGTTTTAGCTGAAAACCATCTACCAAACATGGCCTTAGTCTATTGAGTGCATGAAAAATAAAGTTTATAATTGTTGAAAATAGCAAAACATTTGTTTTTCTAAATCACACAGAACTGTGCATATGAGCTTCTCTAGTGTGAAGTTACTATCCATTTAAAGAATAAAATACTTATTCCCTTTCCTCCTGCGGGAATCATTAGGAAATTGACTCTAAAATGACAGAAACAAGCAAAACAAAATGCAGAACCATATACACAATTGGGTGGCAATTAGCTTACCAGAACGGGGAGGTGGTTGTGAGCGGCAGAAGCTCCAAGTCCGATAGTCTGCTGGTCTAGTTGGCGGAAATGGGCGGAACGCCTGTGGGCGAAAGGCGGAGGGAGGCGGGTCGAAGGGAGTTCGAGAAGCCACAAATGGCAACGGGGGGTTCTGAGGCGTTGGAGTATGTCTATAAGTCAGAAAAGGGGATCCGTGAGCCAGTGGAGGAGAAGGGCCGTAGAAAGGGGGAGGCACACCGTAATACGGTGTTGAAGGCACCGGAGGGCCGTAAGACGGCATTGGCGGGCCATGTGGAGCGTTGAAGGGCGGCGGCCGCCACCGAGCAAAGGATTGGTGGGGAGCACCAGGACGGCGCCAAGCACCGCTGCCGCCGCCGCCGCCCCTCTGCCACCGACGCGTATCCTGGTTGGCCTCCCTCACGCTCTGGATGTGCGAATCGCCGCTCACGATCGGGCGGCTAGTACCGCCCTCCTGGGCCTCCGCGGTGGCACCCTCAGTCGGAGGCGGCGGTTCGCGGTAGCCGCGATGCCATTGAGTGCGGGCGGGAACCTGTGGCCAGCAATAGAAAGGAGATGCAAGATGAAACGGTTCACGGATGTGCACCAGAATGAATTGGTTACCTTGGTGAAGCGGGAGGGCGAAGACATGGCGGTGCAAGTGTTTGCGGCTTGAAGGGAAGGGTGAGGAGAGAATCGCATAGCTGCCGCCCAATTACTCTAGGTGGAGGATGTGGCGGGAGGAGAAGACTAGGCCCATGGCCGCTGCGGCGCCGCTACAGCCACCGAGGACGTCAACATCTTGGAGCTCTCGAGTTCTTGAAAGATCGGACCATTCCATTCCGATTTCGCAGAGAGATCAACTCGGCGGGCCGATCCCATTCTTTTTGGGCTCTCAAAACGGAGCTAATTGTCCATGTTATCCACGGATCTGACTAGGGCCCATTCGGACATGGCAGTGCATGATAGCACCATACCAACATGTACCGTGGATCAAATTTGAGCAAAAATTATTGCGTATATTTGTGACAATTGAGAGGAATTACATAATCCCATATTTGAAATAATTAAAAATATTTATATGATTATATACTTAACTAAACCCTTGAAACTAAGAATTTGAGACCATTACGGGTATAGTGCAAAAGTGTATTATCAAGATTAGATACGTATGCACGATGACGATTAGGCACTTGAGCACTTGGGATATTTCATAACTATAGTGTGAAAAATATGTATAATTTTCACCCGTGATTTTATTCGCCCACATCCAAAAACAATTACCCCTTCATTAGCGATCAAGCCTTAGTTCACACTTCAAGACTGTCTCCATCGATTATTTTTCACAATTTTCTAACAAAAATTTCATTCAATGGTTAGATGGAGAAAAGGAACCATTCAAGCGATGCACATGTGGTCTAATCAATTATCAATTATGGATCGTGTTGTGACTAATTGCGACAAATAGCAGCTGCTAGACACCAGCATGTGTGGTGTGATCCACTGATTTGAAAGATGAGCTAGCGCTGTCATTTCTCTTATCCAGATCAACCATGCAATGTTGTGCACATTGAATTGTGCTGCTGAATCTGGTGGATCACTGAATCAGTTCGTGGAAAAAGAATTATAAGAAATCGGTGAAAGGATGAATCCTTCTAGGGATAGAAAACACACGAGAAATCAGAGCAATCTCGTAAATTGTGTTTCTTGTCTTCTTCCGCATGCAATATGCCACATGAAGTGAGAGACTATTCGAAGCAAGAGAAGATTACACCAATGATTGCACGGAAGGAATCTACGTTGAACTCAAAACCCAATCGCTTTGATCTTTGTGAATGTTTAAGTCACTCATATATTCATAATTAGTTAGTCACCCTTTTAACTAAATAAAAATGGTAGCTCCATTTTTAAGCACCTTCTATGCTTAATTTTGTAACCGAATTTATTTAAATTTTTTTTACGCATCTTAAAGCAAAGACAAGAGCAAATTCGACTCCGCTTCAATCTTGTTCGCTCTAACCTTGTTCCTCTAGATAGTATGGGGTGGCGATGAGACTAAGTAAAAGTGCATTAAGATACATGTATAATAGTACTTTGATATATGGTCTTAGAATGAAGACAATGTTGTGATTATAGTGTATAATTAGAAATGATTTTGTTAAAAATATTGTACAATCATATGCAAATGATTATAGGAATCTCCCGAGATTGGATCTTAGAATGAAGACAATGGTGTGATGGTTTCCTTATGATATGATACTTGATATGGACTTCACATATTTAAAATAAATAAGAAAGAAAAGAATAGAAAAAATAGAAAATTAGAAAAATGGAAATATGGGTCCCACGGCCTACGTGGGTGGTGGTGCGCAGAGTTTCGCAACCGGCGACTAATAATTTAATGTGGGCATATCCACAAAGGCTTAAATGGTTGCACTAGTGAGTAGCGACACGACGCATGCGGCATGCATGGATCAATGGATCAGTCGGCAGGCGAGTCAGACCGCGGGAGTAATATAAGCCGCACGAATTTGGATTAACCGGACCGCGAACCGCTGGATCGATCGATCGCGCGTGCCTCGGCCGAACCGCCGCCGACCCGGGACCCACGACCAGCTCGCCAGGCTGCATTTAACATCGACGTACACATTAGACACATCGAGCCGTACCGGCCTGGACCACCATCCGGCGGGGGGCACCGACTGGATCGCAAACCGGTTTCCATCTGATTTAGAGCGTGCCAATGGAAAACACGTGACTAAACAAGATATTAGTTGTGAATGATTATTATGATGGAATTTTAACTATTGATAACTATTGAACGCGACCGATAACAAAATGTTTTATTAAGGTACCTTATCTCTCTACAATTACCATTAACAGGCAACAAAAGAGTGATAATGAGATAATATTGTATTTATTGGTGTATTAAGTAACACATGGGGTGTATGTTGGAAAATTCGCTCCGAGCTTTGCGGGAAGCGGTGATGCGCAAGCACCATCGGCCTATGCGGGTGGGTTGCGCGCAGGAAGCTTCGTGACCAGCTACACACTCATAAATATAGTATGCGTATATCCGCAATATGCTTAAATGCTAGCAGTGACACGACGACGCGCATGCATGGATTAGTGGTCCAGTCGGCAGGTGCGTCGACAGCTCAAGCAATGTAAGCCACACGAGCACGAATCGATTGATCGGGCACGACTCGACCGAACCCGCCGACCCGGACGCACGTCGAGATCGCCAGGCTAAATTTCGCACCGAACGACCTACTTGTGAAATAAATTAGACACATTGAGCCGTACCGTGCTGGACCACAGGTGGTGTGGTCACTGTTTCACCAGCTCAATCCGATCTGGTTTGATCGATCGTGACCGAACCCACTCAAATTAAGTTCACAATTGGCTCGCACTAAACTGGTCGCGGCGTGGGCTGTCCCGTTTCCTAGTACTCAAATTAAATTTGTCTTAAATAGATTACTTACTAGTGATATCGATATGATCCATAGCCGACGCAAAGACAAATTAGCACCGTAATTTAGGTAGGGTCGCATATATAATTTTTACCTAACACTTTGTTTTAGTGATTTCTGGAAGGAATATATATATATATATATATATATATATATATATATATTTCAATGAAAAAAAAAGGAAAGAAAAAAAAAAAAAATTTATGCATTTTCCCCCTTAAACCTTTTCCACCAATTTAGATAAAAAACTATTTTCTCTCTCTCACGCTGCTCACTCCCAAAACCCTCTTGCTCCTTAAACCCACCTCGCCTCTTCCCCCGTCGCCGAAGCCTTCCCACCTCGCCCTCTCCACGCGTTACCGAAGCCTCTTCCCTCGTCGTTGACACCATCCCATCTCGCCAAAGCCTCTGCCCTCATCGCCGATTCCATCCCATCTTGCCGAAGTCTTTGCCCTTGTCACCGACGCTACTCTCTTTCCCCCTTGATACCTTTCCTCAAGCGTGTCCACTCGTTGCCATTTTTCTCCTCGCCACTGAAGCCGCTTCCACTCGTCGCTGGAGCCACTTCCACTCGTCGCTGAAGCCCTCCCACCTCGCTTCTCCACTCGCCGTCGACGCCCTCCCACCTCGCCTCTTCCCTCGTCGCCAACGCCATCCTTCATCGCCTCGTCGCCAAAGTCTTCCTCGCCTCTCCACTTGCCGCCGAAGCCCTCCCAACTCACCTCTCCACTTGTCGCCGAAGCCCTAGATTAGCCTCATCGCCAACGCCCTCCCACCTTGCCTCTTCCCTCATCGCCGACGCCATCCCACCTCACCTCTCCACGCATCACCGAAGCCCTCGTCAACGAACCGTGGCGTCAGAGCAGTTGGGGTAGAAGAAGATTGCCGCAGGGTCAGCAAGGCGAGCTGAGCCAGAAATTGACGGGCAACAAGAGCAGCGAAGAGGGAGATACTATTCCCACAGCGGAGAGAAAAATACTATTTTTTTTTCCTTCTTTCTTTTCTACTTAATTTTTTTTATCCCTGTTTTCTTCCTTCTTATTTTCTATTCTTTTACTTTTTAAAACAGGCCATAAGATTTATAATTTTAAAAATATGAATGACTCAAATGCAAAATGTTTTACATATCATGCGTCTTTAGTTAATAAATGCATCTTTAATTAGCGCTTTCCTGTAATTAGTACACCGTGGAGGTGCAGATGTGATGGATTCGGGCACTAGTTATAGCAGGATATGATATGAACCAATTATCAACGTACGGATTCTTCCGTTCAATCACAACATAGCACTATACACACACTTCATTATTAGCATTCTCGTTTATTACAATTTATCTCTAGTTTGTGCATTAGTAAACTATATGTATGATTATTGATGACGGCCTTAGGGTCTGTTTGGCTCTGCTTTGAAGTTGATTTTAATCAGCTTTTAAACAGAAAGCAGTTAAAAAAACTGTTTGGTAATGAAAAGTAGAAATAAAAAAAGTAATAAAAAATAGAAATTATGAAAGCTACAATTTTATGCTTTTACAGCTTCTGTTTCTCTAAAAAAGTAATTTACATAATTTTATTTAAAATTTTAGGTATATTATTTTAAATAATTTAAAATTTTCATATTAAAGAAAAATAAAATATTTTATTATTTTAAATAATTTAAAATAATATATTTATTTATTATTTTAAATTTTGACAGCAGTTAAAAAGTTATTAACTAAACATCTTATAAATTTTAACAGTGCAGCACAGTACAGTACAGCACAGTTTAGCATAATTATAAAATTATTAACAGTGGGGCCAAATAGACCCTTAGTTATTCATAATAAGGAAGGTTTCGTTTGGAGCTACCGTGCAGCAGCTCAATGGTTAAAGGGTCATGACTTCTGAGGGTCATGGACAGGGGTCGAATCCCGTTGCAGACATCCCGCTGCAGACGTGAATTGTTTGGGGTAACGGGGATCCAAACCGGGATTCGTGAGGTCGGAGGGACTTAGCCCGCTGGGCCTGGACCTGTTACGGGTGGGGTGACCCTAACAAACAGCATAAGCAGCAAAAAAAAAAATAGCATTTGGGGCTTATTTAGACTTTAACGTTTAATTTTAACTATTTATAGTAATTTCTAGAATTGTCTAATATAAATACTTTATTTAGTTATTAAATTTATCAATAGTTTTAGTAATTAAATAAAATGATGTGATATAATTACTTCGTATAAGTGTAGTGATAGGTGCATAAGTAAATATATTTAATTTAGTCCATAAAAGATTTTCATAATATCTTAAACCTATTTTAAGAAAGTAACTAAAGAATAAATTGAATAATATAATTATTAAGTGCTATACACCAATATAGAGATAATTATCAAAGAACTATATACATTATTTAATTATAATTTGAAATTTTTAATCAATATAGTGTGACAAATTAATCTTTATTAATTATACTAAATGCTCAAGAATAACTATAAATCTTGCAAGTAAAAGTCATAATTGAATTAAATAATTTGAATTATTATTTTTATCAATACACAAAATAAATATAACAATTAAACTAAAGATTACTTAAAACACTTAATAATAAAAAAATAAGTAAACAACATACTAATAAAAATTGTAATAATTAGACTAAGGATAAAATTCATGAAGAGCTATTTTTTTTTTTTTTTTAACTTATCACGATGCTGCTGCCAGCCAATCTGAAGACCGCATAAAATCTCAAGTCATTCAAGACTTATACTGACGGAACTACCCTTTTGTGAATTCGGTGGAGCGGCGTGGCGTGTGACGTCAACTCGGGGACCGTCCACGTGATCGGGCGCATGCAGTTGTGGTGGCGGGCCGAGTCATTCATCTGGCGGACCCACCCGGCCCATGGAGACGGAGGAGTGTGTCGCCTTCTCGCGTCTCGGGGCAGCGCGCGCGAGACCGGCATTCAAAAGGGCGGGCCAACTACACGTGCCCAGCCGCGCGCGGTGGAGTGAGAGGGGCGACTGGAGTGGCAGTCTCGTGGTTTCTCCGTCCTTCGAGGGCTTCTTCCTGCTCCCAGCTCCATAAAAGGCCAAGGAAGCCCGCGCTCTCATCGACATCCAGCAGTCCATCACCACCGGCTCCCGAATCCCGATCCCCCTTTTGCAAGCACCAATGGCGGCGAAGAAGACGACGCTGCGTCGTGCTGCGGCGATCATGCTCCTGTGCTCGGCTATTCATGCCGCCCTCGCCATTTCTGATGGTAATCTGTTCATCTTCCTCTTCTCCCTCCTCTTGTTAATTCCTTGCACATCGTTAACCTGAGATCTGAGAAGCGACCACTGAAATTCAGCTTACTGCTCCATTACTTGTGCTTGCATGAAATCCGAACGCTAATTTAATGCTCTGTTTTTATGATTCTTTCTGTTAAGTTCGCTTTGCGACATATATATACTATAAATCTGATCCCAGCTTGCTAGTCTCCAGTTCCCCAGTGTTCTTTATCGATTAGTTATCCTTGGAAATCGAACCCCTTCTTCGTAAGTGATGTGAATCTAAGTGTTCGATTCTTTCTGTTAAGTTCGCTTTGCAAGATATATATACTAGAAATTTGATCCCAGCTTCCTAAACTCCAGTCCCCCAATCTTCGTTATCGATTAGTTTTCCTCGGAAATTCGAACCCTTATCCTGTCGATTGATGCGAATCTAGATGTTCGCTTAGTTTTATGCAAGCTTTTATAGTTTTAACTAAACGCTGCTCCTCTTTTAAAAGCGATCCGATGTGAATTTGTTCAGTGGTCAGTGATTAATCCAAGTAGCTGTCGACTGTCGTCCCTGCGCTTTGATTCTTAAATTTAATACTTGCTCCGCGACAAAGCCTATCTGTAACAAGGTGCAGTGTTTTGGGTCCCCCGGACCCGCACCCTTCCCCGCGCATTCTGTTGAGTACTGTACAGAAACTGGATGCTTCAGATTAGATCAGAAGGGACACACTAAAAAGAATCAATTAATTATTAAAACATCAAGCACAATTATTAGAAACCTAGGAAATAGGATCACTATCTGCCAACAGGAGACAAATCTTGGTTTACTGTGGTCAAATGAAATAAGTCTTCTTTCCTGAGAGCGACGTAGATCTAAAGGTGAGGTCGACCGCAATAAAAGTGGGCTCCACTGGCAGCTGGAGCAATAAATTATTAGAAACTCTTGGCTCAAATTGTGTAATCCAATTACGATACGAGTCGCGCTCGCGCCGACTTCATTTTGCTCCGACACCTGACCACGTTGTACCTGGCAAAAATATGCACTACTAATAACTACTCTTGTACGTGATTGCATCTGGGTCGGATGGTTCAGATGGGGCGGTAGTATGTTAAAATTTTCTTCTCCGACATCAAAATTATTAAATTTTAGCGCATTAATGGGCTGATCTATATTTCCTGATATCACGTCCCCTTTGCCTGCGGCCATGTCGGGCCAGCACAACTTCCAAACCCAGATCTAATTAGCCTTCGCATTTACCAAATGCTGGTTGTTATTTGTTAATGATGATAGCGCACGCAGGACTGCTGCCCAACGGAAACTTCGAGGAGAGGCCGAAGCCGTCGGATCTGAACGGGACGCAGGTGCTGCACCCGTTCGCGATCCCCCAGTGGGAGGTGACTGGGTTCGTGGAGTACATAGAGTCTGGGCACAAGCAAGGGGACATGCTGTTGCCAGTGCCGGAGGGCTCCTACGCCATACGGCTGGGCAACGAGGCCTCCATCAAGCAGACGCTGAAGGTGACCAAGGGCGCCTACTTCTCCATCACCTTCAGCGCCGCCCGCACCTGCGCCCAGGACGAGCGCCTCAACGTCTCCGTCACCCCCGACTTCGGCGTGCTCCCCATCCAGACCGCCTACAGCAGCAACGGCTGGGACTCCTACGCCTGGGCCTTTCTTGCCCTCTTCGACGAGGTCGTCCTCGTCATCCACAACCCCGGCGTCGAGGAGGACCCCGCCTGCGGGCCCCTCATCGACGCCGTCGCCATCAAGATCCTCTACCCGCCGAGGCTCTCTAGGGACAACTTACTCAAGAACCGGGACTTCGAGGAGGGACCATACGTGCTGCCTAACACCTCGTGGGGCGTGCTGATCCCGCCCAACATCGAGGACGACCACTCGCCGCTTCCCGGGTGGATGGTGGAGTCGCTCAAGGCCGTCAAGTACATCGACTCCGACCACTTCGCAGTGCCGCACGGGAAGCGGGCGGTCGAGCTGGTGGCGGGTAAGGAAAGCGCGCTGGCGCAGGTGGCACGGACGACGCCCGGGAAGCTGTACAGGCTCACGTTCTCAGTGGGCGACGCGGCCAACGGCTGCGAGGGGTCGATGGTGGTGGAGGCGTTCGCAGCCCGAGGGACTGTAAAGGTGCCGTACCAGTCCAAAGGCAGCGGCGGTTACAAGCTCGCGGTGCTGGAATTCACTGCCGTGTCGGAGCGCACGCGCGTCGTCTTCCTCAGCACCTATTACCACACCAAGACCGAAGGCTCGCTCTGCGGGCCCGTCGTGGATAACGTATCGCTGTTGAGCGTGCGGAGCCCCTCCCCACGCCAGCACCGCCACTGAACGTTAATCAATTAGTGCGCACACGATAATCTTATCTATAAATCGGCGGATAATTACTGGGAATCTATGGGCATGCTCATATATGTATATTTGAATCGTGTAAGGTTAAGGATGTTCCACGTAAGACGTGGCTCTGTAATCCTACTGAGTGCGTATTTTATGCTGTGCTCTAATCTACGAAATTTAGTGAGGACTCTTTGCTTGATTATAGTTGCATGTTCATCGATCGCTGGCCTCCGCTTGGTTCCGTTTGATGCGTCCAAGCGGTCTGATGCTGTCTCTTGTTCTATGTTATTGGATACCTAAACAAATTAATGGCCTCTTTTTGCTGTGCGTTAATAAAAGGACAGCTCCTACTATTGTACCATTGAGTCCTTCCAATGTGCTTGGTATTGGTGCCACACATTTTAGTTTTTCCCCGATAAATAAATTGATGCAGCAGAATTGACTCCTATTATTATACCATAGACTAATCCTATGTGTTAGATAGAGTCACACACTTTATTGTTAGTTTAAAAAACAAAATTATGTGGCTGAATTACCTGGTAGTCTTTAATCTCCAACTAATTACAACTTTTTCTATAGCATAAACACCAGCACTTCGGAAAACATCTATAATATCTAATTCAGACCTAAGCACAAGATCACTAACTCTAAACGGTTTAGTCTCTCACTTTGAACAATGACTTTGCCCACTTCAGTAGACAAATATGTTGACTTTGGTAGTAGTAGACAGTTTCCTTTATCTTTCGAGGTTAATATATTAGGGATTATGAATAGAGTTGACTTTGTCTCCATCCATATGGCAATAAATCTAATACCCATCAACATATAAGTTCAATTTGAGTAACGCACAATTCCTTCAATGATATTATATAATATAACTAGTGATGAATGTAGAAACAAATAGAATTAAGTTTGTAATTAAATTGTGAACAAATTATTTCTTTATTTTGAAATCTTAGACGTGTCTAATCAAATCAAGACAAAAGGCTGCAAATGAACAATATAAAAGTAAACATGTAAAAATCACATAAAAAGTTTAAACATATCCTCTCATTCAAATCTACAAACCAATGAGTATTTAAATTAGGTTAATATCTTCATCCTCAAATATCCTGTCCTCGTGATCTTCATCTAAATTTAGATTATTTTCATTTAACTATCAGTCTTTTGAAAGATCTACATATGAACACATACATTCTGCTCAATGTGTCTTCATAAGGTGTTAAGGTATGTAGTTCTATATTCACAATCTTCTTATGCTATACGTATATGTTCTGTACTTTGAACTATTGGTTCTCTTGAAGTTTTACTTTGTATATAACTCTTTTAGAGATGAAAAAGATCTGTACAATACTAATACAGCATTGATAATACTTTTGTTTATTTGTACTTAACCTTTGTACATTCTGGTTATTCAATTGATTGTTGGGCACTACATAACAGAATTGTTAAGCAGAATACTTCATTTACATACACATACATGTTTGTATGTATATACTCATGCTATATTGGTTTTCTGATCTTCTTTCGACATGCCTCTGCTCCCGGTGTAAATGGAAGAACAATTTATACTTCGTGTTCCTCCATCTGTAGCAGAGCGAATTGAACGGCTTCCGAATGAGAACACCTCTACTGCTGATGGCCCATTAGTTATATCATTTTCAGGTGATCCTTAAGTGGTATTTTATAATTGTTATTGTTGTAAACCTGTTACTCTGTTAGGTACTTTCTTCTCTTAAGAATAATAGGAATCGCAAATTGTTTGGAATTTTGTACAAGTGTGCTAAAAATGGCATTGACTTCAACATTTCTGTCCTTTCGAAACTTTAGGCTATGTTATTTTGGACGAAAAATTAAGAGAAAAAAAATTTATAAAATACATCAGGGATGGCTGGCAGAAATTTCCCTTTTGGAAGAAGATATCTTTAACAAGGTTATAGCTCATGTGCAGAGTTTTATTGAAATTCAAGTTGAAACATTAGAATTTAAATTTCATTACAAGTGAGAAAGATGCATGGATTTTGATGAGTTCAAAATGATTATCTTCGTTTCTTCTTGTTCTGACCCATAATAATCATGAGATAACAGCTATGTGTTATCTCGTTATGCTAGCTTGTTTGAACCAAGCTTTGTTACTTTTGGCGTGTTCTAAGCAGCATTTGATTGTAATATGGTGTTTCAATTCATCTCATCTGCATAGCCTTAACTTTTTAAATATAAAATTCAATCTTCTAACAATAAATGTCGATTATGTCTTTTGAGTAGATATGATACCTTTTAGTATTTCAATACTTCAGTTTGGCTTTATCTGCATATATTGCGACATTAACATTTATGTGTCATCTCATTGATGTGCTAGCTTGCTTCAACAAATTAGACTTCTTTTGGCATGTTATAAGCAAGACCGGTATGGTATCAATATCGTGCTATTGAATCGGGCGGTGCTAGAAATATAGCTTTCGCTAGCAAAGCTTTGAACTAGCGGCAGCGGCAGCAGAAGTTTCAAACAAAGTTTTTAACGCCGTCCGCTGCCTTCATCCGCCCGTGAGCCGTGCTCCGACGATTATTCTGTGACTAGATGACCACCGGATCAATATGGATACGGTATAATTTTTTGAACCTTGGTGATAAGTAGTATTTGCTTACTCATACAGTGTTTTTGTTCGCCACATCTTTTCTTGTTCCTTATTGAGAGTTTCTTTATAGATTTCTGCAGAGGATGGACGAAGTGGTACATTTATGATAGGCAATGATGAGTCTCCTGCCTCACTTTTGGATCTTCCCTGCATAGTGGAATCGTACAAAACCTACGATGATAATGTGTCGATCAAAACTACTGATGTTGGTCAGGTGAATAGCGACAGATCATATCTTAATTTTTAGTCCTGAACAACACAATGTAAAATGTTGTAAATAGATGATCGTAGTAAGAGGAAAAAGATGAAAGTGCTTTTGAAGGTGTCGAGTACAAGCATGGCCTTACACCTCCCATGAGAGACGCTCATAGGCGGCGGTTCCGTAGGGAACCTGATTAGAATGTAATTATCATCTCTAATAATCTATTTTTTCCTCTAGTATTTTTTCGGTGTATTTAGTTTCTTATTTGTCTTCCGCATGCTTTTCAATGGCAGCCAAAGGTAGTTCAACGCGTTGAAAGATTTACTGAACTTCATGTCTTGCGGTATTGTACCAATTATCCTCCTTGTGTAATGAGAAAATTTTCCAGGAATTCATAGTCGTAAAATATTTTTTATGTTGATATTGTTTTATAATTCGTGTATACCTTTTTTAACATAGGATGTGTTAGTATTATACAAATTTTAAAGCAAAATTAATGATGAGAATTTCTTCCGCTGAAGATTTCTAGGTGAAGACACTGCCTAAAAAAAATTTTCTTACGTAATACTCCGTAATAAATAAGATTACTAATTTGCTTGTTATGAGCGGTATCCGAAAACAGAAGTTTTAAAATCTTTGCCCTTTGATGCATCATTTTTCTTTGCGCTAATTTCGTTGCCCAACTTTTTGTTCATCGACTGTTAGGATCCAATGCTGAAACAGTTGCTCCGGAGGCAGGACGTCAGCGCAAGAAAGATGCTGTAGCCCCTGCTGCAAAGCCTGACGAAATGCCTGTACTTCGAGCGCTGGCGGTGAACTTGAAAGAAGTGATTCAGATGATTCACTGTGACTCCAAATTTTGAGCAATCTATGCCAGTTATTCCTATCTTACATAATGTGTTCAAGTTTGGAGGCCCTCTCACAACCGTGTTGCTTTGTCTTCAAGCTTTTCTCATAGTTGAAGTGAAAGATGTTATGCTACAGTATTGTTAGAAACTAGTGAGGAAAAAAAAATGAGAACTGCTATGGATTCATCTAAAGAAATTTTGAATTACTTGTTGTTAAGAAGGAACTAAAATTTTTAGTGTGAGAGCTTGGGAATTGAAACAGTTTAATTTAACTAACTAAAATATTTAAATTAGCTCCAGAAGTATTATAAATACTACTATGATAAATTAGAACATATAAAAAAGATAAAAACAAATTCAGTAGATTAGTAGATTTGAGCTTCACATATTATATCATTTGTAATTATTCATAATACACTTAAAAAGCAAAGAAAATAAGACAGAAAAAAGGAATATGTTGATTAATATCCACTGAGAAGGTGTACATGGTTGCAGCCTATTCTTCCACTAATTTGAAGAAAACTGGACGTTGGCCTACTTGTCACTCTTTTTAATTACGTTACAGACCATGTTCCATGACCTTTACGGTAACTTTATCCAGCTCCTGCTTGCTAATTGTTGCCAAATTTCTATTGTTACCTTAAGCTATACATTTTATTGATTTCTTGTAATGCCATGAGTATCCTTCTCTTCTAGGGAGAGAGGCCAGACTAGATATATAGTGTCTTTTTATGATTGTTGGTAGTTCTTTCAGCAGAATTATGATTGAAACCAAGAAAGAGATGGCTGTCCTTACATGAAAAAGATTTATCCCACAATAACAGTGTTTAGAGCCTTATAATTCCATAATAAACAAACGTGCACCTTCGAGGGAGCGAATAAAATGCAGCATGGTGGGGCTAATCTACGTTACATTCAAACCCAACTAAAAAACATCGGTGATTCGAAAGTTTGAGCGTGTTACAACTACCGAGTCCCTTGCTTTCCTAATCTGTGGAGAAAAAAAAAACTTTTTTTTGCCTAAATAACCTCCATTTCTCGAGGAATAGTCCATTAATTCTATACATTTACACGATAGGTAACTGCTACAAGTTGCTACTAATTTGAGGTCCTTAGAACACCGCTACTAATTTGAAAGAACACCTTGCAGAATTAAAACAGATACAACCAAATCTACCATGAAACAGTGGCAGATCATAAAAAGCTGGATTCCTCCAATGCCTTCAATATGGAGGAAACTTGATATATGAATCTACCTTTGACCAAGGAAGCTTAAAGTAATTTGATAAGAATCATACGACCATCTGTGTTGGAAAGACAAAGAAAAGAATGATAAGTCAAAAATAAAATAAACGTAGGCCTCTAGAAATACAGAATAAAAAAATCTTAAATACAAAATATTTGGTTAGTCACGAGTATTAATTGACAAACGAAGTTACAGTGCAAAGGCTACTGCAGGCCTTGTTGAGTCATTCTTGTCAGTTACAGAATCAGTGAAGCAATCACATGAATCTAGAATGGTAGATAGATAAACGAAACACTCAGAATTTAGTGGCATTAATGCAACAACATATCAGAGGACTAGCATATGTTAACAGCACATTCCTCGTACACCAATCAAATCCTTAAACAAATAGCTGCAGAAAGCAGAGCAGTTCATACAAATATGCTTAGAAATAGATAGAATGGTTATTTTGCCATCCTAAAAAGGCTTATAATGCATCCGATATAATTACAAAGTAATAACAAAAGCATACCATAACCATACGATGGATCAGACATAGCCCTTTCCAAGACAATTGAGGCACCTTTGGATTCTGGTAAAATGAGAGTTCAAGAAGATTGTCAGTGAAAAATGATGGAGATGAACAATTACATACTAGCTAAGAGTTTTATTAAGTGAGCTTCCTTATGACATAGTTCCAGTTATGTAGCTGATCAGACTAGAACAAGAGATTTAGAAAGCAAAATAACAAGAGAAATGCAACTTTCACAAGAACTAACTTATTCCCATCACAAGTTGGGCAGAGACAAGGGTTGATAAATAACGGGTCATACAAAGGAGACCACTCGATGGTGGTTTTCCCTTTGCATAATTTGCATCCATAGAAGCCTTTTCCTTTACAAGCTGCACAAGTCAGAGCCACCTTCCTCTGCAAGTAATTTAACGAAAGAATAAACAAATTGTTCAAAACAGCCTGAAGCAAAATTAATCAAAGACGTCCATTACTACCCTCTTAGCTTCCAGAAATGACTGCACGGATCGCATAGCTAAAGAAGAAGCAATTGACAGGGTAAACAAGCCCCCAAAGAAGAATGCAGCAGCATTGCCAATAATACGGAGCGGTGGAGGGACCCTTCCTCTGGACATTCCTTGTCCTTGCTGCAAATAAGCAAGAAAGAAGTAATCGAGGAACTCAAAACAATAGGTCAGATTTTTTCTTTTTTTTTTTCTTTTTCTATTAAGGAGCATATCAATCATTGTAACTCAAGGCACTCACAAGTTAAAGAGGCAAAGTTTTCGTGCTACACTGCTTAGGGATATGAATACAAAATTGCATAACATATCTAGGAACATTAAAGAAATCAATATCTTAGACGGAGAAGGGTAATAACATCCTGTCTCTTCTATCTACAAATTCAATAAGTACTAAATAGTATTCCTTCATCAATGCGTCTGTCCACTCTTCGAAAGAGATTTTTTATTAGACATAAAGACAGAAAACAAACAATTTTAACGGAATGTAGAAAATTGCCACGTTTGATCACAATACAGTAGAATCGACATGTGAATTCATATTCAGTGGAATGCAGCACCACAAAAATGCCCTACTGCTTGGAGATTTATCACATAGTAAGCTGCCTTTCACATGATACAATCAATATGTTCTACATAAACCTATAAAATCCAAGGAAATAGTGTTAGAAATGGTGGTAGAGTGCAGGGATACTGACAACAGATAGTTGCAACTAATGGAGGGAGGCAGGAGCATACAACCACAGGAAGGATACAAGGTATTTGAAGAATTGTGTGAGAAATTTTGTATAATACACTTCATAATGTTTTCCACAGTTTTTCATAATATAAGTAATATTTATAGTCTTGATTTTAGTGGTAAGTAAACATAGCAAATCATAAAGCATCAAATCTCCTCGCATCAGCTTATGAGTTTAAACTCAGTATTTCTGACAATATTCTGAAACATCCTAGCTGACAGAAGAAGGGTTAATTTCATATTTCAGTGAAACTACCAAAAAGCATTACCTTGAAGTCCCTGACATTAAATATATCACAAACTTGAAAGTGAGTTAAGATTAGAAACTTTATCTGATGAAACCATAATACATTTGGCCATAAAATAGTGCCACCAATAAGCACATCTTAAGAAACATATTAACAACTAGAAGATCTTTTGATTAATCTAATTAAATTGACAAGAGCAAATATAATGGGCGTGTAAAAATAGAAAGAAGCAAATTTGGATCCATATCCAACTCTCCAAATTGACTAGGAAAGAAAGATGCCTAACAATTCTAGAGAATATATTAACACAAATGTTAAGAAGTAAAAATTGTAAAAACTTGAAATTTTAACATATTTATCGATAAGGAAGCAGTATAGAACTTAGGGCAAAAATGTATACTATATGTATACTCGCAATGATATATGAGACTGCTCAAAGCAAAAAGTATAACAAAAGTTACCAATCAATATAGAAAGAGTTTGATGTGCTTATAAACTTAAAAGGATAAGCTTACCTAATTTATTTCTTGAATAATGATCACATTTGATAATAATACTTGTAGAAAACAGGGAAAACATCACGTTATGATTATTCACAAGTTTCATACAGTAGGCACATTTACAGTATCTGAGAATTGCTATCCCAAATCAATATGTTCTATAAGATGTACCATATTGCACACTTACTGCATGGCATGGTCTTCAAATCATTTTTGGTCATAAGAAAGCATGCTATAATAAGAAGCATATTACATGAGTCAAGAGAAGGAATTACAGAAAAAGAGAGGATCAAGTATATGATGCAATAAGGAATGAAAAAACAACAACATACCCTGTAAAGAAATTGTGGAATAGAATATGCCTGAAAAATGTTCAATGTCCGATTAGGGGACAAGAAAACAATGCAAGTGATGGTGACGATGAGAAGCGGCAAAGAGAAGACGAGCGGAGAGAACTGTCCAAGGGATGGCAAAGAGTCACCGGCATCGGGTTCTAGAAGGCAAGCTTGATGGCGACGAGTGATAATGAGAAGCAGCAAGGAGAAGACTAGTGGCAGCAACGATGAGGAGAAGACAAGGCAGCAACACAAGGAGTTGTTAGGGCAGCAACGAGGAGGAGTTGCCAAGGCAGCAACACGAGGCAACGAGGAGAATACAAGTTTTACGTTGTTTCAATGGAAAGAAAGAAACTAAGAAAGAAAGGAAATAACAATAGAAAGAAAATAAAAAGAGAAAGAAATAATTGCTTTCTCTTTTAAGCCATGTGTTCCAGTGGGAAGAAAAAAAACAGGACGGACTCATTTTTAAAACTAGTTATATTATGCACAATAAATAAATAATTAGTAATATTATAAATAATATAGTTTACTAATTAAATAAAATACTAAAATTATCTATTAAATACTTATTATTTAGCACATTATTTATCTATCTTTATTTAAGATGATAATTATATTAATTATAATATAATTATAACAAGGTCTTGGGTTCAATTCCCGCTCTCAATACTTAACTTACCTATGGCAAAAAAAAAAAATTAATGATAAAAAATTAAAAAAATTTTGATAGCATTTCCCCCACATTATAACACAAACTTATATACATAATACAATAAAGTCAACAAAATGTAGATGCACTACCACCAAAATGTAAATTTCATCAAGTTCAACACAATAGTACCAAAATATAAATATCATCAAGTTCAATAAAAAATAGGATATGTCCAACACATTACCATCTAGTATCCATCAAAATACAATAACAAAAGTCCAACACAAGTATCCATCAACACTAATAAAGTCCAAACACAATTAAAGGCTACGCAGACTATGCATTCATCAGGCGACTCAGAATCTCAGCTTGTATCCCTTCTGAAACTGATAAAAAGAGTTGTGTGTTCTCCTTGCTCTTACCCAATGTGATATATGCATTTATCATATACTCGTGTGGAAGATTAAGTTTATTCATTTCCTCAAAGATTTTCTTCTTTGTATACTCCTTTTCTACAGATTTAGGAGTGTCATGTTTTATCAGAGCAGTAGTATTTTCTTTCATGCAACACATCAATATTTCAAACTTTTCGTTTACAACTTTCAAAGCAAAATCATCATATTTTCTCTTACTAATTTTGGACGACGTTGAAGTAGTGCTATTGACATTGCATCGTGGGATGGAGAATGGGCTTACTACATCAAAGGCTGCTTCATTAACATCACCTTGTTGCTCATCAAAGGCTTCTTCATTGCCTTCTTCATGAACATCCAAACTAGTTAAATTTTTTAATATTTCTATTCGACTGTCATGTCTATATTCACTACTCTCTTGTAATGGTTTATCAACATATCTTTGTTGTAGTTTTGACATCAATTCTTCCACAACAACCCATGCAGCTATGCATATGTATTGACAATGTAGAACATGAATTTTGAGCATGTCTTTCTTACTCATTGGAGCCATAATAAGACCTATAAATAAAACATTTATGCTCGTCAAAATCTTTGATGAAACACTGTGTGTTACATCTTAAAAAATCAGTCTTCAATCACTACATAACTAACAGTAAACAACTAAATGTATGGTTCAACATTCTGCAAAGTTTAAAAACTCATAAGAATTGTTAAGCATCTAAGTAGTTCAGATGGGAAGCATGACTTCAAAAGAATAACTAATAAATTACTGATTGAACTACCAAAAAATTCAGTATTTATGTCTCCAGAACAAATTCAACAAAAAAAGACAGCTAGATACGACTAGGCCTTTGCCTCGAACCACTAGGAACCTCAAGAAATTACTTCAACCAAATAATGACTAATTTGCTTTTGACCTTACCATTTTTAATTGAGAAAAATAGAGAAAGTGAAAATTGGAAAGCATAAAATTGTTCCCAGTGGCGGATTTGTGGGAAAGCCTAGCACGGGCAATTTCTCTAACTGGATTCAGAAGAAAATAATTAATGGTATATATTAATTAGTACTAGATCTACTAGTATATTAAGAAAAGAAATAGTATAGCTACTCCTCGAATATTATCTGGTCCAGAATCTACCAATATCAGAATGAATGCTGAAGAAATAATCAACCGGAAGGAGAGGGCAATGAAATATAAATAACCCAAAAATTAGAGAACAACCTCCAAACACCTCACAAAAAGTAAGCCTACGATACCTGTTGAAAATGATCCAACTTTTTCAGATTAGTGGACGAGAGGAGGAGAAGACGAAGAACGGCAGGCTTCAGGCGAGCGGCGACAGCCGAGGGCGAGAGGGCGAGCAGCGAGCGAATGGTGAGGTCGAGCGGCGATATTAGGGCAAGAGGGCGAGCGGTGAGAGGGCGGAGAGATTCGACGAGAGGGCAGAGGAGGTCGGGCGAGCCAGCAACGAGGGGGTGGCGCGATCGGGCGAGAGGGCGGCGAGATTCGAAGAACGAGAGTTTTCGAGGACACGGGCGAAGTCAGAGATTGGGCGAGCGCAGTCCGACTTGGAGAGAAATTTTTCAAGGAAACGAAAAGAGAATTTTTCCCTCCTTTTTATCCATTCTTATCCATTCCCTCTCAAGCGAAATCGAGGGAAAGAATTTTATTTTCTTTCTTTGCAGATTTCCGTTCTGAAACACAATGTTAGGGCTTCTTTTGCTCTCTATTTTCTCGAGGGAAGAAAAATTATAAGAAATAAAAAACTGTAAAAAAAAACTCAAAAAAAAAAATTCATATCCTGTTTTCTTGAAAGAAAGAAAAAGAAGAAGGAAAATTAATTTCGAATGCTGGACGAAATGGCGTTTTAACTTTTCCATCCGATATGAGCGAAAAAGTTTTGGAGGAAAAGTTATAAAATTTTTCATTCACTTTTCCACTCAAATTTTTCCTTCCGCCCAAGGAAATAACAAAAAACTTATTTTTCTTTCCTTTCCATCTAGTTTTTCTTCCAAGGAAATAGACCCTTGGGGATGATAAAAAAATGTGATGCTGCATGTTTTTTTTCGACCCGCCCAACCTGCAGGGTAGGGGTGAGTATTCGGTACTTCAGTACTAGTACCGGTACCGAAGTATCGAACTCATTTTTTTGGGTACTGGTACCGATCCCGAAGTATCGAAATTTTGGTCGGTACCGGTACCGATTTCCCGAAATTCCCGAAATACCAAACTGGGCTGGGCTTAGTCAAATAAAATTATAAATATGATTGAATGCCTAAGTGGGCTGTTGGCTGGGTGGGCTGTTGGCTGGGTGGGCTTGGTGGCTAGGTGTAATGCCCTTTTCCCCTTGTCCGGCCACGTCAACCCTATGCATCAAAATTCAATGCTACCGCTCTGAAATCCGACTGAATTTGATTTCGGAATTCAATTTTAACCACGCGCTGTGAACGTTGACTCAGCCTCGTGCGCCTCAAATGAACGCCGATCAAAACAGCTTACGCTCGCCTTTGTCTTCACGCCGTCACATGAGCCACTTGCTGCGTTCGCTCTCTGCATCGAGTGGTTGCCTGCGTTCGACGCCGGCACCAGAGAAAGGAACGCGGAGGAAGTTTCCGGGCGTGCAAGGAGGGGAGACTCCTCCTCCCCTCAGCCCTCGTCGCTGCGGCCAAAAGCGTCGCCTAATGGATCGTCTCCGACTAAGGTAGACAGAAGCAGGAGATCGCCGGAAACAGAGCGGATTAGGGGAAAACCCCTTTATTTCTTCTCATAAGAATGAGTACACAAAACCCCTAACCTCTCCTCTACTTCACTCATGTCGGCGGCGGAGCCGACTCACAGTCTCTACTTGATCCGCTCGTTGGATCTAAACCCAACTCTCTCTCTGATCTCTCATAGGCTCCCTCTCTCTGAAGCCTTCCAGATCTCGTCACTCTCCGATCTCCGCTGTCGATCTACTGCCTCAAGCCCCTCTCTTATAGGGAAGAGAGACGTCCACTTCCTTAGCTTGTGTCCGCGCAATCCGCCGAAGAGCTCACGTCGTTCGCGTTGACGAAGCCCTCTCATGTCTGTGCCGCCATCGTCTCGCTTGCATTGGCAGGATTTGGTCACCTGCTTCCGGGCAGGATTTGGTCACCTGCTTCCGAAAACCTCGCCGGGCTGCTGGGCTGCTTCGTTGCGGCAGATGAAGTTGCCGCTGCTGCTAAAGACAGCGTCGCCCCTACCTCCACATTCGATGCTGATGGAGACGATGCAGTTGTCGTGGATCATGCTGCGTTCTGCTGGAATAGAAGACAGGAATTTGGGCCTCAATGTTGTTTTCATCACCTGGGCTTGGCCACCGCCCAGCCCGCATCCATCTGGCCCGATCCACGTAACCAAGGCATCACACATTCACGCTAGGCTACTTTATGTTATATGCTTATTGTATTAGATTTTAAATCAAATTATAATTATAAAAGAAATTAATAAATATATGTATTCGGTACTAAAAATAAATCCCAAAATTTTTTTTAGGTTCCGGTACTGGTACCGAACTCACGATTTAAAAATCGGTACCGGTACCGAAGTACCGAAATACCGAATATCAAAAATTTCAATACGATACTTTGGTACCAGTATCGAATGCTCACCCCTAGTGCGGGGGAGCCCACGGGCGCAATCACAAATATTTGGCCCATTAACTCTGTTTGTTGCAACAAAGCAGCAGGATAGCGCTGCTGCTATTTGGGAATTGGGTTTTGTGCGTTCCCATTCAAGACGAATTAAAGTATGATTTATCCCTTTCACGCAGTGTCAAAATGCACCGACCTGCTCGCCCCACATTCCCAAATGCACCGTTATTAGTTTGGTTTCAAAAAATTTAAAATTTCAGTCTAGTTTTTAGTTAAATTGAACCCAAAAAAATAAAATTTTAATTATATACAAATAATAGTATTATGTTTATTAAATAATAATATAATAATATAACATAGATAAAAAAATATTTTCAATTTAACCCAAAATGAACCAAGAATTTTATTTCGAATTTTAAAAATATCAGTTGAATTTCAATTTAAATATGTTTAAGAAAATTAGTTCAATTCAAATTTGGTTAAGTTTGAATGAAGAGGCCTACTCTCAAAGACTAAATAATTGATCTCACCCTAGGATTCTATTATCAACTCAAACCAAAATTACCTAAAGTAATCGTCCTTTATAGTATATTTGAGAGCATGGGCTGGTCTATCCAATCAATGATAAATTACCTAAACTAAATTTAACTATAAGAATTCCTAGACATAGATGGCTCAAATGTAATATATCTAAGATTCTAGGCAACAATCTTATCTAAAAATTTTTCTTGAATTCAAGAGAGACTATGAGAACACTACTTTTCACTCATGTGCATAAAATATGCTTAGACAAGATATTGCTTTCTCATATAGGTTACTCTTAGGCATGTTTGGCCCCAATTCTACACATAATTTAATATAGAAACTGTGAGAAGTTAGAATTTTCAGCTTCGAATAACTTCTGCTTGTTGACCATGCTGTTACATTTCAAATTCTGTACTTAAGCGAAGCCAAACATCCCTTTAGAGTACCCATCCCCTAGGATATTTAGGTGAGACCAGAAACCTTCTCTTATATTATTATTTTACTTCTTTTCATTCCCCATTTAAACTCCAAGTCTTTGATTCAAATAATATAAATTTGGTCCATACACAATCCAAACTTCTATCTATAATGCAATAATCATATAATGACCATGTATAAATTTCCACCTACAATTACAAAGAAACTCATTATTTTTTGAAATTATTATATATATATATATATATATATATATATATATATATGCATGTTCATGAAATGGGATATAATTCTAGGTTAAATTTTGCAAGTTCACGACTGATGAATGCACGAATTTAAATGTTGAGTTGGGGAGATTGAACTTGGGCCTAGAAGTAACTAGGTCAATCTTGTCCTGTTTAAAAGTATCACAAATGTAAGTGAAAAATGAGTGAACAAAAAAGTACCTTTGGTTATCAATATCTTTGGTCTCATTTAAGTTAAGGGCTTTATTTGATAATAACATCAATTATTCTTGAAAAGCTAAAAGTATTCCATCAAAATATATTAATAATATTATTATTAAATAAAAAATTAATATCACTTTTCTTATTCTCATTTCAACAATAAAAATTAACTTAATTTGGTTTTAGATATTGAATAAACTAGCTAAATTAATTTGGATTTCGAAGTTACGTAACATTATGAACAAGAAGATGGTTGTAGAGTTAAGCGATGGGCACTTCACAAGAAATGATGCCTACAGCTACTGAAAACATTCTAGAGCATAATAAAATTTACAAATAGCCTATAAATATATATATTAAAAATTATTTTTTTATATAATTGTGTAGACATTTTATATTATTAAAAATTATATATTTTTTTTAACATAGGAAGTTAAGTAATGAATGAAGACTAGACTTAATTCCAAAACTTTATAATCAGCAACTAAAGCGCAATTAAATTAGACTTTTACTGTACACATAACTTTCAATCTATGAATTATTTAAAAAATGCATGAAGTGGTTTATTTCTAGCACATTAAAAATTTTATGTAATTCTAAAATTTTAAATTTCCTGAAGCATTTTCATAATTACAAAAGACACTTTACGCGTACACAAGTGTTTATCTATTAACAATAATGTCACTTGCTCGGCCAATCTTAACCCATTTATAATAGATTATCCAGTTAGCTTTATAAGACAAGCTTAAATTTTATGAATCAAGCTAACATTAAAGTTACATTCAATTTTAAAACAGCTTACTAGAGACTTATGTCCAATTAAAAATAAAAATTAAATAATAAATCTACCTAAATCATTAATCACCATTATAAATTTTAAAAATACTTTGATAGTCAAAAACCCAGCTAAATATAGAATGTATAACAAAGTATTTAATAGATTCGGCAAAATTCAAATTTGAATCTTTGATAAAAATCCAGATACACTTAAACTGATTCTAAAATTAGCGTTCAAATGCGCAAAACAAGTTGCATCTTTGCAGATTCTCCAAGAATTGACTGCTATTTGCACGAAGGGACCGCGCAAAAACTCCAAGCAAAAGTCAGTAAGTTATAATGTTGAAGGCTTCCATTCCCGATTCATTCGAAGTGTTATCCACTTATTTTGGCGCATGTGTATACACTATGTGAGAACGTCCATATCCATATGATAGACAAGCTAAAGATCGATGCATCATTGTTCACAACAAAAGCATGCAATCAACCATTAATTAGCTACACAGCATCTACAAGGTGAAAAGAACAATCTATCCAGAAAGTGATACTGCCAATGGTTAGAATTCATTAATTAGAACTTGCATATGGCCTCAAAAATAATTATTTATCGAATTGCGATGAGTTTGAATATTTATATTGGGAGGGGGTACATTTAATATTAAACAGAAACCTATAAGCTAGTTATAAGTTTGATTTGGAATGAAAAACAACAGATCTTGTGAACATTAGCTATAAATTAAAGAACGAAACTAACTAACAATATAAAGAGTATGAGAAAGCAAAAAAACAAAACAAAACAAAACTAAATAAGACTAAACTAAACTAAATATTACATGCAACTAAAAGATGTCTTCAGTGTACTTTACAAGCCTATTGGTAATTGCAACAACAATTATGGAGTTCCTCAAATCCCTTCGAAATCATCAGAAATCTGGTTTTGAAATAAATACTGCATTCTTGCTTTCATTCGATCAACACAATTTTGTAACTTGCTTCTTTCTTCATATGGCCTGTTCTGTTTATCGGAATCCTGCATGTAATGAAGATAAATCAAACAAACGTATACAAACCATGTAAACTAACAGTCATACAAGTGACCTCTCCTACAATGTTAAAGCAAACTGCAATCTGCCCATCGAGATGATTGTTCTCATCCAATGACAGCACAGACATTTATCTTCAAATTGTTGACCGGGTGGAAAAACTAGAAACAAGAAAATGTGTTGTCGAAACTACAAGAATGATATATAGACAAGGATAAAAGACTTTCACTTGATTCTTTCTGGCTTTCAGGTTAACAATAAACATTTGGTAAAAAAATGTCAGAAAGTCTATAAACAATACTAAGTAAAATATCAAGACCAAATATTAAGATTTTGTTTTCCAGTTCTAGGCATTATCTTCAATAGAGACAATCAAACCAAGTTTTGTGCTGTTCATTAATCGTAGAAACCAGAATGTGCATTTTGTCATACCAAGGACCCAACTACTTGTAGTTTATGTTACCAGTGTAAACAAGCAAGGATTGCTATATGACACCAAAATACATAATGATACTGCTTGGGGGCACTGAATAATATATTAATATTAAGTTAGTGGTAGAACGAGAGATACCAGGCAATGTTACTTGAAGTGGTACGCGCACTAGGATGCCAGAGTCATGAATTGCCCAAGGTACTTGGCATATCCCAGACCAAAATGAAGCATACATTCTACTGTCTATGTTATGAATGTACATTATACACACAAACTTCTAGTTAGGATTACTCAAATAAAAGCCACGATGTTATTCTAAACTGAAACCAAGCTAAAGAAAAGTGCCACTTGTAAATTTCTAAACTGAAAACTTGAGATAAATACCAAAACATCATTCAAAATTTTCAAAACTTACTTGAATACGAACCTATTCTAGGCCCAATTTTCAAAACTTACTTGAATACGAACCTATTCTAGGCCCAATTTTCAAAACTTACTTGAATACGAACCTATTCTAGGCCCAAACAGTACTTACAGACTTTAAATCAAAGCTTCAAATAAATAGAACAACGATTTAAGTTAAATATCAAAATAATATAAAAGATCAAAAGCTTAAGCTAGAGGAGATGCATTGGTAACGCAAGTGCTTTTCATGCCAAGTGTATGCCCAGTGCGCCTTTAATATAACTGGTAGGATCAACAACTATGTTTTCAACTTTGAGGCATTTTGTTAAATTGTAGATCTCTAGTATTAGAGAAGATACAAACAAAGTGCTCCAAGATATCATGATACTAGTAGGATGTCAAGAACATGATGTGGTTCTCCAAATTAAAAGGTGACTAACAAACTCAAGGAAAATGAGTTAGCTTGTTGAATAGTCCCTTGGCTTAAAATACTTTGCACAAATGGCATAGAAATCAATGTCTCATCAATATTAAAGAACAAAAACAACTTTTGATATTTTAAAAATGTGGCATGAAATCTCAACATCAAACAGATTGTGATATTCAATACAACTTCAACCATGTCAGGTGCTTAATTAAGCAACACAAAAGAAAAGCAATGCTTAACTAGTTATTTGACTTAGCTTAGGAAAGAAACATCCAAGTAGACAAATTTATCTTACCCATAAGTTCTGTATATTCAACAGAATATGCTCAATAGATGATTTACTTCTTGAAAGATTTCTATGGAGTCTCACATAATTAAGCATAACGGTAAGAATAGATGACACCGCATGTCTTCGAGATGAGATCTCCATTTCATCTCTAAAGAAGTATTCAGGAGGAAGCAAATGGTAATTTTGTATAGTAAAATATTCAAGTAACTTCAACACAGAGTGTAAGAGGCTGTCACTTTCAATAAAGAGGATGATACAAGGCTTCATATAATAATCAAATGCTGAAGTATGATTGAAACGGTGAGCTACATTAGCATCTTCAGATATGCACTGCATCAAATCAAAAGAAATGGAATTAAAATATTTATGTGAGTTTAGAAAACATAACATTAACTCAAAACTTCAAAGAAGACATCATGGTTCGAATATCATGGTTTAAATTTTAAAATACTAATCCAAAATCAAATTGTATAGTGATGAGGTACGAGTTCGTTTTGTAGCAAAATGGAGCAGAAACACCTATAATACATTAGGTTGCAGTGATTGAGGAACCGGTCCGGTTCCTCCAGTTTGTACCGTGTTGGTCCCGATAGCGGGAAGACGACAATCGAAGCTTCCGTTGCCGCGGCTAATGCTGCCGAGTTGTACTGGTACTAGTACCGTACCGTACCGGTCCGGCGACTCACCGGACCGGTTTTGGAAACCTTGTTAGATGGCACCAATCTATGTGCTGTCATGCATTGATGTTTTAGTAAAAAGGGAATGATTTGTGTGAATAACACAAAAAACCAGTCAGTACTCTAATGGTGTCTACATAGTAACATAAAGTCAAAAAAATTATAATAATTTATTTGATTTGCATGGTTAGTAATATGTGTGATGCAGAAATTTTCAGTTAACTTGGATGAGTATGCAAAACTTATCCAATAAATAATATTATTAGCCAGGATTAAAGAATCGGTATGCACCAAGAGGTAAGCCTGTGTGTACCAATCTTGATATGAAATATGACTTATCTATATACAATATAAATATAACAAATACAATTCGTATGTATGTAACCAATAATGTGCAGTATTTACTGGCAGACCTTATAGATCAGTATTAAAAACCTTGGTTCTTAGATGATTAGTTAACTAACAACATTCATTTATATTAGCCTCCATAAGTATATTAGCCTCCATAAGTAGGTAGGAATATGACATACAGAAATTGAAGTTGAAAATTATCAGTTTCTACATTTCAATTCGTGTTAAATATGGTCTAAATTGTTGGCTTGATTCACAATGGATAGAGAAAGCTAAGTCACCACTCCTTTAATCTCATCAGTGAGTTGGAATCTCCTTTTAGGTTTTATAAATTGTCCACTTTCTTCCTTCATACCAGAAAGGGAGAAGAATATCAAACTAACAGGTTTACGAATTGTTCATAAATTTACTGTACAGCATAAAGAAATCAAAATTACTCATAGAACAATACTTTAGCTATGGCAAAGACAGATACATACTGATGCAGCAAGAAGCATGTAATGAGAAAGCAACTTGCTTAAGTTACTAATATCCACGTCCAGAAGTTTTGTAAGCCCCGCATCAAGTCCAATAATCATCCTCAGCAATCCATGAAAATTGTCCATAGCAGGAGAAACTTTCGTAACTAGACCAGCCTTAATTTAAAAGCAAAATACATCAAAGTTATTTAAGAACCAGAAGAAAGCATATCATATCACATCATAGTGTTCATCCAAAGCTGTGTTAGCCCTAAATAAATATAAGGTATTAGTCAGGAATGGGATATACCATTTCACTTAATATTTTCTTGGAAAGCAACTTAAGGATTATAGAGCTGTCACCCAACTGACAAAGAAATCCAATTGCTGCACCTGTTAGGGATTTGTAGGTTTGCCGGTTTGAAACTTGCTCATGATTCTTCTCAATAGGAGATCTCCCTGAATTGAAAAGTTGAGGCAGGCAGAAATCAGTACTTCTACAAAAATCGACAAGGTACATGAATAGTAAAGCATATTCAAATCTAATTGATTAAATAAAAAGAAAATATGACTCAGCATAAAATATACAAGTTGACATGTCATATAACAAATATATTCAAGTTGAGAGAAGGAAAGAATGAATAGCATAAAATTAAAAGCTGACATGTCATATAGCAAGTATTCAAATTGACAGATCGTCCAAATGCAACAAGAAAATAACATGAGTCAAAAAAAGAAACGCATGATACGACGTCAAACATAAGCCAATATGAAACTTAAATTGTTGTACAATCATAAAGTTTACCTGATTAATATAAATTCTCCACTAAAACTGATATTGTTACTGTTCTTTTGTTCATCACCACAACTTTGAGCCAAGATAATATCTAAGTCGATGTTGTCATTTTCCGACTCAAGACAAGTGGAACAAGTATTTAGTCATCAACGTGTAGCAAACCAAAGTGTTCCATTATGGCTTGCATTGGTATCACTCTAACTCAAATTGACTTAGCCTTCAAAACCAGATACAAATAGACAAAAAGTCCTTGGCTATGAGTGATCATACAATAGAAAATGTTGGTAGATCAACTTATGATCAAAAGGGTTCATTATTGAACTCAACACAAGTTAAACTTGAGCAAGTCTTGTTGCACTCATAAGGTCCTTTGTTCAACTTAGGCCCCGTTTGGTCTAGCTTCTGAGCCTGCTTATAGCTATGTGGCCAGCAGAAATTAAGAAGCTGAGGCGTTTAGCCCTTCAACTTCTCTGTTCCGACCCACAAATTAGCTGCTTCTCTGGCCCCCCTCTGCTTATGCTCAATAACCCTTATATATAATAATAAATTTTTAGTAGTATAACTCATAATATTTTTAATAAATATTTTAATTATAGTTAACTACAAATTTAATCATATAATTTTTATCTTAGTAATTTTATTAATAAAAAATTATTTACTATAAATAGAATAACTTAACCATAAGCTATGCATCCAAACACCCTCAAACTTCTTTAGCCAGCATCTTTTCAGTCAGCACTTCTTCAACCAGCAAAAGCTAGAAACAGAAGCTGGGCGAAGCTGGGCCAAATGAAGCCTTAGTCTCCTTGGCTCCTCAGGTATTTTTTTGATATTGCTTATTGCTAATTGTCTTGGTAAAGAGCCTTGGATTTCTTTTATTAGCAAACTAAGCCTTGTAAATCTATGACTACGTGTCCTGCACCACCAAATACAAGTCTCCTCACTTTACCTTGCCAGCCACTAAGCCATCACCATCATTAACATCATCTCCATCTCCATAGTTGTGCTCACACTATTACCAACATCATATAGAACAGTGACAAATTAATATTTACAACTAGTTAATATCAAAGAGGGAAGTGGCCTCCTCTTGATCTCGAATTTCATACGTGTTAGTGAGAACTTGACTATAGTTTTTCACTTAACCTCAAGATGGGGCTTTCTTCCTTGCATTAAGTTGAATTCTTGATTTTGGTTGAAATATTAGGGTTGAAAGAGGAGGGGGGCTAAAAACTCTCTCAGCTAGGAATGTTTTCTGGTGCATCATCTTTCTCCAAAATCATATGTATATCATCCAGTTGTATCTTGAGAAATCAAATGAGATTAACAAACAGAGATACTGGCTCCATCCAGATATTTATTTCATAATTTTCAATGGGCATTTTATCCTAGGATTCAAATACCAGTCCACTATGGTCTAAATACCAATACGTAGTGACACATAGTACCAATAATACTAGTATATAAATATATATATATATATATAGGATTTATGCATTGTTTAATCAATTTTTATTTTTGCTTCTTACTCTTCACTCTTTATCGCTTGCACCTTAATAATGATTGGCATTATCAGCTTAGACTCTTAATCCAATTAACACAGTAATTTTTATCTATTGTGTTGTGTCCCACTTTTAAACTGCTTGTCAACTTTCCAAGAACAGACATGTCAATTTTCCCTCAAGCCATACTGGTTGGAGTTCTCCTCCCATTTACTTTAGTTCAATATGAGGTCAAATTCCCATCTCCTTGATGTTGCTCCTATGATGCCATTACATAAGCATTTGCTTGTTACCCATATGATGATATTTCATTATTTGTTATCTCATTAATGCTGAACACTGTTGTTTTAAAGGCTTCCACAAGTTTTTCTTTGTTTTATCTAAATTAATCCTTTTCTACCACTCTACATGTCTTTGCTGGCCTCTATTATGTTCATTCACTGAGTCCAGAATTTAACTCACTCCTGTGGTTGTATCCTCGTTGCATACTGTCGCACCTAAGAAGGCTAGTGTTATCTTAATTCATCAATTCTTCATGCTTATAGGTATGTCAATATCACTTTTAAAAGTCCATTTCCTCTACACTGCTCTCATCCAGTTTTTGTACAGCAGAATCGAAGTGAGCTTCCTTCATTTCCTCCTCCTTTTTTTCCTTCTCTTCTTCTTCACCTTTTTCCTTCACTTCTTCTTTTCCTCCTCCTCCTCCTTTTTCCTTCTCTTCTTTTTTCGCCATCTCTTCTTCTTCACTTTTTCCTTCTCTTCTTCTTTTTCTCCATCGGTTTATCAAGCCGCTTTCATCTTTCTATAGCATTTAAGCATATTGTATATTTATGCACTAAATGAGATTGATTTGATATACCTACATGATATATACTCATGTACTTGTATTTTTTCTACTCTAATTCATCATTTTCTCCTCACGAGAGCCAAGTGATCATGCAAGAGCCATCAAGGCTGAATAGATTGTGAAGTCTATAGAAAGAGGAGAAATACGGTAGTCTAGATATCATGTATAAACTAAACATGATGTGCTTTAATTCTAAAGCTAAAACTCAATAAAGGAAAGGCATATACAAAATGAACATTTCTTCACACATCAACTGCAATAACATGCATCTAGAGTTACCAACAAATGCATAAAAAAGTAAATGACAAGAAAGAAACAAGTAGCAGCTAGATAAGATAAATATTACCAGGAGAAACTTCATAACGTGCAACTAGAGTTACCAAGAAACTTAAATACTCAGGGATTTGCAAACGACCACATTTATATGAAGCCTGCAAGACCTCAAGTATTCTTAACAACACGTGTAGTTCCATATCACTGCCTGCAATATATTATATAAAGTTATAATTGAACCTATGAAGAAAAGAAAATGTAATGCTAAAAATAAAAAAAGCAAGGAAGGAAAGGAGAGATACCATCATAAGATCATAAGCCAAATAAGAAATAACATCATACAACTAGTGATAAGCATCCATAACCAATTTGTTATGATTTGACTAATTTATGTGTAATTTCTCGTGATCATGATAGTTTATGTTTGATGAATTGAATTATTGAAGTTTGAAAGCCTATTGAACTTTGGTTAAAAATGCACGGATAAAAATAAATCATAAATGAACTTAAAATTGAGGTGGATCTACGACTTGAATAAATTGGTCTAGCACTAGGTTTGAGCAAATAAATTCAAATGGTTTTAGTATGGATTAGGTGAGCTGAAATGATCATGGTATCCTCCTCACCTATTCATTTCCTCCCCCTTTCTTTTCCCATTCGAGCCTATTGTTTTCTCTCTCTTGATCTGAGTGCTGGCCAACGTTATCACTTATCACTGCTAACTGCTACATACTAAGGTTTGCAACATACTATCATTTTGTCAACATGAGAAATTGGTGCATATATACTACAACATGCAGTTCAGATTGCGACACTACAAGAGAAAACGAATGGGAGTCAAAAATTCATTTGATAGTTTATTCATTGACGATGAAAGTGACCCGATGATTAAGTGATGGTTGACCTTTGACGAAAAGATTCAAACGTGGACAGGCTAAGTAATCCATCTCAGCCCTTTCAATACATTATCAAACAAATTGCAATTGCAAGGAATGATGCAAGTGAATTAGGCCATCCTAATCAATCACAACAAGAGGACGACACATATGATAGTTGGAGTATCTGCTTCGTCCGTTAAATACAATTGCAACACCAATTTCTTCAACAATAGTGTTCTCAACAACAACAGCATCAGCTGTGAATGCAAGGAACAAGAAGACCGTAGCAACAAAGAAAACGACTCTAAGACAAGACAAGAGAAAGGGAAAAGCTCTAATTGAATTCTTATTTACAATTCAAGAGAATGAACATCAAAACTCTCATGAGGCCATATCTTCCTTTGATACATCCATGCATCATGAAGCAAGAAATATTTCAAGCAACATAGATACCAATGCAAGCAAAAACAATAGAACTGGAGATGGAGGTGGCGGTGGCAAGACATGTTCCATTTACACAATAGCCATGAACTTGTATAGTTAAGCATACGCATGCCATAGGATGAAAACCAGGGTGCACCTTAGCAAGCCTAGAAGAGATATGACTTAATAGTACTAAAGGAGAAGAGTAAAACTCCATGACAAAGAACAAATGCCTTAAAGAACTACAAGGCCATGGAATCTACTCTACCATCAAAACCTAATGGCAATCATCATGGTCAAAGTCAAGATGCAAAGTATGTGGCACAAAGTCTTCTCATATATTTCTATCCAATCCCAATAGTCGGGCCTATCCTAGTGGCAATACTAATCCTCATGTAATAAGCATATAGACTTCAACGTACTAAGATTTTCAATTTTTGGCATTATAGTATGATGGAATCAACTTAAATCAAGTGAAACCAGGCTACTATTCGAGCAAGCTCCTACTAAGCAAAGTAAGATATCACAATTCAATTTATGTCTACTTGAATTTAAATATAATTTATAAGCATTGCAAGTCTAATTAATTAAATTTTTTGCAATTTTTAGGCCAAGTGAAACTTAAACAAAGTGATGGGTCAAATCAAACCCAATAGTTGCTTCTAGCATAGAAAAGTATGGCAATTTAACTACTTTTTTCCGTATATAACTTATAAATATCACAGAAATAATTAATTTCAACTTTTGAAAGTTTGTAGGACACGAGATCGTTCATAATCAAACCCAATAGGTGCTAGTGTAAGATATCACAACTTGAGTATTTAACTAAATTTATGAACTTATAACATTCAAGACATATAAATCCAACATCAATTAAATTTAAACTCTAAATATCAGAAAAACTGATTAATTTCATTCTTTAGGTTTACAAGACATGTTTATTTGAATCAGATGGGTTGGGCTGATAAAGAACCATGCCAAAATTGATCCAATTTGGGCAATCATATATGTGTCTACACAATCCGGTATATATTGGTCCTCTGGTACTCCATCAATATTCTAAACCGTGATTAGTATGATGTTACCTTTCAAATTTTAAGTTGTGCAATTTGTAATTCACATGTTATATACAATGTTGTGAAAATGGTACACATTTAAGTATTTAAGATGAAGCTATGGTATTGATAGTTATTTCCAGCATAACGATCTTAAGATCAAGTACTTATAAATGATGGAAAGAATATGTGTGTGTAATTTAATATAGTGTCATGGTAATTATTTTTGTTTTAAAAAAAACCTTTTGATTTTGTGAAATTATGCTTTTCATAATTAGTAAGAATTAAGTGCCTTGATTTACTTAGGGAAGGGCCTAATGACTAGGGCACTTTCACCTTAGAGTATCTGGTGCCTTTCATAACATCTACGGATGAATCAGAGGGGTGTGCTTGCTACAGAATTAGACGACATAACCAAACAGCATTTCAGTTCTCAACACTTATCCAAGAGAAGTCAAATCCCAGCACCAAGAGTTTTAAACTTTATTACAAGATCCTTTCAAATTAAGGAAATACACTTTTAGCCAACAAACAAAAATAAGTTATCTAATGAGCAGCATGACTAATGAATTTGATTATTTCTGAATGACAATAAAATAAATATGCATAGTAATATTTCCTTCACATTTCAACAAACAATGAAAAACCCATTCAAAAGTTTAAGGTATATCCATAAAATATATAGAACCATAGATCATAAAAGTGCTAAATAACTAAGATCTACCAAAGATGCAACAAATCTGATGCCTTAGAACATATCTTATGCAGCATAAATTTTAGAAACAGATTAAATTTTCAATCTTACCATAACAATCAAGGATTATGAAAAAAAAAATAATGCCTACTTAAGCAGGAATATGTCAATGACTCCAGAAAATCTTCAGTCAAATTTGGGAAGTAATATAAGCAACAAATTGCAAGTTCCTTGCAATCATGTGGGAAGTCTCATAAAAGGTTCATGGATTATAGAAAAATAAAATAATGCTTACTTAAGCAGCAATATGTCAATGACTCCAGAAAATCTTCAGTCAAATTTGGGAAGTAATATAAGCAACAAATTGCAAGTTCCTTGCAATCATGTGGAAGTCTCATAAAAGGTCCATGTATTAATTCTCCATGAGCTGCATAATGCTTATGCCAGACAAATTAGAGAGGAGCGAGAGATTGAAAAAAAAAGGAATATCAGTTAATAATAAAATAAAATGTCAAACAGCAAATGCAAGATTCTCACTCTTAATACAATAAAATTCTCTGAAGGAAGATTGCAAGGAGTTATACTCAGTATGAAGAGAGGAACCATGTGAAGTAGCTACTGAAGACTGTACAATTCGAAGCAGAAGCCTTAGAGCAACCTGTCAACATTTTTAAATGAATATATTCAACAAATGAATAAGCTTTGATAATAAAAGCTAGAAACAAACTAAATAAACATATTATGGAAGTAAATAAAATAAATTCGATGAATGAAGGTCTACATCAATAAAATAAAATAAAATCTCCACAAATACAAGCCTTGGCAACAACTCCTTAAGGATTCGAATTCCAACGTTCAGAATCATCATCTCAAGAGTTCATACTCAATATCTATAGTTCTGCACTCTTAGTTAAAGCAAAAAAATGAAAGTTTCATCAGTCAACACAAGAAAAGGCAAAGTATAGAAATATATGCTCATTAGTCAACTTCATTATCAAGATAGTGCCCAATAAGCGCATAAGATGTTGCCGAATGAATCTTATTGCCAAATTTTTGGATTTTAGAAATCATTGCATAGTAATTTGTTTGTGACGTAAGAAGGAATGCAGTAGAAGTGGAACCATTTTATAAACAAAATGCCTAGCTTTTTTGTTGATGTAACATTGACAATTCATGTTTGCTTGCCATGGGAAGCGTCTGGGTCAATATCTACAATGCTCAATCTGCTAATTATCCATCGGTCCCAAAATAATTCTCTGATGCCTCGTTGATCATGCACACTCGTGCTTGACTCATATGATGTGCATATGATATTGATCCTGTTGCACTTCTATTATCACTGTAGCTACCATTGTTAGCCTCATAGTGAGGTCATACAACATATTGCATTGAAAATAATTGAAGTCCTCAAATAAGCCCTTTAATTTTGGATACTAGCCTCCTCCTCCATGTCCTTGATGGCTTTATCTCCATGACCTAATAATTGATCATAGTCATTCTCTAATTCGCACTAGACAAATTCTTCACATTCCTAAACTGTGCACCATTTGTTAATCAATATGTGTCTATTTGTTTGCAGAATGCAAATGAATCTCTTCCAAAATCTTAGTGCATTTTATGACTTCAGGATAACCACCTAGCAAGGTCTAAGTTGTTATTTAACACAAGTGATTCTTCCTCCCTTGAAATACTATTGCAATGGATGCATTGTCAAATGTGATGATCATGCAATATTTTTCAAGCATATTATCATGCAAAATTAATATTTTATGGTTTAGGAGCCAATAATGATTAGAGAGTGTTAGAATTTAAAAGAGACTAGAGAGTTCAAGAATTTAGAAAGAGTTTAAGAGTGTGTGAGTATGAAATGAAGAGTTTAGGGGGCTTATAAAAGGCTAGGAACCCCTTCACAACAAAAAGATTAGATTAAAGAATCTATTCATTTGCTTGTGACTAAAAGTAGCCAACAGCTAATTTTCAAGTATGGTGAACTTGGAGTTGTATGTACTGGTGACACATGGTTCAAATACTTTAATAATAATCAATACCTTATGATATATAGCAAATCTCAGTATATGCTAGATTTGTGTATCAATCAAGGATTTAAAAACCAGTCTAGGTACAACTAGTTAAATCTATATCAATCAAGAATTTAAAAACCAGTCTAGGTACAACTAGTTTGTATCGGTCTAAAGCATGAATTGGTATACGAAACAACTCTGACTCAAGTGGAGCAAAGCATGAGCAGCTACTCGTTCTGACCTAAGCTATACAGTTGCTCCCCAAGTGGAGATGGAGCAAAGGCTGATAACTTCCTCTCGACTCTTCCTCTCCATTGAGCGCAGGGGGGCGAATGCACCAATAATGACTAGTACATTCTAACATATACCAAACCCCTGACATATTTATATAATCAAACTTATATATAGTAGGCTTAATGTCTGGTACGAACTAAGACATTAAACAATACTCACATCACATACATGGGATCCACTATATAAATATTATGATGCAACCAACATATAAAATACAGGTCCGTATGAGCAATAAGGCCGGTTTGTACCGATTTGTGCAAGGGTACACAAACCATAGTGTCTTGGAGTAAAAGGTCACGGGCGTGAGCTTCCGTTATACTCCATGGTGTATTGGGACAGAAGAAAAAGACAAAGCTCAAGTTGCAAGCTTCCACTTTTCTTTTGCTGCAAAGGAGGCAAGCGCAAGCTTTTCTTTTGCTGCAGTTCCATTTAGTATTAATGTACATACCAATATGGACCAGCATTTGAAACCCTAAATGCAACATGATTAAACATACCTGCTAGTGCAGTACAAATATGGTGTTACCATGCACAGGAAATAGAATTTTGATTCTTATTTTTGATACATGGTCCATACTTGCTAGAACAGTACAATATGGTGTTACCATGTGGTGTTTGAGGGCCGGTACCTTTGATTAGTACGGTCCGGCGAGGGACCAGCAACGGAGCAAGGGTCAGAGCACGGAAGCAGCGAACGGCGGCGCGAAAGTGCCAGAAGCTTTGTTCGAAGCTTTCGCTGCCGCTTCCGCCTTTAGCGAGAAATGGCGACGGACATGACAAGATCTCACTCGGTTTGCCGGTACTGTACTGATACATACTGGTCCGGCAAGTCATCGGACTGGGTTTTTGAACCATGTTTCCATGCACAGGAAATGGAATTTTGATTCTCATCTTCTATATCTTGATCTACTTATCCATAAGTCAGCATAATTCACCAATCCTAGGCTGACTTGTTCAGTAATTCTGGTATGAAATTTGCAGAAATTTTAACAATTAATAAGAAGACAGTTAACAAACCAGACTTTCATGTTTTGGCTCTAAGAATTAAGTCAGCTTCAGTATTGACCCAGACGCTTCCCATGGCAAGCAAACATGAATTGTCAATCTTTGTACATCTACAAAAGTCTGGTTTGTTAGTTGTCACAGATGTAAACAAGTGATTAAAATAAACTAAACGTGAACAGTTCACTGAAGATAGAGGAGTTAGTTTTCAAATATTAATAAAGCGATCTTTTAATAATAAGAAACGAAAAGTTGCTAATAGTTTCCTTAATCGAGAACCCTAAAACCTTAACTGGAAATCAGGAAAACAATAAAATTATATTTATGACGATAATAAAGATATGACATAACTAACTACCACTAAAACGGAGTAATGAGAATATGTAGTGGTGCAGTGACGAACATATTAATAGCTAACTATAATAAAAACAAAATAGAAAACATTGAAAGAAAAGGTCGTTAAAATACAAAGTAACAAAACTAGGGAAGGTAGTAGAGATATCTTAGCAGCCTGGCCAAGAAACTGTTGACAGCAAAGAAGAATCCAAGAGATCACATCAAAGAGCATCAAAAGCCCAGGCCTAAATCTAAAGATGCCTCGAAAACTGCCAGTACAAAAGAGATCTAGGAAGAGAATACATACTAGAGAAGTAGACTGATCGTGCTTTTGTTTGTTTTCAAAACTGATACAAATATCAACAGGGGTAGCTAGGATCAAGGGAAAAACCTTGCTCTATTACTAAGTTAAAAAATAAAATAACTTGAACTGTATCAACTAAAATGTTCACAAGTAAATTAAAGAAAAAAAATAAAAAAACTCAAGGTTTGAAGATCCAGTCACCAGTCTGGTACATATAAACCCGGTGGAACTAGGTGGGGGCAGCGGAAGAAAAAAAAGAAATAAGAAGAAAAGGAAGAAGAAGAGGAGAAAGAAGGAGGACTGCTTCCATTTGCTGCTTGCCCATCGCGCCGGCGGCCTCTCCTTCTTTCTCTCCTTCCTCTCCTCCCACTACTCCGCCCTTATGATCCGGTCCAAACCTTCAATGGGAACCAGCCAGTTTAAAAACCTTGATAAAGCCTAAACATTTTGTTGAGTTGATTTTGTCTGCTTTTAGTCGTTATAACGATATTTCTTAATCTAGAGGTCATTCATTGACAATAGTGAGTATTGGAACTTTGAACAATGGCCTATTATACAAACACCAAAATATTACATATTCCACGTTGCAAAATATCGATGACATACAAATAAACTGCAAAATAAAGCATGAACCAATGAAGTTGGCAATGAAAAGAGAATAGTTCAATATAGTGGACAAGGAGCAAATTTACCTTCGTGTTAGAAGTATGCTTGTCATCTAAGAGCAATAGGATCCTCGGAAGCTCTCTCATCCAAGTCATACGATAGGCCAGGAAGTCTTGCTGACTGGTTTCAAGCATCAGTCCATGGTTGCTTGTCTTGCAATGAATAAGATGAGGAGCAATAGAAATCATTAAGAATCAAGTTGACAAACTTTTTTATCATTATTATAAAAGCCAAGGCAGATCAAGAATATCAAACAAAATCAAATAATCAATATAAATCTATAAAGGAAGCAAATATACTAAAACACAACCAAATTTGGATAGTAGAGCAACTATAATTTGAAAATTAGAGCTCACCACAAAAAGTAATTCTTCTAATGTAGACAAATATGACGTAAATAGCCTAGACTGAACCTTGCATTCCTTGAAAGAAAAGGTAAAAGCCTGCAATCACATTAAGCTCTGTAAATGGACGTTGTGTGTGCTGTCTTCTGAGGTGAGAATATTTAGTTGACATTTTGTAATAAGAACATCCTCAAATGCAAACAAACCTCAAGAAGTCTAGCCTTCCAATAGCCAGTAACATGAGATAGAAGTCTTGGTATAGCGGATAACAGAACACCCATGTGCTTTTCAATATGTACACGTTTATGAGCTTTGTTTACGCCATCCTAAAAAAAAAGATGCCAATTTGTGAGAAGTAATACCTACTTCTAAAAGTATCTAAAAAGTTCATTATATCAACCATTGCACATAAGTATTCCTTCAAATTGTCATAAAACTACCACCAATCGATTAACAGAAACAGTAGGAAGAAACAACCAGGACTCACTAAAGTTTATGGTATCTTAGTAGCAAAATATACAATATTAATGATAAGTACATATTATGGCTAACAGCCTGTTAAAGTTACCTTAAAATTTAATTTAACAACTTTATATACACAAATTCATATGAAATTTTCTCAAGCAAACCACGAAATAGAAAGCATGAAAAAAGAATAAATATGATAGTGATGGACTAGCATTAGCATCTACAAGCATGTCACCAGATCAAGCATCCTTTTTGAGAAATTATGGCATAACTCTATAACCAAACTAGAAGGTGTTTTTCCATATGCACAACATAACTCCACAGAAGTACCTGCTGATGGTTTTACTGCTATTCAAGAGAAATTGATGCATAAGAAAACTAAACTTAACAAACCACAAAAGCGATATATTTTTTTAATATGCTTACAGATTAAGAGTGAATCTAAACTTTATTGAATCAGCAGTTGCATTAATTCATATCAAGTGCACAACATATCATCATTATGTTAGTTTGAGAAGTTAGTCTAAGTTCCCTACAATATACACTTCGATTGGGAATAGTATGAGAGGAAAACAAGAGTGAATCTAAACTTGTATTGAATCTTGTTGATTCTTCACTCATTCAAGATACATTGGTGGCCAGCCTCCGAAGATCAAGATCACAAAATGGATGAGCCTTCACTCCTTTCAATATATTACAAAAGATAATTGACAAAGGCATTCAAGTGACTTAGGCTGGTCACTCAAGCACAGTAAGTGAATTAGACTGGACACATATGATAGATTTAGGAATGAGATGTTGCTTCAGCCTAGTCTAATCCAATCACACCACCAACCTTCCCAACTGTTAATCCAAAGCATAAGAAGGTCATAGCAAGAAAGAAAGTGGCATCATTATGATGGGACACACAAAAGGGGAAAGGTCAAGCTGACCCTTAGGGCCTATTTCCTTGGGAGAAAAAATTGAGAGAAGGGAAAAGAAAATCATTTTCCCTTGTTTCCTTGGACAGAAAAAGAGAAGAAGGAAAGACAAATGGAAGGAAAGACAAATTGAGAGGGTTTTCCTTCCAAAATTTTTCTCTCCGAATCGGAGAGAAAACCACAATCGTTCATTCGCACGCCTCCCTCCCTCGACTCTCGCGCCCGTCTCTTTCTCCCTCGACTCTTGTGTCCGTCTACTCCCACACTCCCGCTTCCGCTTGCCCTCTCCTTCCGAGCTCACCCGTCTGCTCCCGTGCTCTCAACTCTTGCCGGTCTCCCTGCCAAGCTTGCCGAGCTTGCCCGCTTCCCACATGCCGCCGAGCTCTTTTACCTCCTGCCTGCTGCCGCTAGCTCTGCCGAGCTCGTGTTCGCCATAGCCGCCTCCCCACCGAGCTCTCCCGTCCGCCGCCGCAACTTCCATATGCCCACGCCGCCGGTCTCCCTGCCAAGCTCGCCGAGCTTGCCTACCTTCCACATGCCGCCGAGCTCTCCTACCTCCTGTCTGCTGCCGAGCTCGTGTTCGCCACAACCGCCTCCCTGTCGATCTCTCCCGTCCGCCGCCGCAGCTTCCGTACGCCCACACCGCCGGTCTCCTTGCCAAGCTCGCCGAGTTTGCCCGCCTCCCACCTGCCGCCGAGCTCTCCTACCTCCTACCTGCTGCCGCTGCCTCCCTCCACGCTCGTGCTCGCCACAGCCGCCTCTCCCAAGCTCTCCCGTCCGCCGCCGCCCAGCCACGGTCTCTCGTCCGCCGCCGCAGCCTTCCTATGCCCACGTCGCCGGTCTTCCTGCCTAGCTCCCTCCTTGCCAAGCTCGCCGTGCTTCCTCGCCTCCCACCTGCCGCCGAGCTCTCCTACCTCCTCCTTCCGCTGCTACCTCCCTCCGAGCTCGTGCTCGCCACAACCGCCGCCGTGCCGAACTTTCCTGTCCGCTGCCCAGCCAAGCTCTCCCGTCCGCCGCCGCAGCCTCCCTACGCCCACGCCGGCGGTCTCCCTGCCTAGCTCCCTTCCTCTTCATGAGTTTTTTTTTTTTAGCTCTTTCCCTCATACGTTTTTTCCTCCCAAGGAAACAAGCTCACGGTGTGACCATTCATTTCTTTCCCTTGGGATTTCTTTCCATTCAATTTTTTCTTCTCCTCTGATTTTCTTTCTCTTGTAGGAAACAGACCCTTATTTGCAACTAAAAAGCAAGACACCAAGACTTTTGAAGAGACACCCGTGAAGTATGAAATGATTCGAGTGACATGTATTAGTGCACACATAGATGATGCAGACAATCATTACAATGCGAGAATTGTTCCTAGGACATGGACTTGTGAAGCTAGTCTATATATATACATATGCCATAAAGGATTAAGGCCATGGCGGCTAATAGACCAAATCTAGAGAACACATGTCATACTAATATCAAAAAAGAGTTAAGGATCAACCCCAATAAACCAAGGAACCAATACTACAAAGAACTACAAGGAGATGAGATCCTCTATACCATCAAAGTAAACATGTCATACCAATATTAGAAGAGAGATTAGGGTTCAACACCTAAAGAATCAATGCCTTAAACTAGGAGGAGATGAGGTCCTTTGTACCATCTAAGTTAGTGATAGATCATCATGGTCTTGCTGCCCAAGCTTGAAGAATAAGATTCATAAGTGTCTTTTACACATATAGATAGATATATATATATAGTCTCATTCAGTAGCCACGGTATCCATCCCATGGGTAATAGTCAACTGTGTCAGTTTATTAAGGATGTGGACTACAATATACCAGTACCACATATTGTGGGAAAACTTCCAAATGTGGGCATTGGACAATTGACCTAAGTAGCAACCGGTATTCAAATGGTCATCATTTATTCTCCATGTAGTATGAACTCCAACCTCGTGAATTTAGTAGAGAAGCTCCAAGTAGCAAGGCAACATATTATAATTCAAGTTAAGAGTTCTTTCACTTAAATATAATTTTAAATATCACAAAAATAATTAATTTTAATTATTTTAGGTTTCAAGAACATGAGGAAGTTAAATACCAAAAATTTAACTCAATACACCAAGAACATTTACATGTTATTTCTGTTTTTTTTCTAAAATAATCTTCCTCCTCTTAAATCAATATATTAATGCTAAAGAGTAGCTCAGAAACCCATGCACATTGCTGTATGTAATAGTTGAATGTCATTTATAATGTGTGAAATAAGATATAAATAGTGTATTCATGCCATTGCAATATGCCATTTAGTATGTGCAGAATACAGACCATTTAGTAAAAGATTCTGAACCACAATGATCAAGTTGTTTACAATAGTAGGTTGTAGGAAGGAATTGTAGGGAGTTAGGTAGGGTAATGACTAGCATGCCAATTAAGAAATACCAAGATTATTATAACCTATTTAATGAGCTAACTCGGTGAGCATGTAACCTAATTTAAATTGCTTAAAATTGACGGTAGTTAGCTCATTAAGCCTTATACGCTATATCATATTTTCTTATGCTTCTCATGTGGGATTAAATCAGGGTATTACAATCTTCCCACTTAAGACCTAACATCCTCTTCAAGCCTAAGGCCTAACACATGTCCAAGAATCATCTCTCAGTCTGCGGCATTCGCAGTAAGCCAAGTGGCAGCTCCACCAACCTCCCATCCCTTTTCTATTAGCCTCTCACTATGCTTAGAACTAAATTTGCTCTAATACCATTGTGTTACAACCCTTTTCTATTAGCCTCTCGCTATGCTTAGAACTAAATTTGTTCTAATACCATTTTGTTGTAACTCACTTAATAATGAGCAAACTAACTTATTTACTTGGTAAGTCTTATAATAATATGACCTAATTTAAAATGCTTAAGTCCAAATAATTAGCTCACTAAACCGGGGTATTACAAAGATAATCAAACATTGGTTTGCACCACTAAGCTTAGAATCCAAAAACGTGTATTTTGTTATGTGAGGATTGTAGTTTAAATGTCCAAGTTAGCATGTCAACAATGATGAAATCCATATTGGTCGATAATGATGACATAAGGCAAAAGTTATTGCAGTTTGGTCATGTACTAATCTTTATTATAAATTATTTAAGTTCATGTGTAAATTCAAATAGTCATTTTCACTATCATATTTATTTATCTTCTGCAACAACATCTACATGTTGACCTCCCTCTTTCCCTTTTTCCCCAAATATATATTTGGCTTCACGAAAGACCAAGGTCTTTAAAACTCACTAGTTCACGCTCCTGCTGATCATACCAGTGTACTAATAGTCTATACCAATCAATTTTATATTAAATATATATTATAAATAATTAAATATATATCAGTACCGGTCCAGCATCAACTTGTTTAGTGTATCGGTCCAAGCTGTTTTGTGCAAAGTTTTAAAAACTATTCCGAGACAGAGCACACTACTAGTACATGTAGTGTTGGTACAACATGAGACTTTAAACCTTAATTCCATGTACCAGTGCAAGCTCGACTAGTACAAACCAAAATTATCGGCGATTCATACCAGTATTTGAAACACTAGGTAGGGCATGCTTGAACAAGATGATATTAGATACGAGTTAGAGGGAGTCAGGCTACTGTTATTTCAGCAGTACATTCTAGTTTTTTGCATTTCATACTGCAGTTTGTTAATTGTAAATTCATTAGTGTCTAATATGATAATTTTTTAATACTAAAATGCTTAGGTACCTTTATGCTCAATCAGTTTTTTAATGGATTTGTATAGTCATATGATGAGATAATTTTAAGCAGCATGGTGACATATTATGTAAAATTTCCAAGCCTTGAAGGTGTAGCATAATGAGATAGAAAGAGCAATCGGAAAAGGAAAAGGACTAAAATTAACGAGCATAAAATGAGATATAAAGAACAAACAAATAGATGAGATCACAATAGAGATATCAAACAAGAACAATTAGAGTATTTTCAAGAGGCAGCTCCTACCAGTAGCAAACTTTCAATAAACTCAAGAAGCTTTAAGTCGAGGATGTCAGCAGCATTCATCCTTTGTGTAAGATGAAAAAATATTTCCACAATCTTCATATCCAATATTATAAATTTGTCATAACTCTGCCAGTTATTATTTGGGAAGAGGCCAAAATAAAATCAGTAAATTAACTGTACTTGAACAGGAAAAAAAAAGGTAAATCGCAACCCAAAAATTATAATCACGGTAAAAACATCTAACATTCGACTAATACTTCGTAGGAATTTTACCTCATAAAAGTTTCAGAAAATACTGTAAGGCAAAAGAAGTAAAAAAACAACATTGAGCTTTTTCATCAACTGGTCAACAAAAAGAATCATCAAAACTATTTTCAGTACAAGAGTAGAGTTTCCACCTACTTTCCCCGACCTTTAACCTTTTCTCTAAAAAATTCATGTTACTGAGCTCTCCCTTAAGTATGCACATAATAGTCCAGATGGTTTTGATTCACCACATATTTAACAAACATTCTTTTTCTTTAACCTAAGCTCTAAAACACAAATGACCTCGACCTTTCATGATTTGTCTCTACATATCAAGTTTGAAATGTAAATCAGTAACCAGTTACACGATCATCCAACCAAAGATATAAACCACATAAATCTAGGCATTATCAGGACAAGATAAGAACGTAAAGCTATGTGTTCGATAAAATTTACAATCTATATTTACTATAACATAACAACTTAATCAAATTCTTATAAAACTGGTGAACAAGTGCAATTCCTGACTTCTATTAACAGCAGAGCAAAACTGAACACATTTAAACAACATATGCTCAAGAATAAAGGAAAGTGTCAAATGAAATTAATTAAATACCACCAGATGAAGAAATCATACCTTTTCCCCTGATTGAGACCGCTGGTAAACAGGAAATGCCTCCCATAATTTTCTCATGTATATGTTCATATTGTTCTGCATCACATCAGGCCCATTAATCACTGACGTGCACATTCTCTCTCTTACATAAACTTTAACAGATAGATTTATACACTGAAGTGTGCACAACATGCAATCAAATGATTGTGCATCAATTACTTCCGCTGTATGTAAAGTTGAGGAGGAATCCATAAAAGAGTTAATAAGCACAGGTACAAGAGCTTCAAGTTTCCCAGAAAAGGAACCGATTCCTGTGGAAAGTGATAATCCAACGGTTTATGCATGCAGTAACTACTTTCAAACAATAATAAGCTAAGATGCCCGTGTCACAAACTGGACTAGCTTATCCAATATGAAAAGAAAATTGGACTAATTAGACCGCACAAAATTTTTGGAGGAAGACAAATATGCAAGCCAATCAGATGCATTAAAGAAGAGAACCGTAATAAGTGTTCAATAGCGATACACGTACACTATCTGCAATGCTCTAAATTAATGTAGTTGTAACATACATATTGAAAAGTTTACTAACAAAAAGGTTGCATGTTATTTAAAATAGGCAATAAACAATTTCAAAGTTCAGACTAAGCCATACCGATACTATACGTGAAGAAAAAGAAGTAACAAACAAAGAGGAATAAAAAGTAAAGAAAAAAGACTATAACAATAAATCATAGGTAAATTGCCATCTTGATGTCCAAAAGCTCAAGAAAACAAGACATAATTAAAAAAAAGACTTTTCGCCAACTGGAGTTGTTTCCTCCTAGTGATCTTATAGTCACAGGAGAAACCATATATAGAAGATCTTCAGCATCAAATATGATTCTATTGAAATCAAAGTATACTCTAAAGTTCTTCATCAATGAAACCTACTTTTAAGCTGGTGTATTCACGACATTTACTACATGAGACCATTAGCCACCAGATGAACTACTGATAAAAACAATCCATAAAGGAAAAAATTGAGTCTACAGAATGCTAGTGTATGCAGGTTCTAACTTAACCATACACCTGGATTATGGAAAAAAGAAATGCCTTTAAAATACTGGTGTATCATGACACTGCTGATAATCCTAATCATCGTTTTGCTCATCAAACACTGAAGCAGAAGCTTAGCCTACTAATTGAAGTTACTCATTCGTTCCTTCTCAACATATGTTGCAGGTTTAATTTCCCTCTTTTCTCGGCTTTGTAATTTCAGGGCTGTGTTTTAAACCTGTGTTGATAATCAAATCAAATTTTCGACAGAATATTCTATAAGTCATGATTTAGACACCAGTATCCATTTCCAAAAATAAAATACTGTCTCCAAAGGAATATTTTTAAGAACGCCAATAAGCTATAATGGATAAAGCTAAAAGGGAAGAAGGTTACTGAGGATTCTTCAGCGAAGAATTTGTTCAAATTGAGATTTTGGGATATTGTGACTAAACAATAAGGCGCTTGACTCTTCTTCATTCAAATCAATTATAGAGTTCAACCTCTATCCAAAGATGCAGCATGATACAGAACAATGGAGGTAATGATATAGTATTGAGATTAAAGGATCAAGTATCTTCTGTACCTGTGTGATCTTCACAAACCTCTGACTTGTATGCATGTAAACCACTTCGTTGAGAAATGTCTACATTCTAGCAAATAAAATTGAAGGCAAATGTCAATACAAGCCATACATATCTGGAGAAAAATAAGTGAAAATACCCTTATCTTTGCCAAAATTAGAAGCTAATATTCCATAGCTCAAAACATTGTTATGATTGGTCAGCTATGACTAGAGAAGCTTATTAAAAATCAAAATTCAAAAGTCAATAGTCGAAACATGTATCATAATTCATTCCAATAATTTGACAACAACAAACTGAGTATAGTCATAAGGCATATTTTTGTGCCGCATATTTAGAAAGAATGGAGCACACCTCAAACATTCAGAACAGTGGAACAGACAATAAAGCTGGCATAATTTAGGAACTTACCCTGAATTTCTAACAATTTCCAAATGTGTTCAATGTGTTACATTGCTTTGACTTTTGGATTGGTAAAAGAGACATTCTTGAACATTCGCAAGATGTCAAGAATCCAATCATCTATTCTTAGGACGTGTTTCCTTTGAGGGATAGTAAAATAAAAGGAAAGAAAAGTGAGGAAGGAAAAAAAATTAGGGAGGGAAGAAAAGTTGTCACGTGATGTTTGCCGGCACCAGAGGTATAGCGGCCATGCAAAGAGGAGGGGCAGCGCCGAGAGGAGGAGGAGGGGGGCGGGTGTGGTAGCGGGTAGCACCGAGAGGAGAGGCGAAGGATGGGTGGGGGTGAGGGGGAGAGGCGGCGTCGAGAGGAGGAGGAGGAGGGGTGACATGTGAGGGAGAGAAGGGGCAGCACCGAGGGGGCGAAAGAAGATCGGAGAGGGAGGAAGGCAGCAAGAGAAGATCGGAGCAGAGTTGCCGACGGCAAGAGAGGAGCCAGTGATAACCGGAGAGGAGCCAGTGACGGAGTGAGAGGAGCCAATGATGGGGCATTCATTGTGGGTTTGGAGCCAATGATGGGGCATTCATTGTGGGTTTTTAGCCCGATTTGGAGAGAGCAAATCGAGAAAAGACCTGAGATATTTTTCTCCTAAAAAATAAGGAGAAAACTGGTTTTTTTTCATTTCTCTCTGGTTATCCCTCCGAAGAAACGCGCCCTTACATAATTGGATCAAGTGATCTCTGAGTTGGAAGAGAAAATTATTGGAATATAACCCGAAACAGCTTATATCATGTTCAACATGGCAGTTCTAGAAGATTACCCTAAAAGAATGGAAGCATTTAAAGTGAAAATTGTAAAAAAGTACTATTCTTTTCTAAAAGTGTAAAGTAGATCTTCAAAATATTGCCTTTAAAATGTAGTACAATAGCATAAATAAAATAACTAATGTTCTGACACTTCTGCAGTAGGACAGTCTGACTTGACAAATCTGTAAAGCAAATGATAGGAAAGCAGCTCTGATCTTCTGAAGTACGCAATGGACTTGGTCAAGAGAGAATAATTCAGATAAGCTCATTGCATGTAATTATGCATGAGTAGCCGCTGGCTGGGGGACAGTGCATGTATGTCCACTTAGTTCAGAACTTCAAAATTCAAACACCTTTTTGCAGTCGACAAAAACTTCATTCTAATTTTAGTTGATTGAATTGAATTAAGGTAAAACTAAAGCTAAGCATTCAGTAATTACCGATTACCAAATTTACTAAATTTTAAAGTACCAAAATTTTCATTGTCGATACCTAACCAATTTAAAATTTTACCTAAAATTACAAAGCCGAATTTACTGATAAATCAATAATATTGATAAATTACCACTATTATCAATTCTAATATTATACTTTTATATATTAGTAATCTTCTAAGCACTTAATTTAATTCTCAGTGACCTTAGTTGCTTCTTCCCTGCGCTACACACATTTGTAGCAAATTCCTAAGTTTACATAAGGGCACTTGCATATTTGGACCATTGGGATAAATTTATCTCCCTAAACTTTCTAAATCAAGTAGCTAGAAAGCTAGCTTAGCCTAGCTGTGTGTAATTCACAAATTGCTCTCTCATAAATTTCCAATTCTTCTACCACATTCACTTTTTTTTGCGGTTAATAAATAATGATTGCAGCCCTTTTTTGCAAAGATTAACTTGTTAACTGGCCATTGTGGAATCCGTGTGCAGCTAGAGATGGGGCAAAGCAGTACAAGGGCAGTGGGCCTGGTCCTGGGCCATAGGGTACTGAAGCCTGGACTACTGGGTGAGTGGGCGAGCCAGGAGGTGATTGGCTGCACTATTTAATTGGCCAACAGCTCAGTAGGCCTGCCAGTCTTAATTCCATTCATAATTACTAGGCCTAACAAACTTGTGGGTTGATCTATTTAATTTAATTACTGAACCGCAAAAAAAATTACTCTTAATAAATAAAAAAATACCGATGTTATAACTGTTACTGAATTCACTAAACTGATATTACTGAATTTTTGTTAAAATCAATAAATTCGGTATTATTGAATTTTTGCCCACCCCTTGGTAAAACATTTTCATTTGCTCCTGATGATTTCAGTTGAAGGGAACCATGTTTTAGACTGGATGCCACAAGATCTATTTATAATTTTGTTTCAGGATGGGCTTCTTGGCCAAATGACAATAAAGAGTGAACAGTTGGATTTGGGTATGTTGTTACACTACTGTTGGAGAAGATGGCGTTCAGCTTTAGTCATACTGTGTAAACCAAGCTAGATTACCACATTTATCAGTGCCCATGGACAACACATTACATTGTTTGATAATGAGTGATCATCACCTCAATCAAGTGAAGAAGATAATGAATAGGACCAAGGTTAAACCAAGCTAGATTACCACATTTATCATGTGCCCATGGACAACACATTACATTGTTTGATAACGAGTAATCATCACCTTGATCAAGTGAAGAAGATAGAAGAAGATAATGAATAGGACAGTATAGGCAGTACGTACCGGTCTGACCATGGTCGGTACCGGCTATATAAGTATATATATATATATATATATATATATATATATATATATATATTTTTGTATGTCAGTACCGGTAAGTTCCGGTCCGGACCAGTTTACTATGGATCGATATTGCAAACCTTGAATAGGGCTATAGTCATCATCCAATTCATATATAACCATTATTTAGTGTATGCACAAATACTTAGTTTTAAAAAGGAAAGAAAACTTACCTTCCATGAATGCAGGTTCATAACACAATTCATCTTAATATAGTCTATATTTTGTAAGATGTTTCAATTGAACCTATATTTTACAAGCCAAAAAAAGATTTGTTCATAATACTCCTCCATATATGAGGAGAAAGAGAATATTTTTCTTAACAATAAATTATAAGAAGAGAAAAAAGATTGGAGAAGTGGAACCCACAATTCAGAAAGCTTAAAGGGTAACCATAGTTGTCTTACTAAACTCTTCATATCATAAACAATAACACTGATATAATTAATAATAAATGGTACGTGCAATTGTGAAATTTATATTGATGGTACACTTTTGTTTACTTATATTTAATTTAATCATTAAATTAGAACCAGTGCCGCTACCACAGCTTGCCTTGAAGTTTGTTCATTTAGCATAACGCACAACCAAGTTCTCAACTCTTCCTCAAAGGTGTAGTGAACCCTTGAAGTACAAAGGGACGATTGTTGTCAAGGATGGATATTCATAAAGCTAAGTGTCAGCCACTACCCCACTCAACTTCAAGAATTGTATAAAAAAATTTTATAATGAATCAAAAATAAATTATTGCTCTTCTAATATAAAAGAAATATTGACATGTATAATTTATCCTATATACTCTATGATCCTGGATCTACCTTTGTTCATTATAAATGAGACTTTGGTGCATTTGGCTCCTCAAGTTGATGCCAGCGAGATGTTGCTATAAATGCGTAAGGACATTGTCCCTGGCAATAGCTCCATACCATCATTAATAGTTATGATAATTATCCAACAAGCAAACATGTCTCCCCGTGGGATCAATCTATAATTTAAAAGTCAAAATGATGATTAAGAGGGTGTACAAAAGATTTGAGAGTTTAAAAGAGCTTATGAGATTGAGTAAAAATTACGTGAAGGAAAGAAAGTGCAAGGTCTATGGGTTGAAAGTTGAAACAAGAAGAAAGACAAGCCTAAAGAAAACAAAAGTGACCAACTAATTGAATTCCAGAGGTGCGCATGTACTAGGAAGCATAAATGTACTCTATAGTCTATACTAACATTTGTAATTTGTAATAGTTGAATACACATATATAGTCCAAGATGTGTGATCAACATGCCGAGCACATATGGCACGGACTAAGACTTAAGCATTACCTGAGTTTTGTATCTAAATTCCTTATCTTATGAATACTATGCTTTTATTTTTTGTTCCATTGTTAATTGATATCAAATGTGATGACATGATAACTACATGTTTGATGAGACAATCATCCTTCCGGAAGCACAACCGAAATAGCCCACATAGTTTGTTGCCCAGGATTAAAATATCAGTCCATAACTCCATATAAATGGTGAGCCTAGCATGTACTTATTTGAGCATAAACCAGTTCATGGAACAACGGATATAACTTTTCAATGATATTTGTCCAAGCAATCTGTGCGTTGTTACATACCAATACGTAACAATCTGAACCATGACTAGTACTGTAATTCAAACCAATACTGTAAACCTTTGTTTGGTGCTATATGAGGAAAACATTCAATCACTCTGGATTTGTGATTAATTTAGTGAAACTACATAAAGATCCCTAATTCATGTAGGTGAGCATTCCAAAAGGTCAACATAAAGGGAACATGTGAGAAGATTATGGCATATTCCTCGTAGCAATTTTATGATTAGAAACATCATTGAATTTCTGTTACTTGTTGCACAGAAATTATTCCATCCAATATATGATGATTGAACTCTAGGTAGATGATGGCAAGTAGACACCTATTACTAAAATCCCCAAGCATATCTTGGTTGACTGAGAATTTATGTCCTTTTCAGCGATAAAATTATATAAAGGTTAATTAGTGATCGAGAAAATCACATGGTAGCATAGTGAAATTGAAATACAGTGAAAATGTGAAATACAGTGAAATAAAAAGAGAAAAAAAGGAATAAATATTAACATTGGTGATACTACTTATCCAAACTTAAGTATTAAAGCATAATCTCATTTAAACATCTTGAAAATACTAAACAAAATATAGATAATGATGCAATTCCTACCAGTTTAGCCAATCTGTTATCCTCCTGGCCCTCATTAGATAACAAAGATAAGCAATGAGCGAGCCCTCCAAGAGTATTCTTGAGTTTGCTCTTCTCAACTAAGTATATTTGGTTGTTTCTCAGGATATCAACATAGTTATCGAGAACCTTGCAAAAACAGAAATTTCCAGTTAGTTTCTCTAAACAACATAATCAGAAAGATAAATTTTATCAATTCTTCTACTGGAGATAATTGAAAGAAGTCACTATTCTCTACCTAATATTAAATAATAAGGATGATTAATTCTCAAATTCAATAAATTTAACAATGTTCGTGTATACACAGAATGAGAATTTTAAAGAAAGATCTCTATCAATAATTCATGGCAAGTATTTTCATATTCAAATTGCTAGACAGTCGGAATCCCATAATAAATACCTTTTGTTTATGTCACAATGCAAACTCATTATAAAATGACAAAGTAAATGCAACTTAAGACCTTCACTGTAATGCAACAAATTGGACCTAAGATGTGAAGATTAGAATATATGGGACAAGATTCTAAATTAAAAAATTAGCTACCATCAGAAGGCATCAACATCGAGCAAGAAATTGAAATAGAACTAGAGCATAAATTACAAGATTATTAATTAAGAAAAGTAGGGGTCTGTAAGGGGGTAGAATGAATGCAGAATGAGAAAAATCAAATTTTTCGTAACATGGGATGAATGCAGTATGAGAAAACAAAATTTTACATAACATACTAATGAACCAGATGTAAAAATTCTTTGCTAATAAGAAAGAACAAGCTGAATTTCATCACTATTATTGACCTCCAGAAAAGATAAGAAATTAATCATAGGTATATTAGAATGCGCAAACCTTTTCAGCATACAACATAAAGGAAGAAGGATAGTTCAGAGCAATAAGCTCAAAAAATTTGAAAGCCATTAGCCGAATATCAACTGCCATATGTGTCATCGCATTGAAGATGTACGCCATTAGTAAAGAAATTATTGGAGCAGTAATTTCCTGCAAGAAAAATATTTCCCCAAAGTTCATTTGAAGAGATGATTTGCTGGGACAAAGAACAAAGATTCACAAATGATCGTGTAAAACAAACATTAACAGTAAAACAGATAAGTAGTTAATTCGTCCAGCCAGAGCTAATTTCTATATTAATCGAGTATAGATATATCAACACCAGAAATCTTGAGATCTAACAAACATGACAAAGCAATATTGCTCATTCAAATATTAATCAGACAAAATTTCAGGAAAAAAAAGGGGCATCTTACTATTCCCTGAAACCAGAATTTCAGTTTAGGCATTTTAAGCAAACTAGAGAATTATGAAAGTTGCATAAATTAAGATTCTCTTTAAGACCGGCAATACAGTATGAACACAGCAAATAATTCAGATACAATCATAAATATGGGAACTGGGAACATAAGTATAGAGAAAAGATGGCAAAAAAATATTGTAAATGTTCTCCCGAAGGATAGGGTTGAAAACAGATATTACAATTATCCAAAATAAAAAAGGGAAAATCAAATAACCAGAGCATTTTCAAAACCAGGCTGTTGCCCACCAAGGTTTAAAAAATCGGTTGGAGACATGGTACTCGGACTGGTATGTAACATACCATACAACTGGTACTAACACATGGTACCACACATATTTTATATATAATATATATTATAGTTATTTACACCGGCATCAACCATATACTGAAAAACCAATTAGGACTGGTTTTTAAAACATGAGTTGCCACTATTTATATCTAATTTAGCATTTGGAAGAGAAAAATGCTTCACTGCACGTTCTTTCTTTGTCTAGTCTAATTAGTTTCTTTCTTATTAATCTCATTCTAATCATCTAGTTAATATCTTTCTAGAACACAACAGTTAATACTTAATGCATTTATATTTCTGTTGTACAGAGCCTATGGACAGCGATGAAATATATAGAATAAAGGAAGATGTGACAAATAATAAAGAGATGCAAATCATTCACAGTTAACTAATTGGAACTGAGATAAGTATCAGTGACCTCATCAGCAATCAACAGAATTGAAATTCATCAATATCGCTAACCAAAGACCTGCTTATAAGAGAAAAAAACTAAAATAAATATTTTTAACAACTTTTTAAAAAGATTTTTACATTTTAAAACTTTAAGATTTTTTATTATCCAACTCAACAACTCATATTATAGAAGATTGTAAATCTTCTAACTATTTAAATATATATATTAGTGGTACCAACATGTATGAATCAGTCCAACAACTAATCAATATACTAGACCAGTATCCTTTTGACAATGGCTTGCTTTTTGGTACACAATGACATTCCAGGTTTAAAAGACCGGTTTGTACCAATGCCACCAGTTTGTACTAATCTGGCAGCGGTATATGGTGTGTGTGTATATATAGATAGGTCTGGATTAGTTTTTAAAACTTTGATTTCATTAATTTTATTCTCTAGTTATTACTTTTGTTGCAAAGAGGCATACAATTGGGCATCACAATTAAAGATCAAAATAGTAATTTTAGGATGCATGTACAATGATCCGTCTATATTTGTTATTTAACTACATGTTCATCTCCAACTCTTATCTTTGAACAATTGTCAGACTATTGGGGAACTTTTAGAATAATATCTCTGCCTTTATAGTTCTAATGTTCTATAAACAAAGTGAAGTCATCTTACACCAGCAGGTCAAGACCAGTCCAAAAGGCATGCAAGCAAATGAATGCCTCACACCTCCTTGGGGCCCGACCTAGTTCCCCATTGTAAACATTGTAAACGATAATTTAGACCTTTCAAATAGTAATCCACAAATAAACTCTTCCACATATTCATCAGAAAATGAGGTAATAAAACAGTTGTATGCATATTTCCTACATGCATATCAAATCGAGAAGCTTCAAATCATTATAAGTACCTCTTTCGATGATGTAAATATCACAGTTCTTAGGAGATGATATAGCATTTCACGAACATCCTTGTCATTGTCGCATATTCTTTCTCGGAGCTTCTCTATTATGGCATGCATGTGAAGCTTAAGCTCTGATGGATGCTTTAAAATGAGATCCTTTATACCAGTGAGTGCAGCTTCAGAAACAAAAGAATAAAAGAAAACATTTATCATGCATCTTGACTAAAAGCACCAAAGATAGAGTTTAGATGAATTTAGAGCAACTTCTCAGAAAATAACAGTTAAGCACAGAAACTCATGGCAGCGTAATGGCCCAAATCCTGTACCAAAACTTTTACACGAACTGCCTTTCTTTCACCTTAGCAATACCCTATTATTAGCTTGTAGCATCCCAACAATGCACAAGAGGAAGAGAATAGATAAACTTACAGTAGATTTTTTGGCAAAACGTTCAGTAAGGACACACTGACGCTGAAGCACAGAAGTCTACTTTAGATTAAACTAAACTTACTTCAAATAAATCTTACATTATTCTAATTCATAGTTTTAGTTACAAGTCCATACCAAGCTATTCGACCAGTATACACTGGACCGAGATGTGTTCGAGACCAGTACATTAATGAGTCCATATGTTTAATACATATCGGTACAATATTAGATTAGTACACTAGTACAAACTAAAATTAAAAACCTTATCCCAAAATCTAAAGTAACAATAATGAAAAAAGGAAAAAGCTAAACAAGAACTTAAAAGGCAAATATGACGAGGTCCATAATCTATATTGAATGAAGAAGATAAAAGATTAGCAAATAAATATTAGGAAGATAGTCAAAGTCACCATTTTTCACGCATAGAAAATAACTTCCCTTGAAGGATTATAGTCAAAGTTTTATTTTTTAAAAAACTTATCAGCTAAACAAACAAGATATAACATTGGAAAGTTTGAAATAATAAATTAATTTCTATTCAAGTAATGAACCAAGAGGTCTCGAGGCTGTCCCCTTCATTGTTAGTTCATAGAGCACCTAGGCGTCATCGAAAGTAATAAAAAAGGCTAGCTTAAAATTTGTTAAGGAGTATGCCAGCGATCAACTTGTCTTTACAGTATGATAGTCGAACAATAGTACTAAACTATCATGCTCTTTAGCAAAAAATTAGAAGATAAGCAATAAAGTAAAATACATCGTCGAATCTTCGCATTGTGATGGGATGTCTGATGAAGGAGCTCTCTTAATGTGAGACCTTTCTTGTTTACAGCAAGCCCTTCTCTCTCAGAAGCAACGCTCTGCTCTGGAAGTACAATGGCTGCGAACATTCCCAAATGCCATTGTAAGAAAACAAACCATAATTTTTTGGTAAAAAGTGCCAGAAAAGTATTGCATACCCTTAGATTTAATCTGGATATTGGTGGCATTCTTTGGTGGTGGAAGCTTTCTGCCAATCTTATGCCTTATTTTCTGGAAAAAGAGAGAGTATAAATAAAAGTTCTCAACTAAAGAATATAGGAAAAATAACATAAGACAATATTCTGTGAAACAGAATAATGTTTTACTTTGAAATCCACACCACGGTTTCGCTTTTGTTTCTTGGAAGAAGCTGGTTTAGGGCGCACCATGATGAAATCTAATTAGGAAAGAGAGTAAAGAAAACAAAGGTTAGTGTTTCATTGCTGTTCTATGGAAAAAAAAGGATCAACATCTCAATTTCAACATTCTTCAAGGAAATTGAAAATTGAATAAATTAATATTTGTGATAAATTGTTATGATAAGAATAGAAATAAAACACTATGATATGACATAAGTGCATATGGAAAATTTGCATATTTGCCCCTAAACCTTTTTTCAAATTGAATTTGCATTTTGTACCCCATTAACTTTATTTTCCAACAAATTGACACTTAACTACTAGAAAATTTGAATATTACGTTAAATCCAAAGATTAACTATTGTTGTGATAGGAAGAAGCCGGAGATTATACTCTCTATTTTCATTTTAGCGAGCAGGTACAAATTAAGTCAGAACAGGCAAGATTGGCACTAACAACATAAGAGGACTTTGCACCTTTCAATCCATCATTTGAACAACATGAGGTTGGAATGATGACACGGACAAAAGCTAATGGTAGTTGGTGCAAAGTAAATGAATGTAGTGGTCAAATGGATAGAAATTAAAACTTAAGAGAAAATTGATATAAAACAGCATAGTTAAAAGGAGATAATTCCTTCATAGCATTCATGCATGAGATATCACAATCTTTTGACTAAGTATTTAAATCACATAAAATGTCATTATTTAAGTATGTGAGGATAGGAGTCACCGGGTTCTACAAGAAACAGATCCAAGATAGTGGGAAACAAGAGTTTAAATAATAAAAAGCAAATCCAAAAACAATTAGAACGACTTACAACTTTCACTTCGTTATAAGATTAATAATTATGAGAACTTACGAGATTTTAAGAGTGAAAGATTGCATGTGTTTCAAATGGAGATGTGAAGGGTTTATAAGCATAAATATACCTAAAATTCAGCTCAAAAATCAAATAAAAAATTGCCAGTGCCTGATTGCGAAAAATCTCAATGGTTAAGAACCTAGTTGTTGGGCCCCATGCTAATTAACATGTGCTGATACATTGTGAACAAATACAAGGTAATAGTGCATGTAAATGAGATGTACCAGCACATTTGAACTAAAAGGGATGACCAGATAAGGTAGCAAGAGCAATAGAAGGAGAAAGAAAAAAAATAAAGAGAATTAGGCAAAGAAAATAAACATCCATTAAAATCCTGGATGACTTCTAGATCAAAGAAAGTCCATACGTATAGATTTTAGAGGTTAATCACATCCGCAAACACTAAATCATTAATAGCCAGAAGTACTAAGCCTATCACTGACCACATATCCTAATAAACGAGGTTTAAAATCTCAGTGTAAGCAGTAAGCACACGTGCCAGCCTCCTGCTAGACCAGTACACGCCACTGGGCCGACACTTTGTCTCAAAGTACTGGTATGTACTGGCATACCAACACCAGTGTTTTGATCTCAGCAGATCAACAAAGACCAAGCATACCACATGATTCAAATTAAGATTAGAAAGGCTTGCTAATAACTAGCTACTTGACTCAATACGATCTCACTTAACACTAGACTAATGAAAGATACAATGAACATACATCATATACTACTGGTCAGCTTTAAAAGAATCTGATGCAAACTAAGATGTTGTTAATTATTATGTGTCACTAAAATTCTAGATTCTTAGATGATAAATTCCTTAGTTATTCAAACATTGCAATGAATTTTGAATTGCATGTTCTACTAAACAAGATACCATTAATCCAAATTGGGAGAACTGACATAGTGCTCGATAAAGCAAAACTATACAACTTGTGAGACAATGCCTCCTCAATCCAAATTAGTATACAATTGCTAGGAATCAACCTTCATGTTACATATATATAGTTCAAAAATAAAAAATGGACACTATTTCAGCAAACTTTGCCCGTTATATTTCTCTAATGGATGGGAAATTTTCAGGAGGTTGAAATTCCATAAAATCAAAAAAAAGATTTTTGACATTGCCTCCTCCAAGGCTCGTTTGGACAGCAACAAACTATGTGAACATCATTCATTTAGACGCTGAGTTTTAACCTAGGTTTTGGGCAAAATTTTTAATTTTAATGGTTGAAAAAGTATGGGTTAAAATGTAGTTGGCTGGAAAAATTTAAAGATGTTTGGATAAATAGTTATGCTGGTCATCAGCTATGTATATTTATTACACTTTTGATTGTTGATCTTGAGTTTTATGTCATTGATACTTGATCATAAAAAATATATAAAATAAATATTTTAATTATAATTCATACTAATGAACATATAAAGAAAAAAATTGAATCCACAAATACATTGATTGTTCACTGCAAAACAATCAAAATCATTTTGACAATTATGAGATTAATTCATTAAAACAAATGGAACTTAACTAATAGAAGATTACAAAGAAAATAATGCACTCTCCTCCAATTCCAAATAGCTGTTTAACTAATAGAAAATTACAAAGAAAATAATGCACTCTCCTCCGATACCAAATCGCTGTTTAATTGAGATGACGAGCAGGCAGCAAAGATTAAATGTTGAAATTACAATATCACTTAAAAATCTTAACTCTTATGCAGCAGTCATGTAAATAATGCACATTAGTGTTGTAAGAATTTGCAATTTCTTTCCAATCTTTATCACATTATGATGTTACTAGTTACTACCACAATACAAACACACATTGGAGCAGCTTGATTACTTCCATCTCGGTGCAAAAATATGAACATCATATTTAGTGTAAAAATCAAACAACTTCATGTCCCGAACACAACACAAGTATCAAGCATCAGGCAGAAATCAGAGCACACACCTCTTATGGAGTCCTTGGGGGGAAAATTAGCGACGAGAGGAATGGAGTCCTCGATGAGGAAATTAGCGGCAAGAGGAATGGGCAGCGTGCGACAATTGCTTGGGTTCGGCTGCAAGAGACAGCGTGCGGCAGAGAGAGAAATATTGGAGGAAGGAAGCAGGATTCGGCGGCGAGAAGAAGATCGACCGGAGGAGGAAGGAGGCGTGCGGCAGGGAGCGCCCGGTGAGGAAGAAAGTTTTCGGCAGCGAGAGGAAGATCAACGGGAGGAGGCAAGGTTCGGCGGCGAGAGGAAGATCAACGGGAGGAGGAAGTAGGGGTGCGGCAGAGAGCGCTCAGTGAGGAAGGAGACTTTCGGCGGCGAGAGGAGATTGGCGGCGTGGTTCCAGAGCAACGAGAGCGGGAGCGGAAAGGAGTGTTTTTTTTTTTCGGGGATGAAGGGTTTGGTTCCACTGTGTTGACCAGCATAAATCGTTGACCAGCTATATCAAACGGCCCCCTCTGGTCTCAAACCTTGGCGGCATAATTTTTACTTTTATTTATTTATTTTTATCAAATTTTGAGGATTAACGATCGACCCAAATCTCCTATTTTTTAAGTAAAATGACATAGACCAGTCGGCCTAATAAATCATATTTTTTTTGTCTGAGTCTATGGGTCCATAGTGTCACACTCCGGTCGGATCAACCCCAAATTGGCGCTTAATTGTTGTCTTAGGGTCATCCGGTGCAACACCGGAGCGCGAACTACTTAGGGTTTCCGGACAAAATTTTTTCCCAAACAAGAAACTCTAATTTCCCGCTCGGATTTTATCCCCAAATTACAGGGTCGCTTAGAAAACCTAACCCTAATTTCAGGAAATCTGAAAAGAACCAAACCCTAATACCTCCAAATCAATTTTGACCCGAAAGTCAAAATCGCATGCCGCTGCCGAAATCTTTCCTTACGGAAGTCACGCTGACGTTCTCCGCCCGATTTCGCTCGCTGAAATCGAATCTCCGGATGCTGACGTCACGCCTAACTTTAGTCACCAAATCTCTTTCGCCCTTTGATCTTCGGTTCCGATTTTGACAAGGTCAAAATCGAAACTCGTCATTCCGTCTCTGCTTCGACGCCGAGCCCCTCTTCGCAGGAACGCCGCCTGCGTTCCTTCTCCTCGCTCCGATGTTCGCCGGAGAAGAGAACTCGCCGGATAAGGGAAGGCCGCCGCCTTCCCTTCCTTTAGCCTCGCCGGTGTTCGGAGCCCGCCTGCCATCAGAACCAATCCAAGAGACGTCGCCGCGCGGAACATAAACAAAAACCAGGGGAGGAGGAAAGTAGATGGAGAAGGAAACCCTTTATTCAAACTTCTGGAAACTTACAGGTTCCTTCGTCGTCGGCGACCGCCCTCTAACCCTCCCTCGCCGTAGACCCACTGGTCAGCGGTTACAGTCTCTCACAGAGTCGCTCGTGACTCTCCCTCGTCACTCAAAACTCCTCACCAATCTCTCACATAACTCCTAGATGGCTGATCACTGATGGAGATCGAAGATGATCCCCTCCTTGTCCCGTCGGCTGGTTTTATGGAGGAAGCCGCCGCCTCCTTGTGTTGCTTGGTTAGGGCGTCGAGCTCCCGTTTTGCTCGCCCGCGCTCGCGTCGTCCGGGTGAGACGACGTCGCTGCACCCGATCCTCGCGGAGATGCCGCGTCTGAAGCTTGCGCCCATGTCTCTGTTGTCTCGCCTGCTTCCCTTAACGAGCTCGCGCCCGAGCTCTTCGTAGCAGACGCGGCTGAAGGCGACGAGAATGTCGCGCTGCCGCTTCCCAATTTGGGGTCAACGCCCTAGTTGACCGGGTGATTTCCCTTTGTGGACGGGCTCTACGCTGCCACTTCTCGTGTGGGCTTGGGTTTGGGCTTCGGCTGGACCGGCCCGAACCAGGCCTAACACATAGATTATAGGTGCAACAATCTAGACTATACAAATCAATTGATTGTGATTATGCAAGGGCTTGTTTAGCCCTGTTTTTAAGCTGCTTTTAAGCAGAAAGTAGAAAAAAAATTGTTTAGTAATAAAAAGCAAAAGCAAAAAAAAAAAGTAGAAGTTGAAAAAGCTACAATTTGAAGCTTTTGCAGCTTCTGTTTCTTCAAAAAAATAATTTATATTATTTTATTTAAAAATTTAAGTATTATTATGTTAAATAATTTAAAATGTAATACTAAATAAAAATAAAATATATTAATATTTTAAATAATATATTTATTTATTATTTTAAATTTTAATATTAGTTAAAAAGCTATTAACCAAACATCTTATAAATTTTGACAGCACAGTACAATTTATAAAATTATTAACAGCGGGACCAAACAGGTCATAAGTCTTACTATAATAACTTATATCACTCAAGTTGATCAATTATAGCTATCCACTTTGAGTCTTTTTACATATGAGTAAAATAATATATATCGTACAAATCGATTAACTATGGTTATATGCCTACGTCTCTAAAATGGTAAATGAATCATTTAAATTATATACTCTTATTGGCCATGGTTGTACTCATAACTCTCCAAATTTATGTTATAATTAATCTATATCATAATGGTTAAATAATTCTAATTACGTGCTTAAATCCTTGTACTTGTGGATGACACAATCCGAGTAAGTTTCTCTAACAAGCTAAGTATTTGGACTTGAAATGTGGTTATTACTGTGTTGTTCATATCGTAAACCATTGATTATAATTGTTAGGCCTTCGGGAAATTTGGGTGCGGCCCAAATCCCAGCCCAGCATACATAGTCTATTGATCGGGTTGGCGAGTGAAGGATCTGGATTGACGCCGTATCGGATCCGAAATCGCCCAACGAGCAATTCTCAAGCCAATTCGTCATGTGACGTGGGTGCGTAGATCGATGGGAAGCGAGCCAGCCTCATTTTTGGTGCGAGGACGTGGGGCGACTGCGTAGTGGGTGAATGGACAAAGAAAAAGTTGAGTGCAACAAGGTCGGTGTCGTCCGCTCGCTTCATCGTCCGCTCACTTCATCGTCTCCCGCTCTCCTCTCCCTCTCTCGTCCGATGAAAACGTCAGCGGTGTGTTCCTAGGCATCCGGTGGTGTGGGCGGGTGGTCGGAGTGCCTCAGAGAACCCCGTCCTCTTCGAGTTCGTCTCCCTTGTGTCTGCCGCTATTGCAGCCGATGGCCACCCCCATATCGCCTCAAAAGGCGGCTACATCTTCAATGTCATCGATAAGAAGGAGTCGGCGTTTGACGCCGAGGTACTCCCTCCTCCTTGCTTCTATTCATTCCTTCCCCAGTCGAGCTCGCGACTCTTGGGTGTCGTCCCCTCCCTTCGGTTTCCCCCGGTGTGTCGTGTGTGGCCGTCTCTCCTTCACGCTCCTCCGGCGAGCTTTCTTTCTTCTCTTTCTGGTTGTTGGCTCGCCTGCATGCGAGAAGTTTCGGATCCATAACTCACATGCGTGCGAGTCTTCCTAGCATCCGTCGCCTGCGTGTAATATTGTACATCCCAGGGTCGCCGCTTGCGTGCGGTAGCGCTCGTCCCTTGTCTAGGGAGCAGCTGGGCGGTGCTTCACGGCTAACGAGGAGTGCTTCATGGTGGCCGACGTCTCCTTCACTAGCGTAGGAAGTGGTTGGTCTCCATCCGTCGTCCCTCTACTACCTAATTTTGCTTCTAGTGTCGTTGGCGTGCAAGTAGTGTAGCTTCCCTTTAGTCGTCAGCGTGCTACGCTTCCCCTTTCTGTTGTTGAGCTTGCTCACGTGTGAGGGGTGAGCGGCCGACCTTATCACGTGCTATGCTTCCCTTTAGCCTTCTGGTCCTTTAGCATACATGGGCTTTCATGGATCCCTCCTTATCATTGACGTGTGGCGCCATGTTGATGGTCGTCCACGGACGCCGAGCGTCGGTTTGATCCGTGGACGAGTGAGTGAGTCCGACTCCCTGGCGTGGGACATCCGGCTACTCCCCTCCGCTTCCTCCAATACGTGGATGTATTTGGTTACTGTCATGGACTCCGTCCGACGCTGTCAGTTACGAGTGAGTCTGTTTTAGATTCGAGTGAACCTGATTTGACTCAGTGAAATCAATATTCGGTAAATTGCAAGCGTTGATTATAGTCATATTGGGACGGGAGAGATCTCCGTGGAGTCCTTGGTTGGGCTGGGGGTCCTTCCCCCAGTCACGCACAATCTCGCGGTTACGACCGTGGTGCCCCTGCGTAGGCGTGTTTGGACTGGAGTCAACGTTGACTCACGTGTAGCAATATTTAAAAATTTGTTACAGTAATTTAGGGCGTGATAATAATCATATATATAATTTTTTTTAACACATAAAAAATACAAAATTATTATATTTTTTCCATCTCATAAAGATTAATATCCTCACTTTTTTAATATAAGAAGACATGACTTATTATTCATCCACAATTGGAAAGAAAAAAATATTGATAATTGTAGCTAACTAAAGCTATATAAGTAGGCACTATATAGGTCAGTTTAGTTTTGCTGTCAATAATTTTATAAATGTACTAAATTGTGTTCTATTATATTATGCTGCACTATTAAAATTTATAAAATATTTGCTTATTAATTTTTTATTATTATTAAAATATAAAATATAAAATATAAAATTTTTAAATAAAATCATATAAGTTATTTTTTTGAAAATCAAAAATTAAAAAAATATCAAATTGTAATCTTTTTAATTTCTATATATTTTTATTGCCTTTTTCTACTGTTATTTTTAATTATAAAATAATTTTTTAACTACTTCCTCCTTAAAAACAATTTAAAAGGGTACCAAATAGAGTCTAAATATATGGCGAAGGTAACGAATGAAACAACAATTTTGATTGGGAGTTGGTATAAAGAGGATATGAATTTCATTAATTATAAAGAAGCGTTTGGGCTCCTTGCTCCTCCTGGTGCCCATGACTGTCTCTCGGTGTTGCCACATGCTATTTGACTGTTCGAATCTGATTAATACTTTGATAAGTGACAATGTCGATAAATAGGTTTTCATTAAAGAATTGTGTGACTCTAATTTATAGAGTTAGGGTTTTCATTGAAATTTAATGATCAATGCTCCGTTACTAAGCTTGCTCGTTCCCACTCGCCAGCTACCCATTACTAGTTGTAACTTTTTAATGATCACTGCTAGATTACTAAGTTCACTCATTGTCACTTGCCAGCGACTCATTAGTCATTACTAGTTATAGTTTTTTAAGCCGCTTGACCAGCAAAATTTCTGGATATGGCAGGATTTCTTAAATAAGGTACTTTATTTTTATAGTAAAAAAATATTTTTTAATAAAAAAATTATAAAAAAATAATTTACACATTTTATGCTATCCAATGATACCAATATTATCGTATAAAAAATTACGCATAGTATAAAATTATCATATAAAAAACTATATGTAAATATATATAATTTTTTATATGATAATATTTTACATAATTTTATAAGGTATGTAATTTTTTATATAATAATATTCGTACAATTAAATAGTATAAAATGTGTAAATTATTTTTTTATAATTTATTTATAAAAAATATTTTTTTACTATAAAAATAAAACATCCTACTTAAAGAAATCCTGGGTATGGCCCAAAATTTTTGCCCCGCTTGACAATTGAGCACCAGCCACCCATTGATAGGCACTTGTCGCCGGCCACAAGTGGCATGTAATAGGTAAGTATAATTAATCAAAAATCAATGGTTAATCATATTAAAAAAAACCAGTTAATCAGTTCCGAGAATGATTATGCTAATAAAGCCATTCCAACTAAAACAGGACCAATTGATTGGGACCGGGTTCGACCGGACCGATTGATGGCGTTCGTGGATTGGTCGGCCGAGTTCCGGTCGAACTGTAACGAATCAAACGGTTCGGTACCATCCGCTCTGCCCCGCCCTGAAGCCTGGTCGAACTGTAACGAATCAAACGGTTCGGTGCCCGTGCTGCTTCAACCAACGGAAGTAGAGCTTTTCTCCATTCGGCCCTTTGCCATTGTGCACCGCGCGCTGTCCCACGCGCTCTCCACTGCGAGCTCAATCTAAGCTGACGATAGCCGTCTCTATTTTATTCCCTTTCTCCTCAGATCTGCTATTGGGGCGCGTGTTCCTTGATTGCGATCCAGCTGTTCTTCCTTTTTCTTTTTTATTTCAGCGATCTGCGTTGTTGATTTATTTTATCGTTAGCTAGTCAAACTCTTGCTCTGCGGTGGATTGGGTCTCTTCTCGGTAGAAATTGGTATGAGGAGCACAAAAACTAGAAAGAAAATGGAATGAAACCCTAAGAACATCTTCTTTTCCTGTTGTTGTTGTCGTCGTTGGACAGGTGATGGGCTACATTGGGCACCACGGTGTCGCAACTCTGCACAAGTACAAGTACAGCGGGGTGGACAACTCGCTCGTCGCCAAGTATGTCTTGCAGCCGTTCTGGATTCGCTGCGTCTCTCTTTTCCCTCTTTGGATGCCGTAAGCTCTCATTCTGATGTATCAGCTATTGCTAGGTTGAGAATGTTGCAATGTTCAATTATTTAGCATCTTGTTAGTCGTTGCAAAACATTATTTGGAGTCCCTAAATATGAAGAATTTGAAGTTATTACTGCTATAGAAATTATATGCCGTTTCTGTTGACTTTTTAGTCTTTCGTGGAACTGGAACTGAAAATGGTTGAAATTATGTCTTCAGCTCGTATACATGCATTTGTTACATCCATACACGTGCATATACAATATAAGTTTTTATTCAGTAATTTTCAAGTTGTTTCTAGTCCTATATTTATCCACATCCTCTACTAAAAATCTTTCATCTCCTCATAATTGGATGCCTTTGCAGGCCAAACTTGGTAAGAAATTCACGCGCCTGCTGCTTTTTCCTTCACTCCATTGTTTTGAGTCATCCTTGCTGAATGAGCAGTGAACTTGTTTTATTCGCTTCTCAGATTACACTCACAGGGCTTATGTTCTTAGTTATGTCAGCATTTCTTGGCTATGTAAGTAGTTCCATTGACCCTAATCTTGTTTAAGTACTTCTATATTCTCAAGGTGCTTACTTTTGTGAAGATAAAAGGTCATTTTTTGCAAGAAAAAGATAGCATGAGCTTATAATGATTATGCCTAATCCTAGTTGTTCATTCATTACTTTTCAAACTTCATATAGTTGTCATCTGCAGTTTAAACCTCAATCATCACTTTGAAATTGTGCTCTGCAAAAGCCACGAACTTGCTTTTTTGAAACTCTTGAGCTTCAATAGAATCAGATTATTGCATTTGGTGCAATATTCCCCAGCTTTACATGTATAGGATGCTAATCATTGGACTCGTGGATTGAAAGGGCTATATGTTTATTACCATAGAAGGAAGGGTAAAATAGGAGAATGAGCTAACTGAAAAGAAGGTAACTAATAGAATCTGTTATGTACAACCTCTAGAATTGAAGTTTTTCCTTGTGAGAATGATGCGACCTACTAATGCCTACAAATCTTATAGTGGTATTATCAGCAAAAGAGAGTTGCTCTTATAGGCTAGAGCAGAAGTTCATTGCATCAAAGAGACATATTGCTTTTTTAAGTGTCAACTATACTGGTTAATAGGTGCAATTAAAATATGATAATAAAGTAAAGAGAAATTTTTTGTTACAAGGCTAGTGTTGAAGGCAGAATCCAAGCCTAAGATTTTGTTATAAACAATTGAAATCTTTACCAACTAACCCAACAGACAGCTTAACATATTGTGGGAATTGCAAGTTTGACATTAGAAGTATGTAACGATGATAAACTTGAAAACTTATGGTACTCCATTGGTTGGCTGAATATGTGTTATAATAATCCTGCCAACGAGTCTGGTTTAGTGGGTGATTCTCTCCACTTGAAGAGTTATAGGTTATAGTATTTATAAAGGGTGCATAGAAGTATATAGGTTATAGGAGGGAGGTATTTATAGCTGTGTACTGATAATGAGCATGAGTTCTTGGTCTTTTGGTGTTATGCGTGTTTATATGATCGGGCAGCTCCATTGAGTGCTGGTATGGGTGACATTAAATGGATTGGATGCTAGGTCTATAGGGTTTGGTCACTTCCCCAGTGACCTAGGAGTAGGATGGTCAACTCATTGAATGAGTGATTTGAGTGGAGTGGTGCTGAGACAGCAGAACATTAATTGTTCAAGAGATTCTAGCCATGTTTGGGTGCCAAATACTCTGGTAATATTCTTGAATCCTGAGTATTTTGGTTGGGTTCTTCGATTTGCTTGAGTAGGCTTGGCTTGCTGAGTGGTCTTGTGGCTTAGCGTACAAGTGGGCAGGTAATCTGAATGGACTTTTGGAATGCATCCAATTTTGGCCATACCATAAGGTAATAGGACTCACCTTAATGAACTATTTGTTTGAGTTTAGGCACTTCAAAGTCACCGTTTTTATTCAACAATAGTGTGAGAGAAAGGTTATATTATGCACCTATGTTGGCAGATTGATTTATAGAAATCTTTTTATAGAAGCCTGATTAAAATGCAAGACGGCAACTATTATTTTAAGAATAAGAAATAATAAACATGCGGTTCAATGGGTTATCTGACTAGGATGTGTTGACTTTATCTAAGTTATGCTGAGTATCATAGGATTTGTGAAAGATAGTGTTGGAAATCATAACCGGAAAGAAATCAAAGTGGATGTTGGAAATCATAACTGGAAAGAAATCAAAGTGGCTAATTTTAGGGGATTAGTTGACTAATTTTACTGTAAATAGCCTTGACAGATTGTAATTTGGCAGGATTTTTGTAGGTGAATTTATTATGTAATTTAGTTTCCTTTTTTAGATGATTATAAAGGCTGGATGTAGCCTATTTATACTATGTAATTTCACATAAGCAAAATAGAATTATCTTTGAATATCATTTATCTTCATGGTATCAAAGCCAAAAAGGGTTTTGTGAGTGTGAGTGATCATAACCAGCCATGGACAATAGCAAGAAGACAAATGTTTCTGCTGCGGTCTCTTCTTCTTCTTCTATTTCTCCGGCTATCACTCAATCTTACCGTGATAATACCACCCTTCAAATAACCCGCATAAACTGAATGGAAAAAATTTCCTTCAGTGGTCTCAATCCGTCTAGATGGTGATTCGGGGAAGAGGCAAGATAGGTTACATCAATGGAGATTTTGGAAAACCCAGCCATGATGATCCAGGATATGCGGCTTGGGAGTCCAACAACTCCATTGTTATAGCATGACTAATAAACTCAATGGAACCGAGTATTAGCCATAATTATTTGTTCTTTAAAACAGCAAAAGCAATATGGGATGCTGTCAAAGAAAACTACTATGACTTTGAGAACACTTCTCAAATTTTCGAGATTAAGATTGGCTGAAAGAGTTCTTGCAAGAGAAACTAGATGTCACGGGCTACTACAACTCATTGAAGGCTTTATGGCAGGAGCTTGATCTTTTCTATAAAGCTGATTGGGGAGAACTTAAAGACCACGTGAAGTTCAAGGCTCACCTCGACAAGGAGCGGCTTTATGAATTTCTTGCAGGACTCAATCGCGATCTCGATGAAGTAAGAGGAACGATTTTGGTTCGAAAGCCCTTGCCTGCAATTGGAGAAGCTTTTGCAGAAGTGAGACGGGAAGAAAATAGACGGGGCGTGATGCTTGGCGACTCAAAGGACCAAAATCCAGCAACCAACCAGGTTACAGCGGCTGGGGAGCGACCAGTGGAGACAACAACCCTAGCAGTAAACAAAACAGGAAGTTTTCAAGGTAATAGAAACCCAAATAAGCCAGGAGAGAGATCATGGTGTAATCACTGCAACAAGCAAGGACATACCAGAGAGAATTGCTTTCACATCCATGGATTCCCATAGAACTGGAAGTCTCGGGGACCTAAAGACAAGAGAGCTCTCCACACTGTCTCCGAAGGACATCTTGCTTTAGAAGACCCGAACAAAGACAAAGGATTAAATGTTGTCCTGACCAAGACCCAACTGGAGGCTCTCCATCGAATCCTCAACCAAGCACAGACACCGAATTCCTCCACCAAGGCATATACTGCAACCTACAAAGGTACTGCTCTACATACTAAGTCTCAACCTAATTGGATCCTCGATTTGGGTGCAACAGATCATATGACAGGTAACGCTTCCTTGTTCTACACTTACACCCCATGCAATGATAGAACTCGGGTTCAGATAGCAGATGGGTCGTATTCCATGGTGGCAGGAAAAGGGTCAATTCAACTAAATGATGATTTGACATTTCACTTAGTTCTTTATGTTCCACAGTTATCTTGTAATATGGTTTCTATTAGTAAACTAACCCAAGAAAAAAACTTTCTGGCTAAGTTCACTTCCACTTGTTGTGAAATACAGGAGCAAACCTCGGGGAAGACGATTGGGAGTGCTAGAGAGGAGGATGGACTCTACCACTTTGTGAACAAGGCATCTCAAAGTAAACCAGTAACTACAAGTAATTGTATGACTACTACTGCTTCCAATAATGATGTAATAATGTGGCACCATAGGTTAGGCCATCCAAATTTCCACTATCTTAAACATTTGCTTCCTGAATTGTTTCTGAATAAAGACCCTAGCAATTTTTTGTGTGACATCTGTCAGTTTGCAAAACACACACGTGTTCCTTATCCCATTAAGCCCTATGTTGAATCTCGTCCCTTTGCTCTAATCCACAGTGATATATGGGGTGCATCTCGTGTTAAGAATTTTATTTTTGGAACTCGATGATTTATTACATTTATAGATGATCACACGAGAGTTTGCTGGGTATACTTGTTGAAAGAAAAGTCGGAGGCAACAAAATTTTTTCAATCCTTTCAGTCCATGATAAAAAATCAGTTTCAAACCTCCATACAAGTTCTTAGAACTGACAATGGTCGGGAATATTTCAATACTATTCTAAGCTAACACCTAGCTCAACAGGAGATTATACACCAAAGTTCCTGCCCAGATATACCTCAACAAAATGGAGTTTCAGAAAGAAAAAATCGTCACCTTTTGGAGGTAGCTAGAGCACTTATGTTCACGATGCTCGTGCCTAAGTATCTCTGGGGAGAAGCAGTTTTGATTGCATCTTACCTTATTAATCGGATGCCTTCCAGAGTCCTAAAATTCAAAATCCCACTTTCTGTTCTTCAAACCACCTATCCTCATTTTTACTCATTATCTTCACTCCCCTTAAAGGTCTTTGGATGCTCAGTCTTTGTTCATAACACAAAACCCAATCTCTCCAAACTTGATCCTCGCTCCACTAAATGTGTTTTCATTGGGTACTCCTCAACTCAAAAGGGATACAAATGTTACTCGCCAAGACTAAAACGTGTATTTGTCTCACGAGATGTCACATTCTTTGAAACAGAACCATTCTTTCCATCGACCCATCTTCAGGGGGAGAATTTGAGTGAAGAAGAATCATGGGATTCAATCGTGTCTGATCAAACCAAAAATATATCCGAACAGAATTCCCAAACCCCGTCCGCACCGCAAGCTGAACAGCTAACCCTCATCTCTGAACCTCTAGAACCTATGGTTCCCATATTACAACATGACTTAGAACAGATTCCTAGCAGGTTAGATCATCCGAACTTACAGGTTTATTCGAGAGGACAATGTTCACAAGGTGTGGATACATCTAAGACTCTACCCTCTCAAGAGGTTGACTCGGGGGATAGCTCCAGACTAGAAGATACAACCCAACCAGAAATGGTGGATTCAACAATTGCTGTCCAACCTGAGTCACATATTGAGCCAGATGCCCTGCCAATAGCTTGGAGGAAAGGGGTGAGATCTTGTACTCTTCATCCAATCTTATGATATGACAGAATTCCCAAACCCCGTCCTCACCACAAGCTGAACAGATAACCCTCATCTCTAAACCTGTAGAACCTATGGTTCCCATATTACAACATGACTTGGAACAGATTCCTAGCAAGTTAGATCATCCGAACTTGCAGGTTTATTCGAGAGGACAATGTTCACAAGGTGTGGATACATCTAAGACTCTACCCTCTCAAGAGGTTGACCCGGGGGATAGCTCCAGACCAGAAGATACAACCCAACTAGAAATGGTGGATTCAGCAATTTCTGTCCAACCTGAGTCACATATTGAGCCAGATGACTTGCCAATAGCTTGGAGGAAAGGGGTGAGATCTTGTACTCTTCATCCAATCTCACGATATGTTTCATATGATCGCTTGTCTCCAAATTTTCGATGCTTTGTCACTAAAATGTCCAACATTGAGATCCCTATGTCAATAGAAGAGACACTGAAGATCCCAGAATGGAAGCAAGCTATTGAGGAAGAGATGAAAGCACTAATCAAGAATGAAACTTGGAAAATTGTTGACCTGCCTCAAGGAAAGAAACCAGTGGGCTGCAATGGGTTTTCACAGTCAAATACAAAGCTGATGGGAGTGTAGAAAGGTATAAAGCAAAATTAGTGGCGAAAGGGTTTACTCAGACTTATGAGGTTGACTACCAGGAGACTTTTGCTCTAGTTGCCAAACTCAATACAGTCAGAGTATTGCTTTCCCTTGCCGCAAACTTAGATTGGCCTCTACAACAACTCAATGTGAAAAATGCATTTCTGAACGGCGAACTACACGAGGAAGTTTACATGAGTGTTCCGCCAGGTTTTGAAGCAGACAGTAAGAAGGTGTGTCACTTAAAAAAATTCCTTTATGGACTAAAACAGTCACCAAGAGCGTGGTTTGGTAGATTTACGAAGGCCATAGAAAAACAAGGATATCATCAAGCTCAAACTGATCACACCTTGTTTATTAAACACGGTAAGGATGGTAAACTCACAGCCTTGATAGTCTATGTCGATGACATCATAGTGACTGGAAGTAATGATGAGGAAATGAAGACATTGAAAAGGTACTTCAGTGAAGAGTTCGAGTTAAAAGATTTAGGTGTCCTAAGGTATTTCTTGGGAATGGAGGTGGCAAGGAATAGAACAGAGATCTTTATATCTCAAAGAAAATATATACTTGATCTCTTACAAGAAACTGAGATGTTAGGGTGTAGGCCAGCTGATACTCCAATGGAACCCAATCTCAAATTGGGATGTGGAGAAGAAGATGAAAGTGTCGTAAGGGGAGGTACCAGAGACTAGTTGGAAGACTAATCTACCTCTCGCACACACGACCTGACATTGCATTTCTAGTTAGCGTAGTCAGCCAATTTATGCACCAACCAAAAAGGTGTCACATGGAAGCCATCTACAGGATTCTTCGATACCTAAAAGGGACACCAGGAAAAGGTCTATTATTCAGGAAAAATGAGAAAAGGCAGGTTGAGGTCTATACTGATGCAGATTGGGCGGGATCAGTTACAGATAGAAGATCTACTTCGGGCTATTGTACTCAAGTCTGCGGGAATCTTGTAACATGGAGAAGTAAAAAGCAGGCTGTGGTTGCTTGTAGTATTGCTGAAGCTGAATTCCGAGCGGTCGCTCATGGGGTATGCGAAGGAATATGGTTGACTAGATTGTTGGAAGAACTAAGAGTTCCTTACGAAGAGCCTATGAAGCTTTATTGTGATAACAAAGCAGCCATCAATATAGCCCATAATCCAGTTCATCATGACAGAACAAAGCATGTAGAAATTAATAGACAGTTCATCAAGGAGAAGATTGAGAATGAGAGTGTGTGTATGGTCTACGTACCCACTAAACAACAAGTTGCAGATATGCTGACAAAAAGTCTACCGAAATGTATGTTTGTAGAAATATTAAACAAGTTGAGCTTGATTAACATCTACGCTCAACTTGAGGGGGAGTGTTGGAAATCATAACCGGAAAGAAATCAAGGTGGCTGATTTTAGGGGATTAGTTGACTAATTCTTGTTACTGTAAATAGCCTTGATAGATTGTAATTTGGCAGGATTTTTTGTAGGTGAATTTATTCTGTAATTTAGTTTCCTTTTTTAAATGATTGTAAAGGCTGGATGTAACCTATTTATACTCTGTAATTTCACAGAAGCAAAATAGAATTATCTTTGAATCTCATTTATCTTCGGATAGCATTAGTTTTGACATGAAATTTTGTAGTATTTGCTTTGCACTAAACTGCAACACTCATTTTCTTGTAGTTTTTCATTTCTTACTCTCCTTATCACCATGAGTTGATTCTTTTCTCTTTCTTTTATAGATTTACTCTCCTCGACTAGACACAGCCCCACCAAGATGGGTCCACCTTGCACATGGACTGCTTCTTTTCTTATATCAGGTTTGATTTAAGTGCTCTTGTAAGTTTAGAATTAATTTGACTTCTGCTGTCATCATTGCTTTATAATTTCCTTGTGAAATGCTAAGGAACAAGGTATATATCCATGGGAGGTTTCCTGCAACCAATGTTTGGGATGAATGAGAATTATTGATCCAATTTAATGAAATAGGGCAGATAATTGAATTTTTTTTTTCATTATCAGCAACTTGTCATCGTGATGTATGTATAACCTAGGTGTTCAATCCAAAACAGCTGCATGAAAGTAGAGGTTGTTAATTAGATCTAGGGCAATTATGCATGTAGTAACTTTCCCTATATTACTTATATTATATATAAAGCAAGACATATTACATTTGTTTACAATTGTATTATTATGAACTGAAATTTATAAGGCTAGTTGATGGAACAGTGGCATAATTGCTAGTTTATTTTTATTCTGCACGGATATGTATGCTAAACTCAAATTTGAAGTGGGAAATACAGAATTTCAATAATTTTGTAAGGATACAAACATACGCACACGTTTGTGTATGCATGCATATATACATATATACATACATACATATATATATATACATACATATATATATATACATACATATATATATACATACATATATACATACATACATACATACATACATACATATATATATACATACATATATATATATATATATACATATCTGTATGTCTATATGTAATATATATATATATTATATGTGTATATATATATATATATATATATATATATATATATATATATATATATATGTATGTATGTCTATATGTAATATATTTATTTATATGACTATTATTTTTCTGTGTTTGACCTTCTACTACTTCTTATTGCTTGTATTACGCGTTTCCCTTTCAGATTTCGATCATTAAGATATATTTGATATACTAATCATGAAAAATGACAAAAAGAACCTACCAAATCCAGTTTTTCCTATCTTCTGCCTTGATACTAATGATCTTTGCTAATAAAGTCAATAGAAACTAGCATATGTAAGAACAGTCTGGAGTTCAAGTTACGGTTTGAAAGATCTCCTAAATGATGAATGATCTACATTTTTCTTTAAATATAGGATGTGCATGCTAAATTTTGTTTCAGGCTGCCAACGAAGTAGTTGTAAATTCATTTTTCCTGTATGTGACTGGCTTTATTTGAAGCTGCAAATTTGATTCGGCATTTTAGCTCTTTTTCCCCATGTAACTAATTCCATTTTGCTATTATTATACGCTTCAATCATTTCATTCCAGACTTTCGATGCTGTAGATGGTAAACAGGCAAGGCGGACCAATTCATCCAGTCCGCTGGGAGAACTTTTTGATCATGGTATTTTGTTTCTCCACAATGTTTATGTTACTATCCCATGCATGTTCAACGTCTATTGATCACTTGAATGCTGATCATTGCAGGTTGTGATGCGTTGACATGCGCTGTATGTAATTTTTGTTGTCTTCTCATGTTGATGAATATTTTTGATGCTTCAGTTATCCCACGATATTGTTTTCATGCTGTTTACCAGTTTGAAGCCTTAGCTTTTGGAAGCACTGCCATGTGTGGAAGAACTACCTTTTGGTTTTGGGTTATAGCGGCTGTCCCATTTTATTTTGCGACATGGGAACAGTATGCTTTCCTTGTACTCTATTTTAATACATCATCTTATGATAGATGCAGTTATTGGTTATTACTGTACTTTTTGTTTATCCAAGGATTAAAGACTCAGTCCAATACACTAAACCAGTACAGTACTGGTCTGATAAGATGAGGAGGTAGCGGCAGCAGAAAGAGAAGTAAGAATATGAAGAGGAAGAAGAGGAGGAAGGAGGAGGAGGGGAGAAGGAGGAGAGGGAGAAGGAAAGGAGTGCATTGAAGCTCGCTTAATGCGAGCTGCAAGCAGGAGGCAGAGGCAGCCTCCTTTTTCTCCCTTCCTCTTCTTCTTTTCTTCCTCTACCGGAGGCAGAGGCGGAGGTAGAGGTGAGTTGCAGCGGCCCTCCTTTCTTCCTCCTTCCGCCTCCTCCTTCCTCCCTTTTTTTTTCTTCTTCTTCCGCACTGCTTCTTCTATTTGTTTCAAAACATTTCGTGTACCGGTCTAGACCGGTACGAACCATCCATAACTCCTAGTGTTTTGAACCTCATATTTATCTCACTCTGTAGTCTATATCGCATTACTTGTTTGACCTATAACTGCTACCTATTAGTGAATGTTTTAATCATTGTATTTTCTTGGACTCATTTTCCTGCCTGTTCTGATCTTTAAGGCTACGAGCTTATGTTATTTTAAGTATTGCAAGTCAACTTTCTTGTTTTACTATTGGAAGCTGACGCACTATAAGCTACCACATGGTTGATGGGTTTTAAAAATTGATCTATACCACTTGGTATGTATGGTACCATGTGCCGAAGACACTTAGGGTTTTAAAAATCAATATATAGCTTGGTATAGGTGGTGCATATTGATCTAAATCTGGACAGTATAGGATACAGGTTTGTTACCGATTGGTTATATATATACACACACATTACACAGACATATACACTGTCATGAACCAAAATTTAAAACCATCGTTCAGCTAGTATTCTTCTGTAAGCGAAAGTACAACAATAGTGTTGTAGGAGAATAAAAGAAAATTATAATGTCACAAATTTCTTGTGGTGAAAAAGAAAGCCGCCAATATTCCTCTCTACTTATTTGGCCCCTGATCTGTAATCTGTTTATCTTAATTGTAGGCTTGAACAAAAGAACTACGTGTCGCCTTGTTTTTACTCTTCTCAGATCTAATTTGTATGGATGTGCACAATGAGTTCATCTTGTTTAAATATTGACAGTATTTCCTGCTTTATAGTATATAAACACCAGAAAAATATGTTGCCCGCTTGTTACACCACTCGGTTTACTATTGTATTAGCTATATCATCATTGGATGCAGCACTTATTCACAATCTGAAAACAAATAGCACTTTATAATAACGAACTAGAATAGTATAACTTAGTTCATGAGCATATGAAATGTAAACAATTCTGCATATTTGTCACACGTGTATAATATTTCATAATCTAACCACATAACTTGATTATACAAACTAATATAATATGTAGGAAATTACTCTTTGACAAAAAAAAAGAGTTCTCAGAAAGAATCTACTAATTCTGATCCTCACATGTTGAAATTTAAAAAGGAAGAAAAAGAAGCAACAAAAAATGTCACTATATGCAATACTTTCGAATAATAAGTAAAAATATAATTTGTTTAAGAATAACCATATAAAAACATTTAAGAAATTTTTTTTTCAATTTAACTTTCAGATTCTAACACACTTCTCTTTTCATTTCAAATTTCATGATTTATTTTCAAGGTGCTTGGATCCACCTCGGGTTTTGAAATGACACTAGCAGTAGGTCGTCGTATCCTTTGACACACTAGATTCACCTTGGATGTTGCCTTAATACAATCATACCAATCATACCATACAAGACCATTCAAAATTCTCATAGGTAAACTATACAATATCCTAATGCCTCACCAGGCTATACTAACACCCTATCTGGTGTTTAGAGGAGGCCATTCATAGTTACATTTCTCTAACTTCCAATGTCAATCACAAGTTATATATTTCAACATAGTTTGCAATACAGTAACCTCAATATTACAAAAATAGTAGTGTTGTGCAGGAAACGTTCATTTTAACTCTTGCTATCCAAAGCTGTGTAAATTTAAGTAGCCACAAGCTGTCCGTAACCATATAGAAATTTCATCTTTATGTTGATACAAGTTTGAGAACATTCTACTTATTGTTTTCCATTTTGGTACAATAATTTTCAATGCTTTGTGCTGTCCAATTTCGGATAGAATCCTAGACACTGGGCAGCATTTGCGATCGACTTCCAGCCATATTGTCATATTAGTTTGGACAGAAAACTCATCTTACTTTTATCCACTTTTGGAGAACACTCGCAGCTTCCATTGCCTTCCAAAATTGGGCCGTAATCAAAACCTTCTTGCTATTCAAAACAGGGTAGCATCCTTAGCTTCCTTGCTGTAGCAATTCATATATTTTGTTATCCAAAAGTAGGGTATCTGATAGAACCTCAGCCGTCACCGGCGAGAAATCATGCAAAGCATACCCTAATACGAGAATACAAAATACTTGGACCCCCTAACTCTAACTCTAGGCCCTTATTTATAAAATTTCACTACTTACCGAACCGGGTATGACATACCAATCCGGATCCGCTTTATTAATAACCTACTAACAATATTGGGCCCGTAACAATTGCCTCTCTCTAACTAGCCTTAGCCTTGACAAGGCTGTAAACTTTATCTTGAGCTTTCTCCAGGATCCCAAATTGCTTGATAAGTTGTTGAATCAGAAACACCAAACATTGCAGTCTCAAGCTTGACAGTTTCATTTGCTTGATTAACTACTTGTTTGTCAAGTATTAATTCTTCTTCTTGCTTGTGCTCGACAATTTTAACTTCTAGCTCCCTAGTTTTTTCAGAAGTTTCAATAGCTGAAGTAGAAGTGATGCAAACACCTGAGACTAGTTTACAAACCTCGGTTACCACTTCTTCTTTATTGTCTTCAATTTTAGAATTTTTTTCTCTCGTTTCCTCAATAGCTCCAATAGCTGGAATATCAGTATTCATACCAATTTTGTTTGAGGCTACTGATGGATCTTCAACTTCAATTGGTGTATCTTGTTTCTCATGTATGACTTCAACTTTTGATTGTGTGGTCCCATGGGTACTTGCATTTGCCAGAGGTTCAGGCAATTCGATGCTAAGCACATCTTCTTTTACTGTTTCTCTAATATCCGCGTGAATCTTTTCTGCACTATCAAATGTATTATCATTACCATTAACCATCTCTGGTAAAATATCTTTTTCTTCCTCAATTGATACTTGAATAGTTTGACCCGTAGCATCCGCTTCAGTTGTCTGATTCAATACCCGTTTCTCAATTACCATTTCAGGTTCTGGTTTACCATATGTGACTATACCTTCTAGTTCGGTAGCTTCTTCAATGCCGACTACATCTTCATAGTAGCTTTCATCAAGGACTGTAGTTGTATAAAAATTACTAAATCTTTGTATTATCTCTTGTTTCAACCCTCCCAAAGAAAGATTGAGAATCTGTCGTTTTAATCTTCGAATCCAATTGCATGCTTGTCCCTCTATACGAATAAATGCCATGAGAAATTTATAGTCGTTCGGCGTGTCTTTAATGTCAAAATAATATTCAGCTTGAGCAATCCAACCTACTGGATTAGTTCCGTCAAATCCTTGTAATTCCATGCGAATACGAATCTATCACCTATTTTCCATATTACTTTGGCTCTGAGATGTAGTCTTCATGATCTCGCTCGAGGTTGGATAAGTCTGCCCATCCATAATCACATCCACACCCTCTTTTATTTTCTTCTTTACAACCAACTCTCCCAACATTGCTTTCATCTCATCTAAAACATCAGACGGTGATTCATCTCCACATAACGTTGAGCAACCTCACTTTTCATCATCTTCTCTTATAACTCCTATCTCGCTTTTTTTTTTCCAACCCTAATCTACATATACCGCATATGTGCGGCAGACAAAGTGCCACATATCCTTCCTCTTCCTCTCTAGGTCGTTGCAATGACGTTGCTACAGTATTGTGCTATAGTACTTTTACTATAGTAATATCGTCCAGTACTTTGCTATAGTACCACCACGTAGTGTTTGCTACAGTACCTTCATGCAGTGTCGTCGCTGAAGTCGCCACTTCCGGAATCAAAGTCATCGCGCGTCCAGACCTTAGCAATGGTTGTCCTACGTTCACCTCCTCCCTAGGGTTTCGATTGACTCTTCCTTAGGGTTTCTTTGTCAGTTTGATCAACAATAATAGATCCGCCGTTCAGATCTACTACCAACAACAGAATCTCTTCCACCTTTATCTGTCGCTGGACCATCGGTTCCCCAGCGATCGATCCGGCAAGTCGGACCAATTGATAGAACCTCAGCCATGACCGGCGAGAAATCATGCAAAGTATACCCTAATACAAGAATACAAAATACTTGGACTCCCTAACTCTAACCATAGGCTCTTATTTATAGAACTTCACTACTTAACGAACCGGGTATGACATATCAAACTGAATCCGCTTTATTAATAACCTACAAACAATAAGTAGGGTATCACAGTACACTCTGTCCCAACTTGGACAAAGGTCTTTTCTCCTCAAATAGGACATGGAATCATGGAGCAATCATTGAATCACAACATCAAGCATGTGTTCATACACAAAACACTTATCAAGCCAAGTAAGTTTAAGTTGAAAACCATCCATTGACATCAAAAGAATACCCAGGAAACTTCAGCATGGGGCTGCTAAATAGGAATTAGTACGACCAGTTTGTGCTAAATAGGAATTAGTGCATGTATATATAAAATGTGTACAAGACAAGCTGATATTTAAAATCATGAATAGAAATAAGCCAACCGTCAAAAGATTCTTTTTAAAGATCAATAAACCTCACAATTTCTTCATATACAATCCAATGTTGAAAATGATCATAAATGTTAGCATCAAATGTATTCGACCCTTTTAGTTTATTATAGAAAACTCAGATTTTAGTCCAGAAAAGATGAAATTTCCTTCTCTTTTTTCTTACCAGAAAATTCACCGGAGACAGCTGAATCCTCTCCTTCATTGCTTCACAAGTCTACTCTCCCTCCTTTTTGCAGCCACAGTAGCCCAAGGAAAACCATTGTTGTCAGCCGGAGAGGGAAAGAAAAGAGTGGGATAGATGGGAGTAGGCGGCTGGAAATAACTCCAACCACCCTTCAGTAGGCAAGGCATTTGCACTAAATTTCTGCCACTAACCTTTCTTAATAAATTCATATTAAGATTCAAAATTTATTCTCCTAATTAGATCACCAATTGTCACATTTACTCTCTAGTCTATACAATTTTAAATTACAGCTAAGTGCCTGCATATCACAGCTTGGTCTCCACGTAAAATTAACATGTTATGTTAATAGATCACAAAATTTTTGGACCACAAGAAAGTAAGTTTGCAGGTATGTTATATGTATATTGTGAAATCTGTTGTGGGGCTGAAGATTTAATTGGGTTTTTGATACTAAGCGTGAGGTCAACTGATGACTGCCATTTACAGTGGTGATTAATTTGTGCACTTTAAGGCTGTTTCTTTACTTTTTTTTTCATTCTTTTGCTATATTATTCTATTTGACAAACTTTTGGTTCCTTTGATGTGTTCTTAAACATGATTCTTTTAATCTATCTGAAGATTTAATTGGGTTTTGTATAGTAAGCGTGAGGTCAGCTGATGCTTGACCATTTACAGTGGTGATTAATTTGTACACTTTAAAGGCTGTTTCTTTACTCCTTTTTTTTCATTCTTTTGCTATTTATTCTATTTGACAAACTTTTGATTCCTTTGATGTGTTGTTAAACATGATTCTTTTAATCTATCTGATGATACAACCTGTGTTTGATACAGCTTCTTTACGAATACACTTATTCTTCCAATAATTAACGGACCTACTGAAGGCCTAATGTTGATATATGTTTGTCACTGGCTTACATTCTTTCTGGGTATGCAGACTTAAAAGCTTTCTTGTTACTGTTACTTTTTCAATAATTGCATTCCCCATTTTTTCCAAGAAACAACTCTCTATGAAGTCATATAATTCTATTTTCAGCTTTCATGAGTTTCTGTTATGTTTTCTTTTTTCAGGAGCTGAGTGGTGGGCACAGGATTTCAGGAAATCTATCCCTTTCGTAGACTGGGTGCCAGTTGCTAAAGGTAAGTTGAAAGCAATTGTGGCCGTCTGTTGGAAGCTTTAGCAAATATCTTATATTGATTTATGTATTGGATGCCCAATCATTGATTGGACTGAGGCGAATTAATTGCATAGTTCTATTTGATCATTCGTAAGTTGTATTTTCATCCATGCGATTTTTTATAGTTACTTTCCTAATAACTATTTGTATTTGTGCTATCCTTTTTATGACTAATTTTAAACAAGCATCATATATTATATATTGTAAGCATCTTGTGAAATTTAAGGACTATATGCCATATTCATAAAAAAAAGAATGTGATGATCGTCTATAGTTTATAAAGTATAAACTACTATCTAAAACACATTCTTTCAGTTAAATGCTGATGATTTACTGAAATGTCTCACTATATGGTCTATAGCCTTGCCTTCTTAAGTAACAAACTCTTCTTTGTTCCAGAGATTCCAACCTATGGAGTAGTGTTGTTCATTATGATCGTTTCTGCTGTAATCCCAACTATTAGTTCCAAGTAAGTTTCTTTACTAGCTCTTGTAGTAAACTTGCTAAAGATATTGATGTTAATATTTCTTCACTACGGGAGACTTCACTCTTTACTGTATATGATCTACAATATTCAAATTGAGCTCCGATAAATTACAATCTGATTTCATCTTTCCTACCATTTGTATAAAGCCAACATTGTAATTTTTTGTTGGCACAAGTTCTCTATAGCGTGTTCAAGGATCTGTTAAAGTTTAATTTGAAGAAAAAACTAATAAAAAGCAATATTGGAGTAAAAGAGTAACAAAAGATGACATATATCCAGCTACTAAACGCAAAATTTTGACTCTTACTACTGATAGCTACATATTTAGAAAATGGGACTACAAATCTGATGTAGCATGGGTCCAGGGTCTGGTTTGCGCTACAAAGGTTGCTAAAACTAAAACAAAACTGACACAAAAACTATTTGAGCAATAAAACAAAAGTAAACAGTAGAATAGCATTACCACAATATGTAAATGACAGAAAACTGAAGCTTATGGCGGGAGCTGTGAAATGTTTTATTTGAAAGAACAAACCGAAGCACATCCTTGCTCCAGGCATGAGACCCTTAGTCAATCTAACGAGGCTTAATAATCCAATTGCCTGATTTAATTGCAAGTGTCCGTGTGGGTTAGAGACAAATCTTTCAAAATGCTAGTGTTCTGTTGTAACTTGGAGTCTTTATAATTGCTCTTCTAGTTCTTCTATTTTTGTTAGCTAAACAATTTAATAGAGTATTATAGACCATTTCCATAGTTCCACAAGGCTTTGCTTGCATTGAGTGGTCAATGCTCGAAGAATTACACACCAAACATGTAACTTTCGTATTGACTTGTTTCCTATGATTTTCCAATTTATGCAAGATTTAGGATTATTGTTAAGGCAAATACATTCTTTTAAGATCTCATGAGATGCCCTAACTTGATGTTTGTCAATTAGTATATAGGTCAAATTGAAAAGAACATACTCTCAAGCATAGTTTCAAAAACAACCAGTGTGTACCGGTCTCAATATGGATACATAATTGGTACCATGCATATAAGTATATATATAATATTTAATTAAAATTGTCCGGTACCACTGGTACTTGGGTCTGCATGGACTTATATATATTGGTCCATACACTGGTATGAGCTAATATTTAAAATTATATTCTCATGCAAAGTATAGAAAATCCTATAAATCAGTCCATACCACTCGGCAGGGCATCAGTACTTAGCACGATGACGGGTACTACGTATTAGTCTAGATGTATTAGTTCGAGATAAAGACTAGTACACAAATATAAGTTGAGATTTTAAACCTTGCCCTCAAGTTGGATAGCAAGGAAAAAATATTTCATATGTTATTTGGCCAAAGTGCTAACTAACGAAATTATGTTAATGTCCAGAAGAATTAATGTACTATTTATTCTAATGTAAAGCCCAGCGGACAAACTTGAGTATGCAATTCATCCTAAAAGATAATCTGATGCACAGTGGTACAACATGAACATCTATGTAGCCGTGAAAGAAACTTTTCTTAAACCATGCCAATCTATTAGTGTACATTATACTCTAATTACCGCCTCTTGTACTCTCATTTTTATCGTTTATATTGTGACTATTTGCGCTTTGCAGCATTAGCAATGTCCACAAGGTTGTCCAAGCAAGAAAAGGAAGCATGTTGCTAGCACTAGCGATGGTAAGTTCTACATGCAAAGTGCATGATTCTACGTTCTGATTTCTCAGATTCTTTATTGAACTTAATTTTTATCTCTTCCAGTTGTTTCCTTTTGGTGTGCTCATGGCTGGAATTCTTGTCTGGTTTGGATACAATAAATCTTCAATAGTTGACTTCAGTCTTTGAATTGCAATTTTGTAAAATTGTTATTTACGTTTGCTCCTTTTATATGTACAGGTCCTACTTGTCCCCTTCAGATGTTATGGGTAATCACCCACATTTGCTTATAGTTGGAACTGGATTTGCATTTGGTTTTCTTGTGGTATGATGCCTCACCTCGGATTATAAATGAAATATCATTAGTGTCTAAGACATGGTTTTTAAATTTTAATTCGTACTAGTGTGCATCCAAACTCAGACGGGTTCATACTGGATGTACCAGTATTAGCTTAAGCCGTGTGTTGATGCCAAATAAATGTTACAGTATTCTTAGTGTTTTACATAGCTATTAGCAATAGCCTTGAGATAATGTTAAATATCAGTGCATTTCGAGCTGCACCAACAGAATTTTAGAATATGGTTACAATACTATTTTATAACCATACTAGTCATAGATATGTAACTATTGCGATTAAGGTTGAATATGATAGCCATTTTTCCTAATACATGGTGCAAATGAGTGGGTATGATAGAAAACCTTACTTTAAGCATGTAGTAACATATTCGGAAATGCTAACATAATAGGATATATAGTAAAGTTTGAAGCACTATAATCAATACTATCACATACAAGCATAGATTTATTAATAGGAAGAGATTTGAATGACCAAGAGATTGTATGTAGAGGAGTTTAGGCAACCAAAAATCACAACTAGAGTAGTCTCAATCAATGATTAAAATACCAGCCCGTATTGGATGGTAAGCTAGGTATGTATCTGTTTGAGCATGAAACAATATACAAATCAAAGGGATTCTAGTATTTTCATCGTTGCATAACCTATTAAAGAAATTTATTAGTGATACAGTTTCGAGTGTACTACTTAGCCATGATTAGTGCAGTGAACGAACACTATAAAGCATAGTCTCAACTTGTCATGATGCAAGCTTGGACTAATACAAACTTGGGTGTTGGCGTTACTTGTCTTATTGATGTTGATGGTACAAACACTAGTGCATTGGGTATAGACAGCACAAATGAGAGTCATGGTATATACTAGACAGAATCCAATGTAAATGAGAGCCAATTCTGCTATCTCAGTGACCAAGAGGTCGCATAAGCACAATCTTGGCGCTAAAGAGTTGAAAAAGTAGAAACTTAGGGATCAATGGTTGCAAGTCATAATCAAAATTAGTCAGGTACCAAAAGGTGGCCAGTGAAATATTTCAGTTGACCAAAAAAGGTCAAAATAGATATAATCTTATCAAAGCAACCAAGAGGTTGCAAATGGAGCAATCTAAGTGACTACAAGGCCGCAAATGCAAAGAATGATACGAAGTCACGACTAGAAGAACTATTGACCACAAAGAGGTACAGTAATTGGAGTTTGGACCATTACCCATACTAGTCAGTTGCATGGTACAATTACAGCAAAGGCTGCACATAAAGCCGTATTGTCTAATACATGTTTTCTAATACATATGTGATAGAATAAATATGGCAGATGGCCTTAATTTAGGCATGGATACCGAAATACTATACTGTAAAATGCTAACATAATAGGATGTGCTTGCAAATTATTTTTCTAATACAATGTATTTTTTTTGGGGAAAAATTTTGCCAACCAGTTTTGCTTGGAAATAGTTTTTCTTTGCTTGATAGTGTTCCCTTGCAAAAATCATTAAAAAGTTAGCATTATGAGATTTTCTTGAATGTTATGGCTTTGATTTAACAAATAGTAGATATACACCCATTGGAAATAATATATACCAAGGAACCAGTCTGAACCGGCCAGTTGTGCCGATTCGTGCTGGTCTAGCGGTGGTCTAGAACGAAACATGGGTTGAGCGGGCAAAGCAAGCGGGAGAAGGAGAATGAGAATAAGGAGAAGGAGAATAGGAGAGGAAGGAGGGGAGGAAGGAGAGTCTGGAGAGGAAGAGGGAAAAGAAGGGAAATAAAAAGAGCGCGGAAGTGCGTAGAGTGAGGGCAAGGGCGACGATGGATGTGAGCGTCTAGGTCTTCCTCTTCTTCTTTCTTTTTCTCTTCCTCTTCTTCCACCTCTTCTTCTTCTTCCACCTCTTCTTCTTCTTACTCTTTTTTTTTCTTCCTTTTGTTGCTTCTCCACCCGGTTCCCTAGACAGATATTTCAAACCTTGATATATACCAAATTAGTTTCTTACATTTATATTAGAATATTAATTTGTTTGATATTAATCATGCCGGAGATGATAATGTAGGAACTCATCGTAAGATTAAATCTGGAAGTGAGTTATCATAGCTATTTTCTTCCACCAAAATGTATATCTAAATATAGTAGTGCAACAAATATGACACATAAGAGATGTTTATATCAAAATTTATTTAGAAACAGGAAAAGTTATGTTGCTATGAGTAACTTTCTTGCCTTTCTCAAGTACCAAAGTACTACTGTCACCTGCAGCTTTTGCATTGTGCAGATGAGGATGATTTTTATAAAGAAAATCAAAACGTATTAGTTTTTCTTTTGACATTTTAGTCTTTGAAACCTTGAATAACACTAGGCGTTTCTGCACTAAATTTTCTGATATAGTTCATATCATATGTTACCATATTGATAAATATAATTAATATCTAATACATGTCTGCTATGCTAACTTCTCTTAAACTTTAACATATATGTAAAACTGCTACTTGCAATGTCTCTTAATCTTTTTTATATCAACTGTTAATGTTTAAAGCAGAGAACAAAAGTTGTTACAGTAGCTAAATTCTTAAATCAACCAATAACATATAAGTCAAACAATCAGTTAGTGTTTTTGGCTAAAGTCTTGTTAGAATAAAAATTCACAATACCATAAATGTACTCTAGTCACATAAACTAATATCAAACAATATTGATTAAAGATTAGAAAGATCCATTCCGAAGCATATAGAAAGATTTCACTCTGAAGTATATGTAGACACTCTCGTAAGGAGTAATCTCCAAAGCAACACTGGGTAACGACGAAGCACTTGCATTGGCTGGTGGTGCGTAGATGGTGGGAGCACTAGCGGTGGAGACAATCCATGAACAGAAGCTACATAGATGGCAAAGAGTATGCGGCATGATTTGGCGGAGGGACTGGAGATGGTGGAAGCCCTGATTGGGAGACAATGTGACAGCAGAAACAATGACATGCAGAGATGAAGCAAATGGCAGAAACCCTTATGGCGAAATTGGTTGGGTAAGTGGCCAGATCTCACACCCTAAACAAATTACCAAAGGTCCTCACGACCAAGTCCTCACTGCATGGACATGGCCGGAAGCATCTCCTTTAATGTTCGTTGGCGTGTGCGTCGGAGCTTTAGTGTCTCACTCGCTTGGCTCAAAACAACATTTAAGGATTTAAAACAATATATTAAATAGTTGTGAATGAACATATGCACCATTCACATGCCTTGAAAGAATAATATAATACAATTACAATACATTTTAGAATATTCAAAAGAGTTTTAAAATTTTAAATAATGTTATAAAATATTCAACGATTCTGTCTTATGCACGAGCCAGTATCATAAAATCTAAGGCCCTGTTTTACACTGTAAAATATCTGTACGTGCAAGGAAGATATCAAGTTGCTTATTCGCTATATTTTGCGCTCCTTTTGTGATGTTTTCTTGGTCTAACTGCAATAGACGTGGAAACTTGTATATACAGTTAGTTACCTGTGTAAGCTGAGTATTCTGACTTGCCTTTTCCTTTGTAGTTGCATTATAATGCTTTCTCTCTTACTGTTCATGTCTTGAACTTCTTTTATGATGTTTTCTAGGTTTATTGCATTTCCTATTTTGGTTTACATGTAAACTTGTTTATATGCAGTTATTTACCTGTATAAACTGTGAATATTCTATCTCAGATTTGCCTTCCCCTTTGTAGTTGTAAAATCATGCTTTCTCTCTTATAGAATCTGAAAACAATTAACAGGGCAGGATGATTCTTGCACACCTTTGTGATGAATCCAAGGGCTTGAAGACTGGGATGTGCATGGTACAGACCAAATCTCTTAACCAGTGTTCTGCATGTCTTGTGATTCTTTCTCAAATTTCTGCTTGCTATGCACTACATAGCACCATTATAAATCTTGAGTGAATTTGATACTACAAATACTTGTTTGCTTATTCTGATAATTTGTCAACAGTCTCTGGTTTTCCTTCCTCTTGCTATTGCAAATGCTCTAACCGCCAAGCTCAATGATGGGTATGCCTGCAGAACATAACCAAATCTCCTGCGGTTAATTTCATTACTTATGCATTTTCTTCCTTTCTGCAGAGTTCCTCTAATTGATGAGTATGTTGTTCTTCTTGTGTATTGTTTGTTCACAGGTAATCTGCAATTTCCATCTTAAGATAGGTTGTAATGTATTTGTTATAAGGAATTTGCCCCTCACACAAAAACGACTTCGCGTGCATATCCATTTTGATCACCTTACATAATGGCCTTTACCGCCTTCTGATTATTTGCAATTGCATACTTTTTTTATTCCAACAAGCGGGGCTCTATCTACATTTTGCCACATCCGTCATCCACGAGATAACGACTGCGCTGGGCATTTACTGCTTCAGGTATGGAGTATTCTTACCATCGTTTGTTTGATTAAACATTTATAACTTTTCGAACCATGGCATTGTAATATCGCATTGCTCTCTTGTTTAATCTACAGGATAACCAGGAAGGAAGCTTGAGAAGGGGCGGGCTCAGATGCTATCCTTACTGTTCGATTCTTTGGCAGAATGTCTGGAGTTGATCAATTATTGCCACAAATTATTTAGTCTTGCCAGCAGAACGTCTTGAGGTTGACCAATTGTTGCAACACATTATTTTTTTCATGAAATATACAGGGGAAGAGATGGAAGGAAGACAAGGTTAGTGCAAGATGGAGAATAATATTTATCGATTTGAGCCTGTTGGTGTATTGAATTTTCACTATATCCTCTATTTTGGTCTTCGATGCTGCCCAAATGAGTTTTGCCAACGTGCAAGCATAAGCAATGTGCTAACTTTTTTATGCTGATTGTTACACAAATCATGAAAACAGTAGCATAAATGTTAAATATTGTTTAACAAAATATTAATCTCGTGAGACTCAACCAATTGATTAATACAATGGAGAATTTCAGAATCCGTTTCGATATTTAACCTTCTGATGGAAGATTGAGCTGGCGAACTGCAACATTACTCCTCGACTATTCAAAACCTCTTTTTTAGTTACGCTGTGTTTTCTTACTTCAAAAAGAAGAGTGTAAAATGAATTTAGTAGATTTTACTATTAAATTTAATGTGTTTTTTTTTTTGCTGTGGATTTTGTCAAGGATCTTAGTGTCTCCTTAGAGAAATTTGATCCAAACTCAGAAAAAACACTTGCTTCACCATTTACCAAATGCTGTGGCTAAGGAGGGAAATACCAGGAGATAGGGGAAATGCTTGTGGAAACTAAAGCAGCAAAGAATTCAAAGGAAAGGCTTGAGCGAAGATTTTCGGATTGCAACGTGAGGTCTCCGTTGCATAATAGGACACCCGACTCAGATCAGGTCAGATTCGAGTGAGTACCCAACTGACCTGTTGCTGAGAGCCAAGCACCAGAATTACTCTATAATTAAAGAGGACAAATCGCCGAAGAATTCAATAACACGCCTCCTTCTACTTTTACGTGCTTGGCTTTGATCCTCAAAAGCAAAACTGATGATCAACCCAACAAGATTCCATCAGTTGACTGTTGACAGAATTCGTCCAATTGGCTTCTCCTATCAATCTTGCATCGAGAAGTGCAACGACCAAGGCTTTGAAAGACGAGCCAAATGGGCCCTAATTCCTCCGAGCCCAAGTCTTCTTTTGGACCCAATGACATCCACACACAAAAAGAAAGCCTTAAATTTTATCCCGTCACACGAAAAGGACAACAGACGCCATCGAAGGCTCCAAAAAGGAAATTGAGGCTGAGCGAAGGAAGAAATTGGAATTCAGGTTTTAGGTAGGTAGGCCTTCACATCCGACCCAACTTCCCCAAGAACCGCATAATTTGTTTGTAGGTCGTCCCCCCACGTGAACACAGCTGGGGACATTCCTTCTCCCCCGCATAATCAATCATGCCACACCTACATTCAATACACCAACGGAAAAATTTGAAAACCCCCACATTAGTTACTCATATATGTAGAGAAAATTTTCTAGTAATGCCGAGCGAAAGAAATATGTACCGTAGATACTGTCTTAAAATTTGTGCAAATCCCCGCAACATTTTGATGGGTGAGTGTGACACGTATTTTAAAATATTATATATGGTGAGATTTGTCTCCGCCGAAGATTCCTACGCGACGATCTCGTCTAGGAAAAATTTTCTTAATCTTGACCGATGTATACGAGATTTATTTCAAAAGTATGTTTAATAAAAAAAATTATAATATTTAAAATGAATTGAAAATCTACGTCCCAAAACGAAGATAGAAATTTTTTTTTTACCATATGGGATTTAAAAAAAGGAGTAAAATTTGCGCTATTTTATAATTCATCAAATCAAATATGGCAAATTTTCAAAATTTTACTAAAACAGAAGACAAAATTATAAGTTATAGCTCGTCCATGATTTAAGGACCAATTTGGAGTAACTGGCCCATTCATATATTGTCTTTAAGATTATTATTCTTATTTTTATTAATTGCTTATTGCTCTGCCTTTATTTTTTATTGTTTTCATTTGAATCGTAAATATCCAAAAAAAAGACGCCCTCTTTTTTACTTTTTTCCTTCACTTGATCGCTTCACTTGCTATATAGTTAAAAAGAACCATACAGAAAGAAACGTAGAGCTCTCATTCGACCTGCCCTTCTCTCTCCCTGTTTTGGACCACAGAACGCAGCAAGGGATCAACGGCACCCGGGGCTTCTGATATTTCCTGGACCTATCCCATCGCCGGAGCCGGCCAATGGTGAGCCCGACGTCCGACGACGACGAGGAGGATTTCGCCTTCGACCTCCACAGCCAGCGCTGCGGCAGCTACAGCCCCAGCGCCGATGTCAGCGAATCCGACGCCTCTAGCTGCCTCTCCGGCCGCAGTGCTCCAGCCGCTGCCCCCTCCGCCGTTGGGGCTTCCAGCTCCTTCGCCTCCTCGCCGCTCGCCCCCGCGCGCCCGGCCTTGCTGCCAGGTGGGCCACATTTTGTGTTCTTGGATCCCAAGCTAGAGAAGAGGGAGCCCGATGTTTCTGGTTTGCACTCCACCCACCCCTTTGAGATCTGAAGGATTCCTGTTGAGATTGAGTCGCTAATTAACCGATTTTTAATGTTCCAGAAGTGGAAATGATGAAGGAGAGATTCGCGAAGCTTCTTCTCGGCGAAGACATGTCGGGAGGCGGAAAGGGAGTCTGCACCGCCCTTGCCATCTCGAATGCGATAACGAATCTTTCTGGTAGAATAACTCTTCTTTTGCTTGATCTGCATATTTTTGGGGGCATTCTTGCGTTCTCTCTTGTTGGATTAGTTTTCTAAGCTAGTGTTTTCAGCTACTGTGTTTGGGGAGCTTTGGAGATTGGAGCCCCTGGCGCCGCAGAAGAAAGCAATGTGGCGGCGGGAGATGGATTGGTTGCTGTCTGTGAGCGATTCCATTGTGGAGTTCATCCCCTCCATCCAAGAGTTCCCCGGTGGCGGGACCTTTGAGGTGATGGTTTCCCGTCCGCGGGCTGACCTACACATGAACCTTCCCGCGCTCAAGAAGCTGGATGCCATGCTCATAGGGATTCTGGACGAGTTCCAAGACACTGAGTTCTGGTATGTGGATCGGGGGATTTTGGTTGCTGATGCGTATGAGGATGGGAGTGGTTCCTGCACATCGTCTTCTTTCGGTAGGCCGTCCCTGCGGCATGAAGAGAAATGGTGGCTACCATGCCCAAGGGTCCCTCCCAAGGGCTTGTCTGAGGACACGAGGAAGAGATTACAGCAATGTAGGGATTGTGTGAATCAGATACTTAAAGCGGCCATGGCCATAAACAGTGGGGTGCTCGCCGAGATGGAGATACCTGACGTCTATATCGAGACCTTGCCTAAGGTATGAATTGTTAGATATCACGAATGATAATGGCATCATCATATATCTCTATTATGACATACTGTTTTCGACTTAGCTCCCAAGTCTATACCATATTTCTAACCACCAATGTCTTTGCTTACCGCAAGTATTTTTCTTAAACCTCATTTTAAGTGGACTACATTTATTCATTCTAATGAATCGTGGTTTAATTATTCAATACTTCTCTTAAGGTATATATGATGATCACTTAGCGTACTGTTTGATCTATAAAGTAGTGAATTCAAAGTAGTCAAGGAATAGTGACTTGAGTACTTCTGGTTCTTCGGACGTGGCTGACAATGTTTATGGTTTGGAGAGGTTCATTTATGTTTATGATCAACTAAGAATTTTCAATTTTCATTATTGAGATCTTATTGTGCATGGTATATCCTAGATGTTTATCATACATATTTATTCAATATGGTTTTGTTTCACAATCAAATCAGTGCGTACTACATTTTCCTATGAAAAGATATTCACAAGTTCAACATAGCTTTTCTGCTTTATCCTTTAATGACAGTACGACTGTAGCCTTTTGTTGTCTACTTCTAGCAACATGGGTGTGAATGGCGATAAATATTGTTGATTATCTTATTGCATGGGTAATAAATGTTTAGATGCCGGAGGATTGAATAAGAACATTACATCTAATACTTTGGTTGCAAAGCTAATTAATGTTACTGCAAATAAGTATATGTTTGGAAATGAACTTACATAAATTTTCAACTACTTCTTGATGCAAACAAGTTGTTATTGTGCAATGTGGATTAACTGATTTAGTGCAGAAGTTGGAGAGAATCTCAAGAAAAGAGATATTCCTTATACTTTCGGTGTTAAAAAATGATATAGAAGTTCTTTTGCATGGAGATTGTAAGAAAATGTTGCTTAATATGCAAATGCTAATACTATCTATGACTCCCCTGCATGCAGCTTGTAGTATTGTTGTTTTTGTCTGTGTTGATGAAACATGACTCAAAGTAGAGTTAAAAAGCAGAGTGATTTGGTTATTGAAGGTAAGGAGAACAGAAATATTTTTAAATTGTTAATTTGCTAGTTCCTTGGAGATAGGATCATGACTGTTTGAAGGGTTAAGATAGAGATAGTGGAGACTAGAGAAGCAATAAAACTTCATTTTCAGTGATTTCCCCAACCTCCAGGAAATGCATTTGCATAAAACATTAATCTAATTCTAGTTAGATAGGTCGTTTAAGGATCATGAGTATATGGAATAATATGAGGACAGGGGGAGAGGCTGGATGAGGATATTGAAATAAATATATGAAAACTATCATATTGTGTCTTGATGAAGTTTTAAAAGAAATGTAGAATAGCAAACTTCTTTGGTAGGTAGTTTTGAGTTTTCATTTTGATTTAAAACAATAATTGGGTTGAAAACTTATTTCACATGCAATTTTCAGCCAAAACGTTCACAGGACCTGATAAAAGTTGAAAAACAAAAGGATAGTCTTGGACGCTAACGTGCTGTCAAACTTGTAAATATAAATCCAGAAGTCAAAAAAGCAGCGATCTACTTATAATTATGCTAAATATTTTAACCATAAACTGATTATTTCACCCGTGACAACTAATTTTATGTATACTCATCAAACTGAGTTTCACAAAGCTGAATACCAAAAACTAAGAATAGTTTGTAGATTTTCGTTTTTACTGAAATTTGCAAAATGAAATGCAATTAGCTTCAAAGTTGGTATGATTCTAACTGAGATTGTTTAACTTTTTTTTTAAAATTTTCTACTTTTGTTTCATTTTAAAGAAAAAGATACGATGCTAGTTCAGTTGATAGGTCCATTGTCATAATTTATTTAACTTCAATCAATTTAGATTTGCCTGGTAAATTAAATCAAAATAAAAGAGAAAGTAGGGATGGAACTGCAAGGATCACTGAACCATTTTTAGTAGCCAATTGCCAAAACTCTACGTTCTGGATTGGGAAATGCTTTCTTGCCTCTTTAGGTTGTTTGATCAAAAGTAAGATAAGAAATGTTGCATGCTTGATCTTTGATTCCATTAATTTTGATGGTGAAATCATGTGTATCTAGGAGACTTCATGGTTATTGGAAATTCTTGTATGAGGCAATTTTTCATGCATATCCTGTAATTTGTTTTCCTGGGTTAATAGATTGTTTATTCTCTGCCGGAATCCAATTGAAACTTTTCTGTATAATGACCAAAATGACAAAACTAGAAATAAAATAAAGGTAAAAAAAATGAATTATAACCTTAAAGTTTCTGTGTACAGTACTTCAGCTTTTCAGGTTCCCGGTATTTGTACAATCAAGTGAGCCCATATCTCAGCAAAGGAGCAATCCCCTGCTAGATGTTTCACAGGGTAAAATCCCACATTTCATGGCTGGTGCGTTCAGGGAAGGGAGCTAGTTTTATTTATATTACTATAATATGACTTAAAGATTCTGTTTTAAGCTTTTCTAAAATCCATGATCTGATCAAAGAACTATATTATGGCTGAAAGAAAGCTGAAGCACCTAGTTTGAAGAACGCATATACTGCCTTACATGCAACAAAACAGTGTTCAGTAAAACTTCATCATGGTTGCCTCAAAATAAAAAATAATTTCAGTAAGTTTCATAGAACAGGAAATATATTAACCTAGTTATCTGAAAGCTCTATTGAACTATAACAAGCAGACTAGTCCTTAGTTTGCGTAGGAATTCTCCTCAATCAGATTATCAGGCTACAACTATTCTTTATATGCTTAGGCAGTGTCCACAATCAGATGCGTGGTTCTAAGTGTGCTATCATTTAGATTATTAATAAATATGATGCTTACTTATGGCCACACCTAAAATGTGGAATGCGTACCTGAAAGTGACTTCTTTAGAACTCTATGGCTGGACCACTGGTTGGTGGAAAAGTGTGTTAATTGTAAAAGGATAGTGCTGTGTCATCAACATGGTTTTATCTGATTTTAGATTAACGTTCAAGATTTTTCTGTGCTTTTCTACTAATCAACTTTATGCACAGAAGAATAGCCAGCTACTTCAAATGTAGTCTATATAATACTTGCTCGTAGCAGCATTGATTTTCCTTTTGGAGAGCATAACAAGATTAGTATTTGTTAATAAACTCAAGCCCTCCTGTTCTAATCTCATGCATAATGTTGTGGTCAGGCATGCTATTCTTCTGGTTCATATTTCTTTTAATTTAGCTGAGGCTATCCTAAGATCGTAAAAGTTCTACACTATTTTCTCCTGCTGTTTAATAATGCATTATTGAAAATAAAAAATGTATGCTACAAATATTTTGAATGTGCAGCATCACTTACCTCTATTGTTCTCTTCTGCAGTGTGGAAGATCATGCTTGGGTGAGATAATTTACCAATATATAACAGCTGAACAATTTTCACCAGATTGCCTATTAGATTGCTTAGACTTGTCATCTGAACATCATAGTCTTGAAATAGCAAATAGGATTGAGGCAGCAATTCATGTTTGGAGGCAGAAAGGTCAAAAGAGACATCGGAAATCAAAGGCAAAAAAGACATCTTGGAGAGGGAAAGTGAAAGGTCTTGTTGCAGACACTGAAAGAAGTCAAAACTTAGCAGAGAGAGCAGAGGGTCTTTTGCAAAGCTTAAGAATTCGATATCCTGGTCTCCCTCAGACAGTTCTTGATATGAACAAGATTCAATACAATAAGGTACTCATCTATGATTGCTCGGTAAATGACAATGCGATCCTGTTACTTATTAATTGCATGTTAGTAAAAGAAGTTACCTCTTATTCTAGTGAGAGCACAAGGTATTGTGTATTATTTGTTTTTCTTTTTTTTTTCTTTAAGACCAAGACCTCAACATGGCATTGTCTCTCGTTCAGGATGTAGGACAGTCCATCCTCGAGAGTTACTCCAGAGTTATGGAAAGTTTGGCATTTAATATCATGGCAAGAATTGATGATTTGATCTTTGTGGATGATGCAACGAAAAAGTGTGCAGCTGCTGAAACTGTTTCTATATTTAACCGGGGAGGATTGGAGGGATTTCCAGTTCAAAAAAATATTTCACCAAGTCCCTTCTCTATTCAGAATACGCCATATGCCTCACCATTCGCAACACCTACATTGTACTCTTCAACTCCAGTGAGTGGGAGCCCTGGAAGGATGCAAACTCATTTGAGTAAGAGGAGTATTTTGTGCCAGCAAGAATCCAAGATGGGGAAGATCATCCCTGGTGATCTGGAGAAGGTACATACACCGGGAACTTGAGTGCTAGAAAAGACGCGGGAGATGCCCCTGAAAGAGACTAAGGGGCTTCTGTTTCGTGGAAAGCATAGAGAAAGAAAACGAGGTACTGTCTTCTTGCCACATATTTCTGTATAGAGTTCAATTGCAGATATCAGGGTTTGCTTCTACTTTTAGACTCAGCAGCAGGTCATTTACTTCTACTTTGTACTCCTATCTATGATCATGAATGGTTGTTTCGGAGAAGTTTGTTATATGATCTATTGGGTATTCCGTAATCTTCTAGTCGGATCTGAAGCATCTTTTAAAATCAAAATAAGTTTACTTAATTCGATCCGTAATAATTATATGGCATATTCACCCATGTTCAAGTGAAATATAGTTGACTTTGATATGTTGTTGGACATAAGTTTACGCCAAGATTTAAAATTGGAACTTGAAAAAAGTCATTTCTATGAAGGTGCTGGGGGAAGTATTATGACGTGGTAATTATTTTGTGTGTGTTAGTTTGATGTACAAGAATTACATACCATCTTGTTTCTCTATTATATTATATAGCTCTAATCAAGGTTTTGAATTTTAGTCTCGGTCCAGTACGTATCGACACAAAAGTTTTAGTATTTGATATACTGCAATAGTATGATACCGGATTGGATTCGATCAGTATGTCTCAGAAAAATTAATCGGTTCGGATTGATTTTTAAAATATTGGCTCTAACTATGTTTTACTTTAGAGCTTGGAAAGCCAGGTTTTCATCTCTTTTATCACATGTCACCAACGAATGGCCTAGAACTGAGTTCTCTTTTCTGAAGCAGCATCATGTCCACCACGCCACCCGCGTACTCCAATCATTCAGTTCAGCGTTGGGTAGAATCATATTTTTGACGCTTTTTCTTGAGTTGTTTAATCATAGACTAGTGCCTAGAGCTCCAGGATTGGGGACATGGGAGTTGGGGCAAACGTGCTCCTTAAAGCCACGGACAGGTTTGTGTTCGAGTTTAAATTGTTTAGAGTTGTACAGACTCGACACTGAATCACGCTAAATCCTTTTGTAATTTAATAAGCGCATATGCATTTTATTTGTGCGCGTGATAATTGCTTGGGAAGTTAATTTGGCGAACATCTGTTTGTATAAACATATTTTAATAGGATGCCTGGAATCACGGTTGAAAATGGTCAGGTGACGAGCTTAATTCATTGTATAGTCCGGTTCAAAAGCTCAAGAACTATTAAAGTAACAAATGAATTCATATGCATATGAATCCTATTATATCATAAGATATACTAATATGTATATAATAAATATTATTATATTATCTGCATGAACGCTCAATATCTTTGAATGAAATTACTATCTACACTCTTATGATCAATGTATGCACTACAAAACAAGCTTCCTTTGAAATCAATCTATTATATCGGCTATAGTAACATATTCATACATATTTAATATATACATATATAATACCAAAACAACAACACTAATAAACTATGTAAGACAAATTTATTTGTTTTATACTTTCAAAGCACACAATTATCCAAAATTTTAAATTAATCTATTTCAATTTATTAATACTACCTCTTAATTTAATTAATTTTCAGTTTAATAACGAGTGTGCATAAGTAATACCATGTATAGATAATGGATTTAACAAGTATGTAAAATTTCGAAAATAAATAGTACCAAGCGGATATTTCTTTCATTCTAGTCTCATCATACCCTAAATTATAAACTATATCATTAACTATTTGTTAATTTGTATTCTTAATTATAAACTATCATTACTTTTCAAATCACAAATAGACAAATTACGAATGGAAAGCTATAATTAACCTTGAAAAACCAATAAATTACGAATTCAAGTCAACCCAAATTAGCCCAGCCCAGCCCATTAGCATAACTAATGAAGACTGTAGTCACTGTAAGCTCAGCAAATTTTACAAAAAAGAAAAAGGAAAAAAAAATCCAGCACCGGTTTCCGTCTTCATGTTCTAAGGGATCATGGACGGCAGCGCAAAACGGAAGGGGATCGACCTCGACAGGCTCCCCATCAAGCGCTTGGATGCCATTGATGAGATCGGGAACGAGCAATTTCCTCCGTGCGCATCTCCCCCTCTCTTTCACCCTAACCTATGGGATAGTCGTGCTCTGAGCCTTTCTTCCTCGCAGAGACATTAGCCATGAAGAGAAGCGCCTCGCCATGCTTCGGCGCATCGATTTTTCCAGCGTTGTGGCGGATAATAGAGAGAGGAAGAAGCAGAAGAAGAACCCCAAGGAGGCCACTCCCACGCCCCAACAGGCCTGGCCCTGGCAGGGCTTGGTGGAAAACCTGCAGCTCGCCCAACAGGAGCTATCTATCATCATTGATCTGATTAATACGGTCCTCTCTCCATTCTCTCTGATGCAGTTGCGCTGCCTAACGTGGCAAAATCTTATTTTTCTTTTTGTTCTTCAACACGTAAACGCTCGATATTGGTCGTTGCAATGTTGATTATGATGGTTGAAGAAGCATTTATGTTGCGGAAATGGGTTTACAGGGTGTTTTTATTTTATAAGTTCCACCTTGTTCCCGTAATTTAAGTTAGTTTCACTCTTCCTATAGAATACAAAAATCGTACTTTGTGCACCATACGTTACTGACCACTTCAACTTTCGCCCTGGAAACCTACTTACACTATGGTGTATTGTTGTCGAAAAACTAATCTAGCAAGTATAAATTGAACCGACTAAGCAAAATATAGTGGGCAATGTAATGTTTGTAAACTATAAAAGCAACTTAAAACTACTTAAAAATAGGAGTCAAAGTGATGTTATACCTTATATGTTTATGGGTGTAAGATACACAAAGAAGGCAGTTAAACTCTTTTTCTTTTAATAATAAACTCTTGTTCGTTTCATTTTTATAACTGGTCTTTTGTGCTTATAGTTTGAGAGCATTCTCTTGCAACGCTGTTTGTATTGATGAATGTAATTTCGCACATGTTATTTACATCTCTAATGGACGAACTATCTAGGCAACTATTTTCTTTTCCTTTGCATTTTGGAATCACAGTAGCTATTTAAGGAACATGGAGTAGTTTGATTGTGATTTTTTCGTCATAATAAAAAATAACTTATTTACTATGGTTCGAATTATGTAATTAGAAATTTTATGGTTACCCTTTCACTGGTGATAACTATGTAGGTTGAAGCAAATGATGCAGTGGCAGTGGCTGGAATGCAAAGACCAAAGCAGCTTCCCAATGAAAGTCTGTCGGACCTTGCAGTATCAGCAGCAACTAAGCTTCAACGTCTTCGGGTATTCTTTTCACAATTTAAAAATAATAGTGTTCAAATTTTTGCAGTTCAGGAAGTTGTAGGCTTAGATTAATTTCCCACTAATTATCTGATGGTGTCTGAGAATATGTCTTGAGTGTTCACTTTCTAGACAGTTGAGCTTGAGTGGGACCTTTTTGCTTGTCAGCTAAGTATGAACATTGATCGATATTGTTTTTCCTTAGCTTGCCCATATTCCTTTGTTTAGAATTGGATACTCCTGCAGCTTGCAAAGAAACGAAAGGCAGGACTATAGAATTGGATACAAATTCTAATTGCTGGAATATTATGCAACAACTCAAAAGTAATTTGAGTTTTATTCATGTTTACTTCTTTTACTATATAAAGAAGCCCTTATAGCCGCCTAATTTCATGCACTACATGATAATCAGCGAAGCTTTAGAGTTTATATTGACAGAATGCTAGTTGTTGATTATGGCTGTTTGCAGTTGGTATCTGTGAATAATTATGCTAGACTTTTGAGTTTAAGTCAATAATGTGGACATTACTGAATGTCCATACTCTCCTTCTGATCTCCTTTTTATTCAACTGTATTAGCTCCTAATGTCTATTTAATCAACTATTTGTTATTTCATCAAAGGAAGATGTAATCATTTACTTTAATGCCGAGTAATGGGATTTTTGAGCTTTTCTTACGCTATCTGGAATCTGAACGGTTCTTTTCCCAAAAAAAAATTGTTTTGTTTTTGTGCTGATATGCCCTTTCTTTGACTATTCTAATGTTTGCCAATGTTACATCTGGGATTTCATGTCATGCAGAATTTGGGTAGGTACTTCAAGCAATCTTCAAAAGCAATTGAACAAAAAGTATCAAGAGAGGCAAGATTCTATGGTTCACTTATTAGGTACTTGTTACACATCATTTGATTGCACTATTGTTAGATTTTGGGATCAGCATCCAACTCATGTTTCCAAAACATAATGATAGGTTGCAGCAAAACTGGAAAGTTAAACGACAACGTCTAATAGCAGCAGGTCCAAACAGCGAGGGGTTCTTATTTGATCTGCTAGATAATACGTCCTCAGATGCTACCACACTATCTCGTCCGTTGTCCATTGGTATAGTTCGTGTTGTTCGTGAGAATGCAGGCCTTTTGGCCATTCAAAGACCTCAAAGATCATGCTGCCGCATATCCATTCAATATCTTGGGATTAATATTACTTTCAAAGAGAAAAGATCCCTCAAAGATAGCATATACAACTCAGATGAGATCCCTCAAACAGACAAGAAAGAAGCTTTAACTGATGAAGATGTCAATTCATGGATTAAAACCACACATTCAGAACTTCGTGAGATACATGAATCAATATTTTTAGAGCAGGTATCATTTTCTAATGATAATTATGTTTGACATTGTGTAAACCATAACTTGTTTGGTTTGTCCAAATTCTAGGTTTTTGATAGGGTGAATCATGAAAGTTTCAGCCTGTCTTCAGGGAATAATGTTACTGGGATGCGAGAAAACTTTTTACAATTAGCAATTGGTCAAGATATTTCAATTTTGTTATGCCTTGTGCCCTCTAAGAAAGAAGATGGCTTTCAGATGAATGGCTCCAGTGAACATACGCAGAATGAGGAAAATGAACTTGTACATTCTGACTCATCAGCATTAGCATTGATTAATGAGAAAGATGATCGTATCAGTGCGAATAACATTGGAGTTCCTAATCCTTCCAGTTTAGAAATTTATTTGCTAGATGTTTTCCACAAAAACTTCCTAGAAAGGATCAAAGAGAAACAATTTTCTGCTAGTAAAACAGCAGTTCCTGGTCAGGCTCCTGATGATTCTTGTGGTCTCAGTCATTTCTGCAGGACAGTTGCTCATAGAATTTTTTCCAACAAAGTGCTGGCAAAAATAGAAACTCTTGTAAGACCATTTCTCTCACATATATACATTCACATATCCAAGTGCTGATGCTACGTTGTATTGCATGCAGGTGAACAGAATTCCGTATATTCAATTGGTATCTCACCCACCTTGGCATTCTAGGACATCATCATGGTCTCTCTCTGTGAAATTTCCTGTGTCAGTATTTAATACTGCCTCTCTGCCCAAGCATCCAAGTAGTAGTGATGAAAAGGGTTTAATTAGGTCTCAGTTCCATACCAAAGTAGTGGTCAAGGATGATCAAGTTACTGTGAGTGGAGAAGGTGGGCTTGGTACCGTAAGTTCCTTTAGAGGAAGTTCTGCTGATATTTCCTCAGTAAGTAGTTATGGTTGTGACTTGGAAGATCTCCCGCTAATTGTTCTCCAGCAGGTATGATTGTGTTGAAGTTTATAATTTGTGTTTACTTCAATGTGAAGAGTGATATAATTAATTATATCTTGAATGTGTTATCTAAAAATATGAAATGGTGATGAAGTATTCGAGTCCAGTATCCTTGTTTCTTTTCATAGAAGTTCAATTCTTTTATAGGGGCAGATTCTTTAACATTTACTGCTTATTGGATTGTCAAAGCTCGAATGAAATTGTCTCATTTAAGGATAAGAAACTGAGCAGATTGATACACAGAAACTTACAACCTAGATTTAAGGGATACAGGGTAGAGAAGCTTAAGTTGAAATGCTTCAACCAAGATAATTTTGATAGATTTCTTAGAATTAAGTATTATTTTCCAACACATTTTGATTTGAATTCTTCTGTGTAATATGAATCAAGAAAGAGTTGAAATTTCTATGACCAATGAAGAAAGCTGCTACACATTTACTTGATGAAGTTGTGTGCAAATTGCTGATTCGTGTAGCCCATATGATATGAACAATCAACCTATATTAATACTAAAGCACTTACACAAATTTTAAGAGGCAGGTAGGTATACTGAGTTAATAAGGCACAAAGTGAAGTATTTAGTTTGGAGTCCTCTAATCTTTAGTGTGTAACAACGGTTGTCCATGAACAGGATGAGAACATTCTCATTATTTAATTAAAATAATAATATTTCGTTATGTCATAGTATATCTCGAAGTGCAAAATTGTATTAACTCATGCATATAGATATAGGAATGCATAGAAAATTGTTGACTGCATGGTGAGTTGGAGAAGATAATGTGGGGAATAATTACCTGTTGCTGCGGGCAAGTTCTGAGGACTTGTAGCAAGAAATAGAGCTGGTCAAGTAACGATGAATGACTGCACATGAAGATGTGGAGAGAGTCAGCCTGAGACTGGTGATCAACAATCAACATTGGTTCAGTGAGTGGAGCAATCGATTCTGGTTTTTTACCAAATGAAAACAAAGAGAGTGCATCTTTTTTTTTTCAAAAAAATTGGGCTTGTTTCTGAATTAACTCGGCCTTACTTATTGGAGTAGATAAATTCTTCTGTGTTAACTCACGCATTTAGCTGAGCTCACCTTAAAAACTATCCTAAGCCCCAGTTGCCTTGTTAGGCTATTATGAACTGGGCCATAGGATTGGAGGAACCAAATCCAAATTGCGATTTTGATAATATTTCCTTTGCAATTAGAAAAGTAAACAAGTGAAGAAAAATCCCAGGTTCAAGTTTATAGATTATCACAACACAGAAAACCCTGCCGAAACCTCATTTGTAGCGTAAGGAAACATTCTTTCTGGCAGAATCCCTCATCTCTTGTATTTTGGAACAATATTCTCATTCCCCGCATTAGAATCTGTGCACTGCTGCTGACACTGTAATAGATAAAATTCCTTTTTACCTGAAATCTTGAATTCTACTTCATCAACCTGGCACAGGGGAAGTTCAAATTACATTGATGCCATGTGAAGTATTTGAATGATTTGTTAGCTTCCAGATAGTTTAAAATCATTAACCTTCTATGGGCATATAAAAACCTCATAATTGCTGCATGTATTAATGACTCCACTTGCAAAATATGATGATTTCCTGGTTCTCTGGCTATCGGCAACCTTGACAGTATTCAACAGGATTTGCAGTGTAAATTGTTTGAATAATAGAAATTTGTCTAATAAAAACCAAGTTGGCCTTGACTTCGTGTACTCCCTTGCTTCTGGCAGATTGCAGGTCAGATCATTCGCTGGCTTCATGAGGAAGCTTTGGTTGTTGGGATGAAGGCAAACAGAGACTTCTTGTGCTTGTACTTTGATCTGGACCAAGGTGACATGCTTGGCCTCGTGGCACGCGTTGATCCGGATGACGTAGACGGTTGCATATCATGGTGGTTAATAATGGAGGATGGCTTGGCAGAGGATGGCAAATTATCTGCAAAAACGGGGGAATATGAAAACAGAAGGTTTCTGGGGCACCTGTCTCTTGAAGAATTGTACTCTATATTGATGGATCTAGTAAACTTTAGTAGCAGTGCATGCCACTAATGCTTTTGTTAGATCCCGCAAGCGGCATCTTTTAGGCATGAATTTGCGAACACTCGCCCCATTCTTGTTTTGCTTATAATTATGTTTCACACATGTGTATGCCTTGCATTTGACACAAACCGATCAAGAGTACTTATTCAAGGTGGATGCTAACTCGATTAGGATTTTTAGAGTTATTTTTTTTTTGTAAAACTAACTAAATATGAGTGAAAGATATATATTTGTAAGTCTATTTTCAAGAATATTCAACTCTTGTTGAATCGCTTTGACAAACCAATGCTCATTCATCCAATACAAATGTGTTCATAATCTTATTAAAACGAAACAAACTTATCATAACTGTTGAAAGATACGTTATATATTGATTATGCTCAGTGTACGTATACGATCATAACTGAGGCATTTCGGAGGCTGAGGTAGGCTGACACATGTTTGGTGCTTCAAATATAAAATTTATTGTTGGACACCCTTTAAAGAAAGCTAGTCAAAATTGTTGAACTTGTTTTTTTTAAAAAAAAATTATGAATATATTGATTGACAGCGCATGTATAACATGCTTAACATATGACTGTAATATTTATATATAGAACATAAATATAAACGAAAAAGTATACATTAAATACAATTTCCATATTGGAAGTATATATAAATATGTATTTATGTTATTACCACATGCGCATATGGTATATAAATCATCATAATAATAATAATACAAGCTATTTTATAATAGAGTATAATGTCTGTTATTCATTTTCTTTCTATAGTATAGAATCTAATTTGATAAAACCATGTGCTTGACAAGACGAATAATTTGCTAAAGCAGAAAACTAGAGACAACAACACTTGCGAATTATATATAATTAGTTGCAAATATAATAGAGTTCATTTTTGAGATTCAGGAATCAGGAACGTTTCAACTAGGCCCCAAAAATTGACGACGTGCTATTGGTTCAAAACAAACGCACAATCATCAATGAAAAAAAAAACTACAAGCTTAGGCTGAAAAAAAAACCAATAACCGAAAAAAATGAGGCCATAGTGTAGGAACACAATATCAATTTTTTCTATGCACAATATGCTCTTCAGTTTATGTACATATCTTACTCTTTACACTTCAGTTTCTCTACGTATCTTACTCTTTACACTTCAGTTTGATCCATATTTTACATTTATCAGCAAGTAACAACCCTTGCCCACTTCAAATCTATGGCAGAAAATAATATACAGTGCAAGCGCAGCAGGAACCCAACTAATATTACGGATGAAGAAATATCTTGTCGGAGCTGGAGAGCACATACTAGCGTAGCAGCAGTCCGTGGTTAAGTATTACACAAACGAAGGCTAGGTCTTGTGCCTATATATTCCTGTAAGTGATGCCCATCATCTGCTACTCTTTCCATGTGTACTTCCTCCTGTCAACCTTCGCTTCTGCTCTGTAAAGAAACAAATTTGCAAAGCAATATCAAACGCCCCACTCGCTTACTAAGGTCAGATATGAGGAACGAGAAATAGTTGAGACATAAATATATGCGGAGAACGAGAAATGCACATGGAGGCAAAAAGCAACAATTTTCACCTGATTTTCTGATGAATAAGGTTAGTCTCTTAAGAGTGCAGCCTCCTTTCTCCATAGAATAGCTTAACGTAGGCGTAAAAGAATCTGAAGAAACCATAAAATAAGGAGTAAAGATACTAGTAAACTTCATATGAGTAATTCTCGTAAGTTTTTAGTATTTCATATATTGTTGACGTGATGGAAAAAAGAAATATTAATTAGGTCCTAAACTTTTCAGCATTGTTGACCGCAATTCAGTAACCAATGAACACAATTTGCTGAAAACCGATTGTTATGGGTGAAAGATTCATCAACCCAAAATGACTAGCCACTTTCCTTCCACCTTATAAATTGATGAATCGACCCCTCTCTTATCAATGTGAGACTGTTTAAGGAGCACCTTGTATATTTGCTCTAGAGTGCTTAGAGTGGGTCGCACGGTAACATCACGGTGCTTAACACAAATACATCAAGTTAAACTAAACATCTCACCACCATCACCTCAAGAGACTTGTGACATGAACCTTTGTTCAGGTAAGATTATTGTAATCTGTAAAGGCTGCTAAGTTGGATCATGACATGGGTCTTCTGAGAATAATCATTCAAATTGCAAAAATAAATAAGTAGGTGAGTAGATAATTGAAAAAAAAGAACTGAAATGAAGGATATAACAATCATTTTGACATTTATAATGGCACTTCAAATTTTCAGAGATACATGCAACAACATAAAAAAGAAAAAGCTACTAGAACAAATTAATTTGATAAAAAAATTGCCCATGTATAACAAAAACAAAAACCATTGAAGATGAAAATTGCCACTAAATTGAAGAAAGTTGAAAGCCCAGGTCAAAGCTTTGCTTTTAAACGAAGTTCATCAGTCAACACGTCTAAAAGATACAAGTTGGTGGTCTAGAAGCATTTGTAGTAGGTTTCATTCTTTTACACCCTACACACAAGATTGACAACTTACTATATTGGCCCTATCATATTAAAAGTAAAGGATAAATTATTTAACAATTGTGTTATCCAGCCTTCTGTTGGCCTAATCCTAACATCAATTTAAGGCTCCATCAGAAGTACACTATCATTGCAGGCCCTGTTGATAATCCTGAGCACGAAGGTAAAGGGATATGATAATGTTATTTATGTATGAGCACAAGAGTTTGGTCTTGGTCTCTTGTGGTATCTATTTCCATACCATTACTCTTTGTTCCTCTATATATGTCCTCCCTCTTCATGAATAATTATTTATCATTCACTTTTTTCCATTCAATTTGGCATAGGACTCCAGCATACTATCATCCACTTCTATTCCCCTCTCAGATTGATGTCACCTCTTGCTAACTCCATACCTTCTGTTGTGCCCTTCTCTCATTCGTTGTGGTGAATCAAAACATTTGCCTAAATAATGTTGGGAAAAATTTGTCCGCCCACCATTCAGACCACTGCACAAGTTGCTATTGAACACTTCAAAGCACTACTCTCACTTAGTGTTACTATTTCAGAGTATAAACAACTTCTACAATTTACTTTTTCTCTTGCTTTACCTATGGTTCCCTTGACTTCGACTATATCTATTATAGCTTCCTAGGATTCTTTAAAGTACCCTTGGGTTTTTAATTCTAGTGCCTCTAGCCAGATAACATGTCTCATAGCTTATTTTCCAACAATCCTTAGCGTCTTACCACTCATCAGTATTGCTGATGAATCATTTGTTAATGTCCATTGTTTTAGCATCATGAATACCCCTTCCACTATCACTTTAGATCATGTTACTTATATATCAAACTTATCAAATAAAAAAGAAAACATTTATCAATTAACTTTCTTAATCAAAATTTAAATTGGTTAGTAATATTTTTTCCTATACAATGCCTTTTTCAAGATCTACAAAAGAAAATAGCATGAGTTTGGTGGTATCTATGTCCTTATTAATCAACCTGTTGCCTTTGCTCTTACTTCCACCACCCTATCTACTTATCAATGGCAGCATTATAATTCCTTTTCTTGCAGAGCAAATTACAAGAGTGATACTCTTTTTAAGTTGGTCCATTCAAATATCTAAAGTTCAAGTCTTATCTCCACATCTACTAGTTTTTCTCTAATGTCTCTTGTTATTATTGTATAGGTTGGCTCTAACTTTTGTGCATTAATAAAACTAACGAATGTATGCTTTTACCACTTTATCAATCTCATAATTCATTCATCATATTATTTGTTAATACACTTATTAATAGAATGAAATTGCATCACATGCTTTGATGTTTTATACACATGTTCCTAAGTTATAATAAGGTAATAATATACTATTACCATTTTCCATTCTTCATGGTCTGAACCTATTTTCCCTTATTTGACACAAGTTGCTATCTCTCTCACTCCATGCGTTTTTAGCTATATATATATATATATAATTTTTCTACCTTTTGTCCTAGGAAATATAAGCCCTCAATCTATGTAGTGTATCTTTCTTATGTAGTTTCATACAACTACTATGTTTATGATCCTACCACTCATTATTTGATAATATCTTCTTCGAGCATTTTTCTTTTATCTTTGATGTTAGGAAAAACCCACCAAGGTTGTTTCTATTCACGTTCCTACCCTCTTGATAGTCCTCTTACATCCACTAGAGATAATCCCTCTTCTACCACCAACCCGTCTGTGCAGATGAGTTTTTACATCCACTAGAGACTTAGGTTACTTGCTCTCTACCTTCACAGTGATCTTCCACTATATGATCTGCATCTTCCTATTATTCCATATAGGGCATGGTTTTAAATACCAATTCATAAGTTCATACTAGTGTACCGGTCCACTCTCGAACCAATACATACCGGTCAATTCCAATATGTACCATCACACGGTACCAACACTATCATATATATAATGTTAGTATTATACTGATATCCGTTAGTGCAATATGTCAATATGGAGTACATACTAGACCAACAGTGAACTTAGACACCTATAAGAACTGATATTCAAAACCTTAATAAGAAATAAACTATAAGTCAATAGATTTAAAATAATTTTGACACTAATATGTATGATTTCAGGTGCATTTCAAAACCTAACGTAGGAAGAAAGAGAAGATAAAAATTGATCTACATTAGCAAATGAAAAACCTCTGCTTCAAATTAAAAATCTATGTGAATACCGAATAATAATGTTAGTCAATCAAGTTTGAGAGATGAGCCGAAACTTAGTAAAGCATATACACAATTACGCAAGTACAATATAAAAAGCAGGCGTTTCTAAAATTGAATTTCATAGTAATATGTATGATTCAGGTGCTTTCCAACTTTTGCCCTAGATGGGCTTAAACCAGGAAAATATAGAAAAAATATTGAGCTACGTTACCAAAAGAAACAAGTTCCACTTCAAACTAAATAGCTCTGTGACTACGAAATAAGGTATCATTCAAGTACATGAGACAATCAGTAGATTTTGTAAAACAGGAAAAAATTTATCCTCATAGTGTAGCAATAAGTCTAAATGTAAGCTGTCTAAATAATAAGGCTCATAAAACAATTAACTAAAAAAGTTAATGTGATCAACAATAAGGCAAAATAGTTCAATAAGTTTCAAAATGCTACCCCGTCGTCAAGACAAGAAGGGCTGCAAACCACAATAGATATTGGTAAGCTCTGTACTTTGGTCTTATTAGTTCCATGTTATAGCCTGGAGGAATGCGGTCACGGCTGATATATCCATACTGTGGACGAATTAGAAGCATGAAGCCAAGAAAAAATCCAGCAAGAAATCCTCCAACATGTGCAGAGCTATCCACATGAGGAACCATTCCAACCGCCATGTTAATAGCAATTACAAACACCAGAGTCATAAGCGCTGTACACTGTAAGAGTTCAATTCATTTAAGCGCAAGGGTAACCCTTTTTGAAGCTGCAAATGATACATTGAAGTAAAGAACATATTAATTACCTTATTAGAGTAAATTGTCCAGTTTGTGATGAGCTCAGAAAGCATAGCCCCTAACAATCCGAACAGTGCACCTGATGCACCAACTGATATATTTGATTGGATAGAGAAGCAAGACATTAAGCTCCCACCAAAGCCAGAAAGGATATACAACAAACCGATCTTCACTGCATAAAAATAATGGTCAAGAGGTTTAAATATATACATCTCAGTAAGATAGTTAGCTATACAAATTTTCATTCGATGTGAGTTATAAAGAACTGATGGAATAAATTTATTATGATATTACGTAATTTATAGTTATTATGGCTCTCATAAATTGTAAGATTAAGGGTTGACAAAGCCTAATTAATAGGTCATTTGTATTAATCCTAAAATCCTGCATGGGCTTTTATGTGTATTTAATAATAATAATAATAATAATAATTGTTATTATCATTATTTTTTATTAGTTCTTGTCCCTCTTTCAATTCCCTTGGAAAGTGAGGTTTCCTTTCTTATTTCCCCCTCTTCTATTCCCTATTGTTTTGTATCAAGTGATGTTGGAGCGAAAACGACCCTTCTCCTAAGAACAACATCCTTATTCTTAGTTGCCTAGCTCCTATTTATAATCAACACTTCCACTACTCAACTTGCTTGTTGTAGTTCCCCCTCTGCAATAGCACTCATTGTTCTCCACCACCTCCTCATCCCATTGCAATATTTCACCACTACCCCATATTCACTTTTGCACTATTCACTCAACAGTAATATTATAATAGTGCATTCCCCTTGTTCACAATTCTCTTCTCATAGGCAACATATCCACCTTCTTGCCTCCTCCTCATAGCACTCATTGGCCTTGTACTCTCAACGAGTTCACCAGAGCATAAGAAGCATATATCTCATAACTCCGGACATCAACTCGGGTCCTCCCTCATCCTCTATGCTCATTCCATCATTTGCCCTCTTCCTCCAATCAAGCCCCATCATTTGAGGTGGTCAATTTTTTGCATTTGTTGAAGTATAGAATTGGGGTACACTATATCCTTTCAATTCTAGTGACTCCAAAAACCGACCACCATCACTCTTATCACTGCGGCAACTGATGTAGGATCTCCCCATCATCGCTTTGCCAAATTTGCAATGCCTTCATCATTCTCATCTCTTTACATTGCTATATCCTACAATCTATCTTCTCATCTCTTGGTTGTCATCCAGCAACAACAAGGCATGCTGTTTCACAGTGACTAGCAAAATTAGTGGTTGCCTCCAGTTCGCATCCTTCCTCCAACATTCTCATCACCACATAGACTTGTAGAAAGGAGCATCACATAAAAACCTGATAGAAGAACCATGTCATAGAGGTCTCATGAAAAGCTCTCACACAATGTCCACAGTGACTAGCAAAATTAGTGGTTGCCTCCAGTTCGCATCCTTCCTCCAACATTCTCATCACCACATAGACTTGTAGAAAGGAGCATCACATAAAAACCTGATAGAAGAACCATGTCATAGAGGTCTCATGAAAAGCTCTCACACAATGTCCACTTGCATTGCATTTGTTTCGCAATTGGAATCTCGTTCTCTATTCAGCATCTATTCACTTCCACTTTCAGTGGCATTTATGCAACTAATGCTATGAGTGTAACGGAGATAATTCCCCTCCACTATAGGCAACTCTAGCACCTCTCCTTCTCATTGTTGCCTCAACAAAGCCACCTCATCACCAACATTCCATCTCAACACTATAATAGAACCAAGCAATCATCATCATCATCGAAATTGTCACAATGCTTAGGCACTACCAAAGCCACATCCATAGTTTAAGATATCGGTCCGAACTGATGTACCGGTCCGAACCGATGTATCGGTCTAGTCTCGGGCCAGTTTGCTACAGTAAACTCGACACTATACTATAATGAAACCAGTCGTACCGATACTATACTATAGTGAAACCGATTTGATCTAGGACCGATATAAACCAGACAAACCGGCTAGTACCGGATCGGTATCTTAAACCATGGCCACACCCCCTTTCGATACCTCATATGCCACATGAGTACATGGCAACCACCTCCCCCATGCCCTATATGGACGACATCTTCCCTTGAGAGTTACAATGAGCCACCTCCCCCATGCCCTACATGGACCATATCTTCCCTTGAGAGTAGCAATGAGCATCAAGTGCATGGGTTTGATAATGCAATTAATTGCGCACAACTCTTTATAGCCATGACCACACTTCTCAAGCTGAAAACTCCATCTTCTCATTAAAGCATTAAACAAACTCACAATCGCCGCTACCATTGCTCATGTGCTACATCCATTAGACTTATGTTCATCCATGACATTCAAGTCAAGAACATATTTAATATGCTAGAGTAGAGTTATTTTTGGTGGAGAAGAACAATAAATTAATTTATAATTATTACTATGTAATTTCTAATAATGATGGTCATCATTAATTCTAATATTAAGGGTTGGCTAAGTCTAGTTACTATGTAATTCATATTTGATATGGACAAATTGGATACTTTCTATAAACCCACTTAGATAACCTATGCATTAGGGATGACAGAAAAACTCATACTCAACCTGCCTCGATTTTGATTGGGAAAACTGGAGTTGACCAGGTCTTGGGTTGAGTTTGGGTAAAACCCAACTATCATAAGTTAGGTTGGGGTTGGATGCAAGATCTTAGCTCGAATATGCCCTGCATATATACAATTACTAAATTACCCCCCTCACTGCTCGCACTACTCCACATACACCCTCTCGCCATGCCAGTCAATAGCTCTGTGGGGTCGGGGTCAGATATAGGATATGGGTGTCAGGGTCGGGTTTGGCACTAACCGCCCCCGTCCTTGCCCATTGTCATCCCAATTGCGCACAATGGAATAAGTCCCTAGGCTATATGACACGCTAACACTTCCCAAATGACTTAACATACTTTGCCTAATCCCTCAAAAGATTATATTAACACCAATCATTGCTCAAATGCATTTCTTAAACAATCAAATATGTAGACACTCAACCTTTCAACCAACTTACTTACGCACTTCTCAATTGATTGTAACACCCTGACAAGGCCCAGCTCATTGGCAACCAACCTGCGATGATTACATGACATCTTGAATCTAAACACAATCTCCATATAGTAAATGAAATCTCAATGACATATACGTCCAAATAACATAAGAGATAAATCAATTTTATATCGCAGAAATAACCATGTCATAATTGTACAATGCGACGTGCAAGCATCAGTATGAATTAACAAAATATCTCAGAGAGTAATGGTAATAAAAGTAAATAAATGACAGATGTAAAGAACTAATATGCCACTATATTATACATCCAATTGAAACCCATAAGCAAAGGGTAGAGGAAGAACACTTTCCTGACTTATGTAGATCTAATATCCAACCTAATCTTGTATGTCAGGTGATATCTCTTATTTACATAGAATTGTTAATATGATTTTATTGTCAATTTAATCCTCAATGCATAGATTATATTAGAGTTGATTTCTTGAAATCTATTCGAAATCTACACTTTTTCTATTTCTTATAGCATTTCAGGATAATTGAGACAAAAAAGGATGAATCTGAAGAATTCGATGCCACAAGAGAATTTCTAACATCAAGATAAAGCTCCTCAACAATTCTCAGAAAATTTGAAGTTTGCAGGAAAATCACACATGACCCGTGATCTAAGTGATTCCACCTAGCTGAGTTTGAGAATTCACCGAGAAGATCATATTCGACCCCTACTTCTTATTGCACATGTGATTTTAGTGGGCCGAAATGCACAGAAAGAATCATAGGAGGCATGGGTTTCAGATTGTACCTATGATTGTGTTCGCCCTAGACTTGTGTTTACTTGTTTTAGCCGCCTTGTTTAGGGTTTTTGAATAGGAATTGAAAAGGACAACTAAGAAAAACCTCCTAAACGTTTAGGAGGGTTTAAAAGAGGGTTTAGGACCAAAACTTGCGAGGGGCGGCTGCTATCAAGGTGGAGGTGACAACATCAACCATGGAGAAAGAAGATCACGTCTAGGGCTTTGTTTCACTTGGGATGACCTTCTAGGAGAAGGGCAACTAAGAAAAACCTCCTAAACGTTTAGGAGGGTTTAGGACCAAAACTTGCAAGGGGCGGCTGCTATCAAAGTGGAGGTGACAAGATCAACCAAGGAGAAAGAAGATCACGTCTAGGGCTTTGTTTCACTTGGGACGACCTTCTAATATCATCTCCTACACCTATATTGCTTGAGAAATTTCTAAATCTTGATTTTCTAGACATTTTTCATAGGGATTTCATTGTATAAACATCTCTTGAGCTTGTATGTGAATATTTACCATGGAAATCTTAAGTTGAGTTGACTAGGGATTTGAGGCAAGCCTATTGTTAGTTTTTGTGTATGGAATGAATTTTTTTATTACATGTTATAAACCATTAAGTTTATTCAATCTTTTTTGCACTTATTGCTTATATGATATTGGCCAAGATATGCATGATCTTAGATGTTGTGAATAGGACTAAAAGGCCATTTGCAACATTGAAAAACTCATAGATTGAACAAACAAATCGGACCACGATAGTAAAGCCAATTTGTTTAAAGGAACTATCATATCTGTCCTTTGCTCGTTGGGTCTATTTCGAGGTGACAAAGCTACACAGGTAGGAGGTCACTTCGAGCAAATACTGGGTTGTCCTGCTGAAAGGGGACAACCTATACCATTCAATGAATTCCTTTACACTAATTAGAGTGATAACATTGATAGTAGATTATTTCTACACTTGACGACAGCATGATAACCCCATATAGCCATATCCTTATTCTATCATTACATAGCTTCTACCCTAGAGTTGTTTGTTGCTATCGTACTGCCTGCTTAAATTAGTAATTTGAATTATTTCACTTTACACTTGACGTCTTAGTTGTTTGTTGCTATCTAGCTAGTGAGATATAAATCGGTCGGTACTTGACCATTCGATGAATTCCTTTACACTTGACGTCTTAGTTGTTTGTTGCTATCTAGCTAGTGAGATATAAATCAGTCGGTACTTGACCAATTGTCCTTGTGAGATCGATATTTTACTACTTTGATAGCCAGTACAATTGCGAGACCTATCATTAGAGTTCTCTAGTCCTTACAAATATGAAAATCATAATATTAAGTTCTATTTTATTTTATTTATTATTTTGATTTAAATTCTTACCTAGTGTATATAGTTACTAAATTTATTTATCATCATTATTATAATCTTATTGTTTTATTATTTTATTATTATCATTATTTAATGATATTATTATTATCTATTCCTCCTATTATATTGTATCCGTTTAGGCCTGCTTAGTTCTATGATAGTAATGTGTTATAAAACACGCTCACCGGTGTCTACCAATAGTACCATATGTGTATGGTTCAACTTATACTTGGTCCACATGTGCAAACAAAATACAACGAGATAAACAACAAAATGGAGGTAGCAAGGTCACCGGCATGTAGCTCATTAAAGCTAGGGGTAAGCATTCGATAAAAGTCAATTACCAAATTTACCAAATAACATTTGCTAAAAAAAATTTTACCAAATTTTTTATCCCTATACCAAACTAATTAAAAAAATACTAATATTTTTACCAATTTAATTATTGGTATATTAGTAAATTACTGATTTACCAATTTAGATTATTTTACGTATGTAAATATATTGAAATCGCTCTCTTTAATGTATGTATCGAGCTAAATTTACTGATTTAGCACTTACATTGGTACATTCAATAATTTACCACACCGAACTTTACCAATTTAGAACTTATATCGGACAAGAAAACACATGCTCTCCCCATCCCATCCACACTTTTTTTATAGGTGCAACACTAAGTATAAAAATCTTTCCCGGGGCAAGCTCTTTGAGCACCTCTTGAGTAACTAAGACTAAGTGTCAACCTCTCCACTCAAGTCACTTAAATAATTTGTGTAATTGAATCCTAATCCATCAACTCCCAAGCACTCAAAGTCACTTGAGCATTTTCAGAGTGACAAGTCTATTCACCAATTTCCCACATGGTTCACAACACTGCCATCCTAAAATTATGATAACAACATCAAGCATTATTGCTTATTTAAAATAAACCAATAGGCATAAGTCCATGCATAATATTGAATGTGTTGTATGTGAGCCCACCAAAGCATGCACATGGTAAATGTGCTAGGTGTGCACCACCTTACTTATTTAATGTCATCCACGCAAACATTAAACAAAATTGTCCCATATGTTCAATTCCAATAGACCATGTCATGTTTGCACTTAGATATTCCTCCTATAAGGTAACAAGCGATCGACTCTTAGCTATTGCATTTACACTATCTCTTAACCAAGATTTAAAATATCGGTCCAAGCATGTGTATCGATCCATGCTTGGACCAGTATGTACCAGTTGGTATTGGGTAGTACTGACACAAGAACTTGCAAAGAGAAGAGAGAAAAGTGAGTGAGACGAGTGAAACAGGAGGTAGAGGTGGACGCGACTCTCCTCCTCATGTTTGATAGATGCACTCATGGATGGCACTCGCGCTCATTGACAATGCCTCCTCCTCCTCCCTTCTTCTTCTGGCTCCACTCCGAAACTGCTTGTGTTCGTGTAACGGTCCCTGCTCGGATCAGTACGAACCATGCTCCTAGCTATATATTCTTATTACTATACAACAAGGTTTGAAATTTTGGTTCGAACTAGCCAAAATTTTTTATACAAACTAGTTCAAGATGGGTCCAATTTTATTATAGCACGGTGACAGTATAATCAATTTTAATGTAGCATACTAGTCCAACACTAGACTGGTACACCGGTATGAACTAGTTTTTCAAACCTTACTATATATTATAAGATCACTTACTCAAGCACCAAAAGGAGGATGATTGAAAAAAAATTATTTGGTTTTTGCTTCATGCGATTGTCCATAATAACTATTAAAGGTGTGAAAAACTCATCAACAACCTTCAATCCTTCCCTACTAGGAGAACAATTTAAATTCAAGTTCAGCCTACTTCGATCCACATTAATATTAGTCCTAAAGCTTATAGGCGCTAATGTGCAACTTTGGTACTTCTCTCTTCCAATACATGCCGGCCATAAGATAGATGTAAATTGTGCAACTCCTGTGGACACAAACCAGCTAAAACAATACCTGAACAGATTGATAAAATGGAGAAAATCATATTGATTTTGAAGTGCAGAGAATCAAAAAGCATAATCAGCATTACAAATTTCACAGCTAGTGTGTAAATTGACATATTATGCACATCATGAGTTCTTACCAAATCCAAATTCTTGTTCAAGACGAACTCCTGTGAACAAAAGGCTGAACATATTAGCAAGCAAATGGATTACCCCAGCATGTAACCACATACAGGAAGCAAGCCTCCATCTTTCACCTTCCACTACTACTTTATGGTAATCTAGAGCTCCCAATGTGTCAAGCCTGCACCAAGTTGATAGAAAAGTTAGCATTTCTTGTTACACTTAGTGTAAACAATATTAGCATTTGATGGAATGTCAACTAAAGTCAAGGATGCTAAGACATCACTACAACTAAAACGAAGAGGCATGCAAATGCATCATAATATCACAAAGCAAGTAGCATAAATAGTAAAAATGAAAGCCCATAAAAGAGAAGTATTATAGGATAGACTCTTCAGTCCATGATCATTAACAGAAGGAACAAAAATTCATGCATAAAAATTGAAATATAGAACCATCTCCCATAAAAGAAGCGCAAATGTGCATTTCTTCTAAATGAAAAGAAATGAGGCATTCAAGTTCTTGTTGAGATTATCTTTACATTGGAAGCGCATTTCCAAAGTATTCTTACTTTGGGATAAATATGAGAAGCACAGTGAAGAATGTATTAAATATTCAACAGGCAAGCAAGATACTTGTGAATTGCCTATCCATGCAATCAAATATGAAATTGTTACAAAGTCCTATGTTATAATTATTGTATGCATGCATATACATTTATGTATGTATGCATACATACTTCTACACATATAGATATGTATATATATGCATACATACATAAATAGATACATATATGTATATATACTCATACACATATATTCTACTCTAGCACTTAGTAAATTTAATTCAATTCTTTTGGTTCAATTTGATATTTGAGCACCGTTCTCATCTTCTTCTCTCCTTGTTGTTATCACTTCCACCACCACACCTCTCTTCCCTACTACCACCATATATAGATTCCTAAATTTTCTTACTATTGTAAGCCTAGGCCTTCTCCTATCTCTCCATTTCTATGAACCTCATCATTGATGTGAATCTCACATCTCTTTGGTTCTAGCACCATCCTCAGTATGCTACTTTAGGCATCACAATCAAACTCAATGGCATAGGTGGTATGTATCAGTCCGGTTTAATACCGATACACAAATCAAGTCAATATTGGATTGGTATATATATATATATATACCAACACATCAATACCCTGGTATGGTCAATGTTGATGTGTCTATACATATTAGCATGTACTAGCTCGGCCTAAGATTAGTAGACAAGTATGGACCGATATTCTAAACTTTGCTTGATGATATTATCTTTTCTTGAATAAATCATTTTGATACTTTGTAGGTTCAAATGGAATAGAAAAATATCTTGATTCTAGTCCATATGATTCCAAAGATGCCACATATATTTAGTGGAGAGGCTTTGACTATTTTGTTCTTATTTGCCTCCTTAACAATATAAACATAATATTACCTCCATCATCATGCTCCTAAAACATACTATAGGGGTTTGGGATACTTTCCACTACTTACTCTATATCAAAATATTTGTCATGGCTTTTAACTTTTTGATACTTTTCTTTTAGTTGTAGTAGTTAGAGTTTAACTTTCTTGCTTTTAGGATCAAAGTTTTTCCTAGTCGGGGTGGTTTAGATATTTTGCCACTTACAGATGACTTTTATTCAAAACTTAAAAGATGGTCCAACGTTCTCAATGTATGTAATTCGTTTTATAAATAAAACAAAATCAATATAATATGTCTGTACTAAAATGATTTGGAATATGTGCAATTTATATTTCATTCGTTTTGCTAATCACATGACATTATTCATGTTCTTAAGCATAATAGCATACCAAAGCAAAATCATCATCTTCCTAAGAGTTATCCAAATTATGTTATTCCATATTCATATTTCTCATTCCTACTAGGGTGATATTGTTTTTACTATCTATCGTCTCATTAACTATATCCCTATACATTTTTTACTCCATTGTATTCCTCAAGAGTGTCTTTATCTTACTTAGACACCTTTGCTATATTTATGTGTTGGGTCCTAGGACTGACAAATTGAGTCTTTGGTTATTTGTATTTATTTTAGGAAAAAAAATCATAAGTTGTTTGTGTCTTTCTAAGATATCCTCACATGCTAGAAGGTTATTGTTATCTTGATCAACAAACCCGTGTCCATGTTTTCTGCCAATATCTTCTTTTGGGTTTGATATAGATAAATACAAATAAGCTTTAGAAGTCTCGTCAAGCAAGTGTAGGCAACTACCCCCGTTCAATTTATAAAATTGTATAATCATATAAATATTCATAAAAATGTATTATTACCCCCACTAAGATGAAAAACATTTAAAAAGTATAATTTTGCCCCCCTAAACTCTAGGATCCTAGATTCACCATTGATTGCAGATCAGCGTACACACTCAAATGTCATTTGATGGCAGTCTATGGATCATTAAAAAGCACAATTTTAGCAAAATATTTTGCTTGGATTTACTGTGAGGACTCCTTTGATAGTTCCTCACAAGTCATTCATCTTATCTTTGTTCTAGTTCTATCTTTTTGCAATTAATGCAGGAAACCTTAGGATATATTGCTCAAGTGAAGACAATTTATGAACTTCATGGGACCGTTTATACTTTCAAACAAAGCCCACCAGTACGGTTTTAGAATTCATGCTATGTTTCCAACTTTGTGTTTTAAATATAATGAAGTAGACCACTCAGTTCGATAATTGATCCTATTGCCAAAAGGATTAAACTCTACATTTATGATAAATACATACATGCTTTTTGACAGGTTCTGATGTGGCAAGTTGGACATTGAGATAAAATTCAATCCAAACTTTAGACACTAATCTTATACAAAGATCCAATTTGAGGGTTGGATCATATGTTTAAGGCGATTTTAAAATCCACCGAATATTTTTAAATATTAGCGATACCTTTACGCATATAGAAATCTTTTGTCATAAAAAAAAAACATTCATCTCCTCTGGATGAAGCTGAATAATTTTACCGCAACCAAGGCTTCATAGACTTGTATTATGGTAATTATCTTTTGATCAAAATTTTATATAAGAAATTTCTCCACTATCAGAGGCATCGAATATGCAAATATAATCAAATCTAATCAGAGGGAAAGAATGAAGACAAGGATCAGGTGGCAGGTAAAGACAAATAATAGGGCTTACGTGTGGACAGACGGACCAAGTAGAGGGTTGACGGAGAGGGGCTCGAAGGCGAATTGACCAAGGGAAGGGAAGACGCAGGCATCCTTATCGCGGCGGTGGGAGGCGGGGCAATCGTTGACGAACATGCTGTAAACGAAGGAAACGGTGTTGAGTATGGCAATGAGGGGCACCAGCCACGCCACCCACTCCTCCGGCGGCGGCGGCGGCGGCGGCGGAGGCGGTGGATATGGTGCCGCCCACTGCTCCCTCCCGCGGCCGACTTCGTAGTCCCCGAGCGGCGGAGAGTACGAAGCCTTCCTTCCCATCCTTGTTCTTTCCCTTCTTCTTCTTCGTCTTCTTCCGATTCTTCCTCTACCGCGACGACGACAGCGCGAGGGAGGGAAGATGGCGGGACACGCGCGGCTTCCATCCAGAGGTGGTGAATTAAGACAGAAAAGAAGAGCGGAAGCCAGCGGGCGGCCTCGACCAACCAACCATTTTCTTTTGTATTTTTCAAAGGGAAAAATGCGGGCTCTATAAAATATATACTCGTCACTCGAGCTTTAATTGTAAATTTGTAATCTGCTTATGAAAATGGATGTTGGCCATGAGCATTTCGGCCTTGTTTTTAAGAGGAATGTAAAAGAAGAGAAAAATTAAATAAATAATTAGGAAAAGAAAAATGTTTGGTTAGGGATTGATTTGAATGTCACGTAAAAGCGTGTGCCGTGGGTGAAAATGGCAGCGTGTGATGAAGGCGGTGGCATTCGATTTTATTTCTATTTTTTAAAAAAAATAAAGAAAAATAGTGCTTTCTTTTTTCTTCTACTGTAGATTTCTTTCAAGGAAACATAATTATGTTAAGTTCATGATGCCCACGTATGAGTGACTTAAGCATGAGTTCTAGCCTAGGGATTAGGGTGTTCAAAAATATTGTTGGAATTATCAAGCTATGGTTAATTGAATTGAACCAAATCGATTTTTCAGTTAATCAAATCGAACTTGACTGAAGCATGAGTTTCTTAACTGGTCAATTTTCCTACTCATTAATTGGTTACCTATGACTGAACTGATATATAATATATTTTAAAATAAAATATTTCTTATATATATAAATAATTATATTTATATAATTAATCAAACTAATTAACCGTCGATGATCAGTTATCGATTCGATTATAGTTTAGGACTTGACTGAACCGTCAATTAACTGACCGAACTGACCAAACCATTGATTAACCGAGCGAACTGATATATAATATATTTTAAAATAAAATATAATTATATTTATATAATTAATCAAACTAGTTAACCGCTAATTTATCTTAAATTATATTTTAAAATAAAATATAATTATATTTATATAATTAATCAAACTAGTTAGCTATTGATTTTCAGTAATTAACTAAAAATATTTATATTTATTTATCTTAAATTAATTTATAATTTAAATAATTTTATTTTATATATAAAAAATATAATTAATCATATAAAAAATCAGTGAACTAAATAATTGATAATTTAAATAATTTTATTTTATATATAAAAAATATAATTAATCATATAAAAAATCAGTGAACTAAATAATTGATTAACCGGTTCAATCAGTTAAAGGCTAGTTTATAGTTTTTTCGGAACTGATAAATTTAGTTTAGAAAACCAGTAGGGATAAACATAAAACAAATCGAATAGTTTGAATAGTCAATTAGCTAAGAATGTTTGATTTGATAAGTCAAATTTTGTATTAAATATTTGACACTTTATACCTGATTTAAAACAAAAAATAAAATAGATTTTATTATTAAAAAATAGAATCATTATTATATGAATATATTTATTATTGAAGCGAAAAATTGTCATACTTACTGTTACCATTTCTATACATTACAGCATTTCTATACATTACTTTCATGGATTTTGCACTCATAATATTCATACTTTCAAATCATCCCCTATTACTCGGCAATTTCAATCGTAATGACAGACACAGTCAGTTCCAAGTTTTTTTACTCTAAAGAAGATCAATACATCACTAGGTCATAACACAAAACCCACGACACTTATCTCTGGAGGCCATGACACAAAACGGACTCCACAACGTTGGAATCTGATAAGTAATTGTAATTCTACGTGATAGCTATCGCTATTTGCAGATGAACTGAAACACCAGCACAATGGCGTAAAAAACAAAAACATGCACCAGTGGCAAAAGATGCTATATACTCAGCCCCAAAACATTTCTCAAACGGCTGAGCATGGAGTCTGCAACTCGGAAAACGACGCTGAAGAACAAGAACCATCATTAGCAGTAAAACATGACTTCTTTCACTCTATCTTTTACTTGTGGAAGCCTCTGAAATTTGACGTCAGGCCTGCCGCCTCTAGCCGCCCGGCCGATGCTCGACCCGCCAGTTTCTGATGACTCACTTTCCAGATAGTACCTCGCGCGATAGGCTGCAAGGTGAGCGTAGTATGCAGGTGGAACTGCAAAATAAGAAAGGTCAACATATGGTAGAATTAAGAATTAAGCAAGCAGGAAGCTGGAAGTTGACATACCCACTGAAACTGAACGAGTGCACCGAGCATAACTGATGTAATCAAGAAAGAGGGAGATAATTAGATAATAGCTGAAAGTACGTTCGCTCGTTACAGGTAGTTCAAAATTAAAGGAAAATCATTTACGTACGTATAGCACAAATTATACGTTAACATCTGCAAGCCATCCGCAGAGAAACTGTTTTCATCCAAAAGAACATGATAATGAGTCGGTCTGCTGGTTCCCTGGATCCCCGAGTGGCTGCAGAGATAAAAGTCAAACTCTGTAGGATGACAGATCTTCTTATCGACGACCGTTCCTGACATAATTACCGTGCAATCCATGATTAGTCTTGCTACTTCAAGATCGAAAAAAAAGAGAAGAAATTTAAATACCTGGTAAAATATTCCCACTTTTGTCCGTCCCACGATTACTACTACCATGGACTTCAGGGAAGAGACGCGTGTGATGCCTCTTCTGAACTACCACAAATGTTACTGGAGGAAGGTAACCCTCTTGTAAAGAAGCACAGGCCTATAGGAGAGTCATTTGCAGAGCATTAAGTTGGCATCTCTAAGTTGCCTAAATACTTCATTGGAAGAAAAAAGGCTAGTTATATAAAAGCACCTTTCTAATGGCATCCATCTCATACAACAGTACATGGCTGAATTGACCTTCGCTCACTCCATCTCTGCACTTTACAAAGCTTTTTCAGACATGCATACAAACTTGAAACACAAATTCACTCAGTTATGTGTGAAACCAGAAGTAGTAACCTGTAAAAGATTATTCTGTGTGGCTTTTGTTTGGTTAATCGATAGAACGACAGCAGTAGATCTCTGCAAAATATAATTTGATCAGAATGCCACTAACATTTCATGCTCATAATAAAGCAGAAAGTATACCTTATCATTCCCCCGCATGCTATGGTTCCCTTTTTCTGGTCCTGCACAACTGTGAACAAGTCCTGAATTAATTCTTCTCTATGATTTTGGGCAGAGAATAGACCTCTGTACATTGAGACTTCAGGCCAATCAGTTGAAGCTACGACCTAAAATAGGTGGACTTCCATTGAAAATGAGTTGGAAAGCCAGAGTAAACACATAAAAATAAGTCAAGAACAAGTTGAGGGATACAAACGGCTGCAATGGAGGGCGTTGAGTCTTCTCCTGCCGGTGGATGTGTGACGTCAGCTCCAAAGATGATCGTTGGTAGATCAGTCAGAAGGGGAATTCTACGGTAAAGAGCATCTTCAAGCACTGTGTTGCGACCACCACCCTGGTCAGTAAAACATGGAAGCAAATATCAGCATGTTGCGGATAGAGATGCCTTGAATTATTTTTTTTTTTGCAGAATGGCAGATGGTAGTTAGAGATGAAATCAGGATTTGATCCCGGGACATCATTATCAACAAAGATCTTTACTAGTTAAGCTAACTATCACCCTCTATAAGAATGCAAGTGATAATTACTGGTGAAGGCATATTTGAACCCAACAAAACTCTAATACAAACCTTCACATTGATTTTTAGAGCAACATTTTCTAGATACTTGTTGTTGAATCTAGATACATGTTTAGGCATGCAGCACTGCGACACAATGGCAAGTTCAGTTTCACATATTCGCTTGAGTCGTCCTGCCAACATGAAGTGAGAGACATTACATAGAAATAATGCATTGTTTAGTACAGTTCATGTAACAGCTAGCATCAAATTAATGGACTTACCATAGAAGCCAGTGATTTCCGGTAAAATAACAATGAGTAACTGGATGTGCTTTCCTTCGACTCCCTTCTGTATTAGAGTTTCTATGGACTTACTGTTGACTTCCTTTAAAGCAGATTCCATTCGATCAGGATGAGCAGATTGGATATCAACAAAGGGCCTTGGGTTGATAACCTTTCAGTTTCACAAGAAGTTGGATTAATGAATGTGAATGAAGTGGAGTAATTAACAACTGTTGGCAGAGAAATTTACCATTCCTAATTTATGACACATGCCAATCAGTTCACTGCAAAACCGAAATACTTCATCTTTCCGAGGGAATGATACGAAGCTTAAGCATGTCCAGTAATCCACAGAGCAACCATTCACCACTTTCTGTATATATATACAGCCACAAGCCCAAAAGCATTGATTCATGATGAAAAGAAAACACAACTCAGACAATATTTAAATAACATAACACCTCATTTAATGATAAACAATACTCAAACTATAGTAGTGACAAGGAAAAACAATCTCACATTACCTTGTTTACCATGTTCCATTGTCCAACACTTGGGTTGCATGATTTTTCATTGCCAGAGTCATGGTACTTCAGCTGACACATTCAGAAGAAGCTAGTATCAAGCTGCACCTCACAGTAGTGACACGGAATAACAGATATATATATAGCATATATATTCATTTGACTTGAGTAAACGAATCATGAACAATGTCTAAGTAGCAAGATAAGTATCTAATATAAAAAAGTGCCCGTGTTGGTGGAACCAATAATGAAATGATCTGACATATCCCTACTAAGGATTATTTTGAGCTTTCAGTTAGATCTTAGGCTTGTCAAAGGTGGGAAATTATGATCCCTCAATTTAGTCCCGCAAAATGAGAGAAGAACTATCATAGTACATAGGGCCTAATTAGGTTATTATCTCTAACTTAGCCTTAAGCATCTTAAAATTCTCAAGTTAGAATTGTCTTCTATCCTATGCCCAGAACCTTTATGCCTAACTTTTCACTTGATAAAGCTCATCATAGGCTATATTTTATAGGGAAGACTAGGGAGCATTTTCAAATTATCTTATTAATTTTTGCATCCTACCATCAAGGAGACAAAAAATCAATGACTTTTCACCAAGCCATTTTAATTCTAGATGGATATATTGCACATGTATTCCTAAGTACTTGAAAGAGTGAAAGATACATGTATCTTAAATATATAAGAATAAACAAGCAGATAGATCACACTTGAAACAAATATTGAAGAAAGCTACCGTTGGGGCAGGTAAAACTCGAGCCTCCACAGAAGTGAGTTCATACTTCATTCCGATACCAAACACTCTGGCGAAATCATCGTTATTGTAATCGTTGAGATGTACCATCTGCAAATCAAGCATATTTCTAGTATATTAAGTCATTCATCTCGTGCAGAAATGATTAGACATCACTAAGTGATCAATGTTTACTAGTGAGGAGTGGTTCTTTACTAGTGAAGAATAACGTCAAGGCACACAGACTAAGCATGAATTGACAAAGTAATGCACACCTCAACAATGCTCTTCTCTCGGTCTTGCGGCCGCTGACAAGTTGCCCTCAATATTTCAGTAACTTGTTTCTCAGTCAGCCTTTTGGAGTATCTCTGTCCTTCAACAATTTTGCAAACCTAGCCATACACGTATACATAGATCAGCAAGCATAAAGGCATTATTCATCATTTACAAAAACAGCTATCACCTCCATTGGCAAGTATGTTTTCTTGCTTTCACTGCCAGCTTGAAGACAAGGCCAGGAAACATGCTTCAAATCATAGTTGTATCTTTCCTTGAAGTATTGCACAACTGATTTCAAAGTGTTCGCTTCTTCCACAGGAAACCTGAATACCAGTCTCCATTAGTGCATGCAATATAAGGTTGAATTCAGAGTTTTCAATAACTAAACAGAAATAAAGACAGTACTTTAGCTGCTGCAGTGGCTCTGCGGTTATCCCAGTAATCCTATAGCGTATTGTTGCTTCTTTTCTATGAGTTGTCTCAACTTGAACTCCTCGAAAAGCTCTCTTGATCTATAAATTTAACAAAAATATGTGAATATATAAAAAAAGAAATCCTTTGAACCATCAATCAGAAACCATTCAAAATGCACCAATAGAAGCAATATATCATGCAGCAGAATTATCAAGTTACGACAGGAAGTTCTACAAGTAAACTAAAGAAAAGATCATACTGATTATGAACCTCTAACCAAAGCAGAAACTAATCAGTAATATTACCAAGAACGGCAAAATAGCAATTTAATGTAAATTCCAGATACCAAAGATTGAAAACCTTAGCACACTGTTGAGCAGACAAGGGCCTTGACACATCCCGGAGGTTAAGGTACTCAGCTACAAACTCAACGACATTTACTGGCTTATAGAAGGATGTTGCTGAGATATCTGGAATAAGCAACGAGGAAAATGCATAGTAAATTTCATCATAGAACTAATAAACCATATCAATACAAAAAGAAGACACAAAATAAAGCTTGAAACACATGTATCTTAGGACAAGATTGCCGAATCCCACTTTTCTAACTCTACATAGATAGAGTGGCAATGATCGATAATAAAGAAATGAATGATCCTCAATGCGGAACTTATAGAGTAAAAATCAAAGGCAAAGCTCTCAATAATTCACCATCTATGTTCCGAAACAAAAAAAAATGTATACCTATATTTAAGGATAAACCCATTTGTGTGGGTCGAAGGCTCTGGTAATAACCTCTCCAGCATTCTAAGCCATTTCCTATATCTACCCTATGCCCAAAGGCAGGGGAGAAGAACGATCGTCCCACAGCAACATACCTGAAGAGAATCAAGCACAATGTCGAGAAGAAAGCATCACTACAAACAAAAGACAGGTATGGAAGAATGAAGAGTACTTTGACGTCGCAGACTCCCTTAGGACTACATCGAGAACTTGAATTACTTCTTGTGCACCGTCAATTTGTTTACCACGTAGAAATTCTTTCAGATTATGGATGCTTGTACGCCCTGCATACCTAATGGTGACCCTAAACTCTTTAGCTCTCCTGAACAATCACAAGGCAGACGACATTTAGCAGCGAAGACCAGCGACGTTCATTCAATCAGAAGGCAATAGATGTATAGATTTCACCACCTTTGGCCGCTTTCAGGCAATGAGACGATGAAGTCCTTCACGTCGAACGGAAGCGCTCCCGCAGTGTACAAGCTCTTCCTCCCATCGTATGCCGGCGTTCGCATTCCGAGGATGTCGTCTCTGTGCAAACTGACAAGCTCCGATACTACTTTTCTGTTGGTAACCCTCGATGTCGACTCCGGCGTCATACTCACCTGCGATGACCAGATAAGAGGCAGCAGAAAGTCAACAGCATCACCTATTGCCGGCGTGGCAAGGGTTACAGAAAAGAGGGAAGAAGGCCTCACGTCGTAGTGAAAAAGGTCGTTGTCCTTGACCTCCACCAAGAAGTGATTCGCGCGAACCAAGCACTTCTTGCCGGCGGTGCCAAACCCGGGCCGAGGCTGTTGCCTCGACGCCGTCGGCGGAGGGGCCGGCGCAGCCTCCGCCACCAACGGCTCCTCCTTCGCCCTCTCATCGATGGTCAGCCGTCGCCGCACTTCCTCGCTTAGAGAGGAAGACGACACTGGCTGCACAGAAGGATGGTTAGGTACGGATGGGTCAACTCCACTTCTGCCTCCAGCACCACCTCTTCCACCGCCAGAGTTTCGACCGCCACTGCGCTGGCCGTGTTCAAGCGGTGTCACCGAGACTCGGCCTCCTCTGCGGCCGCCGTGGCCTAGTCTGCCGGACATGGATGCAGCGTGAGAGCGAAGAAGTAGCGCAGAGCGCACAGCAGAAGAACGCAGCGTAACCGCGAGAACGCATGGGGACCGTACTCTTAAAAAATAAGACGTGCACGTGGAACGCACGTGTCAAGAAGGCGTAGCATCCTTACTCCGTTAGCTAATGGTTATCTTTTTTACGTGATTAGGTTATGTAGTGACGCTTTCACCCTTAAAAGAAATGCTATTCCCCGGTCACGAAGGTGAAATCATCTTCCTTAAGTGATGAAATAGCGATTTCACCCTTATATTAAATAATAACCCCCGGTGACAGCATCTTTCTCCGTAACCAGTGAGCGTTAGGCGGTTAATGATGAGCATGTAAATGGGCAGTTTTTCAAGGTACGAAATCCCCATTTCGCCCTTACTTGAAATGCTAATTCTCTATTAGTGTCCAAAAATGGAGGGAACACGAAGCGGCGGAAACGTATCACGTCGCCGTCGCTTGGGCGTTTTCGGATCTTACCGCCGCCGGCCTTTTTTCCTTGAAATGACGTTTTTTCTAAAGGGCCTTTCAGCGTATCTCTCAAGGAGTTAATGCAATGTAATATTTCAATGGTGATTAAATTATACAGAGTTTTATGAAGATAATGATAGTAGGGATTTTGATTCATATTTCATGATATATTTGATACAACCATAAATTAATATTCATGAATTATTTCCTCCGGTAAGTATTTTTCCTAATCGATTTTGCCTTCCAAAGAATCATCAGGTTGTGAGAATCGCCGGAAGATAATCTGATTTCTTCCCCAGAATTCGCGCCCTGGTGTCTGGGAAAAACTCCAACCCCGGCAGCTCCGTGACCTTCCCGTCGTAAGAGACGGCGAAGGGGTAGCTAAGCAGGTGGCCGGTGAGGTCACCGTACAGTTCATCACTTGTGTACAGATCCCAGTTCCTTTTGGCCGCCATGTTCAGCTTCCTCACGCACTCCACGCTCCGCGGGCGGCTGAACACTTCCAGATCCAGCGTCCCCAGGTGCTCGTACCACAGGGATAACCGGAAGCCGTACACTTGCCCCTTGGCCGCCTTCCTGGCGGTCGCGAGATGGCTGGGTTGGTATGCGCCAATGGCGATCTCAGTGTCTCTGCCGCCATCCATCGACCTTTGGTTGACGTTAGCTGATCCCACGATGATGTACTCGTCGTCAACTGCGACATGCAAGCATCTATATATGAATCTTGTGAGGTAGATCGATCGATCTGCCAAATGCCAATCAGCTGAAGGATTGATTGATTACCTATCAACATCTTGGCGTGCACGTAGATCATGAATCGCCTTGCCTGCTGAGCTCTGCTGTAATCCGTGTCCGGCTCCGGTTGCTCCGGCGGCCTGTACTCATCCCATCGCCTTGCCTCCCGATTACCCAAGCAGAAGAAGGTGAGGTAGTCCTTGGGATCCGCCCGAAGCCCCTTCGCTTGCAGCGCCTGTGCGATGTCCGAGTACATCATCTCCATCGTCCTCCTCTGCCAGTCCAAGATAGCCTGAACCGACTCGCTCTCCGGGATGCCCTCCGGCCACATCGGGATCACCACATAGACCGCGAACGGCTCCCCGGCCTCGATCTTGCTGACCACCTTGAGCGAGATCTCCTTGGGGATGAGATGCAGCGCGTCGATGTCCTCAACCTTGAGGCCGTTCTCCGCGGCCCAAGCGTACGAGCTGCCGAGGAAGTACTGATTCTCGAGGTAGATGAAGTCCTTCGCGCGACGAATCGCGTGGATGTACGCGTCCTGGATGCTGCGCTCGATGACGTGGTCCTTGCCGGTGACGAGCCCGGCAGCGGCAGCCTCTTCCGGCGAGTCGGGAAACCCGACGACCGCGCCGCCGTCGATGGAGCGAAAGAGCTGCACACTCCATGCCTCTTCGGCCTCCGCCGCGGGCGCGGGCGCCGCCAAAAGTTTTTGGGTTGGCAGCAGTAGGTGCTCCCCCGCACCCTGCTTTCTCCAGCGCTGCTCGAAGTTGCGCAGCACGTCCCCAGCCACGGGGCCCTCGAGGCGGCAGTGGATGTCGTGCCACGGCTCTCGCGGACCGCCCTTGCGGAGGGACGCGCCCGCAAAGTTCGGCTGGTGGAAGTCTCGGCGGTGGGCGGTAGCCAAGGTTCGAAACAGGGAGTGGTACGGCGTGTCATAGCGGCCGTCGCACAGGTCGATCCCACCGACGAAGCTGTGGATCGTCCTCACCCCTCCGCCTCGCCCGCTCTCGGCATCGACCACGAGGGTCTTCTGATGGTGCGTGAACATGGTGGCGACCTCGAGGTCTTGGACGTAGCTCGCGGCGGCGTCAGGGTTGCGGGGACAGAGGACGCAGTTCACGCCGGTGTTCCGGAAGTAGGCTAGGGTGTCCTGGTCGTGCGTGGCCATCAGTCCGTCCTTCTTCAGGGGGCCGAGGCCCAGCGAGGTGCGGTCGTTCCACACGAGCATCAGCACGCGCACGCCGTCGCGGGCCTTTCGCTTGAGTAACTCACCGAGGGTGGCATCCCCACCGGGCTTCGGCCGCTGAGGGTCCCGCACGAGGGTGATGTCGGCATTGACCGACCACCCGGCGATGTAGATGAGGTGGCGCGCGCCGATGATGGCGTCGAAGACGTCCTCCCAGCAACGCCGGGGCTCGTAGAACTGGCGGCCGCCGGCGATGGGAATCCGAGGGATGAGGCCGTCGGGAACGTGCGCGTCCTGGTAGAGCGTGACCTTACAGCCATGCCACTGAGGGAAGAAGGTGCGAGGCACTCCCGGGAAGGACGGGTCGGCGATGCCCTTCCCCCAGTTCTGCTGCGGGTCGCGGTCGACGGCCACGTACTTCACCCTCACGTGCAGCTTGGCGAGGCCTTGCTCCAACGGCTTGCGGCCGTCGTCTTCGCAGACAGGCAACCACCGGTCGACTGCAGCGCCGTACATGACGTCCTTCACGGGGAGGTAGGCCCGGCCGACGACCGTCGCGCCGATGGGTTTGACGGCCTTGACGGTGAAAACTACGTGCCCGGCGTGGTGCGCGCAGTAGATGCGGAAGCTCTCGTTCCAGCTCAGGCTGGAGCTGGTGAGCTCGTAGGGGACTGTTCTCGTGCGACCGACCCTGGCCTTCTCCAGGTCGATGGTGGCGTAGATGCTGGAAGAGCTCTCTATTTCTTCGACGAGCTGCTGAGCTCCAAAAAAGTAGGAATCATTGGCGGCTACGAGTTCAATTCAACTCAAAACTATATATACATTTACTCAGCGTTGAATTAAGGAATTCGATCAAGAACCTTGGGGCGGCCGAACGATACTCTCCTGATCCATGAGAACCTTTTCAGCAGCCTTCCCCATAATCCCCTTGATAAAGTGAAGGTCTCCCATTAAGCATGCCATGAAAAGCAACAACAGACCAGTATATACATTGAATTGGACAAAGAACAGAAACAAGAAACTTGAACTACAGGAGATATTGAACAAACATTTTCTTTTCCTTGATATATTCATATACCTTTTGAGTAACTTTGCGATTGCCGAGGTCGGAGTCTGCGCAGGTGCTTTCAGCAAGGAACGCGCCTCCAGGATTGATGCTTGCAGAGTTCCATGCAGCAGAATCTGTGCCATGGCTTCTTCCTCCATGCTGTCTGCCGGAAGGAAAAAGAAGAATGTAGTACGAACTCCACTTTCTATTTCGTGGCGATTTATACGTAAGTTTGTCGATCGATACATGAAAGAAATCACACGACTGAAGAAAAGCACAAGCAACGATGCATTCAGAGGAAGCAAGAAAGAGATCTATTCCAAAAACAGGGACGCACTCAAGGGATACGGGAAAAATTTTTAAATAGTGGGTCTCCATAAAAAATTCTATGGATACGGCTCATTAGAACCGTTGGATAAATTCTTTATAAAATCTGATCGGCAAAAACATAGTACACATTAGCATAATGCTATCATATACCGCCATGTAAATTTTTAAAAAGACCCCTCTAAAAATTTTAAGAAAAAACTACATAACATAAAGATCACACGATAGCATCATATGCTCATGACTTTGTGGATCAAATTATATAAATACCTCATCCAACAATTCCAAGCTGTATTCTTATAATTTTTTAGGAATACCCTCTCCCTAATTTTTTTTTTATATCGAATCTCTTCACCAAGTATTCTTAATTTTTTTAATAAGAATTTAACAATATATACATTTTATTAAGAGTGATTGATATAAATAAATAAATAAATATATATATAATATAAACAATAAATTAAAACAAAATGTTTTATCACTAAAAAAATAATAAATATATAATAAATATAAATTTACTCCCATTATCTCACACGAATAATTTTATAGGCTTATACAATATTTGCATTTATTAAGAGATAAAGGCTATATTCTTGAAAATTAATCTTTTTTACTTAATAGAAGAAAACAAAACAAATTTGAAAATTTTCCTTTTTTCATTTTGTTCCATTCAAATTGGATGAAAAATTTACATAGTAATTCTTTTATTTTTTTTATTAAGCACCCTAATGTCACTGAATCTTCAGTATTTTGGTTTTTTTTTAATACAAATGCTTCATATTAATCACCTCAATATAAATATCTTATTTTCTTTATCAAGCGTAAGCATTTTATGTACTTGTCAAATAATGCCATGATCAACTTAAAATTACTTTACCAAATAAGATTATATCAAATAAAATATAATAAGATACCAATGGATTAATATCAAGTGAATAATTTTGCATTCATATTATGTCAAATAATTATGCATGCAAACATAATTTTTATTTAGACCCACCACTCTAAGGTGTCTAACTCTAATACACTATGTTTCGTGGGAGGGTTGAGGAAAAAAAAAGTAGGAACTGTAGCTGCTAGACGGGAATGGGCTGCGGTTGGACAGTAATGGCGATGGCAGGTTGGACGATGAGTGATGAGTGGATTGCGGCTGGAGCCTGGAGGGATAGCAATAACGGGCGAGTTGGATGGTGAGGCTGGCGATAACGGGCAAGCAGTTGGGCAGTGACAACAACAACGGGTGAGCGATTGGATGGTGAGTGGGCTATGACTAGAGGGATGGCAACGAGGAGCAAGCTGGATGGTGAGGGCTAGCGATGGCAATCAAGTAGTTGGACGGTAACGACAGGCAAACTTGGATGTAATGATAGCTGTAATGATAGCATCGGGGCAAAGTGGGGGCGGGGTAGTGCCAAATCCAACCCAACCCCGATTCCCGTTACTAATACCTGACTCCCAACCTGGCCGGATTTGAGAAAACTAATTCTACCCCCGACCTTGCCAGGAATCGGATACCCGCAGGGGAAACCTGATCCTACCGAGACACGGTACTCGCAAAAAACCCAACCCTGAGGAAAAAACCTCGTAAAAAATTCGACCCGTCTCAAATCAAATATTATAATTTGATTATAAGACAAGAATAAAAATCGAGTTAGGGCAAAGTGAATAGTAAAAATTGGGTTAGGGCAAAGTTACTAGGGTAAAATTTGAAATAATAAAAATTATAAGATAATAGTAATTTTTAAATTAGGGGTAATATAGTGAATTTAATTGTCGAAGCGGGTTTGGGGTTGGGGGCAGGGCGGATAGTAAAAATAACATACCCAACCCCGACCCCCAATCAACTCGGGTTTTCCTTATTGACTTCGGGTTGAGCCGGGCGGGAGATGGGTTATCTTGCCATGACTACTTGGATGGTGACGATGATAGCATGCAAGCTTGGACAATGACAGTGGGCAAGTGGCTAGATAGTGACGACGATCGAGCTTGGATGCTAGATTTTGCTTCGCCAAGTTTTCTACCCGATTTAGGCGAAAGACAAAATGAAGGAGAAAAATGATGTTTGACTTTCATGTTTTCTTCTAATAAAACACAATATAAGGTGTCAATTAGCACTTTACTTGTCAGTAACATGATTTTGATAAATATATTAGCCAAAATGATAAGATGATTGAATTTGTTAAAATATTTAAATCTAATTTAATAACAATAAATTTACTAAGTTCTATATATTATATTATCTTTTTTTACCTATATAACGTGAGACTAAACCAAATATTACTTTTAATTACAAGTAATCTTAGTAAAAAAAAGTTTCTTCAAATACTATTGGTTGTTTTTACTAAAAAAAAAGTATATTTGTTTTTAATGTGAAAACAAATTTACTAGAAGTAAATAATTTATTTTTACAAAAACAATATTTTTATTCACTTTTATTAAAATATTAGTAGTGTAAACTTTTATATTTAAAATATTAGCATCAAAATATTGCCAGTAAGATTATAATTATTACATTTACTACAAAATATTTAGCGTTTAGTTATTCGTTTAGAATTAAAAGATAAATAATAAAAAATAACTATAATTTTGGTATAGAAAATGACAATTATGTTAAGTTTTACAAATAGTATAAATATTGTTATAAATTCATAGAATATTTTCCTTTAATTGGAATTAATAAATTTATGAATTTTTTAAAAATTATTTTGATTAAAAAATAGGCACGTTAGTTTTTTTTTTTTCAATTAGCTGCGCCTTGCACGCGCCTGTAGACCTGCAGGTGAAGGAAAACAATCGGATCTGAGTTTCGTGTCCGATCCATTTACGACAGGCTTCGCTCCAACTCCACGGCCTCCTCTGCGAAGAAAGTTCGCCGGCCTTCCCTGAGCCGGGCCTTTTTCCGCTTCTCTCGTGATTTCTCTACCGCTAATGAGCTCCGTCCCCGTCCCTCGGAGATGATGAAGGCCTACGTAGATGGAATCCGACCGGATCAGCGTAGCAGGCCGGCCCCCGGGGACCGAATTGTCGGAAGTGGCGATCTTTGAGGCGCAGGCGTTTGAGGGCGCTGACAACCCCACGATCATTGATTGGGAAGATCTGCAGCAGGAGCTTGCTCGTCTTTGGAGCCTCTCGTCGGCCCTTAAAAAGGCTAAGGAGAGGAAGGCGTCGTTCGCCCAGCAATTGGAATCGATCATCGAGGTAGGTTTTTTTATTTCTTTGGCGTCGCATATGTAGGCTTCCTATTTGAGCGGAATTGTTGCAGCTCTTGGTGCCTCCTTTCCACTCGGCTGGTTGTTTGGCCCTCTATTCAGATGTCAAACTTAGGTTTTGGTCGGAATCTTGGAAAATCATACTATGATCACATGCCTTTTCTAGACCTGTTTCATGTTTCTGCAAAACGACATCCAACAATACGTGAAATTAGTGATAGAGGCGAGCTATGAAACTAGGACCGTATTAGGTGTTTACCGGTTGAAGGTTCGTAATATCTGTCATGTTAATGGAATCAGAAACCAATTGAATTTTACCTTTTATTTTTCTGTACGGTATTTGAAATGGAGACATGTAATAACTTAGAGATGTTAACGAAGAGAATAAAATCGAGTTGGGATGGAAAATACTTGAAATTTTACTCCCATATCGTTCTATAAAATGATCATTGATAGTGGTGCGAATAATATGGGTTGTCGAACTCCCTTTGAAGATTAAAGTAATAATTGTCTGCTAATGCTTAATTGTTTAGTAACTAAAGAGTTCCATATTATAAGAGAAGTGGTTGTTTATCTTTTTATGCTAATTGTTGCAAAGAAGACAAATTAAAATTGCTATGAATGATAGGAAATTGCTAAATCTTGGTGTGAACAACTATTCATCACGAGTCAGTTTCTTACAGCTCATTTAATGAGAAAATTAACATATTAACTAGGTGAACCAAATAGCAATGCCACAATTTAAAATGCTTAAGCCGAATCTAATGATAGTAAGCAATAAGCTCACTAAACTTTATATATCATATCAGTTTTTCTCCCACTTTTTGTGGGACTTAATTAGGGTATTATAATCTCTCACTTAAGGCTTGATGTCCCAATCAAGGCCAAGGCCTAACACATATTTTCATAGTGATGTTAACATCTTCGGCTGTTGTTTCGTAATGGCCTCTCACCCTACTTAAAAGTTAGAACTAAGTTTTCTATGATACCATTTTGTTACAATAAGTATATTGAGCAAACTGACCAATTAACTTGGTGAGCCTGAATGATAACGTGACCCAATTTGAAATACTTAAGCCTAAGTTAATATTATTAAGCTCATTAAGTCTTATGTATTATATTATTCTTTCTTTGACTTGGGATTATACTGGGGCATCAGAATCTCCCTCACTTAATACTTTACTTCCTCCATAAGGCATAACACATGTCTAAAAATTATCCCTGAGTAGGTAGCATATAAGGTTAGCCTAATTGTGGCTTCACCATCCTCAACAATCTTTTTTTGTTTGCCTCTCACCATGCATAGGACTAAGCTTGCTTTAATACTATTTTTATATCACACAAAATGAGAAGACTAACACATCGACATGGTGAGTTAAATAACAACGCGTTCGAATTTAAAATGTTTAAACCCAAGTTAATGATAGTAAACTCACTAAGCTTTATATACCATATTATTTTTTCTCCGTAGACTAAACCGTGGTATTACATATTCACATTATCCTATAATGAAATATCACATTTCCTACTCCAGTAAAACATTGTTTGGATTTGGATAATTTGGTAGCAACAACTTTGTTTTACCAGGGAAGGGTATATGCCAGCTCAACATACAAAAGTCCTTTAACTTTTTGATAAAATTTGAGAGCCAAAAATTGTTTTGATGGGAAGAAGAACATTCAAATTTCAGCTGTCCATGGGTGTAGTGAATATGTGGTGTTGATTTTTTTTTCTTTTTTTCCTTTCTCCTGATTTTTATTGTTTTTCTGATCTTTTGTATTTTTAGTTTGCTTTTCGAATTTTCTTTGACTTTACCTTATCATTTGATTTTCCTGATAAAATTATTTCAGGTCTCCCTTACATTTTAAGTAAACAGCATATTTTTGGTTTGTTTTACTTCTTGCCTCTTTTGTAGAATTTTTGAGTATTTTATATTCCTCTAAGTTACTTATAATTTATGATTGATTAGTTTGCTAGTTGATGCCCTGGCCATGTGATGACCAGGTAAGGAAGAGATCATTATGTCAAAACAATGAGCTACAGGAGATGCAGCAGAAGCTGGAAGCTAAGAGACTTGCAATGGTTAATTTATCATTGCACGTCAAAAAGAAATCAGAGAATGTAAAAAGTGAAAGGGAGCAGCTTTGTTATGCTAGCAGATTGTTGTTGGTAGCTGGAAAGACATTAGTTGCCGGCCACCAGCAGTTGCAGGTACTGGGATTAATTTGCTATTCTAACTCCTATGCATATATGCAAGCTTGAGCTTCAAACACACAAATTTGAGAAAATTTGGGTCTTCCAATGTTTTATTTCATTCTTATATGAGTTCATTCAAGACAAAAAGAGAAGAATTTCCTAATACTTGAATAAATAATTAATAGGAAATTTATGTCTGAAACTCATGCTTTCGGATACTTTGGATTGAATGGGCATGACTTATAAAAAAAATTTAAACATCCAAAAGTAAAATATATGATATTAAAACCTAACAAATGGGCATCTATGTCTATATAGAATCTGTTTAACAGTTATTGCATGAATAGTTATCTATGTGTCATAATATATTTTATTCAACTATTAACTCACTATTCACTTGAGTTACAAGTTCATAGTGGCTTTTAAATGTGGTAAAATTAATAGGCCAAATTATGGTATGATCTCTATACTTTTTATCGGTTCTAATAACTTTATCTATGTGTCATAATATATTGCATACTATCGCATTATTACAAATTCATACTCTTGCAACCAGTAAATTGGCCTAAGCCATGTAACTTGGACTATGCATATGTGGTATGCATATTTTAGTGCGCTAACCATGCCATCTCATTTGTGATTAACAAGAAAACCGTTGGTAAAGTTAGTGAGTATAGATTACATGTGTTTTTTTCTTTCATGACATTCATGATTACAATCAATAATTCAATATACGTTTTAGTTTGATTATCACAATGCATAGGTATAGACATGGGGCAAGAGAACCTAAAGTCTTTTATAAGGTAGAGAAACATACAATTTCACATATAGTGTTTTTCATAGTCATGTAATCATCTTTGCAACTTAATCTGAGTCATGTATTTTATTTTTTACTTTTCCAAGTGTCTAAGTTTCCACTAACATAAGTGTAAAATCTTAAAATATACTTTCTTTCAAAGATGTCTCTTGCATAATCAACATTAAAAAGGTAGCACTCCTCAATTAGGTGCCAACTTGATCATTGTTGGCTACCTTTAAAGCATGTCAATTATCAACAATGATAAATAAGAATAAAGTCCATTGTTAAAATACTATAAAAATAACCTATTATAGTCAATTCAATATTAGTTACACAAAATACTTGTAACAAAATACTTAGTGTAAGAATGAATAAACCACAACATGAAAAATCCATAATTGGATTTTAGAAAAGAAATAATACATATGCAATTATAATCATGTGTTTTTGAATCAATTAGGTCCAAATTAACTAGTATAAACTTGATAATCTACCATTCATCCATATAAAGACACTAAAAACACATCAATAAACAAATATAGAATTTTTGGCATTTTAAGTATACAACTATATAAACTAGAGGTAAACCATGACACAACAAAATCAACTTGAGCACTGCTTGAGAAGACCAGAAGTCTAGCATGATAGAAGTTCAACATAATGGACACTTGGCCTGAGCCACTAGACTTCGACATGCTAGCACCCAAGTGGCAAAGCGCAGCATCCTCGAGTTTGCATATATGCCAAGGTTGGCCAATGATCTTGTGCATATATGCCCATAGGTTAGCGCAACCACTTTTGCCTTATACACTCACCCAGAACTCAAGTGGCTAAGCCATATAATTTTTCTTAATTATAATCAATGATTTCTTATATAGCTAGAACATCCCTCACAAATTGTGGATACTAATTTGTTAGGAACCAATCGGATTGAAGCTATAGCGTCATCATTAGCTGGACTCGAAATATCTGCGAGATTTGGGTTACAATTTGTATTGATTAAATAAATCATCGGAATCCCCAAAACTACACATTCTCGAAGAGCCATATATTCTTCCTCCTTATCAACGATGATCACAATATCAGACAACCCCATCATATATTTGATACCGCCAAGATATGTTTACAAGGTAGATAATTTTCTCTTCTACATTCTGCAACTATTTTGGGCAGACGTTTGAGTTAGATTGGCACCTGCTTACTCTAACAAGCTTTCACATCGAAGGTGGACTATTAGAACCACTCTTGTCAGCCATACTAATCTGAGGACATTGCTAGAGCTATATCTTGTCCACTGCATGCAGTGCAATATGTACAAGTTCCAACTGTATACAAAACCCCTTTGGTAGGTTCCTAGGTATACATATTACAAGCAACATTAACTTTCCTTCTTCATTAAGACCCATACATGAGTCAGCTTTGAAGTACAATTTGAACGATTTTAGAACTTGTCATCATTAAATGGACGCTAAAGGAGATCACATACCTTTAACACTTCCTCTTCCTAGATTAGAGTGCTGGTTATGCTGGAATTTGAATAATTTTATAACTTGTCATCATTAGATGGACGCTCAAGGAGATCACACACCTTCAACACTTCCTCTTCCTAGATTAGAATGCTGGTTATGCTGCCCTTTTCCAACACTACTAGCTCATCAGCTAACCTGCAATTCTAGTAGCCTCCTATTGTCATCTTTTAAAGTTTTCTGCAAGCACGAGCCATCATCATCCTCCGTCATGTCTGAATAATGCTCAATTTGACATCTGCAACAGCGTTTCTAGACTATGCCTGAACTTTGCCAACTCCCCAACATCTTTGTTAAACTATGAGCCCATCCTCAATCATGCAACCAATATGCTGATAGTTGAAGAAGTTCTATTGTAATTAAATAGGCAAAGGTCAACAAACCTTTTCCAGCCTAGAGATGTGTGTATCAAGAATGTATAGTTAAGACCCCAATATCTCGTGTTTATTCTTATTGTTCCATATCATTCTTAGTCAGGAATTATCTCTAATTCATTCTTTGAATTCCCCTCTCACACTGCCAAGTGGAACATGCGTGGCAACAAAAGAAGGAAATAGAAAGGGTTTAAAACATAGTACGGAAGTAGCCACTGTTTTGACTTCTCATGGCCAGAAGTAACAAATAGAGAAAGAAAGAGAGGAATAAAAGAAAAAGAAATGTAAAGGAAAGTACTATCATCCATGAGCTTCTATAGTATGGAATAAATAAAAGAGGAGGACTATACTGTATTTATTTCAAGGATTGTTATGTTGTGCTTCTATATAGAGAGAGGCTAGAGTACAATGATAATGATAATATTTAATATAGACTGGTAGAGAACTAGAGAAATTTGTCACGCCCCAAGACTCTCCCAGCCTCAGGACGCGGCAAACAATAGACCTGCAAGGCCATACAGATCCAGCATACCACACAATACGACAAATAACATAAACGACGAAATCCACATAGATAAAAATACACATCAGACCGACGCAGCGGTCAAAGTCAATAATACACACAGGGCCGAACAGTCCTGGTCCACAAATCCACGCTGGTCCATGACCAGATAAATACAATCTCATTAGATATAATCCTCGAAATACGACACTAAAAAATAGCACGTGCGACACATAAGAAAAATACAACACATGATAGGGAAGATAATCTACCTATCTATCTACTGCGCACCAGAGGGAGCCGAGCCTGAACCTAGAGGCAAGGCAAGGGGAGTTAGCCGGGAGGCTAAGTAGGGTTTAATAAGTAGATGATGCATATAAGAGTAAGGAGAATCTAACAATAATTAATAAACAGAAGTGCACTATAAGTAAATATAACCCGACTAAGTAAGTACAGAAAGTACAACATGCAGGTGGAAATCCAGCTGTGCCAAATGTCCCGTAGGACACGCACTCAAAGAGTGGTTCCTACCGCCAGCTAATGGTAGAAACGACTGTCCGTCGACAGTCCGCCGGTGTAGCGTCCTACACCCAGATCATCCCGGAATGCCGAGTCCCACGACATCCGACTGTGACCCATCCGGAGGCCTGTAGTCCATGGGCTCACACAGATTGCATCCATGACTACTACCAATGGCCAAAATCACAAGGATCTCGGAAGGTGGACTATCCCAGTCAGATCTATCCGTCCATCCCAAATATCAACACAAGTTGGCTGTAGAGACAGCCAAAATATATATGTACTACATATAAATCTACCATCAACAAATATCATACACCGAAACATAAAGATCAGATAACATGCAAGCATCCATGTGACTCAATGACAAGATTCAGATTTCAATGGACATACGAAGGTAATAATCGGATTCAGTCAGCAAGAAGATGGTGCCGCTATCTACGCATGCAGTTTGACACCGAACAAGAATAGTGAGGTAAGAATTTTACCTGGTTCCTGTAGGTCTGAGCAAGATCCAACCAGTTATATACATCCAGAATAACCCCGCGCACGCAGCCTGAAGTGGCAGTCGCGGTCGTCGGAGTTCGCCGGAAAAGCTCGCCGGAACAGTAACTTCGGCGGCCGGTCGAAATTCTGGAAGTGTCACGAGGTAGCCGCCGGCGAGAGGAGTTCAGCCGTACCACAGGTTTTACAAATGGGCGCCAGAGTCGCCAGAGATCGGGGTTCGAAAGGTCGGTGGCGCCGCTCGCGTAACTCGCCGGAGCCGGAGAAGACGACGCTGGAAATGCGTCGGAACAGGGAGGAAACGTCCGCCGATGCCGTGAGAACCCGCCGGAGTCGCCGGAGATGAGAGGCGAGGCGGATCTAGGGTTGGCGATCACTTCCCGTCGCCGTTCGTTCGCGCGGAAGAGGAAGGTGAGGAGTCCGCCGGATCTAGGTCGCCGGAGCTGCGGTCGGAGGCGGAAGAGGATGCTGGAAGGAAGAATGCGTGAGGAAGGGAGGAAGATGAGTTCGATGATGGTGAAGCAGCGGGAGAGGAGGGGGAGATAAGGAGAGGAAGAGGAGATGGGGTCGGGTGGTTCACGGGGAGAATAGGGGAGAAAAGAGGGGAGCGTGGGAAGCAAGGGAGAGTGGGATGGGACGGAACAGCTGTGTCCTGTCCTATCCATTATTTCACTTATTAGAATTTTGCAACTTACAATACTCACAACTTATAAGAATTTGGTCCCCAAATTCAAAAGATAGAGATAGGTTATGATTAACAAGGTAACATTTGCATTAAATACAGTCACTCAATACATGCCATACATGAATTCATAGCACTCGGGTCGCTCAGGAAACAGGTGCGGCCAACGACGCAAGGCTTCGTCCTCGCGTTCCCACGTGGCTTCACTTTCAGAATGATTGTTCCAACGGACCTTAATGAGTCGTATCACTTTATTGCGAAGCTGATGCTCTTTGCGGTCTAAGATCTCGACAGGCGACTCTTGGTACGTGGCATCAGGCGTGATAGCTAGGAACTGATCTTGCAAGATGTGCGATGGATCTCGCATATACTTTCGCAGCATAGACACGTGGAATACGTTATATACTTGCGACAAGTTTGGAGGTAGGGCTAGCCGATATGCAACGGCTCCAATGCGCTCCAAGATTTCGAAGGGACCTATAAACCGTGGAGCCAATTTACTTGAGTAACCAAACCGAGCTCTTCCTTTTACTGGCGTAACCTTGAGAAACACATGGTCGCAACTTCAAACTCGAGTTCACGTCGCCTCCTATCGGCGTAACTCTTCTGCCGACTCTGGGCAGTCAAGAGTCTCTTCCGGATCAGCTGAACCCTTTCGGCCTCAAACTCTAACATGTCTGGCCCAAATACATGGCTTTCACCAACTTGGTCCCATAGGACTGGCGATCTGCACCGTCTACCGTACAATGCCTCGAATGGCGCCATCTGGATCGCCGAGGGATAGCTGTTATTATAGGCAAATTCAGCTAAATGCAAGTGAATTTCCCAGTTAATCCCGAAATCTAGGGCACAAGACCGAAGCATATCTTCTAGGGTCTGGATGGTCCTTTCGGACTGACCATTCGTCTGGGGATGAAAGGCAGTGCTGAAATGTAATTGAGTGCTAAGTGACTTCTGCAGACTTCCCCAAAACCGAGAGGTGAATTTTGAATCCCTGTCAGAGATAATACTGGAAGGGACCCCATGCAACCGTATGATTTCTCGGCAATACAGAACAACCAGTTTATCCACAGAAAACACTTTCTTCACAGGCAAGAAGTGTGCAGACTTCGTCAATCGGTCAACTATCACCCAAATAGAATCATGACCCCTTTGTGACCTAGGAAGACCCGTCACAAAATCCATTGTGATATGTTCCCACTTCCACTCTAGAAGGGGAATATTTTGCAACATCCCTAGTAGCTTGCGGTGTTCTGCTTTTACTTGCTGGCAAGTTAAACAGCGCGAGATATATTCGGCGATGTCTCGTTTCATATTCTCCCACCAGTATGTCTTCTTCAAATCTTGGTACATCTTGGTACCGCCAGGATGCATAGTAAATCTTGATTTATGTGCTTCATCCATCACCTCTTGCTTCACAGATTTAGGCACACAAATGCGATGCTCATACCGTATCACACCCTCGGAATCCTGTGTGAACTCAGACCTCTTCCCTCTAGCAAGAATCGCCTGAAGGTATTCATCATCTGATTGATTTTCAATTACCTTCTGTATAAGCTGGGATCCAGCCACCATCACTGCTAAGCATCCACGCTCTGTGGGACATATAATATCTAGATCTAACTCGAGCGCAGATCTGGCCAATTCTGTAGGCGTCACCCTCAAGTTTGCTATCATCCCTGTGGACTTCCTGCTAAGAGCGTCGGCAACTACATTAGCCTTTCCTGGATGATAATTTATTGTGTAGTTGTAATTCTTTAGAAATTCCATCCACCGACGTTGTCTCATATTAAGATCCTTTTGAGATAATAGGTACTTCAGAGTCTTATGGTCGGTGAAGATTTCAAACGTGACACCGTAGAGGTAGTGTCGCCACATCTTCAAAGCAAATATGACTGCGGCCAATTCCAGATCATAAACAGGGTAATTCTTCTCGTGCTCCTTAAGCTGCCGAGAAGCATACGCGATAACCTTACCCTCTTGCATAAGCACAGCACCTAGACCTTGGTGTGAAGGATCAGTGTATACCACGAAATCACTATCACCGTCTGGAAGCACTAGGATTGGCGCACTAATCAACCTTCGCTTTAGCTCCTGAAAGCTATTCTCACCGTTATCATCCCATTCAAATGTTACGCCTTTCTTCGTCAAACGAGTCAACGGGGCTGATATTCTGGAGAAATTTTCCACAAACCTTCTGTAGTAGCCAGCCAGCCCAAGGAAACTTCTGACCTCCTGGACCGTGGTTGGAGTTTCCCATTCAGCAACAGCACGAATCTTTTCAGGATCAACAGAAATACCGCTGTCCGAGATAACGTGACCGAGGTATGCCACTTCGCCAAGCCAAAATGCACACTTACTGTACTTAGCATATAACTTCTCTTCCCGTAAGGTACGCAGCACCATATGCAAATGATTCTTGTGCTCACCATAATTTTGGGAATAGATTAAGATATCATCAATAAATACCACTACAAATTTATCTAAGTATTCACTGAACACCCCGTTCATAAGATCCATGAAAGCGGCCGGTGCATTGGTTAGTCCGAACGGCATCACCATGAATTCGTAGTGTCCATAACCTGAAGGATCCGTCTTTCTTCTTAACAAAGAGTACAGGGGCACCCCAGGGAGAGGTGCTAGGTCTGATGAACCCTTTTCCAACAGATCCTGGAGTTGCCCCTTTAATTCCTCCAATTGCCTTGGCGCCATTCTGTTTGGTGCTTTGGAAATGGGTCCCGTGCCGGGCTGAAGCTCAATAGCGAACTCGACTTGTCGTTGTGGAGGCAAGCCGTGTAATTCGTCAGGGAAAACGTCCGTATATCTCCTGACTACGGGCACACGTTCGATCGGAGGCAAGGACTGTTCCTTGATTTCCGTAATGGACATCAAGTATGCTTCGCATCCATCCCGTAGCATCCTCTTGGCTTGTATAGCGTTAATAACAGGAGCAACTTGTCCAGAAACCCCCGTGAAGGTATAGGTAGTAGACTCTGACATACGGAAGGTCACATTGCTTTCGTAACAGTCTACAATAGCTCGATTAGCTTTGAGCCAGCTCCAGCCAAGGATGACGTCGAAATCATATAAGTCCAACAACATCAGATCAGTGTGAACAACGATGCCCCCAAAATCCTGTGGGCACCGTTTTAACTCCAGGTGTGATTACAGCACACCACCGCCAGGTACGTGCACGGTCATATCATACCGTGCCAATACAGGTTTATGATCAATTTTCTTAATGAACTCGTAAGAAACAAATGAATAGGAACTACCCGTATCAATAAGTAGGCAAGCAGGAACGCCATAAATAGAGATAATACCTCGCATCACGGAGTCTGATGCACGCTGAGCATCCTCCTCAGATATAGTATATGCGCGTCCAGATGCCTGGGTCTGCCCACGCCCACCACGTGGGGGATTCTGCCGTCGATAAGGTCGTCCGGGATTCTGCCGCGGCGCTGGTGCTGATTCCTGTGAGCTATGGGCTTGTTTACCCTTCTGGGGGCAGTTGTTTGCATAATGTCCCATTTCATTACAGTGATAACATCGGACGGAATTGAGCGGGCACGACCTTGCTATGTGACCTGATTCTCCACACTGAAAACAGGCTCTGGAAGGAGTAGCTGGGGGCGAGCCAAAACCAGGGGATGATGTCGGTGCTGAGCCCTGATACCTACTACCCGGAGCCCAAGATTTACGCCCTGGTTGGATGTCTTGGCGTCTAGATCCAAAAGCTGAAGCTGGTGGACTTCCTGGGCCGAAACTCCCAAGTCCCCAAAAGTCAGTCTGCGCAGGAGCCTTGCCACGTCTCTGAGCGTCACGCTCCTGGGCCTCGCGAATGACATCCTGCCCACACAGACTCATCCATCGTGCAGTATCTATCACCTCAGCAAAGTTATCAGGTGGAATAATGCTCACCAGAATGCGAAACTGTGCATCAAGGCCCTCTATAAAGTGTTTCGAACGCTCTCTCTCTGTGGCCACCAATTCAGGAAACATTTCAGACAGTTTCTGGAATTCGGCGATATACTCCTCAATTGGACGTCCATTTTGATTGATGTGAACAAAATCCCGTCTCGCTACGGACCTTTGTGCCTGTGGGAAATACTGCTGCGTGAATACGCTCTGAAAAACATCCCAAGACGTGCTTGCCGGTCCCAAAATGGCTACAGTAGACTGCCACCACTTTCGTGCCTGGCCACCAAGATAGAAAACTGCCAACTTCACCCGTTTCCTTTCTGGACATTCCATTGCGTCCAGAGTATTTGTCACGCTGGGTAGCCACTCCGGAGCTTTCCATGGGCCGCCGTTCCCCTCGAACACGTCCAGACGACCTCGTGCTAACTCAATGAAGCGGGATAGCCAGTCGCCTCGGGTCGGAGGCGGAGTGACTTCCCGGTCGGGCTCCACAGCTACTGGTACTGTATATGAAGCTGGTGGTGTGTACTGATATACAGGGGTTGTTGCTCCACCACTGGAGGCACTTCAACAGGCACTTCCCTTTGCCTTCGCCGTCGGCTAAGCCAATTCATAGGGATGTTCATCGCATCCCGCGCAATATCCGCAATTCCCCTGGCTCGACCACCGCGAGCCCTTGGCAGTTTTCTATCTTGGCGGCCAGACACGAAAGTGGTGGCAGTCTACTGTAGCCATTTTGGGACTGGCAAGCACGTCTTGGGATGTTTTTCAGAGCGTATTCACGCAGCAGTATTTCCCACAGGCACAAAGGTCCGTAGCGAGACGGGATTTTGTTCACATCAATCAAAATGGACGTCCAATTGAGGAGTATATCGCCGAATTCCAGAAGCTGTCTGAAATGTTTCCTGAACTGGTGGCCACAGAGAGAGAGCGTTCGGAACACTTTATAGAGGACCTTGATGCACAGTTTCGCATTCTGGTGAGCATTATTCCACCTGATAACTTTGCTGAGGTGATAGATACTGCACGATGGATGAGTCTGTGTGGGCAGGATGTCATTCGCGAGGCCCAGGAGCGTGACGCTCAGAGACGTGGCAAGGCTCCTGCGCAGACTGACTTTTGGGGACTTGGGAGTTTCGGCCCAGGAAGTCCACCAGCTTCAGCTTTTGGATCTAGACGCCAAGACATCCAACTAGGGCGTAAATCTTGGGCTTCGGGTAGCAGGTATCGGGGCTCAGCACTGACATCATCCCCTGGTTTTGGCTCGCCCCCAGCTACACCTTCCAGAGCCCGTTTTCAGTGTGGAGAATCAGGTCACATAGCAAGGTCGTGCCCGCTCAATTCCGTCCGATGTTATCACTGTAATGAAATGGGACATTATGCAAACAACTGCCCCCAGAAGGGTAAACAAGCCCAGAGCTCACAGGGATCAGCACCAGCGCCGTGGCAGAATCCCGGACGACCTTATCGACGGTAGAATCCCCCACGTGGTGGGCGTGGGCAGACCCAGGCATCTGGACGCACATATACTATATCTGAGGAGGACGCTCAGCGTGCATCAGACTCCGTAATGCGAGGTATTATCTCTATTTATGGCGTTCCTGCTTGCCTACTTATTGATACGGGTAGTTCCTATTCATTTGTTTCTTACGAGTTCATTAAGAAAATTGATCATAAACCTGTATTGGCACGGTATGATATGACCGTGCACGTACCTGGCGGTGGTGTGCTGCAATCACACATGGAGTTAAAACGGTGCCCACTGGATTTTGGGGACATCGTTGTTCACACTGATATGATGTTGTTGGACTTATCTGATTTCGACGTCATTCTCGGCTGGAGCTGGCTCAAAGCTAATCGAGCTATTGTAGACTGTTACGAAAGCAATGTGACCTTCCGTATGTCAGAGTCTACTACCTATACCTTCACAGGGGTTTCTGGACAAGTTGCTCCTGTTATTAACGCTATACAAGCCAAGAGGATGCTACGGGATGGATGCGAAGCATACTTGATGTCCATTACGGAAATCAAGGAACAGTCCTTGCCTCCGATCGAACGTGTGCCCGTAGTCAGGAGATATACGGACGTTTTCCCTGACGAATTACCCGGCTTGCCTCCACAACGACAAGTCGAGTTCGCTATTGAGCTTCAGCCCGGCACGGGACCCATTTCCAAAGCACCATACAGAATGGCGCCAAGGCAATTGGAGGAATTAAAGGGGCAACTCCAGGATCTGTTGGAAAAGGGGTTCATCAGACCTAGCACCTCTCCCTGGGGTGCCCATGTACTCTTTGTTAAGAAGAAAGACGGATCCTTCAGGTTATGTATTGACTATCGGCAGCTCAACGCCGTCACTATCACGAATAAGTATCTTCTACCTCGCATCGATGACTTGTTTGACCAGCTTAGAGGTTCCACAGTATTCTCTAAGATTGATCTAAGGTCGGGTTATTATCAACTGAGGATTCGAGATGAAGATATTCCAAAGTCAGCGTTCCGAACGAGGTATGGACACTACGAATTCATGGTGATGCCGTTCGGACTAACCAATGCACCGGCCGCTTTCATGGATCTTATGAACCGGGTGTTCAGTGAATACTTAGATAAATTTGTAGTGGTATTTATTGATGATATCTTAATCTATTCCCAAAATTATGGTGAGCACAAGAATCATTTGCATATGGTGCTGCGTACCTTACGGGAACAGAAGTTATATGCCAAGTACAGTAAGCGTGCATTTTGGCTTGGCGAAGTGGCATACCTCGGTCACGTTATCTCAGACAACGGTATTTCTGTTGATCCTGAAAAGATTCGTGCTGTTGCTGAATGGGAAACTCCAACCACGGTCCAGGAGGTTAGAAGTTTCCTTGGGCTAGCTGGCTACTACAGAAGGTTTGTGGAAAATTTCTCCAGAATATCAGCCTCGTTGACTCGTTTGACGAAGAAGGGCGTAACATTTGAATGGGATGATAACGGTGAGAACAGCTTTCAGGAGCTAAAGCGAAGGTTGATTAGTGCGCTAATCCTAGTGCTTCCAGACGGTGATAGTGATTTCGTGGTATACACTGATCCTTCACACCAAGGTCTGGGTGCTGTGCTTATGCAAGAGGGTAAGGTTATCGCGTATGCTTCTCGGCAGCTTAAGGAGCACGAGAAGAATTACCCTGTTCATGATCTGGAATTGGCCGCAGTCATATTTGCTTTGAAGATGTGGCGACACTACCTCTACGGTGTCACGTTTGAAATCTTCACCGACCATAAGGCTCTGAAGTACCTATTCTCTTAAAAGGATCTTAATATGAGACAACGTCGGTGGATGGAATTTCTGAAGGATTACGACTGCACAATAAATTATCATCCAGGAAAGGCTAATGTAGTTGCCTACGCTCTTAGCAGGAAGTCCACAGGGATGATAGCAAACTTGAGGGTGACGCCTACAGAATTGGCCAGATCTGCGCTTGAGTTAGATCTAGATATTATATGTCCCACAGAGCGTGGATGCTTAGCAGTGATGGTGGCTGGATCCCAGCTTATACAGAAGGTAATTGAAAATCAATCAGATGATGAGTACCTTCAGGCGATTCTTGCTAGAGGGAAGAGGTCTGAGTTCACACAGGATTCCGAGGGTGTGATACGGTATGAGCATCGCATTTGTGTGCCTAAATCTGTGAAGCAAGAGGTGATGGATGAAGCACATAAATCAAGATTTGCTATGCATCCTGGCGGTACCAAGATGTACCAAGATTTGAAGAAGACATACTGGTGGGAGAATATGAAACGAGACATCGCCGAATATGTCTCGCGCTGTTTAACTTGCCAGCAAGTAAAAGCAGAACACCGCAAGCCACTAGGGATGTTGCAGAATATTCCCGTTCTAGAGTGGAAGTGGGAACATATCACAATGGATTTTGTGACGGGTCTTCCTAGGTCACAAAGGGGTCATGATTCTATTTGGGTGATAGTTGACCGATTGACGAAGTCTGCACACTTCTTGCCTGTGAAGAAAGTGTTTTCTGTGGATAAACTGGCTGTTCTGTATTGCCGAGAAATCATACGTTTGTATGGGGTCCCTTCCAGTATTATCTCTGACAGGGATTTAAAATTCACCTCTCGGTTTTGGGGAAAGTCTGCATAAGTCGCTTGGCACTCAATTACATTTCAGCACTGTCTTTCATCCCCAGACGGATGGTCAGTCCGAAAGGACCATCCAGACCCTAGAAGATATGCTTCGGTCTTGTGCCCTAGATTTCGGAATTAACTGGGAAATTCACTTGCATTTAGCTGAATTTGCCTATAATAACAGCTATCACTCGGCGATCCAGATGGCGCCATTTGAGGCATTGTACAGTAGACGGTGCAGATCGCCAGTCCTATGGGACCAAGTTGGTGAAAGCCGTGTGTTTGAGCCAGACATGTTAGAGTTTGAGGCCGAAAGGGTTCAGCTGATCCGGAAGAGACTCTTGACTGCCCAGAGTCTGGCAGAAGAGTTACGCCGATAGGAGGCGACGTGAACTCGAGTTTGAAGTTGCGACCATGTGTTTCTCAAGGTTACGCCAGTAAAATGAAGAGCTCGGTTTGGTTACTCAGGTAAATTGGCTCCACGGTTTATAGGTCCCTTCGAAATCTTGGAGCGCATTGGAGTCGTTGCATATCGGCTAGCCCTACCTCCAAACTTGTCGCAAGTACATAACGTATTCCACGTGTCTATGCTGCGAAGTATATGCGAGATCCATCGCACATCTTGCAAGATCAGTTCCTAGCTATCACGCCTGATGCCACGTACCAAGAGTCGTCTGTCGAGATCTTAGACCGCAAAGAGCATCAGCTTCGCAATAAAGTGATACAACTCATTAAGGTCCGTTGGAACAATCATTCTGAAAGTGAAACCACGTGGGAACGCGAGGACGAAGCCTTGCGTCGTTGGCCGCACCTGTTTCCTGAGCGACCCGAGTGCTATGAATTCATGTATGGCATGTATTGAGTGACTGTATTTAATGCAAATGTTACCTTGTTAATCATAACCTATCTTTATCTTTTAAATTTGGGGACCAAATTCTTATAAGTTGTGAGTATTGTAACGTTGCAAAATTCTAATAAGTGAAATAATGGATGGGACAAGACAGCTGTCCCGTCCCATCCCACTCTCCCTTGCTTCCCACGCTCCCCTCTTTTCTGCCCTATCCTCCCCGTGAACCACCCGACCCCATCTCCTCTTCCTCTCCTTATCTTCCCCTCCTCTCCCGCTGCTTCACCATCATCGAACTCATCTTCCTCCCTTCCTCACGCATTCTTCCTTCTAGCATCCTCTTCCGCCTCCGACCGCAGCTACGGCGACCTAGATCCGGCGGACTCCTCACCTTCCTCTTTCACGCGAACGAACGGCGACGGGAAGTGATCGCCAGCCCTAGATCCGCCTCGCCTCTCATCTCCGGTGACTCCGGCGGGTTCTCACGGCATCGGCGGACGTTTCCTCCCTGTTCCGACGCATTTCTGGCGTCGTCTTCTCCGGCCCCGGCGAGTTACACGAGCGGCGCCGCTGACCTTTCGAACCCCGATCTCTGGCGACTCTGGCGCCCATTTGTAAAACCTGTGGTACGGCTGAACTCCTCTCGCCGGCGGCTACCTCGTGACACTTCCAGAATTTCGACCGGCCGCCGAAGTTACTGTTCCGGCGGTGGCTCCACTGTTCCGGCGAGCTTTTCCGGCGAACTCCGACGACCGTGACTGTATTTCCGGGTTATGCGTGCGTGGACTTTATTAGACAAGTACCTGGTTGGTTCTAGCGCAGACCTACAGGAACCAGGTAGGGTTCTAACCTCCTTCTATTGTTCGGTGTCAAACTGCATGCGTAGATAGCGGCACCACCTTCTTGTTGTCTATATCTGATTATTACCTTCGTATACCCTTTGAGATCTGTACCTTGCCAATGAGTCACATGGATGCTTGCATGTTATCTGATTTTATGTTTCGGTGTATGATATTGTTGATGGTAGATTTATATGCAGTACATATATATTTTGGCTGTCTCTACAGCCAGCCTGTGTTGATATTGGGATAGACGGATAGGTCTGACTGGGATAGTCCACCTTCCGGGATCCTTGTGATTTTGGCCATTGGTAGTAGTCATGGATGCAGTCTATGTGATCCCATGGACTACAGGCCTCCGGATGGGTCACAGTCGGATGTCGTGGGACTCGGCATTCCGGGGTGATCTGGGTGTAGGACGCTACACCGGCTGACTGTCGACGGACAGTCGTTTCTACCGTTAGCTGGCGATAGGAACCACTCTCTGAGTGCGCGTCGTACGGGACATTTGGCACAGCTGGATTTCCACCTGCATGCTGTACTTTCTGTACTTACTTAGTCGGGTTATATTTACTTATAGTGCACTTCTATTTATTAATTATTGTTGGATTCTCCTTACTCTTATATGCATCATCTACTTATTAAACCCTACTTAGCCTCCCGGCTAACTCCCCTTGCCTTGCCTCCAGGTTCAAGCTCGGCTCCCTCTGGTGCGCAGTAGATAGATAGGTAGATTATCTTCCCTATCATGTGTTGTATTTTTTTTATGTGTCGCACGTGTTATTTGTTAGTGTCGTATTTCGAGGATTATATCTAATGAGATTGTATTTATCTGGTCATGGACCAGTGTGGATTTGTGAGCCAGGACTGTTCGGCCCTGTGTGTATTATTGACTTTGACCGCTGCGTCGGTCTGATGTGTATTTTATCTATGTGGATTTCGTCGTTTATGTTATTTGTCGTCTTGTATTGTATCCTGGATCTGTATGGCTTTGCAGGTCCATTGTTTGCCGCGTCCTAAGGCCGGGAGTGTCTTGGGGCGTGACAGAACTAGAGATATATGTGGTGGTAGATACGAATAATAAAGTAGTGACATATATGGTGATAATATAAAATCATAATAGGAGATGTGATGATGTTGCTATAGTAGCCTTATATTGTTATAATGGTGTTTTTTCATGTTTGTCACCTTCCCTAACTTCCTACATTCTCTGGTAAACTAAACTGACAAAGTTTATGTAACTTCAAGTTTAACTTAAAATTTATAGGTGGGAGGCGTACGTAGCACACAGAAAAGTCTTTATCTTTCAATATATGAGAAAAAGTCCATGGTAATATGTAAATAGATGGGAGTCACCTATTCATGCATTTACAGTGAAGAGAATGTGTTACACTACATGCTGTGGTGAAAATATTTCTTGTTCTACAAAAACAATAGGAGAGACACACAAGTAATTGAGAGCTAATTGTTCATGCACATGCAATAATTTGATGCAATAGCAAGACTGATACTTGTTCATGCAAAAGAAGAGATACATGCAGGTGGAGAAAAATGTTATTTGGTACACCAAAAATTTTGCTTGAGAGAGTTTAAGAAGTTGGCGGAAGGCTAAAGTTGGAGAAGTAACTTGTGAGTTTTGGTCCCATCAAAGAGGATAATAACAAAGAGGAAAGTGGTGCACAAGGAGAAAAGTTCTGACGTGAGCATGATCACTGTGAGGAGGATTTGTTAGAGAAGGTATACCAAAGATCGCCATGAAGAGCATCAACATGGATAAGTAAGACATTATGTATGAAGCCACTGGAGCTATAGGTCTAGGGCATTTGAGCAAATATATTAGAGTTTTGATCTTAAAGTATATGGCTCTAAAATAGTCGGGGATTTGAGTGAGGAATCTTCTTAAGAGAGAGAGATGAGGTGGTTCAATCACCAAAGAGATGTCTTCAATGTTTAAACTATCACCATGTCGGTTAAATAACCAACGACCAAGGGGAGCTCCCCATGACTAAAACTTCTTTAATATTAAGTTAAACCAAAATAAGAGAAATATTGTTTTGCATTTTATTATGTGATGATTATATGTTCTCTCTATATGTAATGCCAATGGTATAATGATAATGATAGTATTTAATGTGAAAATCCATAATATGGTGGAGACAAATTTGTTGATAGATATGAATAAGAAGATAATGACATTTGTAGTAAATGAAAAATTAGATTAAGGATACAATGATGTTGTTTCCATATTAGCCGTCATAGAAATGTCTTCTCATTTGTCGCCTACTATTGGGCTGCTCAGAGTGCTTTCATCTTTCTCTGGAACTTTGAAACAATTTGAATAGGTGGTGAAGAATTGCAATGCCTTACTACAGTGGCTAACACATGATAAGACGGTAACATGTTTACAAATTGTTCAAAGAAGCTCAAACTAAGGTTTAGGTAGCTTTAGGCCTTGATGTGGATTTAAAATTGCTAGAACTGAAGGCTATAAAGTTGCCTATCCAATCAGATTGGCAGTGCTTAGATCCATTTGAAGGGATATGTTCATAGGAATGGGGGTGGTTACCTGATTTTTTTATTTGATACTTGATTGTGATCTAATCACAAAAACTTGCTACCTAAACTTGACACGGACCTAAGTCGAGTACCATTTTACATGTACATGAACTTGATGCCGGTGTTTAAAGGGGTAACAGTAAGTAGTCGATTAATAAAACCTTTTAATTTTTAATTATTCTAATAATATTATATTTATATAATAATTAGTTTTGTGTTTAAGTTGTGGATGATTTTAGATATACATATATTTTTATTTATATTGTTAATTAGGCATTTGGTACTGAACTTAAACATTTAAGCGGCTCAAGTTAGGTACTTAACTGACCTCGAATCAATTGCCATCCTTCTAAGGTGGCCTTGAATCAATTGCCATCCCTACACGGCCACATTTTATACTGTTATAGACGAAGGTTTTAAATATCGGTCTATACTATACTATTATAGATTTTAAATATTGGTCTATATATGTCAATGGTCCACTACTAGTCGGTATTGGTCCTTACCATATATATATATATATATATAGACCTTGTACATATACATCGATCCACTATTGAATTGGAATGAACTAGTCATTACTAAATCTTACCAACATATGGTACCAATTGGTACCATTAATATATATATTTATATATGTATATATACTACTGACCTAAAGAATTGCAGCACTTGTCCCCACATTCTAGTAAAATTCTGTATTTTTTTAATATTTTGAAATTATACGTGAGAAATGCTGAATTCTTGTGGGTGCAGGTCTAGTGTATGATATTGATTTCCACTTTTTGTCATATTAGGAAGCTATTAAATTATTATCTGGAGAAAGGGGACATGGTAATCTGAAAATTCTTCAAAAGCTACTACGGCTGAGGCAGCAACATATGGTATCTCAAGTTTCAGTGCTTTATCCAGTCAAGAGCCAAAATGAACAATCGTCTAAGGAGATGATTGATTCACATGGTGATGACAAAAGTTCAAGTAATGATTCTCTTTCTCTCTCTCTCTCTCTTTATGTGTAGACTTCACATCTTGTAAATTTATTGGAATGTTTAGTTGTTTATCAGGTGTACCTGCAATTTATTTTGTGCAAAATGTGCTGTTATAATTACCATTTGCTTTTGTTTTTTTTGGCTAGAGTTTGTCAGGATATCATGCAAAGCAAAGTTGAAAATATATCATTGGATTTGTCTTGGTGGTAGATGGTATCTTACCAATACCTTGGGTCAGACACATGACACGCGTAGAACGCAACATAGATAGCTTCAAAAACCAGTCCCATTTCTCTGGTTTCATCCTACAAGCCATGTATAACATGTAAAAAAATATTAAATCAGTTTACAATTGTTTAAGGTCAAATAAGATTGAATAAACCTACATCTAAATAAAAATTTAAATATATTGAATTGTGATATTTTACCTAGGAGTTTTTTTTTTCTAAAATTAACGTAGTAGGTGCACCTATTATATTTAAAGTGAATGTCATTCATTAGCAAAATTTTACTCATGGAACAATCGACTTAACTCGACCTTATACTTATGCAATGTTCACATTTGGAATGTTTTTCCATGACATACGGTATTGGTATGTTATTCTCAAATATGTAACAAATCACTTGCACTTGAATAGTCGACACAACAATGGGCACAAAGTAACGCAACCATTAAATTGAATATTGATAAACATATGAGTGTCATGGATGCCTCCAATATGTAGCTTGATTGCAACAGTGATTATGAGCTATCAGTCACAATAATATATGCCTCTATAATCTTTTTTTTGTATGATTGGCCTAACTGTGGTTGCTATGCTTCGATTAGCTTTGTACCAATATTTTCTTAGCTTGACCCTACAGAATGGAAGACCAAGAGGGTTATTGCTGCAATTGGGAACAAGTAGAGTAGATTAAGATTTTTTTGCTATGTCTAGCCATCATCATCATTTTCTTCTTGCATTGATGCATTTACTTGACAAAGGAAGATTGGGCAGGGGCACTACCTAGGGACTCACTATGCAGGAAATGTCCCTGCACAAAGTTACTGAGGGCACTGTCTAGGAATTTTTTCTCCTCTGATGCAGTACCTTCTTTTAGACACAAAAAATAGCTTTAACGGCTTCGTAGATCACAAAAACTAAATATATTGTAAAGTCAGATATCTAGTGATATCTTCTCTGCCTTATATTTCACCCAAAAAATGTACAGTAGGAAACAGAGGACTTTTGCCAAGATAGATCCGTGACAAACTGGCAGGTTCTCCCCCTTATCTAAAACAGTTTTGAGTGTTCATTGGCATCAACCTGGAATCATATATCAGTGCGATTAAGAAGATGACGCAGCATTATAGTGATCAGTTTGAAATTTTTAATTATTTTTGGTGACTATTAAGGTTAGTTTCCTTGAAGAGAAAAGAGGGAATAGAAACAAGGAGAAAGGTAAAAAAAAAGTATCTTTAGAAATAGAATTGAAGCAAAAAATTGAGATGAATATTTAGTTCGTTAAATATTTATTTCAATTTAAAATATTATTACAAAAAAGTAAAAAAAACGTTTTTTCTTTAACTTTTCTTTTTTCCTTTCTTCATTCTTATGTTCTCTTCTCTGAGCCATCTTGTAGAACGATTAACGATGGTGTTTACTAGAATTCTAGGTTTGGCTGTATTACATTTGATGCCTTAAATTTCTTAACACTACTATAGGATAAAAGAGTTCAGCAGGTATTTTTTGTTGATTTCTGAATATTTGCAATATCAAATATGTATGCTTAATATATTTCAACATTATCAGTCTACTAGTCGCTGACATGAATAAATTGCTGCTCAGGTGACTGTACTGCATCATCCTCGGCAATTGCGGCTAAATCCTTGCACTTGTCATCTTATACTATATTAGGTCTTCAACTCACTATACTTCCTTCAAAAAAGATAAGTTATTTTAGTGACAAGAAGGAGGTCCAGATGTCTGCAAGTGCATTGGGTTATGTTTCCCATGTAAGTTCTTAATCTATTTTTTTAACCCACTGAAGATGACCCCGAGTTTGGCTAAATTTTGCTAGATTTTTATTTCTTAAGTATGTTTAATTTATATCTGGGATTTTTTTTCTTGAAATCATGTCATAGAGAATGGGATTGGTGTACATCAGCTATAAATGTGTTTTCTCACACGTTTGTTTGTTTTCTTATCTTGCCAGGCAGTCACTCTAATTGCATCTTACCTAGACGTACCTCTTCGATATCCTTTGCGCTTTGGAGGTTCACACTCATATATTTATGATCATGCATCTTTAATTGAGACAACCACATCTGACTTGATGGCAAATCCAGCATTGACCAACACGAGTGCTAAACTTACTGAATTCCCATTGTTTATGGAGGGCCAGGATACCACGAGGGCAGCCTATGCAATATTTTTGTTGAACAAGGTTTGTATGTTATGCTTTCCTTTGCTCTAGTGTGGATTTCAGCTTAAACACTTACCTCATTTACTGTCTAGTTCAGTATTGCTGATTAGCATCGAAACATTCTCTGATCTAATTGTATTGAAGATCAGTACAGCACATGGTGTTGGCCATTATCACTAAAATAAATAAAGAATAAAGTTGCAATGAGTTACATGATCCAAACGTTTGGTTGGTTAATCGGCACCAAGTCCAATTATTATCTAAGCAGGCCAGGCAGTCTTGTGTAGTTTTCTCCATCTGATTACCATAATAACTCATTATACAGCTATTCATTTCTTTCAATTAAAATGAGTTCAATATGGTTAAATACTTGGTAATTTGGACCTCGAACTATATGTCGTATTAGAATTATGCAACAAGTGAGATGAAGACGTTTGAACTGATTTGTCGATTTTACCAAGAGATCAGATGTCTCATTGTAAACTCAGTCCAAGTATTTCTATAACCCACTGTATAAAATGTCATCCTTTGAACTTTTTATACTGCCAAAGAGATATTTTCCTTGCTGCTTGTGTCTTTAACAGATCAGCATAACTACACAAATAGGTGTGCTGGCTTTGATCTTATTCAATGTGGAGTAGTTTTTCCTGTCCTAGAGAGGTTCTTGTTGATGTTGAATGTTGAACTTACTTGATTCCTTTTATCTTGTGTTACACTACTCGTTGACTTTGATTTTCACCTCTCATTTGCAGATTAAATGCTCTAACAATTATTGATTTTGTATAGTTATATTTTACAAGTAGTTTCTCCTGGCTCATGCATTCATATTTTTTATTCAAAAAGGCATATTAAAAATTTTGAATATTTGTAACTGGGATTTATTTTCTTGTATTCTGTTATTGACACTTGGCACAGTGAGAAACATACCTCCAGCCGATGTGAATGACATAAGAGATCAAGTTATTTGTTTGCCTTTTCCAGCTTAATATTCCAGCCTATGCAATTTAAACTGTGTAAAATACGAGATATTTCTTTCGATTGCACTGGAAACTTTTCGCATATAATTCCCTCGCTTATCTCTTGTAGGATTTGGAGCAGCTTTTAAACTATTTAGGTGCTGAAAGTCTAGGCCCTCGGCATGTGTTACCCAATTTGAAGGAGCTCATGGAGATCATCCTGTCCAAGGAATTCATTAACACGTGATTTATTTAGTTTGTAGCATAGTTTGAAGACTTATTTGTCGTTAATCCTGAGGGCTTTCTCCCTCTTGGTTTATGTTTTTTTTCTGAAAAAAATTAAGTGCCTTTCACAAACTAGACTAGGAATTCTCCTGTGCGCGGTCAAGCCGGTCAGCGCACGTCTGAGTTAATTTGCTATATATAATAGACTAACCATTACGAGTATTGTCATACGATACAAGATTCATTAACCAATAAATAATCATCTAGATAGAAGAGAGCAAATTTATTAATTATTTACTTAATTGTTTTGAATTTTAATTTATGAAAGTTTTCTTTTAGTAATGAAACACAATTGAAGCATGATCATGTCACCAATCTCTGAAAAGCTTAGCATGATCACCTAAAAAATATATATTTTTTTTTCATTTTCAAGCCTTGTAATAATCTTGGCGTGTTCAATAAGCCAAGGTTACATTACCTACAGTCAGGCCTTGGCTTATTAGTGAAGAATAGCGAATGTCACTAGTCGTAGATGAATTTCTATTAATTAAAAATAACTATCTACTTAGATATGATTTCTTATACAATCATGGATATAAATTATGAACACCCAAGTCAAAATTTTCCAGCCTCTATGCAAATATTCATGTATTGTTTCAGCGTCTGCAGACTACAGATCCATTCTGGGATATAAAATGCCTAGATGCGGTATCAACCGCTCATTGTCGCTAACGACTTCAAAACCGCCTGCATTTGACTTGCTATAAAAATGGACAAGGTTACAGGACTTCTACCGATGCCTCTGAAACCATGGCATCAACCTCGAGATTCGTGCCATTCTCCATCCTTCTCCCTTGCTCCATTTCCCCTCGGGCGGCCGCGAAACGCTCCCCAATCTCCCGACACTCAGCTCTCGGACTCGAACTCCGACTCCGCTGCGAAGGCGTCCGCGCCAACCGCCGTCTTCTGGGTGGCGGCTTTGAGTACTCTCCGGATGAGGAGGCGGAGTCCCCGGACGGTTATGGCCCGAGCTTTGGCCGGGCGGTAGAGCTCTTCAACGGCGGGGAGTACTACCAGTGCCACGAATTCCTCGAAGAGCTCTGGTACGACGCCGAGGAGCCCATCCGCACGCTCCTCCACGGCATCCTGCAGTGCGCTGTGGGTTTCCATCATCTCTTCAACCAGGTAAGATTTCCTAACACAGCACCGGGCTTGGGGATTAGGGTCTAGAAGGACGGGAACTTATACGACTCATGTTGCGTTTTTATTAAAAATAATAATTTCATTTTTTATAGTTTTACGAAGACTCGTTTCTATATTCATATGAAATTAGTTATCAAAATTATGTGGAGATTCGTGGTTAAATATTTGATATGGCTGTTGATATATTTGAGTTCTGGTCGAAAATTGTTTTACAAAAATTATACATTAATAGATTTCGAGTTTTAAATTCCATTTTAGCTTAACAATCTGTTGAATAAGTTTTGAACTTGAAACGAAAAATCGAAATTATAACATTGCCTTAGGTTCTGAAGTGCATTGGCAGAACCATCGGGGGGCAATGATGGAGCTGGGCGAGGGGCTATGCAAGCTTCGGAAGATGGATTTTGAGGACGGCCCATTCCTTCAATTTGAAGAGGAAGTCTCTGCAGCCTTGGAGTTCCTATACCAGACTCAAAAGGAGCTCGCTGCTTGTACGTTTATTCTTCTTCTTCTAATTGACGTAGTTTATATTGTCTTTGAAATAATTTCCTGCTGAAATATGAAATTCCAGAGACAATTACAGTTTGTAGACTGAGGTTAGGTTAGCTTACCTATGATTCTTTCTACAAGTCAGCTTCCGCAAGATTTTGTTTCATAATGGATTACATAAGTAAACTTACCAAACAATTGCACAAAAAAAAAGAAATCATTTGTTAATAAGTGGCATTAGCTCTAGGTTATAGTTTTTTACCGCTAGGGATGGTGTAACAACAGCAGCTCGGTTGGAACTGAGACTATGAAACGAGTATGTGTTCAAGCTTCTTACCTAGGATGACAATAATTTTTTTGGTCTATAGACCCAGATGTCCAAGGGTATGAGACTAATCTTCTTCGAAATAGTAGCAGTAAACGATAACTCCCTCCCAATAAGTACCTTGCAAAGGGGTTTCAAACATAGCCACATAGGACGACATTTTGGACCTACAGAACGCCTTGGGGCTTTGCTTTAACTGAACTAACATCTTGTTGGTGACGTTTATTGTTTTCATATGAATGATATCAAACAATTATGTTGTGATTGCGGAAATTGATATTTGTCATGTTTTAGATAATGTAATAGGATTTCTAACTAGTGTGCCTAACTTTGCTAGAATGTGTAGGATATGTTGAGTGGTTGGAATCATGTTGACAAGTCAATATAGTCATGACATGATTTCTATCTAGTGTGCCTAACTTTATAATCGCTCAAGCTAATTGATTTAAAAGGATTATAAAGTTAACAAGTCAATTTAGTCATGAAATTAAACTGTTTTAACAATTCCAGGAAAAAGTAAATAGAAATCTTATTTCATGTAAACCATTAAAGGTTTAAACTCCCTTTACGTCTGGATAAGTTAGCTTGGAAACCTAGCAATTTGTTTAGCAACCGCAGGGCGACTTTTGACTCTCATATTTCCTGTGCAAGTTGAATTTGCATTTGGATTCGCTACCATTATCCTATTAAATCTTTAATTGAAATTTTTATGGAATAAATATATAAATAATCTCTTGATTCTCAGTAAATACATGCTTTCTATCTTTGGATTATGACAATAGGCTGTATAGAATTTGAGTTTTAGTTTTTTTGCTGATTGACAATTAAATTTATACTAATGGTCCTATCTAAATAATTTGAAGAGGGGCATTTAGTTGTTCGTGGAATCAGATAATTATATATTATTGAAGAAACCTGGGTAACAATTATTCTTGCGTCGTTTCAATTATGCACTTTCTGTTTTTTGAAATTTTTTTATGCATCTCTTTGAATTTTCAGAACACAGTTCTATAGTGGTATGTTAAAACTGGAAAACCGTCTGCTCAGTTTCTTCTCCAATGTGAAAAAGTAATAATTTGTTTAACTAGAGGCTTTTGTTATTTTAATAGAGGGGGCTGGGGATATATTTTGTTTACAATATCTATAATTTATGGCACGACTGCTAATATATTTAATATCTGTTACTTTCTAATATTATTTGGCACATGGAACTTGTCCAGATTCACATTCAATCAAGTACTAGAAGAATGGTATGTTTTAAAATTTATTCAGTTCTTTGTAGAAATGAAGAACTTCATCACCTTCAGCTTGCTATGGAGAATTTTGACTCGCGAGCATCTGATGCTGTTCATTTGCAGCTTACCACTTGGCCTTTTGCTGTTGCTCTCGAGAACCCGACATGGGATCTAAGACCGTTCATGCTTCTGCTATAGTATGAAATTGATATGAAGGTTAAACATAAAAGAATTTTGGCTAGCAAATAACAAAAGAATGCTGGCTACATTGGATCGTCCAGGATTTGAATTGCTAACCTTGCCATATTGACATCTCCAAGCCCCCATCTTTTCTGTAGAGATCTTTATCTGTGCGAGAACATGTTTAGACTAACTATTCTTATCACAAATAAGAACATTCCTATAAATCCTGTCACTTTGAATTTAATGATTGATTGATGGCTGTTGCTGGATCATCTTCTATGGTTATCCGTAATTTATTTTTCTTAGCTACCATAAAACTTGAATAAGTTCCAGTAAAGTTGTAATGGTCATTGCTTCCCAATTGCAGGCACCAGCGAAATTTGCTTAGCCATGGATGGCTCAGAGAGATCTTATCAATTACTCGGTAGCTTTGCTGCCGGACAGCACTTGTACCGCTTGGATTCCGACCAACAGGGATACTCCTACATAACTTTCGCTTTTGTCCCTGAGAACAGCTCATATGAACCTTTAAAGGTAAAGCTTCCAACCCTTCATGCCACAGAAGAACACCTTAGGACATTTGAACATGGACGTTGACAATCTCAGTTGAACGTTGTCCTTTATTTTGATGATGCCAGTAAAAAAAATCGTTAAAGTACTGTAGATCATATATATATTTTTTTCATTACTTGATGCATATGCAATACGTGTGCGCATATTATCCTCTTTTTCATGTAATATCGTACCCCATGAAACAATTTCATAATGAACCAAGCTTCTTAAGAGTGGTCTATAGCTTATATTTTAAATCATTATCATGTTTTAATTCTTTCATTGTCCTTCAGCATAGTGATATACCATAGCATGCTGATATACCATAGCATGCACCAGTAGCCAAATCTCATCTCTCATATAGCATTCCCATGGTAACTCTTTACACCAAAAATATTCATAGAATGCACAACAAAACATCTCTAGCATTGAAATATTGTTAGATGCTTCCCCAATTACAAAATCCTTCGACCAAAATAGAAGAAACTCAAGGATTTGAAGACTTAAACTAATTCCAGATAGTAATCTCTAAGTGTATTGTCATGTGATATCACTGCCCAGAACTGCCCTATTTCAGCCAAATGAGGTGAAAACTAGTTGGTAAGTAATCACACTATCCTATCTATCTGCAGAAGTTGATGTCCATCGAAACTCGGCGGCTTCAAAGTCCCAGTAATATGTAGTATAATAGAGTGATAGGCAGCGCAATTAACATCCCAAAGATTACCCTGCAAGAAATATAACATGCATCAGTATCACAAGATGCTCCACAAAGCAACAATCATAGCTAGAACTTGAAAAGCTTGCAATTTTATCAGATACAAGAACTACTGATAAACAACCAAACACATGAGTGATTTGTAGTTAATCAGTGACAGAAAGATCCAACATGATGGTCTACTATTAACATTCCAGGATGAAAATAACTATGAAAAATCTTTGAATGCATACCCTGTGCTTAAGATGTCAGGATGCACATTGTATTCCTTTGCAAACACAAATGGAACAATGCCTTGGGGAAGTGCTGCCTGCAATAGGTTCAACATGAATAGACACCTCAAGTCAGCAAACCCAACAGCAACAAATTATTAATTATTGGTAAATGCCAATTATTATAGAGAGTGCTTCTTTTGTTTTTCTTTGGCAATTATATTCCTGACTGATTACCATAATCCATGTACCAGGTAAGTCTAATTTTACTTAACCTGTACGATTGCTATGTGCAAGAGAACCCCTCGCAGCCCAACTGCAATGGAAGCTGCAGCCATAACGGCAGGGCCTGTGACAAACCTGACAGCCATGGCAAACGTTGCAACAGAGTTGCCGCAAGCTATAATTCTCGGTTGCAGTGCCATAAACAGACCTGGATAGCAGAACAAGAAGATTCTTTGAACGATTTCGATGACAAAACTCTTCACATACTTCCAGTTAGAACTAGTAGTTTTTACTCACCAAGACTGAACATGGCCATGCCAAGCCCTGCATCAGAGAGTATTGAGATTGAACGAGCAATAATAGCAGGCATTTCAATTTCCCACCTGAACAACAAAAAGCAGTGGCTTTTACATGAACTCAGAAACAGAGATGGCATGGCAAATGATTGAAGTGATAATAGAGTGCCTGCAAGAGACGAGAGACCAGATGACACCAATAAGGCTGGAATAAGTGTTGGGATTTCTGATTAGCTTCCGCCAGACCATGATCAGTATAAGCCTGGTCATCACACTCGCAGGTGGCATAGTGGCTTTTGTGAGCTCATCGGCGACAGTTTTCGCCCGGAGCTGGGCGGAATTAGAACCTATTTTAGAGAGGGTTCCGCCATCCCCTTGCATTGAATCAATTCCTTGGGTGATGGGTCTGTTTCTGAAGCTGAAATCATCTCGGCGATACACGTCGCAAACATCATGACTGGATTCTAAAACCACAAAGTTCGATTGTTATGAGTGGAGCTGCAGATGCTAGCAATTAGAAGAGGAGATTTATACAGAATTAATGGCAGCTACGAATGAAGTTGACAAGAAACTCTTTCTGATCCATATCATGAAAAAGGAATTGAAGATTAAAAATCTCACCTTTGTGGTGATGGTGGTCATCATGTGAAGCAACTCCATGATCATTCCCAAACTCCGTCCCACCGAACACGCGCATCCCTCCCTCTGACACCGGTGACGCACTCGAACTCCACACAAACATGTGCAAATCCCTCCCCCCTTCCGCCCCATTCGTCGTCTTCTTCGCCGCCACCGCCGAGAATAGCCCGCTCGTAGGAGGCGCCGGATACGACCCAGCCGCCGCTCCGCTCCTTGCTCCCCCCTCCACGTCGAAGTTGGAGCTTCTTGGACTCGCACCGGCGGCGGCGGCGGCGGCGTTCGAGTCGGCGTGGTTGAAGCTTGAACCCCGTGGCGTCGGGCTCCGCGACGATTGCAGCGAGTAGATCTCCGCGTTGGAGAGGTTCGACGGTCGCGGCGTGGCGGAGACGCCGCCGGAGTGGAGTCCGCCATGCGAGCGCCGCGAGTACACGTCGGACCGCGAGCTCGTCGACTTGCGCACCGTGACGCGTAACCGTCCGTCCTCTCCGACCTCCGCGTCGGTCTGCAGCGGCTCCTTCCCGTCGAGCGAGATGATGTCGGAGTCGACCCGGAACGATATGATCGACCCGGCCGTGTCGGGGAACTGCTCCAGGATGAGCAGCCGCGCGCCGCGGTACTCGAAGAGGAATAGCATGAGGGTGTACCAGATGATGCATTGGAGAACGACGATCTGGACCATGAGGGTCCCGGAGGCAGGCCCATACATGCCGCGGAGGAGCGGAATACCCATGACGAGAGTGTTTGGGAGGGTGGAAAGGGAGAAGAGCGTGATGGCCCACTCGAGAGATCCCCGGGAGCTGAGTCGAGCCCACAGCGCGAGCGCCGCGAGGACGGCGACCTTCTGCAGCGAGTCGGCGGCGATGAACCGATAGTTCATATTGTAAGGGTCATTGGTGGAGATGAAGTGAAAGGAGAGAAGCGGCACCGCGAAGAGCGCCACGAAGCGGTTGATGCCGGAGCATTGGTCCGGGGTGAAGATGCGCCACCATTTGACCGAGCCGTACGCCAGGACCATCGCCACGTACAACGGCACCACCGCGGCGAGCACGTGGTAGAGGTCACTGCCGGTGATCATACTATCTCGCTTGCTGTGCAATAGGAATTAACAGAACAGGGGATTTGACACAGCCTGCTGAAGCTCAGCCGTGGAAGAAGAAGAAGATACGTAATCGTCTAATGGAGTTGAGTTGAAGGGCGATGATAGTACGCTGTGAATAATATTTACGCGGAGCATTTAATGGCGGACAAGAAAGAAAAGATGGAGGTGTAAGAACGCATTGGGAGTGGAGTTCAAAGCAGGGGGCAAAGAGTTTGGAACAGCTGCTGCTGAGCAGTGAGCAGCTCCAGCTCCATGCCTCCATCTATCACTTCGGTTCTCTTTTTCCTTGCCTGAATTCTTCTTTCTGCTTGACTACGTCAGTGTAATTTTTTTCTGTTGTGGTACTTCTTCATCCAATATCAAGAACTTGCAGTTCTCTGCGGTACGACTACGAGGCCGCAGATGATATGCGGGACGCGAGGTTCTGCTCTGTTGTTGACACTGTAACCTATTTTTCTTTTCCCTCCCATTCGCAATGAGAGACAAGGTGAAGAACAAGTGTGTGGGGCCATTCTTTTGGTTCAATGAGAAGCAGGGTATGTTTAAGTATCACGGAAACTCGATGGGAAGCAAAAAGGGCAACCACAAAATTAAGATCCGCGCTACCACACTACCACTTAGGTGGTAAAATTGTATGTTATCTAGCAATTTAGATTTTTTTTCACCTCATTTAATTTTGATAGATATATAATAATACATCCCTCTTAAGAAAAATAAAATAATTGTTTTTATATTTTTCTTAACTTATTTATTATCATATATTATTCCCTAATATAATATTTAGATATATAACATTATCATATATCATTAAATATTAATATTATTGATTATTATGTTAGTCATATCTTGTTAATATATAATGCTTATTGAAAATTATATTAGAAAACATAATTATATGGTAGCTTTTGTATATAGAAATAATATATTGTGATTTAAAAGTGTAATTATAAATATATATATTTTTTATTTATTAGTTTTTGAGAAAATGTATTTATGGCTTTTTCTTGCAGCCCAAACCGTATGGACTTTTAATACATATTGATTCAAGATAAAAAGAGAATATCGGCGAGGATTAAGATTTTAAAACCCGATTGATATATATGTGATGGCAGTGCCATCTGCCTTGTCGATTGATGCAGTAATTAATTATGAATAGTGTGTACGATGGGAGACAACTTTCTGCGACATTGAAGTATAAATGTACGATGAGAGAGGAAAAGAGGACTTAAGGGGCAGCTGTTAAATGATTCAATTGCCTGTTTGAGCTTTAATTATTTTGGGACGCAGGCAGCGCAGGGCAGGCGGCGCTGCTCTCGAAAGGATAGGCAAATTAAAGCGAGCAGGAGGAAGTAAGCGGTCAGTCGAAGGGCGTCATCACTGTCCACCTTTTTTTCTGGAAAGCTACCGCGCCACCGCCCCCTCCGCCGGCTGCTGACCTCTACCTTTTTACACCACCACCATGTAGCCTCCCAAATGTAAGAGGGCTATTGCATCTCAATGCTTGACATCTGGGTTTGCATCCGGTCTTCGTACTTCGTAGATAGATTTATACTTCACCAACAAAAGGTCATTCCAATGTTGCTACACAATGTACATTCTAAGCGTAAGGCCTTTAGATTTACAATATGATGAGTTAGCTTGGCCATATGAAGCCTAATATTTGATCAAGTGTGATTAGACTCAAAGGATGAGCTCGATAATATGAATTATGAGCTCGATAATATGAATTTTTTGACCCAAGACAAAAGACTAGACAAGAAGCTAAGTCAAATTAAAAACCTAGTCGACTCAGTAGTGTAACCCTTGCTCTTTCTCAGTGGTTTGTGCCAGTGATGTGGAGGACTTTGCACTCATATTTGAGTGATGTAAGCTAAGTGAGTGATGGAAAAAAAAGTATCATCTATGCTTAGAAATAAGTGAGTTTAAGGTTATATTTTGTTGAATGGAATCCACAGCAGAAAGGATAAAAATATAATAGATTTCATTCAACAGATTTCAAGTGAATGAGTGATGCACTCATTAACACTATGTTTACTTAGATGGATGAAAAGTATAAAGGAAAGAAAAGAAAGAAAGAAAGGAAAAATAGATGGATGGAATATGTTATAGGCTTTCCTTCCTTGTGTTTACTTGGAAATTAAGAAAGTTTGAAGGATTAATATATACACTCTAATTTTTATTTTTTTAACTCATAATATATATATTAATAATATTAAATATTAAATACGAGCAACAATAGTGAGGATAAGTAGCGACGGTAAGAACGAGCAGTCGCGATAAGAATGAGCAGTGGCGATAAGAACGAGCAGTGGTGGTGAGCTCGAGTAGTGGCGATGAGCTCTAGTAGCGACAATAAGGACGAGTAGTCGAGGAAAGCTCATAGTGAGCGAGGACGAGCAATAATGCAATGAAAAATGAGATGTGAAATTAGTAAAGTTAAGATATAGTTTTAGCTTTCTGCCTGATGTGGGCGGAAAATAAATGGAGAGATTAATGTCTATCTTTTCTTTTTACTTTTCCTTCTAAACTATCCATCCGCTCAAGTAAATAAGTCTTTTTTTTTCTTTCCTTTCCTTCTAGCTTCTCCCCAAATAAACAAACCATAAGTAAAGTGGAATCAACGTTTGAAGGAAAGTAAGTGCCTACTAACTCAAGAATACAACTTGTGTTCGACTAGGTAAGGATAGACATAATAATGAATACACATACATGAGACATGATTAAAACATTCTTACAAAGAAGGCCACAAATAATTTGGATAGGACTTGTATGAACAACTAATGAAGGTCAGATTTGTCCAACCTCTTTTGTATATGATATTTGATTGCAACAATAGTTAGATTTGTTAGATCATTATCTATAAGAGCATAAAAATTATCAGACTTTATGGCAAACTTGACAATTAAGAATTGAATTAACCAATTATTGTATTTATTCATCAATAATCAAACTTTTCCTTTTTTTTAATAAAAAAACCCTAACATAAAGACAATTCATTAATCAATCGTACCAAAATCATATACTTACATCAAGTCTACTAATTGATAAATAATAGCAATAATATTTGGATTGTATTCTTCAAATTAATTTATTAACTTAAAGAATGTAGAAAATATTAGCAAATTAATACTTGAAAACGTCATGTTCCAAGAGTAAAGTAAAATAAATTTTAATTTATTATTATTATTATTGCATTTTATGTGATTGCATTGATAAAAAAAATACACAAATTAGCAAAATCAACTAGAACTGTAATATTTAACGGTAATTAAAGAAAAAAAAATTCAATAAAAGGAAATTGCAATATGATTAAAAAGCGTCACCAAACTTATTTTGTGTTTCTGGAACTTTTCCTAGAAGTATATGAACTCGTTTCAGTTTTCAGGAATTTTTTTTTCTTAAAAAGTATGATCAAAGTTATATATGACTGAAATTCAATTAAAATAAATTCCTTGGGGCTAGCTCATCATCCTCCAGTCTCCCCCGTTCCCAATTCCCTTCTCGCGGTGGGCCGGAGTGGTCGCCAATGGCGGGGAAGCACTTCCCGACGGGGATATCCAGATCCACTTCCTTCGCCGCCGCCTCCCTAACTCTCCTCGCCCTCTTCTCCGCGTCCCTCCTCTTCTACTACGTCAGATATTCCTCTTCCTCTCGTTGCCTCTTGATCTCTGACTCCCTCGATTCCTCTCTCCACCTCTCCAAGCGAGGCCCTAGCCCCAGCTCCGATGCCGGCGCTCCTCCCGAGTACTCCTTCCTTTCCTCACTCGAGAAGTTCCTCGCGGCCCGCGGCCGCGATGCGCATGCTGTATCGCCGCCTCTCCCGGCCAGCGACGATGAAGATGCCGCCGCCGCCGCTATGAAGGGGCTTGATGACTCGATCTGGAAGGATGAGGTGGAGAGGCTTTATGCCGATCCGCTCGATCCGTGGTCGGCGCCCTCGGTAATTCGGGTCTACGTGTACGAGATGCCGGCTAAGTTCACCTATGATCTGTTGTGGCGGTTCATTAATACGTACAAGGAGACGGTAAATCTGACTTCCAACGGCAGTCCCGTTCACCGCTTGATCGAACAGGTAATTCGTGTCCGATATTTTTGTTCTCAGTGGATTGTTGAAATAATTTAAACATATAACAGGAAAGAAGAGCTTGATCTTTGATACAATGCATTAATTAGTGATTTGGTTTGTTTGAGTTCGCTTGTGAATATAGGAAATTGGGTTAACTACATTGATGAGTTTGTATCACTTGGAAAATAGATAGTCGTTTGGAGCTACACACATGCATTCGATCGTTATGCTCCGGCCCTGATCACAACATTCCTGTTTGATCTTGATGCGAATTCTAATACCAACTTCTGAATTGTGCATTCGAGGCTGGGATGGTAGTTGCTGTCTTGGATAGAATTTGTTTTTTAATTTGAATCCTTACTGTGGATTTGCAAAGAGAATAAAAAATTGAGATTATTTACTAATTAACAAACAGAACTATTGAACCATTATATCTCTAAAACACATCGGTCAACAAATAGCGATTAATATTAACTGAACTGAATCTAGGAAATAATTTGCATTCATTTACAGCTCAAGGGCTGGACTTGGAATCCGAGCAAGCATATACATGTCAAGTCACATTAAATTAATCAACATTTTGTCAGGTTTAATAAACACGTTAGCATATGCCTACTTAAGGATCTTAATATTGAACCATAACCCTTTATGAGCAATTCGTCTTTTTGTATAGGCTACCTTTAAAGGTTTTCATTTGTGTTTTCTGGTTTAGTATTGTATACTGACTACTCACCTGGTGAGATAAATCATATGAACCATTTTCCAATGGTTGAGCATGGACATGGTAATCTATCCTTTCAGGAGTCTTATAGATGGTGGACTGTCACCTAGTTGACAAAGAACTAATTATTTTGAGTATCACTGCCATAGATTTCGCTTAGCTATTGTGGTTTTGGGTTGATCCTTCTTAGATTCTGTTCTCAGTGAGTCAAATATGTCATCATTTCCTTTACTCAATTGTGTAGAAGTCAACTCAGATTGTGGTCTCTTGATTGAAGCTAACTTTCTTTTAACTTCTTTTTGCAGCATTCTGTTGATTACTGGCTTTGGGCTGATTTGATTGCTCCAGAGTCCGAGAGACTTCTGAAGAATGTTATTAGGGTTCATAGGCAAGAGGAGGCAGATTTGTTCTACATTCCATTTTTCACAACAATTAGCTATTTCTTGCTTGAGAAACAACAATGCAAGGCACTTTACAGGGTCTGATGAATGCCTCAAGGTTTATTTTTTTAGCTGTCGTATTGTGATGTAACCTTAGAAACTGTAAATTCTTGCAATTGCCATCTCTTTTTTCTTTATACAAGATGTTCCTAAGAGATCAAACATTAGGTATGTAGTGTAAACATGTAATAAGCTGTCCAGGAATCCCTCTGGTTTAGACTAGGCTAGTACTTAGGCTCATTTTCCCATTTTAAACATAAAGAATTCTTTTTTCATGCTATGCCTCCTACTGCTATAAATACTTGGAAATAGATGTATATATTCTGTTAATCTCTCATAAGCAAATGAATTACCAATTATCCAATTACAAGTGTTGCCACATTCTTATGGAAAACTGTTCGACATAAAAATATATTGTATATGCTAGATGCTCTTTTGAACTTTTGTTATATGCATTTGCTCAACTCTCTTAACTTGTCCTTTTGCTGTCAGCAAACTCTTAGTTTTTTTTTTCCAGAAATATAAGATTTATAGATCAATCTAGGTCAACATACAAAATATTGGCCAAGTCAGGAGGCCAATCTTTATGCCAAACCGATGGCACGTCGTGACTTTTTCCAAATTTTGCAAGCCAATTGGCTGCTTCATTACAGCTTCTAGTAATATGATAAAAATTAGCCTTATAACTTAAAGCTAAACATTTAATCTCCTGGAGAATGAAGAAGGATTATGAAGGAGGGTTACTATTGTCTGTGTTGATGTAGTCCAGAGCTTCCTTGGAATCAGATTCAAGCACCCAAATGTGGTTAGACATGTGCTCCAGTTTGTGAACGTAGAGTAGAGCCTCCTTAATAGCTAAGAGCTCAACTTGTAGGGAAGACACACAATAAGTACCAGCTGTAGCAGCAGTATGGGTGGTTCCGTGGTGATCTCTAATGATGTACCCCAATCCTGCTCGGCCATTGTTAGAGCTCCAAGCACCATCAGTGTAGATCTTGAATTCACCTTGTCTAGGTTTTTTCCATTTTAGGCATTGGGTAGAGTATTGTCGAGCTTGATGCCTCTCAGAGTGGGTGTGTATATAGCTATAGAGTTCTCGCATCACTTCATTACCAACCTGAATAGGACAACAAGATGAACCCCTAAATAGCTTATTATTCTTAGTTTTCCAAATGATCCAAAAAAGACAAAATCAACGAGGACAAATAAGGGGAACCATTTCCTTCAAAAATTCAATTTCCAAAATACCAGGAATCCACAAAGCTGAAAACCAATCCAAAGTATTATTGCAAGTGATGAAGAGAAGCAATCGTAAAATCACATTGAAAAAAGATATGCATTATCGAATCAACACCTTTGTCACAAAGAGGGCAAATCTCCAAAACCATAATTCCTCTCTTCCTAAGCCTATCCACGGTTGGAAGTTTTTGGTGTAGCAGCTTCCACCCAAAGATTTTAATCTTTGGGGTAACGTGCAAACGCCAAAGGGACTTCCAACCCTTCCAAGGCTCAAGAGAGGGCAATCTAGAGATAATTAGCCATTTATAAACCGATTTAGTTGAGGGTAGCCTGATGGAGCCCTCTCTCCACACCCATTGATCCTCATCGGGTAGGTAGGTAACTGAATTTTCATGATTTTTTCGGCTAAGAATTTTCCATTTTGGCAATTTCAAAGTTGTTCCATTGTTGACCCTGCATAAGAGAAGAGACCGAGAGCGCATCAAAGTATTCAATATTTACAAAAGTAGGCCAATAGCTTAGAGGTATTTCAGAACACCACGAGTGCAAAGCCAGATTGGTATTTTCACCAAAGCCAATGACTCTAGATATGCCAGTTCTCAAGGTGGAGAGGTCAAGGAGAAGATTTCGCCAGGCACACTAATAGATTTAGAAGATTTTTGGGTGGCCCAAGGGTTAGGAGTGCCGTATTTGGCAGTGACAAGTTGAACACAAAGGGTATTTTTTTTGTTAAGAAGATCAAGAATATGCTTACCGTTAAGGGCCCGTCTCATAAGACAGAGATATTTGATATAGAGACCCCCATGGGATCGAGGAAGAGTAACAGTGTTCCAATTTATGTGGTGAATACCATTTTTCATATCAGAGCCACTCCATAAAAAATTGCGGATAGGAGAGTTCAACTTGTCAAGTTGGGCTTTTGAAAGATTAAGGACGATTAAGGATTGGAGAGGAATAGAGGTAATGACTGAGTTGATAAGTGTGATTTTGCCAGCTTGGGAAAGAAATTTAGCTTGCCAATTCTGAATTCTATTAGTAATCAAACTAAGAGGATGCCTAATACCACTTCTAGAGACCTTATTAGGAGTAATGAAAACTCCAAGATATTTGAAAGGAAAGAAGCCTTGAGTAACCCCTCACTTAGTAAGAATATTGACTTTGGTGAAGTGGGGGCATCTCTTAGGGAAGAAAATCTTAGATTTATCCATGTTAATCCTTTGACCTTTGACCTGTAAGGGTATAATAGCTTTGAAGAATATTTTTGATAGAGGTGCAAGAGGATTTGTTAGCCCTGAAACATATGAGAAAGTCATCAGCATACATGAGGTGAGAGATAGTACAACTATTGACTTTAAAGGGAGTGAGGGTGCCATGGTGCACATCAGCAAGAATCAGGTTACTCAAGATATTGGCAACAATAATATAGAGCTACGGGAAGAGGGGGTCGCCTTGCCTTATGCCTCTATGATTTTTGAAGAAGGAGGATTGGGTGTTGTTAATTAGGCAAGCAAAGGAGGGGCTCTTAACACAAGCTCTGATCCAATTGATAAATGTATCAGGAAAAAGGAGTTTCTTAAGTGAATCGAATATAACATCCCATTTGATGCTATCAAAAACCTTAGCAAGGTCAATCTTAAAAAGTACAAGAGGGTTCTTGCCTCTAGATTTAAACATGGTATGAGCAAGCTTATTAGCAATAAGAATATTGTCATGGATGCTTCTACCTTTGATGAAGGCTGATTGAGCAGGATTGATGATATTAGGCAAGTAAGGCTTGATTCTGTTAACAAGCACTTTGGCGAGGATGCGGTAGGAAACATTACATAAGGAGATAGACCTATAGTCGTGAATGAGTTCTAGGAATACTCTGACCTCCCCTTTCTCCCATGAGGAGTTATCTGAAGCAAACCCTTAGTTAATGCACTGAGAAATAATTGTCACCAACTTAGCTTATAATGAATGCAGTAGTTAAGTTAGTTATCGCATAGATAAGATTAGAGTATTTGCAATTCATGAAACTAATATGAAATGTTATACACATACTTAGAAAGGTCAGACAACATCTTCATTTCTGTAGTGAAAACTGCGACAATATATTTCGTTTTTCAAGTAGTACTCTGGTTCATGGAATAACGAGTTAAATGACAGTTCTGCATGACATCAGGAGGCTCTAAAGTGGGTGACTGATCAGCCAGCGTGGCAACGATCTGGTGGAAGAGATCATATACTTCCTGTCCACCATCCTTGGTCTTTCAAATCTGTGCGGCGGTTCATGAAAAAAGCTATATGGCTTCTACCTGATATGGATTCCACAGGCAACTGGTAATAGTATTTTTACCTTCTTAAAGGTAAACTTTTTTATATTATCTCATGAGGGTGCTTTACTGACCAAATTATGATAGGTACAAGCCAGGGGAAGTCTGGCTGGAAAAAGACCTTATTCTTCCTTATGTTTCCAACGTTGATTTTTGTGACCCACAATGCATACATGATTCTCAGTTGAAAAGAAGCACATTGTTATTTTTTCGTGGAAGGCTTAAGAGAAACGCCGTACGATATTGCCTACCCCCAATTGATGTGATCGATAATTTTCTTAACCAATATGCAATTTTCCGGAAGCTTCAATCAATTGTTTTTCTTTATGCTTACTTCTAAGAGTAATATTCTTTTTCAGGGAGGTAAAATCCGCAGTAAACTTGCAGCAGTACTATCTGATGCTGAGGGTGTTGTCATGGAAGAGGGAAATGCCGGTGAAGCTGGGAAGGCAGCAGCTCAGGCTGGGATGCGCAAGTAATATGTTTATATCTTGCATGTTTCACTCTTTTGGAACCTCAATCTATCTTCTTATCTTGCTTCATTCTTTTAGATCGCTGTTTTGCTTGAGCCCAGCTGGAGATACCCCATCCTCGGCAAGGCTGTTCGATGCAATAGTTAGTGGATGTATACCAGTTGTAATCAGTGATGAGTTAGAGCTTCCATTTGAAGGAATTCTTGATTATCGGAAGGTAGACTATAGATCTTTAATTTTTATCACTTTTTTTCATTGGGGGTTTCCTGCATTCTCTTTGGGTTTACCATACCTAATCGAATTTATAATTGTCATCCAGTTGCAACTCTAGTCCATTTTCTTGATAAGACTGCTACTCGTTGACCATATGGATTGTACACTTTTTTGGTAACTGGAGGCATAGTGCGACTGCTTGAAAAGGCTCAGTTTGGGAACATTTTGACATTTCAAAGTCACATTCAGAAAGCAATTGCTGACATGCTTCCTAAAAAGTTTAAACTTTAGGCTGAAGTATTTATGATATTATCTGCCAAACACTTTTTTCATCTCCAAAATGCTTTGGCATTTAAAACACCTTCCAAATATAATTGCAAATTCATGCTTACTATGTGTGCTAAAATCTTGTATTATTATAGTTAACATCACAGCTTATCTAATGGCATATGTTATTCTTTTGCCAATCACGCTTCATTACCTTTAAGAGTTCAATTAGATCTGGAAAGATGTGCGCCTGAAGGAACAGTGATAGGGTATATAGTCTTGCATTTGAGTTTTAGTTGAGTAGGATGCCTAAGCCTCTATGTTAATTAGTCCTTTTTTGTTTTTTCTATTGAACATACAATGATTGCATATATATGATATCTTTGAGGTAAGAGACAATTGAACGTTGGACTCATTGAATTGAACGTGGGACATATTATCTAGTTATGAACTACAAAAATGCTAACAAAGAAGTCTTACAACGAAATAGTATAATATAGCATGAGCAGATCAATTAGTGGATCTATTTTTATTGGATCTAGATTCTAGATTATCAGGATCATCGTATTTATAACCGGTCATAACATTGCTGTAGTGTAAACCAAGGAATGGAAAATCATTTTGTATGCTCGGTACATACCGGTCCGCTCGGCCACCGGTCTCGGAACAGTGGTCGGAGCACGGACAGCGGCAGACGGCGGCAGAAGTTGCAGCAGCTTCCACTGGCAGCAGAAGCTTCGATTCCCAATGCTGCTTCGTCCGCTCGCCTCCGCTCACCCGCGTTTGCTCGCCTTCGCTTGCCGGTTCCGTCCGATAAGCACGGTACCGGTACTGGTACCATACCGGTCCGGCGCCATACCAGAATGGTTCCGTTACCCGGTTCTTCAATCCTTGGTGTAAACACACATAGGAAGTACATCAAGAAACAATTTATAAGTCAAACAATGCATGTATATTAGCAATATGCATCAGGACTTGGTAGTCGTGAATAGATTTAAGCATATACTTGTACGTCATTCATTAACGAGCACATTTATGATACATTGCTGACACACATGTATCATATGCTAACAGAATATATAGGATACCGTGCTACTTAGTAGTTTCAAGGTGACATGTCGAGTATCTGGTAGAAACGGTTCAACAGTGCCTGACTTGTGATACAACATGCGAAATTTTTCAAATTGTATTTGATATTGATTTTTGTTCTTTCCTGGGGTTGATGTATTCATCTTATTATTCAAGGATAATAAAATCCACAGAACTTTTGTATACTCATATTATCACAACTATGGTTGTGAGCATTTTTTGACATGTGACAATGCATGAATGACGTTGGAGCCACTGAAGTACTTGCTAATTTTCTTTTTGCAGATAGCATTGTTAGTTTCTTCTAATGATGCTGTACAGCCTGGATGGCTTATTAATTTTCTTAGGAACATAGATTCAACGAAAATCAGAGAAATGCAAAGCAACCTTGCTAAGGTTCTTCTTCAATCTGAATTCACTATTTGGTTAATTGTTCAGCTTGATTTTGATCAATTCAAAGCTCATGGACGGATTGAAGCTGGCCATCTTCTAATGATTCTTTTTTTTTTGGTGCCAAAGGCAATCTTCTAATGATTCATTTGTTGGTATTTGCAGTATGCGAGGCATTTCTTATTTTCAAGTCCAGCTCAGCCTCTCGGAGCAGAGGACTTGACATGGAGAATGGTATGCTTCCTTAATCTTACTCTAAATTTTCAATGCAATAGTTTATTGTGGGTTAGATATTGCTAGCTTTGCTGTACTGAACATTTATTGAATATATTTTTATAAACTTGAGATATTAATGTTCTTTCTGAACTTTACTTTCGTCTGTTTATTTCCATGATGCTCACTGTTTTGATTGTCCCGTTTATTGCTGTGGGTAATAGAAGGGGAGAAGGAAAAAGTGTCAGAGTTAGAACTTAGAAATACTATATTGGCTGTATCATTATATTGTAATTAATTTTCTATTTCCTTTTCATGCTACAGATTGCTGGCAAGTTGGTGAACATCAAGCTGCATACACGGAGGTCACAACGGATGGTAGAAGGTTCGAGAAATCTGTGCACGTGTGAATGCAGAGCAGGAAACATCACGAGGGTACCCTGATTGCTGTCTTTAATTTTCAACTTGTTCTTGCATATTTTATTTTGTTGATCTCTGTAACCATAATTTTAACTGTTGTTTTGACGATGAGAGTTCTGCTATTTTGGCCTAAGCTCTTTGTTCTTGCAATTGACACTGCTTCGCATTTTTTTTCAATGTCTTCAAATTCTTCTGCGATGACTTGTAATTTTTTTTCAAAAGAACTCGTGCGTTGTAGGTTGTTTCTGTTTACTATTTCCATTACCGGTTTAGGTTCGTTTCTTGAAAAGTGTAAACAGGTAAAACTGTGAGGCAGACAACTAAAATAAATTGAAAGATCCATAAGAAGCTTAAACTATAGGCTAGCTCACATTTCCAGATTTGATTTTTGATTGTTTGGTAATAAATCACCTTGTTCCTTAACATTCAGAAGTTTATTTTCTTTTTCTATCTGTAACATTGTGTACTAGCTTTCAAGCAAGTTCTTTTTTTTAAAAAAAATTATCGACGTGTAGTTGGATATAAAGCAATATGTGCAACTCGTACATAGCACAAGTGGTTAGATATCAGCGGAGCTTGGGTAATTATTAACCAGAAAATGAGATATGTACTTGTTTCATCAGAAGCACTACGAAACTTTTCATCAGATATGTACCTATCCTATAATTCATGTATTAAGTCTTTGATGTTGTTACTGGCTTTAGCGATGAATCCCACAAATATTGGGTGAAATGGTGAACTCAAGGAAAATAAATATTTTGAAATAAAAAAGGAGGTAAAAAATAATGAATCAATCATTGTAATTCATGTCTTTATTTTCGTTTACGAAGCAAGAAGATAAGCTGCTTATATTGCTTCAATAAATCCCTAATATTTGTTCTCAAATCTTGCTTCTTTAATTATTCTGAAAACAGTATAACATTAGCCCTCATTACGGAGCTTATAACGGGAGTATCTCTCTAATTAGATTGCAAGAGAATTGGTCGATCTTTGGAACATTACAATAAATATAATGATGTAATGCATATTTAGCAGACAATCAGTAGGATAGTTCATTGCATGATAGAAATGATTAGATGTACATCTCTCATAATGATTGATTTACACCTTTTTGTAGACCTGACTCGTAAAAATTAGGGCGACTTTTTATAAGCTTTGTGCACTGGTATTTACTATTAATAGACCATATTTCTTATTTCCAATACACAAGTAATTACCAGTAGTCCACGTCTTCTCATGATGCCACATGAATCTATCCACATTTTCATGTGAGACTATTAGGCCCAATCCAAAATGCTTGATACCCAAACTCAGACCTGAACATGGGTTATTACCTAATTACATAACTAAGTATTTAAACTAAGGTCTCAAGTTTCGGTTCAACTGATTGTACCAATCGCCGATCGGATCAGTACATATTGGTGGAATCAGACAGAATTCCAGTGAAATCGGATGAAGCAACGAGAGGAAGAAAGAAGAAAGGAGGAAGAGGGAAGAGAAAGAAGAAGAGGAGGAAGAAAAAGAGAAAGGAAGAATCGTGTCTATCGTCGCTCGCTCGCCCAGCATCTACCATAGCCAGCTCACCCCATCGCATCCGTCGTTGCCCGCTCGCCAGTCCGGCACTTTTCTTCATTTTTTTCCTTCTCCTTCTCCTTCTCTACTCTGGTCTCCAAATTAGAAAAATCGACCAATTCGAATCGATTTTAAAAATCTTAATTTAAATCAGTACTCACATGTACCTAATTAAATTAAAAAATTTATTTTTATTTAAACTATTCTATAAAATATAAAAATATTACGTGTCTAGAATATATTTATTTATGATTAATTCATGAATGGTTTTATATTATTTATATTGTAATGGGTGCCAAGTACCAAGAATCTATGACATCAAATCTAAATCCATCCCAGCTAATTAGTTTCTTGAACCCATCATAAACAGGTCAAGTTAGTCATATAATTGTCTTGAGTTCAATTGTTTCTCTAGTCCATAATTCAAGCCAGGACTTACTACAACTATCATTTTTATACTACTAGTGCACACTAAGAACACCCAGCCATGCAACGAGAATTCTTCTCAAACACCTATTGAGACCTCCTCTGCAACACCTTCGCGAACATCTCTTATCATCAAAATAGGCATCTTAAGATTTTTAGGTGACCCAATAGGTTCTTATGACATTAGTATTGATAATATAATCTCATTACAATATTATAAATAGTAAACAATGTTGAGCAATATTTCATTATCATCTAAGTTACAATAATGTCATAATTTAACATAACAAGTTTGTGATAATGATATAATGTAGTTTAATTTTTTTATCTTTATTATTTAAATTAAACATAAGTTACATAATGTGTCATATTTGTATAGTTTAATTATTATATTTCTTAATTCCTAAATAAATTAATCTAATAAATGCAATCAATATTTCATATTAATTCATTGAGTACAACTAATTATTTTATGAGCCCAAGCTACCACTCATGTCATATAAAAGAGAAGAATTCTATTTTGATTACCCACACTACACTCTATATTAGTGGCATACTAGTTTACATTTTTATGGTCTACCCAATTATGAGTGACATTTCATAGTATCAAAGTATATGACTATATAGAAACCTACAGTAACTTCAAGTCCAAAATTATATATACTATTAAAAAATGAGAATGCTTATGACACTTTAACTATGATATTTAAGAATGTATCATTATAGTTACTTATGCTACATGGGTATCAAGCAAATATAATAACAATAATACTTTTATAAAATATAAATGTAAATATAATAAAATATATATTAAAATTATCATCCAACAAATGATTTTTAAGTCATTACACCAATAAGAGTATATCCTCTCAATTTTAAGGGAAAAGCTAAAGTGGTGGTGTATAGGGTACTTGTTTATCTAGGGAAATTAAGAGGTCATATAATGTACTTTAGTGCCTAACAAAATTAAAAAATAAAAATATAATATAATATTTGGCACTTTAATTAGCAAAACAAAAAAAAAACATTACGATGATAAATAACTAGGTATGGATGTGGAGCTAGAACCTTAGTTATGATGATAAAATCTATTTTTTAAGTGAAGAAGATGCAACATGGCTTGATAATTTTGATAGAGCTTTGGTAGAACTGTAGAACCTCTCGAAGTTTGATGGTCATAGGCTGTCGATAGAGTATCGATAAGGCCTAAATCTAGAAATAACTAGGTATCAACCAGGAAGTAGAGCCTCAGATATGATACATTTTGATCAATTTTGGTTAGTTTTTGCATAAACAAACACATATTGTTTACAGGGTAATTTTTTTAGTCTCCTAATCTAGGTTTGCCCAACCATCTATGATCAATTTTGGTTATCCTATCAATTTTTTAAAAATAAAATAGAAAAATGGTAGACTTTTGATGGGAAGGATGAGGTTAGCTAAGCAATTCCTTTTTTCTAATTGAACTACAATAGAATAGATATGATAAAAAAAATTAATTAGACTATCTTAAAAGAAGTATCATTTCAAATTATTAACTCCTCCAATGATATATTAGATATTACAAAAAAACAAATTCTTTACCTTTGGCACCATTAACTGCAAGCTTGTATTGGTTTTCCTAAGCCTGATGTTGAACTTGTCAAGGATGAATTAGGCACAACAGCCTCAAATGCCTCAACAAGAAGTGCCACCTTTCTCTTCCTAGCAGGTGCCAATTTCTTCACCAACTTTTGAAGCGCACAGTCAGTCATCCAGTCCTCTGGATTTTTATCTTCATCCATTTCCTGATGCCTAAGATCAACCTTCTCACCATTTGGTTTGGTATTCAATGGTAGGAAGCATGGTGCTCTTGGATTGATCAGTCTTACCATTTCCATCTTAAAATTTCTCCTCCTGTTGAAGCTTCTGCGTCTTGATTTCTGCTTATTGTACACCTTTGGAGTCAGGATGCATCTGACTTCTTCATTGCAGGTGGTTTTGCCATTTTCCAGGGTGGTGAGATTGTCTGAAGAGATACCATTATCAGATAAGTCAGCATGTTCCAGCTGACCATTTGCTGACATTTGGTTGTACTCTGAGTTTGTTTCTATTAGATCGATTGACAAATAACGATCTGTGCGTTTTCCAGCTTCAATCTTATCTTCTGTACTTACTCTAAGATTTTTGTATCGGTTTTCATCACAAGTGCTCAGTTCAGAACCTTCATATTCATCTTCTTCTGAAGTTTCATTTAAAGAATTACTGCTGTTTATGTTCTCCGATCTCTTGTCGTCTGCGGATAGCTCAGATTCTTCAAGATATTGTTCAGATCTTTCATTTGCAATGCAAATAGTATTTCCTCCTTTAGCTGCATCACATCCAGCCTCATCATTATCATCTGCATCAAGGTTTATGTTGTCTGGGTCTTCATCATCTTTGCTTGCTTTGGATTCTTCGTAATCTTCTTGATCAGATGTGTTGCTGTTGTAACCATTGCAATTGTCTCCTTTCTTGCCTCTAGTCTCTGTTTCATCTGCAACATTACTGAAACTTACATTGTCTGGGCTTTCATCGTCTGTACCGAAGTCAGACTGTTTATGATCTTGTTCAGATTCTTCACCTCCGAAAACATTTAGACTGTATTCGTCGTCTTTACCATCGAGATTTATGTTCTGACTTCCGTCATCTGTGGCTGATTCAGACTGTGTAAGATCTCGTATGACATTTTGGCTTTTAGCTTCAGATTTCCCACTTTCATTCTCATTGAGGCTAATGTTCTCTGAACATTCATCTCGAATGGATACTTCAGATTCTTCACTTCTGAAAGCATCTATCTTGTTTCCTTCAACGATACCATCTCCAACATCTGCATCAATTGTGAGATCTTGTTCCCGTTCATCGTTTTCGCCTGCCTCAGATTTTTCCCTTTTGAAACTATTACAATTTCCAGTTTTTTCTCCCACATATTCATCCTTATTTCCATCTCCTGCAGCTATGTCAGATTCTTCAAGACTCTCCGCTTGAGAACTTATTCTTTCCCGAACACCAATCACACTGTCTTTACCAACTTTACCATCTGTAGCCTCAACTAGAATAGAGTTATCAAGAGCTAAATTTGATTCTTCAAGGTCAATTAATTCAGATCTCTCCATCTCTGGAGTATGAAGTAAGTCGTTGCGTTGACTCGGTATATTGCTGCTTGCTGAAACCCCATGAACAACATTATCATCTCTTTCCAAGAGGCCAACTGAAAGATCAATCTCATCATAGGAGTCAGAGCTCCCAACTTTCCTGCAAGCAAACAAAGCAGATGCTTCCCCTTCATAATCCATAGTGAAGCTGCCTCTTTCATCATCGTCCTCCTGTGAAACTTCAAGATTTGAGTCAACGCCAACACCAAAAGAGGACTCAGCACTCTCAGTTTCAGTATCACCAAACAATCCATCTTCCTTTTCATCAATCAAACATGAATTCTCACAACACTCATAAATCCAATGCACTTGATTATCATGGAGGCAGGCAAGTGTTTCTTGCTTGGATTCAGAAGCAGGAACGCTAGCATCTTCACACAAATCATCAAGTGATATATCACTGCTCTGATCTAGATTGTCCCCGAAGCTAATCCGGGAGTAAATTTCAGGAATCTCAATCAAAGCCATTGTTCCATTAAATTCTTCATCTTCCTCTTCGCTATACGCCACATCCTCTTCAACAAACTCCAAGTTCCGAAGAATTTTAGATATCTCCTTATCAAGCTCAGCCCCTTTGCCTCTTCTGTGCGCTAGATCGCTTTCTGGCGGCCTAGCATAGATCTCAACAAAGACATCATCAGCCGCCGCCTCTTCTACCACGGGAGAAATCTTCAGGCCTCGGTTACTTTTGATCTTCCCTGAAGTAATGCTCCTTCCTTTCCTAAAGCTCTTCTTCCTGACAGAATGGATTCTCCTCAATTGTATGCTCCTCTGAGTCTTGAGTGATCGCCTCCTAACCGACGGCAAGCGCTTCAAGTGATGATGCCTACGGCCATTTAGGGAGCAGTAATCGAAAGGGCAAACATTTTTGGAGGAAGTCAACTCAGCTTCGACTCCGGCGGCGGGATTGGGGTCCAAGACAGTTGGGAACTTGTAGTCCTTCATGGTGGATGAACAGGTAGCCCTATTTACACTTTTCCTGGGAGACAACACACTTGCTGCAGAGATCTTCTTCATCGAAGGCCTTCTCGGCCTTAAACTTGCTTTCCTTGCTAATGTTTTCAAGGATTTAGTAACAGGGGGAGCAGCAGAAGCAGAAGTAGAAGGCGACCTTGAATCATTCTTAACGCTGCAACTCTTAGGAGGGGGTTTAGGTGCTGAGAATTGGATCTGCACGCGTTCCTTTCTCGCATCTGAACTGGTCGTAGGTTTCATGTAATGCGGCGACGGTGAGCACTGTGGGGATTTCTTGTGAGGTAGCAATCTGTCGCCCTTGGGCCTGGGGATCTCCTTCCTCGTAGTTCCTCCCGTTCCTTTGCCTGTGGAGGAGGAGACATGCTGCAGTGGGGAGGGCTTGAGCTTGTCAGGCATTGAATGGATCCTCCTTGCCTCAGCTTGAGGCTGCTCAAGCTTTTCATAGGGCTCTCTCTGCACCATGTGGACTGGAAGATGGAGAAGAGCTGTAGAAGGTAATCAATAAGCACGGTGGCAATGCAGGAAGGGAATAAAGATTGGATTGGTTTGACAAATGGAAGAAAGAAATGAATACTTGCTGTTAAGGAAATGGTGAAGAGCACAATAACAACACTAATCTGGAAGACTCTTTGGGTGGAAACTGGAAACCAATTAATGTGCAAGTCTGGGCATGTCTTTCTTCTTCTTCAGCGGACGTGCTTTTTGTTTCTTTGGGTGGCAGATGAGGATGATGGTCAACGAGGAGAGGTCAACTTGCCCAACTGCTAGATTCTTTCTTATGCACTTTATTACAAGTTCTGTTCTGGTATTTGGACCCGGCAAACGAGTAGAGGGACAGTTGGAAGGTCACAGGTCCGTGATGGAGATTGACTCGGAAGTTGGAATAGAAAGGGCTGTACACATAAGCCATTGGCGTACTTTTGTTCTTCAGTTGTTCATAGGTTCGTAAGATCGAAGAAGCTGCTCTTAGTTTGACTTCATGTTGTTTATTATTTTTAATTTTAGTTCGTAAGATCGAAGAAGCTGCTCTTAGTTTGACTTCTTGTTGTTTCTTATTTTTAATTTTAGTTTATATACGATATCTTGACGCTTAGGGGAAAACATTATTCATGTGCTCATTTTTGGCTATGGAAGATTGAGTAGAGAAGTTCAGCTGGACACAGGAAAGAATGCTGCGGTGGCTCCCCGGAATCGGCAACGGCGGCAAGGCAGCCTTCAATTTGACGCGTTCCAGCTAGAGGAGTCGGTACGGTGGGCCCAACTTTGGTCTCTCATCTGAATTCGTGACAGCTTTTCTTGTCTAAGGCGGTATGTTTTGTGAATAATATCCCGTGCTAAAATGTACAATTCCATTATTATATTTATATTTATATGTATGTTTATTTTGTATTTGTATTTAGGTTGATGATTATATTATATATGACAGTAGAGTAGATGATGGCAGCCGACGCAGCGTGAGAAACACGCTCAATGAATAGCTTCACTCACCGAAAATTCATAGATTCAACTTCTACATGCATCGATGGCAGGCATATTCTAAATTTTGATATTGGATGAAAATAAAAAGGAAAGAATAAAAATATTTAGATGAAATAAAAATTAATAACTTTATCGAAAAAAAAAAACATTTTGCTAAACACACCGGTAAATTTTAAAAATAAGAGCTATGAACTCAAAAATATAGTAACATATTTGTAATTGTATAATATTTTATAGGAAACCTGTTCTTTCATGACATCTGACATTTTTATATAACTAAAAACTAAAAAAATAACCTTGAAGCTCTCATATTTACTAAAAAAAATGAAATTGCAAGAAATGCGTTCGAACAAAGACAATAAGAGCCAACTGCAGATTAGGTACAACTGAAACCGAACGTATAGTTCTAATTAAATATAACTACATTTTGAATATCTATTTTAACATTTAAATTGAGTTGCGATCAAATATGTGCGACATTTAAATAAAATTAGGTTTGGATATATATTTCAACTACTACTTATAAGAATAATGTCTGGTTCAGACCCTCTCCAACGACAATGAAACCGCCACCTGTAAGTATCTGAAAGAGAAATGGATGTTACGTTCCAAATTCTCTCTTCAACAACAATGGATTAGAGAGAGAGATATAGTTTAGTTCATAAATGATTTATTAGAACATTCTAAAAATCAGAGGACATTGAAAGCACCACTTTCTCCAAAAACAAGGAACGGACGTGTACATGAAAGCGCAACTACTTGCAGCAGGACGTTTAAGCAGCCTCCAATATGATAAATATCGCAACAGGGAAGATGCATGCAACAATCCTTTTAGGTCCTGAATAAAATTTATTTCAGAAATTATGATTTTAAATGAACAGATAGATCACAATAAACAACACCGTTCACTACAGCTAAACAAGCAAAAAAAAGAAAAGAAAACCTTTTACCATTTAATAAAGCCCCGTATACCGATCACAAAGATTACGAATACAGATCCTGGCAATCACTCGACGGGAGATGCCACATTTTTTGGTATTTTCTTTGAATCTTTCATAGCAGACACAAAACCCAGCATCTTGTTTAGTGCGCTAATGTAAGCACGAACACTGGAAACTACAATGTCCATTGAGGCTCCGCTTCCACTGTGGAAATGGAAATAGGTCATTTAGCATGAAAATGATTTTTAAACTTCAGGTAATAAAAAAAACAAGACCTGAAAGTACGACGTATAGCTTCACCAGTTGAGGCATGAGTGATTGTGTGAGTATCGTCTCCACTAATCACCACTCGTGTGGTTGCAATTGCATCTATGCCTTCAGTTACTGCATTCATAGCATACTCCCTCAGAGCGGCAGGCGCCTGCAAATGCAAAATAAATATCATAAACTTGGGCAGCAGGAAAATTTTTTTATATATGATTTTGCTAATCTTGTATGGTCGATATTGCATTTTTTGAATATTCAATTATTCAAATATCAAGGTTGATACCACATGAGAAGTATGAATTAATCAACTAATAAATTGATAAAAAGAATTGAAAATTGAACATAAGCATATAATTAAGTTTTAATAATAAAAAACAGTAAATATTAACATATTGGTATATTTACAAATTATTTATTTATAAGCCAATTATATTATTTTTTTCTCGTGAGATGCATGAGAACATATTTCTTGTATCTTTATTCTTACAAACTTGTTTCTAGCTTTAACCTATTTTTTTCATATTTATTTTTTCATAATTTATCTTTTTTATTAGCAATATTATAGTTTATATTATGTATTTTAGATCGCTTAATACTAATGCAGTGAACTATGACCTCAACATTGTCTTTAGTGAAGAAGACATCCATGAGATAGAGCTCGAGGAAAACAATACCAAGAATATGAACACAATAATAGTGATATAGTGAACTATGACGATAGCATTGCTTTAATGAACAGGACACATCATACTAGAACCAAGATGAGTTTAATACTAAGGTTTAAACCATGCACATAACATTTCACCCACATCATACCAAGGTTTAAGGTAGCATTTTGTATTTGTACCAATATAACCATATATGGTACACAGAATAGTGTTAGTACTGGTGTGTATATATAAGCAATATTGACCAATACCACGTGTCGCTATTGCTTATATACACTAATACACTAATGTAGACTGAGATTGAAACCTTACCATCCCACCGTTACACTACAAGAGGCATGAGTGTTATCTACAAAAGATTGATCAAAGCTCCTCATCCACAAGCTTGATAGAAACATAAGGCCTAAAATAATAGCATACTAGTGATGAGTTGATAACTCCGACATAATCAATTGATCTGACAAAGATCTTCTAGCAATTATTGTCATATTCAAGATAACACGTCCAGTCGTATATATCAATCATTCAGGTCGATATTGAACAATATAAAACTTTTTAAAGTAATTAGTTTAAATCATTTAAAATTATTATTGCAAGTGTATATTAAATTGTTTTAACAGCTCACATTAGTTTCTCAACCCAGGCCACGGTATCTAGACTAAAGCTAGACATATAAGGACTTGGACAATAACTATCAGTCTATCGCTGACCAAAGTTTTAAGTTTCTAACGAGAATGGACATCGTTCTCTTCTCTAGCTACAGCAGACATCTCCTGTTGTACTTATCAGATGTACAAAAAGGACTATATATGAAAATATCATAAGGCATATTCAAAAGCTCCAAATAATCTAGCCTCACCTGAACTATACTATCAATAGCGTTGTAGGAAGCATCAACTGGACCAGTGCCAACTGAGCATGCTATTTTTTCTTCACCATCACAAGATATTAGTTTTACAGTTGCTGTAGATAGACCAAGCGTTCCACATGTAGCCTGCAAAAAGAAGCCATTAGTTAAACGATTTATATTGGGGCTATTTACAAGAATAATATTAATTCAAGATCACCTGTAGCTCTCCAAGAGACCAAAATATAGTAGGCTGAAATATTTCATCTGATAATAGTGCCTCCAAATCTTCATCAGTTATGCGCTGTCATCAAAACAGTAGTTAGGTATTCTTGCAAACTTTTAAGGAATAATTCCAAACAGTTGTGCTTTAAACAAACTATTTTTCTTCAAGTAAATGAAGGAAAATGAGTATCTGACAGCTCATAGAGTTACTTCAAGCAGGCGATCTCGCAGTATAAAGTAGGAGCATACAGTGCACAAAGAAATGAGCAACACGAGAACAATTATCCAGCTAAACGATTGGGTAGGCGCCAGTATATAGCCACAAAAGCCCATTAATCTTGGGCTAGACGACGGTAGATTCTACTGATACAATGAGCTCAATTCAGCTTCCTGTCTTAATTTTATATGCAACTTATCTATGACGATCACTGATTTCCAGGTTGCATCACATAGGCATCAAAAACTAAATTCATTGAAGAGATTGTTCATGTGAAAGATTCATAATCACATAGACTAGTGATCATGTGACGTGGCCTGTAGCTGCTGAGAATAGATCACTATCTTCACAAGCTCATTGATTCAAACTAACAGTACTAGGCTAGTGTAGGAGAATTAGACTCCTACTTGATTCAAGCTCATTGATGTATATCGGATATGAACTTAAGAAATATATCTAGGAGAGCTACGCACTAACAGCTGATACAAAAATGAAAAATGCTTGTTACTACTCATGGGATTTGGAGTGCTCACAAGAATTGAGCTAAAGAGCCCCATAAAACCTATATACAATCATTATTAGAACTTTTGTACAATCTTTCTTCATCCTCTACTGAACTTTTTGATCTCCTTGTATTTTTATTATTTTTAGTGAAATAAACTACAATCTTCATGGTTTTGCTTTAAATGAGAAAATAGATGTAATACTTGTTTGGGAGCATGAGGTTCTCATGTAACAAATTCATTAATTTTAGTTAAATCCTCTGAATATATCATCAAGAAATAATGATTTTCTGTAAGCTTTAAATAGGAATTCTGATAAGATACACCGCATTGTAGGGTTAGAGAAAGAAAATGGTCTATGTTGTATAGAAATGACTATTTACGCAACCAAGCTTTCACTCTTAGCTACCAAAACCATATTCTATATAAAGGCTATGCCTTGACAAATATGACACTTACATGTTTAGAGCGCATGCTTTGGTAATTGGTACTAAGAATGTTTCTTTGCAGCTGAGCAGTCAGGGTCGAGTCATGTAAACAATCTCAAGGCAATGAACATTGTCGCTCCCTAACACCCTAAATTGGTCTGAGCCTTGTCCACTATGATAACTTTCTACATTATCTACGCAAAGAGAAAATTTTTCCACTTCATAATTTAAATTGTAGTTTTACCATTTAATTATTGGTTCTCACCTTTTTCTTCTCAGCAACCTCTTTGAAGAGTTTGAAATAATCATCAAGTTCCTTCCCATTAATGTCGTACCCAAGCTAACAAAAGTACATGTTCCACATTTTATGGTAGTATTGGCATGGAGCAAAATTAGAAAACAAGGATAAAAAAATAAACCTCCAACAATTTAGATCTCACAGCATGGCGTCCACTGCAAACAGAGAATAAATAGAGTATTAGCTTATTTTGAACGGAAGATACTTCCACTATCCTGAATATCTATTTATTTTAACATAAGATAGATAAGTAATGAAGTGCATCTCCAATACCTATAAAAGTTAAAAACAGAATTTTTTTAAAAAAAGAAAAATGCTTGGATATTCCACGACAGGAGATCATATTCTTAGTCAAATTCATGTCAACAAACAAATGAAAATGTAGTATAAATAAAAGAATAAATAGGGTACAAAAATGTTTCGCCTGATTCAAACACTAGTAATCGCGGGCATAATATCCATATTTAACATTTTTAACATCTAGAAATTATTTGCTCGAGACTTAATAGTGTTTTGATGTCAGATAGAAGGAACAACTAGATATCTACTCTAGGTAGAAAAAGAGAAAACTAAAGTGTACATGCGGAACCAAAGACAAACAGATAGTAGACCCTCCACCTAAAAGACTGTCATGCACATTATCTGAACAGCACTGGCGAGGGATTATATGAGTCAACCAGGCAGAGACCAACATCAGATGAAGCAACATCAATGATGGGATTTAGTGTGTCTAATTAGTGTTCAGTGTAGAATCCACTTATATTTTTACTGATTCTAACGCTCACTTAGACTTCAATTTAGATTAGGAATGTGGATATTAGTAACATGTATAATGTAATACAACTACATTGATGAGGATCAAGCTTTGATAATATCATTACTTTCACGTAGAGCTATTTATCCTGTAATTTCATAGCTTCAGGATGATTCTTCTTTTCCTCAAACAAGAGAAGCAAAAATTAGAAGTTTGCTCAGAACAATTTGGCCTATCATAACATCTTATAAATGGCCTAAGCAACTAAAACTTCGCCCATCATCAAAAGATGGGGGAATTCTGGGATGTGCTGTCAACGACATGCTTTCATCTTCTACAACCAATCACAATAAAAAAATAAAAATACACCTGCAACATCATATTAAGTGGGAGCTATCGTCACATCTTTGACACATTTCTCCATATATTCCACGTTAAGCAGTAATTCATGGAGATCAGGGCAGCATCAGATTAGTTTGACTAAACCAGAAAATGAACAGAAGTCTTAGCTGCCTTAAATCTGCTAAAGGTTTACAGCAATCAAAAGACAGGAAGTAAATAGCTTTATTGGGTGTTAACAGCAGCTATTCAGTAGTCAAAAGCTTTCCCGCAGGTTAGTGAAAACTATAGTTTATAAAGAGGATGCACCTCGGCACCATGTAACAAGACAAGACACATGCTAAACTTACACAGGTCTAAATTATTGATATCGCAACCAATCTATAATGAAATTTTTGGTACCAGAACCACACAAGCAAATGAAGAAAATATGACTTTACAAAATAGAACTTTTAATAATTACTTCCGAAATACAAATTTAAGACTTTTACAGGAAAAAAAATATAGATGAAGGAACAGTAAACTCACTAAAAAGAATAGATTTGTCACTGAAATGAAAGCAATGGATATCTGTTCACAAAAAATATATAATGATGTGTTGAAAACTAAGAACGAAATCATAGAAAGCATACCTAAGCTTTCCAAGAACAATGCCAGATTCATTTGCACGAGTTAATCCAATATCTTCAGGAGAGATTATTTCATAAGTACCCTTGTGTTTAAGCATGCCATCCTGCAAAAACCAAGCTAAGAAACTACAAGATAAAATGCTAACTCAAAGAAGCAAACAACTTTAAACACTTAGGTCGTCATGAGTAGAACATTCGTGGTTCAAATTTGATCTTTTTCCATGCTTTGATAGAAGAAGCTATGCAGAAAGCTAGGACTTTTAAACAAGCAGCAGTCTTCAATTTTGATATACAAGCTTCCATAAATAACAGAAAGATAAACTTGCAAAATTCAACACAAAATAAACAAAAAGCGTTTGGGTTCCACTGATCCATGACAATTATTATGAATAACAGGTAACATGTTTTGATTGCTTGCACGATTTGTATAAATTGCACAGCACACTGAAAGTTTTTTAAATATTAATCACAATTTTATAGTTACTTCTACAAGGAATAAGACACCGACACTGTCAGACTTGGTAGTTGATGGGCAATGTCGTGAAAAGGTAGGTATTGATCAGCACCAATTAGCTTTAAATCTTGAAGGACAAATTATATCATATAGTCGTATGTATCCCCGCCCAATTAAACTTAAGATTTGGACAAAGTCCAAAACAAGAAACAATGCCAAAGCCGTCATTACTAGCAATTAGCAGCTAGCAGTCCAAAATTCTATGAATCATCTTGAACAATAACAATATCAAACTTGAGCAAATGTGTTCCTAGATCATCTACGCATCAATAATTCCATATCTAAAATTAGCCATAAACAATCAAAGAAAATTAGAAGCATTGGACATGGAGGACAAAAGAATATGAAGAGATTGACAAGTTGATGTCTCGATCTTCTCCTCCCTCTTCTCACTCCCCCTTGGACCAACTCAGGGTCCACTCCAACTCCATCTAATTGATCTCTAGATCATGTAAGCTTAGGTTCCAACATTCTCTCGGATCTGTACCAGGACCACGCCATTATGCATGGACCAAATTCGTGATTAATGAAGTATAAAAAGTAAAAAAGAACGATTTTATCATTTTGTATTTTCTATATTATTTCAAATATGGCTACGATACACCTCATTAACTTATTATTGTATACAATAATAATTATGGTCTCGCTGACTGTGTCCCAAAGCTTTTATTAAGGGAAAGGACAGAAAAATATGATGTAAAATTGTGTAAGTGAATAGAAAGAAAAAGAAACAGATGGGTATAATAAATGACCGTGCAGGAGCTTGGGACGTTCATATAAAAAAGAAAGGAAAACATAAAGAAGATAGGAAAGCATAAAAATAAAAGCAATAAAATATGTGTAAAACGCATGGGGCACTCACTGTAAAAAATTGCAGGTGATCGCTCCACATAGAAATTAGTACAAGAAAAAGAACAAAGTCGCATCCAAAGGTATCTTATAGCTGAATTTAGGCTGATGCCTTCTCAAAAATATGTACTATATAGTATGGACCAAGGTTGGAAAATCCAGTTCAAATCAGGCAGTTCATACAGGTCGGCAAAAGGTTAGGTTCTGGACCACACAAAAAAGGGGCAATTCTCCGAGCTCATGGCGGAAGAGCTTTTGCCGTGAGAGGAAGCTCCGCCTGGAGCTTTTGCTCGCTTGCTTCACTCATGCAGCACTGACTGCGTGCAACATTGGTACCACTGACATCAACCAATAAATACCGACAGCTGTTCAATACCACCGGGCAAACAAGAATTGCGAACCTTGGGATGGACCATTACATATGGAAGATGTGTGGTCATGATGTTCAATTGGAAATCAATTCAAAAACATCTACATACCATCATTTACTCAATTTTTTGCTGCTATCTTTGTGATACATATTCAGTGCAAATATTGATTCCTGAGAATAGCAATTTTATTAAACGTATCTGAGATTTTGAATACTATTTAAATTTTGAAGTAAATAGTTAGCTTAGAAACTGTTATAATTCCACCAATTCTACTAGTTATCCTTGTACAGGCACGTCCATGAAGCTTCTCATTAAATTTTCAAAATAGTGAGTTAAACATATGTTTTATATCCTCCAATACTCTAGTGGTCTCTGTACAGATAGGCCCATATTGTTGGGACAGAATCTTGATGTTCTCTGCTCAACTTAGTGGCACTACATGCATTTGAAGAATGAGGGAAAAAATATTCACATAAATCAATAAACCGATCTTGACTTGTAACTTAGGATTGACTAAAAAGAACAAGCTTCCTGATTTATATTACTATGTCAAGGATAAAAAATCGCAACCTGCTTAGGTTTAATATCAAATCTTAATAACCACAAATTAAAATGAACCTGATGAATGCCACTTTCATGAGCAAAGGCATTGGCACCAACAATAGCTTTGTGTGGCTGCACAAACAGTCCTGTATACTCCGCTACCTGAAAGATCACTCTACATCTTGAGCAATTTGCAAATACAAATTATCCAAAAAAGAAAAAAGATATATAAACCACCATCTTGCTAGCCATAACAATGTGTTTTGTATTGATTCCAGTATATAGCCCTCCCATGAGTTCTTGACGACACTTCATAGCAATCACAACCTATTGTGAGCAGAAAAGGATGAGCAAATATGCAGCCGAGAGAAACATCCAAAAGAATTGCAATCTTATAACACGAAAAAGGTTGTTTCAAGTTGAAGGTAATATTCAATTAAGTAGTAGGGCATTACTTTTCATGAGAATAAAAATGTGGAGATAGAACATAATAGTATGTTAGAAGTATTAACATGATTCTTTTAATGGTCTCAAAATCTAAAGATTGGCTAAGTTCCAATATATTTCCGAATGTAGAAAGCAAGATATATTTGAAGTCAGAGGAATTCACTTTGCTTCAGTTACCTTTTAAGCAAAAGGAGTTTTCGTACCTATGCACTACAAATTGAATGAGGCTAATGACCAATTTTGTTTTAACATAATATTAAACTTGTTAAACTTTGTGATGCAAGAGACAGAGGGAATGGAAAGACTAACAGAATTCAGATGCAACTCAAGACATAATGACTAGGGTTAAGCAAATTTTCAATAATAACCAAATTTACTGAGAATGTTGATAATATCAATTTAGTAAATTCCGTAACAATAATGGTTGCAGAAATTATTTTTTTATTATTCAATAATCAATAATGATAATGGTAATTTTTTATTCGATTCATTAATTATTGAAATTACCAAGATTACTAACCTTACACCAAATTTAAAAGAAAAGATAGAAAATAGAGTAACTCTAAAATACACGATGAATTAGATATAAAAAACAAATATAGCTCGATGGTTGAATTACATAATTAGATGATATTTTCATATTGTTGTATTTATGAAATTATGAGATATAGTTTTGTAAATGTGAAAGTAAAATGTTATCTAGTTATCTATCTTATTCGCATTGTTCATGCATCATGTAGCTAAAATTCCCATTTAGCAATTTTGGCTAACTCCTTTATTTTCTCCTATAAGTACAAAAATATAACTTTGACTAGAGGTTGACAAGCAGCTTTAATAAACTACCCATAAGTACTTTTGGTTTACGTAGATGTATAATTGTGCACGCACATAAAATTTTGGATAATATAAGTCAATAATGTGAACAATGTTGTATATTACTTGTTTGGAGGTAGTATATTGTAATCAATTTTCCCTCTTTTTACCGATTTGGGATTCCCTATAGTTTTATATCTATATTTGGACAGGGTTGTTAAGAGTTGATGTGTTTAGTTAGCTATTGTTGTTCAGAGTTGTTTTGGTTATCATTCGTAAGATGAACAAGAGTTTACGTGTTTAAGAAGCCATTTTTATTATGGTTTCCACTTTCCACAACCTATTCTACTTATAACGTACCAAGACACTCAATATACACCAAATTATATAAACTAGTGACCACACAGACTAATAAAGTAGCTGGCTATCCATATTGACTGCAGACGCTACTAGTGGTGATTGGTTAGATAAGCTGATGGATATGTATTAGTTCTCTGATACCTTAAGCTATCCCATGGCACAAATATCATAGCATATCATAGACATGCCCTATAAGAGCTATCACATGCCAAGAATTGGCCTAACCAAGTGATGGCACCGCTTATGTTAGCATGGTCCATGATAGACAACACAACAATCATTGCGTTGCTCCTTTTAATGAACCATGAGAGAACCATGTAAGGTAATAGGCTGAAAGAACAGACGATGTTAGAAAAAAGAACCAACCATATTGCAATAATCAATGTAGGAATAAAAAAATAAGATAAAAACAAGATCTATAATGTCTTAGCATCCAAAGTTTTTTTTACTGGATTAAGAAGTGGCATTCAAGTAGTAAACAGAAGTACCTCCTCCAAAGAAGCATTTCCAGCTCTTTCACCAATACCATTGATGGTGACCTCTAGTTGTCTTGCCCCTGCATAAGCGCCCTGATATTAGATTGTTCAAGTAAGTGAGTGCAAAAACAATAAACGAATAAATGGCCAACTCGAACATGCAAAGAAACAAAACTTACTGCCAATGTGTTTGCCGTTGCAAGTCCAAGGTCATTCTGGCAATGAGTTGATATGATCACATTCTCAATACCAGGAGTGTTTGCCTTTATGTCAGCTATCAACTTTCCAAATTCAGAAGGAAGAGTATAGCCAACAGTGTCCGGAATGTTCAGAGTGGTTGCTCCAGCTTTAATAACTTCCGCCAGCACATGATACAGAAACTCCCTATCGGATCTGAAGACCAGAACCAGTAGAACCAAAATGAAAAATTATGATGGCAAAATTCAAATGTAAGAGAGGACACGACCTGCCAGCGTCCTCGGGACTGAATTCAACGTCCTGACATCCAAGACTCCGTGCATAAGCCACCATTTCGCGCGCAATGCTCACTACCTCTTCTCTCGTCTTCTTCAACTTATGCTTCATATGGATCTCGCTGGTGGCGATAAAGGTGTGCACCCGTGGCTTCTTAGCGTGACGAACGGCCTCCCACGCGGCGTCGATGTCCTTCTTAGTGCATCTCGCGAGGCCACAAATCACAGGAATGTGGCCGTCCTCGCCCAGGGGAATGTTCCCGACCTCGATGGCAATGTTGCGGACGGCGTCAAGGTCGTCAGAGTTGGATGCAGGGAAGCCGGCCTCGATGATGTCGACCCCGAGGCGGGAGAGGTGTCGGGCAACGACGAGCTTCTCGTTGCTGGTCATGGTGGCGCCAGGGGACTGCTCGCCATCGCGGAGAGTGGTGTCGAAGATCCGGACGTAGTTGGGGTCCGAGATGCGGTTGGGAACGTACTCGGGGCGGTAGAGGAGGGAGCACTTGACTGCACCCCCCGCGCGGATGCATTGCTTGGGGAGAGACGAGGGAGCGGGGCTGGCGAACGTGCGGTAGGAGGGAGGGGAGAGCCATGGATTGGGGAGGAGGTGGGAGCGGGGGGGTAAGGGGTTGCGGTGGAAGATCGAGCTGGGGGAGGAGAAGGAGGCGGTAGGGTTTGAGAAGGCGAGGGAGAATGCCATGGGCAGGCGCGGGGAGGGAGGCGACTAGGCGAGCGTTGGAAGTGGGGAGACGACGACAAGACGCCGTGTCCATAGGGATAGGGTTTAAAGGTGCTTGGCACGTGTTCTTCACGCGAGGAGGATTAGCGTGGCTGCATGACTCGCCGCAGTGGGCGCCACATTGGAAAATAACCTTTCCTGACGCAAAGTCTCAAGCGTGACGCAACTTGCTTACAGGGCGATAAGTGCAAACGAACTACTTTCGAGCCTATAGGTCATTGTTCAAAAATCATAAGTTCCTCAGTTCAAAGTTTCCACCCAACTGTGAGTCAACCGCTTGTCCGGTTCGACTCACCCGTCGCTTATATGTCTTTGTTAAATGACTCGTTCTGTCATGCCTGATTTAGGCCGATTTGGCCCAAGGCCCAGTGGGCCGGGCAACAGCCCAAATCCAAACGGGAAAAAGGAGGATGCGAAGTCAAATTGGAGCAAGAATCCTCGGTCAACGCTCTATGTTGACCCGAGGCCCGCACACACCACATCAACACCGCCCTCTTCCGCGGTGTCATCACTAGCCGCAAGGCGCGCGGCATGCTCGGATGTGGCGTCGGGCTCGACTCCGCGAGATCCGGACGGCGGGCGCTGCGGATGGCACGATGAGGGCGAAGCGAAGTCTTCTCCGCGTGCGACAAACATGGACGGCTGTGGTCATGCGTGAAGATCGGAGACGCGGATGGGAGGCGGCGGCCCTGCTCGATAAAAGCTTGACAGGTGAGAGCAAAGGGATTATTTTCACCACCGAGAGCTTGGGGACGGCGATCGACTGAGAGCGAGGAGCAACGTGAGTGAGTTTGAGAGAGATCGAGAGACTGTACCCGTCGACAGAGGTCGATGGCGAGGGAGGGGAGAGGGTGTCGTTCGACAGAGGTCGGCGACGAAGAGGGAAAGGTTTTGTAGCTTCTACCGGGTTAATATAAGCTTTCCTTTCCACCTATCGTTCTCCCCTGTTTCGATTCTTCATCCTCTGTTCTCCGCGGCGGCGGCGGGTTTCTGGCAGCAGACAGCTGCTAGGTCGGCGGCGACGAGGCGAGACGCAGGCGGCGTCCTCTCCTTGTCGTCAGTATTCTCCGGCGAGGTGCTGAGCGCGGGTGGCGCTCGGTGGAAAGAACGACACAAGCGGCGTCGCGAGCGAATGGAGAAGACAACGATCATTTCCGATTTTGACCAGAAACACGGGGCAGAGGCGGAAATCAATTTTACCGCTAACGCAACGCAAACGTCAGCAACCCAAATCAATTCGGCAGCGGCTGGTCAAAATTGAGGCTTGGGTCAAAATTGAGGTATTTAATTAGGGTTTCTTCGTGCGAATTTGTAATTTGGGGGATTAATTTCGAACGGGAATTAGAGTTTTCAATTTGGGGGTGAGATTTTACCCGAGAAAAACCTAATTCTAGGGAGTTCACGCATCCGGTGTTCTGCCGGACAGTCCTAAGACAACGGTTAAGTGCCAGTTCAAGGCTGATCCGACCGGGGCGTGACAACTGGTATCAGAGCGAGGTTAACGTGTGACGGTGAACACGGCACCTTCACCCGCGAAGGTGAAGAAAGGTTTGAAGTTCCAGAAGATCATCCACACAGCCAGAGGAGCGTCAGAGGACATGTGGCCTCAGGGTAAAGCCAAGGAGACAGCTAAACCTAAGAAGATGGTGAACCATGGAGATCGTATCGCACAGATCGAGCAGGCGCTCGGCCTGGCAGGCGACAGAGACACGACGATTATTCCTCAGATGGAGCATTTTCGAAAGACCATAGAGGAACAGAGGTTGCAGATTAAGTTCATGCAGCAGACTATAGACAGTCTGATAGAGGTGTCAGGGAAGATGGCACACATGAGAGAGGAGATGCAGACAGAGACGGCGCAGGTGCGCGAGGAGTTACAGGCGGAGATCGGGGTACTGCGCTTGGCCCTAATGCAAGTATCCTGAACTGCCGCTGTTATAACCTTGATTTTTTCTATTAATCAATTTATTTATTTTTTTAATTTCAAAATCCTAGTCTAAGTAGCCCTAAAATCTCTCCCTAAATCCTAATTTATTTTGCCCTATTTTCTCTCTAAATTTTCCCTATAAATAGACCCAAACCTTCTTAATCCTAAACTAATCTCTTTAACCCTAATTACCTATTTCTCTAAATCTTTTTCTCGCCCCAGTAGCACCGCAGCCCCGTTTTTATTTCTTCTTCCCCTGCCAACGCCGCGTCACCTGCCTCTGTTTCGTCCGCATCTTCACCTCCGGCATTAGGTGCAGGTGGCAGCCATCTTCACTTCCAGCGGTGACGGGAAGAAGTGTCGGACTCACCTTTGTCGTCCCTGCGAGCTTCGCCCATCGTCCGACGGGATTCGGACGCAGAAAAAGCTTCGGCGACGAGTCTGCTCTGTTCTGGACGCAAGCAGCGGGAGGCGGGTTCCTTCTTCCCAGTAGCGGCCCTTTTCCTTTCCAGTGGCAGCGGCTGTTCCCCCTCTGGTCGGCGACGAGTTTTCTGAGCCAGAACTCGAAGCATCGACTCTATTTTCCCGGTGGCGGATTTTCTTTCCAGCAGCGGCTCAGGTGGCTCTTCCAAGCAGCGGCGACCCTTCCTTTCCCGGCGTCGGCTGTGGCTGCTCCTCTTCCTTCAGGCGGCTGACCTTCTCCGGTGAGCGCCGGCAATTCTTCTTCCGGCCGCGAGCGCCAGCGACGAACGAACGAACGCTTCGTCCGCGTCGAGTCTTCAGCAACAGGTAAGTTTGGTTTTAATTATTTTGATAAATTAGAAAATTTAATTTATATTAGGGTTATTTTGGGAGAAATTGCAAAATAGTGATTTTAATAAGAAATTAGGGGGTGATGGTATTGTTAAGGAGTGATACATATGATAGATTATTTGGGATAAAATTGATTTAATCAGAAATTAGGGGTTGAGAGCATAATTATAGGTTGATATGTATGATGGGTAATAATTGATGTTTTTATTTAAATTATTCAGTGAAGAAAGGAAGATAATTGTGATTTCAGAGGAATTTAGGATAACAGCGTTTGAGGTAGGAATCTTACCCTACTCCTTTGTTTAAAGTGTCAAGAATTATAGGATTTGCTGCTTAATCCTTTGATTTGATATATGATGCATATGTTAGAATTGGTTGACACTGATATCTGTTTGCTTCATCTGCTTGTTTCATATTTGAAATTCTGTTGACCTCAATTATCTTGTTTATTTGGTCATATTCTGTTCTGTATGATGGTTAACAAACATGTTTTGAGATATCTGATATATTGGCTTATGGGCATGGTTGAACAAGTGTGTATCTGTGATATTGGCACATGAGTATGTGGAACCGTTGTAAATCTGTGATGATAAAGTCGTGATATATATTGACCTATGGACTGGATGATTTATTCTCCAGTGGCCTGTTTATGTGTTTTATAGTTCCGACGCGTATCGGACTATCTGTTTGTCGGTTAGGGCACCGCCAGTTGTCCTCGGGACAATACTACGAATGTCAGATGTTGGACGCAACATTCACCGGGCTGTTTATGACAGTCGTTCCATTGCATGAGCAACAGTGGAAACACTCTGAAAATGAGTGCGGCTCTTAAGTGAGATCTGTTGGCCAGCTTGATGATTTACATAACATTCTTATATTATTTGTATATTGTTGTTTCTGTCATTGGATATCTTGTTATTTGATTCTCTCACCATGTTTGTTGATTCCTACTTAGCATTTCTGCTAACTCCCTTTGTTTCTCTTCCAGGTACAAAGTTAATTTCTGGGAGGGCTAGAGTAGATAACAATACCAGCCCGAGTTGAGATAGTTTGTCTTTTAGTTGTTATTTCAGTTGATATCATTGATAGTATGTTTAGAGATTGTGTTATAAAACTGTTGATATTAAATCTGGATTGTTCAATTAAATAAAAGAATATGTGATTATTGTAGTTCTCTGGTTCCTATCAAATATTGTTACTCCCTGGGGAACCCTGAGCTAGGAATAGCCGGCTTCCCGTCGGGGCGTGACAGCCGCAACGGCGGAGCAGGCGGCTCCTAAGCCTAAGGTACTAGTACCTGAGCTAGCAACGTTCGGGGGAGCCCGATCGTCCAGAGAAGTGGAGAACTTCATCTGGGACATGGAGCAGTTGTTCTCTGCTAGCCGTGTTTTAGAAGAAGACCGAGTGCGGGTGTGCATCGCCTACCTCACAGGCGATGCAAAGCTTTGGTGGAGAACCAAAGTCAGCTATATGTCGGGGGGACTACTAGTTGGCCATGGGAGGCCTTCCGTGAGGAACTGCGGTGGCAGTTTCTTCTTGGAAACTCGGAGGACCAAGCTCGTGGCAAAGTGGATTGACTAAAACATACCGGCTCGATCTAGGAGTACGTCAGGGCTTTCTCTACCCTAATGTTGGAGCTTCCAGATATGGCAGAGGGAGACAGGAAGTACTTCTTGCTCCGAAACCTTCAACCTTGGGCGGAGGCGAAGGTCAGGCGACACTCACCGCCAGACTGGAGGGCGGCTGCGGCAGTGGCGGAGTCTTTGGCGGATAATCATAAGTTCAAGACATCACTACCAAAGAAGCAACGGTCACCACCGAAGCGTGGCTCCCCACGGATTCCACCGGGGGCTAGAGTTCTAGAGAGGGGGAGACCCTTCTTCCGGCAGAACAGAGGTTCACCGGGGCAACGAGAGCAGAACCATCCTACAGGAAGGACACGGGCAGAGCCAAAGGTACATGGTTGTTTTGCCTGTGGGGGTCCTCACTGGATAAAGGACTGTCCCAACAGACAGAAACTCATGGCAATAATAGCGCGGGAACCAGATGAGGAAGCTGAAGTCAACACCGAGGAGATGAGGATCGGGGGGATCCAAGTAGTTCCGAACACTGCCACGAGGGTGCCGCAGTGTTGGATCGGAGCAATGGTGGCACGAGATCTACCCATGACAGACATCGAGGACGATGTCCAAATTGGGCGAGGGAGAATTGTTTGGCCTGATTCAGGCCGGTTCGGCCCAAGGCCCGGTGGGCCGGGCAACAGCCCAAATCCATGCGGGGAAAGGGAGGATGCGAAGCCAAATTGGGGCAAGAATCCTCGGTCAACGCTCTATGTTGACCCGAGGCCCGCGCACACCACATCAACACCGCCCTCTTCCGCGGTGTCATCACTAGTCGCAAAGGCGTGCGGCATGCTCGGACGCGGCGTCGGGCTTGACTCCGCGAGATCCGGACGGCGGGCGCTACGGACGGCACGACGGGGGTGAAGCGAAGTCTTCTCCGCGTGCGACAGACGCGGACGGCTGCGCTCACGCGTGAAGATCGGAGACGCGGATGGGAGGCGGCGGCCCTACTCGATAAAAGCTCGACATGAGAGAGCAAAGGGATTATCTTCACCACCGAGAGCTTGGGGACGGCGATCGACTGAGAGCGAGGAGCAACGTGAGTGAGTTTGAGAGAGATCGAGAGATTGTACCCATCGACAGAGGTCGACGGCGAGGGAGGGGAGAGGGTGTCGTTCGACAGAGGTCGACGATGAAGAGAGAAAGGTTTTGTAGCTTCTACCGGGTTAATATAAGCTTTCCTTTCCACCTATCGTTCTCCCCTGTTTCAGTTCTTCATCCTTTGTTCTCCGCGGCGGCGGCGGGTTTCTGGCAGCAGACAGCTGCTAGGTCGGTGGTGACGAGGCGAGACGTAGGCGGCGTCCTCTCCTTGTCGTCAGTATTCTCCGGCGAGGTGCTGAGCGCGGGCGGCGCTCGGTGGAAAGAACAACGCAGGCGGCGTCGTGAGCGAACGGAGAAGACAACGATCGTAAATCAGAAACACGGGGCAGAGGAAATCGATTTCGAATCGATTTTACCGCTGACGCAACGCAAACGTCAGCAACCCAAATCAATTCGGCAGCGGCTGGTCAAAATTGAGGCTTGGGTCAAAATTGAGGTATTTGATTAGGGTTTCTTCGTGCGAATTGTAATTTGGTGGATTAATTTCGAATGGGGAATTAGAGTTTTCAATTTGGGGGTGAGATTTTACACGTAAACCCTAGAGAGCGCACGTCTCGGTGTTCCGCCGGACAGTTCTAAGATAACGGATAAGCACCGGTTCAAGGCTGATCCGACCAGGGCACGACACATTCAGTTGTCTCATAGATGCTCAGCTGCTCACAAAACCTAAAATAGCCCACGATAAGATTTGAAAAAACATCGGCCTAAACCCGGTTCTCGAAGTAGCTAGACGGTCTACTAAACGAGCTGACCGGCTCCTGATCCAGCAGCAAACCGGACACGGGATATGCTTCTGTCAGATCCATCACATCCTGAAGCCACCAAGCGGTCTCGCGCCGGCTTCTCGCGGCCAACGATCGCCAATCTATCTTCCTCTTAACAAGAAACGGAAGCAAGATCTCGCACAAGCTTCGATCATGGCTGGCTTAGACGGCGATATTCTCCGCCATTCGATCTTTGAGTCCAAGAAAGGTCCAATCGTTCTGTTTTTTTTTGCCCCAGTTAATTTCCCCTCGTAGTTTTCGAGCATATAGTTTAGTTTGATGGCTTATGATTTTTGTTTTTGACGGTTTTTCTCGCTCGGCGATATATAATTTTTGTGTTCATAATTTGTGGAGTTTACTATCTCCTTTTTCCCTATATTTATTTGCCAATCTTATTTGATTCTTAGATCTGAGTGTATTTATCTTATGCAGGTTTAGTCAGTTTCTAATCGACTTTTTATATACACGCTCATTCTTGTTACTTGTTTTTTTTCCCCAATTGAAGGCGATGACTTCAAGTCAAGGGGCCAGTGGATCGAAAAAAAGATTGACATTATTGAAAGTTCGGCTGGCAAGGTATCCTTCTTTGTCGATTTACTGGCCTTCTACGGATTATTTACCATGATTCCACATTGCGCTTGCTTGCTTCTGATTTCTTCTACTGAATACATGTTAAATATACATATCTCCATCACCTTTTTTTTGTTCATTTATACCTTTTTTTGGCCTAAAATATCATTCATCATCACTGACGATATCCTAGCATTCTAGACATGATAGCTGTACTCAGATTAGTTACTGGATAGTAACTCCAATGAGCTTGCATATTTCTCTAGATTTGGTGAAAAAATAAGAATAAGATAGTAGTTCCTAAAAAATGATATACTTAAAATCATTGAAAAAATTGTAATTATCTACCACAGTTTTATAGATTTCCATGCAAAGGAATTCATGTGGCGATCAAATTGCACACAGTGGGAAGATAATTAAGTTATTAAACCATCACTATGTTGAGAGTAGGGATAATATCCAAATAAGAATTTAAAATTTTGCCTCAAGTGCTGTTATCAGAACTTGGTCGTGCAAGATTTTTGCAATTCTAATGGCTGTAAGTTAGTGCGTTGTCAATGAGGGAATCTGTTTCTCCAAAGGCAGACCGCGCATATGAACTATCAATGTAATAAATAGTGTAGAGACTTGGAGAACCTAGTCCTCTACCTTCACCATTTATACAGCTACTCCTTGGCCTTAAGGCCCTTAACCTTTACATGGTCATGGCTCAAGAAGTCCGTGTAATGTAAAGTTGAATCCTGTCACAATTATGAAATTGAAAGTCTGCCTATCTCAGCAGCTTTCCATTCAATTTATAGAAAACCCTAATCGGGTATGAGTTTAATACACATGGGTAAAACAGTAAAATATATTTACAGCTAATTACAACTAATTACAATATAACTAATATTTACAATTCTCTTTACATGTGTATCACTAACATCCCCCTTCAAATTGATGCGACATGATTAATAAGCATCAATTTATTAACTAAGAACTGATGACGAGGCTTGGAAAGAGCTTTGGTAAAAATATCAGCAATTTGAAGTTCTGTGGTAATGTGTGGAAGAGTAAGAAGATTAGAATCGTAAGCTTCACGAATATAGTGACAATCAACTTCAATGTGTTTGGTGCGCTCATGATATACAGGATTCATAGCAATTTGAATGACACTAGTATTATCAGCGTGCAAAGAAGTAGGCTCAAGTTGAGGAAATCCAAGCTCCCCTAACAATCCACGTAGCCAAATAATCTCAGAACAGGTAGAAGACATAGCTCTATATTCTGATTCAGTAGAGGACTTCGACACTCGATCTTGCTTCTTACTTTTCCAAGAAATAAGAGAATCACCTAGAAACATACACCAACCAGTAACAGAACGTCGTGTGTCAGAACAACCAGCCCAATCAGCATCACTATAAGCGACCAAGCGAAGCGAAGAATTAGTTGGAAAATGAAGACATGTGGTAGAAGTCCCTTTTAAGTAACGCAGAATACGACGAACTGCAGCTAAATGGATATGAGTAGGGGCCTGCATGAATTGACTCACTTGTTGAACAGCAAAAGAGATATTTGGCCGAGTGATAGTGAGATAATTCAAGCTGCCTACAAGTTGTCGATACAACGAAGGATCAGAAAGAAACGTCCCATCATTCTGACAATATTTAACATTCACCTCTAATGGAGTATCCACTGATCGACCCTCTGGAAGACCAGCAAGATTGAGTAAGTCCTCAATATATTTATGTTGATGTAGAAAAAGGCCATTTGAGTTACGAGAAACTTCGAGACCCAAAAAATAATGCATAGATCCCAAATCCTTCATATGAAAACATTGCTGAAGATGATCTTGAAGTTTTGATATTAAGGATAAGTCAGATCCAGTGATAACAATATCATCAACATATACCAAAAGAATAACAATACCAATAGAAGTCTTGCAAAGAAATAAAAATGAGTCATATTGACTTTGAGTAAATGAGAAGTCAAGGAGAGTAGATCGAAACTTATCAAACCATGCACGGGGCGCTTGTTTCAATCCATGAAGAGATCGTTTCAGCTTACAGACATCAGAAGAAGATGTAGAAAATAGTCTTGAGGGAGGAGTCATATATATCTCCTCTTTTAAATCACCATGTAAAAATGCATTTTTAACATCCATCTGATGTAAAGGCCACCCTTGAGACCCGCAAGTACAAGACGAACAATTGTCATTTTAGCAACATGAGCAAAAGTCTCCTCATAATTAATATGATATTCCTGCCTATTACCAAGAGCCACCAATCGAGCTTTATACCGATCAAGAGAACCATCTGCCTTCAAGTTAATAGAATATATCCACTTACACCCAATTGGTTTAACATCACTTGGACAATAAACAATGTCCCAAGTATGATTCTCCTGAAGAGCTTGAAGTTCTTCACGCATAACATTTACCCAACATGTTTGTGTAGAAGCCTGAGCATAAGAGGTGGGTATGACTGTATTAGATATAGTAGCTGAAAAACCATACCTATCAGGAGGCTTAATAGTGCGAGAGGAACGCCTAGGATGCACAATATCATGTTCAGTATGAACTTGAACCTCTGGATCACTTTCAAGAATAGTATGAGGAGATACAGTTCGTCGTCGCTGATAGACCATACCAGGTATAAACCGCCGAGTAGACTGTGATGTTTCTTCAAAATCAGGAAGAAGAATCGGTGAGGTAGAGAAAATTTGCTACTGAAAATAATGTTCTTCCTCAAAGAAAATAACATTCCTAGAGATACGCATACGATTAATAGTAGGATCATAACAAACATAACCTTTTTGACTGGAACAATAACTCATAAATGCACATCGAACAGATTGAGCAGTAAGTTTGTGTCGTTCATGAAGAGGTAAATGAACAAAACAAACACATCCAAATGTGTGAAGTATATGATAATCCGGATAAATGCCAAAAAGACGATAAAATGGAGAGTCAAATCCCAAGTGTTGAGATGGTAAACGATTAATTAAGTACACAGCAGTAGTCAACGCTTCAACCCAAAATTTGGATGGCACGGAGGATTGTAAGAGGAGAGTACGAACCATGTCTAATAAATGACGATTCTTGCGTTCAGCCATCCCATTTTGCTGAGGAGTATAAGGACAAGACCTCTGTGAGATAATGCCTTTTTTTTGTAAATAAATCTGAAATTCACGTGACAAATATTCGCCACCATTATCGGTGCGCAAAATCTTAATGCGTGTAGAAAACTGATTCTCAATGAGAGTAACAAAACTTTGAAATACCCGAAAGACATCAGATTTAGTGTGCAGAAAATATATCCATGTAAACCGACTATAATCATCAATAAATGTTACAAAATAACGATAGTGACTATGAGAGACAACGGGGCTGATACCCCAAACATCACTATGTATCACATCAAAGCACACTTTTGCACGACTACCAGAATTAGGAAAAGGCAAAGTTTTGGATAGCCTAAACGTTTATGCCAAAGTTCAACTTGACTATCAATGATAACAGAAGATAATGCTAAAGATCTGGGAATGGAAAAATGCAATGGAAACAATCTGCCCACTCTAGGACCCTTCGCGATCACCTTCCCCGAAGCCTGATCCTGTACAACACAGCCAGCACGAGAAAAATGAACGTCACAGTGATTCTCCACAAGCTGACCAACAGATATCAAATTAGTTGATAAATTTGGAGCAACAAAAACATGACTAAAAGTGTGACCAATGTCACCAACAGCAGTAATCGGAAGGCTACTACCATTGGCTACTTGAATATGCTGTCAACCAGTATAAGGATGTAAATTTTGTAAGAAATCCGGAAAACCAGTCATATGATTAGATGCACCAGAATCAACAAACCAAATAGATGAAGTTTGCTTACCACGACCTTGAAGACCAAGAGCAGAGAAAGCAGAAAGAATCATCTGCTGGACCATCTCAGGAGTCATAATCACTTGATTTTGACCTGTAGCGATAGGAGTAGCCTCAGAAACAGTCACAGAAGCAGTGGAATCTGGCATACTAGTGTGCACTGCTTTGTAAGCCTTTGTCCTTCTATTTTCTGGACGAGTTGGACAATCTTTAATAATATGTCCTTTTTTGTTTACAATAATTACAAAATTTCTTGCTATAATTTCTAGCCAAATGACCAAATTCTTTACAACTATAGCATTGTATCTGTCCTTTGCCTCGATTTTTACCTTGTGCTGCATAAGCCACATTGACAACCTCTGAATTCCCATGAGTCTCACTAATGGCAGATTGAGTGGCTAGACGTTGCTCTTCACGCAGAAGCTCACCAAGACAAATATCTAAAGACGGAACAGGATATCTATTAAGTAATCCACCTCGAGCCGCCTCAAATTCAGGTCTCAATTTCATTAAAAACTGATCACACATACTGACTTCATGAACTTGTTGCAAACTTGCCAAAGCTTCTTTAGGAACACCAGAATAAATGATACCAGTATATTCACTCCATAGATTCATAAAACTTGAATAAAATTCCTGAACAGACATATTGCCATGTGTAACTTTACTAATTTCAAGTTCTAGTTGAAATCGCCTTGCTGTATTGTCCTGATGATATATGCGTTTCAAATAATCCCACATCTCTTTGGCAGTGCTAAAGGAGCGTAAATTATTCACTATATGAGGTTCAATTGATGCTAGGATCCAAGAAATAATCCTAACATCATTCAATTCTCATGTACTATCATTTTTAGAAATAGAGGATGATCCATCTATATGACTCCATAGCCCATTTCCTTTTAAAAACATTCTAAATTGAAATTCCCATGCAGCATAGTTTTTACCCGTAAATCTCATAGATATAGTTTCTGTTGATGCTTTACCAAAAGAATTCTCCATGGTTATAGAGGCAACTAAAAATCAAAGATATGATCTAAATTAATACCTCTCCCGATTTTGATCGAAAGTCAAAATCACAATCTCAAAATCACAATCGCCGCCGAAATCCACCGCTCGATTAAAATTCTCGGATGCTGACGTCAGTCGTACGTCAGCGTCCAAAATCAAAATCCCGCTTCGATTTTGCGTTGACTGCCATCCCTGTTGACTCGCTCCTCGGTTCAAACGCCCGACGTGTTCGAACGTCCGTCTGCCTCGCGAGAACGACGCCGCTGCGTGCGTTCTTGTCGTCGCCCTGCTTCACCAGAGAAGAGGAAGCCGGTAGGGGAAAGAACACCGTCTTCCGCCCTCCGCCTTCAGTCGACGTCCGGCAAAACTCGTCAACCCCGAAGCTCGTTGCTGCCGCGGGATCAATGCAGGAAGAGGAAGATAATGCCGACGTGAGGAAGAGAGAGCCAAAATTGATGAAATCAATCGCGAGCACTCAGACGAACACCGAAAGCCGTCGCGACGGCTGAAGAAATTGATTTCCTGGATTCTGATTTCAGCTGCTCACGTCACAAGTCACCACTTTTCTAATTTTCGCCGCTAGCCGCCGAAATTTCCTAACTCGAACGCAGCAAATCTCACCGAGAATTTTCACCCGAAGAAGCCACCGCCTAAGTCACCAAAATCAGAATAAAGGTGGCGCCGAAATCGTAGAGGATGATGTCAACACCACTCTACACCAAAATCTTCAAAACCTTCCTCGCCGCCGAAATCCACGAACACGCCGAAAACGCCAAAATCTCAATCACGCCGAAAACCTCCAAAATTCCACAAAGAGACGTTTGCTGCCTCTGCCGAACGAAAGAAGAGAATAATCACCAAAATTAATCTCAACCTAATCGCAACCAAGCTCTGATACCATGTCACAATTATGAAATTGAAAGTCTGCCTATCTCAGCAGCTTTCCATTCAATTTATAAAAAACCCTAAACAGGTATGGGTTTAATACACATGGGTAAAACAGTAAAATATATTTACAACTAATTACAACTAATTACAATATAACTAATATTTACAATTCTCTTTACATGTCTATCACTAACAAATCCATTATACTTGTTGATTTGATTTATAAGGCAAAGGACATTATTGACAAAGTTATGGTTCTCCCAGCACTCTAATGAATGTGGCGGTAGGTCCAATCCATATCTTGCCAGTTATAACGATGAGAAAGAGGCTTTGGGCCGTCCACAATTTGCATCACCTAGAAATCCTCATTGCAGCAAACTTGCTTTCTATCATATTTTCAACTTTAGCTTTATTCTAAGATACTCCCATGGTGTAAGTTGGTGATGGGTTATCAAAAAAGGATACAGGAAACCTGCGGCCTCCAGTATTATATAACTAATAAGCTACCAGGTTGGCTCAAAGTGCTTTAAACGCTGCCTTATGGCTCTGCACTTATGCAGAGAAAAATATTAACCAACCAAAAAACATGCACCAACCTGAGATGAAAATCCCCCGATTCAAATAAGTCAAAATATACCTAAATAAACCTTGAATTTCTGTTTTGTCTTTATTGCTATCACTCTTATCAAGTGTCCACTTACATGCATATGCTTCGTAAAAAACGCTTAAGTGTTTCACCTAATTAGTACACTCTCTTATCTTTTGGAAGCATCTCATCATGAGTTTAGAATCATAGACGAAATAGATAATCCTAATGCAATGATTGCAATGATTATCCTTTTAGTAGCCATCTACAAAGTTAAATGAACCTTGTATACCTTGTTTTGAATTTCACATGTACAATTCCTTTTTAAAAACAAATGCTCTACATAGTATTCAGTTTTTTGCATTACAGATAGAATTTTTTTTCTTTGCATCTTACTCTAAATTAATGCTATAGGTTAGTAACCGGAGGTCACGGAGATGGTTAAATGACTGCCTGTTGATTGAACTTGTTCCTCGATTAAATGCTGAGGAAATTAGAGGCCTCTTTGCTCCCCCTCCATGGGGTAATAATCTTTCTTCGCCACCATTATTTCTTTTCTGACTTATTGTAAATTCTGAGCTCGCTTCTAATATCTCACATGTCTTGGTAATGCTTAACCAACACAGATAGTTTTTACTATTTACAAATTATTTAGATCCCTGAGTTTTATAAAAACTTTCCACTTTTTAAATGGGAGACTATTGGTTCATACTTTACTGATTATTTTTTGTTATTATTTGTCTAATTGTCTTTCCTTTATTTCCACAGGTGACGACAAGCCTGTATCAGCATTTTGTATGACCAATGTTAAAGAGTGGGATGTGTTTCGAAATGTGGACATGGATATAGAGGTCTTTTTTCTATTCTATTGGAGATATTTTCTGCCCTATTTTCTAAGGCAAAATATTGGTTTCTTTCCTTGGCGCATTGATGCAAGCTTAAATTATAGTGGATGCACTTCATTTTGCAGGAGTTACATTTTACACAATAGTTTTAGTGTCAGTTTGTGCGTACTTCTGAGCCCTTATTTCTAGTGTCCATGCTCTTTTAGTCCTTATTTCTTGTGTCCATGCTCTTTTAGTCATTGATATACTAAATAATCTAGAATTTAGTTTTTGGCATTCCATTGCCAATGAGACAACCTAAATTTTCTTTGTTAGCTATGTCTTTTAGAAGCATGTAGTGAAATTTTATGAACTGCTGGATCTTTGATAGGACACTAATAGGTCATCTTCTAACCAAGGTTCAAGATGGCGGCTCGTACTAACGAACCAATCTATGGTCGGACTAGTACGTACGTACTAGTTAGTGATCGACACATCGACACATAGGATTGATGGTACTAGTCAATACCAATTATACACACACACACTTTAAATAATAATGGTGCCAACTTTGGGTGGAAAAGACCAGTTTCTTATTTTATGCTTCCACCTAGTAAAAACTAAACTTCTTCAATCCATTTTATAACTAGGCAATACCATTATTTTTTAGGACGAACACTGTTTGACCTTTTTTGATGAACTCATAGGTAAGTTCTAGTGAAATGATCGAGACCATTCAATATATCTACCTTAAAAACATTTTTAGATAGCAAATTTATGATTTTCTTATAATTACTAGGAACTTTTAGTAGCTATTATGAAAATGGTCACAATTAATTGTGATAATATAAAAAAATGATGATTTGAGAAGAGATTCTTAAGTATTGATTTTGAGAGCCTTTGGATAGATTTAGAACATTTTGGATTCCTACACATTCAAACTTTGTGAGAAGAATGCTCTTGGTAATGGTTGAGAAATTTCTCTTTGAAGCTTAGTGTGGAATTTATTTGAGAAGTCTTTTTAATTAATGTGCAAATAGAGGTTGAAGAGTTACCTTTTGTTTATGCATCGACCTTGATTTTATTATAAGGTGAATTACAATTACCCCCTCTATATTACTTAGAATGTGGGTTGATTTGGGTATGAGTAGGGATGGTAACGGGTTGAGTATTTAACTTTTTCCCAAGATCCCCGACCTGAAACCAGGTCGGATATCCTATTACACCACTAGAACCTTACTGGGGTATTTAAATGGGTACTAGATTAAAAACAAAATAATTTTAAAGAATTATATAAAATATAATTTTATATATAACAATAATATATATATATATATATATATATATATATATATCAAAAAATAATTTATTATTATTTTATATTTTTAATAAAAATATTTTGATTCACAATAAAGACATTTTGATTCAAAATAAATATATATTTTTATTATTTTTAAATGGAGTATTGAGTGTGCTCATATCTATAAACCCGAATTCCACCCATTTATCTAATATGGTGCCATAACTTGCCATAAATGGGTCGGGTTGTTGGATACCTAATTATGATGGTATAATTGACATCCCTAGGTATGAGCATAATATTATAGCGGTATGGACCAGTACCTTGAACTTTGGATACAATCCTATTTTTCTAGCACTTGCCCTTGTGTTTGGTAAACCTATTTGACCTATAGATGGGTTTAATTGATCTAACCTAGGGATCAAACTAAATCTTGTAGGGGTCGAATCTAGTTTATTCTCTTTTGTCCACCTAGTCAGGACAAATCAAATCTGAATAGTAATATATTGTTGTAACCTTTTTACCTTTTGTAAACTAATCAGGGGTTACTATGCGAAAACACTTAACCAGCACAAATTAAGACATTTGAATTGTATATTAGCATACAGGTTTTTTTTAATCTTGGGTAGCTTAACCATCAACGTTTACACACGTACACCTTAAGCTTCACCTACTCATATTTACTTCTACACAAGGTTTCAAATGCCGGTACCGTACCTTGTTCCGGCGAGCTGCCGGACCGGTACGGTACCGGCGTACTGAGCAAGAACCGGCGACATCTAAACTTAGGGTTTAGGCAGAAAATGGAGGCGGCGGCGGCGGAAGCTGCATCCGCCGACTCCCGCTCTGCCCAACAGTCGCCCCCGCTCCGCCTGTGGCCGCTGCCGTCGCCTCGCCCTGCCATCGCCGGTCCCTCGCCGGACCGGTACAAATCGGTGATACTGGCCGGTACCGGACCGGCTTTTGAACCGCTGCTTCTACATACTGTTTGTTTTCAGACTTTGCTCTCATAACCTTTCCTTGGAGCTCACCTGCGACTCCTAGCTTAGGATCTTGCTTCCAAGGTTCCATAAGAGATACATACGCTTTAAAGTTGTTGAGGTGCTCCTTCTGGTTGGTCATTCCTTCATATGACTCGATTGTCAGAATCTTAGAAACAATGTGCACATTTTTCTCTTATTCTAGAATAAAAGATACTATTGATCAGGTTACGATTTCTTTGTCTATGTTGGTTTTGGCCTCCAAACCTCTATTGACTTTTAGTTGATCATAGTTTTATGGAGTTGTTCCCTGTCTATGTTGATCAGGTTATGAGTTGACTTTTAACTGATCAAGTTATGAGTTCTTTGTCTATGTTGCAATTTGGGGGATGGCCGGTGGGGTCACTACAACAAGACAACTAGTGCTGGGGATTACTGAAAAACTATTAAAATTAGCACTTGAGAAATATTTGAAGTTCAACAACACTTCCATGTAGCAACTTCAACATCTTATTGTCTTTTAATTGGTCATAGTTTTCTTGGAGTTGTTCCTTGGTCTATGTTGATCAGGTTATGAGTTGACTTTTAACTGATCAGGTTATGAGTTCTTTGTCTATGTTGCAATTTGGGGGATGGCCAGTGGGGTCACTACAACAAGACAACTAGTGCTGGGGATTAAAATTAGCACTTGAGAAATATTTGGAGTTCAACAACACTTCCATGTAGCAACTTCAACATCTTATTGTCTTTTAATTGGTCATAGTTTTGTTGGAGTTGTTCCTTGTCTTTGGTTGGAGGTTTGGGGGATTGGGGCATCACAACAACTATCTCATGGATTATTGAGAACTGCTGAAATTAAAATATTTTGAAGTTTAACACCACCACGCCAAGTAACATCATTATCTTTTTGTCTACTTGATCCTCCTAAAGCTAATTGGTATTTTCAGTCTTATGTTTGCCAATGATATTCAAATCAAGCTCAAATTTAATTTGTCAAAATCTAATTCTTTTTCAACAGAGGAGAATGATGTAATTTGAATTATTATATTTTGTTGAGATTGTTAATTTTATTAATTATGATTATTATTTAAATTGTGGTAGCTGGTAAGTGGTCATTGGATCATGGGCGAGTGTAAGGGTTAATATTTGTGGTTATGTTTTGTAATGCCTATTTAAAGGTTTGAGTGCTTGTAATAGAGGAACTTATGATGATGAATTAAATTGTAGGATTATTGTTAGCCTTTCTCTCTCCCACTTCTCCTTTCTCTCCTTCCTTCCAATCCCCCCAAGATCCTCCTCCTAGTGCTAATGTGAGAATGAAAAATGATCATTTGGAAAGAGACAAACTAGAACCAATTTTAACAAGAGGTCCCTCTATTGAACCTTGCAGAATAGAGTCCTGAGTAGAGTCCTGAGTCTTGATGGTTGCTATAAGGAGTTTCCTCTAATCCTCAAATTAAGGACTCATTTTAAAAAGTTTTTAGTAGGATGGAGCGGGAGAAAGACAGGCTATCTTTTCCTGTTACACTAACCTAGATTTTATAATAAGGTGAGCAAGTATTATCTCCCGTGCTCCTTAAAACATGAGTCGGTTATGGCACAAGCTGGTTTGCCATGCGCTGCCACCCATGATAATGTAAAGTTTTCGAACCCATGGGCTAGTTGATTGAACCAATGCAAGGATCAAACTTAATCTCATCCTAATCTCATCCGGGTCGAACATGATCCATCTTTCCTCACCATCTGGTTTTGACCTATACAAACCTGACTCATTGATGTATTCATGATTTTATTGTCAAAATTTCAAGCTCTTATTGGCTAGCCTTATTAACTCTACATATTGCTTAAAGGTAAGAAGTACTCATCGAAGTCTTTCCAAAGGGTTAAGAAATCTTTCCAGTGATATCTGAAATAAAAGGTTATTGTCTTGAATACTAGTTAGTCAGTTGCAATCTAATTTTATTATACTTATCTCCTAACCCATTCGTGAACAAAATTAATGGTTGAAAATAACTACAAATGTTAGAAGGTAATCTTTGATCATCGATCTATGCTTCTTACTCGTAATTAAAAAGGGAAAATTTTTAACCTAAATTCGAATTTCAATCAGTATTCTCCATGATTGGGTACGATAAAGCATTTTTTATTAATTAACTTATGAAAGTACTAATGATGTAGGACAAAAAGAGCTGGAATTTTTTTTTTAAAAAAAATCATTTAAACTATCATTTTCATTGCATTTTAAATCTCTTTGTAGGAATTAGGTCAACGTTAAAGCCCAACTAGCCATTTATGATTTAACTACCACCATCAAATCAATCTACCTACTAAAATCATTCTATAACTACATAACAATGCTAAACTCACGACCTATTAATAATATTAGTTAAACCCATCAATGCAAAGTAAGTTGTCACTTGTTACATTATTGTACTATTCCCTCCACTTGAAAAAGAATTTATTATGATGCGTTGTACAAAACAATAACTAAATTGTCCATGATTGAAGGTGTTGTCCTTATAATAGATGGAATTCGTTCATAAGGTTGACTGTGGCAAGTAGTGATGAGCTGATTTTCTTGATTGTAGATGGTCGAGGCAAGCATAGAGGAGCTGATGGAATATGGGGATGAAGAGAGGTGGCATAGGTGGATGGTTGTGTGCAGTAGTTTTGCAGATGGCAAGTTCCATGCAGGTGACAAGATGATGGTCCCAATGGCGATGGAGAATGGCACAAGTTGCTAGTGATGTAATTTTTAGACAACACTAGACATTGGTTGTAGGTTGCAAACACAGTATAAGATATGAGGAGTAAAGAAAGAAGAAAAGAGAAGATAGGGAAAAGAAGGGAAGAGAAGAAGATAGGAACATAGTGATAATTCAAATTTCACCATTTTCGTTACATTTGAAGCCTCTCTGTAGGCTTTAGAGCACTAGTAAATATCAACTACCCGCTAAATGAACTATCATTATTGCATCCACGGAGCCAATACCCATTAATATTACTAATGAAAACTAACTAATTAATTTATTATGAATTTGTTCCATGGTAATTCATCTTATAATCTAATGTCTAACCTTCTAATACCTAAGAAGCCTGTTATTGAAGGTGATCAATACTTGGACTACGATCAGAAGGGTTAGACAAACAGCTAATCCTTCCTCAAAAAAAAGATACACAGCTAATACACCCTCCACACGAAAATAGGGTATCCTAGTTCATTATATTTGCTGAATATTAGTGGGCAACTTAAGAATTAGTATGATGAATTTCACGATAAATAGCTTATTGTTTTCTCAGTGATGTTTTAGGCTAACATAACAAAGGCCCTGAGGAAGCCTCCTGCTGAAAGAAGAGTTTATGTTAATACTGATAAACTGGTTGCATTGAATGCATGGCGTCGAGTAGATCGTAGAACAAGGGATGCTATGCGCCGTAAATCTCTTCCACAACTTATTGAGGGATATGAGGTACTTAAATCATTCTTTACAGTCATGGCATTTTGGATTATATTACTAGTACTTTTGCTTCTTCTTATGCTATTTAATATATCTTTGCTTTGTTAATCTCAAGTTTGTGTTAAAAGTTTTGCCTCTAGCATGTTATACCTTATTAGATATAGAAACTTCCAAGAGAGAGTTAAAATGAAGACACGAACAATTTCATGATTATTTCTCATGCATAAAACCCAAACATAGTGCCGATTTGTTTCAAGGTCTTTATGAGCTTATATTGGTGGAAATACTGTTAATTATTCAGCTTAATTAAATTTTATTGTTTCCTTTTTTTCAAGAATAATATGCTAATAAACATTAGTAATTTAAACTTTAAAGTTTTGAAGGCATTTTTGTCTTACATATCTTTGAAGGACTTAAGTCCGCCCCAGTTACTGCTCATGCTCAGGTTCATTGTCGTGGATCCTGCATTTTAACTGCTGAAGTAGTAGGAGCCTATGAGGTACAACACTAGGGAAGTTTGCAATCAAGGTAACCACTTTTTGAGCGGAATAGGGCTTCTTAGCTCTATTTTGACGAGTTTGAAGGCTTTACTTTCAAAGTGGATGGAGTTGTTTTATTCCTGCAGTGTTGGCACAGATTCAGCAGATTGATTGGTCGGCACTCTTACAAGAGGCCTCTGGGATCTTGCCAGATTGTTTAAATTCATGGAAGGCGGTGTTGCAATTCCTGTCCTTCAATGCCTCCCCAATGCGGTGAACGTGGTTCTGTGATTTTTGTAGATCAATTATATATGAGCCTTCAGATTTCACAGATTGGCATGGTTGGAAAATCAAGATAAATTGTAGCACTAGCAGGAATCTTTTAGTTGGCTGCTGCACTGCAATCCATGTTATTATTTATCTGAAATATCCTGCAGTATCCTGTTTTTCCTCAAAGTTTGTTAAGCTATTTCCCGGTTCTGCTAGCTAATCCGAAGTTCATTGCCGTTCTATGCTCTAACTTTAGGATCGAATACGAGCATTTATCAACGAGGGCGGGGAAGGAGATGCGCTTGTCTTGCATGTTCAGGATCCTTTCCACAGATTATTGCTGCATGGTGTATGCGAGGTAAAACTTCCTTGAATTGTACATTTGCTGGTTGTTATTCCCTATTAAATCAACAAATTATTATTTTTTAAAATCAAATTACCGTTACTGGCAAAATGTCACATTAGCATTGCCGGAGGTTAAATGCACACCTTAAACTTTAGATGACTGTTTAAACCTGCAGAGGAGGGACTGGTTTTAGAGCATAAAAGAATAGGATTTTCCATAATTTTAAGCTAGTCCAGACTCCGGACACTAGCTCCTTTTAATTTTTGCTTAAAAAATTACTAGTTAAAAAATAACTAATTATAAAAAGTTAGAAGATATTTAAGGTAAACTGTGTATTACCTAATAACATAAAAGTAATTAAAATAACAATTAAATAAAAAATTTAAAATAATAATTAAAATAATAAAATAATATTTTAAAAATAATTAACATTGTAAATTAAAAAGTAAAAATTAGTTAAGGGTAAGGTGATGAGGCGGCCGGAGGTGGACAAGGGGGTGAGGGGCCACGAGGAAAGGTGGAGAAGGGGAGGGAGGGCAATGGGGCAGCTAGAGGTGGAGAAGGAAAAAGGGGTGAAGCGTCGGAGGCAAAGGAGAGCGGCGGGGTAGCTACAGGCGAAGCAGCCAAGGGGAGGGGAAGTTGCAGCGGATGAAGGAAAACCCCTTACTTTTCTCCCATAATAAAAAATTTAACTTCGCGGGCTACGCTAGAGCCTCAAACTTGAGGCGGAATTTGATTTTAGCTGCTCGCTTTTGCAAAAGCAAATGGCCAGTAGCCCTAAACCGGCCCATTATAGGTTTCTCATAAAGTTAGAGAGTCACAGAATCGATGCATTTGAACTTTATAAGTTTATATGCCTGTCTAAATAGGCGTTTTGGGTTTCTCACTCGACATGATTATTTCTCACCCATAGATAATATGGAAACCCCTTGTCTAAAAAGGCTGACTTCTTTCATCTCATGTAGTTCTACAACTTGATCTCGATCACTCATTCAATAACGAGGGATACAAAGTCGTGGAAAACTACAAGAATAACAAAGAAATTGGGCTCCCATGATATGCTGCCTAACATCACACTTGCTCAATTCCTGCGTATGTCGAAGGATGGGACGTTGTAGCTGAAGCACATGTTGTATCATTATTTGGCCTCAAAATTCCTTGTAAATAACCAGGGAAGCTATTGACCGATTTAATTTCTTCTGTTGTAACTTAATTGAAGTAGTAGCATCATCTGCAAACCTCTGCTTAACCTGAGGTTTGCAAAAATTTAGCTTAGTGGCAATAAAAATGCGTTATTAGCTTGCTCCATTGTCCTATGTCGATTGATCCAAATGTGATTCCGTATAATTTCTCCACAATCCGGTGGTTCTCCGTGAGTCTAGTGGAGAAGGATGATCCTAAACATGCGTTGCTGCAATATTCATGAGCAAGTGCTTTCTTTATACACGAAGAAAGATTCTGATTTTATTAATACAATGAGATCAAATGAGTTTTTTATTCATTCATTGAATGATAAATTACTACAAGTGTAGGAGATACACGATTTAAATAATGGAAGATCTAATATTTCATAATTGTATCTAGAATAACTGGAAAAATGAAAACAACAGCAGATATAATTTGATCATTATGATCCAATCCAAAATCGTCGTAGATTGACCCGATCATTAGTTTCCAACCATAGAGAAGGCTTCATAGCGAACCAATTGGCGATTATGGATCTCAAATATTAATCCAATGTCATTTTCACGCCATTGTTATACATTTTCTTTCTGTTTATAGGAATAGGAGAACTCTTTGCTTGATGGATATATACTCAGTGACCCTGCATGAATTGTATATGCTTCGTGGTTTAGCATCCAATGAAGGGATCTCATCGCCAACAAATGTGTAACTGCTGTGAACAATAAAGCAATGCAATCAAATACTGCTATTAATTTAGAAGCGAAAAAGCTAGCAAAGGATTGCAGATAGGCCATAAAAGAATTGGCCGCCCAACGCCTTAGCTTTGCTCCCTTTCATCTTGCTTTCAACCCTATATTGCTGGGGATGCATCAGCAACCTCTGGCACTGTGTCCTTGTATGCGACCACAAACTTTCTCAGGAAATTCTCCTCCGTCAACAACAATTGGCTTGCCACGAAGCCTTTATTTAACAATCCCTTGTTCATGAGAATCTGCAGCACCGTGTACCTGGGAATCATCCTCTTCTCCAGGCTCAGAGAAAGTACCACCGGATGCGACGATACGTATTCGGGTCCCCATTCCAGCTTCTCTTCCAGGAACCTCATATTCCTCCTTATCTTGTCCACAGACAACCGCAGGATGTAAGGATGCTTCGCGAACCCCCTCACGATTTGCTCCCGCGACCAACCCAAGTTCTTCAAGTTCTCCATTTTCGCCTCCCACACCCTCTTGGGCAATTCAGTGAGCACTCCGAGGGCATACGCGTACATGGAGTCCGATGGTGAGACGCTCAGCTTCTTGATCGCCTCCAGGGCGCCCTCAAAGCCAGATGCCCTCGGCAGGAACGCGTTACCGTGGGTAGTGAGCAGCTTGCGGATTGCGGCGTCTGGCACGCCGCGGGCGCGCAGAGCATCGACCTTGGGTAGCACGATCTTTCTAGGGTCGTGGATGATCAATGAGGGCGACCTCTTGAGCGCCGCGACCACGTTCTCGCTGGTGCCCAGAACGGACTTGAGGAGCTCGGCACTTGGGAGCAGTCGGCTCTCCAGGCTGTAGAGGAGCATCCAGGGGCTCACCGCCACGGCCTTCGTTAGGGCAGCACCTCCGAGGCCAATCCCGCGGTAGAACTCCAGCTTGGGCTTCAAGGTCGTATCTGGACGTAATGTGAGGATGCGAGGCTCGCGGGTGACGAGGCGGGCGATCTGGGCTTCGGTGAAGCCGTAGTCCTTGAGGACGGCGAGCACCGGGAGGGCATTGTTGAAGGTCTTGAAAAGGACTCGCTGGGCGATGGAGCGGGCGGCATCGGCAGAGAGGCCGTATGAGCTCGTGAGCACGGAGACAATGCGAGATGATGGCTCGTCGGAGGCTATGGAGGAACGGGAATAGGGTTTGGGAGAACGAAGGAAGAAGTAGGGATGAGCAGCAGAGGCCGCCGCCGTGGTTGGACATCTGAGTTTGGTGGTCGCTCGATGGAGGAGCTTGACGCCTAACTGCAAATGCCGAAGTATCATCGATCCGGATTGCAAACGAAATGTTCGACGCAATGCGGGGCAAGGGGAAAGCGGAAACTACAGGTCTACAACCGACTTCAGACTGCAAAGAGACGTTCGATTGCGAAAGGTCGGGGGCGGACGCAATTACCCTCACTTCTATTAAAAAAAAAATTTATTTTATAAAATATTAAGTACATATGTTATAAAAGTTTAATAATAAATGTATACTTTAACATGTAAATGTTTTTCTTATATAATTGCTTTTATAATTTTTAAGTGCTCCTTACTGAGATTTGATTTAACAGAGAAAAGAAAGGCAGCAAATAAATAAATAATGTAAGGAGAAATCGAGTGGCAATAGGCATACAATCTCAAAGCTGACTGCTTGGCACGCTGCTCAGACGGTACTCAATCCTTAATAACGCTCACTATTTCTGGTGCCTTCTCCCGGTAGCGCATCACGAACTTGCCCAAGAACAATCTCTCCGTCATCGTGAACTGGCTCGCTACAAAACGTGCCTTGAGCAATCCCTGACCCATGAGGATGCGCAGCACAGTGTACCTGGGAATCATCCTCTTCTCCAGGCTCAGAGAAAGAACCACCGGATTCAACGATACGTACTCGGCTCCCCATCCCAGCTTCTCTTCCAGGAACTTAATGTTCCTCCTTATCTTCTCCTCCGATGAACTCGCAATGTTGGGGTGCCTCGCGAATGCTGCCAAGATTTGATCCTGCGACCAGCCCAAATTCCTCAAATTCTCCACTTTTGCCTCCCAATGGCTCTTGGGAATTTGAGCAAACACCCCGAGGGCGTGCGCGAACACGGACTTCGTCGGACAAATGCCCATCTTCTTTATCGCGTCGAAGGCCTCGTCGAAGCGGGACAACCTCGGCACGAATGTGTTGCCGAAGATGGTGAGCAGTCTGACGAGTACGGCGTCGGGCACGCCATAGGCCCGCAGAGCCTCAATTTTCGGGAGCACGTCCTTTCTGAGGTCCTCGCGAATCAGTAAAGGCGAGTGCCTGAGGGCAGCGGCGACGCTCTCCTTAGAACCCAGAATGGATCTAAGAAGCTTGGCGTTGGGGCGCAGCCGGTCGGTTAGGCTGCGCATCAGTGGCCATGGGCTCGCCGCCAAGATCTTCGGGAGGTCCGCGCCGGTGAGGCCGATCTCGCGGTAGAACTCCAGTTTGGGTTTCAGAGTCTTGTCGGTGTGGGCCTTGAGTACGCTAGGCGTGCGGCTGACGAGGCCGGCGACCTGTGCTTCGTTGAAGCCGTAGTCCTTGAGGAGAGCGAGCACCGAGAGGGCTTTATCGAAAGTCTCGAGGTGGAAGCGACGGGCGAGGGAGCGAGCAGCGTCGGCCGAGAGGCCGCATGAGCTCCGGAGGAAGGAGACGGTGGGGGATGACGGCTTGTCGGAATCGACGGTGGAAAGGGTGTAGGGTTTGGGAAACTGGAGGACGACGAAATGGGGTGTCGTTGCTGTGGGAAGGAACTTCTTGTAGAAACGCCGAAGCATCGTTGATCTCGTCTTCCACACAAATGTTCGATGAAACGTTGCAATGGCGAGATAGGCTCGATGAAAAACGGACCTAAAATGACATATCAAAGCCATTAAGTGTCACGCCCCGGTCGGATCGACCTAAAAATAGAGTTTATCCGTTGTCTTAGGACCGTCCGGCGGAATACCGGAACACAACTCTCTCTAGGGTTTCCGACCCAAAATTGAAAACCCTAACTCCCCGATTGATTTTTATCCCCAAATTACAACTCGCTTCGAAAAACCGTAACCCTAATTTAAAATACCTACTGTGGTCAAACCCTGATTTTGACCGTCGCTTGGTGCCGAATTTGCCTTTGCTGACGTAATGATGACGTCAGCAGCTCGATTTCCACCGCTGCTCCGAAATTAGGAATTGCCGACGTCACACTCGCGTCAGCCAATCGAATTCGTGAAATCGAATCCGAATTTCTTCACCGCTACCGCTTCCCGATTTTGACCCAGTCAAAATCGGAAGCGTTGCTCCTCGTCTTCGTCTTCGAGCTCGCGACGCCGCCTGCGACGACTGTGTTCGGAGCTCGTCGGAGAGGCTGCGCCGGTGAAGGACCGCTATCCTTCGCCTCAACCTTCCGTCGTTGGTAGCCGCTTGCTGCCGGAGTTCGTCGCCGCCGAACAGAGAAGAGCTCGGAAACAGGGGAGAGAAGGTGGAGAGTAAAAGCTTCTTATTCGCCGTCGGAACTTACAAAAACCTCTCCTTTGTCGTCGACCCTTGTCGGCGACCCCTCTAACCCTCCCTCACCGGAAATCCCTATCGCCGGTTACAAGTCGCTGTCGTCGTCGCCCATGGCAACGAAATCTCACCCAAAATCCTCTCGCTTCCTCGTGGTCGAAGGCGTCAGTGGAGCGATCCCGATCCTCGCTCAAGACTCCCCTTTTAACGATCGAAGCCGCCGCCTCCATCCACGCCTCTATTTCGGGCGTCTGAGCCCGATTCGTCCGCCGCCATCCGCGTCTTCGGCGCCTGAAGACGAGCTCCCGCGTGCGTCCGTCGAAATCGGAGACGATGATGCAGCTGCAGTCTCGCGTCCGTGCGACGAAGCCCACGCTGACGTGGAACATCCCAGGTCAACAGCATCCGTTGACCGTTCGATCGACTTTTGCTGCTGTGCTTCACGTGAGTTTGGATGTGTTTGGTTTGAACCTGGGCTGGTACATGGCCCACTGGGCCTTGGGCCGAACCGGTTGAACCGGGGCCTAACAATTCTCCCCCGCCCAATTTGGACATCGCCCTCGATGTCTCTAACGGGCGGATCCTGCAGGACCATCGCTCCGATTCTCAACGCCCCGATCCGACACTGTTGCGCTCCCGTGGTAGCGTGTGGAACTACCTGTAGTGATCCAATCCGCGGTTGTTCGGTTTCTTCAGCCTCCTCGACTGGATTCTGCGCCGCTATTGCCATGAGCTTTTGCTTGCTGGGGCAATCCTTTACCCAGTGAGGACCGCCGCACCAAAAGCAACCCTGTGGCTTTTGCTCCCGTCGTCCCAGTGAACCCTTGTTCTGCCGGTGGAAGGGTCTATCCCTCTCTGGAACTCTAGCTCCCGGCGGTGTCCGTGGGGAGCCGCGCTGAGAGGCGCGCTTTGGTGGTGTCCTGGATTTCTTTGGTGGTGCTGGTTTGAAATTTCTATTATCCACCCCGCAGCCGCCCTCCAGTCAACCAGCTCGCGACGTCGGACCTCCGTTTCTGCCCATGGCTGAAGGCCCCGGAAGAAGAAATACCTCATATCGTCCTCTGCCATGCCTGGAAGCTCCAGCATCAAAGTGGAGAAAGCCCTGACGTACTCCTGGATCGAGCCGGTATGCCTCAGCCGATCCAGTTTGCCACGCGCTTGATCCGCCGAGTTTCCGGGAAGAAACTGCCGTCGCAGGTCCAGCTAGTAGTCCTTGATGTAGAGCCTACTTTGGTTCGCCACCAAAGTTTCGCGTCACCTGTGAGATAGGCGATGCACACCTGTACCCGATCTCCTGCAGAAATATGGTTAGCTGAAAATAATTGCTCCATATCCCAGATAAAGTTTTCAACCTCTCTGGACGATCGAGCCCCCCCCCCCCCCCCCCCGAACGTCGCTGGGTCAGGCACGCGCATCCTCGGTTTGGGAGCCTCCTGCTCCACCAGTGCCGCCGCTGATTGCGATACTTGCGCTAGGGCTAAACGCAGTACCCTAACTTCTGCGTGTATGTCTTCCTTCATGCGAGCCATCTCCCCTAGCAGATGGATCAGACCCTCCACGGTATGTTGCATGACCTCGATCTGCAACCTCTGTTGCTCGATCTGCAACCTCTGCTGCTCGATCAGCAATTCCTGATCCTCCACTGTCTTCTGAAGGCTTTCCACCTGTGGAATTATCCCATTGCCTCCACCACTGGCCAGACCGAGTACCTGCTCTATCTGAGCGATGCGATCACCCTAGTTCACCATCTCCTCAGGCTCAGCCGTCTCCTTGGCTTTTCCTTTATCCTGCCTGGGCCGGGCGTCCTCTGACGCTCCTCTAGCAGTATGGGTGATTTTCTGGAACTTCAAACCTTTCTTCACCTCGAGGGTGAAGTTGAAGGTGCCGTGCTTGCTGGAACACGTTTGCCTGTTTTGATACCTGTTGTCACGCCCCGGTCGGATCGGCCTAAAAACAGCGCTTATCCGTTGTCTTAGGACCATCCGGCGGAATACCGGAACGCAACTCTCTCTAGGGTTTCCGACCCAAAATTGAAAACCCTAACTCCCCGATTGATTTTTATCCCCAATTTACAACTCGCTTCAAAAAACCCTAACCCTAATTTAGAGAAGTCCAAACGAGACCCTAATTTAAAATACCTACTGTGGTCAAACCCTGATTTTGACCGTCGCTCGGTGCCGAATTTGCCTTTGCTGACGTAATGATGATGTCAGCCGCTCGATTTCCGCCGCCGCTCCGAAATCAGGAATTGCCGACGTCACACTCGCGTCAGCCAATCGAATTCGTGAAATCGAATCCGAATTTCTTCACCACTACCGCTTCCCGATTTTGACCCAGTCAAAATCGGAAGCGTTGCTCCTCGTCTTTGTCTTTGAGCTCGCGACGCCGCCTGCGTCGACTGTGTTCGGAGCTCGTTGGAGAGGCTGCGCTGGTGGAGAAGGACCGCTATCCTTGGCCTCAACCTTCCGTCGTTGGCAGCCGCTTGCTGCCAGAGTTCGTCGCCGCCGAACAGAGAAGAGCTCGGAAACAGGGGAGAGAAGGTGGAGAGTAAAAGCTTCTTATTCGCTGTCGGAACTTACAAAAACCTCTCCTTTGTCGTCGACCCCTCTAACCCTCCCTCACCGGAAATCCCTATCGCCGGTTACAAGTCGCTGTCGTCGTCGCCCATGGCAACGAAATCTCACCCAAAATCCTCTCGCTTCCTCGTGGTCGAAGGCGTCAGTGGAGCGATCCCGATCCTCGCTCAAGACTCCCCTTTTAACGATCGAAGCCGCCGCCTCCATCCACGCCTCTATTTCGGGCGTCTGAGCCCGATTCGTCCGCCGCCATCCGCGTCTTCGGCGCCTGAAGACGAGCTCCCGCGTGCGTCCGTTGAAATCGGAGACGATGACGCGGCTGCAGTCTCGCGTCCGTGCGACGAAGCCCACGCTGACGTGGAACATCCCAGGTCAACAGCATCCGTTGATCGTTCGATCGACTTTTGCTGCTGTGCTTCACGTGAGTTTGGATGTGTTTGGTTTGAACCTGGGCTGGTACATGGCCCATTGGGCCTTGGGCCGAACCGGTTGAACCGGGGCCTAACATTAAGGGTGCTTTTGGAGTGCTGTGTGGTTGCAGCTGTGCAACTCGAGTGTTGTTTATTGAAGTGGTTTTAGTGAAAAAAATAATATTAATTAATAGGAAAAATAATATAGATTGTTGTTAGAAAAATATTATAAATTATTGTTAAGTAAAATATTATGTAATAATTAAAATGATAAGTTAAATAAGTAGAAGACTAACCTGAAATTAAATCAGTCTAACATGACCTAAACACAACCTCTTTTATTAACGGATCAATCCAATTGGATCAATATAACTTAGTTAATATATAAATAGATATAAAAACAAATATTATATTTACAATGTCTTTTAAGTATAAAATTCAATTATATAATATGATTCAAACACGATTACATCAAATTGTACCCACCTACTTCTTTTGTTCCGACTTCCGAGATCTATTCTTTGCCAAGTCTACCCCCAAATGTAGATCTCTACCAAGTCTACCCCCAAATTGCAGCAGCCTGAGACATTTCGTATAAAATTTATACAAAATTTTTGTATAAAGCTTTCTACGAAAATTTCGTATAAACTTTATATGAAAATATCATGTAAAGCCTTTATTCAAAGGTATTCTTTATACAAAATTTTTCGTATAAAGCTTTATACGAATTGTTATACACTATTTTATACAAAAATTTTTGTATAAAGTCTCTCACAGTGCTGCGTTTTTTGCAAAAGGGGTCCTTCCGTAAAATTTTTTTCCAAATGAGAAGTCTACATGTAATAAATTGAAAGAGAGATGCTTCTATGGACAAAGATTAATTTGAGGGTTTCTTCAGTAAATGTCATTTACTTTTGGTAGAGTTTTTTTAATATAAGTTTGATCATTTTTTATTAGTTCTAAATGGAAGTGGACATAAGGTGATTTCTTATGGCTCATCTCATGGTGGTTCCTAATTCCAATATTATTTTTTATTTTTTATTTTTATATTATATGTAATTAATTATTTTAAAAATTACCTCAAAATTCCAATAATCTAAAACATTAAACAACATTTTTTTTATAATTTAAAAGTAATATTTTAATTTTTTTTGGATTAAAATAGAAAATAAAAATTCTATAAATGAAGGTAGGGAGCTGTGCTACTCGGGAAAATTGAAGGGGGCACCACACCATGTGGGGCCCCCATCCATCGTTCAAAATAACTTTTGAAGCTTTGGGATCCGTGAATGCACAGATCACAAGCATGCATTAACGATGGATGAGGGCCTCCGCATGGTGTGGTGCCCCCTTCCTTAACAATTTTCCGTGGGCCCCCGCATGGTGTGGTGCCCCCTTCCTTAACAATTTTCCGTGCTACTCGTGGGAAAATTGTTGGAAGCGCCCTGGGGCGCTTAGAACTTCTAAGTGGGGTCATTCATTTTTGTATTAAATTTTTTTCTTTTTTAGAAATGATGTATATGTTGTAAGCTATCCAATAGTACCAATAGTAATATATTTTAGATTATGTATAGATATAAAATACTTTAATCAATATTAAATTTTTTATAAAGTAAATAATATTTTGTCTTATATGTGATATTAGTTAGAGTATTTTATAACTATACATAATCTAAAATATCATAATATTAATACCTTTGAATAATTTACAAGATATATATTATTTTTAAAAAAATAAAATAAAAAAAAAATATTTTTAGTGCCAAAAATGAAAGGACGACTTAGAAGGCTAAACGCCCCGGGCGCTTCAACAATTTTCCCTACTCGTGAGGTTCGACCCGCACAATGCGCAGTCCACAGGAATGGCCGTCGTAGGATTCTGCGCGCGAACACTGGAGCTCCTCCACCACCCCGACCTCTCCCGCTGCCTTGCAGCCTTCCCCACCGCCACCGAGCTCCGGCGCGCCCACGCAGTCGTCGTCACCTCCGGTCTCTTCTCGGACCCCTTTACCGTTGCACGGCTCCTCGCCTCTTGCGCCGTCCCAACCTCCGGCGACCTCCGCCATGCCCGCTCCCTCTTCGCCAGCGTTGAGCGCCCCACCCCATTCATGTACAACACCATGATCCGTGCCCTCTCCCGTATCCCTTACTCCCTCGAGCCCATCCTCCTCTATCTCCGCATGCTCCGCTCCGGGGTCTGGCCCGACCGACTTACCTTCCCCTTCCTCATCCGTTCGTGCGCTGTGCTTGGCTTCCCCGGACTCGGCCACGGAGTTCACTGCCATGCCGTGAAACGCGGGCTCGACTCTGACGTGTTCGTCGTGAACAACGCCATCACGATGTACTCGGATTGGGGCGACATGAACGCTGCACAGAAGCTGTTCGATGAGCGCGCCGGCGTCGTCGATGTCGTCTCGTGGACCGCATTGATCACCGGGTACTCGAATTGCAGGAATCTGGGTCGTGCGAGGTGGCTTTTTGATCGGATGCCGAATCCGAATCCCATATCGTGGAATGCTATGATCGCAGGTTACGCGAAAGAAGGAAAGGTCAAGTCTGCACTGCATCTATTCGACCAAATGCCCGAGAAAAATGTCGCCTCTTGGAGCTCGATTATTTCAGGATTTGCTCAATCAGGGCGTTGCAAGGAGGCCTTGGAAATGTTCAGACTAATGGACGAAAGGGGTATCGCCCCGAACGAACCGACATTAGTCAGTGCAGCGTCTGCTTGCGCACAGTTGAGGGATTTGAATCATGGCGAATGGCTGCACAAGTACATCAAGGAGCATGTGGCGGAGATGAGCGTCACACTTGGAACTGTTCTTGTGGACATGTATGGAAAGTGTGGGAGCATAAGCAAGGCCCTCAGTGTCTTCAATGAGATGCCCGAGAAGAATGTATATACATGGAATTCAATGATCACCGGCTTGGCCATGAATGGCTCTGAGATGCAGGCGCTCACTCTCTTCTGGAAGATGCAGCTTATGGGCTTGGAGCCAAACGCAATAACCTTTATCGGATTGTTGAGTGCCTGTAGCCACTCTGGGCTGATCAACGAAGGCCAGCAGTTCTTCAATATGATGACTCAAGTTTACAGGATCAGGCCCCTTGAAGAGCACTACGGTTGCATGGTTGATTTGCTTGGCCGGGCAGGGCTCATCAAGGAAGCAGTCGATTTCGTGGAGAGGATGCCGGTTGAGCCCCATCCAGGGCTATGGGGAGCTCTTGCTGGTGCATGTAAAATGCATGGCGATGTGGAACTCGGCGAGGAAGTAGGGAAGAAGTTGATTGACTTGGAGCCGCATCATGGCGGGCGGTACGTCTTGTTGGCAAACATATATGGGACGGCAAGGAGATGGGATGACATGACCACGGTGAGGAAATTGCTGAAGCAAAGGAAGGCTACAAAGTGCCCAGGAAAGAGCTTAGTGGACGCGGTAGCAGCCTCAGGTTGATTCTTCATTGAGCAAAATCTCAGGTTGACTGTATACTTGAATATAATTCAGTGAATTGCCTCATAGCATGAGAATACACCAACAATGTTCAGGCTACAACATGGTTTTCAGTGAGCATCTGCTGCAGCAAACTGAGCAACTTATTCATTCCAGCATGAAACAAGAGAAATCTTGAATAGCCAACTACTTAATTCTTATCTTTGGCATCAGCATAGTCCTTGAGTAGAGAAGAGCTATGCGAGTGTACTATAACTATCCAAAGTATCAGATACCTGAAAAAAAGAGTCTTGCAGGGGCAGTGAAAGTCCGAATTCCATTTTATTTTGGAAATTGATGAGTAAATTGTATAGTTCTTACAGTAAGATATGCTGAGCTCACAGGTTGGAGCTATTTGACAAGGTGGTTTTTTTAGATTGTGGAATATGCCAGCTTTTATTTTATGATGATGAGTTCCATGACCTCCTTCCTTTGCATGTGCTAATTTCAGGGTTCAGAGATCAGTCAAGACTGACATTCTGCTATTGTTGGTTGTACTGTACATGTTGAAAAGCTAATAATTAGCAGGCAATATCTCCACAAAACTTTGTTTTCAAACTCTTGCAATGTGAGTGACTTTGGATTTCCTCATAATTTATTCTGGTGTAAAATTGGTAATATGTCCACAAAACTCTCTCTCTCTCTCTCTCTCTCTCTCTTAACAGCTCACCTCATCTTTAATAGTATTATTATGCTCATATGCTCTCCTAGTTTGTTAATTATTATTCCTACTCTTATACTAAAGAAATTGACAGAGGGAATAAAGAAGAAAAAAATATTTGTTACTGAAAATTTATCAATACATCTCTCATAAAAGTTAATATAGTATTTATGCGATTAGTTCTTTTAAACTAAGATGATTTTAGGCTTTAAAATTATGTGAAACTAGATACCATTCTTCCTCACTATGAGTCAAAGGTTAGGTCATGTAATGGTATTAGAAGGGAGTCAAAAGTCAAAGTTGGTAGCATTGAGTTGAAAGAGAATCAAGCTCTAGATACAAGACATAAGATTTGGACTCTAAACAGTAAGGTCATGGTTAAGAGGCTTTTTGACAAGGTTGGGTCTAAGTCTATATTAGGAAAATATTAGTTCAGTTGGTTTGGGAGATTGTGATGTTAAGAAGGTATGTCAAGTCGAATAAGGTTGATATAAAGAAAGTGTTTTTAGTGAGGTAGTTGATGTTGAGATGAGTTGGTTCAAGAGTATTCAATGTAAAATACTAGGTTTGGTCAAAAAGTAATTGAAATCAAGAAATTGGGTCAAGGTAATGATTAAGTTTCATTTTTTTTCGCCAATGGCAAGTAATAAATTTTATTGATATAAAAATTACAATGTTTACATCAAGCTTTTAGAAAATGAGAACTTTAATACATGGAGGGTACCAAAAGAAAAAATTTTGCAATAGTCCCCCTAAACTTTTGCACACAAACCTGGATACAATAACTATCACAAGTACTATAACCATCGTAAGAAAAATATCAGTACATCACTGAAGAGCCTCAACTAAGCATACAAGTGCTAAAATAAAAACCATATCGGTGCAGGATGTCCTCATGTCCAGTCATTGCATCTCATCATTCTATTTATTAGGTTCGCGAAGTTCAAGCTCCCCTCTCCATCACACACAATGCCTGCAAGCATGAGCAAAAGGGTTTGGTGGAGCTTATAATTTATTTTCTGCCTCATAATATTATATATTCTATAAGGTCGGCCTCCTAAGAAGGAATAGTGTCATCGCGTCAATGATTAAGTTTCAATCAATGTAATTTATCACATGATATTAATAAAATATAATATATGTCGAAAGCATAAGTTACTAAATAATAAAATCATTTATAGAACACTATTTATAATTCATCAACATGATAAAGCACAGATCCACATGTGGATGAGTTGATCCAAAACTTGTATCAAATGAGCAATTTATGGAGTTTTACATGATGGTGATTGGACTCAAGCTACTTGTTAAAGTTGGCAACTGATGCCAAAGATACATCTATGATGTCTCAGAAGTAGAAATGGATGCAAAGAAAGATATAACAAAAGTTGGGAAAGTTGAAAGTGAGCAGCAAAAGATAATTTTATTCATTCAGTTATTATTATACCATGCGAGTGAGATGTTTTTTTCTCAAGCTTTTGATAGATTAGTTAAATCTGTTACGGACTAACAGAGTTTTAACTAAAAATGTTTGTATGAACATCATGCTCAGGCGAAGAATTTGATGCGCGAAAATTACTTGATATTGATCGAGAATATTGTGTCAGAAGGAACAGTTAGAGACGGCCAAAATTGCTCGTGGCAGAAGAAAGAAGAAAGAAAGAAAAAGAATGAATAATAAAACAAATCGATGTATACAAGATACCGCCGAAATGTATGCTTCTGTCAATTGGTTGACTTGCTTTCTTCAAAAGAAAGAGCCATCAAAGTCATTCCAGAACCTGGAATATGAGAAAATATCAAAGCAAACATATTACGCATTTCAAACGCATATCGTAAAATGCTAAAAGAGTGAGGGTAGAACAACATCGATGCAGCTTCTCACCCATCAAATGTGACTTGGCTGTTTTCTGTCTCTTGGAACTAGGTCTCTCTTGGGATACCCTGTAAACGGGTATTGGTAAAAACTTTGTTGGCCATCAAGGAAAATAATCTAATGGGCATGAGATAGAGAGAAAAGGAAAACTTAAATATTTTCTTGATTCAAGATACAAGGTACAGTCGTGGTTGCCATTAATGGTTAGATTAGGTTTAAGGAAGTACAAAGGAGTAAATATACATATAATATGCATCAAACAAGTCACTTTGCAAGTACAAAAGCCACTTAGTTATAGGCTAAAGCTATCTAGGAAAAAATAAATCAGAGCTCCCTGTGTAGAATTATAAACGCAATACATAATTTTGTCACGGTAACAATTAAGATATATCAAGCCACTAAACTCTTCTAAGTTCCTTCACAAAAGTAGATGAGTATTCATCAGCAAGTTTATGTATGACACAAGTGATGTGAATGCTTTAAGAGAGGCAAGTGATAAAATTAAACCAAAAGAAATGAATTAGGGTAAATCATAATACATGCATCAAATATACTGTTAAGGTATAGATTCGACGACCCAACAAGAAAAGAAAATTCACTAATAAATGACATAAAATCATTTGACAGCCATGACTAAATAAACATCAAAGAAGTTGCCAGGTTTTCCAAAAAGAGATGTTGCTTGTCTCTAAAATCCCTTTTGAGTATATAAGCCTTGGGCATTATACTATGAACATAAACACCAAAAATAATAAAAACACTGGAGGTTTGGCCAAAAAAAAAAAAAATGCAATCTACGATGCTACACTGAAAACTCATTGCATTAACAAATTGTGAAAACTTATAAAACCAAGCTTTTCGAGTCTGCTTCAAATAAGACAAATGAGGTCATCATAGCCAATGTTCTATAATGAAATGAATGTGGCATCTTTTGGTAACAAAAGTAGTTGGTAAAATTGAGTCTGATAGAGATGCTACAAATGGATATATATATATTTGTTCCACAGGAAGAAAAAAGATAAGAGAAGCAACTAATTACAAAGAAGACAAAACAAAAGGCGACAAAAGGTGGCAGAGTGGAGAGTGATAGGGAGCAAAGAGAGGATGAGGTAAGTGGTAGTGCTAAGGAGGGGCAAACAAGGAGGTGGTAGAGAACAGTAATTAGAGGCAATGGGAGAGAGATAGTGAAGCAAGGAGGGAAACAATCGTGATGTTGTGAAGAGGGTTGATGGATAAGAAGAGGAGAAAACATAGGAACAAAGCTTACAAAGTTGAACCAAGATAATTGGATTAGGTTATACTATGATAAGTACAATATATCTACTGCGAAGGTACGGATATGATAACCTAACAAGCATGAATCTAATAACTAAAAACTTAAACAGATAACATAAGTCATCTAAGAAACAACATAAAAAGAATGAATGCATCAGATAAATAGCATGTAACTTTATAAAGAAAATAAACTACCTCAAAGGATAATGAGTTAGTCTCGTCGCTTTTAAAAATAATAAAAAATAGGTTTTTGGTCTCCCCATAGGAAGTACGAAAACTAGATTTTAACAAAATTACATGACTTACCCTTCCCACAATCGCCTTCTCCTAGAAGTGATAAAACTTGGAGTTTGCATGTCTTTGTTAGACTCATGCCTAGTTTGACTTGCCGAAGCAGATACAGAAAATAGTGCCAAGGTCTCAGCCAAATTGGAAGTGTCAGCGTTTGGTGCATGTTCTTTGAAATATTCCAATAAGACAATACCTGAGACAGTGATAAGTTGAGTTAACTTCATGCAAAAATATCATTGATAAGGAATTAACACGTAATGTTTATGGTACATCCAGTCTCTTTTCTATTCAACACTGATATGTAAACATTATATGCCCATTAAAGTTCATTTCTTTTGTATCTAATCCTACTGAGGTAACTACAAAAGCCATCACAAAAGAGAGAGAGAGAGAAGATGACTGTAGATACATAATCAGTCAAAATCCTAGGCACTTTTCGTGAATAGTTAAAGTTTAAGGGCTGGTTTGTTGGGAGCAAATTTATCTTGGTTCTATGACTTAACGTTCCAATTTCTGTTACACCTACTGCACTCCTAGATTTTTGTTCCTAACCAAAAATGGAACTAACCTTTTTTACTCCACTTCCAACCATGACTCTTAAGAACCTTCACCATTTGATTATATTTTGACAAAGAAAGAATATTAGCAGCACCCGATTTCAATATATTTCAAGATGGTTACTCGCATACAATTTGTTGGAGCACTAAGGGCCTGTTTTATTGGGGTGAAAATTGGAGAGAAGAGAAAGAAATCTAGTTTTTCACCTGTTTTATTGGAGGGGCAGATTTGAAGGGCAAGAAAAGGGGACCACTTTTCTCCCCTTTTGCATTCTCTCCAAAAGAGGGAGAAACCACTTTTCTCCCCAACCTCACTACTTTTCTTCCCATTTATTTTTCTTTCTTTTCTTTTCACTATTCTCTCTTTTTTTTCTTGCCCCCCAATAAAACAGGCCCTAAAATTTAAAGACTTCCTAAGATCAGAACTTCTATAATAAACAGAAAGAGAGCTATACTCCAACTTACCTAGAGATCTCAGCATCTTCACGTCAAATAAGTCAGCAAGTTGTTTATGGCCAATAGTAGTTGCCCGAATTCTAACTAATTCCTTTAAACAAGTAAGAAAATCCTGCAGAACAGAAAAAACATCATTATTGATTCAAAGATCATTAGCAATAGAATTTTTAATCCAGAAGATAAAGACATGTACAGAGTACAGTCAAAGAACAAGCAAAAACAGAATAATACTATAGAGATAGAATTCCTGAACAATGAAACAAAATTCTTGCAAGGATGTGGCAAGATACTAGAATATATGAAAAGGAAAAAAAAATCAACTTCTATCATCGTGGCTGAGAAAACATATTGGCATGTCAATTTTATAGAAGGAAAACTTTACAAATAAAGCCATCAGCATATATGATAAGTAGATAGAGTACATGCACAAGTATGCGAATCTGCAGTGCTTACTAGATGGGGTTCGGACAGGGAAGAGAGCCACTCTGCGTCTGTTCCTCCACCCCCTCCTACATCGTCGTCATTGCCACCGCTACCTCCTAGGTCAGGTTCGATGATGCTCCTTGAGGGCGGCATGTCTGAATCTGCCAATAGAGGAACTCGTTTGGATTTGTTGCCTAGGGATATAACACAGGAAGGATGAGGTACAGAAGCATGCCACAGAGGAGCAATCAAAAATTCAAGATGGGCAAAAAAAGGGATGCACCCCAGCTGAGTCTTATTATTTTGATGCTAAATAAATTCCATAATATTTTGTGGATAGAAAAATTTTAACTAGCTTGTCTCTGCAATCACAGATAGTTAAGTTTAGATACCACATATAGCATAAAATACAATGACTAATTTCTAGATTCCACAAAGCTAAGTGCAATATGATTATGAATATTACCAATCTGGCAGCATGGGGATGTTCGTATTGTGCTGATATAGTTAATATCCTAAAATTACTATAAGCATTCTGTGTGGATTGTTGGATTTCAAGTAGCAAACAATTCTAAATAGATATAAGATTGAGTTCAATGGCAACAAGAATAGTTATTCATGGATAATTTTTTGCTTCATACTTAAATAAAAATTGTTCAAGTGATGTTTGATGATATGTTTACAAGTAACAAAGAATATACTAAGAAGTGGTAGTCACCAAGGGCTGGCTTTTGATGTGTACCTTGATGCATTCAAGACTAATCCAACGTGACACGATCCACCCCCTTTATTAACATATTCAAGAAGGATATTCTAATGAACCCAAAACACAAATTGTCAAAAGTATGTAATAAATTTAATTAATTTAGTTGACTTTTGCTGCACAAACCTATTGATGCAGTGAACCGACATGATTAACTACAAATTGGTCCAGAAAGTTTAAATGCGTTTTGTTATGGGTTTAACTAGTTATAAGCTAAGAGGAAGCTTATCAAACCACTTGGATAAAGATACTAATTAGATACACAATCCAAGCATGCAATGCAATTAGCTATTGATGAAAATAAGAATAACTAGTTTAAAGTTATCTTCAAGTTTCTTGATATTAAAGAGATACCATGATCCACTTGTGAAGAAGGGATTAGTATAGTGAAATGATTAAATTACAATGCCAAGAAGTTAGAATCCTAATTCTAAAGATTACTTTCAATATGATCTTAAGTTAAAGGTAATATTTTCTTTCTTTCTAGAGGAGAGAAAACGGAAAACGGAAGGTGTTGAGTGAGAGAAGAGGGCCTCCTTACTTATCCTTGTTGGAAGATGATTGCACTTTGAGGTGATGAAATACTTGCAACATTTCACAAGAAGAACAAGAGTGAGGAAGTGTGGCCTTCAGTTAATGGAGAATAGGCCCGAGGGAGATGGAGAACAAGAGCTGAACATTAAGGATTCTCAAAGGAGCACTTATGCCAAAGATGCATTAACACGATGCATGATTACATTTTTGAAGTGTTTTATATCCTCCTCTCGCTTCTAACTATTAACTCAAATTTTCTCTCCTCGAGGTTGCATTAAGCCCTTGGCAGCAATGCCTGCCGCCGAGAGCGGCGGCCGCGGCAGCAGCGTGCGCTGCCGGGAGGCGCGGCGACAAGAGCCGCAGCCGCAGTGGCGTGATCCGCAACCGCCGCCGCAGCAGTGCGCATCGCTGCCGATCGGTCGCCATCGGCGCAAGCAGATCTGTAGAAAAAACACTTACCGATGACAGCAGCGTTCGGCGAGCAAGTCGGCGAGTTCGAAGCATAGCGAGCGCGAACGATGAGAGAGCGCAGTCGGGGGCGCGTGGGTTTTTTCCGAGCCTTGGAAGATTGCCAACGAAGACCGTGAGCCGTTTTGTTCGACGAAAAGCATTTGCCTTTTCAACTAGCTTTCATGAATACTTTTAAGGATTGATGCAATCAAAATATAGATAATTAAAGAATTAACTGTAATTGCTTGCTTTAGAATCACTGCAACTCTCGGTAATTAAAGAATCATATTATTATTTACTTTAATATTTTAATATTAATTATTAAGAAAAATCAAACCCTAATACACTAGCTTGTCTTAGATTGTTGGAAAATTTGCGGGATCATAATGATATAACCCATCGAGAAAAATATTATATATATATATATATATATATATATATATATATATATATATATATTATATGTATAACAGTAACAAAACTAATTGTTACGCGCAGGTATGACTTCAAGTAATAGATCTTCTGAGGTTCTTGTAAATATTTTGAGCTAGTATTTGTAACTTCAAGTAATAGATCTTCTGTTGGGAAATAAAAGTTGAAGCCCTAACACACAAACCACAGAAAAAGCCATGGCAGATTCCAAGTAAATATACTTCCAGATATAAAAAAAAGGTAAACAAACCTATTGGGTGTAGCTGTGGGCTCTGATGCATGATCTACACACTTAGGCACATCTCATTTCAGACATGGTTTGACATCGCATGTTTAGACCAATTGATATAAACTTAGCACCACACTAACCAAGCATCAAGGTCACTCACTATTATGTATATCATTTCTGTACAATGCCATATAGCAATCAAGTGCTTGTCTTGCATGTAAAGAGTTAATTATAGGATGGTTTGTCGAAATATATCTTTAAATACATCTGATAAATTCAAAGTTTTTACTCGGGCCTATGAAGATTATGCAAAATGTACAAGGATGCTGATGACAAGAATATACATATTGAGTAACTAAGGAGATCCAATCCAGTGGCAATAGTTACCATTTTGCTTCTTTCAAACATTTTCACCAGAAGAATCATGACGATTACATGACCCACCTTCGTTTTTAGCTCATCAAGTGAACTGATTTGCATCCATTTTGGCCTCTCCTGTATAAATAAAAGGAATTGAATTAGAATTTATTTGTTTTGCAGCAGCTTGAATAATGGAACATTAACCATGGCCTTTCATACAGACAAATTATTTGGACAAAAGAATTTTGGTGAACGAGACTGGATAACACAACTAAAGTGAGCCATTAAATTATCTCACACATTTGATTGTACTGTTCATAGGATGTGAAGTTATGTTAGTTTTTTTACAAGTTCAAAGAGATGATATTGGAATCTAGTTTGAATCGGCTAAGGTGAAAAGATAAACTATTACTAGTTCTGTAAAAATAAGTGAAGTTATGGAGAAGAAAATAACTGAAGGCTTTAGGATAAGAGTAGTTTGGGGGACTAATTAGAATTCTGAAAGATCATTAGTACCTTCAAAGCAAACATGCCAAACAAAGAGGATCCCAGTACAGCACGATCAATGCCAGAAGGTATACCTGGACGTATATTGCTAATAAATAGTCCATATAAACCCATACCAAAAATCAACATGACAGTTCCAGCCAGATAGACATCTGCAGAGAAGGTAATCATCATCATTACTGACTTGCACAGAGGAACTAGTATCAAGCAAGCTTGATATACGGTGGAAATTCTAAAATGTATCTCACACTAATAAATTTGAATATTTTCAAGATCAATCCTTCTGTTTTGTTAATGAAATAATTCAACTAAAATTTTCAAAGTTAAATGAGACGTCCTTCTGTTTTGTTAATGAAATAATTCAACTAAAACTTTCGTAGTTAAATGAGACGTGGACATGCTCAATTCGGTCGATTCTGTTGTAAATAATTTTGTGTCATTCAGGTAGATCATATTACCTATTGCTATCTAAAAATTATATAAAACTTGTTCACAGAATACTCACCAATTGCCTCAACTAATCGAAGCACCATCTGACCTGTATGAACCCCTTTAACACAGCTTCTCCAGTAAACTTTGTATGCGTCAACAATGTAAACGCAGCCCTAGTAAAGAAAATGTAGAAAGTACAGAGTCAAGTGAAGCCTAAGCAGAAGGGAAAAGTGCACTTAAATGAGTGTAAAAGGACATAGAAAAATTAAGGAAATTCAAAATAGCACATTTGACACCGTGGTTTAATCCCATGTGGGAGCTGGAAAGAAAATTTTAGTGATATGTAAAGTAACTGAACATACTGTTATTAGCTTGGAAACTAGTTAAAATTGGGTCATGTGGGTTTATGTCCATTTAGTAGATCAAGTTTCTCACTATGGGGTTGTAATAAATGGTATTGAAGCAGCCAAGTCCCAGTTATGATGGGGGTCCAAGGGAAAAGTGTTGTCATGATGACAGAGTTTTCGTTAGACCAGTCTCTTATGCTACTAGCTAGGGTTGATCCTAAGTTATTAGTTAGGTTTTAGGGCTTGACAAGGATAATAAGTCATAAGTGAAAGAATTGTATCACTCTAATTCAATCCTACATGAGAGGTGGAATGAGAATCACACTAACATTCACAACTATTAATTTGGGCATAAGTATTTTATATTTATAATATTTTTTCAAGTTTTTGAAGCTGATAAGTCAATTTTCTCACTTAGTGGGTTATAGACTATCAGAATTAATCAATTCAAATTAACTTCAAAATCATATAAATTTAAACAAAACAACAAAAAAACTAATCCCAGTATAAAAAAGCTCTAAAAGGCAAACTATGGCCAATAGGGCACAATTCAAAATTATAATAATTTTTACCTCTCTGACTTCTTTTCATTATCAATATTTCGTTCCATTTTGGTGCTTCTTAATGAATTCCACGTACTAAAAATTGGTAACCTAATATATGTTGTCTTTTAAGAATGTACTTTTTCTCATTCATAATTTTTATAACTTTTATCTCTCTTACTTCCTTTCATTCTTGGTCTTCCATTTCATTTTGAACAACTGAATGCATTCCACATCACTAAAAATTGGTTACCCAATACATGTGGTCTTTCAATAAAGTATTTCTTTCTTATTCACACCCTCTTATCTCAATCCACTTGTGTGACAAGGATCCCCTACAGTAATCATACATTTGTCTGCCTGTAACCTCAAACACTAGACTATAGATAGGATGTAAATCATGGAAGTCAATGCAATCCTAGACTAGTTAGTTTATTTTAGTAAAATATGAATTATTGAATCAAATGAATAAATATTATAGATGTTGTGTACCGAAATTCATCTCCCACCTATTAGTGAGTGCCATGTGACATTGGCAACACCTCATCAAGGTTAGACGAATGTTCCACGGCAACCAACTATTTTCATGGTATATCAATAAAATAATAACTGCTGCAATAGATTGAGAATCCTCTTAACTTAGATGCTATAGATGCAGGACATTTCATAGGCTTCATATGTCCTTCTATTATCGGTCTCCCAGTCCATTTTTTGGTTGTTCTACTATAAGTCAAGGATAACACTTTAACTAAAGCAATGGGAAGTGAGCTCCCCTTGGGTCACCCCAATAGGAACACTAGAAATGCTACAAGAAGTGAATCAGCAAGTAAGTTCGCCACTATTAGAAAACAAAGTTGGGAGGTAGCCAGGTAGGACACTGTGCTTCGCCAATACGGTTCTATGGATGGAAGCTTGAAAAAGAGAATGCATTTCTAGAAGTCTATATAAATCTTGATATACAAGTAGGTTATTTGTAAGGACAGTTATTCTCCAACAAGTATCGTCCCGCTTAGTGCTTTTGCAATCGGCATTAGATCAATTTGACAATTTGAATCAAAATTAAAGAAAGTTATTTCAATTAACATAGAGTAGTTCAGAGAAAATCTCTTCATTTTCAAGCAAAGAAAAGCAAGAACGATGAACTTATCTAAATAAGATTTTACAGCAAATAATTTTAAGCAAAGATGGACAAGGGTTATCAAGGCCTATCAACTCAATTTGAAATAAAGGTCACATATTAGGTGCAAACGAAAAGAAATAAGGAAGCTAAATAACTATTCTGGAGAAAATGAATTGGATCATTTAAAAAGTCAAAATACACAAGTATTTATACTGTAGTCTGTAGGTACAGAAGACCATAATAAGAGATTAAAGCCTAATAACATAAAGATAATAAGATAATAGACAGATTCCAAAAACTGTTATCAGTATTAGGAGTTCAATATCCAAGGCACAAATTTCCTTTACATTGCATGGTTATAGTTGCACTCTCTGTATACCAATCCAACAAGAAAAGAAACAAAATTTCTCCCTGTGATGGCTAGCCTATATTACAGTAAACTTCATGTCAATAAACTTTGATTTGTCTGAATAAATATGTTTACGTTAAACTGAATCTAATGGTCAGTTTCAGACTGTTTGAGTTCATCATTGTAGGTAACTAACATATTTAAATTTTACATTCAACTAGGATGAAAAAAAAATTGTATTACTATATAATTTATTATTTTAACTCCTCATATCCTTACTTATAAAGAGGCATCGTCAGTTCACACATTAAGGTACATGAGCAGATAAGGTGCCATGTTTTTCAAAAAAAATTTCGGGGAAGGGTACCCTTCCCTGAGAGATCGCAGCAAGGTGGTTTGATCATCCAAACTCGAAATTTGAGGCAAAATTTTGAAACTTAAAGCAAGGTCAAGTATATGATAGTAGTCAACTATCACGAAAATTAAAAGTAAGTGGTAACTGAGAAATACCTGATGTTTTGGTTAACTCATTCGAAAATTTGCCATACTAGTCAACATTACCAACCAAACATCTGTTAGTTAGGGTAAATTTGTTTTCGCCGGCCTTTCCCGCTCATTAGAGTTAAAATCTTTACTAACCCACCTGCTCGCTTGTCAGTGCAATCCTAGGGACAATCTCCGGTAATCTCTGGTCCTCTCCATCGACCCTGCTGGAGACGATCTCTAGCCCTCTTTGTTGGCCTTGCTGCTGTCTCCGACGATCTCTATCGAACAATGGGCTAAATCTCTTCCCTCCTGCTGACTAATTGCTCTCCGACGAACTCAGAGAAAGGTTCGACGATCCATTCACTTGTAAGTTAATTTTTTTAGTTACAAAATATGGACGACTTCTAACCACTATCTCCGCTCTGAAATCTCTTCTGACGCTCACCCAAAATCAAAAGTAGGAAATAAGGTAACAATGCATTGATCCTATCTTTTCCCTTTATGCTATAATGTTTATTACTGCATAGATTTGATATATTTGTTTATTTCATTATGTTGTAATCTGAAGGATGTAATGACAGCAGTCTATACAATCATTATACGGTGAATCCAATTTTGCAAGTTTATCTTATCTATTAACATTAATGTAAATTGTTCTTTATATGTATATGCAATAATGTTAAGGTTTCTTTAATTGTGTATTAAACAGATTATTTTGATATAATAAATTATTCAAGCTCTAGTTATGATGTTGCTTCTCAGTTTATATGCAAGAAGCGGACCCCGTAAAAAAAAGAAAGAATGTTGAGGATCATAAGGTTGTGCCAAGTAAATGCTCATTGAACATGCTTCACAAGTTCATGAATGAAGTAGAAGGGGGAGTTGTAATCAAAGAATAGTTACTTAAGACGCCATTTGGATATTTGTTGAAAGGTCCATCCATTGCACTAAATATGATAGTTGTAGAATATCTACAGTCTAGATGGAATGGTGAGAGGAATGATTTTAATATTAATTGACATTTTGTCCAATTTTCAGTGAAAGATATATCTATCATCCTTGGATTTCAACAAGAAGGGAAGTTTTGTCTTTCAGAATTTATTGGGATACAAATAAGCCGAAATATAATAGAAGATAAATTAAGAAGTATGTGCATACAGAGACAGATAGTAGATGAAGAGGGATTTAGAAGGTTGGTCATATTGTACATGTTTTGTTTTATTTGTTCAGCCACACTAGTTTTGGTTTGGATGTGGGTATTACAGTTTATATTGAGGATTTGACAAGATTTGAAGTATACAATTGGGCAGAAGCGGTCCACCACTATTTGTCTGTCGAGGTGACTACAAACTTTGCAAAGAAGAAGATATCTGATATTGGCGTATGTGTAATTGTTTTATGTGTAAGTGAATTATCTTTATAGTTTGTACATTACTTTGTAATATAAATATATATTTGATATATCATTTTTGTGTGGCAGGTTTGATTATATAAGCATACACTTATGTATGCTCATTCTTCTATTATTGGTGTTTACCCACCACTCTTCCGTTGGGCTAAAGTCAGGCTATCGCGACAAAGTTCTTATTTTAAGAACTTTTCTAAGTTAGATGAATCAATGGTATGCAATCAATATAAACTAAAATATTTGATTTCTATATTTGTCTTATAATATTCTAAATATATTATTGTGTGATAGATTATTTTTTATCTTCAAGTAATTGATGTTGAGGCTGATATTGTAAATAACCTACCACTACCTGTAAATGTTGAAGTTATATCACACATATCTGATACTCATGTGAGTATACATACTAGTTAGAGTGAATTATATTATATTTTTTATTATTAAACTAATTTATTTTATTTTTTATCATAGATTAATGAAGATTTGGGAGACACTCATGTGAGTATTATAATTTGCATTGTAGTATTCATAAACTAACCTATGAAATTTTTTTGTAGATTAATAAAGAAATTGAAAGATTGAATTCAGAATAAGCCTTCTTAAAAAAGCAAATATGCGGTTGAATTATGAAATAGAGATGTTGTGTGTTGAAAAAAATAACACACAACTTGATAAAAAAATAGTATATGGTTGAGATAGACAAGCTGAAGGCAGCGTTGAAGTTTGAAATAGAAATATTAAGTGTTGAAAAAGATAAGACACAGCAGAATATGGTTGAGATAGGCAACTTAAAGGCAGCATTCAATCTTCAAGTGGCTGCCTTAGAACAAAAGATCAAGGATGCCCTTGATGAAAATATCATGCTTAAAGCTCAAATTGAAGATTTACTCAAGGAAGCTTCAAAGGACAAAGCTTCAAGTAGTAATTTTGAAGCACTCGTTGCATCAAACGAAAAAGCAAAAGAGTTAAGAAAGCATCATGAGCAATAGTCAGCCTATTTACAAAAGAAAAGAAAAAAAAAGGTCATTGAGGTGATAGACGAAGCTGCAATTGAACTCAGTGAAGTGGACAAGGTAAATTTGTAAAGTGCACTTTTATAATTTAGTAACTTGACATTATAGTTATACTAATGTGTATGATACTAATGTGATTTTATAATTTTAGTTTATTGGGAGAATAGTCTACTGTGTCGTTCTATAATTTTAGTTGAACAAGCTGCAGAATTTGATTCACATGTATCATGGGAGATGGAATTATGGCACGAGACTGAGAAATGGATAATTCACAAGGCTTATATATGTACAGTTCTATTCGAAAGAATGATATCTAAGAGTGTAAGTATTAAATTATTTACATTATATATTATGCCATTGAGTGTAAGTCATTACACAAAACACTTCTTTCAATCCATTACATAAACAACAATCAATCACTCTTGTTGTAATGATTGATTACAGTTTATGTAATGGATTGACAGTAGTGTTTCGTGTAATGACTTACACTCAATGACATAATATATAATGTAAATAATTTAATACTTACACTCTTAGATATCATTCTTCCGAATAGAACTGTACATATATAAGCCTTGTGAATTATTTATTTCTCAGTCTCGTGTTATAATGTTATCTCCCGTGAAACATACAAATCAAGCTCTGCAGCTTGTTCAACTAAAATCATAGAACGACCACAATAGTCTGTTCTCCCAATAAACTAAAATTATAAAATCACATAAATATCATATATATTAGTATAACTATAATGTCAAGTTACTAAATTATGAAAGTATACTTTACAAATTTACCTCGACCACTTCACTAGATTCAGTTGCTACTTCGTCTATCACCTCAACGACCTTCTTTTTTTTCTTTTCTTTTATAAATGGGCTGATTGTTGCCCATGATGCTTTCTTAACTCTTTTGTTTATTCGTTTAATGCTCATGTCAACGAGTGCTTTAAAATCACTACTTGAAGCTTCCTTGAGTAAATCCTCAATTTGAGCTTTAAGCATGACATTTTCATCAAGGGCGTCCTCCTTGATCTTTTGTTCTAAGGCAGTCACTTGAAGATTGAATGTTGCCTATTTCAGCTATATTCTATTATCTTTTTCAACGCTCAACATTTCTATTTCAAACTTCAACGCCGCCTTCAGCTTATCTATCTCAACAATATTCTATTTTTTTATTAAATTGTGTTATCTTTTTCAACGCACAATATCTCTATGTCATAATTCAACTACATATTTTCTTCTTTGATAAGGGTCATTTCTGAATTCATTCTTTCAATTTCTTCATTAATCTAAAAAAAAAAATTTATATGTTAGTTTATGAGCACTACAGTGCAAATTATAATTGTGTGTTATCTTCAAGTGCAAATTAAAATCACTACTTGAAGCTTCCTTGAGTAAATCCTCAATTTAAGCTTTAAGCATGACATTTTCATCAAGGGCGTCCTCCTTGATCTTTTGTTCTAAGGCAGTCACTTGAAGATTGAATGTTGCCTATTTCAGCTATATTATATTATCTTTTTCAACACTCAACATTTCTATTTCAAACTTCAACGCCGCCTTCAGCTTATCTATCTCAACAATATTCTATTTTTTTATTAAATTATGTGTTATCTTTTTCAACACACAATATCTCTATGTCATAATTCAACTACATATTTTCTTCTTTGATAAGGGTCATTTCTGAATTCATTCTTTCAATTTCTTCATTAATCTAAAAAAAAAATTTATATGTTAGTTTATGAGCACTACAGTGCAAATTATAATACTCACATGGGTGTCTCCCAAATCTTCATTGATCTACGATAAGGAATAAAATAAAATTAGTTTAAGAATAATAATATAATATAATCTACTCTAACCAGTATGTATACTCAATGGGTATCAGATATGTGTGATGTAGCTTCAATATTTACAGGTGGTGGTGGATTATTTACACTATCAGCCTCAACATCATCCACTTGAAGATCAAAAATAATCTGCCACATAATAATATATTTAGAATATTATAAGACAAATATAAAAATCAAATATTTTAGTTTATATTTATTGCATACCATTAATTCATCCAACTTAGAAAAGTTCTTTAAATAAGAACTTTGTCATGAAAGCCTAACTTTAGCCCAACGGAAGAGTGATGGGTAAACACCAGCAATAGAAGAATGAGCATACATAAGTGTATGGTCATATAGTCAAACCTGCCACATAAAAAACCTATATTATATATCTATAGATATATATATTACAAAGTAATATACAAACTATAAAAATAATTGACTTACACAGCATAATTTCACATCCGCCAATAGCAAATATCTTTTTCTTTACAAAGCTTATAGTTAACTTACTAGACAAATAGTGGTGAACCACTTCTGCCCAATTGTTCGCTTCCAATCTTGTCAAATTCTCAATATAAACTATAATACCTGCATCCAAACCAAAACTAGTACAGCTGAACAAAAAACAACAAAACTTGTACAATATGGCCAACTTTCTAAATCTCTCTTCATCTGCTATTTGTCTTTGTGTGCACATACTTCTTAATTTATCCTCTATTATATTCCGGCATATTTGCATCCTAGTAAATTCTGAAAGACAAAACAAAACAGAGTACTGGGGCGATCATGGCTAAATTGAACCTAACTCCCCTTCTTATTGAAATCCAAGGATGATAGATATATCTTTCCCTGAAAATTGGACAAAATGCTCATTAATATTAAAACCATTCTTCTCACTATTCCATCTAGACTGTATATATTCTATGGCTATCATATCTAGTGCAACGGATGGACCTTCCAACAAATGTCCAAATGCCGTCTTTAAGTAACTATTCTTTGATTACAACTCCTCCTTCTACTTCATTCATAAACTTGTGAAGTCTGTCTAATGAGCATCTACTTAACATAGCCCTATGATCCTCAACCTTCTTTCTTCTTTTTACTGGGATCTGCTTCTTGCATATAAACTGAGATGCAGCATTATAACTAGAGCTTCAATAACTCATTATATCAAAATAATCTGTCCATATACAATTAAAGGAACCACAACATTATTACATATACATACGAAGAATAATTTACATTAATGCTAATAGATAAGATAAACTTGCAAAGTTGGATTCACCATATAATGATTGTATAGACTGTTGTCATTACATCCTTCAGATTACAACATAATAAAATAAACAAATATATCAAATCTATGCACTAATAAACATTACAACATAATGAGAAAAGATAGGGTCAATACATTGTTACCTTATTTTCCTATTTTTGATTTTGGGGGAGCATCGAAAGAGATTTCAGAGTGGAGATAGTGGTTAAAAATTGTCCATATTTTGTAACTAAAAAAATTAATTTACAAGTGAATGGATCATCGGACCTTTCTCTGAGTTCGTCGGGGTGCAATTAATCAACAGGAGGGAAGAGATTTAGCCCCTTGTTTGCCGGAGATCATCAGAGATAGTAGCAGAGCCGACGGAGAGGGTCAGAGATCACCAGAGATCGTCTCCAGCAGGGTCGACGGAGAGGGCCAGAGATTGCCCTAGGATCGCACAACCGGGTGGGGCAATAAAGATTTTTATCCTAATGAGCGGGAAAGGTGGGCGAAAATAATTTTACCCTAACTAGCATATGTTTGGTTAGTAACGTTGACTAGCAGGGCAAATTTTTGACTTAGTTAACCAAAACATCGAGTATTTCTCAATTACCACTTACTTTTAATTTTCATGTAAGTTGACTACTATCGTATACTTGACCTTGCTTTATGATTCAAAATGTTGCCTCAAAATTCATGTCTGGACAATCGAGCCACCCTGCTGCGATCTGTGGGAAGGGTGCCCTTCCCTGAAATTTTTTTTCATGTTTTTCTGCCTGTATGTCATATGTACAAATACGAACGTGCATGAAACTCAATTACAACCATCATAATTAGTTCACATCTATCAAAGTATATTCGGATTTAATGTTTAGATAATGCGAGTTATTGAAGAAGGGATTGTTAATGTCCATAAAAACTTAACAGACAAGAACTAAACCATAAAACTTATAACCATGGTTCACAGCATATACCAAAGTCATTAGTGAACTCATCACACATACTAAAAAGTGAACAAAACTGATACACCCTTAATCCCACCATGAACCCTCGGGAAAAAAAGAACTTCTTAGATCACTAAAGTGGCATAGTGGTACCTAGTTAAACAAACATGCAAAATATGGCAAGGTCATTATCCAATTATTAAAACATAATTAGATTCCAAAATAACCAAGGTTTGTGAAACTAACAAACAATTTTCCTAAGAGAAAGCATCCAGTTTTTAGAAACTTACATTCAGAAAACATAATAAAGAGCCAGCAAGTGAGCCGCCAACAGCTAGAAGGGCCAAGAAGCGAAAATCAAAAATCACCTGCATATCGATTAATAATTGGATAAAAATAAGAAATAGTAAAAAAAACTGTAAGTTTACAGCTGAACTGACGGTAGATATCATCTGAGAAGAATAGTTCAAAGAAGTTGAAAAGGAATCTTTCTGCAGGCAAATAAAAGAAAACTCAACTAGAACAACTTGGTATTTTGAATATACTGTCAGGGTTATCTTGGAGAGACAGACAACTTCCTACATAAATTAGCATCATAGTCTCTGATTATTTCTGGTCTTGACCCAATGCTATTTCTTGATTTTAGTGTAAGGTAGGAGGAATCTCTAAAGTAACTCGTGTAAGTCAAAGTTCACTCCTTCAGGGTAAACACTTACAGTTGCTAGTAGCGCTTACTGATTACTGAACACCACGAATGACTTTGTGAGTAGCACAATGGCTCACAAGGTTGTCAGAACTCCAAGGTGCATACAAGTGGAGTTGGAACAGAAAATACCAGAAGCATGCGATTCCTTCAGCATCTTCCTTGAACATCTCACTCCTCTCTTGATGTAGCCTATCGTCTATACCAAGGGTGGAGAGCACATTGCAAACCTCCGAAATCACACCCTAACCCTTTTTACTGTGCAACAAGAAAAAACAATTTAACTTGAACGAAATCGTAGCACAACGAAATTCTACTTATGACCAAATTCCTTTATCGTTTGCCAAGTTCAAATTCCTCCTCAACTAGGTAATTTACACGCTTCACTTTGATGTTACAGCGAGAAGTTGAGGAAATTTTACTACTTCAATTCAAACAAATGAATGCTTGATTTACTACTGAGTATATTAACAGAGCTTGTGCAATGTTTGCAGAACAAAATGACATCAAGATGCTGACCCTCTCGATGGCGGATTCCGTCCTGGGCGGGACGACATTGCCACCGGAATCGGCGGCGAGCTTGTATCCATGCTTGGGATCGGGATCGACCGCGGCATCCGAATAGGTGCCGTCGTGAGCTGCCGAAGCGGAGGAAGCGTGCGTTGCAGGGGAAAGGGGAGCGACGCCAGATTCCCCGTAAGCGGGCGAGTGAGGAGACGAAGGGGAGGAGCCGAGGCAGCAGAGGCGACGGGTCGGGAAGCCTCTGCGGGCGAATCGGGGGATCGAGGAGACAGGCGTCGCCGACGAAACGGCGTAGATGGGTACGGAGATCGAGAGGACGGTTGGCGGCATGGCGACGAGTGAAGAAAAGAAAGGGAAGAGTGGACGGACGACTCGCAACTCGCGAGCGTGCCTCCGAGCTCCGTTATCGAGAGAAGGACGATTACGAGGCGTTCACAGTTCTATGGCTATGAGACGGAGTTGACGATCCATCAATCGATCGCACTCACACCACGCACGCGGGTAATTTGGGTCCGTCGCATTTGTATTCGTGTTTTTGATGCGGACATTCACGATGATTATTTCGTAACGGTTTGATTCCGGGCACCCTGCCTTTATATAATGGTAGATGTGGTCCTATGTCGCATTCTTATTTTTAAAAAAAGAAAGAAAAAGGTGAAATATTGTTAAACTTTTTAAGGGACTAACTTGAACAAGATGGAGTTAATGACTCAGGCTGTATTTAGGAGTGCTAAGGTTGTGTTTGAGAGTGCAATGTAGCTCTTGTAGTGCAATGACTATAATATGTCTCAAAGGTGTTTCTCGAATTGCACATTAGTTACTCCTACATGAGTATTGTAGGAATGTGGTTCAACACAAGTGATTTATATCAAACTTGATTTGAGCCGATTGGAGTTTAAATGCAATGTTGATTGTCTAGCTTAGCTAGGTATTGATCTATCACAACACTTGTAGAACGTCGCAAGGGGAACAAGGAGCTCACTAAGCAACAATGAGGGAGCTCACTAGGGTAGTGAGCAACGGCGAGAGGAGGTTGAGCTTGCCAAGCAACAAGAGAGAACTCATCATGCAAGAAGGGAGAATTCATTGAGTGGCGAGAAAGAAGCTCAATGGGTGATAAGAGTTCACTGGGTGAGGGTGACGGAGAAGGAAAGGGTGCCCATTGGCCTAGGGCGAGGATGACAACAGAAAAGGGGCTTGCAGTTGATGAAGGGGGAGCTCATTGGGGGCAAATGTTTGATAAGAACTCTCCTATAAGGGTCAAATGATAATTTTGTTGGGCGCCGCACCACCAAACACGGCCTAAACATAATATAGTTTGTCTTAGTTTCAAATCTTGTGAAACTTTCAAAAACTAGAAGCAACAAATTATTAAATTGATTATTTGCATATTTTCCCGGAGCCAAATTAGCCCATAGAATTTGCCAATTGACCGAATCTAATCTAAAAGTCGATCAATTGGAATAAATTAATTTGGTTCACAAAGGCTTCAATTGAATGTTCTTAACTCTCTAGGGTCATAGAAGTCAAACCAACTATGGGGGCTAATTTCAACAAAGAAAAAAAATATTGGCTTTTTCAGGGGCTTCAGACGAAGTCTTGCTGGTGCAGGTAATTTTCATGGAAGAATCCAACCAGATACTTCCACAGCAAAAGTGACGTGCTAATTTTTCTCCCCTTGCCATGACTCGATATGGATTTTAGTCAACTGCAAACCTCCGAGGAGAACATATAAGCGTTTTCTACAGCAATAATTAGCCAGAGAGACTAGCCGTTGCATGAGTAATTTGAGACGACCGTTACAAACCCACCTACGTTTTCCCAGTTCAAACTCCACTTTACCGAACACAGCATCCTGCAGCGAGAGGGAGCGGCAGGGAACCCCAAACAGGGCGGCCCGGAGAGAATCCAAGCAACCAAGGATGGTGGCCAAGACTCCAACCAAGCAAAGGAGAATGCCCGCCGCCCTCAACCCCAATCTCGTCAGGGAAACCCTAAACAAGGTGCGTTCCGCGGATCTCACAGATCCAAATTCTATCTAGGCTCGTTCGATTCGGCTAAATGTAGCTAAATTTTGTTTTCTTAATGTCGGTAAGGTGGACAGGTGCATGGCTCGGCTTCAGGAACTCCAGTTCACGATCAACGGCGGCACCAAGGTAGTCTCCGGCGTAACCCTCAGCCCCCGCAGCACCAAGGGCTACCTTAAAACCAGTCTCAGATGTAAGCAAGAATCTCTAAGAATGAAAAATAATGTTACCACCAGGAAATCGCCAGTGGGGAAATTCCAAGGGAGCGTGAACGGTATAGTCCTCTAAGACTCGTCAGTTGTGTGAAAATTTTCCTCTTTTTCCCGCAAATCTTTAGATATGTACAATGGACTCTAAGAACTCTGCAAACAGGGGAATGGCGGCGGATGTCTCTTCCGGCCATGCTTTTGGGGGAAACTGTGGCGGAGATCCTCGAAGCCAGCCAAATCGCGAAGGAATTGACCCAAACCGCTTCGAAAGTAACCCACACATCCACAGATCCCAAAACCCCCATCACGTTCCGCAGATCTAGCAAGCAGACGCCGAGGGAGACATCCGAGATGCAGGTGCGGCGAGCAAAGGAGAAGCAAGGGCGATTCCGGATCGTCCGGGCCGAATCCTCCCCAGTCACCACCAGGGCCCGATCGCGAATCCGATTCAAGCCCAAATCGCCGATCGCCTCCGCAACAAGGCAGCGGCCGCAGCAGCATGGCACCGGAGGAAGGCCCTCGGTGACCGCCCATCGGGTGTCACCTCGAAACCGACCCTGGGCGAAGAAGACGGTGCTGTTCCCAAACGCCCTCTACCAGCCTTCTTCGTCCTCGCCCCTGTCGTGCCACGGGCAGAGGTTCTACAAGACCAAGTCGCCCATCATTGGCAGGACGCAGCCACGCACGCCGCACAAGTTCCTGATCAAATCGCCGCCGACGTCGCTGAGGTCCAAATTCGCGTCCAAGAAGGCGGTGGAGGTGAGGGTTCTGAAGGCGTCGCCCGAGAAGTTGGTGGTGTTGAAGGCCCGGCGGTGCTCGTTCTCGCCGTCGAAGTTGGTGAACCGGTTGGTATCGCCGATCAAAACTCGGATCTCTCACCCGAGTACCGGCGCTGGATCGATGGGTGGGCTGAAGCAGCAGCGGCCCAGTTTCGGAACACCGGTGATGATACCGACAATAAGAAGAATTTGAAAATCAAATGGATGAAATAAGGAGGATTTTCAGACATATACATCTCCGAGGTGCGTTCTGTTGATTTTTAAGCAAATTAGTTGTTTGTGCAAAAAAAAAATTATATTTGTACAACATAAAAGAAAGGAAAATTGTTCATGCGAAAATGAGATTTTTACAGCATGGCACAGAACACATTCTGTGTTCTAGTTGATTCACTAATCGTCTGCTAACGGTCATGTTCACGATGGTGATCAAATTTTAAATTTGTCCTCAATTCAATTTTAAACTTTGCTATATATTAAAATTTACAAAATTACAATGCGTGTAAAACATCACAACTCACAAGTGAAAAATCAAACCTTAATATAAGATAATTAGCTATTAAACATTAAATTAAATAAAGAAACACAATCCTTATTATATCTTAATTTATTTCACTAATCTATACTTTTAATTAATTAATTTTAAAAATCCTGATTAAGACCTAACATTTTAGCCATGGACTTATGAAATTAAATGAACTATTTTGATTATGATTATTGTATTACAATTCTTTTTATTGGCCAATGCCTCAAACAAATAAGCGAGTATCATAATAAGTTAAATCTCTTAGGGTATGTTCGGTAGAGCAGAATCTACCGTAGAAAAGATGAAAATATTAATGAATCTAGATGGACTTTTTCACGGTAGATTTCGCTTCACTCTACCGAACATACCCTAATTGTTTGACGATGCACAACTTATTATCATACTATGAGTTGTTAGATCAATACGAAAGACTCTTAAATTAATTCAACTTGTGCCTTAGATAAGGATATTTTCAAGTCATACTTTGACTGAGTGATGGGACTTTTTTTCAACTAAGATTCCACGTATTTGGTTTGTGCGTGAAAAAATAATTTATTCAAATTTATTAACTCTTTTTACAACTAAGTGATTTATTGAGATACTTAAAAGTTAAAAATACATTGTTGATTACATATATATCATTTTATAAATTTCTACATAATATTACGTGTTCATATAGAGAAGAGCATACATAAATTCATAGTAACCCAATAACAAAATATATACCAAAATTACAAAACATCTCCTTTACTAAACTCAAGTATCTTCATGACATTACATAAACAAAAACTAGGATTATATGGATCAAAAATACATAACATAGATATCATAGCATTATACTTCCTGGGCTCCGCTGACTCTTGGTATCTCAGCAACCCTTTGCCAATAGTAAAGTTAAATTTGCTAAGTCGTTGGATAAAACTCTTAAGCGGGGTACCCGCTTATCTCACTTCAGCGGGCTCTCACAGATAGGGTAGATATATCTCACATTAGCAGGTATCCCGCTTAAGAGTTTTATCCGTCCGATTTCCAAAAGGCTAATAAATAGTTACACGTAATAATGTAACGAAAATGACACTTATAGAAATTAACAAATTAAAATTTTATAATGACTTATAATTTTTGAGTTATTTTGACAATAGTTGTGTACATCAGCATTAGGTAGATCTGCCTTGAGAATAGCCTTGTATAACTAATTGTATGTCTATCAAATGTATGCACCAATGCGTCATAGACTCATTTGTTGTTTAATTAGGCACTGAGAAGTCTACCAAACTGACTCTTCGGTTTGGTCACGACTCATCCTTTTCATTTAAACGAACCGATTCAGATTTGAATTGTTTAGACCCGCCAATCAGGGAAAGCACCAGTACGTAGAAAAGCTTTTATGACTCAACTACCTCATCGTTCGGGTTTCTTTGCAAATGCGCATGATTCACAAGCAATTATTTCAAAGTGCCCCCTCGGAGTCCATGGAAAAAATTTCTAGAAGGGTCTCCCTCACCCAAAGGCGAAGGTTCGCCGGTGGCCCGGTGCCATGTTTCCATCAAGGGTAACGCCAAAAGAGACTCAATAAAAGCATCACCGATCTCTGCTCTCACCTCCAACTTGCTGCGACCACAACCAATAATGGCAGTCGCACAACCCAACCCTAGACCTCCGTGTTTCCTCGCCGCCGATCGGCCGCTCCCTCCCCTAAGATTGCAACTCCTTCCGTCCGCTCGATCCTCGCCGATGGCCGCGCTGCGTGTCCTGAATCGCCTCCCGAATCCGCACCCGATCCGATCGGGGATGAAGGACGATTTCATCTCTTCGATCATGGCCGAGCTCGAACAAGATCAAGAAGAAGATAGCAAGTTAGAGGACCGCTCCGGCGGCCTCCTCGCCGATCGGTGGCGAGAGATCCACGGCCGCGACGAGTGGGCCGGCATGCTCGACCCGGTCGATCCCCTTCTCCGCTCGGAGCTAATCCGGTACGGCGAGTTCGCCCAGGCCTGCTACGATGCCTTCGACTACGATCCGTTCTCCCGCTTCTGCGGCAGCTGCAAGTACAACCGCCGCAAGTTCTTCGACAGCCTCGGCCTCACCGGCGCCGGCTACGAGGTCACCCGCCACCTCTATGCCACTTCCAACATCCATCTACCCAACTTCTTCCGCACTTCGTTAGCTGGCGCGCGGACCTGGAGCCAGAAGGCGAACTGGATCGGGTACATCGCTGTCTCCGACGATGCAGCCACGGCCCGCCTCGGCCGCCGCGATATCGTGATCGCGTGGCGGGGGACGGTGACGCGGCTGGAGTGGATATCGGACCTGATGGACTTCCTCCGGCCGGTGAAGGCGGTAGGGATCTCGTGCCCGGACGAGGGCGTCAAGGTGGAGTCAGGATTCGCCGATTTATACACCGACAAGGACCCGACATGCCGGTTCTGCAAGTACTCTGCCAGGGAGCAGGTGCTGGCGGAGGTACGGAAGCTAGTGGAACAGCACGCTGTACGGGCGAGGGAGCAGGTGAGCGTATCGGTGACGGGGCACAGTCTTGGTAGCGCGCTCGCGATGCTGAGCGCGTACGACCTGGCAGAGATGGGGGTGGTGGACACGGCGGCGGTGCCGATGGCGGTTTTCTCGTACTCGGGGCCGAGGGTGGGGAACGGGCGGTTCAGGGAGAGGTTCGAGCGTGATCTGGGAATCAAAGCAATACGGGTGGTGAACGTGCACGACACGGTGCCGAAGGTGCCGGGGATATTGTTCAACGAGCGGGTGCCGGAGCTGGTGAGAAAAGCGGTGGAGGTGCTGCCATGGAGCTACAGCCACGTTGGAGTAGAGCTAGCGCTCGACCACAGGCGCTCACCCTTCCTCAAGGAGACCAGCGACCCGTCGTGCTTCCACAACCTCGAGGCTCACCTGCATCTTCTCGATGGGTACGTACCGTTACTTCACTCCCCGACCTTTTTTTACGCAAGTCATATCCGTTCCTTATGCTTAGGTTTTTTTGTGAGTGACTATTGGTGAAAACGGAATGGGCCATCGTTCCGAATGGCCTCTCTGTCGATCTCTCTCTCTCCCCACATATATATATATATATATATATATATATATATATAATGAAATAAATTAAGTGTATCATCAGAAATGACTTATTTATGTACATTTTATTTTAATGTTTGAAAATTTTATATTAGTCTAGTTATTCATCATTTATTACATTTTGACTCGTTTATTAAGAAATTAACTATTTCACATCTACCTCTTAACTATATATATATATATATATATATATATATCTTTTTTCTTCAAATTCTAATTATTGTGAAAATGACTAGGAAGCTATATTGTTTTATATGATTTTACGTTCTAAAGTTTATTTTCTATTAAATATCCTTAATCATCTATTATTTCTTATTTGACCCTCTCAACTTGCCTATCGGGTTAGTACAATCTATACTCGAGAAAGAATATTTACAAATTATATTTTGTTAATAATCATAAAAATTTTAAGCAGATAACCCTGTCTAATTAGGTTAAGTCAACTGCATAGGCCCATGACTATTGGATTGATGCTAACCTTCTACTTGTTCTAATACCTGGAGTGTTTTGACCTATGTTGCTTATGACTCCACTGAAAGCATTGTCAAATTCCATCGGGGGCGAATTAACTACCTGTTTGCTCCTAACTGAAATTCTTAGTCTTATGTAATGAGTCCTTTGTCGATGAACTTCAATTTATAGGCTATGTCTAGAGAAATCGGTTGTCTCAACGAGTCTTTTTTATCTCTAGGTGGTGAATATCCCCTCTTTTGACTAGTGTCTCAATTTACATCTTTGAAACTTGACACTCGTAGATGGTGTATCCAACTTAGCGTTGGAAGCCATAATAGAGATGCACATTCTTCTTTAAAGCTTGTTTGGGATCTCCATAAATATCTCTACTTGAGTTTATCTTGAGTGAAAATTGGATCTGTTGAATTGGAAGACTTGGATTAGTATCACCTTGAATGTAGAATCATTGTTGCGGTTCTTTTTCTCTTGATCACATTCTTTGCACCAGTTCATTGTTCTTTGCAATATGATTGACTTAATTGAGATGTATATTTTGACCTTCTCAATCTGATCAGTCCAGCTCTCAAGAGTCTTCTTAATTAGAGAACGGACCAAGGTTGGTACTTAGCAGATTGACATGCTTCCAACAAACTAATTTTTGAAATTTCTCGCTAGTGCTTGAACAGAGTTAATGGAAGCTTCAAGTCACCTGGCAAACAATCTTTGCATGATTCCCCTCATGTGAGTGAAAATGCTAATACATAATGTTGTCAAAAGTCTAGCATTATTTAAGCTTAGAATGCATCTAGATGATTGAAAGGATCTCTGATGCCATCATAAGAATATATCCCCAAAGACTTTGAACTACTTTGGTACATGACATTATTAAATTATCCCGGAGAAAGGAGATTATGCTTGCCCCTAGTGGCAATCATTGCTTCCAAATGATCACCCAAGTTTGTCAATGCCTCTAATTATATCGATTTGTTGATCGACATTCTTTGGAGTTTAGATTGGGGTTTGTGCTGCTAAAGTCTCATATGACTATTCTTTGGCATTAAAGAACTATGCAAAGGATTGAATGGATTGAGGAGAGTTGTCTTTCTTCAAGAGGGATCATTAGTAGCTATGGAGTTTTATACTAACTTGTGGCTTGTATCAATATCCCGGACAATACTATTTTTAATACCTTCGCCCCTGGTTTGAAGATCCAGTGAAACTGGCGGAGCTGGAAGAAGAAAAAAAAAAAGAAAAAAGAGAGAACTCATGTCCGCTTGTCGGACACGATACTGTATTTCTTCTTCTCCTTTTCTCCTTTTTTTTCTCCCTTTGATCTGCTGCTTTGCCCCTTTGGTCCAGTCCAAACCTTGGTCTGAATCAAAAAAATCGATCAGTTCACACTACTTTGAAAACCTTGCGCCATCTTAGACTTTGGTTACTCAGTGTTATTAGCATCCTCAAATATTAGCTTCCTGGGACTCCAACTTTTCTAGACAACTTAAGAATCTGATTGAAACTGCAGAAGTATAGTTTACGAGATTCTAATTTGATGAGACATCAATTTAATTTTTGGAAAGTTTGGTTTTCAGATATTGGAACCTTGTATAGTGGTCTCATTATGTGCAAAACAATAATTTGATTAACTCATCGTTAATTTACGAAGATAACCATAAGTTAACTACTTAAACTATATATGTTTATATTTAGTACTAATGTACTAAAACAAACTATTTGATAATGAAAGTTGGAAAATGATAAAACCTAGTAATCAAAGGCCAACATGATTTGATCATAGTGGCGACTTTTTAGCATATTTGATATTTTATTTCAAATAGTACGTTATTTTATGATATATTGCGACCTCTCATTCTTAACTTTTATAGTCAACGTAGTTTATTCGATTTATTTGATTAAGTGTGATATAAGCTACTAAATTTTCTTCATTCAATAGATAACCAATTTTATTTGTATAGAGATTTTGCTTCATCTATAAACAGTAGGTATGGTTTAAATTATGCAGCATTTTAAGTGTCAAATTGAAAAATGTTAATTTAATCTTAATAGGTTACAATATCATATTTTACATCTTAAATTAATATGAAATAACATTTAAAATATGTGGTGGGAGTAGATTTTCTCGTTCAAGTGAGAGTAGGAGCCCCTTGAAAAATGGATTTAAGTACTAAGTTGTGTTTATGCTAGCTACCGACTTTGTATATCAAATTGCGCTTTCCATTGCCTCCAGATTACGCCTGTTGCCATATAGACATTCTGCCCACTATTAAGCTTGCTCTAGCTTACATGCACAAAGAGACATACCTAAAATATTTGTACGTGTTTCTCTCTCAACATGTATATCATAAATTAATATGAAGTAACATTTAAATATCTATACATCAAATGACCAAGATCCTCACCATTCTGATATGGTTTTGAATTTTTATCCTTACTGGTCTATTAATCTAGTCTTAGATCAATATATATCAAATGTATCAATACCACATATGATATAACGGTACCACTTGTGTCTTAGACCAGTATATACCATTTGTATTATATTTAGTAGTAAATATCCGTTTTTAAAACCTTTGATTCAACTCAAAATCAAACAATTTTAGGATTTTTTTAAACAGCAATCTTCATGCTTCCTAAAAAAATAGTGAACTCTATAAAAACTCATGTTGGCTGTTGCCCACAATAAGTTCTTGAGTTAATTTGTTATTGCTCCTTAATGAAAAATCATATAATCATAATAAATTAATTTTAAAAATTAAATAAAATTAATTATAAAAATAATAAAACTATTAAAAATAATAAAAATAAATAAAACTAGAGAGGATAACTATTTATCCTAAATTTTACCACATAATAGGATTGCGGTAGAACAAATTTTTTTTTTATAATTTTTTACACTTATTTATAGTAAATGATTATTAAAGTTGTTCTAAAAATTTAAACAGATTATAATTAATTACTTAAGAACTAAACTAAAATTTAAATTGACATTTCGAAGTATAGGGTATAAGATAAATTGTAGCTGAATAGACTCAACTTTTAGAGCTGTCAAAGAGTAATTTAATTTATTTGTACAGCATAATTTAATATAAGGTTACACGATACAGTGGGTTCATGTTAAATGGGTAGTCAATTATCATATTATAACAATTAAATGGTGTTGGGCCATAATAAATAAATTGTATACTAGTTTATGATATAAATTATATGTATTTTATATCTTATAAAATATATGTATCAATAATATATAAATAGATTATGGTTATTTGACTTGTAATAGGAGGATCAACTCATTTATAAAAGCATAATTAGGATTGAATAATTTATATATCATGTTGAATGAGTTGGAGTTAAGATTAGCTTACATAGATAGGAGTAACATTAGATTGAGCAGTCGAATTTTTTGCCTAATATATATATATATGACTTGATTATAAAAATTCAAAATCCAAACCTTAATTATATAGAACTTTTATTATTTAAAATATTATATATATTTATATAATATTAATTTTATTATTTTATAAATAAATTGAGGTTTATATATAATTAGATTTTTGTTTACATAGATAAGTTAAGTAATTAGATATCGAGTAGCAAGTTCTTTTAAATTTTAAGTAACTTATTGATCAGAATCTAAACCAATTATATTTAGCTAATATGATACTAAGCCCACTATAACTAGTCAGAGTAGATCGGATACTCCGTTATTTTGAATTCAATTATCATCTGGCACATGTTCTATATAAGTATTTTAAAACCCACCAATCCAAATGTACAGTCTTGTTTAGAGCAAATGGAGGTGGATGTGACCAAGTGGGTCACGTTCATGGTTTTTTGAATTGTTCTTAATTTTATAAGGAGGCGCCATTAGAAGTCATCGACGTGATTTTAATGAGGTTGGGTAGCTTGGTTTTGTAATTATCATCCGGCACATGTTCAACGGATGTAATTATATTATAACCCACCAATCCAAATGTATAGTCTTGATTAGAGCGAATGGAGATGGATGTGACCAAGTGGGTCACGTTCATGACATTCCATTGGTCGTTGTTTTTTCAATCGTTCTTAGTTTTATAAGGAGCCGCCATTAGAAGTCATCAACGTGATTTTAATAAGGTTGGCAGCGTGGTTTTTTCATTGGAGTCTCGTTAAATAATCAAGATAATCAAGTAAATATTCACTGAGTGATACTGAGATGGTGGCAAAAATGAGTACAAGTCGCCATTTGCCGCTGAATGTCATGTGAAAATTGATAAAAAATGTCTTATTGCGCAAGGGTGGTCTTTTAAAAGCTGGTGTTGTTCAATATTGTAATGGCTCTCTGAGCTGTCCAATCTCGGGACTTGAGTTACCTTTTTAAAGAAATATATCTTTTGCTTCGCTGGTTCTGAAAAGTTTGTGCATACATATAATTTTCTTTTGCAATACGCAAACTCTCACTTGGTTGATTTTGTTTGCATAAACAATGAGATACTCTATTGAGCGTACGAATTCATGCTTGTTTCTATTTGGTATTTGATTGTACTGCACCAAGTCTCTTTTGTATTCCAGATACCACGGGAGGGGGCAAAGGTTTGTACTGGCCAGCGGTAGAGACCCCGCATTGGTGAATAAAGCCTGTGACTTCCTCAAGGATCACCATATGGTACCGCCTTTTTGGAGGCAGGACGAAAACAAAGGCATGACAAGAGCTAAAGATGGCCGGTGGGTGCAGCCCAACCGTCAGGAGATCGATGACCACCCTGAGGACACTCATCATCTTCTCCATCGCTTGGGTCTTGTAGAAAAACCAATGAAAAATTGACCCCATATCGAATCTTCTGCATTTGTTCCTTCCTGTCAATTGTAGTGCGATCGCCATTCCCTCCCGTTACCTTTGGCAAATTACAACTCTATTTCCATATGCAAGTATCTTAAGAGAAACTATCTTAAACTCTTGTCTGGTTGAAAGTCTATTTGGCATAGCTAAAATTTTTAGTTTTTATTGATTGAAAAAATACTAATTAAAAAGATAAAAAGAAACTGTCTATAAAAGTTTTAAGATATTTGATAAAATGAGCAGCTTTGATTAGCCATGAGTAGAAAGGCAGTAGCTTCTCAAGGAAGCAACTACTTGTGGGTTTCAAACCCAAACCCAGAAGCTGATAACCAAATACTTTAATTTCTGAAAATCTACTTTTACGACCAGCAAAAGCAGTTAAAAAGCTACAGCAAATGCACCCTCAGTTCATGGCAGAAACATTCTAGGTATTGTTAGTTGTCATGGGCCTCAACGTATCGGCCCGCTCGCTTCACAAGCCGGGCCATTTCAACCAAGAATCGAGCCCGGGTCTAGCACAAATCCCCAGCTGAATCTTCCTTCACGCACACCTATAAATTGACTCCAATAATTTGGTACATAAGATGACGCACAAACCAATGAAGTGACAACGGCCGCCTGCCCAAAAGGCTCGCTGTCGTGGGCCCGCCCACAATAAAGCCCCGCGGGACCTCTCGCCCAATCTGGGCCGTCCGTCTCCGCGCAGGACCCAAGCGTGCGTGGTACATCGACAGGCTCTGACATCGCTGACGAGGAAAGAGAGCGATGAGAAAAGGCCCGAGTCCATCCACCAACGGCCTCTTCTCCCCTTCCCCGTCCCTTGATGTAATGCATGCATAGATTCCTAAAATTTCCCCACATTGGTCACCGCCGCCGACGACAGCCCCAACTTCAGGAAGAATCCGGAGATGGGGGCTCCAGTCAACGTACTAATCCAATCGATTGCTCCTCTTCTCTTTCACCGATCTGATCCAACTTTTGTCATGCATTCGTAGGAGCAAATGGAGAAAGGGGGAGAAGTAAAGGAGGAGAAGCAGGATGTTGCTGATCAGAAGAAAGGAGGAGCTCCAGGAGAGGCGGCGTTGGAGCTCAATTCGGCTCCGAACGAGACGAGGGTTTCCCGATTGCAGACACAGCATCCGGTCGCACCACTCCAAGTCGCTCCCCACGGCGCCGCCACTTCAGCGGCCACCACCGCCGGCTTCCAACCCAGGGCAATCCCTACCCAGGTAATGCGAATACTTTATATTTTATAAATGGGAATACTAGCCTTTGGCTTTTCGGGCTAAATGCTAATTGATCGTGGAAGTAGGTCGGGCCAGTCACGCTCAACTCCAGAGTATACACCAACCGGATCTCGCTCCTCATCTTCGTCCTCCACCTGCTCCTGGCGGCCGCCGCCGTGTGTTTTTTCTGCTACAAAGCCATCGAAGCGTTACTCGATTTCGATTCCGGCAAGGGCCGCAAGGAGCGGCAGGCGCTCAAGTTCTGGCTCCCACCAATCGAGGGCGCCTCCGTCCTCAGCATCGTCCTAGCCTTCGCCTGGCAGAAGGCCGTGCGTACATGGCCCGCCGCTATGGTCCCCTTCATCCTCTGGGCTTCCTTCTTCGCCACCATGGCGGCCGGGGTCCTCCTCCTCTGCTTCTCCCTCCCTGCCACTGACGGCCTCGGTGTCGCCCTTATCGCCTTCTCGATCGGCGCCGGGCTGTATGCCTGCTGGGTGAACCGCCGCATTAAGTTCACGGGTCGGATGTTCACCCAGGCGCTGCGGCCGGTGACTGAGTTCAAGGATCTCAACGGCCCGGCCTACCTCATGATGGGCATCGGCTTCCTCTGGATCTCAGCATGGTGCTTGGCGGTCATCGGGGCGCTCAACTTCTACTACCCGGGGCTCACCATCCTCGCCATGGTGCTGAGCCTGATGTGGACGGCGGAGGTGATGCGGAATGTGGCGAATCTGACGGTGGGCCGGGTGATCGCGCTGTACTATCTAAGAGGAATGCAGTCGAGCACCCAGTTCAGCTTCCAGCGCGCCACCACTATCAATCTCGGCAGTGCCTGCCTCGGCTCGCTCTTCGTCCCCACCATTGAAGCGCTCCGGATCATCGCGCGCGGACTCAACTTGCTGGAAGGCGAGGACGAATTCATGTTCTCTTGCGCGCATTGCTGCCTCCGGGTCATGGAATCCGTTTTCCGCTACGGCAACAGCTGGGCCTTCGTCCATGTACTCCAATCCATTCCCAATTCCATCCTTCAATGCTTGTTTGATTGGATTCCATGTTAACCTTAATCGACGGCTTTTACAAACAGATCGCTGCGTACGGCCGTGAATTCGTGGCGGCGTCGCAGAGCACATGGGATTTGTTCGTGAGGAGCAGGATGGATGAGCTGGCAGACTCGGATATCACCAGCGCCGTGTGCTTCTCGTCGGGTGTCACTAGCGGCGCCCTCTCTCTCATCTTTGCGGCGTCGTGGACCTTCTCCTCCCACAAGCGTTATACTGCCACCGTCTCCCTTCTCGCTTTCTTCGTCGGCTATCTCATGGTCGGCCCTGCCAATCTCTCTTCATCAATCTTCGCTTGCTGTTTTTTTTCCTCTTTCGGCTTTGCTCATGGTTCCTTTCTCCTTCCCAGCAGACGCGGATCGGCATGGCGCTGCCGCACGCGTGCGTGGAATGCTACTACGTTTGCTACGCCGAGAACCCGAACTCCAGGCTCTTCGACTCCACCATCCCCGAGCGGCTCGGTAAAATCGCTCGCGACCGCAACGAATTGACATCGACGCCTCGCTTCCCCCGGCGCGTCTCCACTGCCTGAGCCCGCACCGCCTTCCGTCTCTCTCCGCCGCCGCGCCAGCCACCTTTACGCGAAGGCTTGCACAAGGACGCAACGCCAAGCCCGCACGCGACAGATCGATGGATGGTTTGACCCAGCGAGGTGGCCATTCAAGTGAAGCTTCGAGACCACGATGCGCAGGTGGATGGACGGAACAACATACGGGCTGCTTGTGCCGAGTCTTTGGGCCAAGTCGTCGTCGACACGTCAGCCCGTCGCTGTCGTGTTTTTATTCGCGTTAATTGCCTGGGTGCGTGAGGTTGGTAGTTGTGACATTGATTACTGCAGCACGACTATGGTGGGGCCACGACGCCTGGGATTGATGATCGCGATGGCTGCTGGTGCTGAGTCTGCTGACAAAGCGGAAGAGGGTTTGGCTACATGGCAATTTCTGATTTCTGGTCGTGGTGTGTGTAAATCATGGCCTTTTTCTTATTGGAGGATTCGCTGCACATCTGCTTCTAGCGAGGAATATTCTGAAATGATCCAGATCAGCCACGAAGACTTGACAGACGGTTCAGATCTAAGGTCCAACCAGTTTTATCTCTTGATTATATTCGTTGATTGTACAACTTGTAGTTAATTAATGTATATATTTTGCTTATTTTATTCTTTTTAAAAAATAAAATATATTATTATAGGAATAATTAGCAGTAGAGATTTGTTATTTTATTTGTAGATTTGGTGCGTGCGATTGCATGGCATCATTTTGACTTGGCGTTGCTTCCTTCTGGCACGTGCCGGAATGGTGGCGATCCGAAAGAGCATCAATTAAGGGAGAATAGAATAAGAACTCTGCACCGCTTGCAAACACAAAAGGATAAAAGAAAATTAAATGTTACATCATTGGACAGTGACATCTGACGGTGCTGTGGCTATTTTGTTTGATTCCATTTGGAATCAGTTGGTTGTGATCTGTTTCTCCCGTCATTAGCATGAAAAATTTGCATTTTGTTTTTCTTGTAAACATAATTTAAATTTTGGTAGTGAATTGGTGTGACGCACTAAGTGGCAAAGGCTTCGTTTGGCAACGCGTAGGTCAAGCGGACAGTGGGTCAAAGTCATTACGTGGCTTACCCTACGTCATAAATTTTTTTTCGACCCATCCCACTCCGCCTGCAGCATGAGAGTGTGGGTCGCGTAGGTGCGACCTGCCCTACGCTGCCTACGGGGCCTAATGCAGCTAAAGACTAATGCACGGCATGTCAAAGTCAAAAACCAAAATAGAAATAGATATAAAAGTTTTTGACTAGCCAATTATTATTAAAATGGTGCATTATTGCTCTTCCTGGGTGATATTTTATATATTTTTGGAGTAAATGAATCTAGCCAATTAATATATTTATGTGACTTAATGAATCTGACCAATTAATATATTTTTGGACGAGTTCGAAGTTTTTTTGAAAAAGACACCCATTACGTGCTCGACTGTATATGAATGGTTTTTTTTCTTCTTTTTTTTTCACCAAATTAAGCGTCTCGTATATTATGATTTTCTTGTCTGGTTAGTTTGTGTTAAGTGTGTTGACTTGTCAGATTAGCTCTCTCCTGCCTGTCTCCAATGTTTGTTTACTATAATACATCTTCTGTTATTTGGTTAATTTATTTAGTTTATTCACTCATATTTAATGGAATTTATAGGCTTGGGAGGTGCAAAATGAACTTTGTAGGGTGCAATTGTTTGGTACATAGCAGCATTATATAATCAACAAACACGAACTGGCAGTGCCATTGGTTGATCGAACTACTTCTTGCTAACAAATGACAACCTTATTAAACAAACAGGAATTTTTAACTTAAGAATGTTGGCCAACAAGGTTTTGTAGATGAGATTCAACAATGCATCCATGTAGTAATACATCAGCAAATGTGCCTGAAAGTGTCGGCCAAGTACGCACACGCAAGAGCAGCAGAAAGAAGCTTGCTCAGACTCCAGGAGAAAAATAACAATGCGCCGGTACTGATTCTCTCTTGTCTATTCTAGGGAAATTTATGGAGGCAGTCCATTAACCCATTTCAAAGACCAGATCAGCAAAAAAAACAACAAACAAAAGCAGTGTTGTGGTTTATATGATAATTAATGAACATGTTAAGAATCTTGATGGGAAAAGAAATATGGAATTAAATAACTGCACTATCAACCCAATCAACCTACATAGATGCGCGCCATTTAATGATTCGACCACAGGATAATATGCGCGCACTTCAGCCAAGTGGAATTTAAAGTACGTACTTAGAACATTAAAGAAAGAAAGACAACTTACACAGAGCATTCTGGATTGTGATGTTGGTGCGATCCACATTTGGAGCGAATCTGGACTAGCCACGGCTGCGTTTCATTGAGCCTTGATCACTTTCCACCCAAAGAATTCTCCAATGATGGAGTGATACTGCTCCCAAGAAATTACTTGAAGACCTAGCTTCAATACTACTGGGGTTCGTAGCCTAGCATGTCTCTTATGTTTAACCGGATTGAAGGCCCCATTGATGAACAAATATGTGCACTTCTGCAGTATACTGCTTTTGCACCAGAAGGCTTGTTTGCTTCTATTGATCTCTGCAAAAATGAGGAAGACAAGGCCGACTTTTACACAAAGTTTCAAATCACTGTCAATAAACCTAATTCATTTCTCAGAAACGCCCAAGTTGTTCATACAAAGAAATACATACAACTGCAGCCATCAGATTTAATATAAGGTCTTCTTCAGAAAATTCGGCATTCCCAAAAGGTATGTGAATAATCCCAGTCTTATCCACTCTGTATTCAACTTTACCTCTCTTGAATTCTCGAATAGCCTGTAACAAAGATTTAAAAGGTGTCCATCTCTTCTATTAAAGACTCCCATGGAACTTTTATTTCCGGTGATAAAATCTCCAAGGAAGCTGTAAGATTTTACCAAGAGCTTCTAGGCCCTTCTTTGGACCCTCTCAAACTAAACTTTCAGGTCCACAAGTCGCTTTCAATGGACCCTCTCCAACTAAACTTTCAGGTCCACAAGTCGCTTTCAATCTCTTCAATCAACTTCCTAGAGTCCAATTTCTCAACTGAAGACATTGTCAACATAGTGAATAAGGCAAATATTTCTAAAGCCCCCGGGGTCGATGGGTTCAATGCTGCTTTTTTTTAAGTCTTTTTGGGATACAATCAAGGATGATGTTCTTCAGGCTATCATTGACTTCATGGATCATGGACGTTTGCTTAAGCGGGTGAATATTACTTCTTTAACTCTCATTCCAAAAATTCCTAATCCTTCCTCTTTTGCAGAGTTTCGGCCTATTTCAGTCTGTCAAATGCTCTACTGCTTTATTGCTAAGGTCTTGGCCATACGGCTTAGAATGGTTCTCCCTGAACTCATTGACTTAAATCAACACGCCTTTATTCCTGGACACTCCATCCAAGAGAATATTATGCTTTGCCAAGAAATTCTAAGTGGCTTTCATGATAAGCGTGGTTCTCCTCGTATGGCGATTAAACTTGACATTCACAAAGCTTTTGATTCGGTCAGGTGGGAGGCCATCGTGTACATTCTAAAAGTCTATAAACTTCCGATTGCTTTCGTTTCCAGGATCATGGCCTGCGTCTCCTCGCCGTCCTACATGATAAATCTTAATGGAGAAGATGTGAGGTTATTCAAAGGAACCAGGGGACTTCGCCAAGGCTGCCCTCTTTCACCGTACCTCTTCATTCTAATCATGCAACATCTCTCAGATCTTCTTTCTGAGCAGCTTGCCAAAGGGCACATTATACCTCATAGGAAATGCAAAAGATTGGGAATTACAAATCTCCAATTCACGGACGATGTAATCATCTTCAGTGAGGCTTCCCTTAATTCAGCCCGTGCCATTAATACTGTTCTAGAGGAGTTCTATAGTAATACCGGTTTGAGAATTAATAGGACTAAATCGCAGATTTTTTTCTCAGCTTCGACGGATCAAGATTACCAATCGCAAATCACCTCCACTCTTGGCATTCAAAGAGGATCGATGCCTTTTCATTATCTTGATATTCCTATCACTAGTAAGCCTATAAAGGCCCGGGACTGCATGCCTCTTCTTGAAAAAATTGCTAGCTACTTATCAGCTTGGAGAGCCAAAAGCCTTTCCTATGCCGGTCGTATTGAGCTAATAAAATCAATGTGTTATGGAAACATAAATTTTTGGTGCAGCGCCCTAAAACTTCCAACGGGGGTTATTTCAAAACTGAATTTTACCCTTGCAAACTTCCTTTGGTCAAGGGGTAATAAAAAAGGTCTTGCCAAAGTAGCCTGGATAAATATCACTAAGCCCACGGCTTTTGGTGGGCTGGGCCTGAGAGATATCATAAAGCTCAACCAGGCTTTTCTTATGAGACATTTGTGGAATATAATTCTAGATAAAAAATCCTTATGGGTAAAATGGATCCACGAGTTTTATTTACAGTCCGATACCATTTGGTCGGTCAAACTCTCAAGGCATGCACCATGGCCTGTGAGGGATCTTCTATCGATCCGTGACACGTGCATTCAGATGATTGGATACAAAATAGCAAACGGTGATTCTATCAAATTATGGTTAGATCCTTGGTTAAAGCCCGGCATTCTTCTGGATCTTGTTGAGGATATCCGCTTTGAAAATCCCCGGGGGAGGAATTCCTGTCTCAGCTACTTCATTAGAAACCACAATTGGTTGATTCCGCGTCCACGATCCATGGGACTTAGAGATGTTTATGCAAATATTCCTCAAATCCAGATCCATCATAATCTCAACTCTGACCTCCTATACTGGAATCGCACTACTCATGGGGGGTTCACTCTCAAAACTGCTTATGAGAGCCAAGTCCATGGATTGGAGATGTACTGGAAGAACCTAGTTTGGTTTAAAGGGCGCATCCCCCGCTATTCTTTTCTACTATGGTTAATTTGTCACGGCCGCCTTAGTACAAGAGCGCGCCTTCACGATTGGGGAATTGTTTTGACCCCCACCTGCATGCTCTGTAACAATCACCCAGAAACTATGGACCATCTATTTCTAAAATGTGAAGTTCTCACCGATTACCGCAGGTTAATTTCGGGGAAATGTGGTATAACTCTTAATACTGATACTTGTGAAGAGGCTTTAAAACAATTTTCGAACTCTCACGGTCAGCAGGTTGATAAAGTCCAGCTCTATATTAAAAAGCTCATGCTTTCAGGAGCCATCTATTACATCTGGAGATACCGTAACAACAAGATTATGGGTTCTCAAAACAAAAGTCCCATGGAATTTATCATTCAATTGATTATGGATGTCAAAGCTAAGCTTAAAAGCTTTATTCCTCTAGCCACATTGGACCCCCATGTCCAGGCATTCTCAGATCTTTGGGGGGATCACGTTGCACAATAGCTCTTGCCTTGAGGAGGAGATTATGCAGGTTTCATCTGACTTCTTGACGCATGCTGGATTCTTTTCTGCGTCTCAGTTCTCCAGCCGGCTATATCTTTTATCGAGCTATACTCACTTTTCTTGACGCTCTCGGTCTCCATTTTGGTTTTCGTTGGATGGATTCGATTGAGTTCATTACTTATGCTTGGGGTCTTTCTTCTTTCCTTATTTATGCGAGTTTTATATATGATGGATCTCCTAACTTTGGCAGTTAGGGCCGCAAAGAAGAAATCAGGTAAGCTTGGCGGAACCCTACGATACACTCGGCTGCAGCAAATCTGGGCTTGGCCGAACCTTATGACAGCTGCAAACTCACAGTCGCATCGCGATGTATCTAACCAATGCTGGGTTTAGGTGATTGTGTTATGTTGTAGATGTGTTGTTTTCCTGCATGAGAGGTCTCCAAGTTGTTTTCCGTGTGGATGGATTAGATAATAGTGTGGTGAATATTGTAGCAGGGTCCATGCGCCCATATATACAAAGGAAGCTCTGCCAAAATTGTGTTGGTTTCTATGAGATGAGGAGAGGCTGAGACTGTACATATTTTGTAATATTTCTTTTAGATTTTATAAAAATCTTACTTTGGCAAAAAAAAAAAAAAGATTTAAAAGGTACAATCTTATCAGCTTATTTTATGGAATAAAGCAACAGTAATATTAAATCCACAATCAAATACCTACGAAGGAAAACAGTAAGTTGGTTGATAAAATACTACAAGTTTCATCCACCAAAAGAAAACTGGAATGGATTTTTTGATGACTTAGTAAAACTAAAATGGCTACTTTATAAACTTCACAAATTGAACAAGGGATTACTGATTACATCATAAAACATTTCATCAACTGACAACTGCTGTGTGCAATTCCAAATGTCTTGATATTAGAAGCCAATATATCTTGCCAACAGGATAAGAATTGTTTGAGAAATGAGTTGTGAATAGTTCTTTCATGCCGCATTACTCGCATGAAGGAATCATAGATTGTTTTCTGATATCTAGGAAGTCAAATAGCGCAAAAGGGAGTCCCATGCTTATATTTGCAAAAACATTGTAATTGCAGTAGAGATTCATATTATTCAACATGCAAGAATATAGGAAAAAATTGGTCCAAAGTTAAAACATAGAAACACAGTTAAAACTAACCGTTGTTTTTACCATAAGAATTTAATTTTTAAACCCCACAGTTCTTATTCAAATAAAAAACATCTCCTAGAGCTACACGTCATATATGTAAAGAAATAAAAAGTAAGCACATGAAATAGTTTCATTCATGAGGATTCCAATGCCTTGTTAAATCATCTATTTAATCACATTTACAATCCAAAGTCTAGGCACACGGATATAATTCATTATACGAATATCTAGCATATTTACTGAGTTATATTTTTGTTGTTCCATGTTATTAATCATCATAATCTTCCTAGAAGTTCTGGCTAGGTTTATTATGATATTTGATCCTTGTGTCAGATTAAGTGTGCACCTCAGATGTCTCATTTGAAGTATAGACATGCTTCAAAACCACGATATGCAATCTTGCATAATAACATCAAAACTTGCCACTTTTTATTATATATTCAATACGTCTCAAAGGAACTTAGGAGTCTAGTATTAATAAGTCTCACATGAACTAATCCCAGATAGCCATTCATTATAAGGGTGGCAAAAAGTGATAGGACTCGCCAGTGAGTACAACTTGACCCACAAATCAATGGGTAGGATTTCACTCAATATGCTACTGGTAAAAAATTAACACAACATTTTCGTGGGTTATGTTGTCTCATACTAATCGACCTGGTTGACATATATATACTTCGTTTAATTCTTAATAGACTAGTAGATTAAGATGCATATGACCAATCCTCCCTTACGATTGAATTACTAATTATTGATCTGTAGTTCTTTAGTAGTGTAATTTTCTTTTATGTTTATTTCTTATCTATCATAGTTATAGTTGTCTTTCAACTTGAGATTAGAATAATTTCAGAAAAAAATAGTTTGTTATACTGGTTAAATAGGTCATATCACCATTGTAATAGATAAGTCTTTTTGGATTTACAATTTTACACATTTAGTTAAATAGGTCATATTTAGGTTAGACCGTTAGTCGTTAATTTTCTTCATGTTATAGGTTACACAACACAACATGATACGTCAACGCACATTGCCACACCTAAGCCATTGTGAACTATTTAGTAATTAATATTTACTACAGAATATTCATAAAGCATAACCTTCAATTTCCTTCAGGCAGCAATATCAGGATTCACAGGATATATTATGGATCTATTAATTTCTTCAGTCACAACACGATAAACGTTCAATCATAGCTTCATTTTGTCAGTTTTTCTTCAGCTAATTCACAGAAGATGCAGGAAATTTGAACGCCAATATTAAGATTAGCATAATAGAAGTAACACAGATTGAATAAGATGCATTTGAGAACTTTATTAGATCAGCAAACTATCTTTAAAGTATTTTCTACAGGGAAACTGTAAAAGAAGGAAGATAAGAAACTTACTATTATATCAAGGGATTAGAAATTTAGAAATGTGCCTGATTGAAATTCATAATTCGCTTGGAAAGATGCAGAACGTATTAATGTGTAGACAAGCAATGGACTGCAATTATTTATTGGATAAAATGTCATATGAAGCAAACAAATATAGTTTTAAAATGTTCATAACAGACTTAACAAGAAGATCTGTTTCAATCCTCAAGCAAATTGCAACAAGACTACATTTTTTTCATAGTTTAACAAAGAGGGTAAGAATCAAAACAGTGAACGTGAACATGATTAAAACAGAACTAGCTTATAAAAGCATCCTCCCAAGCATACCTGTGGTATATCAGAGGTAACTGTACCAGCTTTTGGATTAGGCATAAGTCCACGCGGCCCTAAAAGTATTTCCAAACTAGCAACCTGATTGAAGGAATATATACCATTTTTGAGATAAGATTTCTGATCATCCTAGAAAGGATATACAGAGAATATATATTAGGAAATGTGTTAAGATTAGAAATGTGGACCAAAAACGTAAACATTATGGAATCGGGGAAAATATAAAATGTGGTGTCAGTGGAACCATTTTGCATCCTCCCCAAGAAATTTATAAGAATGTATTTAGAAAAGTATATCAGAAGTAACACATTAACAAAACTTCTTCTATACGTTGAAATCCAGCTCTTTTTAAGTAGCGACTAGTTGAAGTGGGTTTTGAAACAGACCAGTTTTCTCAGTTTGTCCCGGTCCAACCAGAAACTGGTACTCGGAGGAGTAGCGGAATAGGAAGGAGGAGGAGAAGAAGAAAAAGAAGAGAAAGGAGCAGTGGCGAGCGTTACCCCTCTTCTTTTTCTTTTTTTCTTCTTCCGCTGCTCTATCCCGTTCTCCTGGTTTTCATCAGGTACAAACTGGTACATAGCGTGGATCAGTATGCCTATTCGAACCAGCTTTTCAAACCTTGAGTTGAACTACTCTTCATTGACATTGATATTGATAGCTGATATCTCTAAAACATTCACCACTAGAGGTTTATTCCGCATCTTTACAACCAAATTTGTTCGTCCACATTTACAAAATCTACATGGGAACATAGCAACAAACAAGAAGAAAGGCCTACATGTGAGATTCAGACCTTGGGCATGATATCTGGAGAAGCAATTAAATTATCAAAATTCATAAATCCACTTTTTATCCGCTCTATTAATTCTTCCCCACCAACTATATCAGCACCAGCATTTTTGGCTTCATCAAAATTTTCACCTGCAAAATTTGAACATGGCCAGTGTGAGTTCAAATAATATGACTAGTCTAGAAGACTGAAACTAATTTAATGCAACTAAAGATTTTCAATGACGTTACCCACTTGCATGACAGATATACGTGGCATTCAAAAAATAGCAAGACTACACATGTCACGTACAACCATTATGATTCCAATACCACTATCGCAGTATTTACAAGTTACAACCATAGAAGTTTTAGTTTACTTTCTATGTTCGAATTACTTGCTGAATGTATCTAAATCTTGATTACCAGACCTAACAGTACCATTCTCTTGAAGCGTAAACTAATCCTAAATTGTTATAGCTCTGGTAATGAATTTATCCTTAATGAGAAATCGTACTCAGGAGATGGAAGTGATTATAGAATGTGAAAGACATGGACATAAAACCTAGATATAAGATGAGATACCATAGCTTCTAAACCAGTTTAAGTGGCAAACTGCTGAGCGACAGGAAGACAGGAGAATGGGAAAAAAGAAGATAACCTTCAGCCTCTGTTGTATTTCTCCATAGATTAACCTGGTGTGGTACTTCTGTATCTACCTGAAAGCACTACACTCAAAGGATTAAACAACGCACCTCCTAACTGACAAGTGATTCAATTTTGTTGATCGCCCTTGGTTGTCATCCTTTACTCACTAATGCTTTCTCCATGGTTTCTATCTTGCCATTCATTTCCTCACCAGATTAAAGGCATACGAAGTTGTACGAAGATTTTTCTCCTCATTCATCGTTTCCCCATTATGAGAACCATCAAAAGAGGGCATGAGTATCAGAAAAGTTGGAAGGAAACATATGAATATTGTATTGCATTATGAGATCATTCATGGTGCTTTATCTAGAGGCTAAAGTACAATGATAATGATAACATCTAAAATAAAATTACATAATACGGTAGAGACAAAAGGTGATAGGTATTAATAATAAATTAGTAACATTTGTGGTGATGAATATTAAATTATAAGAATATTTAACAGCATTGCCAATAGAGTTTAATGTCATATTCAATATTAATTGTAGATAAGAGGAGTTCATTGCACAAGAAAAACTCTTGTTTGTCCATGCATGTAAAAGAGAGCATGAAAGTAGCTAAGAATCACCTGTGCATGCACAAAGAACATAGATAGTTTGCATTAGTCAGTACCCGAACTCGCGGCTACCCGACCCGATCCGACCCGTTTATGGCGGACTCAGGATACCCTATTAGCTAATCGGGTCGGGTTCGGGTTTACTCTCACGGGTTCGGGTACCCGATTAAGATACTCGATGCCGATTAATATATAATAAAAAATAAATAAATTTATTTATTTATTTATATAATAAAATAATTTTAATAAATATATTTATTATTATTATTATTATTTTATAGTTATATTTTATAAAAATAATTTAAAAATAAATATTTTAATTTAAACAGGTACCTGCGGGTACCCGTTTAAATACCCGACTCGGGTTTAGTCGGGTTCGGGTTTGGCCAAAACTTGCGGGTACCCGATCCATTGACATCTCTATTAATAGTCTGCATGTGGTAATAAAAGTTGTTTGTACTATTAAAGAAAAAAAAAGCCACACAAATAACTAAGAGATGTTTGTCTAGGCAAAGAGAAGTGCTTTGCCAGTTCTAGGGGTGGCAACGGGTCGGGTACCCGCGTTGCCACCTAAAACCTGAACCCAACTTGAATTCAAAACCCAATACCCAAACTCGACCTAAACCTGGTTAAATATCTTATTGTGCAACCCGAACCCGGGTCGGGTATTTAATCGGGTACCCGCGGGTATCCGATTAAATAAAATAAAAATTAAAATAATAATAAATATATTTATATAATAATTATTTTTTATTATTTTTTATATTTTTATTAATAATAAATATTTATATAATAGTTATTTTATTATTATTTATATTTTAATAAACTTATATAAATTTATTTATTTATTATTGAAATCGGGTACCCAAACCCAAACCCAAATAAAACCCAACTCATCAAATCCGAACCCGTCCTGTTTAGATAAACCCAACGGGTAATTTTGCCGGCCCTATTTGCCACAAACCAAATTATGTGTGAGAGAGGGACAAATAAATTGTTAAAAGTAGAGGTGTAAGCATTGGATTGGAGAAGAAGTTCGCGGTATATAAGCCCACTGTGCTTCCATTGCAACATTGCTTAGGATCCTGACAGGGGAAAATGAGCAAAGATGTTGGTCGAGAGGAAAAACAAAAACAAAGAGGTCAATTGTGTTTCAAAAGTTGTAAAGAAACTACGAGTAGACTACATCAAGGATCTAGAGATTGCTAGTCCTGGAGTGAGGACACTGAAAAACGGAGGCAAGGAACGAAGAGAAGGACGAATTCCTCAAGTTGGAAACTCTTTTTTTCATGGCATGTCTATCCTCAAGTTAGAATATGCATGTGCTTTTATATTATCAATAAGAATAGAGGACTATTTGTTTAGAATTTTCATAGATCTTAGCGATGCATCATTAGGTCATAAATTATGTTCACCCGATATGTTAAAAGTGGACCAATTTGAATTGTAATGTTAGTGCATTGAGAGCTGATCATAGCCTAACAGAGAATTCCTATAAATTTTGAGGTGATTCAAGAATGATTTTAAACTATTTTGGGTAGTGATTGAAGGTATGTGCCAGGGTAAAACGTGGGGGCTGACCTAGTGGCCAGAACTTTGGAATTTACTCTAATATTTGGGTGAATAACGATTGTATGTATATGATCAGATCAAGCCTTGTTAAAGACAGATGAGAACCTTGTGGTTCGACAGAGAAAATGAGTTGATTTGAAGGCTGATTGATTTTGTGGGCACACACAAAGGAGACGCCTTACTCTGTCTCTCTTAAGAAGCAACGCGGCCTTCCCCGTCTTGGGCTTGGTCGGCAGGGGAGCGGAAGCGACGGCGGACTCGGAGGTAGGTTCGCTATCGGCGTCAGTTCCCGCGTCGGCTACGGCCGTCGCTTCTGATCGGAAGGGGGAGGCGCCGAGATAACTGGGGAGAATCCATGGTTTGGTAAGGCGGTGGAGATTGCGGAGGGCCAAAGAAGGAGGGTAAGAGGCGGAGGAAGATGAGGAGAAGGAGCGGCGAGGAGGTAGGAAATGAGAAGCGGTTGATCTTCTGGAGATGAGGGCAGAGGGTGGGGCAAGGGCGGACGGATTAGCGACGGTTGCCATCGCCAAATGGGAGGGGGGAAAGGAAAGAAGGAGACGGGAGAGTGGCTGAGAGAAGTGTCGATAAAAAAAATAGTTAGGATGCGTAGAACAGAAAGAGGAAGTTTGTATCAATCTCTTTTCCTCATTGTTGGGGGAGATGAGTTTTAATAGAGATAAATTTGCTATTTTTTTCAAACGATTTTAATTGTTTTGCAATTATATTTTGATTTTTAAACCTTTGCAATTTAATCTATCAATTAGTTGTTGGGGGAGATGGTACATAGAGTTGGCCATGGGCCGTGCCCGGGCCGGCCCGGTTCCAGTCGGGCCGTGGCCCGGTTCAAATCGTGCCGTGCCGGGCACGGCACGGCCGGAAAATCGTTGGGCCCGGCACGGCCCGCGGCCCGATTAACCGTGCCGGCCCAGGCACGGTTCGGTTGAACCGTGAGCACGGATCCGGCACGCGGGCCAGATCCGGCACGCGGGCCAGATCCGGCCCGCGGGCTGCTTTCGGCACGCGGGCCGAATACGGCCCAACGGGCCAAATGAAGGGGTGCGGGCCGTGTTTGGCCCGGCCCGATTGCAAAGTTGGCCCGCGGGCCGACTTTGGCCCGCGAGCCGACTTTGGCCCGCGTGCCAAATTTAAAAAAAATAATTTAATAAGTAAATTATTACTTAATTAAAATATATAAAATATGAAAAAATAAAAAAAATTGAGAAATTGAGAATGTATATTGCACAAATTTTTGAACAAATGTTAAAATTTTATATATTTTAGACCGGACCCATTACAGGCTGCCTACGTACCTCACTCAAAGGAGGAATCAGGTCTACGTAGTTCTTTTTTTACAACTCTTTTTACAACTCTTTCTACAACTCTTTTACAACTTTTTTTATAATTATTTATTACAACGTTTATCCATTGTTGCTTCCGCTTGCACTTCCAAGACTTTGTTCATCATCATCCGATGAAGTTGAATGACCACCATTATCTTGAAGACGATCTTCAGCATCTAGCCAATCTTTAAGACAAATACACATTTCCACGCTTTCTTCGTTCATTCGACTTCGCTTCTCGTCCAGCACCCTGCCGCCTGCACTAAAACAAGACTCCGATGCTACAGTAGACACCGGAGGAGTTAGTAGATCACGTGCCATGGCAGAAACCACAGGATATGATTTTCCTTGTAATCTCCACCATGATAAAATATCAAAATTATCTATTTGTTCTTCTGTGAGTAAAGATGTATGATTATTTTCTAAAAAAAATGTTAATTCATTAAAATTACTAGATCGACTTGTTGATGTTCCTTTTCTATTTAAAATTGAGCGTATTCTTCCTGTAATATTTTTACTACTAGTAGATACATTAGTTTGAGAGGATGTTGGATTCATTGTATTTCTAAATTTTAAATTATAAACATTATACATTTTAAGGTAGAAACTTCATTTTTTTTCTCATCTACTCCTTCAAGTTCCATATTTTTATAATATTCATCTAATAAAATATGAACACCTTCTAATTTTAATCTAGGATCCATAATTGAAGCTAAACAATATAAAGGAGATATATTTTTCCAATATTTTTTAAATTTTGTTTCCATTTTTAAAATTACTTGAAAAACATTTTCATCATGTCTATATTGAGAAAACATTTCACTAATTAAAACTAAATGTTCTAAAATTAAACATGATGTAGGATAATAAACACCAGATAAATGAGTGCTAGCATTATAAAAAATTTCTAAAATATTATGTAATAATTTTGCTTTATCCCAATCATTTTCTTCGATATTTCCATCAGGCATTCTTTCATTATAAAATAATGTAAGAGGATCCTTAAATGGAAAACATGTTGTTAGCATATCATAAGTAGAATTCCATCGTGTTTTAATATCAAGTTTAAATTTTTTATATGACAAACCATAAGATTTACATATTTGTCTAAAATCTTGATTTCGAGAAGTAGAAGAAGTAACAAATCTAACAGCATTTCTTAATTTAGTTACATGTTCATCTACTTCTCTTATTCCATCTTGAACACATAAGTTTAGAATATGGCATGCACATCGTATATGAAAAAAAACACCATTAAATATTGGATTTAACAATCTTTTTAATTTATCAATTGCACTATCATTATTACTTGCATTATCAAAACTAATTGAAAAAATTTTATTAATTATATTATATGAATGTAAAATGCTATGAAATTGTCTAACTATAGCATTTGCAGTATGAGGATATTCAAAAATTTTAAATGCAATAATTCTTTTTTGTATAAAAAATTCACTATCTATCCAATGTGCCGTAATACACATGTATGACTGATCAGAATGATTACTGGTCCAAATATCAGATGTTAAAGAAATACAAGAAGTTAATGTAATTAAAGCTTGTAAAAGATTAGTTTTATATTCAGAAAAAAATTTTATAGCATCCCTACGCATGGTTTGTCTACTTACTTTTTTATATTTAGGTTGTAGTGATTTATGTATAAATTTTTCAAATTTATAATTTTCTGCTAAAGAAAATGGTTGTTCATCCCAAACAATAAATTTAGCTAATTCTTTTCTAAGAACTTCAGTAGAATAATTAAAAATTTCAAAAGAACTAGAGGAAAGATTTAGAGTAGCCTGTGCACGATCGATTTGAGTTTGATGGCTTCTGATGTGGCGAGTCAAATGACCAGTTCCACCCGATGATTTGCAAGTCAAGACTTTTTTGCACTTTTTGCAGCTGGCTCTTTCTTCGCCGTTAATCATCACCACATCGAAGCTCTTCCAAACGTCGCTCGTGCGTTTTCTTGAGCCTGACACAGTAGACTCGTGAGGGTTTGCACTGCATCCCTCCTCTCCCTGCATAGTGTTAGTAGGCTCAAATTCAACATGATCTTGCTGTTGTTGATTTGGGTCGTAAGGCGGAGGGTTGGCATCTTGATCTTGATCGGGTGGCATAACGGGGTTAGTACTTGTCCCCATTAGCTCTTGCTCGAATGCCTCAATCTCCCATGGCAAAAGATCCCATGTATTGTTCAATCCCGCCATTAATTCTACATATAATATTAAAAGTTAGCCAAAAAAATTTAAAAAATAAGATTAAATACTTACTAATAATAAATTATACATTAAAAAATTACCTTATCACGTGTTTGAAGATCGCTTAGTAAGTAAGAACTAAGAAGTTGAGGTTTCACTTTCAGCCTTCAACAACCTTAATTTAATCATAATTATGAAAAAAAATTATATTAGAATAATTTAAATTTAAGTACAATTACATTATAAAAGACTAAAAGTAAATTAATTTACTACTTACTTGATCTTCTCCACGTGACTAGACCGAGGGACTGATGGAGCTTTGAAATCTTGATGGCTAATTGAAACTCAAGACTTAGAAAAGAGATTAAGAAAGTATTAAGAGAGAATGAGAAAGTAATCCAAAGTTAATTGGAAACTTGTGTGAAGAAATGAGAGGGTTGGGGGGTCAATTTATAGGGATGAATTGGGTGTAAATTTACATATTTATCCCCTATTTTTAATTATTAAAAGGGGCTAAAATGGTAATTTTATAACATAAAGACAATTATATCCCTAACTTTTAAATTTTTTCAAACCGTTATAGGGCTATTTTGGTAAAAACGCATGCCCAATTCAAATTTTCGAACGTTGCCGCCCATTCCAGCCGTGCCATGCCCGTGCCGGCCCGCGTGCCGTGCCGAGCACGGCCCGCGTGCCGTGCCGAGCACGGGTCCGTGCCGTGCCTGGCCCGGCCCGACCACGGGCCGTGCCCGGCCCGGCACGACCACGGGCCGTGCCCGGCCCAGCACGACCCGAGCCGGGTCGCGGGCCGCCCGCGGCCCGTTGACTTGGTCAACGGGCCGTGCCCGGGCCGGCCCATGTCGTGCCGGGCCGGGCCGGCCCGCCGTTGGCCACCTCTAATGGTACATATCTTTCTTATATATTTAACAGTCTTTTGCTTTGTTTTGAGCTGATGAGATGGTGATGTAACATGTGGGATTGCTGAGGGGCAACTTTTCATCGTAAGATACATGCTCTTCTTCTCAAAAATAGGGAGAGAAAGTTATAAGACCATAGATGAAATATCAAATTTAAAAGCACATAATAAAATCGTTGGAAAAAGGGGTTTATTTATTTATTTAAAACTTGAAAAATGTAGTATATCAACGATGGAATTTGTGTTTGAGCCACTCAAGAATTAGAATTTGCATTTGAGTGTTGAATGAGGAACGCTTTGTTGCAATAATATGCTTTTCATGTTCAACTACTTTGGAGGCCTCATTTGCAGGGTTTGTTCAGGGTTAGGGTTAGTTTTAATGCCTTATATCATCCTTGTGCACTATAATTTGAAATATTATTTTAATTTCTGGACCAACTTAAAAGAACTTGGTGACCCGCCTAAACTCATATGGGCGCCAAATGCTTCTTCAGGTGTGGCTTGGAGTATCATCCAATGGCTTATTTTATATATATATATATATATATATATATATATATATATATATATATATATATATATATACAAGACTTTGCATGGATGAAAACAATCTCCATTTTCATTTTCAAGATCTTAATTGAAATTTTGGCAATTTAACTAACCCACTTTCAGAAAAAGCATTGTTTCGGAGACAGAAGATTGAATTGTCTCACTCGACATTCACCAAAGCAAATACATTCTCCCACATTTTTGTGAATATTTCTTGGGCAATTACAGGCTCACCTATGTATTACAGAATCTAGCTGATAATTTGAAAGAGGTCTGGGGAGTTGGGATACGCGAGCTGATTATATGGGTTTTCAAAACTTTTCCAAAAAAAATTGGGTTTTGAAGAAAAAACATTAGTGAAAACAATGAAACCAAAATCTGGAAGGTTGCCTCGTTCATTTGTTTGCCTCAATAAGTTCTCTATATTCTTTCTTCATTTTCACACCGGATATTGTCCTGCAGGTGCAGCCATAGAATTAGAAATAGGGTATGAACAAGATAGCATAAGCAAAGTTTTGGAAGAAAAATATCCAATTGTGCTTAAGCCTAATTGTAATATATCAAGGCAGATACTTCTATTTATTTATTTTTCAAACTAGATATAATACGAGTGATCGTACAAATAGTTCAGTGGTGGAATAAGCAATTAGCAAGACATAATTGAGTTTTGATTTACAGTTCTAGAGCAACAAGATCATGCGTTTATTTTTCTCCTTAATACGAAGGACATTTCACCTCACATATACTAATCAAATGCGGAGTTACATGCCTAAATTTTAGCAGGTTAAATATGCATCGTTAGAGAGAACTATATATTAGGGTATTAACATGAGAAATTGGTAAAGCAAGAGCCTTCCCAGTAATTGATCATTTAGACCAGAATTCTTCAGCTGAATGAATAGCCATGTGCACACAGGCTGAAGTATAGTAAAAACCTACTAATAGAGACCATTTTCAAACATTCAAGCAACCAAAAGTGGAGTGAGAAAAGCACAATGTCAACATACTGAAGATGCAGTTACCTACATCGGTTATTAAAAAAATTATTAATATATTAAAAATGCTACAAGAAAATGAACTAGCCAACCAACGCGAGAACACACGTGCAGCTACCGATATCTTCATACAATTTACCATATCCATGTTCGACTAAAGAACAAATCCAACAAAAAGGCAGCCTCTAGATTGTAACAAAAGAAACTACACAGCTGTGCTTTTCTTGAGACAATTATAGAGTAATTACCCAGAATAGATTACAATGAGGCCACTGTATGAATGCAAAACAACAAATACTAGCAAGCACATATGTTAAAATTATTTCATATACGAATTCATATTCTATGTGAAATAACCAGTTTTGCACAAAAGTGGACGATCAAAACCATGAAAATAGATCTTTCTAGGCACCTTCATATAAGACAAATCAAACTGCAAATTTATCCAGGAAATAGCAGGTGTGCACAAGAATAATTACTGCAACTGATCAGAAACAAACTTACCTTAGCATTTCCTTGTTTTTGAAGAATTGAACACAAGGTGTTCCCATAATTCCTGCAGCTTCTGCAATTTCAGGGTCTTCTTCAATGTCAATTTCAACAAAGTGCACATTTTGATCAAATTCATCTAACACCTGCCATTGAAGAAAAGGAAGTTGCATGCTTTATTTGTGCTAATAAAGCAAGTAGTCCAATATTTTACTGAGACTCCTAAACATTATCCAAAAAAACCACAAATGTTCAGGCTGACATGAGAATGTTCTGCTCATTCTGGTGTATTTGTTGGGTTTAAGGTTTAAGTAGCAATCTTAAAGATGCTCGGATCAAGCAACAGTGCTAAAAGATTATGCAGATAAAGATCTCTCTTTTCTACTTCTGCACATAATGAACAAGTGTTAATATACAAATTAATGATCTCACCGTACATGTTTAGCTTAAACCGGTTGTTTTTTCATCACTTCAACGGTTATCTTGCTCAAACATTTTATCCTTCACACAGCATCCTTATTATTCTTTTAAAATTCAGCTACTCTATACATGAATGTGTTCCTCTGTCCTGGAGTATCAAATTTTAAGTGATGTACCTTTTAATATTTTTCTCGTTTTATGATTTAATCATTCTTATTTTTCAATAATTTCCAACCAGCTCTACTCAGTACTTTGGCCTTGTTCCCAGCTACTTCATACAAAGGTGATCTTCGATAAAGTTAAGCACAACAGCACCTAATAGTAAGATAAATAGTTAAATACCATGATTTATTTGAATATTTGAGACTGTAAATCTTCTTATCAAATTAAACAGTTATACAATACAACTTGCAAGAAACGTCAGAATTTTCACAAATTGCCATATGTTATTCAAGAAATATCGGCTATGAGCTTTTTTGACATTCCTAAACTTTATCAGTAATCCCCAATAACCAAGCATGAAAAAAGAATTAGTGGAGTATATAGATTTTGCAGTAGATCTTGAGTAACAAGCATCAAGTTAAACTTTAGCAATTAGCACTGTATTGTTTTCTTTGTAGCAGCAAAATTTTCCTCCTTCAGTGAAAAGATTGATCAGGCTCTGCATTCAATGCACAACTAGAGCAACACTCGAAGAAATTGAGTTCTGACAATTATGAGTAGGCGCATAAACTTCGCAATTTAACGGAGAGTATGAAAAAAAATGATGACTAGGATGAACGAGCATGTAACATTTGGATAACTTTTCATTATACCTTGCTTAGAATAGGCTTCAGTGTCCTACATGGGCCGCACGTTGGTGCAGTATATAGAACGCATAACAACCTTGGACTTTCATGGTACAATTTCCGAAGTGCATACTACAACAAGAAAATAGTTACGAGTTAAAGAAAACAACAGAAAAGGTCTTACGCTGCCTCATACTATCAAATAAAATGAATTTCTGTTACCTGTCCTTTGTGCTTTGTCACTGTTATATCAAAACCCATTTGAGCATCCATGTCAGTGAATTCTTTCTTGACCTCTTCAGTTACAGGCTAAAAAATAGATTCATAAATGTTAAAGCATAGATGAGTGAAAACATTTGTGCTATTTTCAATGAGAAAATGTAAGTGCATTCAAGTTACTAATACTCAATGTTTTTCAGGATTGAAGAAAAAAAAGAATATGTTAATTATGCCAAACAATATAAGTGTCTTAACATACATAATCATATTCTGAATCAGAACACTGCAAAATGAATCTTGTGAAATTTCTTGATGATGTTTATATACCTCAAAAATATCTAGTAATTACATAGAAACAAAAGCAGTAATAGCTGACTCATTGTACTTTATTATATTACCTGATGGAACCGTACAAGAAGACTATTGTACACTACAACGGATAAAGCAGCCACATAGTACTCGATGAAGTTATATACAGCAAATGGATAGGAATATAGGTAGTAACAAAACCATCAATAGGCGTACTTATTACCTGACAGAACTCACCAAAAAAGTTCTAGGGTACTAAATATTTTTCAACAGATAAAGCAGCAAATCAGTAACACAGTACTAGTTAAAGTTACCTCAAAATTATCTAGGAATTACAGAGTAACAAAACTCAGCAACAGCTGATTCATCATGCTTCATTACATTACCTGATGGAACTCGACAAGAAGATTGTTGGCTACTAGGTATCTTTCAACAGATAAAGCGGCAACACATCCAGAACCTGCAGCAGTTACGGCTTGCCTCCACTCATGATCCTACATATCCAAAAAAAATTGAGTGAGCTTGCCTCCACTCATGATCCTACATATCCAAAAAAAAATGAGTGAAAAAAAAATATTTTTATTGTTCCAACTAAACATGTTTGTGTTCTCAAGGCATCATATTTTGTTTTATTCTATTATTGACATGGCTCTGCTTGGAAGGAATGATTTGATCGTGTTCTCCAAGCTCTTTTCAGTTAAAGGGTTAGGATAGAACAACTCTTTTTTTACAAGGCAAGTAGTAGCCAGGTTTTGTAAACCAATCTGGACCTACATACCAGTCGGTACCAACTAGTACCAGCACATGGTACAACCGATCCACACTGACTTGCTTTGTGTACCGGTCCACGCTTAAATTGGAAATACTGGTCATTCCTTGAGTGGTAGTGGTGAAGACAAATTTGATCCCAAGACTAGCAAGAACTGAAATGTTTACCAACTTAGCTAATTAACACCTTCAAAGATAGAGTAACTCATCTCAAGGATTAGTTAATTAACCCTCATGTTTGTTGAAACTGATACGAACTATCGTGCTAAGCACGCCCAGTGGACAAAAACAATTATTCTAGACAAGACTCAACCCTAACCCTAGGCCCTTATTTATAGACTCTTCCTACTTAGCGGACTGGGTATGACAAGCCAACCCGGATCCACTTATTAATAACCTACTAACACTAATGGGCCCGTAACAATTGCCCTCCTCTCAAACTAGCCTTGTTCTCATGGCTGAAAACTTCCTCTTGTGTCCCATGGCACGTGATCCTCTCCCTCCATCACACTGGAAGCATAATCCTTTCTCTCTCTTATTGATGTACCCCTGGTGGGACATAGCTCAACTCCTTCTGAACCGGTCATAGGTGCTTTACGATGTGCATTGACCTCCCACCTCCTTGGAACCATTTTGAGATGGCACACTTCCTTTTCCGCAGTGTCATGCTAGAATTTACACTAATGCTCCTCCTCGGTTGTTGAACATTGTAGGCCGAAACCACTTGGGATGGTGAATCTGGCATAATTGGATTAGGAGGAATGCTTCCTCCCCAAGAGTAGTTCTCACTGTCTGTCTGACTTTTGCTTACCACTCCTTCTGTCCCTGTCCGGCCTTATGGTGTGGTCCCCCAATCAGCTCCCTCTCGATGACTCAAGCAAGAGTCATGGCATGCATAACATCAGTGGGTAAGAAGGCATGCACCTTCTCTCTGATAGTGTTGTTTAAGCTCTTTAAGAAGAAACCCACGTATTGCTCCTCAAACAGGTCAGGTAGCTGTGAAACAATCTCTTCAAAAACTCCAATGTGCTTGGTCACAGTCAGGAGACCCTATTCTAAGGCAGCCAGATGCTCATAGGCTGAAGTGGCTGGGAACTCACTATAGCGTTGTAGCATTTCTTCTTTCAGCCCAGCCCCCCCCCCCCACATGTCAGATTAGGAGTCCTTCGCCTCAACCACCGGAACCAGTGTCCTGCTGAACCCTCCATGCTCACAAAAGCCATCGGGACCTTGTATTCATCTGTCGTCCCCTGGATATCAAAGTACTGCTCAGCCCGTGCAATCCATCCTACGGGATTAGTCCCATCAAATCTTGGCAGCTCTATACGCTTATGGATCCACCGCATATTCTCCCCCGAAGTCATCCCCTATTTCGTTCTCCTCCCCAGTGCACTCCACCTCTTAGTCTATCTTCATCAATAATTTCTATTCTGTTTGGCCTCATGTTTGCCTCTGGTGGAGGCCAATGCTCCTGTGAAGGGGGTGGGCGGTATGGCTCCTTGCCTGGGCGATGATGAGGGCCCAGGCCCGTTGACCCCTCCCTTTGCTCGTCTCGCCTGCCTATTATTGTTGCAGCCAAGTTCCTCATCTCGTTCGTCAACTCATCAATAACCCCCCAGTGACGATCCATCTCAACTTGTCGCTTAGTAATTGCAGCTACTTCCTCTCGATATAGACTCCGCTCTTCTTTTGCTGCCAGCACCTCAATCTTTCTTCTCTCTCCTGCAGATTGAAGTTCCTCTCATATAAGCGCCAGAGAACTTTGCACTTCTACTACTAATTTCTCCAAAGCCTCTAACCGAGCCTCACTTCTCGTTGTCATCCTCTCTTTTTTTTATGCTACAGTACTCGCACAGTAACCCTGAAATTTTTTTTTACAGCTACAGTAACCTACCCGCGCTCATGCACGCCGCGCCTGCTTCGCCGCTCACCCGCCTATGCCCGCGTCCACACGGTTTGCTTCCGTCCACGCCCTCTACGCCGGCCACCCTTGCTCGCCGTCGGCTAGGGTTTCGGTGGTGAAGGGGAGGGCGCTGAAACCAGTGCACCCACGCGTCCCTGATGCCGTGTGGACGAAGAAGGGATGTCGTTTGCAGAACTCATCGCTGGGAAAAGGGATGCTGCTACCGCTGCTCTAAACCCGCCGACACACACGCCGCAGAGGATGGCGCCTCTGCCGAATATGGTAAGCCCGCTGAAATCTTCGCCTCCTCGAGTCGACGACGAAGAAGACGCCTCCCTGTTGTCGCGTTAGCGGTTGATTGCGTCGTCTGGATTGGTCCGCTGGCGTCACGAAATTGTCGCCTGAGAAATTCCTCCGCCGAAAGCACCCTAGCGGAAGCCGCTACTCTTAGCGCTGGGGACAATGTCGCCTCCTCCTGAAGCGACTTGGAACGTTCCTTCGATAGCGACAACTCAGATGATTGAAGAAGGATGTTTATGCTGTGGGTTGGAGAAGGATGCTGCTCACGTTGATGAAGATGATTGAAACAATCTCCTAGGGTTTCGGTTGAGTTCCCCTAGAGTTTTTTTTTTCGGCTTGATCAACGACAATAGATCCACCGACTAGATCTACCACCGATAACGAAATCTCTTCCGTCTTTATCCGTCGCCGGACCACCGGTTCCCCGGCGATCGATCCGGCAAGTCGGACCAATTGATACGAACTATCGTGCTAAGCGCGCCCAGTGGATAAAAACAATTATTCTATACAAGACCCAACCCTAACCCTAGGCCCTTATTTATAGACTCTTCCTACCTAGCGGACCAGGTATGACAAACCAACTCGGATCCACTTATTAATAACCTACTAACACTAATGGGCCCGTGACAGAAACCAACTCAGATATCCCATCTTTAAGTAATCAAATAAAGGAACAACGTCAATATCCAGTTAGCTAAGTTAATTATTTAACACAGTTAATACACACTATAGCAAATAGAGATGATGTCTATAAGACTTCCATGCATACATGTGGAAATGCTACTTCGCTTGCTTTAGTTTTTTCCATTTGCTTATTTTCTCGGCTCTCTATTTGATATACTTGGAAATTTGTGAAGTATGTTCTCACGTTGTTTCAACTTTTCGCGCATAATAGAACTTGAAAGTTGAAACTTTCACAAAAAAAAAAAGAAAAAAACTAACTATAAGTAGTTGCCTAGATTGATACACCTTTTCCCTTGTGTTTTTATGCAACAAAGAATTGGAGAACAGAATTTACAACAACCAGAATTTTATAAATGTTTGTTTATACATGATTTTTGCCTGTTTACTAACCAATACAGACAAGCAAATCCCTCTCCCCGGTCCTTCCATAATACAAAGCCCATTCACTTGGATTAGATGGATCAGATCCAAAATGCCAATCCAATTTTCTGGATCCCTGAAAGATCACCATACTAACTTTCCATTTAATTTCTAACACATCAATGATAGTTCAAGCTTATCTAGCTTTAAGATCATTTAAAATGTATAGTACATCTTATTTTTCTTTACCCTGCAAGGTTTAAGTAAACAGAAAATGTAAAACATCTTCCAGTATGTTGGTAATAAGGATATCCCAAAACTGTGGTAAACAGAAAATGCACATTATACATGTGCATAAAGTTTTCAACAATTCTTCGATAAAATAGCTATTGGAATTTAAATAGGGAGAGCAGTCAACTATACGAGGTTAATAAAAGAAACTTTGAAGCATTACCTGTACATCACCAGCAGCAAAGACACCTCGAGCTGAAGTTTTTGCTGTGCCTTCTTCAACTGAGATGTATCCTGAACTGTCGAGGTCAATTTGGCCTTCCAACAATTGGCTGTTTGGTGTGTGCCCTATACCATAGAATAGCCCTTTTATCTCGAGTACCGATTGTTCACCTGTGTCGACTCTTTTGAGTAGGACTCCCGACATCTGGCCTTTGCTATTGCTGACAACATCTATAACTTCAGTATTGTAGTGCACCGTGGTGTTTGGATTGTTGAGTACTCTGTTAAACATGCGCCATAAGCAACCTGTTAAAAGAACATTCAGGGAGTTGAATATTTACCATCATTAAGACACAACTAACTTGCTTGCATCAACACATATCCATCTCGAGGTTTAACTGAATTCATTCAGATACAGCATACATCAGTCGCTCAGAGATCTAAGCCGAAAGGACATGGTAAACAGGTTATAATATCTAAGGATTTTGCTGAATTTTAGTTAATTTCACGTCAATATGAACACAATAAAACTAGCAATTAATAGATAATCTGATTAACGAGTAAACAAGGAACAAAATATTAGTAAAATTGATGAATTGCTGGATTTTATTGGAACGTGATTAATAGACCAGAAGTCTTATTGATAGTTGCTGTTCATTGATCTGATTATTGGATCAAAATGATCTTAAAATATTAAAAAGATAATCATGCATGTAATCAACATTGTCTATAGAAACAAAGAAACTACTAATTAGAACTGTGAGATTTAAAATTACTAGACATATCTAACTGCTGCACAGGTCTGGCTGACAGATCGCCAACAGGCGATACCACTGTCACCCATATCAGGTAAACATGCAGGCAAATGTAGGCAAGGAGCAACGACTGAAAGAAGATTCACGTTGGTAAGAAAAGAGAGGACTTCTTCTCCCATCAAATCACCTGGTTTTAATTCAGATGGTAAGTTTCTTTATGTTAAGTTATTTATGGATAATATTTCTCAGCTAAAGCTTTCTTTTACTCTATGATGTTGCAATGAATTTTTATCGCCTAATAGCAGTAACATGACAAGTTGAGATCAACTTAGCAGTCTTCCTCCCAGGTTCATCAACTATTTGCAGTATCTATGCACTACATGGGTTAACTATTTTATTCTCCCTTTCATCAACTATTGGTAGTATCTATGCACTACATGGATTAACAAGACAAGTTGGGATAAACTTAGCAGTCTTCCTCCCAGGTTCATCAACTATTTGTAGTATCTAGCACTACATGGATTTACTATTTTATTCTCCCTTTCATTTAGTTATTAGCATTACTAAAGTACAACAACACAAGATGCAACTGCACTTCCTTCAAGCCACAACATATGTCTTTCTATTAAACAAATGGTAGTGAGTATTAAACTTGAACATTCTCTTTCTTCAAATCAAAAAAAGAGACCCTTAACATACGTTAAACTGGTTAAATGATTGCATGCTCTACATTAAGACGTTATTATGAACATAGTCTAGTTCGAATTCTACAGTAAACAAAAAAAGGGTATCAAGACAGATTCCAATTGAGCATTTAAGCTCATCAGCAAGTACTGCAAAATGGAACTTCCAAAAGTTGACACCACCTTAATCATCCAGAAAAATTTTGAAGGTACAATAGATTGGATTAAATCTCATTTAAATTCTAAGTAGACTTATTTGTTAGTTTGCTCAATGCGAATGCATGATGTGCATAGTCATGACAAGGTCTTGTTATTGGGAGACAGGAGTTTCGGTATTAATTCTGTAGATTAAAACAACAAAAATCCAAAAAGCACAATTTAAGAACAAAGTTTAATTAAGTCATACCAACCTGTCTTGCATTGCTTTAGATGCACGCAGTTGGCTTCTCCGAACAAGCAAATGCACATGACGTGCATATTTGGTCAAGTATATTGCTTCCTCTGTAGCTGTGTCACCACCTCCAACTACAGCCAAAACTTGACCCTTGAACAGTGGAGATGCGCCATCACATATTGCGCATGCACTGATCCCTCTACTCCAGAATTCATCTTCACGAGGCAACCTAAGTCTCTTTGCTGTTGCTCCTGTTGCTACAATAATGCTATGGCATTTTACCTGTATATGTTAACAGAAACAAAATACAATCATATCCTACATTGTATATCAAAGTAATTATTACTTTGGCCGTTTTATAATAAGATGATAGTATATTAGCATTGTGAGGGAACCAGGGAAAAAATTAACATCAGAACACTATCAATTTTAGAGACATGAATGCAACATTCATTTCAATCCTTCAAACAAAAAGATGCTGAAAAGGCCAACTCTTACCATCAATCTAACAGTGAAGTTACAGTGCAGGAAACAACGTACAAGTCTAGGCTAACCTAACTGTGCGATATAGGAGCTTCACAAGTTCTCTGTGGTTGAATGCATATGTTGAAAACAATCATTCTTCCCATAATATACAAGGATAAAACATAATTGTCAACATCCAATAAATGAACAAAGCAAGGATATAGAGTTTCATATATCTAATACAGAAAAGATAATTGTTTGCATGTGGCCACCATAGTTTTTCAATCTCAACAATTAAACAATTACTTCCCAATAATAGTTATTGTCAAAAGAACAAAGTCATTGTCACCTCACGCTCGCTACTGCGGATCGTGAAAGGATTAGTTTTGACGTCAACAAATTCAACATCTTCTTGAAAAAGTTCAGCACCCCAACGTTCAGCTTGCCGGCGCATCCTGCAGCGACAAGAGAATTAACTATATAATCAAGTAAAAACTATTAAGGATATAGTATCACTTGCATACCTATCCATCAGATCAGGACCGGTAATTCCATCTGGAAACCCAGGAAAGTTTTCAACTTCTGTAGTAGTCATTAGCTGACCTCCTGGAACGCCGCCAACTAGAAAGCCTTCAAAAACAACTGGTTTTAAATTTGCACGACCAGCATAGATAGCTGCTGTATATCCAGCTGGACCAGAACCAATTATCACCACGTTCTCAGTTCCCCTAGAAGGATCTGTAGTAGGAGTCAAATTTAGCATTGCCCAATAGTACCTATTAGGGAACAGGAGATAACTACCGTAACCCTCACTACAATGACAAATCAAGATGATCAACAGACATCCCTCCGCGATCACCACATAACCGGTAGATAGTTGTGTATAACCGCACTAGACAAGACTTCACAATATTCTAAAAGAGCGGGAAAGAGATCCGCTGAATACCTCCAGGGGAAGAAGCCGCCGGGACTTCTTCGGTAGCGGAAGAGGTCGCCAGGGAAGCGGAGATGCGAGTGCTGGCGCTGCGGCTGGGGAGTGCCAGCGAGCCGGTGCAGCGGGGCGCAGCGATCCGGAGGAAGAATGGCCGGCGGGTAGGGAGCGAGGAGGTCGACGGCGCCGCCACCGAGACGACGGCCGCCAGACCCATGTGGACGACGGCCATTCGTGTCGGCGGGTTGGGAGCGAAGAGAGAGAGAGAGGAGAAAACTCTGAAAAAAAAAAAGCGATAAATCCGGAAGGGGTTTGGGTTAGGGTTCGATTGGTGGACGCACAGCCTCGGGATCATCTGTTATCGCATCGCCCAATGGGCCAATACAGTTCCACTGCCGTGTTTGTCTTTTTCTCATATGTTTATTATTATTATTATTATTATTATATATAATTTTGAAATTCCTAATTTCAAAGTCTAAGATCTAATATCCAACCAAATAAATGTTCAATATTTTGATTTTTCATGCATATTAAACGTGAAATATAAGGATGTTAAATTTGAAAACTATTTTACAATTATTCAACCAATCAAATAACTCATCATCACTAAATCTTATATACCATATAAATTTTTTTCTCTCACTTTTAATACAGAACTAAACAAGCGTATTACAATTTATTCATTATTTTGATATCTTAATTGGTTGTACATTATAAGCCAATCCATTTAACATAATTTTGTTATATTTTATTTATTTATTATATTAATATTAATATATTGCAAGTATTTCATAACTCACTTGATGAAGTTTATATGTAAATTAAGTTTATAGAGTTAGCTCACATTGGATCATGATCACGAGACATGCTTAACTTTTTCTTCATGTCTATTGCTTAGTATTACATCCTTAATGTCAGGGCCCGGTCTACCCGGTCCGGCCCGAATCCATGGACCCAGCCCAGCCCACACGCCAACACACGATACGTGATGGTTGACCGAGGAACGAGTGGAGCGGCGTTCACGGCCGCGTCGTCTTCGTCCGCCTCGGGCGCGAGCTCGCCGAAGGACGCGCCGAAGGAAGCGGGCGCGTGGCGCTCGTCGACTCCAGCGGGAGGATTAGCGGAAGGATTCGGGCGTGACAAGGCGTGCGGCGCGGCGAAATCCTCGGACGAACGACACAGTCGCGAGGAGAACGGCGGCTCGCGGCGTTAAAAGGGAGCTTCCGCCATTGGAGAGGATCTAGACACCACTGCGACCACTACCAGCGAGTGACTGAGGTAGCGAGTTCAAGGCGAACCGAAGCTTGAGGAAGCTTCCAGGGAGAGTTTGTAACCGGCGAAGGGTTGCCGGCGAGGGAGGGACGGGGGCGTCGGCGACGGGGGTCGCCGACGACAGAGAGACTTTTGTAAGTTTATTTGAGTGAAATAAAGCTTTCTTCTGACATCACCTTCCTCCCCTGTTTTCGAGCTCCTCCCACGCGGCGACGACTTTCCGGCGGCAGGCGGCTGCCGGGCGGCGACGCAGAGGGATTGAAGGGAAGGCGGCGGTTTTCCCTGCCCTCACGAACATCTTCTCCGGCGTTGAGGAACGACACTGGGCGGTGGACGAACGCCAGCGAGCTTTCGGCGTCGTGCGGAAGAGAAAGACGCCTTTCGATTTTGACTGGGTCAAAATCGGAGGCCGCGGAGCGAAGCGATTTCAGAGCGGCGAAATTAGCGCGCTGACGTCAGGCGGACGTCAGTGAAACGGATTTAATCGATCGGCGGCTGACGCGAGCGAACGTCAGCAATCCAAATTCGATCGGCGATTTGGAGATTTCGGCGTTCGACGTAGGGCTGATGTCAGCGAAGGCAAATTCGGCGAGCGACATAATTTGGTGGTCAACGTTGATTTTGACCAGGGGAGGTAATTTCGATTTAGGGTTTGATTTCGGATTTCCTAAATTAGGGTTAGGATTTTCTCCGTGCGAATTGTATTTTGGGGATAAAAATTATTCGGGGAGATTAGGGTTTCTAATTTATGGCCGGAAACCCTAAGGAGAGTTGCGTTCTGGTATTCCGCCAGACGGCTCTAGGAAGCGGATAAGCGCTCATTCTAGACCGATCCGACCGGGGCGTGACACTTAATTAGGAGGATAGGATGATGTTTATTTTAATACATATCGAGGGGACAATATACATATGGGGTACTCATAAATAAATACAAGTTTATTGAACTAACCGTCAGAATTTTTTTTTCTAAATGAATATTGTCAATGATATATATCCAAACAAATACTTATTAATTTAATAAATATTCAAGTAAATACTTATTAATTTGATAAATATTCAAGCAAATACTTATTAATTAAATATATCAGAGAAGTTAATTAATAAAGCTGATTAAAAAAATTTTAAAATTCATATATTCAAAGATAACTTAAAAATTTTGCATGCCAAAATAAAACTTAAAATACAGTTTATATGCTATTTAGATATATAACCATAGGATTCTACAACAGGTAAAATGGAGTGCATGTTTCAGAACGTCAAAGGACATAAATATAACACATTTTCAAGCAAGATACGATAAAATATACAATATCAAGCAGATGTGTACACTCATTGAAGCAAAACACATTTTGTCACAAATTAAATATAAGTGGCTCATCCATAATTACGAAAACCATCAACTACAAAACTGGCCTTGAAGATTAATAAACTAATCTGCAGCTACAGAACTTGACGCTCATATTCTTTGTCCCACTAAAAATTAGTTGCAATTTCAGCTTTTATCCTGTCTTTGAAGAACTGGGGGGCTTTGCTTCAGGCTTCAAAATATTAAGCTCACCACCCTCCTTGCTAGCAACAGACGCAGCCTTAATCTCATTGCAATGGTTTACAAACTTGGTCAGTTCCTGAATGTAAAAGCAATTCAGTAACAACTTAGAAAGATGATGAAGACATCATGAAAGCTAATATCTACAAGTTGCATCTTCGAAGGCTAGATAAATTTTAAAATCTGAGTACAGTTTAAAATTTTCAGTTTGATCCTGGATTTATTTCTAGGATGAATAACAATTACTTGGACTTTGCCATCTTCTAGCTGTTCTAGGATGGGGATAGCAAGAGCACAAGAGTATAAATAGAACACATACACATCATTCTCTTCTACCTTCTCTCTTACCATGAAACTATGTCCGAGATTGTCAGCAAATGCTTAATATTAACAGGAAGAAAAAGGGAGTTAGAAGTACTTTCAATAGCACTTTAATATATATTCGCACTCTTGAGGCTTACTCAAGTTGAGACATGGTAATAGCAATGAAATTGCCGTCTATTCCATGCCAAAAAAATTGCTGTCAATTTCTTGAAATTGTATAACATTTTTGGCCGGTGAGCTTAGTTTGTAAGTCATAATTCTCAACCAACCTTTTATTATCAGTTTAGTGAACAACAACAAATCTCAAATGGGGGCAGAAGAAAGAGTCCCAAAAGCTTAATTAGTCAGCGGATTCTTTGTGTTCCTTAAACTGAGACCTACTATGGATCACTAGAGAATAAAAGGTATTGCCACTGCAAGATTTTAACCAATGATTTTTTTGTTTATTTCAATCTTCAACTTCCAACTAAGAGCATTTTTATTACACCCCCAAAACAGATTTTTCGACTAAATCTTCAATTACAAAATGCAACCAATCAAACTTAGAATCAAGACTATAATTCAGATATCTTAATTATCAGAATTTGTGTATATATAAACCCTCACGTTAAAAGTTCAGACTTCAGAGTGCATGATTTTATATCTAAGTAGATGGTCACAGTTTTAAGACTAGAAATTCTTAATCCTTACATGATAATTCTAGTGGTAGCTTAGCCAGCTGAATCTATAAATAATTTAGGTAGCATAAATCAGGAATTTTCAAGGCTTAAAGATGGAGCTGTAGAACTTATAAAATAAGAAAATTTCTTTTTTTTTTTTCTATCAATTTGCCCGTGATTCAATCTAAAGAAGAAGCAAAGGTATATGCGCAAATGCATGTTGCTTCTGGTGATTGGATAATGCATATATGTATGGATAAGAAAAATATGAGAAAATTGTTTTGTGGAATGCTAAATCAAAGTACTTGAATCCAAAATAGCAATACAAAGACCCTAAATCTAATCCACAAAAGCAAGCGGGAATCATCAGAAACGAGAAAGGCAGAGATACTTACTCGGTCGACTTCCATCTCCTTGGTTATCTTAGAAGGCTTCGTAGCCCTTTTTCCTGAGACAAGTTGAAGCCGTGTTAGGTATAAGCAAGGAGAAGCAAGAAAGGCAAAACGAAGAAGATAATGGGGACGACCTTTACGGGTGTGAGGTGCTTTGCCATGGCGATTGGGAGGGATTGTTTTCTTCTTCTGCAGGCCCTTGTACAAATTCCCCTTCTGCGTCATCGCCACTCGCAACTCCGATCGGGGAACGGCAAGCGATTAGCTTTCAAGGTTCCTCCCAGTTCTTTCTAGTTCTAGGTTTGCGCCAAGAGCAGCGGCAGCCGCCTATTTTATCGCCGACAAACGAATTGGGCCGTATCGGGCCTGCTTTTATTTAAATGCTCGTGAGGCCCAATCCAACCATTGAAATGCTTCGTATTAAAAAGCTCCGATGTCTTCTGTGACGATTGCGGCCCCTCGATCATGGCGGATGGTGACTGCGTAGCGCCGGAAAGGCAAGGGTCGTGCCCGTCAACTGTGGCCATCGCTTCTCCATTCGACATCTCTTCGTTTACGCACACCCCTTGCTACTGGTATCGTTTACGCACATCTCTCCATTCAATTTCCCACTATTTCGAGTGATTCCGGCCCGTTTGTGAATTGGGTAGGGTTTTTCCTATTCGACAGCTCGGAACTGTTAAAAAGAATGTCGATTAGTTTCTAGTTTCGCTTGTTGGTTTTGGGTGTTGACACTAATTTGTGCCTTTGCGTGTTTGACAACAGTACATTACACATCATAAAGTAACAAGAAAGGGGGGTGGGGGGTAGGGAGTTATTAGGATGTCAATTGCACAGTGTATGAGGGAGCGGCACTCTGGGGGTTATTAAATATTCAATAATTTACATTAAATACAAGTCATACACATTCTCCAGCATTCCTAGGTTAATCAAGATAATGAAAATTCATTAGCTCCAGTAACTTGACTGGTAAAACGGATTAAAATAGTTATATCTTGTTGAGTGTTGCCTTCTATATGTATATAATACATATGCTGTTTCATGTTTTTTGGTCACACATCTTTGATTATTACATTTTTGTAGTGAGGAGAATGTCTACCTTCTTACTAAGAAACTATGCAAAGATGGTGTTGCTGATCCGATGGGTGCTGATCTTTTTGTCCTCTTCATATCCAATGAGGAGAAAATGGTAAACCTTTTTGTTTCTCTTGTTCAGTTTTAGGAAAAGATTATTTATCTCCAATGTTTAATTAATTTAACAATTTGCTCAAGTTCCTTGGGTCACATCTATAGTAAAACAGTTTAGATGACATTAGTGTCCCGAGTCATAGTGTCCTTGTTCAAATTGATAAAGTTCCAATTTTTGGAAAATACTTGTAAAATTAGTAATACTTTGATTGTTCTGCCTCATTTTATATGGATTTTTGAGTTGTAGTATATCATATGCGCCAGAAACTTTTATTCCCAATAGGCTCTGAGACTCCCTATGTATATTTCACAGTTCACGTACCTGATATCATGCCATTAAAACAAATATTTTTTCTTGCCCTCAGCACTACTTTATATAGTCTTAATTTTCCTCTTTGAAATGGCCAAAACTTGTTTTATTATTCTTTCTTAAGAATAGGTAGGCATGGTTTCGATCTTCATGCTAATAAGAATTGATTTAATGATCACTAATCTTCTATCTTAAGAGAAAAAATTAATGGTCCATGATCTCATATACTCAATAATTCTTTCCATATACTTTAATCATCACTATCAATTTTATTAGCCTATATGAGAACTCCAAACTCCAAAAGTAACAAAATAGAAGCTCTTCTAATTCTAGTGCTGAAGTCATACTTCAATTGATAGTTTCTCTTTCTTACACAAAATTAGTTAATTATGCACGGAAAGAGTGCGCTATATTATTTTGGGGATATGTGATTACAAAACACTTTATATAGATGCTTAACTTTCTGCATACCTCATAAACCTCATATGGAAATTGGAACACGTCGTGTACTGCCTCAGTTTCTCCCATGATCTAATCAGGAAAGTGACCGACTGATGTATCACTATATACAATAGAGAATTGTATGCATATGCAGTTGAATTTTCTGACTTTCATGTTGCAATAGAAATAAATTAGTTTCTGCATCATTAGAAATTATTGGGAATCTAACCCTTTTATGCATTTAGTATTGATAGAAATAAATGATTTTAATTAAGTTTCCAGTGGGAAAAATAGTGGACACTTACAAGAAATGTAGCCATAATTTCATAACGTCTAACAGGGATTTCTTTCTACTCAACTTACTTTTGTATCCCTATTCATCCCAAGCCTTCTATTATTCATGAAAATTTGAAATATGAAAAATATGAATGAAGGTCTATACTCTATAGTATTAAAATCAGAGATTTAAGAATTGGTGTGTATTGCCTGAAACTGGTTCGACCATGCAGGGGTAGTGGTATAAAATTGGTATATATATATATATATATATATATATATATATATATATATATATATGTATACACTGATTGATACCTTGTGCTGGCAGGCAGGTATGGGTCCAACAGCCGACTGATTCACCAGTACAAACAAACTTGCATTTAAAATCTTGATTCAAATTTTATATTATCATTGGTTAGTATTGGGTCTCTCTCTACAAGAGCTACTTCATTCAACTTGGCAAGTTTCTAAAACCTTTGTTGTCTTCCCCTCTATCTTCTCTCCTCTCACAATTTCCTTAGGTAATCCCTAAACAACGTCATAATTGTCTCCACAGGCAACACTAGCCACCTCCCCCTTCTCCTTGCCCCCGCTCTACTCACAAAATCTTATGAAGTTCTTACGGTACCCAGCTACTGGTGGTTCCTACCATCGAATGCTACCACCAGGTACTGCAGCTGCTGGTTCCAGCAGGCTGCTGTCCTCTAACGCTGTAGAAGCCTACTACTCTAGTTCTCTCCTTTCTAGCTGGGCAACGCACAACCTTTCCTCAAGCATCAGCCATTACCACCTCTCCCTGCCTTCACTCCCTTGCAATGTCCAACTAACTAACAACGCCGATTCAATTTACCTCCTAAAACCTATTGTGCATGTAACTGGTGTAGCTAACTCTCTTGCAACTCTTATAGTTGACCGTCTGACCGTCTTGCAAGCCTGCAATGACTTCCTTTGCACGTAAGCTTCCAACTCTGGTCTCTTTGCACCACTCCTCAATTATGTCCAATAGATGACGCTATAACCTCGTCATTTGACTCATCACTACTGGAGTTGTGTGACTTGTGTCATTATTGATGATACTTAGAGTTTTCGGTTATGTTTTTTCAATTCTCATAGTTGTCACTAGGGCTTGAGAGAGAACTAAAATTGAGGACCCATATAGTGGGGTTCCCTTTGCATTTAGGCGTTGCAAAGAACAAGGGTTGATTCGCCACCTTTGACAATAATTTGAGTCCTTGATCCTGTTTTTTTGGAAATTGTTAGTACTATGGCTTGTAGGGGAAACAAAGTTGAGGATTCCTATGGGGACTAATTCCTACTTGGAGCTTGTGTTATGAAGAAGTCAGACACTGAGCACAAAATACAATAATATAACTAAGTTATGAATGGATCAATGGTATATCTTGCATGGCACACTTGTGCTTGATTTCAATGACTTTGCATGTTTTCAAGGCTTCTTAGCATAATGACGTTGGATTTGTTCAATGTAAATCTGATGGACCAAAACCTAGAGACTTTCTCTTTAGCTTTAACGACTTAGGACTTTCTTTTAGATACTTTTGATGTATCAAACCATATGTCTATCTATTTGCATGTCTCTCCTATGCATATGCAATTATCACTATTAATTTTGCATGCAGACTGACATATTCTTTACTCTTTACTATCTCTGTTGACATATATTATCTTTTACCTCAGCATGCATGGATGGCTACCTCAATAACACAATCGTTCTATCATATGTAAATTAACACAAATCGCATGTACATGAACAGGTGACACCTAACTACTTGCATGTCTCTTTCACAAATAAGCTATTCTTGTATTGACTCACGCAAATAATGTAGAGTGTAGACTATGATGCAAACATGTTGGGTTGATCATAATTCAAATAAACTTGCAAAACCAAATTGAATGAAACTGAAATTTCATTTTGTCCTTAATTAGTTCGATTCAATTTAGGTTTAAATTTTATAAAAATTCCTATTGTGTTTCATACAATACTAATATTTTTTTCACTCAAAAGAACAATAGTAATTATGTAAAAAATGTTTTAAAAATTAATAAAATATATGTGTTTTATAATGTTTGTATATTATTTTTATTTAAAAAAATCATATGAGTATTGTAGAAAATGAAAAAAAAAAAATTGGTGTGACTTGAACCAGACCGAACTGGACCCCAAATTTTTGACGTGGTTTTATAACATTTTACATTCAATTTGAGTTGAAATTTTGAAGAAAACTCAAAGTTAAGTTGGTTCAATTTAGTCCATAATTGGCTTAACCTGAAACCAAACGGAATTGAATTCGTTTGGTTTGTTTTCTTTAATTGGTTTGATTCATGTTTAAAATTTTAGCCTTATCGTGTTGCAGCACAAAAATATGAGTTAAGCTAGATAAATCAAAATTTTGTTAAGCATTTATAATGAATATTCATGTAGATTATTATTACTTTAAAATAATAATTGTAAGGATGTAAAAATTAAAATTTAATAAATTTTATGTGTTCTATAACTTTTATTTTTATTTATTTAGATATAAGCATTTAAAAAATAAAAAAAATTAGTTTAACTGAACCAAATTGAACGGAAACTAAGTATTTTTGCTTTGTTTTATGACATTCGAGGTCCGATTAGTTGAAAACTTGGTGTAGAACTATCTTGGTTCAGTCTAGATTGGGTTGACTTGTTTGGACACCTCTACCTACGTGTATGGAGAAATGAAATTAAGTTTTAATGATATCTCTGTTCTATAAGTTTTATGTTTTTATTTTTATAAAAATACTTACTATTATAAATGAAAAAAAATTGGTTTTACTCGACAGATGGAACTAATCCTAAAGTTTATGTTTTGGTTTTACTATTTTTCTGTTATGTCAGGTTCAAATGTTGGTGTAAAGAATTGAATTGGGTTAGTTTAGTTCTGGTTGAACTGTTTAGACACCATTACCTATGTGTATTGACAAATGACATATTGTTAACTTTCTTTTGCCCTCTCACATGCAAAGATAGTTGAAGTTTCCTCTACGTGCACTAGTCACCTTTTAGCTTCAACTTACGAGGGAATATTCAACTCAAGATGGAAACTCCCTTGTACTGTTTCATATCAAAGTTCAAAGGTACACAATGTATGTAGAGAAAGTCATAATTGTCTTTGGACGTGAGAAGTATGCACACAAATAACTAAGTTCTACTTATTCGTGTATGTGCAATTTGTGTTAGTTTGTATGAAGCAGTAAGAGCATTATTTGCTTGTGAGAGACACATGCAAGTAAGTGCCATCTATGCATATATGTAATCCAGCTTCTGACATCAACCATGTGTTTTATTTATGTGAATTTTATCTATTTATGCTTAGTAAAGATGTTCTTCCTCAATCTACTTGCAACGAAACCTATTTGTACTAGGATAGAGGAAGTAATTGATTTGTGTTTATTACGATTACCTTCTCACAATAATGGACAACTAGATTTGTTGCTGCTTTGGCACCAATGTGATCCATAAAATGTCAATGTTAAATTGATTTGGTACTTGGGCAACGTTCTCCGGGTTGATGCTAGGGAATCTCATTTCCGCATATTGCAAATAAAGGAATGACAAATCTCAAAATGGATACCGGTTGTTGACCATGTGAGCACCAGGTCAATAATGTATCCAGGATGTTTCCGCCATAACAACAAATGCATACATAAACGTGTGTGAACTTAATGGGCATACAAGATGCCGCCCTTGCACCACACAAATTATGTTAGCATTACTTTGTTATTATATGATTACCATATTAAACACTTAACATGGGCCGGTCTGCAAGGCTTAGAATTACCAAAGTTTACTTCATCTGGTTAGGTGCTACAAATCAATTTCTGGTCAGATTAGTGAAGTTAATTCTAACAAGTTGATCAGCATTATTGGCATGATTATGAATTAAGAAGTTACTGAACATTTCTATGTCACCTCAAGGTTCCACTTTGGCATCAGAAAGCTAGCAAAAGAAATGATGGTCTGGTTATGTGGGATTATCATGTAATCTGTATACAGGTAAGTGATAAGTCTTCTGTTACCGTACTATACATTTTTAATTAGATTGTTTACTGATTTATTTCTCAAAATCTTTTTTTTCCAGTATACGATCCTTTCTGATTAGCCGTGCATTGGTTTATTTATGATATACAGAAAGAAAGAGGCAAAGAATTAGATTTTGTCTGGGATCTGGATTCTGATCTTCCGTTCCCTTCTCCTCTGACTACCTACCTTTCTGAAGCCACTCGACCAACATTTCATCCTGTTTTTGTAAATAGCAGGTAATTCTTGTGTCTACAAAATAATATCAGGATGCCAACTATCTTAGTTATGTCGGTTAAGAGCACAAATTCGTCAAACATGCATAAACCGTTTTTTATGTTTTCCACACTGTCTCTATTATGAGTACATTATGGACTTTCCATTGAGAATGATCTGTGTGTGCCATTCCTGAAGTTAATCCTCCACAGCCGAGTAATTCAGTTTTAAATGTTTCTCCTGAAAACAAGGTTAACAAGGATAACAAATGTGTGTACATGCAAATATACATATATGTATGCATATACATACATACATATGCATATATGCAAATAGGCATACCTATTCATGCCTGACATTTTGTGTCTTTTCAAGTTCGTGTCTTTTTATGTGTCACTGTATGGTGTTTGTATCTCTGTATGTCTTTGTGCATGGTAGATGGATAAACCCTTGCTTTCTCCGGGTCTTCGAGTACAATTTAAACTTCTAAAGATGCCAGACATTTGTTAAATATTGAAGAAGAGTAAAATTAGCTTCTTTTTTTCAGAAAAGCTATATTACTAATGAACCATTTACATCCCAAAATAGTAGCTTCGTGATCTCATCAGGCCAGTTATCAATCCATACATTTGATACTAGTAGCATTTATCATGAGCTAGTTGGCAAGAGAATTGACTCTTCTATTTACATGATTACAAAGTATCTCTCCTTCCTCACATAGGAGTCTGATTTATTCAAGAAGCTCTTGTGCCTCTAATGGAGGGTAATATTGGACATCTTCAATGGCCTTTATTGCTTCCCTACAATCTAATTCAATAATAATTTTCTTTCTAAGCCTAAGAGAGCTGGTATGGAGAAATCCTAGCATAGATCTGATAGCCATTAGTTCTGTGATCAACGGTGAGGGGCTTTTGAGATATGCCGATGTTGCTATCAAGGCCTCTCTATTTTCATTTCTAATAATGTATCTCATGCCAGCTTCCCTGTTCTGACTTATCCAAGCCCCATCAATGTTCACCTTCAACTGTCTAGGTGCTGGTTTCTTCAATTTCAATTCCTCCTTATGTTGCCTCCCTTCATCAATCTTCATTTTCTCTAATTCTTGGCTCATTAACACCCATTCTGATAGTGCCTCTCTACTCGCCCAAGCTAAGGTAGCCTTCTCCCCCTTGAAAGCTATTGTATTTCTCATTTTCCAGACCTGCCAAAATGTTACAAGGATTAGTGACTAAGTTTGAAGAGATTCGTCCATACCTTTATTTATCTAATTCTCCTGTCTCCACACTCCCATTATCAAGCTTCTGTTCTTTAGCTGATCCGAGTGATGTTTCCAAACCTGCATTGAGAAATTTCAGTTGTGGAATATATGTTCAATAGTCTCCTCCTCCTCCTTGCAAAGCAAGCAGATAGTGTCATTTCTTTACCCAAGCTCTCTCAACCTATGGAAGGTAGGAAGTTTCTTGTGCAATAATTTCCAACCAAAGATTTTTATTTTGTGCATGACCGACAACTTCCAAAAGATTTTCTATTTCTCCTCTTCCTCTCCTTAGCCTTTGGTATTTCTCAAGAGAGAGTTATAAATAGATTTGCTATGAGTAAGCCCATTTGTACCATCAGTCCATATCCGGCTATCTTTCTTTTCCTTATCAAACTTTAGCTTGTAGATAGAGTTGCAAATCTCCTCACTTGCCCGTCCATTAATGGCAGCCCTATTCCAATCCTCGCCAATGATCATGTCAGCCACCTTGTTACCAATACTTATAGAATTGTTAATGAAAGTAGGTTTTTGATTTACAAGGAGGTCCAAGCACCAAGGTTTAGCTGAGAATGTTGGTGTCGTTGCCATTACCAATTTTTTTAATTATGTGAGGCTTGATGGATTTTAGGTCTTGTAGGAGGCCCTTCCAAGCTTGGCTGGAATTCTTATAATTCTTAGGAGCGCCAGGGTCCAACTCCCCGTACTTAGCTTTGCATACTTTCACCCAAAGTTTATCATTGGAGTTTAAATATTCAAGAATTCTTTTGTAGTTAATAGCAGGTCTTATGGTATTGAGATCCTTTATATGAATACCCCATGGTTTCTAGGCCTTATAAGGGTCTCCCAGTTAACATGATGCATACCTCTAGCCAAATTGCCTTTTGACCAAATAAATCCTCTTATCTTGGCATTAAATTTTTCGAGATGAGTATTGGTAAGGCCATTAATGATCATATTGTGCACAGGGATGGCCTTCATTGGCCGAGAGGACACTTTTAGCTAGGGTAATTTTTCCGGTCGGTGAAAGAAATCTCTCTTGCTAAGATTGCAATCTATATTGAATTTTCTTCACACAAGTTTAATAGGTTTGCTTGGAGCTAGTCTTGGGATCAATGCGAGCTCCCAAGTAGGTGAAGGGGTAGGAGCCTTGTTCAAACCTCAAAAGCCTTGCAATTCTCATTCTAGTACTATCATGACAATGTTTTGGGAAATAAATTTTAGTTTTTTCTTTGCTAACTTGCTGACCACTGATGAACTCATAAGTTTCAAAAATTTTAGCAAGGTTGTGTACGTTTTCTTATTAGCTCTAACACAAAGGATAATATCGTCTGCATACATGAGATGGGATATAATACATTTACCCCTTATATTATAAGGGGTGATCTTGTTCTTATCAATAACATGGTGCATGAGAGAGCTCAGAATGTTAGACATGATAACATACAAGTAGGGGGATAAGGGGTCTCCTTGCCTGATAAAACTAGCTTCTTGATTCTTTACTATTTACTCCTGTTTTGATATTCCTTAGGGAGGTCTGAATAAATTGTATTTGGATATCTGAAATTTATCAAGAAAATCAGTGACAGTGAAGTAGAAAGAGATGAAGACGTATAGATACAAAGTAAGCTGCAAATTTAAGAAATACATCAACAGAAAAACAAACACCATTTGCTATCAGGCAGCTACATGGATTTTTATCAGATTAAGAAAGCTAGGAAAAACAACAACTCATACGTGTTACCTGATTTGTTTGCCAAATGATCATAGGATAATTACTGACTGATATAGACTTGTCATTTCAAATTTAAAACAATGCTAAAAGACGGATAAAACAACAGCATGCGTGATCTTGATTCTAGCTTTTGTAATCTGTCCTCTTCTCTTTTTTTATGTTATCATCTTGAAAAAACGAAATTGAGCAGGCTATGACATATCTTCATGGTAATGTAATCTATCCTCTTCTCTTTTTTATGTTATCATCTTGATAACGTGAGATTGAGCAGGCTGTGATATATCTTTACAGTTACTTTCCAATTGGATTTCAAAGCAATAACTATATGCCAGTACCTTGCAGACTTTTTCGAGTGGTTCATGCTCCAATATTTCATCGTTGTTTTGCATCAGATAGAAGTCACATGAAGGATGATCTAGGGAATTGGCTTGCTTTGCCTCCCAGCTATGAGCCTATTACTGCTGAAGGTATACCACGAACTTTTAGTTATTTTATAATCTGGATTGCTACTTTCTTAATAGGTTTGCTCACGTAAATTTATGTTTCTGTCCAGTTTGTTTATGTGTAGGTATATATATTTTAATCTAATTTTTGAAATTTAACCCATTTTTTTACTCATCTATGAATTTGTACTATCGAGTCTCGATTATTACTTTTGCATAGGTTCATGTAATTTCTGCTCACATAAGTTGATGTTTATTTTCTTCTCATTTTTATACGGATAGAAGCATGTAAGGTTTGCCTTGTTTGACAAGACTCTGGATTTGAGCAGTCATGAGCAACGGTAGACGAAGAATAAATTTGCTTCATGAAAACCATTTAGACGAGACAAGCAAATTTTACCCTTCATTTCTGAGCACATGCATTGGCTACTTTTACCATCGAATTTAGTTATTTTGCCTCCGTCCCCTTCTCGGATAACCTACTACTCTACTACAACACAACAAGAAGCCATTTCTGGAATTATCGATTGTTAATAATGCTTTCCAGTTTTCATAGAGAACATGGCCTGTAGATACTTTTAGTTCTACTCCGTTACTAAGATGACCAGATTTTTGTGGATCGAAATTATCGTGATCAGAAAGGAAAAAGAATTTTTACTTTGAAGGCATGCCTGACATCATTCTGATTAGCGTTTTGACAACTATGGCTGCGTTTAGCGCAGCTACTCAACGACTTCTACTGGTCAAAACAATAGAAAATGAGAAGCTATAGCGTTTGGCTAACATCTTCTAGGTTTGGAACCTAAAAGCAAACCTAGAAGCTGCAACGATGGGGAGAAGCTGCCGTTTACCTGCTTCTGGGAATCGCTGCAGCTGAAACACTTTCCTCTCTTAGTGTAGAACCGTTGGTACTCGAGTGTGTTCCCCCAGGCCTTCTTCACCTCCACCACGTAGAGTGTTGGCGTCACCTCGAAGATCTCCGCCTCCACCGCTAGCAGCCCCTTGCGCTCCTCCTTGCTCCCCTCCAGCTTCACGATCCCCTCCTTCTCCTTCCTCACCCGGAACCGCTCCGTCCTCGCGATCTCCTCCAGCTTCGACACGATTGCTTCCGTGGGCTTCTGCGTCATGAAGCGAGCCTCCGGTCGCTGCCTTTCCTCCTCCTCGAACAGTCCCGACAGGTCGAACGACGGCGACCGCGATATCAAGTCGAACGCGTTCAGGCACGCGGGCTTCATCGCCTCCGCCGTCAAGGTCGAGGACAAGCACTGCAAATCGATCAGCTCCATCTTCTTATGTTCCTCCACGGTGGCGAACGCCTGACGCACGTCGCCAAGGCTCTCGTCGCGCTTCATATGAGCCTGTTGACACATGGCGCGGTAGCCCTTGCGGAACCATGGGTTGTCGATGAGCTTGGCGATGGTGAGGCGCGTGGCGGGATTGGGGTCAAGCAGGCGGAGGAACAGCTTCTTGATCTCGGAGGGGAACCAGTAGGGGCACTTGAACTCGCCGCGGCTGATCTTGCGGCACATCTCCATGAGATTGGTGTCATGGAAGGGTAGGTACCCGGCCATGAGCACGAAGAGGATGACGCCGCAGGACCAGATGTGGGCCTTGGCGCCGTCGTAGCCCTTCTTGTTGATGACCTCGGGGGCGACGTACGCTGGCGTGCCACAAGTGGTGTGCAGGAGCCCATCGGAGCGGCGGGAGGCGCCGAGTGCGCTGAGACCGAAGTCAGAGACCTTGAGGTCGCGATGGTACACGTCGCGGTTGTGGTAGAAATCAACGGCGGTGATGAGCTGTTGGAAGTACTTCCTGGCGACGTCCTCCTTCAGGCGAGGGCACCTCACCACCCGCGCCGTTCTGATGCCAGCTCTCCCCGACAACACCGAAGCCACTCGATCCGCTCGTCGAAACTGAGAAGAGGGGCTGCCAAACAGAGGAAGAAAAAAATTTTAGGTGAACGAGCGGAATTCCAATCAGCTGTGGGAAGATTCGCACAGGAGGGCTGGGGAGGGGCCTCGGACACTGGGTTGAGTCGCCGGGTCGCGGCAGTTTCGTATTCTTTCGTTTATATAGTGACCAGCAAAACATTTTATCCAAACACCACTTAGCTTTTCTAACTAATTATTCTTCAATCAGCAGAAACTAAAAGCTTCAGTTATGCCAAACACACCCTATATATATCTCAAACTGAAGTTCGACTAGATTTGACCTCCCTGTGAGTTTTTTCTTTTACATTCAGGATGGTTGGTTTATATTCCTTTTTTTACAAATAGGCAAACTATATTAAGTGTAGAGTACGAGGCTTTGCCCTAGTCTCAATAGTTCAAATACAAGTACAAGAAATCATGAGCTTTCCCGATTCCATTTGCTTAGGAGGTTATAAGAAATTGGGCTATCTAGTCTAGTCGGCTTACCTTTTCCATTTTGTGAATATATTAAATCTTGTTTTTTTTTCAAGAATGTCCACGTAATTGATTAGAACCAGTATGTTTCTCTTTTTATGTCCTAAGAGCGTTTCTTGTTTCAATTGACATGGCCGTTTCATTTGTTTTTTTCTCTGTCAGTGCACTAGCACGCTCAATTTCTTCTCTCACCTCCTCTCTCCTATTTATTTAAACTAGTAATTTTTTGCGTTTCATAGTGTTGCTAGCCCTGGAATCTTCTTTTTTTTCTCTGAATAACAATTCGACCTTTTTAGCGTGGTATATTTTCCATGTAGTCAAGTATCTTAGATTAAACTGTCATCTTCTGTTCTTTACAGATGGAACTGTGAATAACCTCTCCAAGTACATCGAAATGCGGGAAGCAGATGTGTTGCCCACTATGCAGGATTCAATTCAAGGCGTATTCTCGAACGAGTATGGGGTAGTCCTCGCTGAGGCGATGTTGGAATGGTTCTTTTCTCAAATATAGTAGTGTGATAGCAAGGTTTTCTTCGCAAATTCATTAATGATTCGTTACCACTCCGTTCAACTGGCAAAACCGGGCGTGAAGGTCAGTGAAGCAATGTTAGAATTTCTTAACAGTTATTTTTGGAATCTCAATCTGATACCAGAGTCAACGTGACCCTTATTCTTTTGACTAAAAACAATGTACTTTAAAATTCTTAGTCAATAACCAAGCGTGATATTAGTGTTTGTGACTATGAAATTGGCAAAATATAGCTGACTCTCATCCTAATTCAGGATGTCCACACAAAGTATTTTGTATAATCTCTTTCTAGTGTTTTCTAGAAGAAAATTAAAAGAAAAAAACATTGAAAAATATTTCATGAAATATTTCGTAACTTATTTTTCTTCTCTAAGTAAATATCAAGAATTCATCATGTCAATGTGCTCCGATGAAATCACAAACATTATTAAATTTATAAATATACTTTTTCGTTAAGTCTTGATTGATAATGAGTTTGTTTGGCATAGTTAAAATTTTTAGTTTTTATTGATTAAAAAAATATTAGATGAAAAGGAGCTGGTTGAAAAAGTTTTAAGGCATTTGATAAAATCAATTTTTTAACCAACAAGTAATTTTGGCTAGCTATAAGTAGAGGACAATAGCTATCTTGCTTTTTGGATTTTAAATTCAGAAACTGCCAACTAAATACTTCAGTTTCTAAAAATCTATTTTTGTGACCATCAAAGCAGCTAAAAGATTACACCAAATGCACATGATGTCATTAGTAAATTTAATCCCAAGTATGTTCAAAATTTAATAAAGAAGAGTTATTATTAAACAAAATTTATTGAAAGACAGTGTCTGCCAAAGAAGATTTTCTCCATGCTGTTGGTTATACATATTTTTTTAATTCAGTTAGGCATTAGCCGGACGTTAAACTTTTAAATAGGAAAAATATTATAATACATCAATGTAATTCCGCATGAAAAAGAAGATAAAAATTATTATGATATATAGAATTTAATAGATGTATTATTATTAATTTGGTCCTTTAATCGGCTGCAAGAAGGCAGCTGAGTGGCTATTCTAATCACACACGTCGCTTACGGTTATTGATAGTACGGAGAACCAGAAAAATTAAAAATATGTAAGCCCTTCTACGTTCCTCTTGGCAAATCCATTCATAATCACACGCGTCACTAACTGATTGAACCGATGGCTCCACGTCTCTCTTCCTCAGGCTTGGATTGGATATTGCGTTCGTTATTGACTCCGTCGACGGAAATATTATTAAATCTCTATAAACAATGTAGTCATTAACCCTATTTCCTACCCAGTTTTTAATTCGACGCTTCTTAATCATTTGCGGATCGCACGTTAGTCATCCGCAAGAAGACGCCAGCGTGTCGCGTACGAAATGTGCGTGAACTTGCTGACCTGTTTATTTATTACGACCCCGTTACCGTGGACTGCAATAGCTGCTCCCCGGTTCAACTTCTCACCGCCTGGACGCTCTGATGATCCATCTCCTGCGCAATTCCGAGTGAAAGGAGGCGGAGGAGGAGTCGCCACCGGCGGCTTCATGGGCCGTAAACCCTCAAAGTTTCTCCCCCCAACCATAGACCTACCCTTCAACAACCTCCTCTCGCCTCTCACCACCTTCCTCCCCACCGCCTCAATCTCCTCCATCTCCCACCCTAACCCCCAATTCGCCCCCATTCCTTCCCTCTCCCTCCCTCCTCCGCGGAGATCGGTCTCCGCTATCGCCTTCCCCAAATCCCTCGTCGACTCCGTTGCGAGGTCTCTCCGCTCTATTCTGCCGCCCCGCCTGGCGGAATCCCCCGATCCAGCGCCTCCCCGCCGGCCGACCCCGCCTTCTCGGCTACGGTCGGAGGCCGGGTGCGCCATCCCGTTTTTCCGGCCCTACGTCGCCTTGGTGCCCTGGCACGGGGGCGCCCGGGCGTTCCTCTCGCAGCTGTTCCCCCGGTACGGCCACTACTGCGGCCCCAACTGGTCCAGCGGGAAGGATGGCGGCTCCATGCTGTGGGATCGGCGTCCCGTCGATTGGCTCGACTTCTGCTGCTACTGCCATGATATCGGGTACGATACGTACGACCAGGCGAAGTTGCTGAAGGCGGACATCGCCTTCCTTGAGTGTCTGGAGAAGCCGAAGATGGTCTCAAAAGGCAGCGGTAGTTCGGCTGCGATTATCTATCGTGCTATGTGCATTGCAGGTAAGATCACTAAAGCATTTTCTAGGAAAAGCTCTATGAATGAAAGCCTTTAATATAACTATATTTCGGCATTCAACTGCCAGAGAATTGTAATGGATTAAGTGCTGTTGTGATATAAAATTTGGTTTGAGTTTTTGCAGGGTTGAGGAGCATATTGATACCTTACCGGATGCATCTTGTTAGATTACAATCTGGGCCTTCATATATGGACGTGTTCAATGACATGATCAGTAAAGTAACTTCTAGGAGCAAGATTGAGACTGAAAAGCGCAAGAGCATGCTGTGAGGCCATAAGTGGTTTTGCAATACTGTCTTTGCAGGTTTCTAAATCCATACGCCTGTTTGTGCAGTTGTATTGCGCCCTGCTGCCCACAGAATAGACTTACTTGTATTGTTTGTCTAAGCACCATGCCATGCTGACTTTATGACACATGATTGACCCTTTTTCTTCTTTAATGCCACTATGAAGAGTCAGAACGATCAGTTAGTCTTATAACCTGAGGCAGCATAATATGAAGCACTGAATAACATGTTCTTAGTTTCATTTCTTTAGTCATCTTGTAAATGTTTGTTAAGAACGATTGTTGTTCTGCTATAGGTTTCTGTTTCCTGTGAAAAATAAACTTAATTTCTGTAGCATTCTTATCAATTCTTAATGTTTGATTTGTAATTTGCTATAACTCCAGTTGTGGATCAAAGTGGCTTCGTTGCATCTGATTAGGTGTGGTTATATGGTTTATCAACATCTTGTGGAGGGTCAGGCATGATCTGGATTACTTCCTGGAAAATTTCTTTTATATAATTTTGACATCGATGACTGGCTGTGTTAGATAACAGAGATCAAAGAATGGAGTTAATTAATGGTGTGTAAGACCTGTTTCCTTATGGGCACCTTCAATTATCAGTTTATTGTGTTACTCATGTATAGAAATGTTGTTTGTGTTACCTATAAGGACAATCAATTTACGCAGAATCTTGACTTTCTAATGGCATATTTTAGAAAACATTTTCTTTTAGTATTCTACCTTCATATGATTTGATATGGTGATTGGCAGATTGTTAGTGTAATCTTCCAATCTATAATAGTGTATGTTGCCATCAACTTCTACATGTCTCACATGATTCCTGAGGATATTTAATGCAACCTTCTAAACTATAAAAGCGTATGTTGCCATCAACTTGGGCTGACTTTATGATTTAAATTCGCAAAATCAATGATGACTAGATTTTTATGTAATCAAAAGTAGCGAGATAGAATTTTTGCTACCTATTTGTGATTAATGAGAGAACTCCATCTTACCTTCTGATGCACAATATCTGAGGGCTGCATGTTACAGGCTTTAGCATTTCATAATAACTTAATAAGAAGTTGTTCTTTTTACTGGTCCTTGATAGTTTGAATTATGACTAGGCATTAGTGCATGTTTGGATTTCACATAAAACCTGTCAGGGTTTATGGGTTTATAGTAACATGGCTGTGAAGTTTTGGTTTCTTCTAATTTGCATTTGCTAGAACTTGTATGTCTAAGATACATATAGGCTAGTTGATGGAATGCAAGTAGTTGATTGCATAACATAAATACTTCTGTTTGACATGTGACATGTGACATGTTTAAAATTGGATAAACTATAACTAGGCCAAACATTCAGTTTTCTGCTTATGGATTTGTAGTCTTCTTTCTAGAGGATACTCAACCTAACATTACTGAGAAGTTAGAACTTGATACAATCTTATCTAATCCGAAGATCCATGGTGGATTTACTGCGGTTTGTGTTCAGTGGAGATTAAACTAACAATAGTATTTGGTGGGATAATTGAAGTATTCTCTTTTGTAGGTACTATTTCCTTATCTTTTATGTTTTATTGTGGGTGTCAATCTGTTATTCGCAAGTTTTTTAAATGAATCCTAAATTTTTGGTCGACCGCTACGTGAGATGTCTTCATATAAGAAGCTCTATGAATGGAATCTCTGTAAGTTTACACCAAAAAAATCCGGTTAGAATAGTTGATTAGAGTAGTTGTCATGTGTCCGGACTACGATCAATGAAATTTTCTTCTATTTCTTTGGCTAATAGTCTGACCATTATCTATTCTTGTTCTAACCTTATTTTCTACTGGTATCCGTATTTATAGCAGGCACATGTGAGAAGGAACAGTAATTTGCACATAGTTGGAACCATTAGTTTTTACTTTATCTCCATCTTAGCTTCACTCTTTTATGATCGCCTTTTTGTTCCTTCTATTTTTTTTTTTTTTACTCTTGTGGTTGCAAATTGGCTAAAACTGTATATTCCATTTGACACATTTTATTGTAACAATTTCCCGCCAAGTTCTTAGTCCAAGTCTAAAAAATTGGCACAAACAGCTTTGAATTTGTACATATTGGCGTATCGTAATTCGTATGAAAATTTAGCTCATTTGGTGATTGGAAAGTACTAACTTGCTCTCAAATTGTTAATCTGAGATCAAATATGCCACTTAACTAAAACTAATAAGCTACTTGAACTCTGTTTTTGTAGTTGAAAAGACCAGATCGAAAGTTCTGGATCAGTAATGCCCTCAATCAACAGCCACATAACTCATATGCTTAAGCTACTTCAAAATGAGGGATATGCTTCATTTTAGTCCCATTAAATAGAACAACAGTAACTGACAAATAACTATAGCTAAATCTCCAAGTAGTGCCTGTAAATCCATTTCATCATATTTTATTGTTGCAACATATTGTTAATGGTTTTTATTATTTTATTTTAATCTGAACTACTAAACCTACGAAATAAGAAATGTCAACTCAGAGATTAGGACCCTGTATAAAAACCATTGTTTCTGGGGATCCACTTGCGTGCTTGACTGGAGCTGTATTCATAGAACTTGGATATAGTCCTGTGCAGCATTGAACTTTACATCGATCTCTGCATGTTTTTGTTGGTTGACTTGCATGAAGTTCATTCAAAATAAATTTTGCCGTTAATTGTTGTTGCTTTTTTGTTGCTGCTGCTGCTGCCATCACGAGGCATTGCCTCTTTATCCCATTAATATTCTTCAAATTTGTTTCACTTCTTCGCTTCATGTCTACAACTTGATATAGATGTGTTTGCTATGCCTGTAGCACATTTGGCTTTTTAAAGTTGAGGGCTGAGTGTTTCACTTGTTAATTCAATTGTGATTATATTCAAGTATGCTGCAGGAAAATTGGTCTGCTTTGCATATGTGGCGCGTGAATTCTCCAGTTCAACGAAGCAGTCGCCTGTGTTGCTAGCATCTTTTGTCATTTATTTCAGTACATTATTTCTAATATTTATATCATTGATTGGTTTCGATCAAAATATTGATGGACGATTCACCAAAGTTTTAGCATTCTTAGAATTAGAAATATACTTTGATAACTAAACAAAGAGAATATGCACGAATAAGATGAATGACGAAGGAATCAATTTTCAAGATCTCCCTCTTCAACTCTTGGAAGTTATTACGCAGTGAACCCTGTAGGAAAGGGACTGGTGGGCTTTATTTCGGATTTTCGACAATCATGTGGTTAGATTACCCGACAATACTTTCTGTGTATTATTTTCACGGCTATTTTCCCGTTGCCAAGGATTTCGCCGGGGAAAAGAATGTTGCTGTGACCGGCAGATAAAATCGCCCGATTCGCCTCAACCTACCACCCCCGGGAGTGAACTGAAAAGGATTTGAGAGATATCTCCTATCTTTCACATACTTATGTGTTTCATTTAAATGATAAATGCTCCCACCTGAGTTTCTCCACACGGGATGCACCACACCCACTCTAGGACATAGACACGCCGGTGCAATACAAATCACATGGACTTTGGTACTTCACCCGGCTCGACACAATGAGGTTCACATTGTAACGCACCAATCTTGTTACTCTGCCCAGCCTCTAGTGTCTCAGCCCACTTTATAACGTGCCCCAAAACCCCAGTGGTCCGCCTAACTCAATATAGCCAGGTTTACGTCATAACACGTCATGCCCAGACACTCCGCCTAATTTGCTATACCCGAGTTCACGTCATAGCATACTGGGTGACCAACACTCCGCCTGACCTGACACGACTGGGCTCATGTCATAATGCGCCAATCTCGGCACTTCGCCTAGCTCTTTGTGCTCAAGTCTACGTCATAGCATGCTAAAATTACTTTAAATTCGAGCACTGTCTAATTAGGTATACAGTGTTGTCACAATAATGCTGTGACACTTTCACAACGTACAACTTTGAACCTTTTTTTGGGCTTTTAGAAATTACTTTGATTTTGACTTTCATCCCATAAACTTTATGACTAGCATTGAACAAACGGTAACTTTGGTATTGATTTACTCAACACCCTTATTAGTAAAGGGGTATATATTGGGATAGTTTTGGGTCCACAACTTGTGAGGCTAACTCGCTGTACACTTGACTTAGTAAGACAATTAATTTTAGTAGGCTTTAAATCTTTTTTTCAATAATAAAGCCATGCAATTTATTACTCTACTCCTCCAGAGACGAAAGTCAATCTTTTTTATATGCAATATTTGAATTAAGGCGATACAAGGATGCTTCAGTGATATGAAATCTCTGATGAATACCTTGTATCATAAGGCTCAATAAAGAGTGCAAAAATACTCTGAAGTGATGCTTATATAAAAAAAATCACCCTCCGGATTGGCTTACATGCATAAAGGAACAAGAAGTCACATATATCGAGCAAATTTTCTATGCAGCCGTCGGTGTATAAAATTTTAAGAAACCTTACCCATCACCCTTGGATTGGTGATAGTGTGAATCTCAAAATCTTGTTTTATGTGTAAATTTTGGTCTGTGTGCACAACATGTCCTATGTGCACATCATGATGCATAGTGGATGGTGTTAATGAGGGTATTCTTACAAAATTAGAAAGTTTCCTAAAAAATTTTTTCACATATATATAAACATGAAAAAAAAGTAATATGCGGTGTCATCGCATCATGCGGTGGCACCATTCACCCTTCACACATACCTTGGGATGTGTTTTTGCACACATCTCCGAGTGTTGGATGGTGCCACCGCATATAACTTTTATTCATAAACATGTGCACACTCATTAGAATCTAATTACATTGGTTTGTATAATATATACAGATAGGACAATTTCGACGTATACTAGATTTGTGTGACGTTCAGCGAACGGGCTACTGGCATGATGGAGTAGAAAAAAGTTCAGTAATGGCGGTGTTGAAAGAACACTAGTCCAAGGGTTGATATGTGTAGCTGTCGCTGCGAATGTGACAAAAGAGCATCCGAAACCTTTCAAATCAAGGCACCAGAGTGGACTTTCTGTGACTGACCCACTGATACACTTTAATTCCGTGCAATGCATCCTGGCTAAATGATTTTTAAGAAAAGCATTAACATTTAAAGCAACGAACTATGAGTTGGAACTCGATCGATCAGCGATAAACGCGACGTGACAGGCAGTGTGCTAAGCTTCATCTGAAAGCACGGGCAGGTCAAAAAAGACGAAAAGCGTCCACTGGACCACTTGCCTCCAAAGAAAAGTAAAAGAGGTTCACCTCCGTTACCAATAATCCCTGGACTCGTTCGCCACTGCAACCTCCGCCTCCGCCTCCGCGTCATATCCACGCCCGCCAAACGTTGCGAATGTCCACGCGTCCCCTTCATATTCGCTCCACTGCATCGGCTGGAGCCGCTTGCTGCCTACTTCGATAGATGGCAATTAATTTAATCCTGCTTAATAGATTAGGGTTGCCTTGGTCGGCAAGAAGGAAGGCGATTCATGGAGGTTAAGCGTCGAACCGTTCGAGCTCTCGTGCAGCGCCTCAGCACCGCCGCCGCCGGATCCGAGACCGCCGCCGAAGCCATCGCCGAGATTCGCCTGCTATCCAAGAACGACCCCGAGATCCGAGCTCCCCTCGCCGACGCGGGCGCCGTGCCCCTCCTCGCTGCTCACCTCCTCCACTACCCGCACCACCACGACGCCCCCTCCGCCGACTCCCAGGAGAACGCCGCCGCCGCCCTGCTCAACCTCTCCATCTCCGCCCGTGAGGCCGTCATGTCCACGCCGGGCATCCTCGACGCCCTCGCCGCTGCCCTCCGCCTCCCGCACCCCGCCCCCGAGCACGCCGCCACCACCCTTTACAGCCTCCTCTCGGTCGACACCTACCGGCCCATCATTGGAGCCAAGCGGTCCCTCATCGCTGCCTTGCTGGACCTCCTCCGCGCACCCAGCGCGCCTACGCGGTCCGTCAAGGACGCGCTCAAGGCCCTCTTCGGCCTCGGCCTCTACCCGCTCAACCGCGCCGCTCTCGTCGAGCTGGGGGCCGTGCCGCCGCTCTTCTCGCTGCTGGTGAAGGACGGGCGGACGGGCATAGTGGAGGATGCGACGGCGGTGATCGCCCAGGTGGCGGGCTGCTACGAGAGCGTGGCCGCGTTCCGGCGGGTTGCCGGAGTGCGAATCCTGGTGGATCTGGTAGATGCGGACACGGGAGCAAGCGGGCGGGCGAGGGAGAACGCTGCGGCGGCGTTACTGAACTTGGTGATGAGTGGCGGTGACAAGGCCACCTGGGACGTGATGGAGGTAGAGGGTGCGAAGGACGCGGTTAGGGGTCTCGCCGCCGGCGGAGAAGGGGTGAGCGCGAGGGGGAAGACCAAGGCGGAGGCGCTACTACGGGTTCTGGAAAGCGCGAGGATGCGCCCATTGGAAGACCATGATGATTCTGATACCATCATCGATTCCTCGTCGTCTCAAGTGCTGCATTACACTTCATCCACAGTAACTCGGTAGCCTCTAAATTTGCTTTTTCTTATAATTGTTGATAAATATACTTTGTATAGAACAGAGGAATTAGTGTGTTAATTGACAGAATTGGATTCATTAACAAGTAGGTGATCAGTGACCTTGATCTTGTAGGTAAATTAGTGATGAAAAGGGAGACGGTAGGTTAAACATAATTGAGAGGAAAAGATTTAAACCTTTTACAGTACATTTTGTTTCTATATGGTAATGTTATTTTCATGATCCGAGAAAACATTGGATTGTGTTGCTTTCATATTAGTGAAACAGGAAACATTGGTGTGAATTGAAGCTCATAAGGAATAAGTAGATTTGTCTGGGCATCATTAGGTATGAGATCGTTGTCTCAAAATAGTAAGCTTGTTGGACCAATTCTAAGTATGATCTGGTGTAGATATTCTTAAGAAAAAAAAAATAGAGTTGAATTGCTGATCTCGTTCTTCTGAATGAAGATGAATCAGTAAAAAAATATAGTATTGTTCTCGAAGGTTGACTTCAACTTGTTTAATCCTTTTTTCACTTATCCTAAGTTTCGGTATTTGCTTTAACTGGGGTAGACATTTTATGCTAGACACTGAAGAATCTTTTTTAGTCCTTTTCGTTTGAACAAGTGATTTACAATCAGAAACACAGGTTCAATGTTTCTTATTATATCGTCATGCTTGCCAAAAGTCGTGGGTTGTTTTGTTGCAGATTTATAATTAAAAAGAAACTAGTGACTGGGAACATGAATCATAGATGATAGAAACAAAAAAGAAACGAAATTAATCTTAACAGTAATTAAACAAGAAGCAACAGGATTAAAAATAATTGAGCAGTAAAATCATGACAAAGGGAAACACATTCATAAAACCCAAGATGTCAAAAGGAATAATAGTATATGAGCAAGGAGTGCAAATTGTTCAACTTGTAAGGGTCCTGTTCTTTCAGGTTGGTTTTTTTTTGTTCAAGCTCTATTCTGACAGTGTCCAAGTTTTGCCAAGGTGCAGTTTTGGATAGAATTCTTGCAGCGTAGAGAGGTTTGGGCAGCAAGTCTACGCAGCAGTGGCAGTTGGCTGAGATGGCTCAGCAGGAGCTTGGAATTTGGAAGAGTACAAGTTGGAGTTGTCAGTGGAGGCGGCAATGAGAGTTGACTGAAGGAAGATGGCTAATGGAGTCACCAAGGATAGAAGAGAAGGAAAGGGAGCAGGGAGGGAGGGAGGAAGAAGAGCTTAGAGGGCACTTTCATAAAAGCAGACTTGTTCTCCAAAATTCTAGTCAAAAGAAGTGCTTTGGGACATGATGGGGTCATAGTGCGTGCAACCTGAAACTTGAGCAATGACCAGTGCCCAAAGCTCGAGCACTTAGAAAAGACTAAACACTAAGCACTAGGAAGACACCAAAGAAAAAAGCACTAGGGAAGTGATTGGACCTACCACACAAGAAATGTCAAGGCATAACAATATAAAAAGATTAAAATGGGGCATTCTATAAGAGCTAAGAATTTGGAGCACACGGTAAGTGCTAAGAAGCTGGTGAGGGCCTGCCTAGAAAATCATAATGCCCTGGGTAAGAATTTTGAATCTTTGATCCACTTTCCATCCTAATGCCATGTCAAATGATGCTTGAATATAGGTGATAACTCTAATTGCCTCCTCTCCACCTTCTAACAACAATCCCTCTTAACACCAAGAGTATGTTAATGACATTGAAGCACCTTATGCTGTTTCTAAGGACCCTCCATGTGCTATTATTGTAGGTGCAATTTGGGACCATCTTGCTTTCATTAGATGTTCACCTCATGCACACTACCCTTACTAAATTTGCATAGGCCCATTTGGAGCCATGATTTTCTAACAATTTAGTGCCACCATGCCAACAATGATCCACTTCCATTCAAGGCCCTCCAACACTTGCAACTCAATAAAGACCCATATGGTACTACAAGGGTATACTATATTTTCTTTTTGGCTCAAGGATATAGTATGTGCCCATGCTAGGGGGATTCAATGGACAATGGCGGAGTTCTATGATGGTATCAAAGATCCCATTAATCATATTGATGCCTTCAAGGTATCAAGGAAAGCTCATATGTACAATGAAGCTTAAGGAGTAATTACCCTACTACTTCAAAATGGACAAGTTGAGCATGTGCCTACGTAGAATGAGCTCATAATAAAACTAAACTATCGTAACAATGTAGCTATGACAGCAACGGCGGTCAGCCTCAGTACTTTTGGAGCCCTTGGCTTTTCTTTTTGGTAGACAAGCTTCGTGTGTCTTCATTGCATTCTTAATCAAACTGGATGTAAGCTATGTTTTGAGTAAAATGTTGGACGAAAATGAGATGCATGGTGCGATGTAACAAGAAGAGTGAGATCAATCTGCTTTCTTTGAATGTTGGCTCACAACAATATGAATTGGGCTTAACAGAGTTGATTAACTGATGCCACTATTATAAGTAACATCACAATCAACACGAAGTACCCGTCCATTCATCTCCCAACAGAAAACGCCCGCCGTCACCAACAGGATGTCTTCCCGCCAAACCTTTTTTTTTTTAAAAAAAAAAAAACCAAATGATAAATAATATTTTATTATCAATCACTAAATTTTTACTGACTAATTTATCACCTTTCACGCACAGACTTCCATCGTAACGCAAACATAAACCTCCGTCGTATGTGGCGCTATCCGAAACGGTACGGAGTTATAAAAGATCTGCCACAACCAAACAAATCGATGAGAAACGCAATGATGAAGAAGCACCGTTCGTGACGTGTGCACGATATTGGAGGCACGTGACGAGCGTATTATTGCCGCGCCAATGGTCTCCACTTTATGTACAGGTAGTAAAGCTCGCGCGTGTGGTACTGTGGTTTCGCTTAACGGCGCTCCACTGCTCCCACTCACAGGCTCAGAACCCACACCCATGGAGATGAAAGGAGGCCACCGCCGACCCTACGCTGCTGCTCGGCGGTCCTACCTGCTCGTCCTGCTCCTCCTCCTCCTCTCCGGTGGCTGCACTGCCGGGCCGATCAAGACGGTGGTGGTCTTGGTGATGGAGAACCGCTCCTTCGACCACATGCTGGGGTGGATGAAGCGGCTCAACCCCGAGATCGACGGCGTCACCGGTGAGGAGTGGAACCCTGTATCGGCCTCCGATCCGGCTTCGGCGAAGGTGTACTTCCGCGACGGCGCCCACTACGTGGACCCGGATCCGGGGCACTCCTTCCAGGCGATCCGGGAACAGATCTTCGGGTCGAACGACTCGTCCGCGGATCCGGCGCCGATGAACGGATTCGTGCAGCAGGCGAGGTCGATGTCGGCGGAGATGGCGGAGAATGTGATGAACGGGTTCCAGCCGGAGATGGTGGCGGTGTACCGGACGCTGGTGGAGGAGTTCGCGGTTTTCGACCGGTGGTTCGCTTCTGTGCCGTCATCGACGCAGCCCAACCGCCTCTTCGTGCACTCCGGCACCTCCCACGGCGCCACCAGTAATAACCCTAGGTAACGAATCCACGGCCTCCGCTCGCTATCTGCTTTATTCTTTTTGTTATTTACTGTGCGCTTTCTTTCCTTTTCTTCCTTTTCTCCGCCCTTTCTCAATTCCCACTATACCTACACCGCCAAGGAAGACGGGGAAACCTCAAAATGTCAGTGGGAATTAGTTTCCCAAAGTCTGCAGAGAGTATGAGAAGTGGACAAACTATTCTGGGACTTGGTTCTGATAGTAGTCATTTCTTTCTGCTTCCAACGACCTCTTCTCTCACTTTTCTTCTCGTTCCTTCCACTCCCCCACCTTCTCTGTATGACTATCACCAAACTCACTCCTAACAGACGAGAAACTCACTCCAAACACACCAGAGCGTGTGTTTAGATCAGCGATTTTTTGATTGTTTTGTTACCATTGATGATAGCTGGGTTGACATCGACACGATTGCGCTGGCGACTGGGCCCGTGGAACTCATAATCGCGATAGGGATGCCGCACCTAAATGGCTGAATCAACCCTCAAACTTAGTCTCTTAACATGGGCATTTTGGGTAGGTCGTACGATGGCCTGATGATGATGCAACGTGGAACGCCTCCTTCCCTGAGAGGCTTGCACGGGTAACCCGGCAAGCCTAGGTGGCAGGATTGTTCTCTGTTGCTCGGTGTGAGCCTTGGTCTTCACGTGGCAGAACAATGCGAGCCCAACTCCAGATGTTTCTTTGTCGCTTGTTGGCTTGACAGTTTTCTTGATTCTTTTCATGCTAAAATTAATGGCTGTTGTTATAATCATTAATCATCCTTTCGGAACATTTCTATCTTTTATGTTAGAGAATTAATTTCCCTTTTGGGTTCTTTAGCTTGACGGTAGTTAAACTTTGCTTTGCACACTTTCCGAAATGTCAGCCTCGCATTTCGTGTTTCTATCTTGGTTTGTCTTTTACAAATCTTGTCTTGTTTATCTCAATCATTCTAATAACGAAGTCCATAGTTCAAATACAGCCTTCATCATTTTGTATTCTAGCAAATTTTTTGTATTCACCGCTGATACTAATTTAGATTAGATCATATATTATGAGCGGACAAATTTATAGTAACATATGAAGCAGAGGACCAAATGAGAAGAAAATTTTAAGGTGTGACGCACGTTAGCAAGAGGCTTTCGTGCATCACCCTAACCCTTAAAATTTCTACTCGACCAAATGAGACATACAAATTAAATATTTAGTCGTGTCCACTAAATCTTTGTTTCCACAGCTTGACCTATAAAAGGGTGACGTGAGCTGTTTCATCAATTGCTATTGGTTAAAACAAAATGAGAAAAATGTTTCCTTTTTCTTTTCTATTTTGATATCACCAGATCCGACAATCAGCCCTTATGTAATATTTCTGCTTGGAAAAAAAAATCCTGCTTCCGTTTATATAAGCATGATCACCTATATGCTTCTTCGTGGAGAAACAGAATCTTCAATGAACTTGTTCTAGAGTCTTAATATTTTATGCAAGTAGCATATTTAATCAGCTTGCAAGATTTTCATTGCAATTATGAATTTTGATGCAGTTTGCTGGCAAGGGGGTATCCGCAGAGGACCATATTCGAGAATATTAATGATGCAGGGCTTTCTTTCGGCATATACTACCAAAATGTGCCAGCAACACTCTTCTACCGCAATCTTCGTAAGCTCAAATACCTACTCAAATTTTACTCCTACGATCAGGAGTTCAAGGAACGTGCAAGAAAGGGCTCTCTTCAGAACTACGTTGTCATCGAGCAGAGATACTTGGACTCTAAAGACAAACCTGCCACTGATGACCACCCATCGCATGATGTGTATCAAGGGCAGATGTTCATCAAGGAGGTCTATGAAACCCTCCGTGCCAGCCCCCAGTGGAATGAGACACTCCTTATCATCACCTATGATGAGCACGGCGGCTTCTTCGACCATGTTCCGACGCCGGTGAGGGGAGTACCCAACCCCGATGGCATAGTTGGCCCTGACCCCTTCTTCCGCTTTGACCGGTTGGGGGTTAGGGTCCCCACGATCATGGTCTCTCCATGGATTGAGAAGGGCACTGGTATATTTTGACTGTTCTTTATATAGTTTAGTTTGGTCAAAGTTAATTGTAAAGCTTCAATTAATTGTATGGTGCATGCAGTTGTGCATGGTCCCAATGGAGTACCAACTCCAACTTCAGAGTATGAGCATTCATCCATTCCAGCAACTGTGAGAAAAATTTTCAATCTACCTTCGCCTTTCCTGACGAAGAGGGATGCTTGGGCTGGAACTTTTGAGGGTATTGTGCAGAGTAGGACAGAGCCGAGAACTGATTGCCCTGGTGATTTAGTTGCTACTTAATCTTCTTTGAACTTTCGTTTTAATTATTGAGTGGTGCTAACATTTACTAACTTGTGATTCATACTTCAAACTATAGGTTTCAGTTCTTTAAAGTAGAAGCTCCACTAAATCAAAATACCAATGCTAAAAAATGTTAGTTTCTTGCAATTTTTTATTACATAAGGGAGTAAAGTAATAAAGTCAAAACTTGATCCTAAAATCTTGTTATTAATAACTGAAGTTCCTACCCGTTGAAACAGTAACCAAGTAAAGTTAATTATTAATAACTAAGTTTACTTTTATGCATTCAATCTTCATTGGGTTTGTAGTGATTACCTTCTAATTGAAGTTTGTTTTGTAAAGTGATTTTATGATTAATTTAACAAAAGTCATACGCATTGAAACAATAATATTGACTAACAAGCTGAAATATGTCTTTTAGTTCATCCACTATCAATATGAAAAACAAACATTACTATCCGTGATTCATTAGTTCTTATCTTCTAAGTTATTCTCTTATCAGCATGATGAGAAGTCCTGTTTCTATGAATTAAATTTTTTTTCATTGGTAAGTGATCTAACTATTGATACTCATCTTGAAGAATCAAAATTTTATTTAAATACTTTATCAAACATCATCATGAGTGAGGATTAAAATGCTAAGCATGGCTTGCCTTGCATATGACCGTGTGAAGACCCGAGCCTGAGTTATCTGATTAGCTGATTAGCTGATCAAGAACTTGGGCCACTCAAATTAGAACCACAGAAGGAATCAAAAAATATATCATCTTGACTTTTCATCACAGACTCAAGCTTTTGATCAAATGGCCTGAGTTCTTGAGCGCCTAATCACACAACTCAGGCTCGGCCCTTCATACGGTCCTATGCAAGGCAAGTTCTGGTTAGGATTTTTATTTGGCGGGAGAAACATCTGGTGTTTTTACATGTTTGGCCTCCGAAGTTTGAAATATCTTACTTTTTTACCAACTAGATTTGCATTTTTTTGATTTAGTGCTAAATTTTTTCACTCATCACCTTTCAATCAATGAGTTCACATTTATTTATTTTAGTTTGGCCCTAAATATTGAAATATTTTTTATAATATTAACATTACCTTGATACAATTGATAAATTATAGGTGCTAAATGACGTTTAGAACTTCAGAAGTGAATATATGCTAATTTATTAAGTTAAGAATCTGAAATTTGATTCATAACAATAATTAAAAGATACCACATGTAAAAATTTGGCCTTTTATATGTACTAGTGCATTCTATAAATGAACTCTATCACTATTGATTAAGAAAGTTCTATGATGTAGCATCCATTTTCTGTAATGTCTTTAGATGTTCTCTTTCAGTAAGATTTTCTGATGTGTTCTCGGTGATCAATGCAGTTCAGCTCCCTACTCCTGTGAGGATCAGGGATACTGAAGCTAATGAGAGTGCTAAGCTAAGCGAGTTCCAGCAAGAGCTCATGCAACTGGCATCAGTGCTAAATGGGGATAACATTTTGACCAGTTTCCAAGAGAAAATCTTGAAGAACATGAATGTTAAAGATGGGATAGCCTACATGGAGAGAGCAGTAAAGCGTTTCTTCGAAGCTGGTTTATCTGCAAGGAAAATGGGAGTCGACGAAGAACAAATCGTGCAAATGAGACCATCGCTAACATCAAGGTCATCTTCAACTTCTGTCCATCCTTGAAAGTGATGGTTCTTCTGTTCATTACCAGATAAACTTAGTCGATATTTACATATAAATATGAATGCTCCGATTGTTCTTGCATGTGTAGAATAGTTGTCTAAAGTTGTACCAGCTACTCTTGAGATTGGAAATATTCTCAATGCTATTATAAAGAAGTCCAACACTATCTTATTTGTTGTGTTATTTCATTTAGATGAGACGATAAATATACATAGTACAATTCAGAATAGAAAGTGTTGATGGAGAAAACTTCATAACATTAAGTAATGGATCAGTTCAATGTCCCAAACCAAATTGGAAAATACAAATTGACAAAGGTCATTTAACCTAGCCATCCTCTATCCACATGAAATACTCCCTAAATTTGATTCTACAGTTGACTCAGACTCAAATCTTAGGGACACTCGCGTAGGACATGTGGATTTAGTAGCGATGATAATATTGGCATTGAGACACATCATGAGGATTATTGATCTATTTGTGGATGAATGCCGAATTTGCACATGGAAATTTTAATTGGGCCAATTTATGACCACACAAATTCAACGCCATGGGTGAGCCCAAACAATTGTCGATCGGATTGGTTGACTAATCAAAGTCCAATTTTCTCGTGCCGGGTGTCTCCTTTTCGACCACCCAAGCCAGCTGTTCCTTCTGGTGCTCCTGCTATAGTGACTGACCCACACAAATCACAATTCAGTGAGCCAAAGTCTCCGTCAAAATCTACTGCCATAATCAGATAAGCTGTCTTCTCTGCACGACATAACGTGCCGATGGAGAGTTAGTGAATGACATAGTTACGGGTGAACAAATCAGAGTTTTAGAGGCAAACAAAGGGGAGTTTGGCATCACTTTTATCAAATTTTTGGTGCTGAACTTCTGAATTTTAATCAATTTTTATACAGAACTTCTAATTTTAATTGAATTTCTGATTTTAGCTACAAGCACTTATATCGCACGATCAACATATATTTTAGTTATATTTCAGTATTGTTGAAATTCTATTTTTTTAAAAAAAAAATTTACTAAAGTATATAATTTATTACTATTTTTGTGGGGTAAAACAAATATAATTTATAACTTGTATAGAATAAAATCATAACTTAATAAATACTCTACGGTAGTTATAAATATTTTGAATTGACTGGATTGAGAGAGTAGTGATTGTCCAACCGAACTCAACGTTAGAGATAAAAATTAAAATTATATATATATTTCAGGATTTTTTTGAATTAATATTTAGGTATATCAATACTATAATTTTGAATAAAAATTTGATATTGATAATGAGGTACGAAAGTATCAATACTAAAATATCAAAAATCGAAAAGTTTAGTATAGTACATCTTTGCTCAGCCTTACCGTCACCTAATAACGCTGACCAGGAGGATTCCCCTTTCCGCAACAATCACCATCCTCATTGAGATTCGCATTCTTCTGCAAATAAACGGTCCAGATGGCTCCGTACAGTTTAACTAAAGCCGCACTCCGGGCACAGCGCAACGCCGCAGTAAGCCCACCCTTTCGTCAAAGGCTATAAAGTGCGGCGGCGGGATGGCGCACGCAACGCCCACTTTGACGCGCCGTTTCGCATTTCCTCCGCTCTCCACTCGGCGCCCGCCATGTCCGACTTCGTCCGAGCCCCCGGCTCCGCCATGATCGCCCTCTCCCGCCCCCGCGACGACTCCGACGATGACGAGGACGAGCCGCGGCAGCGCGCGGGGGCCGGGGCCGCCTCTCCCCCCGCCGCGGCGCGCGAACCCTCCCCCGCCAGCGGTTCCTCTTCCCACCGGAAGCCCCGTGGCCGCCCTCCCGGATCCAAAAACAAGCCCAAGCCGCCCGTCGTCATCACCAAGGCCAGCGATTCGGCGATGCATCCCGTCGTCCTCGAGCTCGCGGGCGGCTACGACGTCGTCTCCAGCGTTTCCGATTTCGCCCGCCGCCGCGGCGTCGCCGTGTCCGTCCTCGGCGGTAGCGGCGCCGTTGCCGACGTGACGCTCCGCCACCCCTCCGCCCAGGGATCCGGAAGCATCTCCGTCCCCGGCCGCTTCGAGATCCTCTCCCTCTCCGGCACCCTTCTCCCCCCTCCGCCGCCGGCCGGATCTTCCGCGCCGGCCTGGCCGGCGCGGCCTCCGCCGCTGACGGTGTCGCTTGCTGGCCCGCACGGGCAGGTGATAGGCGGCACAGTGGGGGGGCCGATGACCGCCGTCGGGCCGGTACTACTGGTGGCGGCGACGTTCGCGAAGCCGGAATTCCACCGCCTACCTCTAGCGGAGGAAGAGGAGTCTCCAACGACGGTTAACGAGGAGATCAAGCCGGGGGCGGAGGCAATGGCGGCGGCTCTCAGCGATCCAGGCCCACTTGCACTCCCTGACGTAGTCCTCTGGGCCCAGCCATCCTCTTCCCGGGCTCCCCCGCCTGGCCATCCACCCAATCACTACTAATTACTTTCGCCGAGAAAAAATTAAGACGGATAGGAAAAAAAAAAGAGTGTGAGAAAATTATGCATTAGAGAAAAATGCAAATTTTGTTCAATTTATTAGTGATGGGAGACTATACAAGCTGCTGACTGCATAACAAAGGAGTTCCTTTCTCTTGTCTTTATATCTCTTGGGAATAGGCGATCTGCTGCTTCCTATGCAAGGAAGGCAAAGCAAAGTGAAAAAAGATTGACAGGAGTCTCAGTGGGTTCAAGTGTAGCTGTACATCATTGCCTGCTGCTCTGCTTTCATGTGAAATCAAAGCCTATCGGACAAACAAGCGCTCCCCATGCAAGGCGTGCGTGGCTGCATGAATCGATAGTAGTGAGTAGAAAGAAGCCAGGGCGCAGCTGCCTCCCTCCACTGTGCGCGCATTGAGCTGTGCACTCGCTGGATAAATGCATGCATGTGTGCAGATTTCTGCTGGCCGTAATTATCAGCTACTATTTATATTTGCATTTAAAGGGATTCCATTGGTTGTACAGAAAGTGACGTTTAAAATAATGAAGAAATTGAGGTTTCTGGAGAGAGCGACAGGCGGACAGCGGCGTGGCAATCTTTATCCATTCGTTCATATCTGGGGGATAGAATGGATAAAGATTAAGAGTGTGTCGTTTACTGGGGGCGAATTTTTTTGGAATTTTTAAAATCTGGGCAGTCAAAAGGTTCAATAAAACGTACGTAAGGAGTAGGGTCAGAAGTGTAGAGGAGTAGGGTCAGAAGAGTAGGTGGTAGCAGCGAGGCTTTCATGGGCAATCTGGTGGCGGTGGTGCTCGCTTGAAACGGATAGGCGTGCGAGGCAATTGCTTTGTCCTATTGTTTTGCAAGTAGAGAAGAAGAAACGAGTTGAATGCATGATTGCTCGACTCTTTTGAAAAGGAAAGATGGATATAGAACTGCTGCAATAACTTAAGAAGTATAGCTGTTAGTTTAGATCGGAGACGAGTTGAGAGAAAGTAGGCCCTTTTTTGTTACGTCCCAAAATTCATCCGAAACTCACGCCGGGAATCTCGGACCTCGAGATGCACAATATTATACCTGTCAAATCAATCATGACAACCGAGAGGTACAGACTGAATAAAATAACCTAACCAGATGCCAGCCTGACCTTAAATATCCATAAAATAATAATACTGACATAAGACCGGCGCAGCGGTCAACAGAAATAACAACAGGACCGGCGCAGCGGTTGACAAACCAACAAGTAACATAACCGGCGTAGCGGTCAACAGAGTCCAACAACATAACATAATATAATAACAGACCAAAATGCATCACAACCCACCCAGACTGGTGGTCAAACTACTATCTACTCTGCTCCAGGTGGAGCCGCGCCTGAACCTGGAGGCAAACCAAAGGGGGTTAGCTGGAGGCTAAGTAGGGATATTACAATGTATATGGTGCATGATCAGAAACAAGGAATTACCAGAATACAACCAAAACTCTATATGACCATATAGAGTATAATCAAATCTCAAATACATATCAATATATATGTCCTCATACACAGATAAAAACTGGGAGCTGGTACAGCAGTGGTCCACGACCTGCAACTCTATAAAATAGAGTGGTCCCTACTGATGGCTCCCCGAACAATAGAGACGATTGTCTGTCGACAGCCCGCTAGTGTAGCGTCCTACACTCAGTACAACCCCTTATTGGGCTGATAACAGACCTCAAGCCCATAACATCGGACTCTCTCGGTCAAAGACGATCATACAGCGTCTCGACAGAAATCTCACAGGTAGTATCTGAGGTATACTGACATGTCTATCGCTAGACAGTCAATCCTCAATGTACATATACATAACTCATACCACCTACCAACTACCAATAAACATGCAAGAACAAAATACTCATACCGTGTTTCATGCAACAGGTTATGTCAACAGGAATGTACTCAGAGCATAACAGGAGTTAGAACAGTAATCAACAGTGATAATCAGCGATAAGGTAGGTGCCGCTAACTACGCATGCGGTTGGCACTGTAACAAAGAACGGAGGTAGAATCCCTACCTCAGATGCAGACGAACAGTAAAACAGAACCAACCCGATATCGCGCGATCAGTCAACAGGTCATAACAGGTAAATCAGGTGTAAGTTCTCATATTATGCTAATCTACTTATAAGAGTCGGTATTAGGTAGTCATGTCCAGGTATAATCATTTAATCAGGTTTGTCAGATATACAGGTCCAAGTTTATGTTTACGCATTCGTTTGTATACGTATAAAGGCGGGTACGGGTACTAACCGAGTTCGCAGCCTCGTGCGAACGAATAGTCACCACCGGAAGTCGGGATACAGAGAACCAACCATGCGCGCGTAACCGAGTCATCGGCACGGAAATCGATGTTCGCCGGAAAGTTCACCGGAGTCACTGTTCATCGCCGGAACAGTGTTTCCGGTGGCCGATCGAAGCTCTCCGGAAGTCAAATGAAAGCTGATGGCGAGGGGGTTCTGGTCGTACGGTCGGTGTTGCAAACGGAGGTCGGGATCGCCGGAGATCTGGGAAAAATCGGTCGGGGGCGACGTTCGCAATCTCGCCGGCACCGAAGACGAAGACACTAGGAACAGCTTCGGGAGGCGGCGGAAATGTCCGCCGCAGGTGGGGAAGTCCTCCAACGTCGTCGGAGACAAGGATCGCGTCGGCCCTAGGGTTTTCCGGTGGATGCGAGGGAGAAGAAGGAAGAGGCGTGGGGAGGCGGCGGTCAACTTGGGAACTCGTCGCCGCAGCTTCCGTTGGCCCGAGGAGGAGGGCGAAGGGGAGCAGTTGCAGGGGAGCTCACCGGCCGGAGCAGTCACCGGAAACAAAGGAGGCGGATCGAGAGAAGGGCGGCGTTCGTTCGTGATGGGGAGATGGACTCGAAGCGGGGAGAAATAAGGGAGGAAGGGCACGCAACAGAACGAGATGGGCTCGGTCACGCGTGCATAGTGCGGAGTCCCATCAAATTTCATTACTTTTACTATTTTAATCCCTTTTACTGTTTTTGTTTTGTCTGCATTCATCACGGGCGTAACATTTCTATTCGGTTTAAATTGAACTAGGCTGATTTTACTCAAATTGAATTAATTTTTCTTAATAGTAATAAATCCAACACGAGTCGAATGTTAGCAAAACTAAAAAAGAACTGAACCGAAAGTTTGGTTCGGTTTAATTCAAACCGATTAAACCGAATTTGAGAACAGCTTCATTCTTCAATGAAAACAGAAAGTCGATCCCACTAGGCGTCTATTTAAGTGATTTAGGGTTTTAGGTTTTTTTAAGAGCGTGTTTTCTAAATGAACGGGGGTGTTTAATTCCATCCGAATAGAGATCTCTAGGCGTGCGACACGTGGCAGAATAGAAATCCAACGCCCATCCGCTGCCGAGCAATCTCTCGTAGTAGCCCTTTCCTTTGTCCTTGAACAAATCCCTCTTCGTCATGCTCACCAGCGCTCGCTTGCACGGCAGTCTCTTCATCACCACCTCGTCTCGGAATGAATCCACCCTTGGATTGTCGATCTCGGCACTCCACCTGCAGACGAACCCCCACGTCGTCTCCAGCCACTACCGGAATGCTGGATCCATCGGATCTTTACCCCAACAGTAGGCGTAGATTAGCGCCATTCTGGAAATCTTGAGCCCCTTCTCGTCCCACATGTCCTCCTCCAGCCTGCGCAGCAGAACATTGTGCACAATATTGGCTCCATCGCTATCGCCGACTAGAAAGACACGCTCAAAGTCGCCGCGCTCGGCTAGCCACAGCTCCTTGCCGCCCCTCACGTGAGAGGCCACCCACTTCAGGGCCGAGAAGCAATCGTCGTAGGCTGCGAGAAGTAGGGGTGTGCAAAAAAACCGTTAAACCGCGATTAACCGACCGAACTAAACCGACAGTTTTTTTATCAGTAGTTTTTTATAAATGTAACGGTTTACAGTTCAGGAACGGTTCAGAAAATTTTTGAACCACGGTTAACCGAACTGAACCGGTATTAATAAAAAAAATAATTTTTTTATATTTTTATTTCATATGTGGCTTTTAGATATTGCAATTTTTTAAATTTTTCCTTGTATGCAGCAAAATACTGAAGCTAGTTATATCTGATTCACCACTAAATTTTTTTAAGTAATCATATGAGGAGTAAAGAATGATTTTGTAATTTTTTTACAATTTATAATTTATAATTTTATTTTTTTATGAAAAATTGATTAATCGTAAATCGGTGGTTAATCGAACCGATTAACCGGTGAACCGGTAGAATTGGTTCGGGATCGGTTCAACATTTCTCCGAACCATTTCTACCGGTTCGGTTCGGTTTTTAGGGGTACGGTGCAGTTAACCACACACCCCTAGCGGGAAGTGGGTGCTCCGACGTGCGGCGGTACTCCACCGACACCGCGACGATGTCGGGCTAGGCAACGATGTTGTTGAGGAGGGTGTGGTAGGTGGGGGAAAAGGCTCACTCGATGACGAAGGCGCTGCCGTGGAAGTAGACAAGGATTGGGTGGCGGTTGGGGGAGGAGGAAGGGCAGCTAATGTAGAGGCGGGTAGAGAGGCTGGTGGAGGGGTTGATGACAATGTCCTTGGAGGCGACGCCAGTGGCGGGGTCGACATCGGGAGGGACGAAGTCGATGCTGATTAGGCGCTCGATGCGGCCACTCTTGTAGAGGCAAAGGAAGGGTGGGAAGTCAAATACGACATCGGCATCGGGATCCATTTGGGAATGGTGATCACAGCCTACCGCAGAATCACGGATAAGGGAAGAGGAAGGTGGGCGGCATCGGGATCCCATGGGGAGGAGGAAGGTGGGCGGTCGAATGCAGAGGTCGGCGGAGAGGGTGGTGGCAGCGGGGACGCGAAGAGAAGAAAAAAATGTAAAGGAACAAAGATGAAAAGAAGGGAACGGATAGTTGGATTTCTATTTTGTCACGTGTTCGCGCGCCCAGAGATCTCCGTTCGAATGGAATTAGGCACCCTCGTACATTTATAAAACACGCCCAATTAGTAGCTTACTAGCTTTAGGGTTCTTTTAATTTAAATTATTATTAATTGGTTCGATTCGGTTTATTTTAATTTTGAAAACGAAAAATCCAAACCGAATAGATTTAATCTCACCGGTCAAACCTGAATCAAATTACTATAAAATTGAATCAAATCGACTATTTCACTTCAGTTCAGTTTTTAGATTTAACTCAATTAATGGACACTTAAGAGAGTGCACTGTAATGAATTTTATGATTTTTTTTTTTTTTTGAAATTTGTTTTGAATTTGAAACTCTAGATTGCAGTTCGAATCCTACCATTTGAATTAAAGCTTGCCTTTTTCTAAAAAAGAATAATGAACTCACTCCGTACATGCCCAATTAATTTAAGAAATATCTAAATTGAATGAATGAACGCGCACAGATTTGCCGCCTTTCCTTTGATTCCATTCTTTTTTTGGATACTAATTTTAAGTAAACGATCAGATACTCTAAAGTCAACCCAGAGACAGCCAGCCATCAATGTTTAGGACGGGTAGTCAAACATAAATTTTTCTATTTTAGCCATCACAATTGCTATAAAATGTTAGAAAACAAAGCTGGACTACTCTGCTTCTGCGTGAACTCGGAATCGTCTTCTCGAATCTTCTTACAAGAATGAGTTGCGTCACCTGGACCGCGATCAATCTCCCACATTCCTTACCCGTACTCCGTCGGCGCTCCCCTTGTCGTCGCACCCTCCGGGCAGAGTCTCACCGGGCCATCGACGGGAGCCCCCGCCTCGTCCTCCATGACTCCCTCGACGAGGCAGGCGTCGCCACCAAGTTCGCCAGGGTCCGTGATTGTTTCCCTCCCTCCGAATTTTGATATTTCGCAATGGGATCGTTCTTTTTATTGATGATAGGGACGTGGGAAAATTTTCCCGGGGGTGGAGCAGGATGCCAGAGAAGGGTTCCGGAAGCAGATCGAGGGGCTGTGCTGGATCAGCGGCGGGGCGAGCGCCGTCGTGAGGGTCGGCGCCGACCTCGCCAGGGCCGCGTTGCAGATCGCGGTGGAGGATGATTCGCTTGTCTCCCATTCGTCGTTGCCGTTGCCGGTGGATGCGTTCGTCGAGCGGCTGGATGATCTTTCGATGGAGTTCTGCTCCTTCTACATACCACCCCGGAAATCCACGCCAGAGATGTTCATTGGGAACCTGGAGAGATTTTTGTATGTACACAAGGTAACATACTTAAAATTATATAAGATGCATTATCAGATTTTTGTATGTACTGGAATCTTACTTACCAGTACCCTACTCTTTTACAGGGTTTTCATAGGACAGATGCATTATCAGATGTTCGATCTTTGTATCTTCATTCAGTAACATCCCTTACTTTCGTCTTTATACTTTTCTGATTCGTTTTAACTCTCCGCTTCTATGCTGCTGTCATTCCTACTCTTTCCTATTTCTTGAACAGGCTTTGACTTGTCGATCAGGGTCTGCTGTAATACTAGCACTCATATACTCTGAAATGCTAAAAATGCTAAAGTTTTACGGAGTTCTGGATTTTGATATAGAGATCTATTTCCCTCATGATATCAGCAGTCTCCCTAGAGGATATCATAAACAGAAAAGCCAATTATCACATCAACCTCATATTATTACATCAAAGTCGCTGTTGGTGAAGGTGAGTTTATGCAAATTTCTTTATTCTAACATGTTATTCATTCATTTATACCAGCATAATTTAAGTTGGAGATGAGGGAACTAAACATAGTGGACATAGTCTTGTTTCTAAAGCTTTACTATAGCTAATAGATTTTGTTACGGAACTAGAGAAATTGATGTTAGTATTTTGTCTCTTTGATTCTACCACTTGTCATTTAACTGTTTCGTAGTGTTTGTAGTATTGTAAGAATCGCCGTTTCTTAGTTGTAGATATGTAAAACTTCACTTATCTCAGGTGCATCAAAGTTACAAGCTAACTTAGAGGAAATTAAGCCAGCTATTTTAGACTCTGAACGTGTAATGCTAAGCAAAACATTTCCTTCTCTGTTGATTTTAACTTGATCATCAGTCACTAGAAAGACGAAGTTCTGAATTCTGATCCATTTTGTCCTGAAATATCCTCTCTTATATCAGATGCTAAGGGATCTTAAAGAAGCTTTCTGGCCATTCCAATATGGACATTCTACTAGTTTATTTTTGAGAGCAGCACATGCTGCAAATCTCACTTTTGGCTCAAGAACTGCTGGCGAAGGGTGCTCCAATTTACATGGAAATGTCAGGTCAGCATTTATCTTTGCCCGGGACTGTAATATGCTTGATGTAGTAAACTCTGTTTCATAATTCTGCTTTCTTTGTTTTGAAATATGACAGTGATTTAGAGATGGCTTCAGCCGAGGCCGCTCATTATAGAATGGAACGTGGACTTAGGACAATTGTTCGTTTTGGTGATATGCGACGGGCATTAGCAGGTATGCATGCGGTGCCATGGTATGCCATGCGACGGGCATTAGTGTAGTGGTAGTATCCCAAGTATTGCAAGTTTCGGCAATGACTATAAACTTTCTTATTTAAGAGTTTCTGTACTAATATAAAACTTTCTTATCGTTTTTCCCACAGCTTGTGAGAGACTCATACTTCTAGATGCTAGCCCCCAGGAGCTGAGGGATTATGCTGTCCTTTTATATCACTGTGGATTCTATGAAGAATGCTTAGAGTTTTTGAACTCGTACCAAATCTCAAAGGTAAAGGCTACTATCTTGATCATATTCTAGGAGTTGAAAGCATGTTTCTCTTCCTATAATCATGGTACTACGGATTCAGGGTACCGATGCCCAGAAGTCTCGACCAAATAAAACAAACGAGTTGGAGGAAGATGTTACTGTAAATTTAATTTCACGTGTAAAGCTCATTCTCGGTAAAGAAGTTTGGAGTAACCCTGAAGTTGGCACAGGATACTGGGGAAAAAACCATGAACCGTGGTAGCTTTTTGCTGTCTGCGATTCACATAATCTGAAATTTGAGGCTTGTTACTGACAGATGTATAGCATTCATAATATGGTAATGTACAGTAAGGTTTTGATAAAGCTGTTTTGTAGATGCAAATTCGGCGAACATAATCTGAAGAATTGTTGTTCAGATGTGGTCATAGTTTTTATATGTAAGTTTTTTCTTTCACAATTGTTTGCAATTCAAAAGTGACAGTGTATTTTCATTTGACTGCCCAAACTCTGTAAATATATTGTTTCATGATCACAATTTGATTATTTTTTTAGTGTGGCATTGCCAGTTTAGTTCTCTTTCTTGCAAGTTTAAATAAACTTGTAAGTTGTCACAAAACTGTAGATAAATCCTAAGCACTATGATCATACAAATCTCTATGCTAAGAATGCCCCGAGAGCTATTCAATTGTACAATTTTTATTATGGCCAATCCATCAAAACATAAAAAAGACGTTCGGTTGGATGAAATCCACGGTGGAAAGGATGAAAAATGCAATGAATTTAGATCTTTTCCACCGTGAATTCCAACAGAACATAGCATAGGGGTGTCCCACTGTTTAAACTCTTTTACTTTGCACTAACATTTTCTATTATAAAGAGGATGCATAAGCCAACATATGAAAGTGAAAGGTCTATTCAGGCGTTTGGTTGAATCAAAGTCGAGATATTTATTTATGAATCAAATCCCTAGGAAGAACCAAACCTAAGCCATTGAAGTCAGTGCTCAGGCACTCTATCATACTATGGTGAATAAGAAGAGAACTTTTTTGTTTATTTATAATTGGATAAATGATTGGATAAATGAGTGTTCAAGTGACTGATCAGAGAGTTCAAGCTACTCCTACTAAGAATCTATTTAAAAATTGTGTAATAAAAGCCATGCCATATCGCATCATTAAACTATTTTTCTACTGCAATTACTTAGTTCCAATCAATTATTATAAATGAATAAACGAATTGAACAACAAATATTCAGCACGGTAGATGAAAATTTTCCTGTGCGAGGCCTCGAGAATCTGAGGAAGGTTATTGAAGACCTCCCTCTTCTTGGGCCATTGTCTGGGCTCGCACGGCGCCTTTGGATTGAAAAAAGAAAAAGCCTACGGATCCCACAAACTAACATACTAACCTCCTCCTCCGTCTCCAGCGCTCCTAAGAACCTAACCGGGGACAAGTAGCCGCCCGCCGACATGTCTCACTCGCTCTCCGCTATCGTCTCCAGCGCCGGAGACCACGACCGCCGCCGCTGCCGACTCTTCTCCCCGACCAGCGGCGCGTAGCGCTTCCTCATCTCCGGCTCAACGCAAATCGCGTCGCCGCCCCTTTCCTCATCCTCTTCTCCTGCTCCCTCCTCAGTGGCGTCACACCTCGTGATGAGACTGGCGACGAACTCTGGCCGCACCTTGACAAGCACCCTGCCGTCGCGCTCCTTCACGTCCACGAACGGCAACAAACCGGGGGGGAGACACGATATGTCCGATCCGGGGACGAGCGCCACCAGGGAGGCTACGGTGAGTTTGTCCGCGACGCGGTCGACGGGCAGGAGGAAGTAGGTGCGGCCGGGCAGGAGCACGTCGCCGATGGCGAGCGTGGGGAAGGGGCGGTCGATGTAGAAGGCGTCTCCGTCGCAGATCACGCAGTTGGGGAAGTGGAGCATGAGCTCGCCGGCGAGTTGCCTGCCGGCGAATAGTGCGGTGTCGCCTCCCCAGAAGACGATCCTGACGGCGGCGCGATTTCGGGGCTTAGGGTTGAAGCAAGCGCAGAGGCGGTTCCCCATGGCGGATGGGATGTGCGTGGGAGTTGAGATCGAGATGTGGGAGAAGGCGAGGGCCGATAGGGTTTGAGATTGAGTGCAGATTGAGGATTGACTGATATGGAATTTGGTTCGGCGATTGATTGACTAATATAGAATTAGGGATGTGATTAATGATTTCTGTTGGAGACGGTTTCATTTAGGCAGCGCGAACGGTGAATCGGTTGATGGCGGGTGGGACTCGAGTCCGTCCGCTCGCAACGAGGGAAATTCTCCAACCATACCGGCAAATGGCAGTTTCTCAGGTACCGTGATTGTATCAATTTACTCTACATTTTAAATATGTATTTATTTGCCTCTTAAAATTTTAGTGTCTACTAATTTTTCTTTTAGAGATTAATATATGATGATTTACCCTGTAAATTTTAGAAATTATATCAAATTCCTCTTGAATTATATTGCACTTGAGCATCATCAAAATGTCAGGATAAAAGCTTTCAACTATTAAACATATAGGTGAAACAATGAGAAATTAAGAAGGTAAAATTATGGATTACTTTGATTAATGTAGGAGAAGGCACAAATCGGTTTTGATTTCCGAATTTTCAAGGATAACTTGTAGAAACATATCTGACGCAAAATGTATTGAATTAGATTTATTTATATAATGATTAAATTATAACTGTTAATGCTAGGTCCATCATCACTTGTTAAGAAAATAGGTTGACCGTTTGGGGATGATGGATAAAGCAAAATTAATTCCACACTCATCAAATAAACTCTATATAAATTTTATAAAGAACGCATTATATATTTAAAGTGTTATACGTGATGTTAATAATTAAAAAGTAACCAAATAGTAAATACGAGATGAAAAAACTAGTAAGTTATCATTTTGAATAGTAGGTATGAAACATATTCTACCAGTCTAGTACTCGCACCTTCACGGATTGGCCAAGCAAGCAACTCAAAAGATGAGCAAGTGTTGTAAAAAGTTAATGGTAAAACAGAGTTCATCAAGTTTTCACATGATGCTCGACGAACAAATATGAGCAATAATCTCCAGGCCAACACACGGCGACGGCGAGAGTAGAAATTCATGCAGATGAAACACTGATGCTTGCATAAAGAAATACTGATAGTTACTGAATATTGATTGCAGTGAGTGCTAGAATTCTTCAACATTCTGCCATATTGTGAATACTGGATTACCGCATGCCAGAATTCTGCAATCTCATGGGTAGACCAGCTTTCCATTTACGTATGTTGCGAATACAGTTGCAGGGAAATCTTCAGCAAGTTGATCCCATGAATTGACCGGCAATACTACAAAATCTGCATACTTGCCCTTCGAGAGACTGCCTAGTTCGTGGTCAAGGAATGAAGCGTAGGCAGCAGAAATGGTGGACCTACAATATTCACAACTTTTCTTAATAGTAGCAATAGTCAACACAAAACATTAATTAAATAACCCGGCAAACAGTTAATCATGCAATGCAGCACGCAGTCTAGTTCTCCCATACAAAATAAGTCATTAGGGAAAACATAAAGCTGATTCCGACTACGTTCGAAAGGGGCCTAGAAACACCCAATTCATTGGATGAGACAATATGCAAGTTCAATGTTTCCTTATTTTTCTTTTCTTGGAAGGAAATATAACTAAGGCAAATTGTAGTACTTTTCTATCAGCTTACATTTCTATTCTACAATTTCATTCATTCTTTTTACTTTGTTCGCTCCCTAGGATACACAATGCAGTACCTATGTGCGCAAGTCACTTCTGTGTACCATCACCAACATGAAATAATGCAAATATCATGCATTAGGTTGACAGCAATTACCGAGTCTTCATTAACCTTGCAAAATCAGTCTCTTTCTTAATCAGTAGAATTACTCAATTAAGTGCCCATAAATATGTCTTAATCATGTGAAAGCACTGCAATCATCTTTCACCCAGTCTAACCAATGCAACATTGTAATTCTACCATCTTATACCACGGTTCACAAAAAGGTGAAAGTATAATACAAAAAAATTAATCATAAAATGATGGTTTATAAAAATGGCCAACTACAGACGAATCAACAGACCCAGAGTGGTGTGTATGATAATCATCAAACAAGGAATATGGGAAACACAGAGACATGATAACTTTTCGCACAAGTATTTTTGTTGATAATTGCTCTAAGAAAATGTGCATTTTAACCATCCTTTGACTTGTTACCTACTTTAACTGCTGAAGCAATCATGAATCTTCCAAACAAAATGCTTATACATCCTTTTTATCAACCAACAACAGACAGAAATACAAGCAAGAGACGTCTTACGCTTTAAGAGCATCATCCAAAGAAACACGCTCACTTGGAATCCATGCATTTTCCCATCCAGGAGGTATTCGGTATAGTGCAGTTCTTATGGCTCTCAGTGGATTGATATCAGCAACCTGGAAACAGAGTAGAGCTGAAATATCTTAACAGTACCGGGTACAAGTTGATAAAACTAGATAGAAATTTCTCAAATATTAAATGAAGAAAGTATTAATATTCAAAAGTACTAACTGGCCAATCAGAACCAAATGCTATTGTTGCATCATTGTTAAAGAGTGACCGGAATAAATATGATCCACTCTGCGCTCTCATGATGCCGATCTTCTTTTCAGCAGAATCAGCGTCATCAAGGAGATGGTCTGGCTGTCCAAAATAATTAACTATAATGTGAGTGAATAGATTGGACGACAAAAACAGCAATTGATAGTGTGATAATTTTAGACATGAACATTTATCACTGCTTTGTCAGCAAATCACAAGAGGAAGACATATGAGTAAAAAAAAGAAGAAATAAGAAAACCAACACAGATTGTGCATTAATGAAACTAAGATCCTATATTGGAACAATAGAACTAAAGGACTACTGTCCATAGTTTTAGTAGATCTGAGATAATAGATTGAAATTAATTCTGCTTGTATCAAGAAAATCTTAATATTTTGTTTGTTGTCTTTTGTAATTGGATGGTGACATGTGGCAGAATGTCGACTCTTATTGAACTCTATATAGTGCGTAAAAAGGAATTTCTAATACTTACATCGGTATAAGATATTAGAGAAATCAATACATCATATCCTCCAAGAAAAGGTAGGAAAGAAGTATATCAAGAAATTAAACTTGCAGTTTAGGTTAGTAATTAGGCTGATCTTGTAGTGCAGGAAATTCATAGGATTTATTTTTTTTCCATAGCCGAACATATTTCATATCTAATCGCATTTAATATTTTCCATTTCTCCTCCACTTAATTTGATCCTTATTGAGATAAATTACCATTTTAAACTATCACCCTTTATTTCTTTTCTCTTCACAAAACGCGAGAGGAAGTTTGGAGAAAGGGCCAGTTTGACTTGTATGCCATTACCTTAGATTGTGTTTCCATCCCGCCTCTCTTGCATGTGTTATATCTGTTCCATTGAATTATTTGATCTTCATTTGCATCACATATCATCACTTGTTACACGTGTTATTCTTGCCGATTGATATGTTTAGAAGTATGAAACATTCTTTAACTGCCGTTCATGAATCTGATTATACTGTTTTACGGTACAACACATTATTCACAATTTGGGTTTCACATGTCTCAAGTTTTGTATTTCCTTCATACTTAGTTAACTTCTCCTTAGTCTAGTTTTACAACGAAAGAAAGCATTAATTTATAAGTCGCATATGTAATATGTATAATGTTTTTCAGATGATTTTGATTTACATTAATATATTGTCAAATTCTGTAAATATATTTGCATTTGAGTATTGATAACTACCAAATTCTCAGTTTATAAAAAGATGATGTTTATTAAATCCATAGCAGGCTCTGTTATAGCAATATTTTGGTCTTACCATCTCTATTTATTTACGACTAAGATTGATTAGATTGCACTTGTATATACCTAAATTTTGTTACCATAACTCCCTCAGAAACTTATGGGATTCCAGGCCGCAAACTCAGCTTTGTGTTTGTGCCAGCACATCTCACCAGATTTTCTTCTGGGTGCGATCCAGCTGAATCTGATCTGGCATAATATGAGAGCAACCCTAATTGGATTGGCTGAGTGCAGGTCAGGTGATCAAGCCAGGTAATTTACCCATGTGGCTCAGGCCAACCTGCACCTGAGACTGCAATACGATATTTAACATGTTTTATTTAGAACTTGATTAATTTAGCTATATTAATTGTCTAGTCGTGTAGAAAACTGAAACTAATTATTAAAAGTCTTAGATAAATGTAATACTCATGAATCTGTTAAATTAAATTATTTCCAACTATAGATTTAAAAACTGATTTGCACTGGTATCATATTTATTTATATATATTATATATAATTAATGTTTTGGTGGTATTGGCTTGTAATTCGTACGTACAGGTAAATACTAGTCCAACCTAACACCAGTACATCAATAAGTATTTAAAACCTTAATTCCAACAATCTCTTATGATTAAATTAATCAAAATGCAAGTGCTTCTTTGAAGATTGTAATAAAAATGTTTGCTTGTGAAAAATTTATAATATGTTCATTCTAAAATTGTTTGAGTTCATTACTTGTCAGAAACTATCATGGTGATTCACTTTAATTATTATTGTTATGTTGTGACAATTTCCTTTTATGATTTGTTGGATAATTAAAAATTAAATTAAATAGTAACTTATAAGTTTTTTGGTCAATAAAACTCTACAAATTGGAGATAATTATAAAAAATTAAAGGCAAAGAGGGGAAAGTGATATGCAGTCAGAGAAAGGCTGCAAATTTGGCTTACCAGTGATATGCTGATTTAGAACTTCGGTAGGAGAACGGTATAGTTCTACTTTTTAACATACTATTTGAAATAAAAATAATTGCAGTTAATCACATCAATTTTTTATAGAGAAGTAAGAGGAAGTAGGCAACAATATTCAGTTTTGAAATCATTCGAAGAGGGAAGAAAATGTCTATTCAAAGTTATGAGCAATCATTTTCTGTTTTGTTTAAAATTGTGAATTCTTACACGTGACATAAGTAAAAAATTACAACCTTAAAGATTTAAGTAGAGATCTTGAATGAGTATGGGTATAGATAGTGATTATTCGTCAATGTCCATCCACAATAGTGGAATATAGAAGACCAACAAAGATTATTCGTCAAATACCACTGTAGCCTCATAAATTTGAAACTACCTAGCATGCATAGTTTTCAAGTTTATGCACAATTCAATTCTAGTTTCAATTGTGGGCACAATTTTACTACTACAGTTTGAATAATCATGAAAGACAATAATAACGAAATAATAGGTATTATTAACTGATTTTCAATTTACCTGCACAGATGCTATCACCTTTTGTTTACCAAACCGTATGGATGATCCAGGCACTAGATGTTGGGCGTGTTCAATCTAAAATTTGTTTATGATCAATTAGTTCTTTAAGGCAGCAAAGACAAAATTGCATATAAAACACATTAACATAGAGAAGTAACAATGTTACCCTAAATCTGCGATCCCTCAATCCATTATAAGATGCAACTGTATCATACAAATCCAGCACCATGTCATTGGCTTTGTCTCCAATTGCATGAATCGCGACCTGAGTGCATGATTACTGAGTTCTAAAACAACTTCAGCCTGAAAAAGAAAAACTTGAATCACAACAGAAGACACCTGAAGCCCACATTTGTCTGCATGCATTGTTGCATTTTGAAGCCAATTCATGTCCATTACTTGTAGCCCATAATTGTCTGGATCATCCTCATAAGCCTATGAATAAAATAAAATCAAAGTTAAGAAAACTAAATAATAAAAATACATGCCACCATGAGCCTTGTAATATTTGATTATGCAACTAGTCCTAAAAGTTTAAGCCCTTTGGAAAGTTTCCATTTCTAGTATTTATGATCACGTAAACTTGTTTTATTCTCAAACTGACCTGCAAATTGAATTAAAATTGACATATAATAATATAAGAGAAGGTGTGAAAAACCATCTAGTGTATGAACCGGTATATTACAGTAAAACCGATTGTATTGACACAGTACTACTATAAAACCAAACTCATGTTGGACCGGTACAAGTCGAAAATTGGTTTGGACTGAAATTTCAAACTTTGATATAAGATAATAGTATAGATCTACAGGGTTATCGTACCTTACATAGGTGGATAAAAAATAATAAATCTTAAGAAAATTTTGTATAAATGGTTAATAAGAAGATTGAAATACCTGTGAAGAACTGTAGATGAATTATCAAAATACAAATTTTAAGGAAATAACTGTCCAAATGGTTTATTCTAAAGAAATTACACTGATTTGGTTTACAATTAATAGCCAACAGTATTCATTGTTGTTTAGCAGCATAATTCTATACACTAATTAGAAAAATAAATAACAATGTAGCTGAAATGACCCAAACAATATTTAAATAATAACTTATTAAGCTTGTTGCTAAATACAAGGGTGGAGCACGGGCAACTACCCCCACTGAAATTGAAGAAGCATACACATCTTTATAGTAGCTGGTAAAAAACAAAATTTGCAATTGCCCTCCCTAATATAAGAAAATATGTACAAGTATAATTTTGCCCTCCGTACTTTAAGTCGTAGATCCATTACTAGCTACACATACCAATACCACATATTGTGGGAGGATTTCCAGATGTGGCATCGACTTAACTTGTTCCTTTGGTAATGTTTTCCCAATTAACCATTCATTTTGATATAGTAAGGGATCTTACTACATTAATATAAGTAGAAAAACTCCTAAAAACTAGATAAGGTATCATAATTCAATATATTTTATTATTTCCAAATGGAATCTAATTTCAGTCCATTTTCACTCTAAATTATTTTTGAAAAATAAATAATTAAGTAATTCAATATTTTTATAGGTTACATGCCTTGTCAAATGGAACTGAAGGGGTGGAGCCAATTCACAATTTACAATGACAGGCATGGATTAATAAAACCATATTGTGTGTAGGTATGATCCTGTACTGATTCAATATAGGTATATGACAAGAGGCTGAATCAGATGCGACATGTATTTTATACATTGACCAATTTCATGGATCACAATGCTAAAATAAGGACTTCATCTTAGAGAAAATATTACTAATTTAACTGGTGGCTCACTAAAAGAACTAATCTGGACACCAATTCCTAGTCTCAACTGAAACCAGCTAACCAGCAGACATTACGACCACTATACTAAATAAGGAGTAAATTTCTTGGCAAACCGACACACATCAAGAATTCCAAATGCCAATTAAACCAGATTTGCTGAGCTTAAACCCTACTCCCCCTAAGATAAGTTTCAGGCTCAATGGCAATTAAACCAAGTATAATTTTGCAACTGGTCAAGATTGAAACTAATTTCATACTTGCCTAGCAGCTTTTACATCAAAAGAAATGTTTCTTCGCAATATAATTGATAGTGCAACCTTGAGAGTGGACTATTATGTTATTAAATAAGTATTCAATATTTCAAACATGATCTTATAATTTCTTTGACAGTGACAACAATTTTGGACATTAGTTCAGCGAGATGCGTCAATTAGCACATATATTGTTCAAATTCCAGATTACCATGATCTTTGCCTGCAAACAAAATCAATATTGCAATAAGCAAAGAATTTCACTAAACTTGAAAGTGACAACTAAAATGTTGCTTTTGTTCCTAAACCCATCAAATAAAATGCATATGCTTACCTAATTATCCATCATCTAAGAGTACTGATTTAGCAAACAACGTTTCGAAGGGTGATAGTAGAATCAATATATCACCTCATAGAACAGTGCACTATTTGACCCCAATGATCCATCAGCGAAAGCTTTAACACCACCCAAGTGTATCCATTGACTTAAGGATCTACCTTTTTCTTTGATAAGATCCTAAGAAATAAACAACGGAAACAAAATGTGGATAGAATAAAAATAATTATTCAAGACGAGCATTATCTACTGATGTACAAAACAATATTAGTAATAACAGATTGGTAATAAGAACGATGCCGATAGAAACAACTTTTCTGTTCAAGTTTATACAAATATATACATATTACATAGTCGCAATATTTGTTATGATACAAGCAGCACACAAGCCTTCATATGATTCAACAAGATTGTACAACTAAACATCCGATTGTAGGTTGTGTGATTTAGTTCCGCATGTAACTATGACTAGAAACCTATTGCTACTATTTAGTAGAAATAAATACGAAACTCATGCAAATTTCACCTGAAAAAGATTAATTATAGCACAAAATCATTTATCTAAAGAAACAATTCATTTACTAACCATGAAATCAAGTCTCGACTCGTGTTTAGTGTTTAGACAGACAGCAGTGACATACTAGTATAACAAGGTACTAATATATGATACGCTAGTGTCAGCACCATTGTTATCATTGGCACTGGCATTGAAATAGTATGATGAATTGCTGAAGCAGACATTCGTTGAAAATTTCAGTCCTTGGTAGTAACCTTCCATCTCAAACAATCAAAAGGTTAACCATACCTATAACTGAAGTTTAGCAATTGCCATAAACAGCTATCAAACAAAATGTACAGTACGTTTAGGAGTGTGTTATATTAAATTCAACGAAAAAATGAAAATCATAATTACAAGGATACTAGGAAAAAGTGACAGGTAAATGATATCTTCAGTTGTATTTTTTTTCTAGGTCATGCCCAGAAAAAGGTTTGAGCTTGAATAGGACGCTTGTAAACTTTACTTTAAGGACTTTCTCTACAAATGTTAACTTTACGGGAATAGTTACAGGTATCTAACTCTAAGGCAATGTTCTATTGGATGGAATCCACGGTGGAAAGGATGGAAAGTACAATGAATCTAGATGGCTTTCATCTAGCTTCCATCTAGATTCCCTGTACTTTCCATCCTTTCCACCGTGGAATCCATCCAACAGAACATAGCCTAAATAAACAGAGGCATTTGCATCTTTGACGCTCTCAATCCAGTATTTTTTGCTTTCTACTATTAGTTGGTCTCCATTCTTTCTTTCTCTTTGAAACATGGGCATGGAATTGGGACAAAGAATCACTAGGTAAACATGTGGCAATCCTACAAAGCACCATACAGAGAAGAATAGAACATCGATCATGGATTTTATCTTATCCTTGCCAAGACTTGACATAAAAGTTCAAATAACATATTGAAAATATTCAACGCAGCTTAAATCTTTATGGAGGATTTACTAGCTCTACAAGAATAGTACACTAGTCTAAGTATAGTAGGAGTTAGGTTCATGAAATCAGCTTGTACCAATCCACTACATACCAATAACCAGAATATAAGATGGTACATGAAAGAGTGGACCCTATATATGAAGTATTATATCGGTATCAGGTACCGACATATACCAAACCAAGGTTTGAAAAATCGATCCAAACTCGTGCTACAATAAATCTAGTTATACCGATATAATACTACAATAAAACCGGACCCATCTTAGACTAGTATAAACCAAAAATTTTGATTGGAGATTTCAAAACTTGTACCAAACTATACCAGCCCAAGCCAAGACTAGTATACTAGCCAAATTTGGTATCTTTAATGGGTAAAAAATCTTATTTGACCATGACAATCTTACATCAGCAATATCTTGTAGTGATAGGGTCCAAAAGAGGCATGGCAAGCATTTCAAAAATCAATGCTTGATCATATATTTCTTTTTATTCTTATTTCACTTGGTTCTAAATGAATTTGCCACGTTGGTCCCTAAATATGGACCCAGTAGGTCTAAGTGAACAGATATGTTATAGTACATGTGACCTTTTCAGCTAGTATGCATACAATGCAGTTCAGTCCATCCATTCCAAACCAGGATGTTGTTATAGTCAGCCAAACAAGGTATGGATCGCTGGCAAACAATGATATCAATGCCATCTAATCCACTAGCCAACCTTCCAAATCAAATCATGGTAAGGATGGTAATTCATCTAACTAAAGACAAGAAGGAAATTAAGAATCAAATATTATTTAATTAAAGAAATTCATTCATTTATCTATGGAGAACACTTTTTCGCAACGCAATTCTTGAACCATATGCTATTTTGTCTATAAATAAGACATAACAAGGTAAATATCTCTTCTTGTTATGTTTTCTCTTTCTCTACCTCTCCTCTCCAGTCTTTATCTATCTCATTCTCTCCTCTCACCCTAATGAATCCTAAAAGGAGATTCTAGCCATTACTGTCACTTACCCTGGAAGATAACCCTATGACATCTGAAACAACTTTGTATCGAATAAAGAGATGCTAATAAATTGAAACGTATAATCTTACTCCTGAAGTAGGAAACCGATGACACAACCGAAGAATAAGAAGAAATAAAATGACTCAGAGCAACTTGAATGGCATACACTACCTGCACTCTTGTAGCTCCTCATATAAACTATTCACATACAAGCAAACAGGTATATTTGTATTATAGTGTAGTCAACAAATACTAGGATAAGACAGGTAAATGGAACGGCAAAACTTACAGCTAGACGAGACCAGGTTTGCATTGGGAAAAATAAGCAAACTCTAATCAACATTTTCCCAGAAAAATCAGCCCATTGGTAAACATCTGCATACGACCACACAGAGACACAAATCAAAACCAACTGAAAAATAAGCAAACTCTGATAACATTTTCCCAGAAAAATCAGCCCATTGGAAAACATCTGCATACAAACACAGAGACAAATCAAAACCATACTCAAGAGTATGTGTGTGTTTATCATTAAGAACATTATAGAGCATCACAAGCAACAAAATCTCATCCCAGGGATTATTCAAACCATAAAGTATTATGGTAGACTCAATTGATTCAGCCGCTTATACAAGCAGTACATAACAACTTTAGTGTTAACAATTGGGGTAGGGAGGAGGAAATAAATGATGAACTGTATAAAAACTAATAAAGGCCAGCATAGAAGAATTATGATACAAGGTAGTCTGGCAACAGAGTTATTGATAAGGAAATTGAAGAGGTTCCTGAATGTAACCTGACAAATCTTGCCAAACATGATCAACTGGCACGCCTGGAAAATATCTTCCCAAATCAATCACTGTTGTCACTCCCTTAGTCAATGCATACATGCTTGCTCTTACTAATGCATCCCTCCTTTCCTGGATTGAGACCTCAGGAATCACAGCTAGAACAAGCTTCATTGCAGAATCAACTAGCAGACCACTAGGCTCTGTATTGGAAGAGTGGTAAAAATTAAACTGACAAAGTCCAGCAGTTTTTTTTTATTTTGCAAATCATCATTAAACTTCAAAAAATAAGGATACATGTGATAAGAGAGTAAATATAGGAGAAAAGAACAATTTTTAACTCATAAATACACTAACACACTGCAAGAAGAGTTGAAGTCACAACATTTTATGTTAAATATGTAATGAATTTGAAGCTTTGAATTTACCACCCTCCAGACTCTTTACAATGGTTCCACCAACTGGATCATGTGCATTGTTGCTAATTCCAGCAATGTTTAGAGCAAGTGAATTGGCCAATCCCATATGACCATCCATGCGTGAAAGCCATACCTATAAAAAAGAATGTTAGTACCTAATATGCATCTGTTACTTCAATTTGCATACATAATTTTAGCACTACAGACAGGGTTGTCTGGTGTGATGCCATCTATCCAAGAAGCATGTGGTAATTCTCCACCCCAGAAATCGTTGTTCCATCCCCCTCCTAAGATCCACTCGCCAACATGTTTATCTGTTCCGGAATGTATTGGATAAAGTCATAAAGAAAAAAAATGAGTTCCTTGCAGCTTACATGTACTACAGCCACATATAAATGGTTTAGCAAAAGAGAGAATGTGCAGAAAAGCACGTTAGTTGCCAAGAACAACAGTTGGGGATTCTGAACTCTGATCGATGGCCACATGCCGTAACCACCTAGCTCATGGTGTTCCTTTTATTGTCTAAAAACAGAGGGAGATAAAGCTAAAAATATCTTCAGAAGCAATTAGATTTTCTGAAGGCAGACTGATCAGCCTATCAGCAAAATAAGTAAATTGAAAATGTTTAAGCCTCTAATTGTGACAAGAAACAACAAGAATGTTTGGAAAGAAAGAAAGTGTATTCTCCCATGCAAATTTCCAAAAGAAGGAAATCAATGCAACCTCAAAATATATTCAATAAAATTAAGTAGACACTGTATAAAGTTTTTTTCATAGGAAACTAAACAAAACCTCGATGAGAATCAACTGACTAGTCTTCAAAAGAGTTACAAGGATGAAATAAAGGAATGGCCTAGCCAATTCGTGAAATTTTCCATGTCATGGCCTTTACTGGCAATGACAATACCAATTCTTCTTTTCTTTTCTTTTTTTTAAGAATTGAAGCAACGAACTATTGTCTCATTATGCTATTTTGATGGTGAAAATCCTTTTCTTAAGATTTGAGTATCCAGCAGGACTAATACTTAAAAAGAACGAGGAAGCTAGACTGGGTTTAATGGAACATTGGTAGTTGATGAGACTCTAGGGATCTGCATAGAAATTTTAGGTCGTGGCATCAGAAAATTCAAGATGGCTAGATTTACAGCTATGGTTTTCATGAATTATTTTGCAAGCATGTATGCAAATTAAAGGCCCAGCATTTTTTTCCATGCTCTACATGATTAAGAAAATGATAGTGGAACCAGTGAATTAAACAAGCATATGAGTTTGATCATTGATCAAAGGCGTAATGACAAGAGTAAACTTTGCATCAATCGGGAATTCAGATATGACTACGAGGATCATCCTGCTGATATTGGACCAGTTGTTGCCGTAAGTTCTAGCTCAAGATGTGAAGGTCCAGTGTTAATGGTATGCTGAAGCAAAAAACCAACAGTTTAGTAGTTGGAATTGGAGCAAATATGTTAAGAACTTTATATCCTTCTTCTATCAAAATGAAAGAGTGAAATATAAGGTCACAGTAGCTAAGTTTGACTTTGTGTTGGAGTTGACAATGTTTGATTTAGTTGTTTAACCGGCTCAGAATTCAAATTTCAAACTTCAGAGGACATTGGATCGAATGTTTTACTAGTAATCACCAGCCAAGTGAATGATATGCATTTGTACGTAACAAATGGATGCACAGATGGAAACCTCTCGTAGCTTCTTTGACCTTTCCTATAAATTCTTCTCGACTCTTCACATCTCGAAGCTGCACTTGTCCCATCTGAGTGGTAGAAAGTAAGGTATTAACCAAGTTATCATTGGAACAGGTTCACACTGGGTATATAATACGTTGCTGCCAGATATCCCATAAAAAAATTTAAATTCATAGCATGGACTAACAACAAACCAGGTCAAACCAACAAATACAGTAGGTAACAATTTGGATCAAAGTTTTCAAATTTAATCTATACTAATACAGCATCAAACTGGTATATACCACCGTATAGTACCAGTCAGTACTGCCCAAAAACATATTATACATATGTGTGTGCACGCACATATATATGTATATACGGTAATACTAATATGTGTCACAATACTAGGTCAGTACATATCTGTTTTTAAATCTATGACTTGGACACAATTCAATAAATATCACTGCTAACATAAGAGGCCACAAGTGATCTCATCTTTATTTGAAAGCAAACCTTTTGCATTTACATGGTTGTAAAGAATTGATTCTTTGCATTTTAACTACTATTTATTCACTTAAAAATTCTGTTAAATTTTCATCATCAATGGATGGAGAGAATTAAAGTAAATTATTCTATCATAATATGTGATTTAATTATGTTACCATTGCAAAGAGAATAAGTCTATGTATATATGAAGTACTGATATTATGCAATGTTTCTTTGGATATTATGCGATGTCCAATGTTGTCACCTCTAGCACTGCTTTGGACACCCAAACACCTTTGGTGAAATTTAGGTGGCTAGTTGATGTTTTTTTTTTCTTTCACCAGCAAATGGATAAATCTGACTTGTATGCAACACGTTAAAATAATTAGAATCGACAACATAGTATTGCAGAGAAAATATTACACTGACAGTTTCAATCAGTCAACTCAGAGTATAAATTTGTAATTATTATGAAACATTATTACCATTCCTGTGCAACAAAGTCACCTACATAATATGTGGAATTAGAAATCAGTGAGAATTCTACTAATGGAAGTTAGAGAACGCTTATTTGCAATGTTCCCGGTGATTTTTTTCCCTGAGGAAAATCAGAGGGGAATACCAATTGTATATTTTACACAAAAAAAAGGCTCTACGAAGGGTTCGACCTGACAATCATAAATAAATTAACAAATATTTTCTTTTTGGAATCACATTTGTTATCACAATTCAATTTTACTGAGTGTAAATTATCAGATCAATCAATCCATCTTCGGGAGAGAGTAGTTTTAGGATGAGACATTTCAAAAAGGATACAACTGATTGAATGAGAGATTCTTGGATGTAGTGGAAATTTAAGTCATCTAAACAGACACATAGTTTCGTGTGCGCTGTGCAAATGCTAACGCTACACTTTATAGCACTTTTTTTTAAAGAAAACTTAATGCATAATGTGTTCTAAAGGAAAAGATGGACATTACCCGCAAGCCTCCTACTATTAAGTGCACATGCGAATCAATGAACCCTGGCATTACAACCTTGCCATTAAGGTTCAACTGATAAGTTTCATCACCCACCAAGCCCTGCAACTCAATTCAAAGCAAAATTATAAGATTTCAAAAACAAAGCTGGTATTCGTAAGGACACCTCGGAAGCGCACTAAGAAAAGATAAAAAGCTAGCAAATAAAAGGTCAATTCGTTGTGAATACATTAGTAATACTAACATTCAATAAAAAAAAATGAACCGCCAAATGGATTTCAAGAAGAAAGAAAAGCCGCCACCTCGATGGAAGAATAACTGCCGACTTGAAGAACCCGGCCGTCTCGGACGGCCATGGCTTCGGCAAAAGGAAGCAGAGGGTCGCTAGTGTAGATAGTAGCGTTCATGACCACCATGTCTGCGGAAATCCTGCCCCGTGTCCATGGAACCCCTGCAATGTACGAACACGACACATCACTCCTCCGTCGAATCCTTCCGCTAATATCTCACCGTCGATTCTTCTCTCAAAGCAGTAGCAATAGAGAAGCGAGAGGCGCAGGGGAGTACATGCGGGGAGGAGGGATGGGGCGAAAATGACAGAGAGAAGGGCGGCAGCCACCGCAGAGATGAAGATGAGTGCTCCAATAGCCATGGTAGATTGGTAGGGGAAGCCAGCGCCACCACCGGGCAAACAGTATCCAGCGGCAGCCGAGCGATTTTGGGGCCACACCCGTCCGGGGTTTGAGGTTTGTGTCGCGAACTCGAATATGTGTATTTACGAGGGCTAATCACTAAAATTATAAACTAAATTATAGGGTAATTAACAGATTAGTAAATAATAGAAAATTCAACATAGTTTGTAGTAAAAATGTAATTAAAATATTTTATCAACCTAGTAAAAAAGATATTTAAATTTTATTTCTTATAATATTTATATCAGTTCTATCATTTACATATATTTTTTAAAAAACAAGTAAGGGCACTTGCATCTGAAAAAAATAAAGAATTAGGCATTCGCGAATCCACACTATCCAAAATGCGTTATGATATGCATTACTGTGATGTGAGTAGTTGGAAAATTTATCACGGGTTTCAAGATATGGATATTTGCACCATCACTAATCGAATAGTGATCTGTAGGATTTCCTAACTTTTTAGGCATTCACGAATTCCTAAAAAATATACTCTTTGCATCTTTTGAGCACGCATCAAAAAAACATATTTATTATCAGATATTTAAAGATTTATATGATAAGGTGTTATACATTAATGTATTAGTGTTGTACGATAAAAGTATTAAACAATAATACACGTCTTATATAATATTTGAACTGAACATATTATACCATAATATTAACACATAAATTCTACTATTTATAATAATTCTATTATATAAACTATATATATATATATATAACATATCACATCACATGCCATTTTCGGTAGATGAAATGCGAAAAATGTACACATATGGTGTGTTATATTCTGGTACACGATACGTAGTTACTGGGGTGGGGGGATCAATTCAATTGAATCTAATAATAATATTTGAACTGAATATATTATACCATAATATTAACATATATATATTATCGTATAACACTAATACATTATTGTATAACACCAATATTATATAAATCTTAATATATTATATAATAAGCACACATTTATTTAAATGCGTATTGGGCAGATAGAGATATCCTACTACGATCGTTGTAGCATGGTATACTTCCCCCACAAATTTTTCCCTATTTTGTGTAGCTTTCCGCTCAGCTTTTTGGGGTTGACTATTTCTCCTTGTAACTTTTTGATTTTTCTTATAAGCCGAAAAAACACTACTTTTCTTAGCAGTTTTGTCTTTCGGCCAGTTCCACCAAACACAACTTAGTAATGAAGGTGATTTGACTATCAGTTGAACTAATGGACAATAAATTTATACATATTATTAATTGACTTAATTGATATATTTGATTAGAGGATATTGAGAATTTTTCTTATTTGATTTTATAATAATAATACTAATGAAATTTTTAATTCAGTAAAACTTAATAAATTTATTAACTAATAATTATCGAATGCATAGTCCTATCCAATATTAAATCACTGATATATTGTATGTGCGTCAAGATACAGATGGTGGCGCTTATAATATTTAGTCCTCCATTTAATTACTATTCTCCTCGTTAGTCCACTAAACAAGCGGGATAAAGAAAGAGATTGAGAGAGATCCAGCGGCGACAGCAAGGAAGGAGGTGCAGAGAAAGGGATCGGAGAGACACAGCAACGGTGTTAGGCCCTGGGCTCCTCGGTTCAGCCCAGAGAGGGTGGGCCGAACCCAAGCCCAAGCTCATACGCCAAAGCTATACGTGGAGCCCTAAATCGGAATCAAACCCCTTGGTCAACGTGCGATGTTGACCAAGGAGCTGCATCGTTTCTTCTCCAGGTCACCCAGGCGCAGCATCAACGCGAAAGAAGCGGACGCTGACGTGAGATTCGGGCGGAGACGCGCAAGCTGGACGCGGCCTGTGGAAGAGGCGGTTGAACGAAGCAGAAGAATCGGACAAAGCTCGCGGTGCAGCGAGGATCTCGGAAGGACGCGGCGGATGCAGACGCAACGGAGCGGCGACACTTTCCTTTAAAGCTGCATCAAAGTGCAGCGTGAGGGGGGATCGGAGGATCGATCAGGCGAGCAGCGACCACCATTGGATTCTGAGAGCTGGAAAACGGAGCGAGCTTTGAGAACCGGAGTCGTGTACGTAAGAGAGAGTTCGAGGAGCGTCTGTAGACGGCGGCGAGCGACATCGCCGGTGAAAGGAGAGAGCGAGAGAATAGGAGAGGGGTTTTTGTAACTTGCTATTTGAAATAGAAGTGAAGCTTTTCCCCATGTCTGGTTATCTTCTCCGACGAGCGAATCTTCCCCTGTTCTCCTTCACAGCGGCGACGTTCCTGGGTGGTTCCAGCGACGGCCGACAGCCGGACGACGACGGAAGGCGCGGCGGCACTCCCGCCTTACCAATCTTCCTTTCCGGCGAATCTTCGGGTGCAGGCGGCGCTCGGCGGAAAGGCGACATCGAGTGACGAACATAGCAGCGTCGCGAGATTGAAGACGAAGCTCTGTGTCGATTTTGACCGGATCAAAATTGCCACAGTAAAGTGCAGCGGCGAAATCGAATTCATTCACTGACGTCGGCGTGACGTCAGCGAAGACGGTTAATTCGTGCGGCGGAGTTTGGGGGCGGCTAACGCGAGGGCTGACGTCAGCCCTGGTAAAATCGGCTTTCGGCGAATTCTGAAATTGCATAGTGAACGTGATTTTGACCAGGTCAAAATCAGAAGAGGTATTTTCGATTTTCTAAAATTTTGATTAGGGTTTTTCGATTCTTCTCGGATCTCAAAATTAGGGTTAGAGTTTTCGTGAGAATTGTAATTTGGGAAAAAAAAAGTGAGCGGGGAACTAGGATTTCAAATTCGGGGGTGAGATTTGCTCGGAAACCCTAGTGTGATCATGTTCCGGTGTTCCATCGGATTACCCTGAGATAACGATTAAGTGCTGTTTTTAGACTGATTCGACCGGAGTGTGACAAACGGGCAGGCAAATCTAGAGCGTATCACATGAAATTGCCCCCCTGCGATCGACTCTGAAAAAGAGCGGCCAACGATGACGTCACCGAATCTTGCCCATGGATCGGGTGGTCCACCACCAACTCCTTCCCGGCTTCCGCTGCTCCTCAGGGCTCTCCCTGATCCCTCGCCTCGCTAATCTCACAGCGTGCGGTGGGCGGAGCCCGGTGCAGTTCTGGACCTTTTGGTGGCGCGGCTAACCTGGTCCGGAGGGACAGCATGACAGATGGCTTATAAATAAAACAGCACGCCGAAGGGAAGACAGCCGTGCGACGGGGGAGGTGGCGGTGGCGGCTCTGCTTGGTATCCAATTCAAAGATTGAGCGAAGGCCGGAGGAGATTCGGCGTGGGATCTCGCTGTCGATGAGTTGAGCGGAAAAGAAGCTGCGATTAGTTCGTCGACCGAAAGCTCGCTGCGGAGGCATGGCCGTCAATACGGAGGCGCGGTTTCATGTGCTGGCGGTGGACGATAGCCTCATTGACAGGAAGATCATCGAGAGGCTCCTCAAGGTTTCCTCCTACCAAGGTTTGTCTCTCTCCATCTTCAGCTGCGAATCTGTAAGAATGGAGGAAATCTTTAGCTAAAGATCGGTCTTGCCATCTTCAGTCACCACAGTGGAATCGGGGAGCAAGGCTTTGGAATTTTTGGGTCTGAGAGAGGAGGAAGAGGAAGAGGAAGAGGAGGAGGAGGGTACATCATCACCTGCCTCTCCTGATAAGAATGTAATCCCAGTGATTAATCCCTCAATTCTCAAAAGAACAAAAAAAAATAGTTTTTGTTTCTGATGAAAATTTTGGTTATAGGAGATTGAGGTGAACCTGGTCATTACAGATTACTGTATGCCTGGGATGACAGGGTATGATCTTCTCATGAAAATTAAGGTACTTTTGATTTTTCATTCCTTCTCTGTATGTTCTTATTAACTTTTTTTCCCCTTTACTTGCTATTTTCAAGATTATTATGATTGTTGATTGTTTTGTTCGAATCAGGGGTCAGCATCTTTGAAGAACATTCCAGTTGTCATCATGTCCTCTGAGAATGTGCCTTCCAGGATCAACAGGTAAAGGAAATTTTATGTCAAAGTTGATTCCTTTCTTTTATAAAATTTAGCTTCATTGAGTTTTGTTCCGAAATTTTTAGTAAAGTTGATTCCTTTCTTTTACAAGATAATAAATAATCTATGCATTTGATGAATTGGAGAAGAACATTAGCTCCTTAGGCCTTCAGATCTGGTATGATCAAAAGGATAACAATATTCAGATTCTTATTGATTTGGTGCTTTTTCTTTTGCTGGTTTCCAAGATTTTTTGTTAATAAATGCCTCCTTCAAGTCAAATCTATCAAATACCCTGGAGGGAATCACCGAATCAGAATGAAAGAGAATGTCAATAAAGTCAATCAAATCTTAGCCTTCTCCACTGTTAGATTTGCTCAGGATTCTGAAACTGATGTGATAAGAGAACAAACTGGCCTCCTCTGAATCTGATTATCCGACATTGATGTGTGGTACTCGCAGATGCTTGGAAGGAGGAGCTGAGGAGTTCTTTCTCAAGCCAATACAACCTTCAGACATGGTGAGGCTGAGGCCTTACATGCAGAAAGGAAAGCTGGGAGAGCAGCGGCAAGAGAGCATCAGCACTAACAGCAGCAGCAAGAAAAGGAAGGCCATGGACGATGATCTTTTGCCTGAGAAGACAAGACCGCGATTGAACACTGATAGCTTGGCATTGGTGTAGTGATCTGATGAACATATTTACTAAACAACAACTACTTTTTCTTTTGCTTTTCGCCCTCAAGTTTGATTGGCAGATCCATAGACAAAATCCAATTTTGGCTGTGCTGAAGCTGTCGAACACTAAACAGAAATGTAAAAAACATGGAGAATGGCAAGATGAATGGATAGATTCGATTTCTGATATCCGCAGATTTCCTTTCCATCTGTTCCAAGATTTTCTTTTTTCTGAATGTGAAAAGAATGCATCTTTGTGGAGTGGTACTGCAGCAAACAGTGCCAAAGGCCAAATCTTTTGGAGCACTTTGTTCCGCCCAAAGAGAAGAGAATGAGATTGAGAAAGTTGAGGACACCAGTCATTATTATATTCCTTGACCTCTCACAGAATCCATTGTCATGGAGTGATTGAGGCCTTTCAGGGGCTGGCTGGCCCCTTTTTGTCACGGGACAGGGACTTTTGCTATAAATTAGCACATGTAACATAATTGATTTGAAAGCATATACGCGAGAAATGATAATTTCCGTAGAGATTTTGTGTGATGCAAGTAAATTTTATCAAAAGCTCTCTATGATTGAGGCCTAGAGGGTGCCTTTGGTAGTTGTCTCCTTATTTTGGGTCGACCGTTACTATAGTAATAAAACTAAATATAGTAATAAAACTGGATAAATTTAGGATTTATTTGGTTTGTTAATAATTTTATAATTGTGTTAAATTATATTTATTATATTATGTTTTATTATCAAAATTTATAAGATATTTAATTAATAATTTTTTAACTATTATAAAAATTTAAAATAATAAATAAATATATTATTTTAAATTATTTAAAATAATAATACTTAAAAATTTTTAAAAAAATATGTAAATTATTTTTTTGAAAAAATAAAATCTACAAAAGCATTAAATTATAGCTTTTTAACTTTTAGTTTTTTACTTTTATTACTAAACAGTTTTGTTCTGCTTTATGCTTAAAAGCAGTATGAAAGTGGGGCTAAAAAAGATTTGGTATAACTATAACTTTTAATGGTTGAAAAGTAACTAGTTTTAAAAGTTAAAAGATATTTAGGTAAATTATTATGCTAGTCAATCTTTAAAAAAAATAATATTTTTTAAAATAAAATAATAATAATAGTTTTACTTTTAATCAAAATAATTTAAATTTTTTAATAAGTTTTGTAAAAGGGAATTTTTAAAATAATAATAGAAAATAATATTAAATTTAATAATTTTTAATATATATATATATATATATATATATATATATATATATATATATATATATATATATATAAAGGCTATACCAATATAGATACAGATATGAGATACAAAAAAAACATTACTATAACTAGAAAGTGGCTAAAAGCATCTTCCTGCCATTTTTTCCAAACTCATATTATTTGTGGGTTTGGAATAGAGAAATAGCTTGCAAAACACCTTAACTTTTTAAAAATCAGCTATTTTGACCAGCAAAAATAAGTGACCAATTGTGCCAAATAAGGCTATGTATTATTGATGTAATATATCTAAAGTCTAATATATATTACATATTTCAAAAAAAGTTACAATGAAAAATTTATTTCAGTATATTATATATCTATTTTTATATTAACTAAGTTGCTGTCTAAATGTGGACGAGCATAAAGAAATATTAGTTGTAGTTAAAATTAGTTTATGCCTCTTCGTGTTGTTCTCATGTATAATGCTTTAAAGGTTGGTCTTTTATGAGCTTATGGTGTTTGTGTTAGGTTTATGACTCGTAACAAGCTAGGCCCAGAGGTTTGGGTTCAACCCAAAGTTTACAAATCTGAATCCAAACCCGAATCTCATTATGTTTCATGGGTCATCATGCCCTCGGAAATATTCCGTCTGCAGCGGGATTTGACCCCTGGACATGACCCTCACGGGACATGACCCTCAGATGGTTAAAGGGTCATGACCTGTGAGGGTCATGTCCAGGGGTCGAATCCCGCTACAGATGGAATATTTCCGAGGGCATGATGACCCATGAAACGGAACGGGATTTGGGTTTGTAAACCTTGGGTTAAGGCCCAAACCTCTGGGGCTAACTTGTTATGGGTTATGACCTAACAGTTTGTTAGTTAAATAAGAATCTTAGTGGTTGATAATAAGGTCATAGAGTTGAGTTTTGCTTTCATGAAGCGCGGACGCGAGCTCGGTACGTGGCTTCGGATGGGATCCTCAGCGGAAGCTTCGGGCGCAAGGTGACTATAAATCTCAACACAGGCGCTGTTGAGAGAGGGAGCCCGGACGGCGACACCACAAAAGCAGGGAGGCTGGTGAGCGACTCCACTGGCAACGGCGACGGCGCCGTTGCCCCACCTAGAGCAAGGGGCTCTGATGCCAACGTCCACAGACGTTGATGCCGGCGCTGAGGGGCGCCGATGCCGGCACTAAGGGGCGCCGATGACAAGATAGTTCAGAGAGGGATTGTAACCGGCGATGACCGGCGAGGGAGGGACGGGGGCCCCGGCGACGAGGGTCGTTGACGCAGAGAAGGTTCTATAAGCTTTCCAGCAGCGAATAAAAGCTTCTTCGAACTATTCTATCTTCCCCTGTTTCCGAACTGGTTTCGCAGCGACGACGAGATCGGTGAGACCTCCCGGCGGCAGGCGGCTGCCGAACGACGACTCGGGAAGCCGAGGGAAGCAGGCGGCCTTCCCTTCCCGGAGACACACGCCTCAGCCGACGAACGCAGGCGGTGTTCGAAGGCGGAGTTGAGGTTGAAGACGACACCGATATCGAGACACGCGTCAAAGTCAAAATCAGAAACGGGTCAACGTTCGATTCCGAAATCGAAATATGGCGCTGACGTAGAGCGACGTCAGCAGGGGCAATTCGGCACGCGGCAAAACCCGTTTAGGGGGGCTGATGTCGGCGTGACGTCAGCAAGGCAATTTTGGATTCGGCGAACAGTGGATTGCGGCGTTGACTTCGTTGACCAAGATAATATTTGGATTTAGGGTTTTCTGAAATTCCTGTGCGAACTTGTAATTTGTGGATAAAAATTGTTCGGAGAATTAGGGTTTTCAATTTTGGGTCGGAAACCCTAGAGCGTTTGCGTTCCGGTGTTCCGCCGGATGACCCTAAGACAGCGGATAAGCGCTGTTTTGAGGCCGATCCGACCGGGGCGTGACAATAAGTGTGTCTTCGAGTTATCGTTTACTCAAAATGTGTTCGCAAGTGTATGCACAGAGATCTGACATATTGGTTTCTAAATCTAACCAATGTTTCGTATACTTATAATTATATAAAAGTAAATATATAGTTAACATAAATATTATACATTGACGTTGAAGCATCAAATATGCCTTGGTCTAATGAATCTACTTAAAAAATGTAAAGCTAATCCACATCAATTGTAATTAGATCTTTATTGGGCTAATTTAAAAATAAATTAGAAAAGGGGATAGAAATGGTAATAGATCGAGTACTTTATTACATAAGAAAAAAAAATCTAGTGAAAATTTTTACTTAGGATTTATAAACATTATCTTATCCCTATCGTCTATCGCACACAATATGAGCAAAACTAGTTTAAAATTCGTATTTTTAAAGCGATAAGAATCGCAATGAAGTATTTTTATTGAAATTTTGTTCATTATATAAAATAAAAAATTTTAAATTTTAAATTTATTATAAATATAATTTTATGAATTATAATATAGTAAATATATATACAATAATTAATTTATTTTTTACTAATAAAAATAAATTTTATTTTAAAAATCGGGTATTGGGCACGAGATACTTCTCTTATAAATCTAAATCCGATTCAAGTCTACACTGTATAGGCCATAAAGGGATTGGTTCGGGTCGGTTACCCATTCGATTTGGGTTAAATCGTCGTCCTTATTGTAAAATTTATCATGCTAGAGGGCCAAAATGAAATGATATTTACTAAAGTGGGGGCTCAGTTCGAATCAATAAAAAAATGTACGAGGGCCCAGCTTCAAAATAAAAAAGGCCCAGCTTTCTGCATCTCCAAAGTGCAGGTAAGAGAGGAAGTATAAATAGCATCCAACAAACGACGCATACTTCATCTACCACCGCTTCTACCTTTTCCATCTCATTCCATTCCCTTCTCGTAACCCCCGATGCTGCTGCTGCTCCTGTGGCCTTCTCAGGAGGAGCATTTGGCTTGAGATCGACACAAGGAATTCATTCTCCTTTCCCCTTACCCACTAGCCATGAAAGATAAAGATGACAAGGGTTTGTGTGTCTCTCTCCCTCCAAGAAAAAATATCGTTTTTGTCGATCGTATATTGTTCGTGTTTCATTTCTGTTTAATTGTGCAAGAATCTTATGGGTTTACTTTCTGATTGAGCGTGTTTGTTTGGTTCCGGTGGTTGTCTCGAATTGATCGAGTTGGAATCTCTTTAGTGGTCTGAATTGTTGGAATCTGGACGGGGCGTGCTTTTCTCCGTGTAATTTAGAGTCTGATTTGTATTGTTTCTGATATAAACTTCTATCTTTGTTGATGGGTCAGATGATTATGTTCGCTTTTGTGGGATTATGAGGTGCCCTGTGAAGTGAAAAACAATCATGTTTCTTGTGGTTGTTCGGGTTATCTTGATGTGCATTCTATTTTTAGAAGTTGAAGCTTTTTTGCATCGAAGCTTACAGGAAATTGTAACTCTTTATTATTTGATTTTTTTTCATTTTCCAATGCAACATGCTCTCCGTTGGAAATTTCCTTTCTTTGGTGAATTAACTGGAATCTAATGATACGAGCACCTGGCGATTTAGGGCTTCATACTATGTCTTTGTTGAAAACATGGCGGACAGATTTTCAATGAAGATACCTTCGGGATTTCTCAATTTGAGAATGTGGTCTTCATCCTACTTGAAATTGTTTTTTGTTTTGGTAGTAACAGCAAACTATGAGAATAAAGAATGAGCCGGTTCTTTTTATATTTTCCCAGGTTAACTAATTGTTTGATTCTTTTTTATTTGAGCCATGATTATCTTTATAACATGTTCCATTGTCCAACCCACACTACGGTGGAAAATTTTTCCAGACTTGTAGCATCAATTTAGCATGTTGATTTTTCTCACCAAAATATTCAGGATTCCATGACATCCACTGCAATGGGGTTTTACTTTCTCCTATAAAGGCAAAGAACAGGCTGAAGACTCCAGAGCAAGTTCAGGCTTTGGAAGAAGTTTATAAAGGTATGGCCAATCTCTTGTTTTGAAGGAATCATTAAGCTATTCAAACTATTGATAATTGTTATTTATATATCTCAGAGCACAAATATCCGAGTGAAACATTAAAATTGGAACTAGCAAATCAAATAGGATTGTCTCATAAGCAGGTTTCTCGATGGTTCTTTCACAGAAGAATGAAAGACAAAAAGCTACTGCAAAATGATGTTTCTGGGAATGACAAACAGAATATTTCTGATGGCCTCATAAACGATCACAATAGCGGAATTGAGCAGGAATCATGTAGTAGTAGCAAGCAAGGTAATTTGCATCCTGATACTGAAGATATACAGAGCAAAAGGCGTTATGGGGATCATCCTTCAAAGGAGGTTATTCTATTGCAGAAAAAGGCTAGTCGTGCCAGAGTTGCAGATTCTCTTTGTTCTGACTCTAGACCTAGATCGAGCTTAGAGTGGCAAGAAAGAGCAAGACAACATGATAATTTTTCTGAAGCTACAAAGTTTTCTAACTACTTCTTTGCAGATGAAAACCAGAATTTGACAAATAGAAGGAGCTTAAAGAGCAAAGAAGTTATCATGGACTCCAAATATCACTATTTTAAGGATGGAAATGAAAATTATGCTATTTCTTCTATGAAGAGGAGGCTCGGACAATTTTATTGTGAGGAAGGTCCCATTCTTGGTGTTCATTTTGATCCACTCCCACCTGGGGCTTTTGATTCAAATTTAACAGAACCAACTACTGGTAATGTTATTGTTTGTGTTGTTATTATTATGTATCCCATTTATTTTGTAAGTCCTATCATTTGCATTCAGATTTTCATTGTCATCATCTACATGAACAAAGGAACTAATCTGTATAACTAATTTCTCTGGTTCATGTAATTCCCTTCTTTCCCCTCTACATTGTTGGTAGTTCAACTCTTCAACTGTTGTACTGGCTACTTGATTTTTCCATTTTATTTATGAATGCTGTTGCAGGATAACTTGGACCGTATTAACACTACTAAATCTTGTAAATTTTCTGTCTTCATTGAGCTCTACAATTATATCTTTGCTTTGGATAAGAAGCCTTAAGGTTGATAATAAAATGCTATGTGTTTCTTATTGTTGAGCACTGCTTTGCGACTTCACTATTTTGTACATCCAAGTTTGAACTTTTAAGTAACTATTCCTAGTTTTCTATTGTTGTTTTAGGGAACAATGATGTACAAAATAATATATAATAACGACATCTAGTTAAAAATGTGTGTGTGTATATATATATTCAAATAGAAGGTTTTGCGACTCTTAAGCTCCTCAATCTCTCTTTCATGTTTTCTTATCATTGGTGTCATATAGTTTCTTCTGGTTTCTATTTATTTGGCTCTCTAACTTGTGAAAAGAATGTAAATGTTATTGCCTTCGAACCCTGATTAATCTCTTGAAAATTCAATATGGAAATTTCTCTCATTTTGGTTTGCTGATTTTACAGGTTTTGATGTTTACCATATTCCAGTAGATTTTACTTGAGTAAGCTCAAGACCTTATACAAATCCGTGGCTTTCTTTTGTTCTTCATTAAGAGCATTATCTAGCTAACTGATCCGTTTGTTCTCTAGAACTACTGGCTGGACTTGCCTTTAATTTGAATTCTGTACAAATCTGTGGAAAGGTTATGTCAGGTGAAACATGCTCGATATGCAGCTGCAACTTAATTAACACGAAGAAAGATGGTTAGCCTTTGCTAATGTGTTCAAGCAAAAGATATATGTCAACCATGAATATTTGGTATCTTCCAAGAAATATGATTTAACAAGTTCCGTACTTGATAGTGGCAATACTATTGTCTTAAGGGTATAATGTTAACCGTGAATACTTGGTATCTACGTAGAAGTATGATTTAACAAGTTCCATACTTGATAGTGCAAGAATATTGTCTTGCAAGATGTTTTGTGTGTTTCACTGTCGAGCTTTTTACATTATCACAAGGGCCAAGATTTAAACTTGACTATGACAGTAGTGATGCTTGAAGGTAAACTAATCGAATTTTATCCAGTGGCATACCAGGGAAATTTTTTTATTTTGTAATATGTTGATCAAAGAAGTGAGGCCGACATAAAAGCATCAGGTTGCTTGTTCTGGATGTCTTACACATCAGTTATACTTCCATCACGTGGATAAATTCATTAAGATTTTCTTGTACTTTTAAAATCTTGGACTGATCAATTAACTGGTATGTTCAGCCTGAAATTGCCATTTATCATGATTTTAGATGGTTATGTTTGTTATTTATCAGCTAGCTTATGTTCTTTCTGGATATTGCTAACTTCTGTTGTGGTCTTTGCTAGTTCTACATTTGATTCTTAATTTTAACTGATTACTTAGATATAACTGTTTATGCTTTTTCTTCTCTTTTTCTATTTACACTATAGATCCACATTGCACGAGTGATTACATGAAGCTAAATCCTTGGAAGCGAAGAAAGATTATCAAGCAACCTGAGGTAGATTTTCTGGGATTGGGATAACCCTTTAAATTCTATAGATTTATCACGTGATAGTGAATGGAAATTCTTTCTGCATTCTTTCCTAGCACACATATCTGATGAGAGGTAAAAACCCTTTTTTGTATTTGCTCTAGAATCCCTATTAGGGCACTGTACACTAACATACACAAATCTATAACAAACCAGGACCCGGATCCAATAGTAAGAGGATCTGGGTTTATATTTACACTCAACACTCCCCCTCAAGTTGGTGCAAAAATATTGAATAAGCCCAACTTGTTACACAAAGAATGGAATCTAGTAGAACCAAGAGCCTTTGTAAAGACATCTGCAATCTGATCTTCAGTCCTGGTGTGAGGAGTGGAAATTTGATTGTTGAGAATAGCCTCCCTAATGAAATGACAGTCAACCTCGATATGTTTAGTCCGTTCATGAAAAACAGGATTGTTGGCTATAAATATGGCCGCTTGATTATCACAATGCAATGTGATGGGAAGTTGATAGAGAAGATTCAACTCTTGAAGAAATCCTTTCAACCACATCAATTCGCAAGTAGTGTGTGCCATTGCACGATATTCAGCCTCAAAGCTAGATCTAGCAACCACACTTTGTTTCTTACTTTTCCAAGTGACGAGATTTCCCCCAACATATGTGCACAGCCCAGTGGTAGACTTGCCGTCATCAAGACTTCCAGCATAGTCCGCATCCGTGTAGGCTTCAACTGAGATATGACCATTACTTTTATACAATAACCCAAGACCAGGAGTTCCCTTAAGATACCGAAGAATAAGCATGATAGCCTCCCAATGGCAGTGTTTGGGTTGTTGCATAAAGCGACTCACAACCCCAACAACATAAGATATATCAGGACGAGTAACGGTGAGGTAGATGAGTTTTCCCACCAAGCGACGATACCGAGCGGGATCAATATCTGCAGATTCAGTCTGGCAGCTCAGTTTCTCATTAGGCACTATAGGAGTGAATGCAGGTTTACAATCAAGCATGACTGTTTCTTGTAGAAGATCAAGAGTATATTTGCGTTGGGACAGTAAGATAGTGGAGTCACGATATGTTATTTCAATCCCCAAAAAGTATTTAGGTCTGCCCAAATCTCTGAGCTCAAAGTGTGACTGGAGAAATGTCTTGGTGTCACATATCCTTGTAGAATCACTTCCGGTGAGCAGTATATCATCAACATAGACTGCCATAACGATGACACCAGAGTTGGAATGTTTGAGAAAAACTGAGTTATCAGCTTTAACATGGTGAAAATCTGACTTCATTATTTGGGCAAATTTTTGAAACCAGGCACGAGCATAGATTGCCTTATGTAAACGGCACACCAGCTCCCTCTGTCTTGTATATCCCGTAGGTTGTTCCATATAAACTTCTTAAATGAGATCCCCATATAAAAAGACATTCTTAATATCCAATTGATGAAGTTCTCAGTTGAGATTGATGGCCAGGGAGAATAGGAGACGGACGGAGTTAAGCCTGGTCACAGGAGAGAACGTATCAAGGAAATCAATACCATACACCTGTGTAAAACCTTTCGCCACCAATCATGCCTTGTACTATTGTATGGACCCATCGGGATTATGTTTAACAGCGGACACCCACTGGCACTGAACTGGTTTAACATTAAGAGGCGGTTTGACAAGGGACCAAGTACTCCGAGCCTGTAAGGTCTTGATCTCTTCATCCATGGCTGCTTTCCACTTCGGCATGGTAATAGCCACTGTAAAATTTCTAGGAGTGGCGATAGATGAAAGAGCAGTAAGAAATGTAAGATAGGACGAAGACAAACAAGAATACGAAACATACTTGGAAATATGATAAGTAGCAGTAGATCTACGTCCCTTGCGAAGAGCAATAGGAAGGTCAGTGGAGTCAAGCAGTGGATCTTCGGACGGAGACAATGTGGTGGTTGGCATTTGCTGGCTTTGTGTATGTCTCCTGTGTTGGTAAACCTGCAAGAATGGTGATGGAGGTGTTTCCCTCAACGAAGGGGCAATATCTAAATTAACAGGAGTTGGCAAGGGAATTTCTAGGGGCGCAGTAGGAGATGAGGCACGCTGCTCAGGATAATAAGGAACAGACTCACAGGAGGTAACATCAGCACTCACAAATGTACGATGAGAATGCGGATCAAAGCATCGATACCCTTTTTGGGTACGAGAGTAGCCCAGAAAAATACATCTAACCGCACGGGGGCTGAGTTTATCTTGCTTTGGACCGAAAGTGTGAACGTACACGAGGGGTAAATGGAAAGGCCTTCTGAGAAGGAAAAAGGATGGAGAAGGGGGACTTATCTCCGATCACAGAGGATGACATCCGATTTATGAGAAAACAGGCTGTAAGAACGGCATCGGATCAGAAGAACTTAGGCATATTCATGTGGAACAACAAGGTCCTAGCAACATCAAGCAGATGCCGGTTCTTACGTTCAGCAACCCCATTTTGTTGAGAAGAGTAGGGACATGATGTTTGATGTATAATACCACGAGAGGCACAAAAAATAGAAAAGTCAGAGCTAGTATATTCCAAAGTATTGTCAGTATGAAAAATTTTCAAGGAGACACCAAATTGATTTTTCACTTCAGCATAGAATATTTGGAAAACAGAAAAAACATCAGACCGATGTTTCAACAAAAAAACGCAACACAAATGAGAATGGTCATCAATGAAAGTAACAAAATATCGATGACCATCTTTACTGGGTACAGGACTCGGCCCCCATATATTAGAATGAACTAGACCAAATGGGGCATGACTCAAAACATGATTTTTTGACTTAAAGGAAGAACGAAAATGTTTTCCAAGTTGGCAAGCATGACAATGAAACTGAGAATTCAAACTAGGAGAAACAGACAAACGTAGTTTTTCCAGAAAATGGTGACCCAAACGGCAGTGCCATTGATAGGCTGTGTCCTGTGACGAGAGGTGAGCAGTGGAGTCAGAAAAGACATATACTCCACCCTGCTTATGCCCCCCCACCAATCGTCGCCTTCGTCTTGAGATCCTGAAAGACACAATAGGATGAGAAGAAGGTTACAGAACACTTTAATCCAGTAGTTAAGGCAGATATAGAAAGAAGATTGACAAAAAATTTTGGTACATAAAGAACATGAGATAATGTCAAACTAGATGTTAACTGAACGGTTCCAATTCCAAGAGCAGGTATAAGAGACCCATCAGCAATGGAAACTGGTAAAAGTTGGGTATCAAGGTATAATGATGTAAACAATGACCTATTACCTGTCATATGAGAGGATGCACCTGAATCTAATACCCAAGAATTGGTTGAGACAAGAGTGGCTATACCAGATGGATGAAGACCAGTGGAAAACCATAGAAGAAGATGAAGCTTCATTGTTGACCTTTCCCCTCAGTTACCTTTCATATTCAGACACAGTGATGACAATGGTAGCTTCAGACGAGCCGGTAGTGGTTCTGGTTGGATTCTCAATCAAAGTGTGCTCAGCTGGAGAAGTCTCGGATGCACTGTGAGCTTGGGATGACTTCTCAAATTTCTGCCAACAACGATCAAAAGTATGATTTGTGCGACCACAGTGCTCACATGGAGAAAAAACACGGCCACGTCCTCGTCCACGACCAACGTCTCTCCGTCCTCTCCCACGATCTCCCAACCGAGGTGCAATCAGTGCACTATCTGTTGTAGCTATAGTATTAGATGTGGAGACTTGTAGCAAACGAGAGAAGACATTCTGAATATTGGGAATAGAGGAATCCATCATTAGCTGAGCACGAGCTGCGGCATAATTTTCATTCAGGCCAGATAGGAACTTAGCTACTAGAAATTCTTGACGTTGCTGAAGAATAACTGCAATGTCAGCTATTGCAGGATGAAGTTGACATAGCTGATCCCATTTTCCTTTCAATAAGCTATAGTACTCTTGAATAGACTTTTCACCTTGTTTCATATTGATAATCACTTCATACAAGCGATATATCTGACAAATATTTCCTTGAGGAGCATAAGTGGCAGCAAGAGAATCCCAAAGTTCCTTGGATGTGTCAAGGAACATAATTGTGTTAGCAATCCCCGGTTCAATACTAGTTATGATGGAGTTAAAAACAGTCAAATCAGACCTACGCCAATTTTCATAGTGGGGTTCTGTGGAGGCTGGAGGAACACCAATGATGTGGTGCTCCTTCCCAAATGAGCCAAGAATACATTGCATGGATTTTGCCCAAAGAAGATAGTTCGTTCCATCAAGTTTGACAGAAGTGCCAGCAAAGGCCACAGACTTCATTTCAGTATTAGCCAAGGTTAAATCCATAGAGACAGGAATAATCCTCAAGAACTACAAATATGTTTTACAAGGAATAGAACGAGAAAAGATGGTACCGATAACAGGAGAGATGCGATAGGGAATTCCGGCAGAGGCAACTCTCGGTAGAAAATCTCAGGCTTCAGCAGAGGAACAATTCCCAGAAGGCTCCAACAATCGGCGACTCAGGGCACAAGCGGAAGGATGACGGCAACAATGAGAATCGGCGACTCAGGGCACAGGCGGAAGGATGGCGGCAGCAATGAGAGGCTGCCCTAGTTTCCAGCTACCTGAAGTCAGCCAAGAAGGTAACAAGAAGAAGGAAGAACGGCAGCCTGCAAGCGACGAGAGGCGGTAGCCTGTGTGCGATGAGAGTCGCCCTCGCTCTGATAGAAGTCATAGGCCTTCCTTCTAGCGCCAATCGAATGAAGAGGCGGAGCAAGGATCAAGGAGCAAGAATCAGGCGACGATCGAAGCAAGTGGCGATCGTCGCGTGTCGCCTCGCTCTGATACCATGATGAGAGGTAAAAACCCTTTTTCGTATTTGATCTAGAATCCCTATTAGGGCACTGTACACTAACATACACAAATCTATAACAAACCAGGACCCGGATCCAATAGTAAGAGTATCCGGGTTTATATTTACACTCAACAATATCCATACCTTGATACCACTTTGTATTTCATATGCACAAAGTTTGCATGATGAAATTTACTTTTTATATGGAACCGCATGGTTAGTTATAAACATGGATTAAGGTACCGGTCCGGCGAGGGACTCGCACCGGAGCACAGGGTGGAGCGGCGGAAGTCGGAGGAAGAAAGCTTCGAATGAAGCTTCTGCCCCGGCAAGAACGAAGCTTCCTCTGGTCGCAGAAGAAGCTTCCGCCGGTGGCGGGTGCGGGCTCGATTTCACCAAGATTTGACTTGGTTCAACCGGTATGTACCTGTTCAACCGACTGGCCAGTCCGGTTCCTTGAACCATGGTTATAAACCCTGAGCTTCCAGTTAGTAAATGGCTTCAATGAGAATTTTTTTTTCTGTTAATCCAGGTATAACTTTTTCACAATACCCATTTGATACCTTTCAGCTTTTTTTAAAAATAACACGACCATGTTTCTCTCCTGTAGTTCCTGAAACCTAGGATGAATAGCTGTGAACCTCTCACTCTCAATTCTTCAATTTTCATATGATTAATCTTCTTAGCCAATGTTGGAAGCTTCTGATTGGCAATTGACTCTAATGCTCACTATTTATAGAGTCAATTTACAAGGATTTATCTCCAGTAGCTATCACATCTGTAGAGCATCCCATTTTTATCCTTACATCAAAATGTAGTTCTTGTTATCCAATTCTCATAACTTCACATCTTGCAGGTGCATGAAAACTATATATACAAGACAATTCCTAATGCTTCACATACTAAAAGAGATATCCTGGGAGTACACATGCAAGGACCTCTTCATCCCATTGGCTTTCCCAATCCGCAGTCAAATCAGAAGACTTTCATGGTTAAGCACTCTAATCTTTTCCAAGATCAGACCTGTCCGGTTGAAAAGGCTGAAGATTTTGGAAGATATGCAATGGATTCTAGCTGCAGAAGAATTGAAAGATGCCTTAAGTCCCGGCCAAAAGGGGTTGATAACAGCATGCAGCATCCACATGATCAGTATACTTGCGATTCGTTTGCATCCCAAGATGAAGATGTATCAAATAGGGAATTCTTGAAACCTGCTTCTAAAAGCACCCATTTTCAGAAAAATAGAAATACAATAATGCCTATAAGAAATTTGAAGGTTATCTTTTAGCCCTTTTCTATAATACATAAAAATCTATTATGCTAAAATAATGCATGAATCTCTAGCTTTGATCTCATTTTTTTTTATTGTGTCTGTAAATGGTCTTTGGATCGTTGTTTCTTATTTGCAGAAGGAAAGGATATTAGAACAACGGAGAATTGAACATCCTGAGATGACCAATCAAGAGATGCTTATTACAATTGAACCAAGGGTAACTGAATTATTCCATGAAGTTCCTTCTATCTTACAATTGCCTACTATAATATTCCCTCTCATTCATAGTGTTGTTATGTAGATGAGAAGTAAGTTAGGAAATGCTACTGAATTCCAGAAGCAGGGATATGTCCAAAGTGCTGATAAACTTGCAAGTATGAAAAAAAAAGCTGGGTAAGTCCTAGCAAATACTTCTAGAAAATCTAATTATTTCAGTAGTTGATTCAATGTAGAATATTAGGAACAAATTTTGGTTTGTATCTGAGAATAATGATTAGTTCACCCCCACCCTTTTCTTTCTTATTTTGTTTCTTATAGTAAAGTTTCTTCATCATCTTCATCTTCAGAAATACAAGTGGAAATTTATTACAATGTGGCTTTGCGGCCAGTCGTTTTCTACTTATGACGAGTCTATCACATCATTTCCTGTTGGTAACTTTAGAAAAGTTAAATATGTAGTCAAGTAATGTAACTTAGAATTATTTCTTTATAGTTGAGAATTTAAATTTTGACATTTAGTGTTCATTTTCTCTCTACGCAGACAAGCTATAAGCACCCTATTTTCTCATTTTTGCAAAAGCAAATTGTCATGTTACACTTGGTACTAGGGTGATATCTGTATCTATGGTCAACCAATGTGAACAGATGCATACTGCTTAAGTACTGAAATAAATTAACCTAAACTCCTGCTAACGTGTGTTAGATGAATGTTGACCTACACATAGCTGAATCTAAGTTGAAACGACTGACGCACATGATGAGGAAAAAAGAAGATTGCAGCAACTTTGGGTGTACTTGGTTTCCGCAAATAAATATGACAGTTAGGCTATTTGCAACTAATAACCAGTTGCAGGCATTTGCTTGCTACAATTAAATCATTTGATAACTCATACTTGTAGCTTAAGCTAGAGCTCATAAAAAGTTGAAATGACTTGTTTGCATGACATGACTCAATGTGAAGTTGGGAAAATTCGGATTGGGTGTAGGTGTATTTCGGTTTATAATTGTGTCAACCCATTTGTGATTCAAAAGAATTAGGTAATGTTGGGTCATATATATATATATATATATATATATACATAATATAATATTATGTATATGTAATATATAATATCATATTTTACATTGCTATACTTCTAAATATAAAGGGGTTATGTGGGTCATATCGGTGACCCATTTATAAATAGATTGTGGCTAGTTCATCCAATCATAAAATGTGCTGGGTTTGACTCAAATGGATCGCATGTCATGTTGACACGCTTATGGCCCATTGACTTAGAATTGCCACATTTAGTTAATGTTAAACAAATTATTAATACAATTGCAACCAAAGCAACTCGTGTATCAATTTTGTAGTCTACAAATGTGTGTAAATAAAATTGAATTAACACTTTCTTGTTTTGTTTTCTGGGAGAAATTATTTATGCTAGGAAATTATTATATTTTTGAAACAATATGCTTGATAAACTGTGTTAAAAAGGAAAATACAGAATGTACTAATTTTATTTGAAGTATTTAAATTAAACAATAAAAGATCTAAATTTACTTTCAATATTATGGATTTTTTTTAAAAAATATTCGTATGGTTGTTACATGACATTTTGTTTATTGTTTTTAATGTTTATTTGTTGTACTAAAATAGCTATATATTAGTTTAACAAAATGAAAAATTATTTTAACATATGAAAATGTTATAAGCATAATTTATGAATTTTTTTATTATTAATGGTTGATCAAGTTAAATTATTTATTTTATCAACATTAATGATTTTTTAAATAATACAATTAATAAAAAAAATTGATGATACCAAAATGTAACCTTGTATGCGGGCATCCAAAAAATAAAAGTTGCAATTTCTATTTTTAGAATTTGTATTTGCAATACTTTAGTCAATCAAACGGCCCCTTCAATGTTCTAAGATGCTCCTTGATGTTCATTGGTATTAGGCGTTTGTGATATATAAAGGCATGCAAAAGAAACTAAAAGTGATGAACACGGTTATTTATTTTCAGTGCATGACAAAACAAAAAAAACATTTGACCGTACGCGTATTTAACATACAATATCCTAATAATATTTGTTTATTTTGTTATACTGTATTCAACAAATGTTTCTTTCAATCTATGTTAGTATCCCTGAATCTTTTCTTGAGCTCTAGCCATTTTGCACAGATACAAAATGATCATGTGATGGGATCCTATGTGCTTATGAAGCACCGCATATGCATAGTGTTTTGAAGAGGCGAAACCTTTCTTTCTTGACATTGCATTGCTGATCTTACAGGTGTTCTGTGGGCATGGAAACTAGCTTAGACGAGGATGAAGATCTTGATATAACCTCTTCAATGAATTGAGGATATGAAACTTGGAAGTCGAAGCAGAATAATTCCTCGTTGGTCTGAATTGTTTTTGGAAGAGGCTTTCTGTAACCAGACAAAGCGGGAAGCTACGGAAGATAATAGGTATGGACTGGCTACTTGTCACAACATTTATATGACGGAGGAATTGCAACAAGTGACTTACAAATCTGAACACCTTTAGTGGATGTTGAGTACGGCTACGACACAAGGAATAGGGGATTCAGAAATGAAGCATGAAAGCACGATTGACATAGCGTAGTTGCAGTTTTGTCCAAATCTAACCCCATTACAACTCCTTACTCTATCTTTAGAGGCGAACCTTTTCATTGCACATAAACTCATAAAGTGCCTTGCTATCCTACCCAAAGCCTTGCAGAATAGCCTTGTGATGCACTTCGAAAAGGTCAAACCTCAGATGAAGTACTTCCAATAACATTTGTAGGTGTATGCTTTCTAAATTTTTGTTTCTTTACTCTTAAGAAAGTCTTTCTGTGCATCTTTGCCTCTGAATCAGCAGCCGGAGTTAAGTTATAACTGAGTTGATGAGCTGCCAGCTTCCTTCTCACTCTAGGGTATTGTAAGTAATATTTTCTCGCGTGCTACTATGTTTAACTGAAAATCCATTTCCCATGTTTTTCCTTTCGGGATCTGCTTAAATTTTCTGTCATTTTCCTGCATCCATCTCCTGCTTACTATTTATGATTGGCCATGTAAATTAGTAGTTCAATTGAACAAATCATGACTGGTAAGGTAAGACTTGGCCACTAGTGATGCTGCAGCTCTGACAGCTGAAACAGGGAGTTGTGGCAAGGCGTTGTCCTTAAATAACGGCTCCGCCGACAACCGGGCGGCAGCTTTGCGTGCTGTCCTCCCCACGCACAGCAAAGTAATGGTACTGGTGGGGCAGCTGCCAGACCAATTCGATTTGATGCGTGAGAATCACAGGAACGAACAAATGATGCAACTTAACACTGCATCATTCTCGATCAATACTCTGAATTAATCCCGAGCTTAACATTAATTAAAGTTTAGCTCCTGAAAGGTGAGTCCATTAAAGTCATATGTGTCAGCATCATCAACTCATCGTCATCTTCAGGCTGTAGCTGACAGTGAAAGCGCCTTTTGCTCGAGCAACAGCGACCGGACTGCAACTTCCACTCACGTGTACAGCGGGCATTAATCCTAGCGTCAATTGTGGCCGCATATTGCTTCACTCCTCTGGACAATGACAACTGCGGAGATTCATTGCATACGTGTAAATGGCAATGCAGTCTGTAAAGTTGGCCTTCATATATTTGTACGTGCTTCTTGAGAATCCACCACGATTCATCAATGCTTTGTCCTTTTTCCATATATTATTTGAGTTCAGTCACATGTAATGCAATCGTCTTCGTCGCTAGCTTATCGGTCTATTCTAGTGATTTTAATGATATAAAAGATGGCCAATTCATTGTAGCAACCAACTGAGACTATACGCATTGAATATTATTTTTTTGGGGTCAAACGTTATTATAAGAAAAGAGATCAGTGACCACACAACTAGAAAAAAATTCATAGAAGAAATCAATTATGCGTCGAATAATCACACTTAAGTACGAATAGAAGAAATCAATTATGCGTCGAATAATCACACTTAAGTAGGGCTGTGCATTTTGGCAAAAACTGTGAACCGTTCTCGAACCGATTTGACCGGTTAACGGTTAATCATCGGTTAATCGGTCATAAATTTTTTTTTCTAAATTATCTCATTTGATCGGTTAACCGCTAGTTTTCGGTTAACCGATTCAATTAATTATATAAATAATATTATTTTAATATAAAATATTTATATATATATATATAAATAAATATTATATATAAAATATATTATATACCGGTTCGGTCAGTTAACCGGCGGTTCGGCCAAGTCCCGAACCGTAACCGAACCGGTAACTGTTGGAACCGCTAAAAAATCGACCGGTTAAGGAACCGTTGGTTCGGTTCAGCGGTTCGGCGGTGCCAACAGTTTTTTTAAACACTCCTACACTTAAGGGCCCATATTTAATGACCGAATTATTATTTAATTTCATGTTATGTCGCTTTAATTTTGTTCCGATGCTTGTGCCTTAAATCACGCTACCATATTTAAGACTTTGTTATCAACGATAAACGTTCTTTCCAATTGAACTTTCCTAAGCATCTTAGGTAAGCTAAGCCGATAAGTTTAAGAACTTGAGCATGGAGCCTTATAATGGCATCTTAATCACCGTATAATGTCGAATATTTCCACTTATCCTACAAGAGAATATGTTGAGGTGCTTCTTTTTACTCATTCAAACCATCATTGACTCCTTTGGTCAACTAGCACTACCAAATGCCTAGCACCTAGGCCTTCTAGTGTAGGTAAAACTCATACGAATTTCATATTCAATAGATATTTTAAATTTAAAACTCTAATTCTGAATTGTATTAGTGTTTTATGAATTTTGATTCCCATTTCTACTAATTTTTTCATCCAATATCCAATAATCTCATTATTGGCTTGAACATTAGATAGAGGATGGATATAGGTAAAAACATGAGCTTCCTCTTTATTCAAGCACTATAGAGCACCCAATATAGGAGTGATAAACTATTCATGACCTTGGATCCATCAGAGCCAATTAGCTTCATATCTAATTCAATAATGCAACTATTATCTGCATAACATCACATGATATCTATCAAACCATGTCCTTCCATGTGGCATTTTTATTTGGTGAGGATTGTACAAATGCACCATATAGGCATATACTAAGCCTTCATGTGAAACAAAAATGCTTCTACAATATTAGTTTTATTAAAATTTGCTATCTTTAAAAGTAGACCAAGCTAACTTAACTACTCTTTCACTTTCCTCTCTCCTTTGAAAATTAAACCATAGTTAGTTTAAATCGACCACTTCTTTGGATGACCTTAGTATGATTAACCTATGAAGGGAAAAAAAATCTACTTCCATTGTAGAAAAAATCTAGAAGGAAAAAGAAAGAAAAAGGGCACACATATGTAATGTTGCTATCAAGTCCTCTCCCTCCACTAGTAAGCTAGCTAGCAAATGGGCCCATTGATGAGAAGGAAAAGTGCTATCACCTTCCTAGTTTACCTTTAACTTTGAGCAATGAGGATGACAACATATAAATAATGATATGCTTGCTAGGGTTTGTGGATATGCCACTTGACAAGACCCTCCACATTGCCTCCCTTCCACATGCATCAACCTCCACTTTTGCTGGCCGTCACAAACAAGTTGGAGGTGGCCATACCTTGTGCCCCCCTACTTATCCACGCCCTTTTCAACCCTAATCCTCGTTCATCAAATATCATCGAATTTTTTGTCTTCATCAATGACTTGTTTAACATGAACATTAAGCTTACGGAGTGACAAGTTCTAAGTAGTTAATCAGTAACCACTATTTATATTATATAACTTATCGTTTTGTTTGTAACAATAATTAATCAACCAATACATTACATAGAAGATACTTACGTAAAAAAGATATATACATATACACATATACACATGATGCGAGTAAAAAAAAGTATGAAACCTTCCGCTTCAAAATCAAAATAGATGAAAGGGCTCTCTCTATATATATATAGTCAAAGACTCTAAATTTTTTGAATTAGTAGATTTTACATATAATTTATTGCACGATATTGGAATTTATGGAGTCAACAATTCATGGTATTTATGGAGTCAACATTTCTGTCTTATTGGCGGTAAACGTACCTCCCACTTTCGGTGTCTGGACTCGGATTGCTATTGTTCATGCTTTAGTTTATTCATCGTAATCGTCACGGTCGGGCCTGCGAAGGCGGGAGCCAGTAAACCCGGAGGGTCTTTTTACCAATATATAGGAATACAGCGTCTTAGCTGCGAATTATTCTTTATCTTCTTAAGATTTCACTGTTTGTAGGGTCCTTCTTGTTAAATCTTGCAGTAGCAAGTGGACTCCAAAAGAAAGGGAAGGGAGGGAGAGAGAGAGAGAGAGAGAGAGAGAGATTTCCTTTTGGATCCGTGTAACGTGTAACGTGTCGAGAAGAAGAATCGTCATTCCAGGAAGTTAAATCAAAGTGGGATTTGGACGGATCAATGAAGCATTGGAGCATTCTTTGATGCCTGCGGTTCTCTCGGCGATCCGGCAGCTGATAAGTTCCCATGAGTCTTGGAAGTGTAGATTGATCTTGGGTTTTTAACGGCTGCACGAGTTGCGGCGGAGGGGATGTCGGCGGGAGGCGGCTCGGTGGAACAGGGCAGGGCGGCGGTCGTCGAGAGGGACATCGAACAGGTAATGCTTCGTTGGTGTGGTACTGGCGGAGTTTTACTTTTGGGAATTGCGAGTTTTATGCTTGCATGGCTGTGATATGGCATCTGGAATGTTTGTTTGTTGATTTCATACACTCCTCGCAGTACTCAGAGAATCTCGCTTGCATTCGCTATCCAGAATCTTCCATTGTTGAGGGTTTGGTTTTTCTTCTTCTACTAACACAGCAGTGCAGTATTCTTTCCCTCCGCTTTATGAACATTGCTAGACATCAAATTGATCTACTCCTTACAGTAAAACATATTCTTACTCGTGTCCGAATACGACTTAGACTTACACCTTTGAGATACCTAACTACTCTACTGGCTGTTTGCTTGTGTAAATACAACTCTGCAACAACATAAATCCTAGAAAGAAGGATGGGCGTTGTTGAGCTGAAAGGACTTATGATATTGCAAAGAGATGTGGTATGAGAGAGGCAAGATGGGAATCATGATCCTAGGTTTGTGAATAAGATTAATTTTAACCCGCAGCACCATGCTTTTAGATCTTCTACCATATTTCAATATGGTACATATCAGGTATATTGACACATTGTACTTAATGAACTACCATGAGTTCTATGTACTAGTTCATCCTTAAATCTACATGTATCAAGCTTACTCATGGAGCAAGCTTAAAAACCGTGAGCTGTCCTGTTACATGCATAATTATTGCTTTGGCATAACTACATATCCAGATTGGAGTGTTTGCATGTACATCAAGTTTCACAATACTAATATACCCATACGGTGGTTTCAAGAATGGAATAAGCTTGCATTCTTCAAGACTCACGTGTGGTAGTCTATGCTGTATAAAATAGCTTAGGTGAACACCATATCCTCTACGTTTCACTAACATTCATTCTTAAACCATACTGGTCTCCTCCAATTCATGTTTCCACATATCCTAAAGCTACTCATTCTTAAAATAAATAGTTGGTGACTGTTTTTTGCTAATTTATATGCCTCCAACATATGCTGGATATATTGTTTAATGATTGCATGGTATTCCCATGCTTTAGCAATTCTATGGTCATCTATCACCTATGTTTCTGTTATCTTGAGATGGACTGCTCTAACTCCAACTATTTGTACTCCCTGAAGGCAATTACTGCACTTAAGAAAGGAGCATACTTACTGAAGTATGGGCGAAGAGGGAAGCCCAAGTTTTGCCCATTTAGATTGTCCAATGTAAGTTTCTTTGTTGCAACTTATTTAAAGATATTCTAATTGTATTGTTAGTAGTCATTGATTTGTTCATTCTCAAACTTTACGTTTCAGATTTTTGTTGACATGTCTAGTTGTCTATGTTGTACGTTATCATGGATAGACAACACACTTGGTTCTGTTTTCCAACATCATTATACATTTTTATAATTCAGTTTAAGCGGAGATAGGGTATTTTTGAATGACTGAGAAATTAATTCACCTGTGATTAAATTTGAAACTGTCCACATTTTTTTCCTAATATCAAACACTGTATCAGTGAATTAACTTCTATAATTTGAGAGCTTCATCCTAGTTTGATCATAATACTTCATTTGGTCTTCTCAGCTATATCTCCTCTTCTATCCTACCATTTACTTCCTTCAAAAGAAAGGGGAACTAATTCCTATTTATAAGCTAATTCCTTGAAATAGATTTCCTGGACAAGTCCTGACTCCTGAGGAAGCTAGTCAGTCTTTCACGTTGCTCTTAAACTTTTATGATTGACATATGAGCAAAATTTTGAGTTCAGAGCCAACTGTTTCTTGCGAGCCTTTTCCAAAGGTTCATTGTAAATTTTCAATTTCTTATATCTGCTACTTCTTCTCTTAAAAGCATCAGTTGAGGAAGATAGGTTTTATGCTTCGAGCAAATATTTAATCTCTGTATATTTGTGATTGTCCACTTGGTTGATGGGGAGCTCAGGATGGAACCTTGATTGTTTGAACTCATTTTTCATTTAATTTTTCTTTATATTCTATTTGAAACCAAGCTCTGCTGGGAACGGCATCCTCAAGAATTTGTTAGACTGGGGTCTTTTCTTTTTAGTCTAGTAAAAACCGTCTTAATTCATTTGTGAAATTTGATTGTTAGTAATGTATATGTTTACAGTCAGGCCCTTTTTTGTCTCCTTATCATTCTTGATTCTTAAAACACTGGTTATGCAAGAGTCTATGCTATATAATCTAAAGATTCCCTATCTATTTCTTCAACCCATTAGCCTGATTTCTCTTAAGTTTGTTGAGATGCATGTCCAAGCAATTTGTCTTTATTACTTTTTTTTTGTTAGTTCTGATACAGACCCTGTTGTAAGTCGTTCCATCTGTATATGTAACCTGAATACATGTTGGATGTGAATCTTTTGCTGTAAGTGTTTACAGATGTTTCTTTTTATGCAATGATTTCATGTTTGAGCTCTCCTTTATGTCTTGTGGTTAAATGAAACACAGCTTTGTCAATGAGCCACCTTACATACTTTCATCTTCAGGATGAATCTGTGCTAATCTGGTTCTCGGGGAAAGAGGAGAAGAAGCTCAAGTTAAGCCATGTGTCAAGAATCATTCCGGGGCAGCGCACTGTAATTTTTCTATCTTTTTGAAAGGAATAACTGCTCTATGTTTCACTAATATTCCGTTCAAAAATGTTATCTTCCTGTAATCTTATTGGATTCTGTTTTGTTTTTCCAATAAGTTTTCTTGTTCATCTGCAGCCTATAGTAATGTGTTTTCTAATCTCAAAAAAATTGTCTTTGAAGCAGAACTTACAGTTCATTGTAATTCATCCATGTACCTCAATCTTCTATTTTATAGAGTTTCAATTTGGAGATGACCTTGTACACTATTTCACTTTGTTATTTGCATGGAGAAAGAGTCTTCTATGATCCTATTGGTCTCCTACTCTTATGCCAAGAAATATATTAAGTTAAAAACTTCAAATTCGATTTTATGATCAAGTTCTCTTGGGGACATTATTCTGTTGCTATTTGACTTGTCAATGTTGGCAACACTTCTATTGTTCTTTTCAGGCAATATTTCAGAGATATCCACGACCTGAGAAGGAATGTCATTCGTTTTCTCTTATATATGATGATGGATCATTGGATCTTGTAAGTTTGCCTTCATCATACTCAATAGTCATTTTCTTAATGCATAAATCAACACCTGGATGTTTTAGAATTTTCGATTTGGTTTTTGTTGGACTAGTTAATATAACTAAACCAGTTTATTTTTCTTCTTTCTTAATTCACTATGCCTCCTACTCATAACATTCATTTCTTTTGCTTAGTATGATTATCTATGTCCTACATCTGATAGATATGTAAAGATAAAGATGAAGCTGAAGTCTGGTTTGCTGGTCTCAAAACATTGATATCCCGCTATAACCAGCAGAGATGGAGAACCGAACCAAGAAGTGCTTGTGCTTCATCTGGTACAAACAGCCCAAGAACATATACTTGTAAAAGTTCCCCTTTAAGCTCTGCATTTGATAGCAATGATAGCATCCAAAAGGTAAACTTTTTCCATTTTTTTTTGTTTTTCGCTCCACTGATTCTGTTGGTGGTTACTAATGAAGAAATTCCTTTACCATTATTTATTTCAGGAAGCTATTGAAAGTGTTCAGCTTCGAAGTCCATATGAAAGCCCTCCAAAGAATGGTTTTGACAGGGCATTCTCCGATGTTCTGTATTCTGTACCTCCAAGAGGCTTCTTTCCATCAGATTCTGCTACCGCATCAGTCTATTCTCTGTCATCAGGATATTCAGACAACGCAAATGGATGTACAAGAGGAATTTCAATGGATGCATTCAGGGTAAGCATGTCAAGTGCTGTCAGTTCGTCCAGTCAAGGCTCTGGTCATGATGATAGTACTGCTTTAGGGGATGTATTCGTATGGGGGGAAGGAACTGGAGATGGAATTTTAGGTGGTGGAAGTGTTAGAGTTGGTTTCAGTTTATGCACTAAAATGGATTCTTTATTACCACAGGCCTTGGATTCTACAGTTATACTTGATGTGCAGAATGTGTCTTGTGGCAGGAGACATGCCGCTCTTGTTACCAAGCAAGGTGAGACTTACACCTGGGGGGAGGAGTTAGGTGGCATGCTTGGGCATGGAGTTGATGCTGATGTTTCACAACCAAAACTTGTAGACTCTCTTGTAAACCTGAATGTCGAGTCTGTAGCTTGTGGGGAACATCATACTTGTGCTATTACACTATCTGGAGAGCTCTATTCATGGGGAGATGGAACTTATAATTTTGGCCTCCTTGGACATGGAAATCAAGCAAATCACTGGGTCCCTAAAATGATAACTGAGCCTTTGGAGGGTATACGTGTTTCATCAGTTTCTTGTGGACCTTGGCATACTGCTGTAGTGACCTCTGCAGGTCAGCTTTTCACTTTTGGGGATGGAACATTTGGTGTGCTAGGACATGGTGATCGCAAAAGCCTTTCAATACCTCGGGAAGTAGAATCTCTTAAAGATCTTCGAACTGTTAGAGTCGCCTGTGGTGTTTGGCACACAGCTGCAGTTGTAGAAGTTATGTCTGAAAATTTGAGCACAAGCAACTACACTGTAGGGAAACTGTTCACATGGGGGGATGGCGATAAGGGACGACTTGGACATGGTGACAAACAACCGAGACTTGTTCCTACTTGTGTATCTCATTTAATTGAGCTTAATTTTTGTCAAGTTGCTTGTGGACACAGCTTAACGGTCGCACTAACGGCCTCTGGCCATGTTTATACGATGGGCAGCACTGTTTATGGTCAACTTGGAAATCCTCAAGCAGATGGAAAGCTTCCAGTTCGTGTTGAAGGAAAGTTACTTAAAAGTTTTGTGGAGGAGATCTCCTGTGGTGATTATCACGTTGCTGTTCTGACTTCGAGAACTGAAGTTTATACCTGGGGCAAAGGAGCTAATGGTCGATTAGGACACGGTGATACAGATGACCGAAATTCTCCAACGCTTGTTGAAGCTTTAAAAGAGAAACAGGTCAGAAGTGTTGTTTGTGGCAGTAGTTTTACTGCAGCAATTTCTATTCATAAGTGGGTTTCTGGTGTTGATCAGTCAATGTGCTCTGGCTGTCGCTTACCATTTAACTTCAAAAGGAAACGACATAACTGCTACAATTGTGCGCTTGTTTTTTGTAATTCTTGTAGCAGAAAGAAGTGCCTTAAGGCATCTATGGCTCCAAATCAAAAGAAACCATATCGTGTCTGTGACAACTGCTTTAACAAACTATGCAAGGCCTTGGAAACTGACATGCCATCTCATTCCATGGTTAATGGAAAAGCAAGTATGCTACAGGATTTCACTGAAGTGATTGAGGAGGATAATGTCCAAGTCCAGAGGTTTTCTTCAATGGTGTCGTTTACAAAAATAGAGAGTAGATCTTTCAAGAGAGACAAGAAATTTGATATCAACAGTAGTCGTGTATCTCCAATCCCCAATGGAATTTCACAAAGTGCTCTCAATATTTCAAAATCTGTCAATCCTGTATTTGGAACATCAAAAAAGTTCTTCTCGGCTTCTGTTCCTGGTTCAAGAATCGTTTCTAGGGCAACATCACCCATATCAAGAAGGCCAAGCCCCCCTCGTTCTACCACACCAACTCCAACTCTTGGAGGCCTTAGTTCTTCAGGATTCATCATCCACGATGAGAAAAACCCAAAGGCTAAGATAAATCAGGAGATTATCAAGTTAAGAGCTCAGGTACTTTTAAAAAAGCATTGTCAGTTTTAGATAATTGTTGGCTTTGATATTTAATTTGTAACATGATTAGCAAGTTTTCAGGGAACTACGTGTTCTATACGTGTGCAAGAGGCAATAATTATTTCTTTTTTAGTTGAGTTCAATTTTCCCTTGCTAGCTTTTTAGCATCCACAGATATTTTTATTTGCATAATGAATTTGTGATATTATGAGTGATTGATACAGATTCTCTGTAGTAAGAGTTTGAAGGAGCCTTGCAGAATTATGTGGTCGTTCTTTATTTGTATATAAATCTCAGCTTTCAGTATCTAGGTTTCCAAAAGTAGGAATCTGATATGGATGCATAAAATGGAGTAACCTGTGAGCTATCAATGGATAATGATTTTAATAATATGACATACTTGTCATGTAATGATGTGATTGAAATAAGCCATTAGCAGTCTTAGGATCATGGCACGAAATTATTTGCCATTTTCTTCCTAATAAGATTTTAGAAAATGAAGTAATGGTCAAGAACAATTGCTAACAAGAAAGCAAGACGAAGGTAAATTGCTCAATATACCATAAATATAATGGATCTATCAAAATTTTAAGTTAGAAACAAAGACATTTATAAACTATATACTTTGTAATTCTATTTAATTTTTTAAAATTTTATTCTTAAATGATGACATTATAAGAAGAAAATATCACATTTATATATGTCTCTTAAATTAATGTTCCACATAACCATATCAAATTGATATTATTATAGTAGATGAATAGATATGTTGAAAATATATATTCACAAGTATTGCGTCTTTATGAATAAGAAAAATCCACTTTGTGTCATTTTTTTTAGATAAAAATAAATTTTATAATTGGTTATAGTTGTAATAGATTATAGAGTTAATGAATATTTTTGTTACAAGTGATCCATTAATGAGTAAGAACCCAATTGTTTAGATAAATTTAGCAATCCTCCATTATTTTAATCGTAAGAGAAAAATTATTTTTCTATCTCAAGTTCCTGTTGAGATTATGGTTTTAAATTTCTCCATTATTGGTGTATGATTCCATTGCCACATCAGTTCGTACTAGGTAGTGTTGGTTTGAATCATAGATTAAAAACCAACCCATGCCTATTTCTTCGTGAATTGGTATAGCAGTCTATTGTCATATTGGCGGATACTAATTGTTATTGGTTTGAATCATAACTTTAAAAACTGGTCCATGCCTATATTGGGCGATATGTATCATTCGACTTTGTCCTTCTATATGTTACAATTTTAATATTGTGTATATATAATTTAGGTATCCTCTTCTATATGTTACAATTTTAATATTGTGTATATATAATTTAGGTGTCTTCTTCTATATGTTACAATTTTAACATTGTGTATATATAATTTATGTGTCTATATATAGACACATAAATTATATATACACAATACTAAAATTATAACATATAGCAGAGAACCTTATATATATGTGATATATATGTGATACCAGTACTAGCTCTGGATCATATACCGGTACAAAGTTGGACCTAACTCAATTTAAAACTTTGGCTTAGATTCCCAATTGTATATCTTGGTGCAAGTTTATTTTTTTGCAACACAATGCTAATCTGAGATTTCTTTTTAGCTATGGAGGAAAGCCAGCTATATTGATGCTCCTTTCTGAACCTCTTAGGTGGAGAATCTTACTCGTAGGGCCCAACTTCAAGAGGTTGAATTGGAAAGAACAACTAAGCAATTGAAAGAGGCAATTGAAATTGCAGGGGAGGAGACTGCAAAATGCAAAGCAGCTAAAGAAGTTATCAAGGCACTTACTGCACAAGTAGGAAAACCTGATCTTGAGTTGCATGAACTAAATCTTTCAGTATATGTGAATATGTCAATACAAAAATGTTTTTTCTTTCTATCTGTGTAGTACTTGAGCTGCTATACTATGATGAGATTTCAAATTGATTTTAGGTTTGACTGGTACATTTATTTATAACGGTTAGATCCTTACACAAATTTCTGAGTTTTACATATTGGGACATCGTGAATCTTTCACTAGGACAGCTAGGTGCAGTTCCGTGAAATTCTGAGTTCATATTATGCATGAACTGGAAAAACGTTGAATACTTAAATTTTATTCTAAATCTTTCTTTCCAGTTCAAAGATAGTTTACTTAGAGGGAAAATATGACATCAATTCGTAGCCAATTCTAGTTTCCTCCTTTTTTTGGTATTCTAAGTGCCTTGTTTGCACTGTTCTTCTCCACTCATTTATCTCCTCAGTTACTTCTGTTGCCGTTGTAATTTTTCTAGTAATCATGCTTTAATCTATTCAGCCAGATTCATAAAACCATTTCAACATCCTCAGCTTTCTACACGACTTCATCCATTTACCTGATTGAGTTTTGAACTCTACTCTATAATCAAGTAGTTTCACCACCATGGTGTTGCATGATAATAACACCTTGATATATACGTGTATACACTATTGTATCAATGTTAATACATGGAGCAGCAAGCAGTAGTGTACTGCTTAAGTGCTTATGCTGTAGCCTATGTAGACCAGTTTTAGATGGATCCATTGTATGTATACCATGTAGCAGCCTTTAAAAAACCGTTCCGTATCGGACTAAGTCTGATACGAATCGGTCTGGTGGGCAGGCGGTTCTGGCGTAAGCCTTGGAGCACGGCTCCAGGCGGTAGTAGTAGAGAGAGGCTAACGGCGGATGGAAAAGCTTCCGCTGCTGCTTTAGGCGCCGTTGGAAGCTTCGAGGTCTCCGGCTAAAAGCGGCTGGAGAAGCTTCCACTGTTGCTTCTGGCGCTGTTGGAAGCTTCGAGGTCACCTGCTGCCCGCGGCTTCTAGCCTGTTGCCGCCGTTGTTGCTGTTACAGTTGGTATGAACGGTATGGTAGTACCATACTGGTCCGGCAGCTCACCGAATCGAGCCGTCGGACCGGATTTTCGTACCTTGCCATGCAGTACATGGAAGCTATTTTTTTAATATCAGTCTATATCAAGTTGCAAACCTGGTATGCATAGATCTAGTCTGGTACTGGCGCACCTACCAGGCCACCAAGCTGATACCTGACTAGTGTGTGTATATATGTTAGTATAGTTTGGTACATACCAATACACTGGTATAAATTGGTACTCAAAACCTTGCATCGAAGTGTTTAAGGTACAGTTAATTTTTAAATGCCTTTTGAGTGTTCATGCACAAACCTTTTCCACTCAAGTTCAGTGCATGAACTAGTATAGCTTTTTATACCTTTTCTGTGAATCATTCCTAAAATGGCTTAATCCTAAACCAGTGTTAAGTGTTAAAAAAAGTCTTTACAATTTCACGTGTTTTAACTTCAAATCATGCATCAATGAATGAGGATATCCATGATGTCGAATCTGAACTTATCTTCTGTTATGTAATATTTATTTCTAATTGGTTCATGATAATATAGTAGCTCTACTGGGGCTTGATTACGGAGGAATATGTAGACCTTATTTTTTTAAATTTTTTTTCCGAGTAAAATTTGATTGTGAATAGAAATTTTAGCATTGGCTATATGATATTTGGGCAGCAATCTAGCAGCCATATCATTGGTTGGAAATTTAGTGGAAATGACTGATTCTACCTGAACACTTGGTTCATAAACTTTAAGAATTGGAATCAGAGTACTCACACATGTTTGATTATGAATATTGCAATAAACTAAAGTTAAATAACTTAACAAAAAAATGGTTTAATTATCTGCGCAATTTAGTTTGTTATAAGGTTTAACACCTGTTATTTTATATTCTATATAATTTTAAGTTTTTAACGCTACCTTTCTGTACCTGCTGTCATCTATACTTCATATTTTTGCATACTATTATGTCAGTATTCTTATTTGGAGTTATACCATTTGTACTTACCTTTCACCTTTTTTTTTACTTTTGTGGTTTTACATTATATTATTTGATATATTTAATAGGTTGTATTATATTTATTTTTTTATTTTATCATACACCCTATTACATATATTAAAATATCGAACTATTCTGTTGATATGAATATTGCAATAAAAATCAAGATTAAATAACTTAACAAAAAATGGTGTAATTGTCTGCGCTTTTTAGTTTGTTATAAGGTTTAACACCTGTTATTTTTATATTCTATATAATTAAGTTTTTAACACTACCTTTCTGTATCGGCTGTCATCTATACTTTTATATTATTGCATACTATTATGTTAGCATTCTTATTTGGAGTTACACTATTTGTACTTATTTTTCACCTTTTTTTTACTTTTGTTGTTTTACATTATATTAGTTAATATATTAAATAGGTTGTATTATATTTATTTTTTATTTTATCATACACCATATTACATATATTAAAATACTAAACTATTCTGTTGATATGATGTCTAGACTGTCTAGTTTTATATTATTATTTCAATTAATTTAAAAGTCAAGAAGTTTTTTTTTGAATGAAATTGACTCCTAAGAGAGTTGGACTCTAATTTGTCATTCAACCACTACCTAATCATAATTGTTTAAAATAAACCTGTGGAAATAACTTTCATTTCCTTGGTATTAATGTTCATGTAACTATAACAGCCATCTTAGATTTTTATAGACATACAGGTAAAGATTAACTTCCTGATCATAATTACTCTTAGGATTACAAGGAAGAAAACTGTATAACACTTGCATCTTTTCTTTTGATTGTCTCCTTGGAGAAGTTAGAAAAAATAATCAAATTAGATTCGATATCATGTACACCTTTGAATTGCTTGTTGCTATTATTCATTTTTTTCTTAAATATTCAATTTTTATGGCTATTTTTTATGTCACAGTTGAAGGATATGGCTGAAAGGTTTCCGGTGGAAGCAAAAAGCAGTATATTCTCTTCCTTAGTGCCTTTCATCTCTGTTGCTACACCAAATGATAATTCAGTAGCAGCTGATGAGCAGTTTAGCAACTGCAGCACTGCAATAACTTCTCATGAGGTGGACTCAAATGGATTGCTAGTTTCTAGTATACCAATTTCTATCAGCAATTCTAAAAAAGTTGGTGTATCAGAAGTAAGAAATGGAAGCAAAGAAACAGATTCCAACTTTAGCATTCCATCTGAATGGGTTGAGCAAGATGAGCCAGGAGTGTACTTAACCCTTACTTCATTACCCGGTGGAATAAAAGATCTCAAGAGGGTCCGTTTCAGGTATCTATAAATAATTGTTATTTCGTTTCTGATCTTTTCTTATGAAATAGTGAATTGATTCTGGACTGATTTCCTGTGACAATTGGATTACTATTAGTTTACAACTCTGTAATAGGTATCTGATATTATCTAGAATAAAGTAATCAAATGACTGGAATTGGATAGTTGCGCTATCCTTCAAAAATATGCGACCCGATATTTTGTATAATTAAAAACCCCTATTTCAGACGATGTTACACCATTTTTTTAACATGCATTTGGCCCTCCAAGCGGCCTATCCTGCTAGACTGCCCGAGGCTGACAAATTCACTAGGAGGTTGCATTGTTGCTGCTTACTATTGGAAATATTCTTTTTCTTGATATGTTGCAGCATGTGAACTTTTCACCAAAATTTTCAGTCTGCTTAAGTTGATTTTTGCTCGCTCATGTCTTCCTTATCTAAGTTTTCCTTATCCAGTTACTTATCACCAACTTGACATGAATAAGATTAAGGCTAGTGTGGGATTTTCTGTTGTCGAATTTTGAAAGGAAGTGTTGTAACAAAAAAGTGTTGTGTTTTTTTTTTAAAACATTGTGTGCTAACTTAGTGCAAGAGTTATAACAACATATGGTGTTATGGTTCCTCAAGACTATGTTAGTACAGTTTTAGTTATAAAAAATGTTATAATTTATTATTTAGTTTCCACTTGATTCTGAATTTTTTATTTTCAAAAGATATATATTCCCAAATTATGGATTTAATTAATTAATTATATTTATAAAAATAGTCTATCGATAATTTATGTAAAACAAAATAATGATAGATTTAATAAAATATTATTCTCTTGGGCTTAATTATTTGTATACCTTATTATATATTTATATTATATTGCTCATTTGGTTTGAATTTTTTAAGTTGATTTGTATGATCATTATTAAGGAGCATTAGTGACTGGTTGAGAGATTGAGGCACGATGAGAGTTGTGACAACAAGTGCTATTTCTCTTAAAGCATCTCCCATCATGCTGTCCAAAAAAGCCTCATAACTACGCAAAACTTTAAAGCTACTTCTTTTTACCAAACAACATTTTGAGTCTACTTTTTTGGTTGACAGCTTCTGCCAATTGACAACTCAACAGTCATAAACGGACCCTACGTTGGCATTCGTTGCAAAGTTCCATCTTATATCATATAACAGCCACATCAAACCAAACCCAACCTCATCATTAATTGTATTGAATTGGTACCTTCTTGATTGAATGTATCTAATATAAGCTGCATTTTCTCCACTTTGATTGAGATGCTCTACAGCAGCCCAACATTGATAAGAGAAAGTATGCTCTCTACAACAGTCTATATTTAGGGAAGCATACATGTTTTTACCTAAACATCTGTGGTAATATCAAATACTTATACTTTTTTTGGTAGTTTAGCAAAGTTGTCAAAGTAATGCTATAGAATGATTATGATACTTAATTTTCATCTCAATCTTTTAGCCTAACTTTTCGAGTATTTGTTTCTGTGGATGTAGCCGGAAGAGATTTAGTGAGAAGCAAGCAGAAAAATGGTGGGCAGAAAATCGTGCCAGGGTATATGAGCAGTACAATGTTCGCATGGTTAATAGGCCTACAGCTAGTGTTGGGTGACATACGGATCTTCTAAAAACTAAGTTGACCTTAAGCATTGTTTTCTCAACGCATCCAGTCAGGAGACGGGTGTTTTCACTAAAATAGTTGTAGCTTTCAGTTTGTTTGATTTTTATTTATCCTTATAAAAGATTGAAGGACTTCGGTATACAGAAGAGAATAGGTGATTTACATGATTTTTTGGGGGTACTTTTTGCCTGCCTTTCTTGTGTGGATAAGTGGATGGGTTTGAGCACAAGGAATGTAAATTCTTATTTCGTCAGTGTAATAATATCCTACCTTGTAAATGCATAAATGAATGCCTAATTTCTCTTTCTTCTAACTCTGGTAAGTGGTAACCAATCGCGTGCAGCATTCAGGAGAGGAATTTCTAAAACAACTTTCCATACGTAGAATTGTGTACTCTGCAATTTGAAAGGCTTCTATAGAGTAGAGTTGTAACTTGTAAGTAGAATTCTGGTTGTCTATTGCAAGTGTATTTAAAGGGAAAAAAAGTTGCTCGACTTCAGTTTCCCCTTGCTGATCTTGATTCTTCTCATCGACCTTATTGTGTACTGAGGACACGAAGTTGGCATAATCTTCAAACACAAATATATTCCGAGCAGTTATCTGGAAATATTTCTGGTTAGCCTGCTCAAAATACACCCACTTTTGGACTGTCTTTGTTTGATAGCTCTTCTGTTTTGTAACTTTGTTCTTCCTTAAGCTTCAACCTAAGTTTATCCACTGATATTCTCTCTGTCACTTGAGTTTGCAATATTTACATACATGCATTTCAATTTAGTATTTTTTTCATAAATCTAAAGACTGAAAACTAAATTAATTATAAAAAGTACAGAGTGAGATGCCTATTAAAGCATCCAAGGGTATAAATTACCTGATAAAATTTTTAATCGAAACAAAACCTAAAAGCATAAAAATTATTATAGTATACCTATTTTATTTAGCTATGATCACAATGAATTTTTTTTTTCAATATTACAATTTGATTATATAAATATTAATAATACAGTTCGGATTATAGTATTATACAATAAATAAGGGATGGGTATGTCGGCCTGCATACGAGGATTAAGTTTAAACTCTGCCCCGCCGTCGTGATAAGTCGCAAGACATCAAATTGAGGTCTTTTTCCCAAGTCGTAGAAGGAACGAGAAAGAATGGGTATGACGAGGGACAGCTGCCTGGCCCGCGTCACGGCCGGCGTTGCGATTGGCGGCGCTGTCGGCGGGGCGGTCGGTATGTTATCGATAACCTAAATCTCTTCTCTTCAATGTTCCCTTCTGGTGGTTTGGCCGATCGTTTTGCTCGTAAAACCCTAAACCCCAAATTTATCCACTTAGTTTTGTCATCCGAGACAGGCTAGCCCATTGTGATAAAGCGGCGAAGGCTATAGATCTTATGGAACGTTAAAGAGTGTTTTCTTAGTTGTTGGAATGCGATCTTTTCGTCCTGGAAAATCTTGTGGCGAGACCTGATTAGACTGTTCTAAAGAGAAAAAAATTGCTTTCTAGAAATATTCAGCTTGGAAATTTCTCACAAAATCCTATCGTTGAGTGTGTTTGTCGGACTGAAAACTTACCAACATATGCTTTCAGTGTTCATTACCGTCTCAATTCAATTCCTTTTTTCCTCTAGGATTCATTATGAAAGATCTTGACGGTTCTGCACGTTGGAAGAAGGTATTGTTTTTTTTGTTGCTCCTGATAAAAATGGCGTTATCATGAAATTTGTTCCCTCAATCCCCGCGAGCATATAGATGGCAGTCCTTGTATTACCATATCATTGGTGCCCATGGTGGCTTCTACGGTTAGAATTTTAACTGTCGAGTGCTTGTTGATAATAAATTGCATAGATTGAAGTACACAGAAAAACAATGGATTATCATTCATTAGGTTATTTTTCTGTGTAAATTTATCTATCGTTTGGTTGTATTGCTAGGTTTTAATAATCATAGTCAATACATAAAATCTTAATTACAGCCAAGACATTTCTCTTTCTGCAATTGACCAAAATAAGACAGGCGTTTGTTTACCATGGATCCAAATCCTGATCAAACCTATATCTATGGATTAGTGTTTTCCATTGCATCGATACTCAACCATGTTGATTGGAACTGCTTTCTGCATTGTTTATACACTTTTTTTTCATGGATACCGAGTTGTAAAAGTTTGTATGTATTGAAGCAGCAGATATCATTCTTGCTATTTAAATCCTCAGATTATGCCAATAGCAATCAGGAAAAAACATATCCGAACTGACCAAGGGAAATCAATTAGATGAATAAACAACATATATAACATTAGGCCATGCCAAAAGAAATGAGCAAAATTTCTAGTAGTAATTTTGATATTGTAGAATTGGATGCTTATTCTTACTCTGAGTAGCCAAAAATCTTTATAAGAACTTTCTCATCATATTCTCCTGACGTTGACATGACCCAAATTTTTGGTGCATTTTAGGTATGTTACCCACATACAATGAGAAAGATTCAGGATGGGTAGCAAATCATGTTTTTCATCTGTTGATGCTATTTAGATGTTAAACTGAAGTTATCACTACTCCTGAAAGTAATATAATTCAAGGAATTAAGTTTCAGCCTGTGCTGGGTTGCATGAGGGGAAACACACTGGTCCAATGATTGACCAGCATGCAAACTTGGTTTGTGCCCAAGCCTGCAGTGTTGAAGAGAGAGATAGAGGCATAGAGGTATAGTTGCTGCTCAGGAGGAAGAGGAAAGGCGTAGATCTCTCTTATTTTGTGGGTCTTGTGGCCGTTGATTTTGCTACAGTATTTGCTGAAATGAGGAAGAAATTAGTTACCAATGAGGAGGACAAGAGGATGAGGAGTTGCATTTTTTGTTTGTTTTGTGTTGGCATTGACACTTATGGCAGTAGCATTCTCCAACTCCTATAATGCTGCTACTTTCACTCCAGGAAGCTTTTGTGGAGTGAGCAACCTCCACCTCCTACTAATTGCTATTGGAGTTGTTACCTGCACTGAAGCAAAATAAAGAGCCTTTCATGAACTATCCAGATCTAGGTAATAATAACTGATAGCAGTCCAGAACCAACAATGAGATGTGAAGTTTTTTCTATAGCCTTGGGCTGGGTTCCAATTGCTATTGACTTGTTATCCACCCAGAGAACTAGCTTATATTATGCCTGAAGAAGTCAAAATTGTAAGTAGCAAAGAGAAAAAAATGGATATCTAGTAGACATGGTGATTTCTATTCTGAATTTGCAATTTGAATCCTTTCATCTTTTTCTAATGTGAAGCTGTGATTTTGTGCGTTTGTTGTTTCATAATTCTGGACAGACTTTGTAAAGATTCTCTTTTCCCAAAGGTTCTTTCCCGTCTGGCCATATTAATTTTGGACCTTAAGTTCATAGCCGCACAGGTAAGTATATGGTGTATAGTTCCGTAATTGAATGCTGGTCATATCCAAGGCAACAACTTTCTGGCTGTTCTACAAGCTTTTTTGTTAGATATCAACTGAAATTGCATCTCCTAGCCTCTTTGTTTAGATCTGTTTAATTTACATTTGTTCATTTTGTGAATTCAATTCCTTTTTCCTTTTGTGATTACATGTGCTCTAATTATTTTATAACAAAAAATATAATTATTTGGATGGACTTTTACAACGAGATTCCTTGCAGGTGCTGTTTATGGGACATACGAGGCTATCAGATATAAGGTAATTATCTAGCGTTCTGTTGTGCTGTTCGAATATTCTATTATCTAATGCTCTTTGTTTTTTTTTTTTGAAATTGATTCCTTTTTGTGTTGTATAAGTAATCATAATATGATGAATTGCATTATATCCTGCATCAGTTAATTTAAACATACCAAAGTGAATACATAGAGATGGGATTATGGAAGTATTAGTTATCCATAGCATGGTGTTGTCTATTTTTCTGTTTTAAGCAAATTAGTAAAATAGACTCCAACAAACTTAGAACAGCATTATTTCCTGGATCAGTTAACTTAAACATACAGTAAACTGAATAAATAGAGATTGGACTATGGAAGTATGCATAAATCAATTAGGAATCTGGATTTTGAAATTGAAGTTATCTTTTGCATGTTGATGTCTGCTTCCGTTTTAATCAAATTAGCAAATAGACTCCAATTCAGAATACTGCTTAAGATTAATAAAAACCAAAACTGTAGAAACCTGTTGGTGGAGTAAGGGAACTCATTACATGTACTTGTTTAAGTTGGATGTTAGAAATGGAAGTTGCAGTTGCCTCTTTCAATTGCTTAGTTGTCCCTTCCAATTCAACTTATTGATGTTGGACCGTATGAGTGATATTATCGACCTAAAGGGGTTCAGAATGGAGCATTACTAAGACTACCTAATTGTCATCCAAAGATGAAAACAAAAGAGATTTCAAATTAGTATTGTTGCAAAACAATAAATTTGCAGTAAGATATAAAATTAATCTTAGCTGTAACTCAAGATAGACAAATAATTTACTCATGGTAAGATTGACCTTTAAAGAAGGAAATGTGATGGATACAGGATAAAATAAGCCATGACTGACTGGCACAATGGGAGGTCGGACTACAACTAGCCTGCTAGCTACTCTGTTGACTCTTAGGTTATGTTTTATTGAATGGAATCCACGGTGGGAAGGATGAAAAATATAATGAATCTAGATGATTTTTCATTTAGGCTGTGTTTCCTTTAACGGATGGGGAACAAGAGTGAAATCAGTAGGGAGAGGATAACAAATCACTAGGGAAGGAGAATGAGTCACGTGACTCCATCCGCTACCTTGCAGACGAACGCGAATCGCCATGGCAGCGGCGGAGGGCGATGCAGCGGACGCCGTACCAGCGCGAATCGCCACGGGGGGATGCCGCCAAGGTCTCTCGGCGGCGGCGGACGCCGTTCGCGCTGCTGCACACGAACGGGGGGAGGGGGCGGTAGGCATCTCCGGCGTCAGCTCCAGCCGCAGGCGTCGGCTCCGAGGAGGACGAGGGCGAGCGAGTGGCAGGCGGCTTCGAGCTTCGTCGAGGCGAGCGAGGGCATCGATCGAGGGGGACGGTGGAGGCTGATGGGGAGCTCGGATGGGGACGTCGTCAGAGGGGGACGCCGGAGGGGAACGATAGCCGGTCGTTTGATGCGCGACTTCTCGCGTCCGTGGTTGAAGACGGCAGGCGGATGGCTGGGGATGACGAGGAGGACGACGAGGGGGACGGTGGGAGTGATGGGGAGCTTGTCGGATGGGGAAGCGGGCGGGGACGCGTCCAAATGTGGAAGGCTCCAGATGTGGGGAGGGAAGACGAGAATGACAGCTCTGACAGGGAGGGAAGACGGGAGCGGTGACGCCGCCGCTGCGCGCGGGGGGGGGGGGAGGGTGGCATCTTCGGAGGGGGACGGGTGAGGGGAGACATCGCAAGCAAATGAGAAAGCTCGTTCCTTTCGTTTTTCCTCCAGTTTTGGAGGGGGCCAAATAATGGCACTGTAGCCGCCAGGTACTCTATCTTTCCGAATCCGTCCGTTTAAGGAAATCAACGCCCTAGATTCATTGTATCCTTTCCATTGTGGACTCCATTTAACAAAACATAGCCTTTAAGGAACGGGAGAATTTTGACAAGCTTTTATTACTAATTGAAATTTGGCCTTTCTATGTTAACTTCGAACTCAAAAAGTTTTATTCCCCAGCCTGGTCCTATGTGTTCTTGAATTTTTTTTTTCTAAGCTTCTTGTACTCATCTCTTTGTTCAACTTTCTAACCGATTGTATTTGTTGGCTCTCTTGAGATTTGAGAACCTTTTTGCAACTTCATCCTGGTTCCTGCAGGATGCCACCACATGATTCACACAAATCTGGGGAATATTTTTCTTTGTTATGACAATATGTAAATATTAAGTAAATCACATTTTACTACTAATCTTCTGATTTTTGTGAGGCCGTCAATGTTTTTATTTCTTTTTTCAATTTTTGCTCAATAACAAACTAGTTATAGCGAGGAATTTCCTGTGTGTTAAGAGAATAGCAAAATGTACTGGAAGTTTGTTGTCTATATAGAATTATATATGTTTCAGGGACATTTGCTATAGTTAAGGAAAAAAGCACACACTGTGACGTTTCAAAATAGCATAGGCCTTTCATGAATTGTTCAGGCTCTGAAAATATATTATTTTTATTTTGTTAATATATAGACATCCTAATTATCAAAATATGCTAGTATATGGTTTATTCTATTTCTATCCTAATTTGTGTTTTGTTAAATTTAGTATATTGATTTAGCTGGATAGTTTAAATGTGTCAATGATAGAGGTGGCCAACAGGTTGGTAGGCTGTGTTGTAATTTACTTCAGCCTAACATGACTAATGGCTTGTTTGAATTGTGCCACCCATAGCACGCTAATCAAGCCTGGCATGAACCTCGTGCCTTAACCAACTTGTGTGCCTCTAGGAAGCACTTGCGCCTTCGAATGACTCATTTTCCAAAATTTTGCTAAGAATTTACCAAAAATATTTTAAAAATAAAGAATTTAAATTAAAAAAAAAAATCAAAATTGGGTTGTATTATGTTGTGTTAAGTCTGTGTTGTTGCCCTTGCCATGACCATGGCCTGTTGTGCCAGCTCATGTGTTCTGCTTGGCATGATCATGGCTCATGTAAATACTAATGGGCTTGCTGCATGTCGGGCTGGTATGGTCTGGTGGTCTAATTTGGCCAAATCTAATCAATGATTGACACCAATACTACAAAAGATTGTCATGTCACTTTCTCGTTCTTCCAGTGAATGGATGGTTTGTGCTATTTTAAAACGTAGAGGGGTGGTATTGTAGTTTTCCTTAACTATAGGGTGTAGCTGTCTGTCTATTTAACTCTATGAAATTGTTATTGTGCTATCTAACTTTTGGTTTGCTAACTTGTTGATAGTGGTAATGTGGTATTAATATCTTTGTTCACTTAACAGACGTCGTTCCACTGTTTCAAGCTTGTTGTGATTTGTAAAAGCGACGAAACTTTTCACTTTTGTTCTTTCTTTATTTGTTTCTACAAATACTTGCCTCTCATGTTACAGCATCCGTTTCGATGCTATCACCAAGGCTTATGATATTTGCGCTCTTTTCCTTTTCTTTGGCATAAACCACAAGACGAATCTATTGGAGAACCAACTCCCGGCTATAGGACTATCCTGGATGCTCATTTAATGATATTTGCCCCTTAGTTTGTTTCAAGTTGTTCTGAGACTCGATAAGTTGTCCTTATTTCGTATGTACAATATTTATTAGAGTACATAAATGCTTATGTTCTATACAGGTGCCAGGACTATTGAAGATAAGATACATTGGGCAAACCACTCTTGGAAGTGCAGCTGTTTTTGGCCTCTTTTTGGGTGCTGGAAGCTTGATACATTGTGGAAAATCGTACTGACTTCTGTTGCAGCACATGAGCAGCTCGGTTTTCTTACTTCAATTGCCTTGAGTGTACTAGTATGTCACGTATCTGAAGAAATCAGTCTTGATGCGACTGTTTCTGGAAAAGTGGAGAGTGTTGTTCTATGTGCCGCAATTTTGATTCGAAATCATGTAGTATGATAATTACTAGGGAATGACCGCATCTTTTACATCCGCCGAAAGATATCGTATATCTTGTGTATTGCGTTTTGCTTTCAATTTAACTCCTGAAATCGTGTATGAATTAATTGGTTCACTATAATAATTAAATAATCCATGCGTATATTTTGCAGAAGTGACAGGTCTTGTGACGTTGTTGTTTTGTTCCACTGTTGTAACGTTCAAAATTTCATACGGCATTGTGACTATATGATTATTTTATAATTTGTACCGCATTGGGGTTTGTATGCTTTAAAGTTGATTTACTTGATTTTAGAGAGTCTGTTGCACGAGGTGAACAAGTTCTTTATCTCTAAACAAATGGCCAATGATTTAGGCAGAGCAGATGATCATGCAAAAATATATATTCCATTTATGTCTTCAATATTGAGCTCAAAGCAATTTTGATTCCTTGACTAAAATGAATATGATGTGCTATTGGTGTTTGTTTCACCTTCCACTAAGCCGTTCTACTTTCTACTTGTTAAGCAAAGAAATTATACACAAAATGTGGGCATAGAGTTTTCTTGCATTTTCTTATTATTAAATAATTTATAGCAATATGGAAGTGAAAAGTCACTTTTCTCTCATTGAAGGGATATTCCTATCAATCATTGTGGCAAGGATTATGCATTTATTGCATATATTACAAATGATGGTGATGGTATTTAATGCATATGTGGTAGGAAACTTTCAATTTCATTAAATATTATGGACTTCTTGTTTTCAACTTGACTAGATTGCAACACCAAACTATAGCAAGTGTGACATTTAGTATTGGTGTTACCTAGTATGAATGTGTGACATAATCCTTTATATTATAGGTCAATAACATAAGATGCACTATAGAGATTAGGGCCTTGAGCTATCCCCCATGTATATATGCATTAGATGCTAAAGTTACTATTTAAGATTGCTCTCATACGTTCATGCATTACTTCTATAGCTTGGGATTACTCCCAAATGACCTCTCAGATGTCAAGGCACTAGTGACTTAGGCTAGTCCTAATGAATTGGACTGTTTTTTTTTTATACTTTCTAGTTTAATCACTTTGAAAACTTATTTGAGGTAAAGTCTTAAATGCATGGGATACTCTATCCTTCAGCAAAGTGATTTGTTGAGTAGCATGAATTGGCAAGTAATTCAATGGCTAGCTCTATCAAGTTTCCTATTCTCAGTTGAGGGAAATAATGAGTATGCTAAATTTTATTCTATCTATAAATATTTTGTTGTATTTAAAATAAGTTTGTTGTATTTTCATTATATCATTTGAAATATTTACTTTTGTAGTATAATAAGATTTGGCCATGTACAATCACATCTGATTAGGTCAATGAAATGTTTACATATGGTAGGATACATTGAATTAGTTATGCAATTTCAAATTTTATATAGATTAATTATTTAGTCGTTATTTGCTTACCCAATTCATTATAAGAATCATCCAAAATATTTTCTCCGATAAATCAAGTAATCTCATAGTAAATGACACAAAAAGCCAAGGACAAAAATAAAGGTCACTTCAATGAGCTAATATAAATAAAATTAAAACAAACTATTTATTATCGAGAAATTATAGTTTATAATATCTATCTAAGTTATAAAATATTGGTATCATTATTATTTTGGAAGATAAGTATATTAAAATTTATTACTTATTATCTAAAATGTATACACATTAAAAGAATAATAAATTCAGAAAAAAAACCTCAAATAATTGGCTACAAATTAACTAAATATATCTCGTCCGAATGACCTCAGCACAAAAAAGAGTTGGGTATAGCTTAACATTTTATAACTCGTCGAAGTGACAACACAACTCATATGCATCATGCCAATGCCTTAGAATAATAGAAAGATCTAATAATTTAGTGCCAAAATACAAATCAATCAAAACAAAAGAAATGACACCAATAATCCTCTAAATATGAAAGAAATGTTTTACGCATAACAACTTGAAAAAAAAAAAAAATAGACATGGCATCATCATGTTTTTGAATAATAAATAAAAAAGTTACATACGGGGCACCGATAAGAGTGGAATAAAAACTAGGTACCTTAAAAATTATATATATATTTTTAAATTTTTTTAAAAATGATCTACACATTATAAGCTATCCAATGATACCAATATTATTATAATAAAATTAATTTCTCTTTGTGTATAGTCTTATTCATAACAATATTAGTGTCATTGGATAACTTATAGTGTGTAGATTATTTTTTAAAAAAAAAATTAAAAATAAATTTTTAAAATAGTTTTTAAGGTACCTAGCTTAGTAGCCTTAAGTTGGGTACCAGGTTAGGCCATTTGCACCCAGGTTAGGCCATTTGCTCCGATAGTGATGTGCTCCGATAGGGATGGGAGATGATGTAACATGAATGAATATTTTAATATAAGAAATAAATAAAACTAGAGATGAGCTAGCTAATCAAATTTCTAGGCGAAGAGAGCCGGTCATCCACTAGCCAGCCTATCTCTACGCTTTCCTTCGCCTTTTGTAAAGAGAAGAAGGATGAGTCCGAGAAAACAAAACTAGTGACGGTTCCTAATTGATGAAGATCCAAATAAAGACCAAATTAATTAAAGGAAAAAAAATTAAGTTAATTAAATAGTAATTATGTGAAAGCGAAGAGAACAATAATAATAAATCTAAGGTTACATGAATGAATCACACTTAGGTTCTTAGCAAAGTATAAAATGGCTTGGGCATCTGCTAAAACTCAGTAAAAGTCTCTAGTCATTCCATATCCCTTTATTTCAACCTTCAGCAAACAAAGTGTGAGGAACCAGGAAACTTCCTTATCCTATTAAAGAAGCAGACCATTCTCCTTGATTCCTTATTCGCTCCCGCCTCTGCAGGAAAGTCTATGCATTTGCTCATTCGCCTGCAAATAGAAGCTATTACCCTGACTAGTCCTGATCACCTTGATAAGAAAGAGCCAACAGTCGCATGGTAGTTGGTACCCAGATTTCTTATGTCCAACACATCAGCGGTAGGTTTAAAGGTTCCCCACCTGATCCAGACTGACTAACTGTTGGAGCAATTTGTTGCAATATAATTTATTTTACTCCGTCAAGTCATGAATTCTAGTTGATAATGTTCCACAAGTACAACTAGTTGCAATAAAACTAAGTTATAGGTGACCAATTCAACACAAAAATAAAAAAAAAAATCCAAGAAAAAGTTATGTACTCCTCGTGATAATAAAATATTTTACCTTTACAAGAGAAGCTTGCTTATATTTTGAAACAACCTTTTGGCCTGCATTTCTACAAGCAAAACAAACCATAGAGAGTTCAACCACTATTGTCATATAATTCTATGCCAATCAAGCAGAAACCATACAATTCATGTGGGAATGTGTTATCAAAAAACCAAAGGTTGTTGCATTTGCACCTGATCGGAGGAAGAGGAAAGGAAATCAAATTAGAAATAAAAAAAGCAAATGCTTTATCATTGTCATCCATGTGAAGTGATATTCTATGCCAATCAAGCAGAAACCATAGAACTCATGTGGGAATGTGTTATCAAAAAACCAAAGGTTGTTGCATTTGCACCTGATCGGAGGAAGAGGAAAGGAAATCAAATTAGAAACAAAAAAGCAAATGCTTTATCATTGTCATCCAGGTGAAGTGATATGTTGCAAGTAATCAAAATGCCTTTGTTGTAATCCCAATGGTGCAACAGGAGTGCTACAACATCAATTTCCAGCTGAGAATTAAACATACTGATCGTACATAGGTGAACTTGTAATGAATTCTTCCACCCACAGAAGCATAATACATCGCAGTAAAATTAACAATATGGAATAAATTGAGAGTACCAAAATCAATGTTAAAACTACATCGCAGGAGAAGATTAATTCGACTAGAAAATGTTTCTCCTTAAAATCGAAACGTAACTGAGTCCAAAAAACCAAATTTGCAGAATCAATCTTGCACATTTCATGTTCGTCAACTATGCCAACAAGATTTGCAATGCATTTGAAGAAAGAGCAAAATCTCCAGCAGCAATTGAGTTAGATAGAATCACGTGGCCTCTGGCACCAAAGTAGACAATATAAAACAAATTGAACATCGTTCTTCGACATTACCCATTAGAAGAAACGAAAATTCAGCCATACGAGGGACAAACCAATCAATACGAGCATACTATACAAATTATTTCTTCTCCTATCACCAACTGTTCTTTTCTCATTCTAATTATCACAGAAAAAGCATCACCATCAATCAGGAAAGACACTCAATATTCATCTAAACTTTGCCAGACTTTTTTTTCAAGAAAATCAACTGATTTCCTCGAGAAAGACAAACATAAATCGGGGAGAAAAACATTTTCTTGATTTACCGTTTGTTCTTTCAATCATTCATCTTTATCCAAATCTAATTGCAGTAAAAGTTCATTCTTTTTCTTTAATCGAGGACAGCATCATTCAAAACAGCAGGCAGGACATCGTACCAATCCATTCTCGTTGCACACTTCACAACGATGCATTCTCCTCTCCTGCTCAACAAATATTTTCCGGCTCCCGTAGCAATTTGAGCACGGCACGAATCGCAACCCACCACAGCCGTCGCAGACGAAGGCAGGGTCCTGGGCGGAGACCCCCTCGAGCATCCGACCGAGCTCCCCGGCCTCGTGCATCTGTCGGATCTCCTCCGCCCCACCCAGCCAGCGACCGCCAATGAACACCTGGGGCAGCTGGACCGGCGGGCCCTTACCCATCAAACCCTGCAGCTCGAGGCGAAAAGAGGCATCCATGGACACGTCACGCTCATCGACGGCGACGTGGAAACCGCGGAGGATGGCGCGGACGGCGCTACAATCCTCGAACGTCCGGCGGATGCTGCGAAGCGAGGTGGAGTAGAGGATCACCTTGGGCCGCTTCGGCTCGTCGGCGAAGCGCTTCAGAAGCGTCTTCGACGAGAGGCGTCGGTGGTGGTGGTACGAGAACGATTTGAGGAGGGTGAAGGGCTTCTTGAAGAAGGACGCGGCGGAGGAAGAGGAAGACGAGGAAGAGGCCGACATCGCGAAGCGGTCGGTCATGGGTGAGGCTCCGGTCGAGAGCTTCTAGGGTTTGGCGGGGTGGTCACACAGCCTACAATTGCGATGCCGGGAATCGAAGCGTGAAGGAAGATGGTGAACACCCGAGGGACGGCCGATCTCAAATCCACAAGAAGGATTCGACGGTGAGGCCGCGGTGGACGCGACGGGCGAGACGGCGGCGACGACGACGACGAAAAATGGGGGCGGAGTGGGGAGAATGATCGCGCGAAGGTGCAGAGATGACTCCCGAGGGAAGGAAACTTTAATGACAAGAAGCTCTTTTTCTAATGTAATAATATTATAATAATAATAAAAAAATGAAATAGTAATGAAGGATTGCTGAGTAGGAAAGCAGTCAGAGGAAACGTGGAATACCAGCAAGTTTACAAGAGCGGAAAAGGAAGGTCAGATGCTAAATAAGGAAACCTAAAAGTTTCTTTTAGGTAGAGTTTTAATTTTTGAGAAGAAAATTTGAACTTAACCTCAATTGTAAATTAGCCATACACTTATCCTAAAATTACAAGTTCAATCGGAAGTTAACTTAACATAACACACACGTGCTAGCCACGTGAGTCAATTGAGCTTGACTTTTTTTTTTCATCATAGATAAATATGAATTTTATTTTTTATATTGTAATGTAGGTTTTGAAGTAATTACTTACAATATTAATTGATATATTATATGATAATTCACTTGCAAATTTTCTTTTTTCTTTTTGTGCAAACACCAACCAAAATGAATGCTAAAATTAGCTTTAACATGATTAATCACAAAAAAGGATTTTTTTTTTCTTTTTTAGTCAAAGGAGAGTTTCAATCCAACGTTTTAGGAGAATTGATTAGTTGTTTAGCAACAATCAATGTGCCAAAAACAGAACAATGTGATTCAAGAATTAGTTCTACTAAATATGGTTTGAGAAAAAAAAAAGAGAGAGTAAGGAATTATGATTTTGAATGAAAGATTTTAGATGTAAGATATTAACTATACTCATTTGATTTTTAGATCGCTTGACTTAAAATTGAAAATTTACTAATACAAATATTTTTAATTTAAATTATTATATACTATGATGGTTGATAGAATTTGAGGGTTTTTTTTTCATATTTTACTTAATAAATATAAAATATCATTCTAATAATGAAAAATCATAGCCATTTTTCTTTAATACCATATATCTCAAATAATGCTCTTCTAATAAAATATACACACCATTAAATCAAAGTCTTTACTTCATTAATAGCTGAAATAAATAAAAAGTGTTTTATTTTTTATACTATTTTGTAACTTAAGTTTCTAATTTTGTAATTCTATCTCATGCTTTTTTCTTCTTGTAGGGAAAAAACCCCATAAATTAAAACCATATATTCTGAAATTAAGATAAAGAATATCGTTCTGATGAGATAAGTGTCCAATTTTGTTACTTGATTTGTAACGTTTTTCAGCATGCCTTCTCTACTTGTTAAAATGTTACAAATGAATATCGTTCTGACGTTCTCTTGTGCACTTTGTTGAATCAATTGTAGTAGAAGGATTGAATATATATATATATCAACCACGGAGCAATGAGATTAGAAAAAAAATATAAATGAGAATTTAATTAAGTAAAGAAAGTTACGGTAATTTTAATAAAATTATGAGAAAAAAGTTTTAAAAGCGGAGAATGAAGGGCATTTATAAATATTGACTGAGAGTATTATGTAATTTTATCCCATTTTTTTAGATATGGGCAAATAATTAATGAATGCAGACTCAATTTTAAGACCTTGTTTCTATCTGAATTTTTATTATTATAAAGAGTAAAATAATATAAATGCAAAAGACAATAATGCCCTTAGCTGTAAACAATGTTCTCATGTTTTTTAAGGGCAAAATGAGCTTTTGAAATCGGCTCTTGAAATTTTAAAATGAAGGTGCGGACCGGGCAGCGTGTCGTGTCGTGCGCAAATGTACGATTGTGCCGTAATTCATCCTCCAATCGCGGTTCTGATGGACCAAATGTTCGATCGTGTCAGAAATTAGGCTTTTATTCTACATCCAAACCCACAATCCATTCCAACAATTTCACCAAAATCAAAAGTGTAGAGCTCAAATTCTAATCAGTTTGCTTCTATAATACTCAAAAAAGAAAAATAAAATAGGAGTAGCTTTCGTTATAGGCATACTTTTTATCATTTTAGTACTTTAACAATTAGAAGATTAACATAAGTTAATAAAAACATCTCAATCAGATATGATATTTGTAAAAATATTTTATTAATTTTAATGATGCTAGTAATAATGATACAATTGTAACATTATATGTGAACTCTACATTGTACCAAACTAAAAAGAATATATAAGACATGGAAATATGCTTGCTCGGAAATCAATTTATAAATGTTTGTTTTTGGTACATGCCTACATGGTGTTAGGCCCCGGTTCAACCGGTCTAGCCCAAGCCCAAAACTAAGCCCAGGCAGCGGCCCAAGCTCAAGTCCACATCGCCAGCCCCAATCCGGAGGGCGTTTTAGGCGGTCAAACATTGATTTTGACCAGGGAGCAGCGGCATTGTCTCGCTCGCATGAGGCTTCGGCTCCGCGAAGCTCGGTGGTAGACGAGCGCAGCCCACCGGACGACGCGGACGTGGCATCAATGGCGGCTTCTCCGTTTTCCTCGGACGCGGACGACAGAGTCGACGCTTGCGGAAGATGTGGAGCGACGTGGTCTTCGGCGCATGAATCGGGCGGCGTTGACCTTGCCCTAGCAGAAGAAACGGGCGATGAAGACTGCAGGAGGCGGCGCCCTTCCCTTTAAAGCCAGATGAGTGGCGAGGGAAGGGGGGGGGGATCATCTTCTTCACCAGCATCTCCACCAAGCTTAGGGTAGCAGTAGAGAGAGTCCCGGCGTCTAGGGAGACACCGATGAGTGAATAGTAGAGTTTTGTAACCGGCGGTGGTGTGCTGCCGGCGAGGGAGGGGTCGAGGGCACCGGCAACGGGGTTGCCGGAACAAGGTGAGGTTTGTAACCATTCAGGTGAATAAAATCAAGGTTTCTTCCTCAATCCTCCCTCCTATCTCCGGATCGCGGCGGCGCTTCTTCCCCACCGAGCTCGGCTAGGTTTCCGGCGGCAGGCGGCTGCCGGACGGTGACAGAAGGCGGGAGGGCAAGGCGGCGCTTTCTCCCCTTCTAGTAGGATCTCTTCTCCGACGACCACGCCGACGAGCAAACAGAAACGCGCAGCGCTCGTTCGCGTGAGGACGAAAGAGACGAGCGAATCGAACGGGGTTCGATTCGAGGTGTCGTTGACCGGGTCAACGATTTCGGCGGAATTTGAGCGATTTCGAATTCGTTTCGATCGGCCGACGCAAGCCAACGTCAGCACGGAGAATTTCGGCGTTTGCGGCGTGATTTTGACCATAGTCAAAATCTGATTGAGGTATTTAAAATTAGGGCTTCAGATTTCTCTAATTGGGGATTAAGGTTTTCCCATGTGAATTGTATTTGGGGATAAAAATCGTTCGGGTAGTTAGGGTTTTCAATTTAGGGCCGAAAACCCTAGAAGAGTTGCGTTTCGGTATTCCGCCGGACGGTCCTAAGACAACGAATAAGCACTATTTTTAGATCGATCCAACTGGGGCATGACACATGGTGTGTGCATTATGAATGGACTTAGATCTAATGAGCTGAGGCGGGTCCGTACCTGGGCTGGCCCAGCAGGACGCGTTTAGCACACACCAGTTCCGCGGGGTGAGTGTGGACAAGCTGCACGCCACAATCTCTTCATGGAGAAAGCGACTGCTGCCCACGAACATTTTTGTCGGGGAGTCATTGTCCAGTTCAATCCATAAAAACTTATAATAGAACTAAATAATTAATTCATACAAATTTACATTGGCGACGCTTCTAGAAGTATCGCTGATAAAAAGAATCATGCTAGTTACTAGTCAGGTTGTGAGCTATGTTCAATGTTACATTTGAATCCAATGTATGCTGCAAAAGCCTAAATATACTCTTCTTGTTAAAAAGATAAAAGGAAAATGTGCTGCAAAAGACTTTGGCTCTAGAAGTAAGAACTTAGGGTGCGTTTGGCATAGCTTCTAAACTGTTTTTACTGACTGTAAAAATTATTTTTGAGAAGTCGACCTATTTGGCTATCAACATTTGTACTAATTTAACACACCACTTAGCTTGTTCAATCAACTATTTTTTAATCAGTATTTTCTCAATTAGTAGAAACTAAAAATTTCAGCTATATCAAACACACCCTTAGTTTTTATTTATTTTTCAGTTAAATTTATTGCCTTGAACAATTAACATCGAACTTTAATATTTTTATTAATTAGCCATATATTTTTGAATTTGGAGACCACTACGGACCCACATTCTATTCCCATCGATATCATTTAATGGCGGTCGAAGGAAAATAAATCTTAACGAAGCTTCCTCGAAGCTTACCTCCCGCCGTATTCTTTCCCACTCCCCGCCTTTAAAACTCCGAGAATGAGAAGAAGAAGACGAAGAAGAAGAAAGGATAAGGGTTCGATGAAGCTTACGATGCCCTCCTTCTTCGCCTCGCCGTCCAAGAAGAAGAGGAGCAAGGAGTCCATCTCCTACCGTAACGCCTCCTACGGATCCAACGCCTCCTCTTCCTCCGACGACTCCTCCAGCTCTTCCTTCCGCCCCCATGCCTCACCTCGCTCCGTTCTCCTCCCCTTATCCACCCACGATCTCCTCCCTAACTTCGACGCAAAGATCTCCGCGCGGGAGCTTGAGGCCGTGCTCCGCTGGCTCGGCCCTGACCAGAACGCCGTGGATCCGACCGCTGCTCCCGACGGCGAGATCACGGAGGCTGAGATCGAGGCCGTGGGGGCGGCGCTGGACCCGGCGGAGGCGGACTTGCGCGAGGCCTTCGCGGTCTTCGACGCGGACGGCGATGGGAAGATCTCCGCGGAGGAGCTATTGGGGGTGTTCGTGACGCTGGGGGACTGCTGCACGTTGGAAGACTGCCGTCGCATGATCCACGGCGTCGATTCCGACGGCGATGGATTCGTCTGCTTCAATGATTTCGCGCGGATGATGGTCGGTCGATGATGTGATGGTTGTGGGGAAGTGAACATAGAAACATGATCCTTTGGTGTAACAGTAAAGAATCAAAATGGAAGTTAAAATTGGCTTCACGAATAATAAATAATATAGCGTCTTGATTGACATTTACAAAGTAGCATTGAACTGACTATTATTTAAAATATAATTAGTTCTATGACTATTATAAGATTATATGGATTGTCCAATGATAATAGGTGTAAGACCAACCAGAAAATTGAAGTCCACATAAATTTTCTAAAAGGGCCCGAGATAAAAGACGTTCAAAACGATCTTTCCCCAAGATAACAAAGAACATATGGAACTAAGATGACTAAGCAATTCATCTAGAAAGCCAGAGGTAGTTGATAGACTAACGTTGAGGACATATATAACCAAAGCATTAAGGGTCTGTTTCTTTGGGGGAAAACTAGAGGGAAGGAATAAAAAAAAAAATTTTCTTGTTTTCTTATGTGGAAGAAAAATTTGAGTGGAAAAATAGATGAAAAATTTTGTTATTTTTCCTCGTAAATTTTTTCACTCGAATCGGACAGAAAAGTTAGAGAAAACACAACGTCACTTTACCCTACCTTTGAAATTAATTTTTCTTCTTCTTTTCTTTTCTTATAAGGAAACAGGATATGAATTTTTTTCTTTCCTTCGAGTTTTCTTTCCTTGCAGTTTTTTATTCCTTACAATTTTCCTTTCCTCCAAAGAAACAGAGGTAAAAGAATGAGGGTAGTCGATAGTTTAAAACTCATAACCAGTTGCTAAGGGCTTCATGTCGTATGCATGTTGGATGCTAATCAACTATTCTGCATAAAACATTGCAACAACTTGATAGGATTCTCTATAGTCTTCTCTCTTGCACATAATTGTTGCAGCCCTTGTTCACATAATTTTTTTTTTCATACTTAATTTATACTATCTGATAATCCTCAAACTAACTCAAGTATTGAAAGGAGGACACTTAGGAGAATAGTCAGGCCATCCTCTACCATTTTAGAAGTGTTTCCAGGAGGACAATGACAAATGCTCCAGGCCCTTAATACATCTACTTAGGATCATTCTTTAAGACCTAACAACCGATCCATATCAGATTGATGCTAAAAAAAAGCCTCATCAAGCTAAGCCTAAGTGATACATCTACTTTAACCACTCTAGCAACTGCTCCTTGAAGCTCTTTGGCCATCTCGTGTCCCTACCAAGTGGGAAATCTATTTTTGTTAGTGCTTGAAACAATCTATGCTTCAAACGCGGAACTAGCAATTAGAGTCACCATTGGAGATCTCCTAGTGAATGTCTACTGCCATATTCCACTTATGCCTCAACAACAATCGTCTACAAAGTTGCTTTTGCAAATGGCATAGTAGAAGAAGTCAATATGAAGAATAGGAAATCTCCACAAGCCAAGGGATTTCCACCAAAAAATCCCACAAGGTTAAGTGAAAATTGAACACAAACTAAGTGTTTTAGATTCCCCTCTACATGGCCATTCTAGAGGAGCCTGTCCAAAGCAAGTTCAAGATGACCTACTCTATCGACCCAAAGGATCACCTTCATGACTTCTAAGTGTAGATGGGATGTTCGAGGCATCAGACATTATCCTCTATGAGCATTATTTATCATCCTCCAATGAAGTGCCCCAAGATAATTCTATCTCCTTTTTAAAGATCCATCAAGTCCTTCATGCAGATTTCTTCATCGGGAGACAAACACACTCTTCGATAGTTAAGCTTGTGCTCGGAAAATAACGATTGTTTAATTATCAAGCTTGGTCTTGGGACAATAAACTATTGTTCCTTAATCAATATTTTAAAGATTGTAATTTACTAGTTAAAGGACTGGCAAGGGCAATTAGGATGACCGTTAAGCAGCTCATGTAGGACCGGTAGATTTAATTACAATGCCGTGTTAAGTACGCGTAAGATTGTTTAACTTGACTTCTCTGTGCATTTTTTTTGTCAGACGTATATAGTTAGTTGAGTAACCATAAACTATCGATCAAGATGACTCAGAAAGAGATGCTGCCGTCTGCTAGATTTAGAGACTAGTATTTACTGATCATAATTTAAGCAAAAATGATAAGCAATAAAAATGACCTAGTGAATCATTAAGCAAAACGAAGGTCAATAAATAATTCAACTTTTTCTATGTGCTGTTGAATGAAATCCATAGTGGAAAGGATGAAAAATTTAATAATTTTCTATCTAGATTTATTGAATTTTTCATCCTTTCTATCGTAGATTTTATTCAATAGAACATAGTCTTAGAGAAGTATATATGCAATTACCTCTTAACTCTGAGTCCACTTCCATCGAATTCCACAGATTTTTCCAAGATACCCTATGACAATAGTATATTACTGCATGAAAACTGGCTTTTCTGACTCAGTAGCTACTGAAACAAATGTGCAAAACTGGAAATCTATATTTGCAGTAACATTCAAATGTAAGATCGACAATCCATATAGTTGAAGTTTACATTACACTTACATTCAATTACTAATCCCAGCACATGTAGTTCCACCAGGAAATGTTGTTGAAGTATTTTCAGCGGACAATGCTCTAAGCCATCACCTCTTTTTGATGAAGAGTAAGTGGCGGACTTCAATTTTGTAAGCTTTGGCAACTGCACGTTCATGTAAGCACCAGGATAAGTAAGAAGATGGATCAAGAATTAAAGATCGTTGAAATTAATCAAGCATATATACAGGAGTGAAATCAGACTTCCACTTGGTTTCTGGTTTAGATATTGCACCAATGTGATATACATACAGTAAAGATGATAATCAAGTATCAGACAAGTTATTCACACAAATGTGGAACTAAATCCTTTTAGAATGTAACTAAATTATAAAAGCAATTCTAAGAAACTAAAAACAATCACAAATATCCTGATTGCAATTTCCTGGAGATGAAAAAGTAAGAGGAAAGATCATTTCTGAAGAAACTAAGCAAAAATTACTTGCAAGTATTAACATAATCAGGATAAATTAACATGATGTTGAAATTTTCATTTAACATTAAATTTTTGGTTTTAATAGTTCTAATTTGCTCATGGCAACCGTCTTTTGCTCCCAATAGTATTACCCAAGAAAACTGCGACAGTAGTTATGTTACAAAAAACTAGTGTATTGTCTTTTTATATAATTTGAACTCCCACCGTTAAGTTAATGTCATTCAAGCAGAACAAGCTATAAGCACTGGAAGCACATCAACACTTTAAGATACAACGATGACAACAAAGAACACAATACTTTTGTCCGTTATATTTCTTTTCCCGGCTTTGCCCACCTCCCTTCTTACGACTTCTTCAACATACTTTACACCTTTCCCTTTGTACGGTTCTGGCAGCCTCCACTTTCATAAGGAAGCAGCAAATTCACCAATGGCACACTTGTCATATCCACTGACAGCAATCCTGGTGTTGTCCTCCACCTTCACCTACAAGCATCATGATGGCCATGCTAACAGAGTGTGAGAACCCTAGGTTCAGAACAAGATCTCTGCTCTCCAACATTGCACGATATCCAACTCCAATTAATTGAAGTCGTTTTTCAAATCCTTTGGAGATCACAACAACCATGTTATCCATGTGAGGGTTCTGGATTTCACAATGTGGACGACTGCGATTCCAAGGTAGAAGAAAACTGATTGTGATATTTCAGCAGCATACGAATCATTATGATATAAGAGTTTGAACAGTCATAGAATCATGTTTTTTTGTTAAAAGAAACTTCTTTGCCGTTCCGAACTTTCTCTTGTGAGGGAAGGAAACGGATCTGTAAAACATTTGTCAGTAGAGACAGAAGAAAGTAACCATGCCCATGACAGTTCACAACTTGGATTCTTAATGTTCAAATTAGCGAATATTCTATTTGATGTGACATGGTAGGACCTATGAAATGTTCAAGACTGATCAAATTGGATATGCTGCCCGTCGATCTTTACCCTCTTGTTTACTACGGAGGAAAGGAGAGATTTTTCCACGTTTACTAGGATGGATGAAAATAAGAGGACAGATTTAAGGAAAAAAAAAGCCAAAATTTTCAAGTTCTTTGATTCACCCAAATTGGGTGAAAAATGCCTCGTTCACGGTTGCCCTCCCCATTCGCCCTCACCCACCAGCTCATCCATTTGCCCATTCGCCGTCATCGCCTCTGTTTGTCCGTTCGCCTCGTCTGCTCACCTCATCCATCACCCACTTGCCATTGCTCGCTTGCCTATTTGCCATCGCCGCTTTGCCCTAGAGCCAAATGGGGGCTCATCCTTTTGCCTTCGCTCGCTTAATGCTGCCGCCTAGCTTGCCCGTTTGCTACCGTTGCTTTGCCTCTAGAGCCGAATGGGGGCTTGTTCTTTTGCCGTCCCCTACTTAATGCTGCCGCCTCGCTTGCTCACCCGCTTGACGCTGCTCATCGGCTCGCCATCGACGCTGCTTCATTCTCTCTTATATTGTCTCTTCTTTTCCCATTCACGTAATTTTCTTTTTCCTTCCTTTCTTTTTTTCTTTTTTTTTTCTTTTCATTTCTCTTCTAGTTTCCATCCTTCCTAATAAACACAGCAGCATAGGTTTACAAAAAATAAATCCTTTTTTATCCTTCGGGTACGTTTAGTCTGAAACTTAAATTTAAATGGAACAATTTAGTTGTTTTGTGTCCATAAAACAATGTACTTTTTCATATTTTTGTACTCTTTTGGTCAGAAAAAAATGTACTACCGCTGAAGTATAAACTACCCTAGGCCAGGCCTCCACAAGATAATAGTTTCTTAACCTAAGGAAGATTATATTAAATAATCTACACAAGAACCAGAATTATCACCTAAAAATTAGTATGACATTGCAGAATATTCACTGACGACTAAACTCAACAGCAGATAGTAGCTGCATCATAAGCTAACTTAATCTAGAGAACGTACTCTGGAGGAAAATAATATTATTCGAAGAAGCTTAACAGCTGCACACGTTCCAAAGATCTGCATTTCCACTGAAAGTTGAACCATAGTAAATAAAGCAGAAAATTGCCCATACTCGACCAAATTACATGCCAAATTAGTGCAAATCAGATAAAGGAAGATTTGCTAAACAGAGCCAGATAACAATCGCGGCAAGCTGCAGATGAAACTGCATCCAGCATTGGGGCTTTAAAATTTGCCTCAGTGAGCTTAGCAGTTTGAAAGAAAGATTTTTGAATAAAAGGTCCGGGCTTTTGTTACTTAGGATACTTTCACAATATTTCTTGGAAAATTCTGGCACACTCAGACCATAATAGTTAAACCACAACGACAATAGGACTTTTCAAAAGACTAGCGATCCATGCAAAAGGGTAAAATCACAGAGGGGTCTGCTCATTTTCTTTAACGTTTATGGCAGACGTTGTTGCTTCATTAGGGTTTGTCATTTTGTTATTATTGTTAAGCTTAAAATATTCAAATTATGATTATAAACATGCTGAGAAAAATGAAGAATAGCATGCAATTAGCTTATGAATTCATAAAAAGGAGTCTATAATGTAAGCATGACAGTGAACCATTGTATGTCAAATTAGTCCAATATTGGGAATGAAAAATTGCAAGTTTCCACACATTTGAATAAAATCATCAAATAGAGTAGACATATCCCAACTTTCACTTGCTTACACAGACCAAACTAAATGAAGCACGCAGCTCTACTGATTATGAGAACACATCCAGCAATCCATTTTGCGCAATACAAAATTCGTTAATAAAAGAGAAACAAAAAACAAAAAACAAAAACAACTAACTACAGAAAGTGCAGTTTGAAATCCATAATGTGGCATAGGTCTCTCATGGGACGACGGAGTAGGATTATGATAAATCACTGCTTCATGTTCAACAAAAAATTCATTTCTCACCAAAATAATTGAAGAACTAACCTGAGAAGTTCATGCATTTGATTGGTCCTCCTAGTTTCGAGACCTTCGGAAACCCAAATATCCGGATTCATCTCGGACGACCGTCACTTCCCGAGTGTATGTCCATGAAAGCTCCCTCCCTGAATGGACCCTTAACCTTTAAACCCTGCCCTTCCAAAGCAATTCCCACATTGGGTGGCACCTCAATGGGCCATTCCTTGCACTCCACGGGCTTCCGCAGAAATCGAACACCAGCGCGAGGAACATCAGAAACACATATATCACCAAGAAACGCAGAATTCAAGTTGCTGAAACACAAGAATCAGCAATCTTATTTCGGCACTACTTCAAACCACTTAACAATCACCATTCTGTAATCCCTATGTCAGTATGAATCTAAAAAAGCGCTCAAAAAACAAAATCATGGACAACAGCTCAAAAAGAAAGCACCAAATCAATGAAACCTAGAAATTGCGTCGTAGATCGCCCAAGTAAAAGCACCGCGAAAGACTCGAGGTTGATACTGACGCCATGTTCGGTACCTTTTTTTTCATCGTCCACTCTGCGGCCCTCCCCTTGCCGTGTGTTACACACAAACTTTACGGGTCGCGTTGGGTTGAGAACTTGAGATGTTCATTTCACCCTAACTTTAATCACATTTAGGTTAGTCTTAAGAGTGACAAATAGCTTGTTATGGATAACTTTAATGCTATAATTGGCAACAATTTTATCTTGTTGGTGAAGGGACATGTACTTTTACACATAAATGGAAATTTTAATGTATTTATTCTTCGAACGCCTTCGTTTTATTTTTATTTTTTTAAAAAAAAAGAAAAAGAAAAGCGCGCGAGACTGGGAGAGCGAGAGAGAGAATTAGAGAAAGCGTGGCTGGGGTGAAACCGCGGGAAAGAGCGAGGCAGGGCTGATCCTGGTCAGCTCGGACTGACCCGTCACACGTTCCTTCTTCCAACGCCTTCGCTAAAATCACGAGACAGACAGCAGACACGCAGTGATGCGTCAATCAACCCAACCGGGCCCACACACATTCTCTCTCCCGCGCTCACACACGTGTGACTCGGACGTTCGCACGCGGTAGAGTGCGCATAAACAGATACTAAGCTGCGAACTGACACGTGTACGGGGATGGCCGCTGGCCTCCACTGGCCACTACCTCCTTCGTCCTCCTCCCCCGCTCTCTCTCTCTCTCTCTCCGGTACGAGTGTATGCGCGGGTCCCCGTAACTGCAGCTCCTTGCGGTAATATAAAGTAAAAAGACATGGATCGGGCTTGGCGCGGAGCACGAGGCCCGCGACCGGCCACTCCCTACCAACCAATTAATACGCCCCCCCGTCGTTTCCTTTTCCTTCACTAACTCCCGCCCGCGTTTAGTTTATTGATTAACCCTAAATGACCTTAATCTTCGTTCATTCCGGCATGTTTAATTGCAGCAAATCGTCGCAAACAGGCGCGCACACGCGAAATGCATGCGAGGGAGGGCCGTTAAATTTCTTTGGAGCGAGCGAGTGCTACAGCTGATATAACCTTTTCGTGATTTGGACGCTTTGATCCGTCCATTAAACAATGAAAAATTTGATTGTTAATTAAGCTTCATTACACCTTTATCCGACCTCAATTATTTAAATGACTTCTGCTTCCTTGGTAGCCACTCGTCTTGCCTTTCCCCTCTGGCTTCTCTCGTCCTCTCTCTCTCTGTGTTCCGAAAAGAAATAGCAGGAAAAGATTTAGATCCTTGAAGAAAAAAGAGAAGAATCATTTCTCAATCCACAGGCACAGGTGGAGATGGAAGGGGAGGCTGCGCAGATGGAGGAAGAGGTGAAGTGAGTGCCACCGTCGATCTTCTTGTTAATTTCTCACTCGATCGACTCCCCCTGACAGAAATTTCTCTGCTCCAGACCCGGAATCAGATCCAACATATCTGAACCTTAAAAAAGAGTTCTTGATTGTTTGTGCTTGTGAGAAGCCAGAACTCAGAGAGAATACATAAAAAGGTATCGAGAGAGAGAGAGAGAGAGAGAGAGAGAGAGAGAGAGAGAGAGAGAGCAGGCATGGAGGAGGCGACGCTCAAGTCCCTGTCTTTGGACTACCTCAACCTGCTGATCAACGGACAGGCGTTCAGTGACGTGACCTTCAGTGTGGAGGGCCGGCTAGTGCCGGCGCACCGCTGCATCCTCGCCGCCCGCAGCCTCTTCTTCCGCAAGTTCTTCTGCGAGGGGGGCGCGGCTGGGGCCGGCCACCACAGCCCGCGGTCGCCCACGGGGCAGCCCTTGGCGGCTGCGCCGCCGCCCCCCTCGGCGGTGGGCAGTGTAATCCCGGTGAGCTCTGTCAGCTACGAGGTCTTCCTGCTGCTGCTGCAGTTCCTGTACAGTGGGCAGGCATCGCTCTTGCCTCAGAAGCATGAGCCGCGCCCCAACTGCGGCGACCGTGGATGCTGGCACACCCATTGCGCCGCCGCCGTTGATCTTGCCCTCGAAACCCTTGCCGCTTCTCGGTCCTTCGGCGTCGAGCAGCTCGCGCTCCTCACTCAGGTCCTCTATATGCAGATCTCTCTCTCTCTCACTGTCTTTCTCGCACTCGTCCTCATCCCTAATTGTAGGAGTCGGCGTGCTTTAGTCTGTATTCTTTTGGTGACATCTCCTCCACTGTTTGCTTAATTGCTCGGCGCATCTTCTTCTCTACTTTCTCGCCCTTTGCCACTGTGCTAACAGCAGTCTTCACGGGGTGTTGCTGTAGTCTACACTTTCGGTACCAAATTAAGCCATCTGATTCTCCTACGAAATCCTTATAGATGCAAAATTAACCTAAACATTATGGCTTCTTTCTTTGCTACGCTAATAATTAACACAAAAATTCTTTAGGAGCTAATGGAATGATCTGTAGGTTTTGATCTTGATATTTCATGCAGACATACTAAAATTAGGGTTGTTTAATTGTGTGAGCAGAAGCATTTGGCGAGCATAGTAGAGAAGGCCTCTATCGAGGACGTGATGAAGGTCTTGATGGCCTCAAGAAAACAAGAAATAAACCAGCTTTGGACCGCCTGCTCGCACCTCGTGGCCAGCTCCGGTCTGCCGCCGGAGGTCTTAGCTAAGCACCTCCCCCTCGACGTCGTCGCCAAGATTGAGGAGCTCCGCCTCAAGTCCTCCCTCTCCTGCCGCCCCTCCAGCAACTTCCCCCTCCACCGCGCCCTCGACATCCTCCCCTCCTCTGCCGCCGCCGCCACCCCCGAGGACAAGATCCGGCGGATGCGCCGCGCTCTGGACTCGGCCGACGTGGAGCTCGTGCGGCTGATGGTGATGGGCGAGGGGCTCAACCTCGACGACGCGCTCGCCCTGCACTACGCCGTCGAGAACTGCGGCCGCGAGGTCGTGAAGGCGCTGCTGGAGCTCGGCGCGGCCGACGTCAACCGCCGCGCGGGCCCTGCTGGGAAGACCCCGCTCCACGTGGCGGCGGAGATGGTATGCCCAGACATGGTAGCCGTGCTACTCGACCACCACGCCGACCCCGGCGCCCGCACAGCCGACGGCGTCACGCCGCTCGACGTGCTGCGCGCGCTCACCTCGGAGTTCCTCTTCAAGGGAGCCGTCCCCGGCCTGAACTCCCACGTCGAGCCCAACAAGCTCCGGCTCTGCCTCGAGCTGGTGCAGTCGGCGGCGCTCGTCATGTCGCGCGAAGAAGCCGCCAACAACGCCGCCAATCATCATCATCACTCCGGGATCTATCAGCGATGAACACTTCGGAGTACATGTACGTATTAGCTTGGATTGGAGTCACACATGAAAAATGTAAGATTAAAACGACTTCTAGCTTGTCTCTTACACTATAATCTTCCTCAATTGATTCAAAAACTTTCTATACACTTAACCTGATGAACTGGCACTGCACCAAACCCTAAAGAGATCATGCGTAGGGGATACCTGAACACTGACTTACCTAAGAACATTTTCTTGTTCTTGAATCAAGATGCAAGAACATGTGGCGGTGATGAACAAGGAAACAAGAGAATCTAGCTAGCTGCTACAAGCTGCTAGCTATATGAATAATTAATATAGAGGACTACAGCGATTCATTTACTTTGATTTCCTGTAACATTATCTTTATTTATCATTCTTTTATAAATGATTTGCTTTTAGCTCAAGATCTCAGATGGCAGTAGGCTTATGTGCTGCAACAGTAAGTTACTGTAGCTCTCGATGCTTTGTTTGGATGTGCAAAAAATGCAGCAATGAGCTGTCTTGTCTTCAACAGTATGATCTGAACATTTCTAACTTGATCGCCAGAACACATTGAGCTCTTCCTGGTGCTAGGGTTCATCGATAGCCATAAATACCATTCAATTGAAGTCACTATTTACATGATCAATGTGGATTGCTTGCTGCGACATTGAGTGTGACCAGTCTCAGTCAAAATGGCCTTGTTTTAATTACCTAAACAGTGTTTGCCTTTAAGTGAGAGACCTGTCCTCGTTTCCTTTTCCAGTTCTTTTAAGGTTCAGAACAGTCTTGTAGTAGTGTTCTTGTCTACACTTCTGTTCACTGATGATGAAGATGATGATATAATTCTGCAGAACAAGAACAAACATTACTCCATGGAGAAGAAAATCTGTTGCGTCCTCTGTGACAATATATAAGTTTGATGCTGAATACATAAATTTTTAACTACTACTTCAAGGTTATGACTTAGAAAGTAATGAACATCAATATCACATAAATATGAGTGCTTATTTGTAATTGGATTACATTAACATTGAAACAATAATGTAAATTATAGATCTGTTCTTTCTTTAGAAATTGTTTGAAACAATAATGTAAATTAGAATTTATAGTGGATAATAATTGGAGGCTTGAAGTGTAAAATGCATAGACATTTTTCAGCTGAAAAATTAATTTGTCATTAATATTTTTTATATTTTTGGCAAATAAATAAATTACCAATGAATTAGCTTCACATTGATTATTACATTTCAGAGTGGAATTATACTATTATAATTAGAGCAAAACACTATATGAAAACAGTATAGATAAATAGATATAATGGCTAAGAAAAATGTAACTTATAAGACAAAATCAGCATGAACTAACGATATAATTTTTCTAAATTAAGATCATAAAGTAACCTATAATATTTCCGTGTTAATCTCAAGAAGAACAATCGCTTATCCAAATCATCTCATATGGCACCAATTAAGGGTAATTAATATAAAATAATTATAAGCTAAGTACTAAAAAAATAAATTTAATATGGTCCCAAGAGAATATTAATGCCCTAAAAATAAAATTAAAATTACATAAAAGGAATATGAATATAGAGAATAATTATGTTACTATATTAAAACGCTTTATTTTGTTATAAGAAATAAGATAATTTCTAATACATATGTTTTTATAATCTTTAAGAAATATTAATCAAATTTAATCAAAATCTAATGGGATATTTTTAAGTAATGGATATAATTTCAACTATCATTTTTTGTCACTTGTTGAGGTGTTATGAAGAGTATTTTGTGACCTTATTAAAATAACTGATGAGCCATGCCAGGCTTGCTCTATGTGCTCGAAATAACTAACTCAACTTAAGTCAGGAGTCAACTATGATCCCACATCGAATAGGTAATAGGTGGTGCCAAATTGGGCCACTGCTAGGCGGCTGGCCCACTTCTAATTGTGGCTATGACTTATACTTGTACTAGCGTATTTATGATCATTTTGATAATTTAAATAAATAAATTAAATCTAAAATATTAAATATAGTAATTTGATTAGGAAGGACAAGTACCGGAGTAATAAAAGAATAATGCGCCACCACAAGGAAGAAGGCCTCCGCACTCTTTAAATCCTTTTCGTCCCAGTGCAAGAAAAGGAGTTAATTTGGGCGGCTCAACCCCTTTTTTACTTTCACGCCGACCAGTACCTAAACGGGCCCCAGCCCCCTTCCATTATTTTATCTCTTCCTTTGTCATTTTGCTACAGAAGATCATTTGTTTTCCCCCGTACAGCAAACAGCAACTTTGAGCTTTTAGGGATTTTGCATATACATCCTTGTAAAGTTATAAAAAAAAACGTTTGTTAGATATATGCTGTGAGAAGGGGTGAATGCTAGTTTATTGACTGTTGGAGGTTAAATATGAAATATTGCCAGGTATATAGAACAAAAATATGATAAAAAGGCAAACTAGTAGCAGAACAAGAATTCTATGCGCACTAGAAAAAGTGGAAAACAACGTCACCTCATCCGATTATCAATCGTCTCCAAAGTTGGCCATCGCCAATTTTGACACCTCCGCTTGAAGGAATCCCAAGGCAGGAGGAATCCCTCTTCTTGATCCTAAACTTGAAGGATTTCCTCCCTTCCGCAGCAAGAAAAGCTTGCCGTCTTAGGCTTCATATGCCATGGTCCAGAGGCAAGCTCCTGCTAAGATTGAGAGGAAGGGAGCAGGCGAGCCCAAGATGAGGACGATGAACAAGGCAAGGTGCAGCAAGGAGATCGATCATGCCCAAATCGACCGATCTTTGCCGAACTACATGAAGCCCACAAGCTGCTCGGATGCGAGGAAGCAGCAGAGGCAGGTGAGTGATCGAGCTGCCCCTGGTTCAACACCTGTGAGAGTATTGAGGAGGAAGGTGAGCTCCAGGAGTTTGAAGATTTCGCTGAAGAAGGTGAACAAGGCAACTTGCTCTTCCACGCTCAAGGATTCGAAGTTCCCCGAGGCTTTGGAGCTGAGCCCGGGAGCTACGGAGGCGGAGGGCACTTCGGCTGTTAGGGTTTGCCCTTACAAGTACTGCTCCCTCAATGGCCATCTCCATGACGATCTGCCTCCTTTGAAGTGCTTCTTGGCGTCGAGGAGGAAGGTGATCCAAGCCCACAAGTGCATGAAGCAGAAAGGGGTTTCTCCTTTCAGAAAGCGAGGAACAGGGAAGGATTTGGATACGGGGCAAGGGGTTTGCAGGGCTCGGTCCGGGTTGGAGATCACTTCCCTGATTGAAGAGATTGGAAGCGATTTCTTCATTGAAATCTATGCTAAGCCACAAGAGAAATTGTTAGAGTCAGTGAACTGCGCTGAAAGCCTCAGCAAACTTCAAGAAGATGGCACAGTATGTCCAGATGTAAGTTTGGATGATGATGATGATGATGTAGATCAAAGTAGCGAGTTTACGGTTGATGATTTAGAGGTCGTGATGGATTTTCTGGAGTTTGTGAGCTGTGATCAGGAATCTGAGAAAGAGAAGAAGAAATTTCCAATTTTAATAGAAGAGGAGCATGTACGAGGGAAGAGTGAGGTTGTCAAGCAAACGCATAATTTGGAGTCTATAGATATCAATTTGGGAGAAGAAGCAGACCACCCATTTGCTGACTACAAGAGCAACTTCTCTGATGATGGTTTAAATCCAATGCTAGGAAAGTTATTTGAGACTGATGATGATGATGATGACAGCTATAACTCCAGAAATGAGACCATATCGGCATCAGCAGCTGTTTCTGAAGAAAAAGTAGAACCTGCTGTTGTTATTGATCAGGATGGTTCAATTACTTCGGAAGGACAAGTATTTGAATATGTGACTATGGATTTTGATCCCATCGTTGCAGATGAAATCTCAGAGAAAGTAATTTGGATGGACAGCAATGAAGCAAGTGCAACAAATGAAACAGCTGAGTTGAGTTCACTGCCAGAGGTTCATCTTCCTGCCTCCACAGAATTAGATGATGAAATCCAAATAGAAGCAGGGGCTAACATCTCTGGTGACATAGAACTAATGGAGAGCAATTTGGATATCAATGATTCTTTCCCTCCAAGTACTGCACAGACCAGTGACGGCAAAGTGAACAAGAAAAAAGCTGCTATTCGATCATCAACAGGCGATGATTGCAGTGATCCAAGCCTGAGAATGATCATAACAAGAAATGCAAGAAATGATGAGCTAGAGCAATCGACTGAGTTCAATATGCGGTCACCAAACTTTTTGCCAGAGCAGCCTGACCCAGAAACAGAGAAGGTTGATCTCAAGCACCAAATGATGGATGAAAGGAAGAATTCAGAGGAGTGGATGATAGATTATGCACTTCAACAGGCAGTGTCAAAGTTGAGGCCTGCAAGGAGGCAGAAGGTAGCGCTGCTTGTTGAAGCTTTTGAGACGGTGATTCCTCTACCTGCATGTGAGAAGCCCCTGAGAGATGCCGATCAAAGTTTTTCTAATCCAAGACCCTTGCAGGCATGTAGCTAAATTGTCAAATAGGTAATTGGTGCTGCTAATTTACACTCTTGATTCAGTTTTAGTCAGTATTCATATTTCTAAGTATTTATACACGTTGTCTTAGGTGTGCTTGGAGACCAGTTTCTGATTCAAGCAGAAAAGATGGAACAAGCTACTCTATGGTAAGAGTACTTAGTCTAAGAAAGCAATATTGTTGACATAATAAACTGCAAAAGTTTGCAGATCAAACAGTAACTTGTGTATTGTAAGTAAGTGTTCCTTAACGTGTCTAGAACTGTATTCTTATGACTAGTTCGATATTATTATGATGCTGACTGATATGGCAGGAGAAAAAAGTAGAATTGCATAGTTGATTAGCTTCTCTGTAAAAGACCAAATGCATGACCTACTCGAGCTTTTTATCAGAGTGGTTGTGAATGATTTGAATTTCAATATAAGCTGATCACGAGACAAACTCCATTATTGTTGGGTTCCTCCATCGACAAGAGTTGCTCACCAACTAAATTGCCCCCAGGTGCTATACTTATCACGTCTCTACTTTTGTGTGTTAAATTGTACTATCATGAATATGTAATAGTTTAGGCTTATCGGATAGGTGTCTCGTTTTGTAGTTTTCAGTTTTCAAAAAAAAAAAAAAAATCTTGAAACGATTTTTTGGTTTTAGTTTCAATGTTTTTATATGGAAAGTATATGCTTAGTAGCATGTCATTGCTTTTTTAACATTTGAATTATTGTTTACAAGTTTACTCTAATGTTTTTGAGTTTTCATTTTAAATTATTTTATTTGTTTTCAAGTTTTATTATTAGTTTCTACATAATAATAATTTTAATGCTTTTGAATTTCAAATTTTGTTCTTCTTTAAAACGTTTACTATGTTTTTTTAATCTAATTTAAAATTCATTTTTTTCACATTCTGATATTGGTAGGCTATTTTTTTTGTAGCAAGTCCTCATAAATAACATTAGTAACAAATGAATCTCTATCTTTCCTTGTCAAGTAAAAAATTATCAATTGCAGTTTGCAGAAGTATTTGTTTGTTATTCTAATTGTTTATTCTGACGTTACAAATGAGAGAAAAAATATAAATAGCATTTAAGATCTAAGAAAGTTGCCATTTTTATATAAGTTTTGTTTTTTTATCGTTATATTTAGCTTATAAAATTAATATATTATGTTTCTTGTCTGAAGAATTATTAGAGAGAAAATTCTAAGCAAGTTTTGACCAACACCAAGCCTGAGGCCCTAGACCAAGTCGACTAATGTGAATCAACCTATGGGTTAATTGAGTCGTAATGAGCCTCAATCATCCAAAACACTAGAGATAACTAGCATACTTGAGACGGCCAGTCGACCAGTAAGAGCACAAGATTCAGGAGCTTGTAACTAAAGAGCTAAGACTCAAAGGCAACATGTAAGATTCATCACTCAAAAAGCATACAAGTGAATTAAGCAGTAGAGGTTACAATTTATAGACTTGGAACTCTTGACGTAGGGTTTTGTGTATTCAAGTGTCTTGTGTTGAAAGACTAATAGTCAGTTACTTTAGAAGAGCTCAAGTGAGTTAAAGTAAATAATCAAGTAGTATAACTTAATTATTTAGATAACACTTAAGTGACTTCAACACATTTTCCCGATGTTAAAAAATAGTAAAGTAGGAATGCAACTTAAGATGCATAAGTTAGCGATGATGGAGCCAGATTGGCTTTGCTTGTAAAGTTTGAATCAAGGAAAAAAAACAGATTTGGAGCTTTGAGTTAAAAGTAAGAAAAATTAATAATAATAATAAAGTAAGAAAAATACTGTCTAGGATCTCTCAAGATATATAGTAGCCAAAAGTCGGCGGTGCAGCAGGTCTTGTCAAGCGTTAGTTAGGCAGTCGCAGAAATCATTATGAGTGGTGTAGTTGAGTAGACTTGCTTGAAAGGAATGCCACATTTTAGTGAAACCATAAACCAAGAAGCAAAAAGGAAAGCAATCTAAAACAAGATTTACTTGCTGCCGTCTCGAGGAAAACATGAGGTAAGGCAGGAAAAAGATGCAATTCAGAGAAGGACAAGATTCCACATCGTTGTCCATTTGTCCTCGACAATAAAAGCTTTGTGCTACATAACACGCCACTCTTTGTTCTTCTCTTGCCGCCCCATTTGTTTCCTTTCCAGAATACAAAACTGCTTTCGTTCTCTATCCAACAGTGGAACAAAGATTTGTATTACTCAATCAAAAAAACATTTTGCTCAACATAATCTGCAGCATCGCCACCATCAATCACGCTCAAGCTCATGGCGCTGGCGCAATGATTTGTGATTAATTACCAAGGCAGAAGAAGGATTTGTGAGTTCTGGAAGCAAGGCCTTCAAATTATACGTTGCACAAGATTTCACTCAAAAGAAAGATTATATACATGCACAGGATTTGCAAGAAGAAGAATGAAGCAAATTTATTCAATCCTACCGCTTGCACCTCCACGAAGAAACAGAGAAGAGCGGCCGCTCCTGCCAGCACATGAGGAAGCAGCCGCCCTCCTCCTTGACTTTGTAACCGTCGCACCCAAACCCCTGGAGCAGCCGCCTCGCCTGCAGCAGCGCATAGTAGCTCAGTGGCACCAGGCCGAAGCCCGCAGCCTCCATCCTCTGCGCCCACCTCTCCAGCTTCTCGTGCCGCGCCCTCCTTTCCCACCCCTCGCACGCGATGATGTTCCTGATCTCCTCCCCCCACAGCACCTTCTCCAGCCTCAGACGCTCCACCGACTGCCGCGGCACCGTCGAGTCCAGGCAGTCGAACAGCGTCGCGTAGTAGAACAGCGCCTCCACGAACCGCTCGTTGAGAGCGCCGCCGTTGTGGTTCGATTCCTGCTCCGTCACCACCACCAGCTTCGGCGACAGCCCACAGAGTGCCGCCAGGATGCCCTCCATCCTCGCCGGCGACGCCGCGCCGAAGGGCGAGCATGACAATGCTGAGTCTGTGCTGGGGCTGTGGTCCTTGTCGAGGAAGTCACCCAGAGTTAGATGGCTCCCTGGCGGACTTCTCAGTGGCTTGCTCTTGGAGCCGTCTCCAGTAGCGAGCAGCGTGTGGAGCTGGAGGACCGAGCTGACGGCCACCGCTTCCCCTGTTTTGACGCGGAGGCTTTCGATGTCGAGGGTGTCCAACCGGCTCGCTACGGCGTTGAATTGGAACGGGATGTCCAGCCGCTCGGCTTCTTCCGAGAGGCGGAGAGCGATGTGGTTGAGCAGCTCGCGGTTCTCGTGGACGCCGGTGATCTTTAGGTGCGGCGGCCCCTCCGGCCTCGCGCGCAAGCCTTGGAGGAGGGACAGCCACTGGGTGGGGTCGGCGATGTTGAGGTCTACGATGTGGACCACCTTCTCGCACTCCATCGCCTCCATGATGGCCTGGTTCGTGACGGCGTAGGAGAGGCGGAGAAAGGGGCAGAGGTCGAAAAAATGACGCCGCGCGGCTGCCGCCTCGGCGGAGGGGCAGACGACGGCACCGGCGGAGTCAAGAGCGTGGTAGAGGCCCGGCCAGAGGCGGAGTGCCCGGCGGGCGAGCGCCTCGGTGAAGTGGGAAGCTATCCGCTGCATGGCGTCACCGTCGTGTGCGGCCAGCAGCGCGATCTGCTCCAGGAAGGCGTTGGCGCGGTCGAGGCTACCGGCAGCGACATGGGTAGCACAGTTGAGAAGGAGGTGGATGAGGCAGAGGCCGCGCTCGTCGGACTTGAGCTCGCGCAGCCATGGCGAGTAGGGCGAAAGTGAAGGGGGCGAGAGCGACATTAAGGAGAAAGTCTTCAGAGGGGACGAAGTCACCGACGACGAGCCATCGTCTTGCGCGACGTTTCCCATCAAAGGTGACATCTTGGTCGCCGCCGCCGACGAAGAAGCACCAAAAACACAGCTTTCGAATAAGCACGAAAAGGATTCCAAGAACAGCAGCACTGAACAGTAGCTCGTGAAGCTTCAAACTAGGAAAAAAAGCTCTCCTTCCCTCAAAGGAGCAACATTTTTCCATCAACACAAACTCTGCAACACCGGTAGAGCTAAAAGATGGAAAAAAAAGCTCGTCACCTGAAACGAGAAGGTAGGAGCGCGTCCTTCTCTTCTCCACCCAGGATTTGCTAAGATATTGAACGACTCTCCCCAGCCTTTACAACCACACAACTGCCCAACCAACCCCCAGCCCAGCCGCCTCAAGATCCAAAGCTCAGGTCATAAAGGCAAAAGCAGAGAGGGGAGAGAGATGAGGCTGTGCCGTGGCGACAAAAGCGAAGCCTTTTTGTCCGCATCACTTCGGTGTCACCATTATGGCGCGACGTTTCCCATCAAAGGTGACATCTTGGTCGCCGCCGCCGACGAAGAAGCACCAAAAACACAGCTTTCGAATAAGCACGAAAAGGATTCCAAGAACAGCAGCACTGAACAGTAGCTCGTGAAGCTTCAAACTAGGAAAAAAGCTCTCCTTCCCTCAAAGGAGCAACATTTTTCCATCAACACAAACTCTGCAACACCGGTAGAGCTAAAAGATGGAAAAAAAAGCTCGTCACCTGAAACGAGAAGGTAGGAGCGCGTCCTTCTCTTCTCCACCCAGGATTTGCTAAGATATAGAACGACTCTCCCCAGCCTTTACAACCACACAACTGCCCAACCAACCCCCAGCCCAGCCGCCTCAAGATCCAAAGCTCAGGTCATAAAGGCAAAAGCAGAGAGGGGAGAGAGATGAGGCTGTGCCGTGGCGACAAAAGCGAAGCCTTTTTGTCCGCATCACTTCGGTGTCACCATTATGGGAGGCCTTTCCACAGCGGCGTTAATTATGACCCGAGGTCGGAGGCTTTTGCGTTTTGTCCTGGAGCGGGGGAATAAGAGGGAGCCTCTTTATTCCTTGGCCGCGCAAGCCGCCAAGGGCGCCTGAACAAAACGAGAGCACGACTCCTCGTGGATTTGTCTTTTGTTCGGGGCGGGCGAGCGGATGGGCGATGTGCGTGGCGGATGCGGCCAAGCCACGGGCCTTGTCGCCTAGTGGCGAGCTTATCCCGCGGGGGTGGAAGAGTACAAGAGGACAAGGGCGGTCCAAGGCGCTGACAAAGATGGGTGGCAGGCGGTGTCTGGCGGCCGGACCTCCGGTGGTGGCAACTCTGAGGTATGCCTTCTGTTTTTTACTGGTTCGACCATTCTTTTTCCTACCTCGTGACTAGATTGACCTTTATGAATCACTTCAATCCTGTAGTCAAAATTTAAGAAATTTTGGTGTCATATTCCCGGTCGCGATTTCTAGGGAGACGGTTTACCTAAACCCCATTTACAATTAAGCTTTCTTCCACCGTGTTCATTATTCAGACTGGAGTTTTTCTTAGGGAGGAATCATATTAAAATTTAAATTTGGTTCTGGTTGTTTTCAGTCAGTCACCTAAAACTTCGCCTGCGCAGTTCTTAATTTCGAAAAAAATTTCGTCGGAGGGTTCCTTCTGCGTGATCATAGAAGGATCGTGGAGCTTTCAAACACGCATCTTAAAGTGTACTCTATTACACGAAGAAACATCATTGCACACGATTTAAGTTACCCAAAATTTTCTCAATGCATACAATCGGGCCCACCTATGTCTAGCGATCGCGACGCCTCCCGATCCGATAGCTTCTTGGTGGAGATCGGCAGCGCCAGCCGGCAAGAGCCCCCTCGGCGGAGGAAACAGGGAACCCATCGCCACTATGTCGACAACGACGCCGGCGGCCGGTCGGCCTGGGACCTAGAAGGAAGCGCGTGGCGGGAGGCGGGAGGCGGAGGAGGGCGGTTACTACGCTTTCTTTCGACAAAATTTCGGGTAACTTAAATCGTGTGCATTGATGTTTTTTCGTGTAATAAACTATGCTTTAAGATGCGTGTCTGAAAACTCCGCAACCCTTTTTGTGATCATGCGCAAAAGGGACCCTCCGACAAAATTTGTTTCCTTAATTTCAACCATTCCTTTATCAATTCCTCACTTTTCCCTTTTTCCCAGTTTCAATTCTCTACACTCCTCATAAACCCCAAAAAATTGTCCTTATTTTTCATTAATCTTTGCAGGACGATTAAGCTCTCAAACTCCTCTTGATTGGATGTCTTAAAATTTGCTCTTTCTTGTATTCCTTTTGACTAATTCATTTCTATGATTGGTTTTTTTTCATCTTAATCTTGTAGACATATCCCTTGCTTTGAGATCCGTAATTTAAGAGAGATAAATAGTATATAGATCTCTGCTGCCTAAGATTCCGATGTTGTCAAAGTATTTTTCTTACCTGCTCGGCGTGGACTCTAGAACCAGGGGTGTGCAGTAAGTTTAGTTTTTACCGTTTACCAATTAATTCGATAAATTTGATTTGATAAAAAGAAAATCGATTTAGTTTAATGTATTTTCTAATATTTAGTATTTTATTTCGGTATTGGTTTTTTATTTTTCGATAAAAATTAAATTTATTGATACTAAATATTAAATTAATAAGTTCGATAAATTCAATTCAGTAAATTGTCAAATTTATCGATATAAATATAAAATTATTAAATTTTATTTGATAAATATATAAAAATAAAAATATTATTATATTTATATCGATAAAATAATTTAAATTAGTAAATCGATAATTTACTGAATTTATCGAAAAAATTTGGTTCGATAAAAAATTAGTTTTTTTTTTAATTCAGTTCGACTTCGATTTTAAAATTTTCAGTAAATCAATTTTGGTAAATTCGGTAAAAAATCGAATGCTCACCCTATCTATTTTTTGGTAAATTCAGTTCGACAAAAAAATTGATTTTTAAAAATTTGATTTAATTTTGATTTTAAATTTTTAAGTAAAATATAATTCGGTAAAATTAGTTTTTTAAAATATATTATACTGCTCTATTATCATTACCTATAATTTGCTAATGATTTTTTAGGAAGAGAAATATATATTTTTTTTTCACTTGGTTTCATCGTGAATAATACTTGCATCTTGCCCCGTTCGCTCAAGATGCAATACCAACAGAAATTTACTAATAACCACTTAACAAAAATTTCAGAACGAAGAAAAGCAATATAAAGAAACTCTAAAATAGAACTAAAACATATGGTTTGGTTAAAGCAAGCGTCAATAGCAATAGCAAAATTGGAATATTGCACATTTACAAGCAGAAAAAATATATAATATAACAAGTTAACGCAGCGCGTCGAGATTCCAAGTCGAATAAAAGGATAAATACTTAGCCCTGGCGCATTCAGCCGCAACGAATGTGATTCTGGTAGCTCCGAGTATTTTGTTTCTCCATTTAAAAAGAGGCTTATACATATTGAATTTAACAAAGAAAGAACGAACACAATTTGATGCGTGGGTTCAACGGTTGCACTGAACAGGAAACAATTCAGCGTCTACCCGACGCTACCGATTCCGCGGAGAAGAGATACTTCACTCGAGAAAGAACAGAATCGTGAGCAGGGTCATATGGATGGTCTTTCGATGGAATCTCTAAGATACCAGGCACGGGCTTGTCCTAGCTATCAACTAGGAACCGTATCATGTTTGCAATCTGAAAAAAAAGGTAATAACCCTCTGTTTGTTTGGAGGGAAGAAAAATTGTAAAGAATAAAAAACTGCAAGGAAAAAAAATTTCAAGGAAAGAAAAAAATTTATATTCTATTTCCTTAGAAGGAAGAAAAAGAAGAAAGAAAATTAATTTCGAAGGTCGGACGAAATGGCATTGTGTTTGCTCCAACTTTTCTGTCCGATTCAAAACAATGAAAAACTTATTTTTTTTTCCTCTAGTTTTTCTTAAAAAAATAGAATCTTAGTATTTAGTTGCAAGAAAGTAAAAGGTTCGTCATTCAAGATCAATGCTAATGTCATGTGATATAGAACAACAGCAAAGAAAAAGACGGTGGTATTATATGCACCTGCAATTCTCGAAGAGTCATGTTATTAACAACTAAAAGAATAATATAAATCTTTATCGGTTGAGCTAACTAACACGTCCCATTAATCCGATATATAAAGGCAAAACGAATTGAATAAAGCACATTGTTTGGAAAAGAAAAAAAAAATCTTTATTGACGATCAACAACCAGATCAGTCAATTCATTGCTACAAGTTTTGAGTGACAAATTAATTGCGGCTATAGTAAAAAGCTATATCAATAAGGCCAAGCCTGTGCAAAAGGCAAGTTTATGATTTGTTAACACATATAAAGCAAAAGTAGGGACTTTAACATCCAAAAGAACGCGAGAGCAATCCTTTGTCAATTTTCTGCATTGCAATATGTTATATGTTTTACTCTCCTTAAGCCAGGGTTGCATTCAACAGTGGGGAACCAATTAGAACGCGGCTCCTATTGGTTTCTACTAATGATATAATAGGTAAGTTACTTTTTTTCACGATATGTTTCTTAGAAACACCACGTGATAAAAAGTTGAAATAGCATAAACATATTAACCAAAAGCCTGCCATTGACCACCAGTGCCTACTAACCAACCAGCAATAAAACCATGATGAGCACTTACGCATTGGCTAATCAAAACAACAGCAATGTCTTCCCTTGAGGTGAACTCTTTGAATGCATCTTCTATAGCTTTTACAGTCGTTTCTGCAACAGTATCAATAAATACAGAAACATTATTTTAAGACGAGCTAAGAAATGTAGGACAAAAGTTTCAAATACAATCATCTAAAAGTTGTGCACTGTTGTCCATTATTAAGATTATGTGAGGTATTGTAAAAAAAATAGGTTATGGCCGCTAAATGCAGGATACCTATACCTAGGATTCGAAAAAAAAAGAAGATAATTGGAAAAGATAGGAACAAGAACAGTTCAAATTATTCAAGGATAAAGAATTCACAATTTATACAGTATTCTATGCTGCTCAACAAAAATACAAGGTAAAAAAATTCCACTATACTGAATCCGTAGTCATACTTGAGTCCACAATATACTTGAGTCCACAATGAGGTAATTTGTCTTCCTCCGTATGTCAACATTGCCAACTCCAGTAAGCAAAAAGCCAGTCATAGTATCCTAATACCATACAACATCACATGTCATGATGCGGCAAAAATACATGAAGCGTCATGTACTTAGCATTGGATTTGAAGATTGTGTACAACACTAACAAGGAATAAGAACCATAAACAACTTTAACCATGACTGGTACTGAAAAGTTGTAACTGGTTACATTTTTAACTCCAGCAACATGTTTAGAATCAAATGGAATTTAATTAGCAAGAGATGTTGTATACTTAAAGTAGATATACTTTTGATAATGACTGCACAAATGATGATATAATAACAAAGCTTAGATCTCAAAAGAAAAGAATTATACATAACATGTATATCATTCCATTTTATTTTATGCTTATTATGAGAAACAACTTGCAAGATGAGCACATGAGTATGATAAGAGAAACAACCACTAGTTTTGATGGTTCTAGGTCCAAGTTTCTTTACTTGTATCGCTTTTAATTCAAGTGCCTGTACCAAAATTTCACATATAAAATCTAGAATATGAGGGCATCACTATATTTTGAATGGCATCAAATTGGAACATTTGTCTTTTAAACCAAAACCCACTACATCCTGAAGGATGATCTAGAGATATATACTAAAATTCAACAAGAAGCAGAACTATTATAGCATACTCAGAATGAATGACCAAAATGAATAAGAGTATCAAATTTTGTACTTGAAGCAACCACCTATCAGAAAGAGGGAAGAATTATTGATGATAAGTAATCCTATTAAGCAACCACCTATCAGAAAGAGGGAAGAATTATTGATGATAAGTAATCCTATTACCTTTTTCTGATATATCATTTTAAAATAAAATTAATGATAAATAACACGTATATCACAATGAAGAAGTAGTAAAATAAAATTGATGATAAATAAGTACCTCATCGGCAATCATAGCTATAAGGGCAGAATTGTTAGTCCTTATCTGAGTTCTCCCAGCCATTGAGCAACTCTCAGCAACCACCTATCTGAAAAAGATAAAGAAAATTAGATCAATAGAAGTAAATTCTTTAACTAAGACGTCATCCTTTAAAAAACTAATCAAAATGTTTTATTCTGATCAAAGTATCAACATTTAAAAGAAGGGGGAAAAAAAGAGAAGTGCCTGAGAACCTCTAAGCAGCCGATCTACATAGAAATCAACATCGATTATCCGTTCCAGTATTCTCCAAAATGGAAAATATCGGACCAAATAAGATCCAGATGTGGATCACTGCATCAACCTTAGCCCCAGCCGAAGGATCGGAAATCGCCGGCGAAGCAATGAGTTTGACCTTGACGGGATCGAACAAACAATTGATACCTCCGGCGATTAATCGCGTTGATAAGAGAAGAATGACAAGAAATATTACCCCCGCCGGTGCCTGGTACCGCCCTTTGGTCGCCGCTGTCGTGGACGAGACACGAGAGAGATGGAGAGTAGTTACTCCTTGTACTGTGATTTTAAATTTGTGATTACGGAATTCTACCGGGTCGGATTTGGTAAACCATATTCAATCCGACTCGCTTGAAGGAAGCAAGATGGCCAATAGCGTAGTCATGAAATCAATCCTTAAACATTAAAATCCGATTGTTTATTTATTTTAAAAATTGCTCTTATCCGTCCCCATTAACTATTCAATCTTGATAAATGCCTAAATAAGCAAATTATGCAATTTTTTAAGAGACAATAAGGGAATTACTGTATTAAAGATTTGTTAAATTATGCAATCCATAGGTCTTTAAAATGTTCCATTTAATGATATTCATATTTCTGTATACAGTGTATATACATCGTGAATAGGTAATTCATTAGAAACTAATGCTGTGTTTAGTAAGAAAGAAATAAAGTTAAAAGGAAAAGAAAGTAAGAAAGAAGGAAAAATAAAAAAGAAAGAAAATAATAAGATTTTTTATTATTGTGTTTATTTTGAAGGAAAGAAAGTTAGAAAGATTGATAAACATATTATATTTTTTTTTATTTTTATGTCCATGATGACGATGAGAGGCGACGGTGAAATGGCGGCGACGAGAGATGAGAGGCGATGATGGCGACGATGATGATGACAATGGCAATGACGACGGCGATGACAACGATGATGAAGAAGATTGCAAGAAAACACGAGAGAGAGAGCGGACATAAAAAAGAAAAAGGTGAAAATAGGTATGAAAAGGGCAAATCCAACTTTCCGTTCGATTTTTCGCCCAATTTGGATGAAATGTAAATAGGACTATTTTCCCTCTCATTTTCCTTTCACTTTTCCTTTCTTATTTCCATTCGTCCTACTAAACACTATTTTATAACTCTCTTTCCAACTTTCTATCATTTCCCTCCTCCTTTTCTTTCTACTAAACACGCTATAAATAAAAGATCATATTAGGCCCCTCTCTCTATATATAGAAGCATTAGGTGCAATCATAATAATAATTTAATTACTACTTAGGTGGTTACCTAATTCATCATTTGTCAATCTACTATATCCAATAACATATTCACCAATACGATACTTACCAACAAGTGGCAGTGAATGTCGAAAAGTAATACCTCTTTAAGATGTTGAACTTGCTAGTCTACGGTGGTTTTTTTATTTCTAAGGATATCTTTTCATGAAACTCTTTTAAGTTGTTTTATTAACTTAGCTAATTTTCTTAATTTGTTTTAGGGATATCCAATTTTCAGTTCAACTTGAAAAACTAAATAAAATTAAATCGAAAATTTCAGTTTAGTTTGCTACAATATGTTTTAAAAAATTTAGTCCGATTTTTGATTTAACCTCAAATTGAATTAAATAAACTAAATTTTTATTAATTATATATTTTTTAATTTTTAATATTATTTTAGTTTACAAATAATTTAAAATTAATTAATAATAATAACAATACGAGTAAAAATTATTTTAATTCTGTTTAATTCAGATTGTACTGATTGGACACTCTTTTTTTATATTTAATAGTAATATTTTTCTCAAATTTGATGGTTAAGGTGTCCAAAGAATGAAGTCTTGGCATTGTGCAACCGTGCAATTTATTTATAGTTTAATTTTCTGAAAAATTCTTGTCTATTACGTAATATGGTGTCACTGGAATAAAGCCTTAGCATTGTGCTATGGTGTGATATACTTTTAATGCATTACTGAAAAATGCACGCATTTGATGTTGAAACTTAGGGCTTTCTCAATAGAGTGACATGCTCGCCTACTACGTGATATGGTTCTCTGTGACATGCAGTTTATCGATTTCGGGATCATGGTTTCACCAACTATTTTTGCGCGCCGTCATACTTGATGAGTGACATGCTTCAGCCACTCCGCTATGTTCGGTTGGATAGAATCTACCATAAAAAGAATGATTCATTGCACTTTCCATCATTTCCACGATGGATTTCACCCAACTAAACATAGCCTTAATGATGCAATGCAGGCTCTCGTAATTGAAAAAAAAAAAATAGCTACTAGGAAATCTCGATGTTCAAACTTTCAGGGTATTGCATTCATAAAAAGGATAAGTTGCGATAATTCTTAGATTAAGATTTTGAGTCAGCGCCCGCAACATCAACGTTAACAATATGAATGATTCTTTGTTGGGCTAGGAGTTAAGGCCCCACACCTTTCGAGCACATTTGGGCATTTTTTTTCCTGTAAGATGCATCCAAGGCTTTTTCATGCACTTCACATCCTTCGATTTGTAGTATGCTGTATACATGGAGAATCGACCATCGCTCGCACCTGGAAATGATTCTGGCAAATATAGGGAAAAATATGCGCCACATTATAATTGAGCCATGTAAATGCCCAACTTGCTGGTGAACATGTATTTTGTACAGCAGTTGAATGACTTGCCTGTGCATGGCTTTATTTTATCTTGTACTGATTGTAATTGGAATTCTTTTTAGGATGGATCCTTTCATAAACTGTGTAACAGATATCTTGGACTCAAATGTAACGTTCCCGTTAAGAGTGCTATCATTGTCTTATACTGTTTGAAGTAGTTCACAGCTTCATATCGTTCATACTGGAATTTACTTTTTCATTAATACCTGCATTTGAGGAATGGTACTCTTATCACTTGATAGGATCACTGAACACCAATCAGTATCGCTATGGCGTCAAGTTGAAAGGAGCATTCGCCTTGCCGTACATAAGGGGGTACACCTACTGAGCAAGCCAAGCAGTCAATATTTACAATGGCAATTGGCAAACGTCCTGCACCACCAGGTAGAATTTTATAAATAAATGGTCAGAATCAACCTTATCAAATATGTTCTCACATGTGGCCTGGACATCCCTACGGGTTGATCTACATGTTTGCCTAAGGGCAGTCCTAATAATATTGATTTTATGGATGAAGCACTCCACTTAAAACATCATTCCCATTCCACGGTAGCTGGTGGTTTTGATGTAATGTCCTGACAGACCCGGTTTACGCCTCGGACATTATTGCAGATCTTTCGAACCACATCAACGAGGAATTTGTGGTCAAAGTAATACCTGAGAAGAATTGAAGTGAAAGGGAATAAATCATGAATCAAAAGAATCAGGAATAAAAAAAAGAATATACTCATTTTAAAAGATTAAATGGCTTTGCTGAAACATTTTAGCGAGAAATACATGAGAAAGGACAGTAATACAAGCAAGCACAAGCCCACCAACGCCTACATCAACAGTCGGAAAACTGCTTCAGAAACATTCAAGTAAAAAAAACCATGACAACTTGCATGTGTAGATTTACCATTGAACTGTCAACATCTTCCTAAGCAGATAATGAATTTTAGAAGGAGAAAATTTCATTTTAGGCAGTTACCTCTATCTTAAAGCAAGTGTAATCTTGGCTATAAGATTCAAATTTTCAGCAAATCCAACAGCCCTAGGATTTTTTTTTTCCCTTTAAAAGTTGGCCATTTGAATGGAGCACTGGTCTCATCTAATATAAGCTTTCATTTTCATGAACCCAAAAACAAGCTTTTAAACATTTGGCTGGAATTTAGTGGTTGGAATAGACTAAATCAGGACAATTGCATAATATATTCTGATAAAACATGATGCATTTTTAATAAAGACTCGAATATTAAATAAGAAAATGTATAGATGGTAACACTAATTTTGATGGTAAATACGTTATAATTCAGTGACCAAGTTATGAATCTTTGAGTTCAAGTTAAGCTGAGTCCCAAATGTGGAGAATGTTGCTGGTCAATTGGAGAGGAATCAATTACATGAAACAATGTTGTATATAAGGAGGCAGCTTCCACTCTTTGCGGAAGCCCGCATGCCCAGAACTAGTTATGCTGGTGAAGAGCTGCCTTTTTTCTTCTCATTTCTTCTTTCACTCTACCCTGAAACAAAGTGTTACGTGCTACAAAGTGCTCCTTTCTTCTTCTCTTCTTTTTGCATGTGCAAACCGGTATACCAACCGCTTTTTAATCCTTGATTGGTACTATTGGTATCATCCGATACTAACCGGTATCTTGAACTTTGAAATCAGCATGCAGAAAGTGAGCTATTGCTTATCTATCCAGACGGGAGAGAAAAGATATTGTTTGTAGCAACCGGATTAGTTTTTGCAGGCAAAAAAGATTACTACTTATTAATGGATGCAAGGGAGAAACAATGTTTTTGCATGGGTGAAGAGATCTTGCAGTCATGCCACGGGTACATTTGTGAGTGGAATTTGTGTATAGAAGTAGTGGTAACAATTTTAGAGCAAGAGAGATAAAATGATGAACAATCGAAGGGGGTACTAGCATTCACGACATGGAGAAAACTAATAACACAAGATTCTGAAGATAAAGAGGTCAGGCATCACTAGAGATTGCATCACACCAAGTTAGAATAAAGTAAATGAAAAAAATTGTATGATACTATGATATGCCTCTTTATTATATTTGTATGGCTCATTAGAAGAGGAAATTTATATATATAAGCAAAAATTATGGTGGTAATCAGGCTACCTAATAAGGAGACACAAAAATGCCAATATTTATAGGATTACAGGAGGTTAGTCGTGTTTCAGTAGAAGCATTTCGATAGTTATCCTGCTATTCGTATGAACTTCATATATTCTAACAGATCTAAAAGATATTCGTACTAGTAAATCTTAGCCACATTTTACCTCTACAAAAAATGAAACATTACAAATCTCATTTATTAGTATGGTGAATCCAAAGTAAACATAAACAATCTTTCAAGAAAGAGACTAACCAATCCGCAGTCATTCCATCTTCACTAGTAATTGCCCTTAGAACGACCACATGAGAATGAGTTCTTTGGTCTCCTTGAACACCCACTGATTGCACTGGCAGAAAAACTGCAAATGCTTGCCAGATGGAATCATAAAGGCCTCTTTGATTGACTGAATAAAAATCTCATCCACCTAAAGAAAATGGTATAAGCAAAGGCCATGCTGATGAGAAACTAACTCCAAGAAAGAAATTGAAGACATCAAGCAAACCTGGCGAAGGATCTCCAAGGCATTTCCTTCAGTTACATCTCCTAGTACCCGAACAGCAAGGCCAGGTCCAGGGAATGGGTGTCTCTTCAGAAATGATTCAGGAACATTCAAAATGCTTCCCATTTTTCGCACCTATGGCATACTTGAATCAGCAGTGTAGCAAACTTGATGATAAAAGACAGAAGATTCAGTTGATTCATTAAAATAAAAGAAAAATACTGTCATGAAACTTAAGGCAACCTCATCTTTAAACAAAAATTTTAGTGGTTCAATAAGCTTTAGCCTCATATCCTTTGGAAGCCCTCCAACATTGTGATGGCTCTTAATCGTGTGGACAAGACTCTATTACATCTGGATAGAGAGTTCCTTGGACTAGGAATGCCGGTCTTTTCCCCAACTTTGCCTCTAGTTCTTGAGCAAAGTCATCAAAAATACAAATAAATTCTCGACCAATAATTTTCCTTTTCATCTCGGGGTCTTTAACACCCTTTAGCTTACTAAGAAATTGCTCTGAAGCATCAATGCAAGTAACAGGTAAATGCATATCACTTTGGAAGGTTGACATTACTCTCTCCCTTTCCTTGTACCTAAAGCATAGAAGATTCAGTAAACTGAGTCAAAAGTGCTGCAACGGTATATACATTTCTAATATTAAAGTGATGTGAAGAAAGGAATGCAACCTCAATAAACCATTGTCAACAAAAACACAATGAAGCCTCTCTCCAATTGCTTTGTGTACAAGAGTAGCAGCAACTGTGGAATCAACTCCTCCAGATAGTGCACAAATCACGTGCTCATCAGGCCCTACCATGCCCTTGATGACCTTGATTTCTTCTTCTAGTACATCTTGCATCTTCCAGTCCGCAGATATTCCACAAATATTCAAAAGAAAGTGTTGGAGTGTCTTCATTCCTTGTGTTGAATGAGTCACCTATGGAAATAAATATACAACACCCACATAGTGTACTCCAATCAGTTGCAGACACTAACTAGAGAAACAAAAGAGCCATTATCAACATAGATTTCCTTATAAGACAGGTGATCCTTGAATCATCAGAAGAGTTCCAGGTATTAAGACATTTGAGCTGAAATTTCAAAATTGGATATCATAATTTGAAAGGAACTTGAATTACCAAATAAAAGGAAACAATTATCTATTTGCAACATAAGTATAAGATTCTAATTTACTATTTTTCACAACATGAGGGTGTCATTGTTGTCTGTCAGCGTGACACAAGTAAATACAGGGACAAGCTTGCTTTACACTGTTTTCTTGTCGATGTTACTACACCTTAACAGGCAGAGGTGCATTAGAAAGCTAACAGATAAGTAATTACAAAATAAAAAGGTGTATGATATCGTCATTTAATGATGCTTGTTCACATTCATATTTCTAATTTTGGTCACTAAAATTATTCAAATGATAAAAGTATCATTTTACGCAGAAGATGTAGTAAAGAGGACTAGCTTGAAGATGGGAAGATACACCAATAAGAACATATTACATTACTCAATATCCTAATAGAATCATGAATGTTTCAATATCACTGTAGCTTCCAAGTAGGAACAAGGCGTTGAAATAACATCAACAAAATTAAGATGTGTATTATGAAAGAATACATAAGTTGTGACAAAGTCGGCTTTAATGACATCCTAGATGCAATTCACATTCTAGATACACTGAAATATCCTGTGCATGATTTAATGAAATTTATCTTATTGATCAACGTGCTGTTTTTCTTATATGCTAGGTGTATCTATCAATGTTCATAGAAGCTGTTTTTCTTATATACTAGGAGAATCTATTAATGTTCATAGAAGCTGTTTTTCTTATATGTTAGGAGTATCTATCAATGTTCATAGAAGTTTCATAGAAAAAAGTTCACCGTTAGTTCTTCTTAAGAACTTTATCTGTAGTTCTAAAAGCCGCTAGAGTCTATTACCTCCGAAGGACGAATACTTGAATTATAAAAAAGGGAAGATGTTGTTTCGGCAATCTGTAGTTCTGTACAACTACCAACCAATTGAAATAAACAGGAAAACGAGTAGAAAGAAAAAGTTACCTCTGGATGGTACTGAAGACCATAAAACCTTCTAGATTGATTTTCAATGGCAGCCACCGAATCCTGCATGCTCCTCGCAACCACCGTGAAACCCTCGGGCAACGTCATCGCCTCATCTCCATGGCTCATCCACACAGTCTGATGCTTACTGATGGACTCCGGCTCGTAAAGCCCCCATTCGCCCTCGGCCACCGCGATCTCCATCTTCCCGTACTCTTGCTTCTCCCCAACCGCGACGACACCGCCAAGCTTCTGCACGATCAACTGCATCCCATAGCAGATGCCGAGCACGAATACGCCGTTCTCCTCTGCACACTCAATAAAGGAACGAGGGGGCGCCGGGGGAGTGGACGGAGTGGGGGCCGCCTGAGAGGATGATGACATGGGGTTTCAGCTTGGCGATGGAGTTGAGAGAGGTGGTTCCGGAGACGCAAAGAGAGAGGACAGAGAGCTGCCGGATTCTGCGGGTGATAAGGTGCGTATATTGCGAGCCATAATCGAGGATGAGGACGAGGTTACTAGTACCACAGGGGACTTCGCCATCGAAGGCCTTGGATTTAACGACACTTTCCATGGCCTCCGGGGGCTTCACTTGTTCAGCGTCGACGCAAACTGGCTGCTGGCAGCGAAGCAGGGACTAGCGGCGACGGAAGATGGGAAGAGAGAGTTTGAGTCTTTGAGAGGAGAGGCGACTAGCGGCGGCGCGCCGGCGACGGAAGACGGGAAGAGAGAGTTGAGTCTTTGAGACCTGAGAGGGGAGGCGGCTACTTGGCGTCTCGGCGAGAGTAAGTGCAGTAGAACAGATTCAACAGAACTAGGTTTCATTATCATTAGTGGATTGGTTCTGGTAAATGGTAATAGGGTTAGTGGGTTAATGGGTTTAGGGTTAGTGGGTATAGGATTAGAGGGTTAGTAGGATTGAAACATTGGAGGTATAAGTAAGTTTCTTCGGTACTGGCTACTATCTATTTTCTTTTTTACACATATTTCTGCAGTTGAATTCTTATCCATCCAGAAGCTGTTTTATATACATTTTACTAGTGAGCAGATTGTGCGCGATCATAAATAGATTTTGCATATCATTTACATGCGAGAAGTATTTCTATTATCATGGCCTATATACAATCGCATGGGTGTGAAGAACAGGAATTTTGTATTTTAATTGCTGCAGTTTATTATTATTCAACATTAAAAATCAAGAAGCAATAGGATGTTGCGATCTATTGGCCTTGAAAATTTTATACTTATTTTACTCTTTCTCCATGTTACGTGCATGATCTCTGATTAAACTCACCTGAATCTAAGATGTTGTTACTTTTCACGAGTTTGTATATTTTTTTTATTGTGTAATAATGTATTATTCATCTGATTCAGTTTTCTTGAATGTTGTATCAAGGGATTGCACAGCAGTGTTCAAAAGCTCGATCCGGTGGTTCGATTCGGTGAGCCACTGGACCAGTACGGTACTAGAACCGTACCAGCGAGCCGAGCGAAAATCGGCATGCTAGGATTGACGGCAAAAGGTTCGAAGCTTTCGCTGCCTGCAGTGCCGCCCGCCATCGCCCCTGAAGCTTCCAGCCTCTGCCGTTGCCCCTGCCCGCTTGCTCCGACCATTTCCGGTGCTGATCCCTCACCGGACCGGTACAAACCGAAGGTACCGGCCGGTTTCAGACCGGTACCTCAAACAATATTGCACAGTTCTAAGAATGTCAAATACAGCAGCTTTACCCAGGGAGATTTTTGTATTGTAAATTTGTCACTGGGACCATTGGTGCTTGAGTAACTGCATATACGATAAGCCAAACTTATGGTTTGTGTTTGACTTAGCATACGGTGACACCACTATTGAATAATTTCTAGAGTTGTGCTCCTTTTGAGCTTTGTACACTTTGAACGGTACGTATTTTTCATTTTGGAGTTTGTTTTTCTCGACATAGTAAACAGATCTGTATCGACTTGAACTGTGATTGGATCCTGCAAAACGTCTACTCGTCACGGATTGCATGAAAATTAATTGAATCTGCATATTTTAGGTGTCTTCTTCAAAATGGTTACGCCATCAACCTTAAGCACGCAAACCATGTTGAAGGTGTTTAGCTGCACTGCAAAGTTTCCAAATAAAGATCGATGCCTGCTGAAATGGAACAACAAAATTCCGCTTATAGATTCCACAGGTGATGATTTTATTGCAGTTACTCGAGTAGTTATCATGAGAAGAAACATAGAACGCATATGAACATGGCATTCCAACATTATCCAGCAATTGAATCGCAACTTTTGTATCTACTACAATGATGCATGTGTTATTCCAGCGTCCTAGTTAACTGGTTAAGAAAACACTGATTAACTTTTATTTGACTACTTGGCTTCATGCCAGTGCTCCGGTTAAAAGTAGCATGCATTGCATATGCACATTCCCCTCCGCTTAAGAAAACACTGAGACGACGGGGACGCCGACGGAGAAACCCCATGGCCAAGTTTCCTTGACACCCGGTGATGGTTCCCGGTTCCCGGCCGTCAAGGCTCCGGCACGAGCATGATACCGGGCGGCAGTTGGCTAGGGGACGATAACACAAGCTACATATACGGAACTTTCATTGTACAAATGAAGTGTATGAACTTTCCTATTCAATGGAAAACTGAATAACAAAAATAATATTCTCTGTTTGGTTAAGATACAAATGCATATCAATATCAGCAGCATGTAACATTTTAAATACCACACAAAATTTCAATATCTAACCAACAAGTAATAATATCCAACCATTTGTAATAAAATCCAACAACCTTAAAAACAAAATCCAACAAGTAACTAAACACCATCAATGATTTCAACAAGTACTATTCTAAAACAACACTGAAAAAAATCCAACAAATAGTCTGACACCAACTTAAGTATCAAATACAACATAGGTAATAATATAACACTTCCGGACATATCATTATAATGGAAGATTTCTAAATTCAGTGTATGACAATTGATATAAAACAATTGAAGCAAACCGCTACATACGCAAACCACTACAAGATGTAGGGTACTAATTTGAGCGTCGACGAGCTCTAAGCGGAAATGAGTGGTGGCGAGCAGATCTGGGAGGTGGCGGCGAGCAGATATGAGTTGTGGCATGCTGATCTGAGTGGCGACGAGCTCTAGCGGCAACGAGCGGCGACGACGGGCTCTAGGCTTTAAGGAAGAGGGAAGAAGCAAGAGGCGGCCGAGAACACGAAATCGCAGGTGGGTAAGGGTTTATCTATTGTTAGGCCCAAGGCTCCTTTGGACCCAGCCCGATAAACTGGGTCATTGACCAGGTCAAAATCAGCCCAAACGCAATCGCTAGAACGGAAATCGGGAGACTGGATTTGGGGAAAAATCGACGCTGGGCGACATTCCCCCAGACAATCACTGTCAGGTGCCCTGGTTGGCCGGAGATGACAGGGGCACCAATGGAGAAACCCACGGCCAAATTTCCTCGACACCCGGTGGCGATTCCCAGCCATCAAGGCTCCTGCACGAGCATGATATCGGGCAACAATTGGCAAGGGGACGATAACACAAGCTACATATACGGAACTTTCATTGTATAAATGAGGTGTATGAAGTTTCCTGTTCAATGGAAAACTCAATAACAAAAAATATATCCTCTAATTGGTTGAGGTACAAATGCATATCAATATCAACAGCATGTAACATTTTAAATACCACACAAAATATCAATATCTAACCAATAAGTAATAATATCCAACCATTTGTAGTAAAATCTAACAACCTTAAAAACAAAATCCAACAAGTAACTAAACATCATCAATAGTTTCAATAAGTACTATTGTAAAACAACACTGAAGAAAATCTAACAAATAGTCTTGCACCAACTTAAGTTTCAAATACAACATAGGTAATAATATAACACTTCCGGACATATCATTATAATGGATGATTTATAAATTTAGTGTATGACAACTGATGTAAAACAATTGAAGCAAACCACTACATACGCAAACTACTACAAGTTGTAGCATGTTGATTTGAGCATCGACGAGCTCTAGGATCTGGGAGGAGGCTGCGAGCAAATCTGAGTTGTGGCGTGCTGATCTGAGTGGCAACGAGCTCAAGTAGCAACGAGCGGCGACGACGGACTTTGGGCTTTCAGGCAGAGGGAAGAAGCAAGGGGCGGCCGAGAACACGAAATCGCAGGTGGGTAAGGATTTATCTATTATTAGGCCCAAGGCTCCTTTGGACCCAGTCCGATAAACTGGTTCGTTGACCGGGTCAAAATTGGCCCAAACCCAATCGCTAGAACGGAAATCGGGATACTGGATTTGGGGAAAAATCGATGCCGGGCGACGTTCCCCCAGGCGATCACTGTCATGTGCCCTGGCTGGCCGGAGACGACGGGGCGCCGTCGGAGAAACCCACAGCCAAATTTCCTCGACACCCGGTGGTGGTTCCCGGCCGTCAAGGCTCTGGCACGAGCATGATATCGGGCGGCAGTTGGCGAGGGGACGATAACACAAGCTACATATACATAACTTTCATTGTACAAATGAAGTGTATGAAGTTTTCTGTTCAATGGAAAACTCAATAACAAATAATATATCCTCTAATTGGTTGAGGTACAAATGCATATCAATATCAACAGCATGTAACATTTAAAATACCACACAAAATATCAATATCTAACCAACAAGTAATAATATCCAACCATTTGTAATAAAATCTAACAACCTTAAAAACAAAATCCAACAAGTAACTAAACACTGTATTGGTGAAAAATCCAACAAGTCAAAATCGGCCCAGACCCAATCGCTGAGAAGGGAAATCGGGAGACTGGATTTGGGGGAAAAATCGATGCCGGGCGACGTTCGCCTAGGCGATCACTGTATTGGTGAAGACAAATCCATCGTTCGTGAGCATTGGTCCCATCATTACCAGGAGCTAGAGGCTTTTGGTGGGGATGAGAACATTGGTTACATGTCTCCGGACTTTTTTGATCATGTTAATAATGAATTCACCATGATGGAGCCAGATTTGGACGGAACAGCTTACCTGGAGATTCTGAAAGTGGTGAACATAGAACGTGATAAGCTATTGAATCCCAGTCGGATCAAAGTGATGGGGATCCGAGCCCAATCCGACGATCCAAGCGAACCAGACGAATACCAGCACGACTCCAGGATTAATCCAGCCGTCAGCATTTATGACAGTATTGATTTTACACTATTTATAAAGACGGTTGCTATTATGACACTAATGACAGGAGTTACGATAACCTATAACGTCTTTTGCTATTATGGCACTAATGACAGGAGTTATGATGACACCTTTAACGTCTTTTCATAAATTTTGATGTTTTAAAACGTTTTGTTATTGGACGGTTTAATTTCAGACATGTGTCATGATCTGATCCGCCCAAATTGCTTTAAATAGGTACTTGGTATAATGTAATAGATAGTCCAATTGAATCCAAAGAAAAGTTTGTGTTGTTAGTGAAATTTGTTCCTCTGTGGTTTACTCTTCCCCGTATACATTGAACCTGCCCTACCACCGCCACGCCTCCCCACGTCTCCGCCGCTTCCCATCGACTCGTCTTCAGCCAATCTCGCGCACGCCTCCACCTTCGAGCTTGTTCGCCACCATCGGCTTCTCCACCCTCACCATTTACTGCTGCTCGCCAGCCGCCCAAATTAAGGTTCGTCGAATCCCGACCTCCGCTCCGTCGCCACCAATGCCAGCGTCCGCCCGTCGCTCGGTTCCAACTCCCAACGCCGCCTCTCCCGTTTCTACCCCTTTCCACCGTCAACGCCCTCTCGCCTTTCTCTTTGTCGCCACGCCTCCATCTCCCTAGCGTCAGCGCGCCCTCCAGAGTCCATCTTCATCCCTGACGATGTGATCTTCGCCAGTGACGCCTCTGTGACGCCGCCCTTGAGTCGCGCCGACACCGTCGTCCAACACCTGCGTCTATCGACGCTCGCTCCTGCGCGCCCGGCCGACCTCGCCAGTTTGCCAGCCTGCTCCACCACCCTGCTGCACATCGCCTCTGTTGGTCTAGATCTCACATTCAAACTTGGACCCAACCCAAGCCCCTCAGCTGCCAGTCGCTGCTCCAGTCCAAGAGATAGTTCCATTTCTTTGGCTTCGTTCGTCCAAAGAAACTGAAGCTCAGATGCTCGGACCAGGCCATCAGACTCTCCTCGTCCAAACATAGTATGTGCCATGACACGATGCACATACTTCAAAACTGGGTTCTTGAGGCAGGTGGCTCTAGCTGTCCTAGTGTCAAAGGGTCTCAGGTCGGTCAGTTCAGCCCAGAAATTGCTATCATTGAATGCGGTAGGTGTGAGCCTTGTCCCGTCTGTAGGAAAACCATATATAGAGTTCAGCTCTGTCAGTGTCAGCACATACTCACCGTGCCCGTGCATCGGTGCACGGGCACGGCCGTGCATCGGTGCACGGGCACGCCCGTGCACGTCTCGGTCAAGTGCAAGTGCGGAAGCTAGTTACGCATCACGGCCGTGCGCGTCATCACGCCCCCGCCCATGCACGTCTCGGTGGTACCTGAAAATTCTAGAAAAATTTCTATCAGTGTGGTACAACTTATAGAGCATGAATATGAAAGAAAAACTAAAAAATAACAATGTCTAAATAGCGAAAATAAATAAGAAAGTAAAAATAATGAACTAGAGGTTGGGTTGCCTCCCAACAAGCGCTTCTTTAGGGTCACTAGCTTGACCAGAATGGTGTTCATGGCGGGTCTGGAGGTGGAGAGGCTAAGTAGGTGGCATGAAGCCTCTGCCTTCGTTGTCTCCCGTGAATTGTACCTATTAAAATGATCATGAAATATAAAAGTTTCTCTCTAACTGTCTTAACAGAACATGGAATAACAAAGTGGCACAAGACATAAGAAGTGCCAAAGTTAATTAAAGTGTCATTCTCAAACAATTCCAAGGTCTTCTTTTGTAAATCGGCCCTTGTGGCATCTTCAGTATGCGTCTTCATTTCCACCATCTTGTCTCCTTCTAGGCCGATCGAGTCGTTGGGTCTGTCTCCAAAGTGTTCAGGAAAGGCTTGTGGGAAGAGTTCCATCTTGCCTCTCGACTGTGCAGTACTCTCCTTCACCACCTCTCCGTTCTCCCTAGAACCTGAAAAACAGAAATGGTCATCAGTAGCAGGAAAATCAAACGACACATTATTTCCTTCAATGTGAAAGGTCATTGTTCTGTGTGGGACATCGATTATAGCTCTGATCGCAGTAAGGAATGGCCTGCCCAATATAAGAGGGAAGAATGAGTTCTCGGCTATGTCAAGAATCACAAAGTCTACCGGGACAATTATTTCTTTAAATTGCAGTGGTATGTCCTTAGCGATCCCCAGCGGGTGAAGTCTAGAACCATTTCCAAACTGCAGTACTTGAGATGTTGATGTGAGAGTTCCCAAGTTTAGCTTCTTATAGGTTATGACAGACATTATGCTGACTCCAGAGCCTAAATCCAACAGTGCTCTATCGAATGCAGTGTTCCCAACCTTGCACGATATATCAAAGCTACCAGGGTCTTCAACTTTAAGAAGTAGCTGCTTGTGTATGGGATCTTTAGAGTTCTCAGCAGACATTATTACCGTTTCGGCATTAAACGCGTCAGGAGTCTTATGATGAGGCTCCTCTTCCTGGTCTGCAGATGCTTCCTCTTCATCTTCCACGTTTTGAGCTTTAGATTCCTCCAATTGCTCAACGTCACTTGCCATGACAGCATTGCACTGATCTCTAGGATTTGCTTCAGGTTGAGCTGGAAGCATCCCTGGGGTTCTCAGTAATGAACTGGTTCGCTGGTCCAATTCTGTGATTCGGTTCTCCATCATTTTCTGGTGGGTTGCAACAGAGTCTACTTTCATGTTTAACTGGCGAATCTGTTCACTCATGGTATTCATGGTCTCGTCTTGCTTTGTCTGACTCGCCATGAGGTTCTCTATCATTAGTTCCAGTCTGGACTTCTGTGGAGGATCTTGTTGTCTCTGGTTGGCTGATGGATGCTGTATCCCAGGAGGCCTGAAATTAAAAGAGAAGTTCTGATTAGGAAAATTAGTAGGAGGAACTTGCCCTTGATTTAACATGTAGGAGAAATTTGGATGATTTCTCCATCCCGGATTGTAGGTGTTCGAGTAGGGGTCGTTCTGATTCCTGAAGTTCCCAATGGCATTGACTTGTTCAGAAGGGGCGCTCAAGATGTGGCAGCTATCAGCAGAATGTCCTACCACACCACAAACATCACACGTCAAAGAATTAGCAGCAGAGACATTAATAGAATCTATCTTTGAAGAAAGTGAATCTACTTTTGCCATTACAGAATCGATTGAATTAGCATCAAACTTCCCTGAGTTTCGAGTGTGCTGGCTCCTCTCTCCTGACCACTGATAATGATTGAGGGTCATATCTTCTATCAATTGCATCGCATCATCATAATTATTGTTCATTAATGCCCCACCTGCAACAGCATCTACAGAAAGTCTGGTCTGGTATAGCAATCCACTGTAGAAGGTGTGGATGATCACCCATTTCTGTAGACCATGGTGCGGGCACATTCTCAACAGTTCTTTGAAACAGTCTCTTGCTTCATACAGGGACTCTCCTTCTCTTTGGGCAAAGTTGGTGATTTGATTTCTGAGCTGGGCGGTTTTGCTTGGTGGGAAGTACTTTGATAGAAAAGCTTGTGATAACTGTTCCCACATTGTGATTGATGCCTGCGGTAAAGATTGCAACCACGCCCTAGCTCGATCCATGAGAGAAAAAGGGAAGAGTCTCAGTTTAATAGCATCAGGATGAGCACCGTTAATCTTTAAAGTATCGCAACATTCCAAAAAGATAGATAAATGAAGATTTGGGTCTTCAGTGGCTGCTCCACTGAATTGGTTCTGTTGCACCATGTGTACACGTGATGGCTTGATCTCGAAGTTGTTAGCTTCGAAAGCAGGCCGCGATATGCTCGAGTGCACACCCGAGATGGTGGGGGCTGCATAATCTTTCAATGAGCGAGTGGCTTCCATCGTTTGACTGTCAGAAAAGTTGCCTTCAAGCTTAAGATTTTTCAAATTTCTTCTGACTTGACGGAAAGTGCGCTCGATCTCCGGGTCTTCAGGTACAAGTTCCCCTGTTCGCGCAGTGTTCCTGGGCATAAACAAGTACCTAGACAGAAAAGATTAGTAGCACCGCACCAATAAAAAGAAAAACTACAGCTAAAAACAAAAAGCAAATTAACAAAGTAAAAGGCAAATAAAATCTAACTAAACCTAGTCTATCAATCTTCTGACCGTGTTAATATTGGCAACCTAGTCCCCGGCAACGGCGCCAAAAACTTGATAGGGCCTAGAGGGTTGCTACCGCAAGTGCACGGTCTATCGCATAATAAAAAGATAGTACCCATAGGGACTAGGGTCAAGTACTAACAAATCAGTCAATCGAAAGCTAGGTTAATGATTAATGGGAAAATGGCTAATGTCCTAGAGCAAGTAGTTAAACTAAGGCAGATTAAGAACAAGCAGCGCAAAGAGCAAAGCAAACTGGGTTTTGAGATTATGAGAGAGATTCGGGGTTTTAGGTTTCACCACACTGAAGCATGCATAAATATTAGGGCTTGACAATTTAAATAAAGTTTTATCTAAGTTCTCAAGGTAACCTTTCCTATGGTACAGACGCGCTCCCTCTCAGGACACGGTCCGGTATCCGTCTTAACCCAAGTCTCCTACTCTCGTGGCTTACTAGGGTTAAGGCGGATGCAATGGGATCTGTGAAAGATTAGGGTTCCTCGAGTGATTTCGAGTGCTCTCGCAACACGAAGTCACCAGTCCAGTCTAGGGGTTCCGATAGTCAAGGTTCACCTCTCAGTCCTTCCCTCGACATCTAAAGCATGCATACATATGGCCAGTATGTAAACAAGAATTAAAACATCCTAAACATGAATAAGAACAAAGATAAATAGAGGGAAATATAGATCAAGTTATATTATCAAGCATTCTTACAATGGGCTACGCACAAACCCCAAAAATAAGATTATGCTATGGTATACATCGTTAAATACATAGAATCTCTCATGAAAATCGAATCAAACTAAGGGTAATGGTAGATCTTTGATAGGAGATGGCTCAGCGTGATCCTCCACGTCGGAACGAGGAGAGAAACCCGCCGGAACAGTGTCGCTGATCGAAAAATCACCCAAAACCCTAAGTTGTCTCCGTTTCACTTTTTTATCCCTCGTTGCTTGCCCAAATCCGATGATTTCGGTCCCAAATCATTCGTGGCTAAGTTGGGAAGGTCTCCCTAAAATTTCGTCCAATTCCGAGCTCAGAATAGAAAGTTATGCCCAAAATACCGGACGTCTGTCGATCTGTTCGTAACGATACACGGCCGTGCATGAATGCACGGGCATGCCCGTGCACGGCTCGGTGAAGAGGATTTTGATGACTTATGATACACGGCCGTGCATGGATGCACACCCATGGCCGTGTATGATGTAGAAGACTCCGATTGAGCTGAAATTTGGCGTGTAGCTCCGTCTCATCATGAGGAATCATCCCATACCTTCAGATTCTCCAAATTCCATCGATTTCGAGGCCAAATACCTACATTTCATTAAAACAGATGAAAAGTGAAGGTTTTGAAGAATATGAAGCATTTGAGTAAATATATGAGACGAAACATGCATTATGCTCTAAAATAAGAATGAAATTGGGTCACGAAATATCATATTTTTACATGTCATCATGTACCTCACCACTTTAGAAGACGATTGTTAGAACAATACAACTGTATTCGACAAGGCTCCAACTCTGTTCCAGAATACATGGTTCGTTTCGACGAACTTAGGATTCGATGTGATGTCCAGGAAGACTCCGAACTCACCCTATCTCGATTTGAACAAGGGCTTCGACCCGAGATTCGACGAGAAATGGTCATACACACCATTGAGACCCTAGAGGTTGCCTTTCAAAGAGCCTGTGAAATTGAGCATTACCATAAGGATGAGTCTCGATGTCCACCACTTTCGGCCCCAACAAGGAGGCCTTTTGACCCGGTCATACGACCTTCACAACCGAGACCAGCGAACCCACCTCTCCCTACTCGCCCACCCATGGTTGACAAGGGCAAGTCTGTTGTGAGGGGAACAAGGCAGGTTGAATGCTATAACTGCCATAATCTGGGTCATGTAGCTGCTAACTGCCCTCACCGAGCCTTATTTACGGGAGAAGGGAGTTCACTCCCTCAAGACCTAGAGCAGCAAGACAACTACGATGACCATTCAGCTGGTGAGGAAACCAATAGTGATGATGAGCTAGAACCAACGGTCACCCAACCTACCACTGCTGTAGTTCGTTGTATACTAGTCCAACCCCAGCTCACTGAGGATTGGCGTCGTGCTAGTATTTTCTATATGTACACTAAGTGTAATGGATGGTGGTAGCAGCTTGAATGTTGTATCTCGGACTACCATCACAAAGTTCGGCCTACAACCTGAACCCCATCCGAAACCCTACTCGGTTGCATGGGTTGACCAGTCAAATATCCCAGTGACATAAAGGTGCAAGGTTCCCTTAGTCTTGCTACCTATTCTGACCAAGTTTGGTACGACGTACTCACTATGGATGTCGCTCATATTCTTCTCGGTCAACCTTGGTTATACGATCTTAATGTTACACATTTTGGTCGTGATAACACATACATCTTTGAATATGAAGGTCGAAGAATACGATTGAGACCCTCCCCTCCTAAGGAGTTGCGGGCTACGACTCCTAAGGGTGTAGTCAAAACAGCTTCATCTAGCAACCCGACCTTGAACATTCTAAGACCCAAACCTTTCTTGTTAGCCACCCGAGAGAACAACGTCATGTATACTTTATTTATTACGGAGGTCACACTTGATCTTGATATGACGAAGGACTCAGTTGTTCAAAACTTACTCTCCCAATTCACTGATCTCATCCCTGAAGAGCTCCCTGATGAACTACCGCCCCTTCGAGATATTCAGCATGCTATTGACTTAGTTCCAGGGTCATCCTTACCAAACCTCCCTCACTATCGCATGACACCGACGGAACACGCCGAGTTGAAACGACAAGTCGATGACCTACTTCACAAGGGCTTCATACAGGAAAGCCTAAGTCCATGTGCTGTCCCCCCCTTCTAACCCCTAAAAAGGATGGAAGTTGGCGGATGTGTATTGATTGTCGAGCGATCAATAAAATCACGGTCAAATATAGGTTCCCTATTCCACGCCTTGATGACATGCTCGATCTCTTGTCTGGATCAACTTGATTCTCTAAGCTTGATTTACGAAGCGGATATCACCAGATCCGAATCCGCCATGGGGATGAATGGAAAACAGCTTTTAAGACCAAAGATGGTTTATATGAATAGCTCGTCATGCCCTTCGGTCTTTCCAATGCCCCTTCCACATTCATGCGCGTAATGACTCAAGTCCTTCGACCGTACTTAGGCAAGTTTCTTGTTGTCTATTTTGACGATATTTTGATCTACAGCAAGACTCGAGATGATCATTTAGAACACCTTCTACTAGCATTTGAAACCCTTCGAGCTGAGAAATTATATGTGAACCTCAAGAAATGTTCCTTCTTGACTGATCGAGTAACATTTTTAGGGTTCATAGTGTCTTCACAAGGTTTATCTGCCGACCCTGAAAAGGTTCAAGCCATCACTTAATGGCTAGAACCTACCAATGTTCACGAGGTACGTAGTTTCCATGGTCTCGCTACCTTTTACAGACGATTTATTCGAAACTTTAGTGCGATCATGACCCCAATTACAGACTGCATTAGAAAGGGTAACTTTTAGTGGACCACCGCAGCCGCTCGCGCCTTTCAAACCATTAAGGAACAAATGACTCCGCACATGTTTTGCGACTTCCTGATTTTTCGAAAGTATTTGAGGTCATGTGTGATGCTTCCGGCTTAGGAATAGGAGGTACTTTGAGCCAAGAAGGGCACCCCATAGCCTTCTTCAGTGAGAAGCTTAATGAAGCTAAGCTCAAGTATTCCACTTATGACAAGGAATTCTATGCAGTTATCAAATCCTTGCGCCATTGGCGGCATTACCTGTTACATCAAGATTTTGTCCTCTTTAGCGATCACCAAGCCCTGTCTTACCTTAACACCCAGAAGAAATTGAATACGCGACATGCTAAATGGGTTGAATACCTACAGCGATTTTCATTTGTTGTTAAACATAAGTCTGGAAAAGAGAATAAAGTCGCTGATGTCCTTAGTCGAGCCCACTTTTTACTTAGTACTATGCGCTTCGATATAGTTGGCTTTGACCGATTAAAAGATGTCTATCCCGACTGTCCAGATTTTGCCAACACTTATAGTCGTCTATCCACTGATCAATCTGACGATCCCAGTTTTATCTTGCGAGATGGGTTCGTATACTACGGATCTCGTCTATGCATTCCTCGTTCGTCCATGCGCGATTTTCTTATTTGGGAATTACACGCTGGGGGAACTGCAGGCCATCACGGGCGTGACCGAACCACTTACTTGGTGGCTGATAGATTCTATTGGCCACATCTTGCTTTAGACGTCGCGCGTATTGTTAGACACTGTGGAGTATGCCAACGCATGAAAACTCGAAAACATAATATTGGGTTGTATACTCCTTTGCCCATACCTTCTGCACCTTGGCAGAATGTTAGTATGGATTTTGTGTTAGGACTGCCACGTACCCGAGCCCGTAACGATTCTATTTTTGTCGTCGTTGACTGCTTTTCAAAGATGGCTCATTTCATACCATGCCAAAAGACGACAGATGCCTATCATGTGGCTACCCTCTTCTTTAAGGAGATTGTTCGTCTACATGGCATACCCCGGACTATCACGTCTGATCGAGATGTTCGCTTTGTGAGTTATTTTTGGAAAAGTTTGTGGGCTTTGCTAGGAACTAAACTACAATTCTCCTCGGCTTACCACCCCCAAACGGACGGACAGACTGAAGTAGTCAATAGAAGTCTAGGAAACTTGTTAAGATGTCTTATAAGCGACCGTGTCATCACCTGGGATCAAATTTTACCTGCTGCTGAATTTGCATTCAATAGTGCTGTGAACAAGACAACTAGTCTTAGTCCTTTTCAGATTGTTCTTGGCCTTCAACCCAATAAGCCTATTGACCTTCTACCTCTACCCTCATCCTCTCGCACTTCTGAGTCAGCTGAGGCCTTTGCTAGGCATATCTGAGAACTCCGTACTGAAATCCGGCACAAAATCTCCTGTAGCAATGACATGTACAAGAACTTGGCGGATAAGCATCGTAGGTTCCACACATTTCAAGAGGGAGATAGAGTGTTGGTAAGGCTGAGAGCTGAGAGACTTCCTCCAGGATCTATTAAAAAGTTGCATGCGAAAAGTATAGGTCCATATACGATTACTCGTAAAATAAGTGATAATGCTTACGTTGTGGATTTGCCAAAGACCCTGGGTATCAGTGCCATCTTTAATGTTGAAGACATTTCACTTTATTATCCACCTATAGAGCAGATGAACGATATAGCTGTGCCAGCACTTCCCACAGTTCTCATTCCTTCAGAGCATACAGTCGAGTGCATCATTGACGATCAAATCATTTTCCATCCAGATAATCAAGAGCACCGATATCTTGTGAAGTGGATAAATCAACCAGAAACAGAGAACGCATGGATTCCAGAAGAAGAATTACGTAAGCTCGCACCAGACCTCCTAGAGCAGTACCACGAGCATCATTCACCGGAGGTGAATTCTCCCCAGCCCGGGGGAATTGATGGGGATCCGAGCCCAATCCGACGATCCAAGCGAACCAGACGAATACTAGCATGACTCCAGGATTAATCCAGCCGTCAGCATTTATGACAGTATTGATTTTACACTATTTATGAAGACGGTTGCTATTATGACACTAATGACAAGAGTTACGATAACCTATAACGTCTTTTGCTATTATGGCACTAATGACAGGAGTTATGATGACACCTTTAACGTCTTTTCATAAATTTTGACGTTTTAAAACGTTTTGTTATTGGACGGTTTTATTTCAAACATGTGCCGTGATCTGATCCGTCCAAATTGCTTTAAATAGGTACTTGGTATAATGTAATAGATAGTCCAGTTGAATCCAAATAAAAGTTTGTGTTGTTAGTGAAATTTGTTCCTCTGTGGTTTACTCTTCCCCGTATACGTTGAACCTGCCCTACCACCGCCACGGCTCCCCACGTCTCCGCTGCTTCCCATCGACTCATCTTCAGCCAATCTCGCGCACGCCTCCACCTTCGAGCTTGTTCGCCACCATCGGCTTCTCCACCCTCACCATTTACTACCGCTCGCAAGCCGCCCAAATCAAGGTTCGTCGAATCCCGACCTCCGCTCCGTCGCCACCAACGCCAGCGTCCGCCCGTCGCTCGCTTCCAACTCCCGACGCCGCCTCTCCCGTTTCTTCCCCTTTCCACCGTCAATGCCCTCTCGCCTTTCTCTTTGTCACCACGCCTCCATCTCCCCAGCGTCAGCGCGCCCTCCAGAGTCCATCTTCATCCCTGACGATGTGATCTTTGCCAGTGACGCCTCTGTGACGCCGCCCCTGAGTCACGCCGACACCGTCGTCCAACACCTGCGTCTATCGACGCTTGATAGGTGTCAATTTTATAGGATTTAGAGTTTTGTTTCTACCATCATTATAGGCTTAAGTTCTATTTTATGTCACATTTTGATATCTTTTCTTGTAAAGTATGGAATCTTTACTCTTTTTCGGATATTTATGAAATACATGTCATTTCTCTATATTTTCGTAAAGAATATTGAAGATTTAATGTTATGAAAAGAATTGTCATAGTTCGGCGAGGTTACAGGCAAGATTTCAGCGTTTTTGGGGCTTTTTATGGAAAACACGGCCTGCCCGTGTCCAGAAGCACGCCCGTGCTTACCTTCCTGCACTTCACAGAGGCAAGCACGGCCTGGCTGTGCTTATTGGCACGGCCGTGAATGGCCGTGCTTACATTCCTGCAGCATTCTGTGAGCCAGATACGGCCAGGGTGTGTCTAGAAGCACGGCCGTGACAGCTTCCGTGCAGATCGATCTTTCCACGGTTTTTCGCCCGATTTGAGTGATTTCGAACTCGGAATTGGCTAAAATTTGAAGGAAAACTTCCTAACTTCCCAAGGAAGAGATAGAACCATAAAATAGGATTTTTGGAGCGGTTTTGGGGGTCAAACTTTGGAGAGAGGCGACTTAGGGAGAAAAGGGGTGATTTTACTCATTCAAGGGCTCGATTCGAAGGATTTCTTTGGGGCTATCGAGAGAAGACCAAAGATCTATCATCTCCTACCTAAGATCTGTAATTTCCCTTCTTTTTGTATACATTTTTGTGGGTTTTAATTGTTAAACGATGTATGTTCTAGAGTAAAACCCTAGTTCGGGACTCGGGCGTAGCCCGTTGAACACATTTCCTCATGTAAAACATTTTATTGAATCTTAGTGATAGCTTTTAGTAAATTGACTTATTTAAATGAGTTGTGCTTATTGTGTATTTATGTTTTGGCCAAACATTTGTATGTGCTAAGTGTTACGAGATGAACTGAGAGGTGAATCGTAACACTCGATCATTCTCATTTAAACTTGTGACTAGAATTACGAGAGTCGTTCGACGTCACTCGAGGATTTACGATATTTCATAGAGCTTAATGGGTCTCTTAGGTTAATTTCGCTACGAGAGTAGGAGATTAGCTTATGCTAGACACCGGATTACGCTTCGAGAGAAGGTAATCTGTACTTTAGGAGAGATCGCCTTAAGTTATTTACTGTCGGATTGAGCTTCGAGAGAAGGAGATCCGTTTTCTAATTTCGTTTTGATTCATTGTTTTGCATATAAAGCATTCAACGAGGTGAAACCTGAAGTCCTGAACATTTCTAAAACTATATTTTCCCTAATATTCGTTGACTTCTTTGTTCGATAATTTAGATTTATTGTAATTCTTTCATTGTGAGTTTGAATTATCTAACTATCGATGACACTAAAGGTCGGTACTTGACACTTGCTCCCTGTGGGAATGATCTTATTTACTACTTCGATAGACCGTGCACTTGCGGATCCTATCAACGCTCGCTCCTGCGCCCCCGGCCGACCTCGCCACTTTGCCAACCTGCTCCACCGCCCTGTTGCACATCGCCTCCGTTGGTCCAGATCTCACATTCAAACTTGGACCCAACCCAAGCCCCTCAGCTGCCAGTCGCTGCTCCAGCCCAAGAGATAGTTCCATTTCTTTGGCTTCGCTCACACAAGTATTTTACTTGTCTTACAGTTCGTATTAAACTTATATTTTTCGCACAACTAAAAGATCCTGCCACTATATTGTTTGTGAGATTAGACGTGCTTATCTCCAGTTACTTTACTATTATTGCTTAGGGAGATTTTCATTACTTGTGTTAGTCTCGACCCATTTAACCCTTTTTTTTCTATTACCCTCCTCCATCACAAAGGTTTTGGCAAAATAAATGCTGCCTATATTCTGAAAAATCCAAATGGCTTTGTCAATTAAGTCTTCATTATAATGATTCTAATTCTTTCGATCGCTGGATTGTTTCGACACAGGGTTTGAGGGTGATGCAAAGGCATTGATAGGGAACCTCGGCTTGCGATCTCCAAAGAATGCTGTTAGACCATTGAATGTTCCAGGTAAGTATCATGGGAAACCTGCGCAATGCGTGAGCACAAAGTGCAGTCCTCGACGCAGCATCCACCAGCCTCGTTGTGAAACTCTACCTTGCCTCAAAGTTGAATTCTATGTATAGGTTACTCTGTTGCTGTACATAACCTTGGCGCAGAGCAGATGCAACTGTACTTGTAATCTTGTTTCGCTTTGTTAGTGTTGATCTTGTTTTGCTTTGTTAGTGTTGATGTTGACCGTCTGTCACTAAACAAACCTAGAAATGCAGTGTTGATCTTGTTTTGCTTTGTTAGTGTTGATGTTCAATAAATTTAACATCAAAAAGGAAAACAATACATGACCCATGATCAAAATCTTCATTTAATTAGGTTCATTGAGCAGCTGTTCAAGAAGTCATACAACAATTACCAGATCTGGAGGGAGCATGCAACCTTGATCTAAGGAGAACATGGAGGAAAAGCAGCTCTTAAACAAAACATATCTTGTCAATGAATCTAAACTACAGTCCACCGAAGCTGAAAGTGTTGTTGAATCATGTTTTGACCTGCCAAGGAGAAGGCAAACAACCATTGAATCTCCGCCGAACAAACAAGAGGATTTGATTCGACCCAGATATTGAGGAAGAAAATCAGTGAGGTTTCCGAGTTCTAAATCTCACAACCTTAATCTGCAACTCAAACATCGTCCCGACCAAAGTATATCAGCATTTGGAAAGAAACTAAGCTCTTCTTCTTCATCATCCCTCACTTAACAGGCAATTGAATACCTAGCCACTTCCAAGATGTGCAGAATAGTACAAGTTGCTCTGCTCTCTGGAGCTGAACTTCTTGAGTAGATCCAAGCATATCCTTGAGCTGGTCACCCCTATGTTCCAGAGAAAGGTACAGTTTGGAGGATCAAAGAGGTCTGAAAGCAAGATCTTCCATGAATACTATAACTAAAGCTAAACAGATGTTAATTGTTAGGCTCCAGTTCAGGTCTGTTTCTCCAATTATGTCTGAGTTTGGCTAGGCTGGAGAACAAACAACCAACACTTTGTTAATTAGGAGAGAAAAACACAAAAAGAATTCCATTGTGTTATCTTCGCGGTGACCTGTTGTGCTCCATGAACTATCTCATATTTTGCTCGAGTTCAAGAAACTATAAATCAGGCTTTTTTTCGTTAAATTGCTCGAGTTCATCAATGAGCCTACAAGAAGCTAAGCCATGAATCGAACCACAACAAGAGTGTTATATGGCTTTGAGAGAGAAGAATATCATAAAAATGACTATAAAGCACTCGGGAGAATAGATTTTTGAAAATGACTATGATGCTTTTTTTTGCAATCTTCAACATCGTTGTCATCGCCGTCGTCATTGCTATCGTTGTTATCGCCATTGCCATTGCCGTTGTTGTCATCATCGTCGCTGTCATCGCCTCTTCACCGTTGTCTCTTATCTCTCGTCTCCACCATTTTACCGTCGCTTCTCATCGTCGTTATTAATATAAAAATTAATAAATATATATATTTATTAATTTTTTAAATTTTCTTTCTTTCTAAATAAATACAATGATAAAAAATTTTATTATTATTATTTTTTTATTTTTTATTTTTTCTTACATTCTTTTTTTTTATTTTTTTTTCCTCTTATTAAACACAGCATAAATGACTAGGCATGCGGAATTGAAACGAGGGAAAGATGTGGTATAAAATTATTTGGAAGCGTATTATTCACGTGGGATGCATGCGACAGATGTTGTTAGACTGAATTGGCGTTTTGGTAGTGAAAACTAATGAATTTAAACAAAATGGTGAAAATGAGGGGCTTAATTGAAAATAATAAAGGTGGATGGGGTTATATGCAAAAGTAACATTCACGAAAGCAGTGAAAAAAGTCAACAAATTAGCCGTTGAACCGCTCTTTCAATGTTTTAAAGAACTGAAGAAAGTAAGAAACGACCGGCACCATACCAACTCGATTCCAGCAAGCCGCTCCTTCCCACTTGCTTCAGTTCCGCTATCGCCATGATGCTGGAATCAATGGAGACACCATTGCTGGAGAAGCAGAGCTCCAATGGCAGCTGCAGTGATACCGAGAGCAGTCCGGAGCCGAACCAAACAACGACAGTATCGCGGGTTGATCTCGGCAGCGGCGGCAGCCGTCACAAGTCCCTGGCCATCCTATCCGGCCACGTGGGCTCCGTCTACTGCCTGGCTCTCTGCGGCGACTTCGTCCTTAGCGCCTCCCACGGCAAGGACATCATCGCGTGGCAGCAACCGGACCTCCGCCGGTTCGCCACGTTTGGCCACGGAGGCGGTGCCGCCGTCAAGGCCCTCGCTTCGGTCGGCAATCGCGTCTTCTCCGCCCACCAAGACGGCCGGATCCGGGTCTGGAAGGCATCACGGAGCTCCGAGAACGCGTTCCGGCTCGCTGCCACCCTACCCACCGCCAGGGATTACCTGGGGAAGTTCTTGAACCAGGAGAACTATGTCCAGACCAGGCGGAACCACCGCCGGCTGTGGATCGAGCACGCCGACAGCATCTCCTGCCTCGCCTTAGACGGCGGCCTCGTCTACTCCGGCTCCTGGGATAAGACCCTGAAGGTGTGGCGCGTGTCGGACCTCAAGTGCCTGGAATCGATCAGGGCGCACGACGACGCCATCAATTCGCTCGCCGCGACCAGAGGTGCTCTCTTCTCAGCCTCCGCCGACGGCAAGATCAAAATTTGGGGCAAGGAGGAGTCTTCGCATCGGCTGAAGGGCGTACTGGAAGGCCGGAAGGAGGTGGGGTGGAACTCGGTGGTGGTTTGCAGCGGCGGGCGGTTGGCCTACGGCGGCGGCTCCGATGGCAGAATCGTGGGGTGGGAGAGGAATGAGGATGGAAGCTGGAGGCTGGTGTGCGATGTGAGGGCTCATAAGATGAGTGTGCTGTGCTTGTGTTCCATGGGGGAGTTTCTGTGCAGTGGATCAGCTGATAAGAGCATAGGGGTGTGGAGGAGGGAAGGTAAAGGTGGGATTTTTAGGGTTGGTGAGCTCAGAGGACATGGAGGGCCGGTGAAGTGCCTGCAGGCCTCAGCTCAGTATGTGGGGAATGGATTCCTGCTCTACAGTGGGGGGTTTGACAGAAGCTTGATGGTCTGGTGGGTTGCAGGAGAGTATAGCCATGGCAATGAGAAGAAACAGAGGAGTCAGCTACTTCAAGTTGGTGATTAGAATCTAGGAAGAAGAGCACATCAATTTCTTCATTCAAGATCACCTTACAGGTTAATTCAAGAACACAGCAGAGTTTTCTAGCTCTTGTTTTTTGGCAGGACAAAAAACTGTGATAATCATTCTTTTTCATTCAAGGTCACTTTACAGGTTGATTGGAAGAATGTTGGAGCAAGAAAATAATAATAGATACTGAGATAATAAAAAGATGTTAAAATGAATTAGATTATCATAAAAGTTTATTAAATATTTCCTGAGGTTTCTTTGATGAAGAGTGTTATGAAACCTTGGTTTTGGTTTAAATTTGGTTTAATTTACACATGTGGTTTAATTTTTATCTCATCTTAATATGCCTACTTATGTTAGTAACTGTAAGATTTTTCTTAAAAAAATGTGTTGCTTTAGAATCACAATGAAATTAAATAATAAAAAGAATGAAAAGTAAAGATATCAATTTTTTAGTCATTTAGCTACATGCAAAGTATCAAAGCCACACTAATTTGGTAGGTAAAGCGAGGAGAAAATATATAGTCAAAAGTTGATCTAATAAAGTGGAATCAAGTATCAATAAGTCTTCTAGTACAAAGGAGTAGCCAACATATTATAATGAACAAACCTCAGGCTTAAAGTTGAAAAGGACGGAATAATATTTAACATTAGAAGACTCGATAAAAAAATTACTTACAAAATTAATTTAACATGTAAATTCGCGAAACTATAAAATTGCAAAATTAGCTTTATAAACATAAAATTGTTCAATTATATAAATGTTTAATAAACACAACGTCTTTACTCTAATTCTCAAGAACTAAAGATAATTCAGTGATATAATTGATTACTTCAAGTAGAACTAAATCCTCATAATCGAATTATTATATATATATAGTTTAGTTAATGAATGAAGGAGCGAAGACCAAGCAGCGGCTTGATTTCAACAGTGTGCAAAGACGAGTTATTTCTGCACAAATCGCACCTTTTATATATTATGAAACAATTTCTTACATTTGCACATAAAAAATACAATTTGGATTGAAACTTCACCGTTTTGATGAATATACTGCGGCAAGGAGAGCAGTTCCTATTCCTGATCCATCTTCAGTAATCCTGAGCACAACATTTTGAGCAACATCCTCACCTAAGATCTCCATGATGGCTTCATTTAAATATTCTCTAAACATTTTATAATTAGTATAAAGGCCCCTCTCAATTGCAACAACCGTTCTCCTAGGCCTGTCTTTGGTCCTTCCACTTTGCACACTGCCAATCCCATCTCGGCCTATTTTCTTCAATATACTAACTATCCCCGCTGCAACAAGCCTTGCAGCTCTTCTGGTAACTATGTCGCAAACCCTAACGGTAAGCATTCTTGCTTTTAAAGAGGTCCCAGGTATCTGATAAGAATCAGTAGAAACAGCTATTACAGCAGTAGTTATTCATGGATGAAGATGGCATAGAAGAAGAATTTACGATGATTCATTTACCTGCAAAGTTTCCTCTAGCATCCTTCCAACTTCTCGCAAGTCCGGAGAATTGTCCTCATGCATCGCAGCCATTACGGGTAACCTAGAAAAAAAATGGTAAGTTGTAGACTTCAATAATTCTCGTATTTTGTCATCTGAGGTCCCAATAAAGGACTTAATTTATGCATTAATATGCTCACTACTCAATGTGTTTTAAAATCGTGGAATTCTGGCAGAATAAAAAAGAAAAAATAGCCAACTACAAGTAAAATCTACAAAGTCTCAAAGTAGTGTGAAACTTTTGACATTATTATTATTATTACGAACTTGCACCATTGCACCCAGATAACATCGATTAATATCCATGAAAAAGCAACCTAAACATCAAAAGATATCTTTGCGTGCTACCAAATAATTATGCTTCCTCACTTCGAGAAACTTACGATCAGCCAACGATTAGACACAAATCTAAATTTTGAAAAAGAACAGAAAGTTGACTAAAAATAAGAAATACCACAAAGGCTGCAAGTCCCGACACTGTAATAATAATAATCAGGATTATCAAGGCATCATTATTTGAGAGAAGAACCGTCGAGGGTTACCAACACAAATGCCCTTCAAAAGTATATCAAAAGTTAACTCTAACCTCAAGATTGTCTTAACGGACTTCTTAACAACGAAATGTAGGTTCCTGTATAGCTCAGTGTAATAGATATTTGGAAGCGTAAGAGGAGCAAAGTAGAAAGTTTATATGATAGCCCAAAAAGATAGCCGGTGAAGGCATCACCACTGACCCTTAAATAGAAAATATTAAGACTATGGACAATAATAAGCTAGAAGAAACTCAGAGTAAGAGATCCGGTCAGGCCTTCTGCTGGAAACTAATCACTGAGAGGAGCTTTACATATTGTCACTATTAATGCAAGACAAAGCTCGGTACAAGAGATCAAGCCACGCCTTGTACTGAAAAATTACTACAAGGAACTAGACAACCAGGCAACTGGCCTTTCGGCAAAACTCATGAAAGTTTAGGGGGACCTTTTGGAATTTTTTTTTTCTTGACAACATCCGTGTATTAAAGCTCCCATTATCCAAAAGCTTGTAACCTAAACAATGTAATTTTTTATATCAATAAAACTTATTACTTGCCATTGGAAAAAAAAACTCATGGAACAAAGGCAAAAAACTCATGTGTACAAAAACAGTATTAGTTTATATTTTTTTAAAAAAAAACATATCTTGTGAGAAATTTTGAAACGTGAATTTCGTTAATTTGCATAGCTTTTTTAGTCTGAAATGTAAATTTTGTTAAGGCATGTTGCGTTGATACTATCAGAAAAAACCACGTGCTAAACGTAGTTTCCTAAAACCTATAATGCAAAATATGACACCATCTACATCTCTTATTGAACTTATAAATGCATGAAGCCTTACCTCCAAAATAAAAGTAATTACCATACAGGATACCATAAACCAAGTGTGGGATAGGCAAGGATTTAATTTATCATAATTTAAGTACCACCAAAGCCATACCTCAAGATAAATGGTGCAGACAACTGATGAGCACAATCTCCAAAAATACCAGACTCATCTGCAATCTTATGAAGAACCCTTCTAACAATTTCGCCCAAATACATTTCTGAAATCATTTTCTCAAAGCCCTAAACAAAGGAGAATATGTCACGTAGTGTCATAATTGAAGGCCCCACTTCAACAAAAATAAACCACATTCAAAGAAACCTACTTGTTCACTTCGATTTGAACTTTCATCATCAAGATCAATATCATAAGAGGTCCTAGGTAGATGTGATGACCAGAAATTACCCCATTCCATGTTGACAACCTAACCAACACATCAACAAAAATGGCATGTCAGCAAACACAAAAGACGTGCTCAACTGGTGCAAGAAAAAAACAAGCAACTCCGAGTAAATAAAAATACCATGCCTCCAGAATTTGTAGAAAGGCCTTGGCACTTTATAATTGCATCAGATCGCTCAATATAGCTTGCATTGGTGCCAATTCCAACTATCACTGCACCAACAGTGTCTTCATCATAATAATGACTGAGCGCTAGTGTGCCCACTGTATCATTCACCTAAATAAAAGACCAAAATATAAAGCCCATCTAAGTAAGAATAACCAATAAGAGGGCGTTAAGGATAAAAGGATGGCGCAAAGAACTTTCTTCTGAACAATTCTAGCCAAAAAAACCATAATTTATCTAAATCCCATTTATGCAAGATCATTGTAAACACTCACCAGCTACTAGGTTTCCAGTCGTACAATCACAACCTCAATCCTATATCTATCGCAGAATTATGTCAAGCTTCCTACAACTAAACTTTAGTTACCCCAACTGCATTTTCCATGCTTAAAATTAAAAATCCAACACAACAAAAATTGACCATCTAATTCCAACCAAAGAATATACAAATCTATCATTACTTGAGTTTTCCACGTATAAGCAGCAAAGAAACTAGAAATAAAATCAATAGCGCCCTGTTAATCACTGCAAGAAAATCCACAACACTAAGTAAGAATCTACAATAATTCTCCAACATGTACTTGCATCTAAAATAATACAACGGTTTCAAGCTGTTTATGAAAACCTACTCGTTACCAATCATCTACTTTGAGAATTTGAGAGTAGTGAAATTTTCTCATGTGACCTTCATGGCAATCAATCATACATTAATAGACAACAGTAGTTGTATCAAAAAGTAGTGAAATTTCCTCAAGTGACCTCCACAGCATGCTTTGACTTCATCCTAGTATTGGTACTTCTAAATATCACTAAATACCACACTGTTTTTTATTGTTTCAGTTTTCATAGCACTACATGTGTTTATTGTACTAAAAACAAATAAGGTACAGACTAACCATAATAATTACAATTTATTATTTTGGATGAACATGTCCTAAAAATGTTTGAGCCAGTAAAATCAAAGGTAAATTCTGACATCATACCAGAGCAGCCACCTGCATGCTCAATCCAATCTTTGTCATGGCTTCCTCTAAACATTGTGAAACATTTTTTCCAACCTAAATTGCAAAGGTAATGTTAGTTAATTTGCAGTAATTTTTTTAAACAAAGTCCAGAAAGCATATGTTCACCTGCACAATTTTATTTAGGGATCTATTTACAAGTAAACTAGAAGCTACTTTTTAGATTACTCTATGATAAAGGCATGAATTATTCTATAATATACATTAGAATAGCCAAAAAAATCAACGTAGCAACTAATTCATACTACACTATCAAAATGTGTAACTGTGGCAGAGAAAAAGAAACTAAACAAGTTCAAAAGACAAAACTCTACCAACTTAGAAGCACTTAATGAATTGATACGACTCTAATTAACAAGGCATTATATTAGTTCATAATTTCACAAACATGTCTATCATTACTAAGTTAATTTATAGATCTAAACATAATTCCTGACAGGTATATCCTCCCAAAAGAACAAATTAGTTATCTATTAGTAAAATGTCAGGAAAGTTCCTGAACTTAGAGATTAGATGCTAGTTACATATAGCCAGGAATAAGAACTTCAGTCACGTTAACATTCATCGGATAATGATGACAGGAAATAAATAAATGCCAAAACTAGACTTCCGTGCATGGAATTATTGCATTTGAAAGATAAAATTGGCACTCACAGTGCTTCAATACCACTAGTTGTGAAAAAGAACATATCTAATACGTGGAATTGTATGTTATAGCATAAGAGGCAAGTCTCACATTTTTCATTCTTCACTAGGACGGTATTTCTTTAAGAAAAATTACATATATGCTACAGATTATGCAAATACGGATATGGAATAACACAAGATATTTATTATGTAATGAATGTTAAGCATTGAGAACCTATTTTCACATGTCCCAGCTCGGCCAAGATATAGATGTTTATATTAATCTACTCCTATTTGTGTATGTTAAAAATGGATAGTCTACCGTTGCCCTGTGATAACATCTATTCTGACATTATCGCCTAAGAAAGAAGTTGTAGATCAATGAACCAGTTTATCATATATAGACAAGCAAGCCAATGTTAAAGCAACCAACATTGTGCGAAGCTAATTTCATATGTATGGGGGAAGATTAAGACACTCCCTGAATTTTTCAAGGAGAACTTGAGGGTTAAGAATTTTTTTTCACCAAATGAAATGGAATTTTAGCATAACGTTACAAAGCTTTGAGGGAGTAATAATCATAATTTATTACATACCTCATGTCGATATTGTCAACATGATGAAGGGGGTGAGCATGTGAGGTTTTGAAATTGTAACTTATAATATATATTTTTTCCATTTTTCATTTATCTATCATATAATTGCATTTGGAAAAAACAAGATGGCTACAAGAAGCTATTAAACAAAATCAGGTACGAACACAAAGCATGTTACCACAAAAACAGCAGAATTAAAAATTTTGTAACCTTCAAATTATCCTCAATATCAAAAAATAAACCTACTCTCTTAACAAAAAGTCAACTTACAACATCTTCATTTGCAACTCCTTTCGTCCATTTAATTAGAACTCCTGAAGAAACAGACAATTGTCTGACTGGAAAAGAAAATGTAAAACCAATTCCTTTCTTTTCATCTGGCACTACTTCTATAGCATTGTCCTCTTTTTCAACAAATTCTTTTAATGTCAAAGCAATAAAATCAAAAAAGTCCTGCATCAAAAGAAAATGATGTCACTTGTAAAATAACAGCCAAACTGGTGATATGACCATGAAGAGCCGTGAGGCCCGTGACTACCTCACTTGTACTTTTACTGGACACTAATTCCTGCGGAATCTTTTTCTGTTCAACTTTGTGAGTAATGATCTTAGATCCTCTAGCACCAAGATCAACCCTCAATACTCTGCAATAACTAGCATCTAAATCAAGAGCATAGTATATCCCTTCTTCCTTCCTGTTTAGACAGAGGACTTCATTAGCAACAAAAAAATATTTCAGTGAGCACGCAAGAAGTGTCTCGAAATGGTAAAAAAAATTCCATTGTATAGGAATGAAAAGTAGGCGTAATCTACATGGTCACAATTGTAAAAATTAGAAAAGCTTTGCAGAATGTCAAGTCACTTGATATAGCATATCTATACAGTATGCAGACCCATATGTCATCCTTATTAAAAAATAATTATACTTGCAAAAAAAAATTTGAAAAATAAATATAAATATGCGAAGTAAAAGGGAGTAGGAGAATATAAAGAAGTATAGATGAGGAAGAGATACAGGGAAAAAGAAAAAGAAGAGATGGTGAGAAGGGAGGAAGCCTCCTCATTTTTTACTGCACTGAATACACTGTATGAAGGATAGGGTAAGGTCGTATCTTTGGTCATGTTTACAGAGCTGCATCACTCACAAAAATAATTTGAATCAGCTAGTATACATAATATAGTGTAATTTGCGGGTAGATTTCCTATTTAAACTAATATGCTGCATATGTGGACAGCAGTTGTTAGCATGTGGTCCATTTTGCTCTAATTAGACTGCATAGACGAATACACCACATCAAGACCAAACAAATACCACTGCATACATGTAGAAACGCATGGACTGATTTCAAAAACATGCACAACTGCAAGAGATTATGACAATAATCACTGTTCAAATAATGCTAATTCGATTCACCAACCTTGTAAAACAGCTAATATGTTTTAAAAGAAATTTTCTTAATGTAAGTTCAAGAGAGTCCGATAGCTTTACAAAACATAATAAGTGGTCAACTCCTTGCAAGATATCACTGCAAATACATCATAAACTAAATGGAGAAAAAAAAACAAAAGGAAACCTGTAAGTATACAAACAAAAAAAGGCCAAGAATATTTTGTGGTCAAGAAATCACATTGTTCTTCCTTCTACCCTATAGTTTAGTTTTTGATTGGCATGGAACTTTTGGGGAGCCATGATTTTCAATTAAGCTCAAACAAGGTGACCATGGAGATTACCTGGACTATAAAATCCTGGTGCATCACATGTAGAATACACATCAAGTATTGTGCCATGAGGATCAAGAATTACTTCTTAATTTCCATCACTCTAAACATCAAGCGTAGAGAAGGGAAAGCAGATGTTAGGATCATTTTTTTTTCACTTTTCTGCAGTATGGAAATATACAAATGTTTCTTCTCAAGATCCTAGCGTCACAAAATAATGAACTTGGTTTTGATTCCACATTTCCAATCAGACAATAGTTATCCTAATAATTTATTTAATTTTTCTCCTTGTACTGCATCCATACATGCCTCTCTCAAGCAGACACTTGGCGACATCAATATCAGATTTTTCATGTTCATTATTAATACAATATCTTTTGAAACAAATATTGAGAATTGGACAGCCTTGTTATTGGAATACGATTAGATTAGTAGTAAGAATAACTTAAACTAAGTCAATTGGCCACAATTCAAAAGTATAAATATGAAAAGAGAGCACGTTTTCTACTTATTCTCCCGAATTGAAAAAGTTATCATACTCAAAACTCTGACAGCAAGGTCACTACGGATGGAAAAGCTGATAAATGCTGCTCTTTCTTTCGCCAACTCAGACGAAAAGAATGCAACACAGTTATGCAAAGAAGTAACAGTATAACAGACCAACCATATTACCACTCAAATCCAATCTAGGACCATAACTGCATAGACATTAAAAGGAGCATAACTTAAGTAAATTAAAGGTGCAATAAAGGAAAATAAATAAATAGTATTATTCCAAAAGAGCTAGCAACAAATCGATAGTACCTAAAATCTTACACGAACAAAAAAACAATATATTAGTATAGCATCAGAAACAAAGAATCGCATCGACCAAAAAACACAATGTAGAGATGTAAGGCTAGCCAACAGTAAGAAACAAAGAATCGCATCGAGCAAAAAAACACACAAAGAGAAACAGGAAAAATGTTAAACAGTTGAAGGTTTTAACGGTGCTAGCGAAAGAAACAAAACCAGGCGAGCACTCGAACAAATACGAAATACAAAAGGTACCAAGAACAGGAGTCGGGATGCGATTACCCATCGGGGAGGGCATCGACGTGGGTCAGCAGCATCTTGAGCTTGCTCCCCCCGTCGGAGGCGAGGCCTGCGTGCATCTCGACCACCATGGCGTCCACCACCTGGCGAAGCCTCCCAACCGGGGTGGCGCACCCCTCTTCGAACTTCCCTACTACATCGACCGCCCGGGCCCAGCGCCACCAGCTTCGCGTCCTCCTTCCAACCATGGCAGCAGCGATCGCGCACGTCACCACAGCGCACCCCACGGCGACCCCCAAACCCACCTTCCCCATCCAAGCTCCTCCCTCTCCTACCCCGCCTGCTCACTCATCCGCCGGCGCTTCCGCCACCGGGTGGATCGTCCGCGTACCACCGGCGCGGGCACAGGAGGTGCGTTCGGCGGCGCGGCCAGGAGTGGAAGAGGAATGGAACAGAGAAAGCGACCGCAAAAGAGGAGCGAATAGAGAGAGACAGACAGAGAGAGAGAAAGAAGAGAGGGGTCAGAGTGGGATTAATTATTTAAGGGGTTAATTTCGTGCTCCTTTTTTTTCTATTTTAACTCGTTAATTAATGAAAAAAAGAAAAAAAAAATCATTAATTAATTTTTCTAAATGCGTCGCAGAGCGAAAATGGCGTGCGTGCTCCGTGCCCGCACCTTTTTCTCCCATCCATAAAATAACCGATTTGCCCTTGGAATTATTTGCCAAATGGAGGTTGTGGCGATGGGCTGGCATTTGACTCGTGTCGGTCGTCGACCGACGGCGACGGCTCCCGCCCTGCCCTTTTCACCGTATCCTCCAAAGCGGCTTGCTGTTTAGACGCGATGTTGGCATTATTTGCGATGCTGCCACCGTATCCTCTTGGGCCCGTTGATATCGTTTCGGGGAACGCTTGATGGGCCCAACTGATTATGATGGATTCTAATAAATGATAATTGCTTTCGTAATTGATCTAATCCAGATATGATCGAATAAATTTTATTCTATTATCTTACAAATTCAATAGATTCATTTAATTATTCTGATCTTTTTTTGAAGAGTTCACGCAATCATGGGGCCGCATTTCGGGTTGGTCTTCCTATGAGATGACGGTGCGAAGAGCGTAGGGGTAGAAAGGGAAATTTACTGGAGGACCGGCTACAGTTCTCAACATAAAATAACAAATGGAGGGGGAGGAACGGCGACGGGAGCTGCGTCCTCTGCTGCATTGCAGCGGCCTCGCCACCTGTCATTCGTTAATGCATGGGTGTACCCGCGTCGTGAAAGTGTGTGGAGCCCATACGTGGAAGCGGGGCAGGGATCGGGGGTAGGACGACGGGTGACGAGGAGGCAAGCGCGCCAGCTGGGGGGCATTTCGCGGGCCGATATAATGCTGAGGAGACAGCTGTGCTGCGCTAATTCCAGCTCAGCTCTTGCTCAGGGCCGTACGATCCCACTGCCCTTCTTATTGGTAGAGGTGATGCGGAGAATACTTTTTTTTAACTCTATTAAGAGTAATACTCAATACTCTTTAGAAATTAAGCACACATTAAAAAAAGAAATTAAGAGTTAGAATCAGTAACTAGTTTAAAGTGTTTACCGCAAGAGGGGACATAACACCCATGGTATAACCCACGTGGGAAACACGTGTGATGTTGGTACCATGGGCTTAGTTCATTACGCTAGAGTGTCCTAGTGGAATGACTATCGGGATTCATAAGTTAGAAACACTGAAATCATCCTAAGTTGCCTAACCCAAGTGCTTAGAAGTTGGATTACTCAGTCACTATCTAATAAACCCAAATACAAACAAACCTAGGTGATTTAGCTTAAAGTGTTGACCTATGTAGAGAGGTTTTAGTTACTAAGTGGAACCGAGACTCAATTTAATAACTAATTATGAAATTATCCGCATAGTGCGTTCACTTAGGCTATGTTCTATTAAATGGAATCCACAATGAAAAAGATAAAAAGTACAATGAATCTAAATGAAAAGAATGACCATCTAAATTCATTATTTTTTTTTATCCTTTTCACAATGAATTCCATTCAATAAAATATAGCCTTAAGAGGAGGAGAAGATGGTGTTGTATCATGAGGACATCTAATTTTAGTGATAATAACATCCCAAATCAATCCCTGCTGTCACCACATGCCCCTTCTTGATTTGAAATAAAGATGCATAGATTCTCCTTGCTTGTTCTTTTGTAGCTGCATATTTTGGTTCATCAAGCCCTTGCAGCTCATGCGTGAATTATTTGTATCTCTTCTCCACTAATGGAATTAAAGCAGTCCAGTTCATTTGACAGTTCATGAGGTTTCGGCCACACATGGACTTAAAGAAGCAGACAGACAATAGAGATGCATGATTCCAATATGTTAGCAATACTCTTTTAAGTCTTAGTCTATGCTGAAAGAAAAAGCGGAGAGAAAAATAAGAAAGTTAACTTTCCCACTAGATGAATTCGCCAAAACTAGGTGGAAATGAGAAGAACAAACCACCTCTCATTATTTTTAAAATATTTCTTACCATTCTTTTCCAAATAAATTGATCCTCCATGACTTTGTTCTCTTAATAGAATCAAAATTTTAAGTTTCCCTTTTTTTTTTCCTTCCATTACCCTTCAAGTACAATGGATCCTCAAGAAGGATATCATGTTTATCTAGGCATTCAATATTTTCACCCACGCACTTGTGATTTATCTCACTTGAATCTCGTTCTGTTTGTCGAAAGTCATGTCGATCATTCAGTGATAACATGGAGAAGCATGCTAAATGAATAATGAGGCCAAATCTGTGTCACAGAGTATTTTACAATTTGAATTTCCATCATGCTAAAATTCCACTATTTTCACTATGCTATTGAACGATGAGAATTTATTTATATGAATGACCTCATTGTCAAAGCTTGGAAATAGTAGTGTACAAATGTACGATCTAGTGTTTATGCAAACAAAAACAACAAAATTGATATCAGTTTTCGGACCCTACATTGTTGAGCTAGTTTCTAAAGAGCCAGTGCAAGCTTTTTGGTAACACAAATAAAAGCATTGGAACAAAGGGATTAAGTGTGAGAATGATGGGTTAATGTCAAAGCAAACAAATAAAATAGAAGGTTGAATTTGCAGGATATAGGGCGAGAGAATTTTTAGAGTAGCAAAATAAGTAATAATCATAAAGTAAATTGCTCGAAGATTAGCAATTTATCATAGTAAGATATGGGTACATAACCTAAGTTAATATGAGATCGCATAAAATGAAAGAGCTGACAAAAACAGCAGCTTAGAGTTGGTCTAAATCAACAAAGAGGTAAACCTTAACAGCTTGGACAATAAGCAGTGGGATCACTCGGCTGGGAAGACTGGCATTTAGATGACTCAAGGGTCTAGTCCATTGACCCAACCGCAAGGATATCGTATGCCATTTATTCTGGTGATTCGCTGGGCAATCATTCGATCACTCAACAACTCCAATAGAAGGGACTTGGGTAGCTAAAGCGAATTGCTTAGTCTTGACAATAATTCAATTGATCACTTGGGCAACAATTGTCAGATTACAAGAGACAAGTGGTGGTTGGGTCATAAATCGCCAAATTCACTCTATAGCATGGAGAGTAAAAACAGAAAAGAGAAGAGAATGAGAGAGGGAGAGCATAAAGGCGCAAATAAACATTCATTCTATTTTCATTTTTGCTAGGAAAGTTGTAACATAAACACATACTCTCACCAATAAACAAATATATAATTAGGTGGTCGCATTTGCCTATGCACGCATATCAAAACAACTTATAATAATAACTAAACATACAATTGTATGGTTATGAGTGCTCATACTCACTCATTCTATTCGACATGTACTTTGTTTGATGTTACGTGGTTGGGATCTCATCTATTTGGCATGACATGCTCCATGTTTGTGTCATCTGATGTGGTAGGATTGACTTAATTAGATCTATATCAATTTTCCTTGGGGAAGAATTATTCTCCAGCGAATGAGTTGGCAGGTACTCCAATAATTTTGTTACTTATTGTTCAACTTCAGTCCTTGACACCTAGGTACCTTTAACCTTGATCTGTTCTTTATATCAAACTAAGTAATGGTGTTCGGTGCCTATAAGAAATAACATGAGCTGGTTGTCTGGTATTGCATCAACTTTGTTTGGATATCTAGTGAGATGTCTACTTGAGGGGGAAGTAAATGCTTTTGGATCAAGAGGCTCAAATTATGGTGGAAGATTCTTTACATAGATAGTGTTACTGATACCCAAATATTGCGACAGTTATTTACCTTGCATATAATGCATTTTAACCAATGCTTTTGGCGTGTCGTTTCCAATTGGTTCCTTTTAGAACTCTCTCATATCTTATCTTTACTATCATTTAGTTACAATCTTATACATATAGTTGCTCAAGGAGATTTATGTCAAATTTCACTTTGTACTTTACAAATGTCATGAGTAACAGATTGTGTAAACTTAAGTAACTTAGGAGGAAGCATCTAATAGGTTTAGATGAATAGATTCATTGGGCTAATATCTGGGTATGATCAAGAAAGGGCTTAAGGTAGTCTATTAATCACGTTGTTCCATGCAAATTCAACAATCAATAATACCCTATCCTAACCAACACTAAAGTCATCTACGAGACATCTAAAAAAATCACCTAAACTCCAATTGACAACTTCTGTTTAATTGTCATGATGGTATGCTTAGTCGAATACTATTTTGAGTGGTATACCATGTAGGTGGATTATTTCATCAAATATTATCTTCACAACATACATAATATTTGTTGTTTCAACACTTAGAGAAGAAAATGAGTCGTTTTTGGAAACTGATTGAATACAACAACATGGAGGTCGTGTTTAGTTGGCTTTCATGAAAATCCTATGACATAGTCCATACTAATATTCTACCATTGGCTAGGAGGAACTAATGAAGGCACATATACATTAGTATTATGTTTTTATAGATTTGCAGCTTGGAAGAAACCACAATATCTCACACTCGAGTAACATCTTTTCGCATATGAGCCAACCATCTTGGATCATATAACTTATATTCCTTGTCAGATCTTAGGTCAATTAGGCATATGTCTTGATGAAGTTAGGTAGTCAAGATACTCATGCTTAACTCAGTCAAAGCTTGTTGCTTTTACTTTGAGCGTACAAAAGCAAGTTGTGAACATGATTGAGTGTGTTGATCACTTTCTTTTCAATCCCAATTTTGTGCTTGATAACGGATGTTAACTGTTGTAGGTAAGGTTCTTTTGTAAGTAAAGGAACAATAGGGCCTCATGGTCATTCTAAAAAAATAATGATTTTATGCAATAAGTAATGTCTTAATGGCAAAGGGACTAGATAACAATATAAAATTATTTTATGCAATTTGTGGATTGAAATCAGAGCCCACTAATGAAGTTTCAGGATTCAAGGTTGTTGTGCGTTCAACTGCCTTCAGGGAGCTTAGGGTTACCTGATTAATATACAGACTGAGGATACAAGGGATGAATGATACCTCTACTAGAGGAAAAATAATACTGTGGATGTGATTATGGTGGTAGGAAGAAACAACTAAATATTTAGACAAACAGAGGTAATTGCATAACCTAACTACTGCAATGATAGAACAATGCGCTCGATTAGACCATACTAGGATAAGCAAATGTCTGAATTTTCATAAGTCTTGTGTTGAGTGAATACTTTGTATTTTCTCACTCGCTCTTTCCTTTTTTTCTCATTGTTTCCGATTTCTCCTATTTTTCTTCTCTCAAACTGTATACGACTGAAGCTCAAATTTGATGGTATCGAGCTTCTCCACTCACTGATTCAGATTAAAGAACAACTTAGATGCGGTAAAAGTCTCACCATATGGAATTAAGTGGAAAATTGTTGTGACTTGTGACCTGACAAGCCATGTACTGAGTGAATCCTTTGTATTATCTTACACGCACTCGAGCTCCTATTTCTTTGTCTCTTATTGCTCCGATTTTCCTCTCTCAAATTGTATACGACTGAAGCTCAGATTTGACTGTTCCGAGCTTTTTCCATTTTCTGATTCAGATTAAAAGAGTATCTTAGATGCAGCAAAAGTCTCACCAATTGAATTAAACGGAACTATTATAAGTATCCAGCAAAAAACACCAAACGTCAAGTTCTCAAGCACACATGTACGACATAGCTCATGATATAAACACATAAATATAGGAAAGTAAAGTGCATAGTTACAAATTTCATTAGGGAATACCGTCAAGCTTCTCTCTTTGGGCGATTTCGGACCCGTGGAGCGGCTACAACTCCGTCCTCATCCTCGAGCAAAATGTTCCCATCTTCACTATCGCCTTCATCTACTTCGTCATCTGCTTCCCTTTCCTCCATGATCGCTTCATGCATCGCGAGCTTGACCACAAACCACATAAAACAAGCATCAAACAGTGTAAGGAACCAAGAAGTATGCAAAACTTTATGTGTATGCTAATCAACACATTGTCACTGTTAGAAAGAGTGAGTGAGGACATTTGTCGAACAGGAACTAGGCAAAAATAAATGGCCGCCCCTTCTTACCTCCTCAAGATACTTCTCGTCCAGCCTGTCGGCGACACGCACGGCGGTGAATATGGTGCCGACAAGGAGGGAAAGCGGGAGCACGAATGCGAGGATAAGACTGTTGGTGCTAGGGGGGCCAGCCCTCACCACCAACCTCCTGCTCCTGCCGTTGGTGCTGCAATTGTAGCGGCTTCTGAGAGCAGAGGAAAGAGCAGATGGGGAAGTGGAGGCGAAGCTGCTACTAGTAGAAGCAATTGATCCAACAGCAGCAGAAGCAGGTGAGAGTGAAGGAAATGCTTTGAATGTTGGAATCAGAACCGTCGCCATTTTTGCTGGTAACAACTAACAACTGGTTTGTGCGGGCAGCCAAATAGCTTCCGGATTCTTATCGGGCAGTGGGCTTCCATTTGGGCCTGGAGAATTTGAACGTATTTTAGTCAGAAGCGGGCTTCCATTTGGGCCCCTGGAGTTGGATGCATTGATTGCTTGGGTCGAAGTGGAACGGGAACCCTTTAACGGGTATCGGATCGGATAGACCAGGTATAAGCCTATAAATCGCAATGAGCCCCGTTTTCTTCCTGTCCCTAATGAAGTTAAAAATATGCTCCGTCGAGCGTCAAGATTCAGAAATGAACGATCCCGAAGACAGAAACGCACCCGGATCCGTCCACCGATACCTCTACTCGAAGACATCAAATCCACCGCCGACCCAGCCACCGCCCTCCGCCGCCTCAGCGACACCCACCCTGACCTCCTCAGCTACCCGGTTTGCTCCTCTCTCCTTTACCGCCTCGCCAAGGCTCAACTGCTTCCGGAGCTCGACTCCCTCCTTGCCCTCATCCGCGCCCACCGCGTCCCTTGCAAGGAAGCCGCCTTTAACTCCCTCATCCGCCGCCTCGGCCATGCCGGCCTTCCGGACCGCGCCCTCGCCCTATTCCTCGACCTCCCCTCCTTTGACTGCCCCAACGTCCCCTCCCGCCAGTCCCTCAACTCGGCACTAGCCGCCCTCGTCGAAAACCGCCGGCTCGACGACGCTCGGGCCTTGCTCGGCCGCTCCGCTGACTTTGGGGTTCGCCCAAATGTCGTCTCCTACAACATCTTACTCCATGGCTGTTGCGAAAGCGAAGGTCTCGATAGCGCGCGCCGTGTGTTCGAGGAAATGGTTGCGAAGAAGATTCAGCTTACCGTCGTCACTTACAATGTGCTCATCGGGCACTCAAGCAAAAATGGTAACTTGGGGATGAGCATGACATTGAAGGAGGAGATGGTAAAACGGCGGATCAAGCCGAATGCCATCACCTACGCCCTATTGATGGAAGGACTGTGCTTGGAGGGGAAGTACGACGCCGCTAAGAAGATGATGTTCGACATGGAGTACCAGGGCTGCAAGACGTCTCTCGTTAACTACGGTGTGCTGATGACCGACCGAGGGAGGAGAGGCGATCTCGAAGGGGTCTGGGAGCTGATCGCGGAGATGAAGAGGAGGAAGCTGAAGCCCGACGTTGTGATATACAGCATATTGATCAACTACCTTTGCGATGCAGGAAGAGCTGGAGAAGCCTACAAAGTGCTTGTCGAAATGCAGATGGGAGGGTGTGAGCCGAACGCTGCGGCGTTCCGCATGATGGTTGATGGGTTTTGCAGAGCGGGGGATTTCGATATGGCGTTACGTGTGTTGAGCTCGATGCTGGCTAGCAAGCACTGCCCGCGGCCGGAGAGCTTCTGGTGTTTGATGGTGGGACTGTGCAGGGGAGGGAGACTCCAGGAAGCTTGCTGTGTATTAGAGGAAATGGTGAACAGGCAGGTGGAAGTGGATGTAGAGGGATGGAAAGCTCTGGTTGAGGCCACCATTGATAACGAGTTTATTCATGGGGACCGGCTTGTGGACGAGCTTAACTTAATGGATGTGTAAAAGGTGGAGCTGAGCCTAAATTATGAAATTGTTTGAGCAATTAAGAATGTTCCAAGATCGGAGTTTTTACGAGACAATTATCAAGCTATCATTGTTGTGGTTGACAATCACAGTGGTTTTTTCAAGATTGCCAAAAAAATGAAGAGTGATACTTCAGTCCGTCAACTGAAAAATTGGAGCTGTGCATTGAGTTCGCTATGACTTCCGCTGCGGCTCATTGTTCTTTTACGATGTGTTTGGAGGTTCTATATAGAATAATAGTAGGAATAGAATGAGAACTGCCGTACGAGTGATGTAGCATTATTTGGTTTCCAAGAACTTGTTACATACCACCTTACAAAGGAGAAACGACTGCGAACTGCACCTTAGGCTTAGCAGAATGATCCTTTTTCAGCGTATTTAAAAATGATTTATTTAATAATATTTAATTTTCAGTAAAAATAAAATAAATTTCAGAGTTTTTGACAAGCGTACAAACTAGTTGGATAGGTAAGAGAAAAAAATTTATCAATGGCTGTTCAACACAATTACACTATAGTGTTATTACATTTCCTACACATTTTTCAGTTTTTGCATAAAAGCACTTTTATATTTAAAAAAAATCAACCCTTTTTGTACAGTAATAATTTTTATGTTCTCAAAGTTTTCAGTTCTCAGCAAGTCTAAAAATTACCTATCAAATAAATTTCTAGTCCATTTTTATTTTTTACACACAAAGAAAGTCGTTTTTATACAAATCATTGGTTTGAATGCTCAACAATCAACATGCCTGGCTATCGCAATGCTCGAGGGCTCTTTTCCTCATCACATATCCTTCCTGCAGGTTGTAGGTAACGTATCTTTAGACAAATTATTGATTTGAATTCTCAACAAGCCTGCTTTGGCAATGCTCGAGAGCTCCTTCCTGATCGCATATCCTTCTGCAGATTGAAATATGAACGTGGAGGAATGTTACATATTGAGCAATAAAGGAAAAACTACATACAAATTTGATGAATGTGTTAGAAAAAAAAATCTGAAGTTGGGTGATGTGAGAGATAATACAAAGAATTGATGAGCAACGCAAGTTATATAATATGTGAATTTTAACATTACAATCTGGAGCAAATATTGCAGCCTCCACATTAAACAGCTACAAGCCTACAACAGCGAACGGAGGACCAGCACAAAAAGTAAGATGCTGTGTGGAAACATTTTTATTGTATTGTATTTGGAACAATAAAAAACACAAACACAATAAGCCAATAAAAAATATATCAGAAAAGTGGACAGTGCATACAGGGAATCTACTTTCCTATGTATATCATCATAACTGCCGAATGAATAAACTGGCCACAGTTAAGTACCATAAATTTGATTCTGAAATGTGACCCTCGATATTACTGACTAAAAGTGGCAGCGACCTGAGGCATGGAAATATTAAACACTGAATAAATGCAGGCACTGGGAAGAAGCCAATAGTACTTTATCGTATCAATTGTCATTGGAAAAAAATGGCAAAGAGTATAGAATCTTGTTGATTTAGCATATATAATATGAAATCAAAAGATTAACATGTACCACCTCTTAATATTTTAAATAAAGACAATCTGCAGTCATGATTTTGGTAAACTGAAATTTGTTTGTTTAACTAGTAATGTTTTCGTTCCTGTCTCATCTACACTGGTTTCAAGACCACAAACATGGCATAGGTCTTCCAGCTCCGACTCCTAAATGAAGAAAATTGAAAATGTTAGAAATCTCGTTAAACATTACAATCATTTTCTCTATTTTTCATACGTCAAAATTATCTCACAATGATCTTGAACAATGAACTCTATTATTTTCTTCTAACGCTTCGACTTAATAATCAAATTCAATCATTAAAAAAATCGAAGCTACCTTGATCATCAAAATATCAGAAAGATGCTTTAGCGGGTATGGATGAGCCTTGTATCCACTGTAATTGACATATGATATTGCTTGTGCACGAATCTGCAAAAAGAGAGATAGAGAAGAAAAAAAAAATGAAAATTGGAACTCCTATATTGAATTAATAAAGGCCAACAATTTTGATTTTGGAAAAATGATGAAATCAGCAAAGACCAATCATAAGTATATTTAAACCAACAAGTTTTATCTCAAGTCTTAATAGATATCATTATAAGCCTCACTACAATAGTATTCATGCTAATAAACAATCATCCACATTTGCTTCATTCTCCTAGATTGGATTGTCATAGTGATTCTCATAAAAAGAAAAAGCTAGCATGGTGCATGTGGCAGCAATAAGAATCTCTGGGAAGACAATGAGAAGACTTCCTGACGGGGGACATCTGGACAAGTTTTTCCCATGATTTGAACCTAGTCAGATAGATTAGATAGGAGAAGTCCTAACAAGAGTCGCAAGATCAACTTAAAAGAAACAAACTAAAAGAATGTGGTAGGGATAAAAAGGAAGATGCAGCCCTCGGTAATTTTCACTATCAGTTTCTTGAAAAGTATCCAAAGGTACATTATACAACCATGACCACATATAGGACTAGTTAAAGTAAGGTAGCTTAGACATTGAGAAATCAAATAATCAAGAATCCTAGAGAGGATCAGATAAACTAGTAGCTTAATCTCTTTAAATTGAAGAGTATGTTATTACAATTATTAAACAAATCAAATGAGAAATAAATCTACGTAGCAGGAAAGAAAAAACAGATGCACTTTTCAGAAGAACACCTTAGCATTCTTGTAATTGTTTCCAGACAAATACGACTCTAAAGAGAAAAAAATGATAAGACTGGGACTAAACTATGATTGGTTACAACACCAAAGGAAACTAACAAGGATGTTCCTGAGATTTTGCAGTGATCATTGTTTACATAAAGAAGTTGGGAAAAATCATAAGTGCAACTTATAAGAATATATTGAATACTAGATCAAGTTCAAGTCCTTGAATCGAGTTATCTATAAATTTGTCATTACTTGTAATGCAAAAACAGCTGATGATAGTTAGAAGCACAACATCTTTCACCGATACAGATGGAGAAGTGGAATGCAAGTGATTGACTCAGGTGATACATAATGAAAAATTAGTAATTGTAAATATTCCACTATTAAGTATGCACTAAAATCTACCCAAATGAGGAAGAAGATATGCCTTGAACCATATATGGACAATGTAAATGGGCCAAAAAGCATCTCAATACGCGGATGCTCTCCATGTGAGACTAAAAAAATCAACTAGTTCCTATTAAGATCAACAGGACAACAGCTATCTAATAAAGTTGCATAATCACATGGAAGCTGCACAGTCTCTTAGTCATTGCTACATTGAACTCTCCCTCCCACGTGCTACTATAGCAACTGACATTAGTAACATAGTGGTGATTTTATGACATAACAGATCCAAGTAATATGGCAATTAATTCTAAGTTTATCTATCTGTAATTTTGTATATTAAACATTTGTTTTCCACCGGCACTAACTACTTTATAAGCAACTCCTGACCAGCAGAAGACACATATGATAGGTAGCTTCAGCAAATATGAAAAACATGAATTAGAACCCATGTAGGCTTCTCTACGCATCACAAGTATCTACACACATATTATAAGTCAGAAAAAAATAAACAAAGCGGTTCATCCAATTCATTTAGGAGTGAAACAAAAACCAGGAATTTTGAAATGATGGACAAGTGAAAAATGGAGAATATATCCAATACCCCTAAAGAAAAAGAAGGAAATATCTCAGAATAAACTACAGAATTAGTATCAATCAGTCCAAAGCTGAAATAAGAAAGAATTTGCCAACCAGATATTCATTTTCACATATACTCGCATCTATTCTAAAGGAGCAATACAGAGAAAATGCCTCAGCACTTCATGAATTACTTCAGCAGGTACTAAAACGGTATAGTGAAAGTATGGAATAGACAATGAAAATACAGGCCTACACACGTGGAACTGCCAGGATCATATAGAACAATGGATCCCACAAACAAACCTCATTGAGGAAAGGTTCCATAAGAGACAATTGAAGTTCCGACGCTTCAGCTTCAATACTAGTAAAGAAACGCTTAAAGTTGCCTACTTGAAAGCACCTATCAAAATTAGATAGAAAAATAAGGACTAAAGATTGCAACAAAAGAAAATGGTAAAGAACAAACGGTACAGGAATTGGATCTTATGGCAAAAGAAAATAGAATAGCATATTGCACTGCAACATGTGTTTACCTAATTAAGGCCCTAGCAAAGCGCATTTCATTTGATTTAAGAATCGAGGGAGTTAAACGTTGATACCATAGTGAAAGTGAATCACCCTGTTGAACAGTATAACTGCATCAAGTGGTTGCGTACTCTTGAGAAATAAGCAACATTAGCATAGAAAAAGAAATATAACAAGAGAGACGCGAGAAACTGACCATTTTGGGGATCTTATCTACTAGATGTAGAAGCACATAAAATGAACAAAACTCAGCTTCATTTTTGTGCAAAGACTTGGATCTGCTGTTAATATCATACAACTTGAAAAGAGAAAGGAGACATTTAATCAACTGTTCAATATTAAGGTGACACATGGAGGCTAAGTCAGACTTCCTCTGGTAATTGGCAAATCTTTTGTGGGACATTATGTGAAACTTGACCTGGAAATATAATTTGTGAATGTCACATGATCAGTAAAATACCTGTGTTTAGAAACAAATAAAGAACCCATATGAATGTCATATAGAAAAGATAACATGTAAAATACATAAGAAGGTTAATTTGGGTAGCATAGCATCCCTTCTTATTACAATCAATACATTGCGATGTAGAATCTAATATGCACTAAAATACATAAATTCTAAAGATAATTTAAATCACAGATCTGGATATACTTGAGGCACACATTTCCATTAATTGCGATCGTGAAATATGGTGTATTATGAGGAAATCAAGGTATTTAGATCTACTTAGTCATAATTATAGTAAAAAACTATTTCAAACGGTTGCAAGGAACAATGTATTGCATTACTCCAGAAAAAGAGAGACCAGGACAACATTGAAGAAGACGCCAGGGAAGCACTGAAGGAGCCGCATTGAGATCACAGAGGATGGTTACATGTAAAATGCAAGGTATGAAGGCCAGTGATCATAGTGTGTGAAGATAGCTGGTCAACAGAGATGTGGAGGTTTCAGAGATCGAAAGAGCAGCGGCTAGCACAGTATCTTTTCAGTGAACGAATCAGTTTGGACAGCAGTTAAATGGTTGATCTGGACAGCAATTCTGGCCAAGAAAACTGATGAATTAGGACACTATGTTCAGCAGCCAAACCAGTTTATTGAATCTAATTATTGACAAATTTTGACAGCAGCTCTAGTTACAAAATCGATGAACCGAGCAAAAGATTCCACAGCAGATATTGGGCAGTAAAATTGGGAAGAAATAATGGTGTTTATTGTATGTATCTTTGTCCACAACCAAAATAACTGAACAGTTACATGTAATGCCAATGTCACATAAAAAACCTTTACAAACAACAGAAAAAAATAACAAATATATATTAATGTTAAATATTATATTGAACGTGCATGTCATCATGGAAAACAGAAGTGGATTTTTACCATTTCCTCGTACATACAAATTGCCTGATCATCATTAATGTTCTGCATACTGAGGTCTTGTCGAATGGCTCTTGTTCTATCAAAAACAAAATCATGAACCACTTCAAATGGATGTTCTGAAGTGGTAAACAAGTCCATAAGATACTTCAATGTGCTTTGTAACACTGGAAGAGGGCGTATATCTGACTCATGCAGGTCTACCATGGAGATAGTTCTACAAAACTAGCAGATGGAGGACTGTCAAACCCTGAAGATTAAAAGTTATATCAAGCATCTATGAGATAAGGAAGAAAAAGAAAACAATTTTCAGTTTCATTTTGAAGGCAAATATGCTGGATGAATCCATGTGAATGATCAGAAGGCACTTTGGTGCATAATAGAACTATGTGTGATGACCTCATGCTAAGATTTAGTAAAGGATACATACCAGAGAGTTACTTCAGAGTTCAGACCTATGCTAACTGCTATTTATAAATTATATTTAAGAAATTGGTTCAGATTTTAAAGCATGACATACCAGAAAGGAAATTTTACAAAAAGTTGTTTGCTTCATATTTTTGAAAAATGTAAATAAGTCTCAGTTAACCATTAAAATTCACAAGTCTGTAAAAATAAATTTCGAGACAATTACTGATTTAGTTTATGTTTAACAAAATCACTCAATTTCTGGTATTGAAGCTGAAAACTGCGAATTCACAATTATTTATCTCGTATAGTTTTCTACTATAGGCAAGCATGAGCGCTGACTATTGAGTCAATTTTCACCTTTTTCACAGCTAGATCCGATGAAGTTCTTGCAGTATCTCCACCTAATCTCTCAAAGATTGATAAATCTCTGAGGCGCTCCCGCTGTTTCCTCTCCTTCGCTGCAGTCGCAACAAACGCAAGGAACGGCAAGCAGACCGCAAAGATGCAAAAGTTCAGCTCAAGATTGGGGCGAAACGGACGAAAATCAGAAGCATAAGCAGGGTCGTGCTGTACCAGGGCACATATCTGGGCAAGTTCCCACCAGGTAGGAAGATTTCGGGGGACGCAGTTGCTCGACCTCATCAGCGTGAACATTACCCCTCTGTTGGACCGCTTTGACGCTTTGGCGAGGATCCCCATCAGGCCGGGATCTCACTGGGTTCGACGAAGATGGCGAAGGATTTACGACTTTCCTCGCCGGCTGAAACCCTAATCTTTCGCCACCGTTCCATTTCCCCGCCATGCCGCCTGGCACGAATCTACTTCCCTCACTTCTCGCCTGAGAAATCGCCGCTCGCTCTAATGTAATATATGTATACAAGTATAAATGTTATTAATTTTGGATCATAAATAAGTAAACTTATTTATGGCCCAAATTACAGTATATTTGACTTAATCTATCTCTAATTTTTCATAGTAAATTTACTATAAAAAATTTACTGTGAAAAAAGTTATATTACACAGTATATTTGAGCTAGTCACTGTAAAATTTTCATATTTGATTTGAGCTAGACTGTGCTTTCTCTTCTGTCATCAGCTCCGAATCCAAGCGCCTCCACGGGCCAAGTGCTGCCCGCCGGCAGAATCCCCGTGCACCGCCACCACCAGTCCCTTCTTCCAGGCCTCCCATACATCTCCGTCAGTCGATCTTTCTTCAGCAAGGTTTTCTTGCTTAGGTATTGAGGAGCGGAGCAGGTGGTGGACAATGTTTTCAGTTGCGAGGCGGCGGCCGACGCCAGCCTCCACTGCTAGACCGTGTTCAATGTGGCCAGTGAAGGATCATCGCCCCAAGCTCCCCTTCCTTTCTCATGGCAGTAATAAAATAGTAAGCCAAAATCAGCATGGGTGACTACACTAACACCCACGATGCCTTCTCTTCCCAGCCTTGGACGCCCCATCGCTTCGCGGCCAGCCGCCGTGTTGGGCCCCCTCCATGCTCCGCCGCCTCATCATGGGTGACTGACCGACCAACATCACGAATTCATCCATGGTTAGCTGCTGCCCAGTGCCGACCTCCCTCAACTTGTTCCACATCTCATCCTTGCTGAATTCGTTCACCACCGAAGCCATCGGCCTGGATGTGCCAGACCTCTGCTACATCACCGAGCACTTCAGGTACAAGTTTGCGAACGAAAGGCTCAAGAGGGCTGCGAGATTCTAGTCTTCCAACTGGCGAACGTGGGCTGCCGTCAACATTCAACTCGCCTGGCGCCGCTGCAAGGCGAGGACGAGGGGGGCGGTGAGCAGAGCGGTGGAGCATGCCGACAGCGAGCGTCGTCTCCGGATGTACGCCGCCGTGTGCTTGTCCCTCTGCCCTCAGGACCATCTCGAACTCAAGAAGCATCTCGCATTGCAGATGCTGACTCCCTGGTTGAAAAAATGCCAGCTGAAGAAACTTAAAAATATTTAGATACATAATTTATGACTAAATTATTCTATTTATAATAAATAATTTTTTATTAAAAAATATTAAAATAAAAATTATATGATTAAATTTATTGTTAATTATAATTAAAATATTTATTAGAAATATTATAAGTTATATTATTAAAAAATTATTATTACAATTAAGCATAAGCAGGTAGGAGTCAAAAAAGTAACTTCACCTTTACTCAGAAGTTATAAGACCAAATATCTCAGTTTCTTGATTTCTATTGATCGCAATAATATAAACAACTCCAAAAGCTAGACCAAACGGAATCGCAATCACTCCAAATGAATTCCATGTCGTTCAATTTTTTGTTGCTTCTCAAAAAGTAACGGCAATGGTGGGAAGTGACGTGGACGGGCGAGAAACGGAAGCTAAGAGCATGGAGATTCACACGGTACCGATGCTTTAAACTCATGCTTTAAGATGCGTGAATGGTTGATTAGGATAACCGGCTTAGATTTCTTAGGCTGGGTACCATTTTCTTTCCTCCCCCGTCTTGATAGCTCCTTTTCTCCTCGCTGGTACTTGTGTGGATCGGGCGTTAAGTCAATCCAGTCTTCGCTCTCCTAGATCTCGTTCCGCTTGCTTTCCTTCTCCTCTCTCGACGACTGCCGATCTCTGGAGGTATGATTGTTGTTAGTTTCTTCAGCTTTTGCTTCTACTTTGCTCCTTGGATCTTGTTTTGAAGTGCAGGAACTTGCTCCAGCCGCGAACTTATCTCGCGTTTGTCCTCCGTTGATTGTTTTCCTGATTTGATTTTGATTTGGGAACCTTGTGTTGGGAATTAGCCGAGGAAATTGAAGTGAGATTGAATGATTTAAGCTGATGATATATTCGTGTAGGAACATCCGATCTAGGGTTTATGTTCTTCATTATTTTTTTTACCAGTATTATCTTTATTTGTTTGAGAGCGGTAACTGGATTTAGCTTGATAGTTAATGAATTATGATATCGCAAGAGTTGCTCTCTCCCTTTGGTTGAATCTTATTATTTGGTAATTCAAGTGAAAATATGGTGGATATGTATTATGTGAATATGTAATTGTTTCTCCTTGATTCTCATGCTGATTCTGCTTTAAGAAATAAAAGTTCAGAAATAGCGTTATTACTGCTTTGAGTGTCCATGGAAGATAAGCCTTTTTTGTAGTGCAAACATGAAGGCTATGGATCAGTTATATAGAATCCTTGATGCGATTTCGATCACTAGCCTTCAAATTTGTTAGCCTAACGAAGATTTGTTTGTAATAGACGAATTAATTTTTCCTTCTGAAATTAAGGGAAACTAATATCTGGTTATTATAAATTGAAATAACTGATACTAATTGTGTTATTGATATATGATTTTTTTTCTTACATGGCTACCATGATATTATTTGCACAGAAGTGAAAATTTTATTTGGATTTTCTTTGAAATCTTCTAATCTTGCCTTAGGTTTTTCTGGATAGGTTTAAAGTAGAAGAGTGTGAAAGATGTCGAATGATGTTGGCACGCACTGGTGTTACCAGTGCAGGGAAAGAGTCCGACCTCGTGAGCCGGACATGCACTGTCCAAATTGTAATGCTGGCTTTGTGTTGGAAATTGATGGGAGAGAGTCCGTGATGGACCATTATACTGGATTGGAACCTGATGCTGCTCAGGACCCATGGATCAGGTTGATGGAGGCCATCTCAACTACAATGAGAGAGGGAAGGATAGGAAGGAGCCATCATGGTGGGCTTATGAGAAGGCACTATATGAATTCAGATTTCGGTATGGACTTTGGTTCAGGTCCTTGGCTGGTCTTTAGGGGACATATTCCAGTTCATGCATTTGATGAACATAGGTTGGAAGCGCTCCTCAATGGGCTGCATGGTGTCGGGGTTCGACAGGCTGACATGGCAGACTACTTTGTAGGACCAGGGCTGGATGAACTGATTGAACAGTTGATGCAGAACGATAGGCATGGACCAATACCTGCCTCCCAGACATCTATTGATGCTATGCCGACGATAAAAATTAACAGTAGGCATCTGCAGGGAGATTCACACTGCCCTGTGTGTAAGGAGAGGTTTGACATAGGATCAGAGGCACGAGAGATGCCTTGCAAACATTTTTATCACTCTGAGTGCATAATCCCATGGTTAGAACAGCATAACTCCTGCCCAGTTTGCAGACATGAGATGCCTACTCAAAGTTCTAGTAGCTGCAGGAGTTCAACATCAAATAATCCACCTCAAGGTAGTAGTTCAAGAAACAATATGCAACGTCGCAGGAGTCGATTTTCATACCTGTGGCCTTTTCGCTCTTCAAGCTCTAATTCTAATTCTAGTTGAACTCTGTTGGTGTAAGCAGGCTGCTACCTTGTATGGATATACTGTCTTTGGTCACTCGACATTTTGTCCTTGTTAAAGCATGTGCTGTTTCGCTATATTGTTTAGAAAACTAGTGAATCTATTTGCCGTAAACATAGTGTCATAATATCAAACTATGGATGGTAACTGAAGTTGTAAAAGCATCGTCATGTAAATTCTATCGGTTTGCTCACATCAAAATATCTCCTGTTTTTGTATCTAATCTATTATGTGCTATTCGGCCTCTAAATTTTGCTCAAGAGTGTTTTAAGCAATGGATTACTTCTTACATGGAACTAATATTTTGTTTTTCTCTTCAATTTATAGCATTAATCTGGGTTGAGGATTTTAAGGGCTCCTTTTCATGTGGGTCGTTTGAAACATGGAACCTCTGAATCTACATGTGTTGAAACGACTGCTTATATCTGACTCTTTGATTTGGTTTGTGCGTAGTGCAAATCAGCTCCTTCAGTTTTCTTTTTGAGGCTCCAGGTGATATTACTGTTGCTTGTGTTTTCAAGACTTTGACATAAAAGGAGCTCTACACAGAGTGGTTTCCGGATAAAAAAACTTACTTTTCATGCACCTTGGCTTGAGCTTATCCGATCAGGTGAGTCGAATATATGCAGAGTAGTACTTGCAAAATGCTGGATAGTTGTACATCTGCGAGAGTTTGCTGTTTTCTGATCTTGCTCTGTTCGCCAGAATCTCAAGAAATCTCTCTTTTTTGTTTTTCTTAATATTGTTCCCGCTTTGCAGAATCTACAGGCTAGATTGTTACTTCTCTCTTCTGCCGATCGATGCTTAGATAATCACCCCTCTGCATGTCTGATCTGTAGAATGTGTGCTGGAACATACATCCAGAATCCTTTTTTCTCCCATGGCCTTGCTACTTTGACTATGCATTTTTTACCCCCAGTTGTTGATCCTTCATTCAATACAACTTTGACCCCAAAAAAATGGTTAAATCTGGTCAACAGGTGCTGCTGGAGTTCCTCTCTTTTATTATGGAGTTACAGAGATAACCCGTCAGGTAGGCCGACTCCAAACAAATCCTACAGCGATCCATCTTCCACAACAGTGTGGCATTCATTGAAAGTAAAGACGCGAGCAACTGTCAATCCCCTTCAGACTTGGACCCTACCATCAAATGCAAATTATGATCGGTTCAAAAAGACTCGAGGCCTAATTGAAACTGCGAAGCTCATATCTGTCCAATGTTTGTCTGCTGGTGCTTCTTCCGTGTCAAGAAAAAGACGTGCAAGCTACTGCCGTGCTCAAAATGGGAATACTAGACTCTTTAAACTTCCCACACTTGCACGGTAAGCTCATCACCTCTCAGAAAACTAGTTCAATTAAAAAGATTTAACCTCAAAATTAATAGCAACAAATCTATTACTATAGATAATATTATAATTTTCCCATACTTTCGGTAAGACTAAATTGTTGAAACTATCTACTAGCTTCTTTGCTACTCTCATCAACCCTTTCATATCAAATATTCATATGTTTGAGAGTGGATCACCTTTCACAATATTTCTTTTACAATCTGTTAGATAATAAATTAACTAATTAACTTGATAGGCTTAAGTCTAAATTAATCTTATTAAGATATAAGACAGCAATTCATTCTCCTCCTAGTTTAAATGTGGAACCACCTTTATCCAACCCGCCCAGTTAGCCCAGCATTAAATGGCCTTAACATCATCTTCCCCACCCCTTACGACACCTTCTTTATGAGCGCAAACAAAAATGCGGCAAGTCTTCCTCATCAAACAGGATCAGCCATGGCTGCAAGCTTCTGCAAGCCTTTCTACCAGAGGCTAAAGAAGCTTCCTCAGGATACTGCAGACGAAGAATTTAACGGCTCGGTGGTGTTCAAGGGGAGGAGGAACGGCTGGCTGAGGCTGAACAGGGGTGGAAGGTGGCGGCCGCCGCCAGTCCGGGTGGCTTGGCCGAGGAGATTGTTGAGGAGGAAGGCCAGAGCAGTGGGGGCTGCAGTAAAGCTATCAGTGACCAAGGTGCTCAAGAGGTTGAAAGAGGGAAGGCCTTACCTTGGGGAACTCTTTGCAGGTAACTACATGTTCATGCAGGTGAGCCCCTCGCCAACTTTGCCCTATGTGGAGAAGTCATTCTTGCCTGCTGGTAAAAATCATTTTCAACATGGCCTCCTGCCTCCATCCACCATCAGGTTCAATGTTCCTAGGGTTCCTTCGTAGTCACTAGGCTGTGATCTCATCTTGCAGGTGCAATATTCATTTCAGCTATTTAGAGAAGCAGCAGGATGAATAAAGGTTTATGAGAATGTCAGCAGTTTCTGCTTCATTAGATTTATTTTCTGCTACCTCTTTTGTTGTACAATCTGTGCTCTAATTTGAGCATTAAATAAACTACAACAAAATGAATATTTCATGTTCGTCTCTACCTTTCTGAATATTTTGTTGTAATTTGAGCAAGCAAAACCCTAACATTTGGTCTTAATAATTTCTGATTAACATTTATGTATACTGTGAAAACCACAGGAAGAATCTGATTTAAGGGACACTAGAAACATAAGTGGCTGTCAAATGTAGCTCAAATTTCGACAGAGTTCACGACTATGGTGTCTGAAAATGTTTGAAGAAAGAATGCTCAGGTGAATCAACAAAAGAGCTTCTTATTACTAAAATATCTGAAAAATGTCTGCCACTGTTCTGCTTACATTTAGATTGCTCTGATTACTAAAAGAGCTTACTAGGGTTCCTCAACCTCCTGCTTCTGCATTCACAGGCAGTTTCATTATAAAACTCATGAGCATCTCCAAGTGTCTGAGCATGAACAAGCTTATCAATCAGCAAGTGAACAGAGGCCACAAGCTGATACAGCAGCAATGAATGTCCCCTTCACTCTGGCTTTGATGCCTCAACTGCACATTTTTCAGAAAAGCTCAATGGATCTTCTTCCTTGCCCATGCATCTCATACGCTGTGCATTCATGGAGTCCCAAGAGGCAATAATCTTTTCCTCTAAATTTTGACCACCATTTCGAAATATACATATTCAACAATGCAACACAGATAATTTTGCGCCTACATTATTTATGCGAATGCCAATAATTATAGAAAATTAAAAACTTCGGACATATTTTAAAATTAAACTTTAAATTGATAGTGCTCTTCTTTCAGCTAAAAATATCAAACTAAAACCCGTAGCCTTCACTCCTTGACAAGAACCATACAGCACTGTTCATATATTTAATTAGCATAAAGGAAGTATCTAACTTCATCTGTCGCCTGCCTGTAATCCGTAGGAGGATCAGAACCAATCACTGTAGCCCAATAACACCTGATGGAAATATTCAGCATAAAAATATTAACTAATTTGAGCCAACTAAAAAGGGAAAATAAATAATTAAAAAAAAAAAACAGAGAACAGATCGAAACCTACCACAAGCCACCCTTGCACCAGAGTTCCCAGTGCTCTTGCTGAGCTCATGCCCACCTAAACACTCGTAAAAAAGAGACAGAAGAAATCAACACTGATCACCAATTCACAGATCAAAGAAACCACAAACACCAACAGGACAACGATATACCCCTTCCAAGATCATCGGGATCTGCATGCACCACCACGGATCTACCAATAACAGAGTTCGGCCCAATGAGCGTGACCTGCAAAATTACAGAGGAACGATGAAAAATTTTCTTCAGCGAGGGGGTGCTCAAAAAATCCTAAGCAACATCTCTTGAAAAAAAAACTTATGATCCTAAAAATTATAAAAAAATTACTATAGTGTAATACATAATGAGAGCTTTCCAATAATATCAAAATCGTAGATTTTAACTGTGTCTACGATAAAATATCATAGATCACCATGATAAAATATTATGGACATAAGATTGTAAATTTTTGATGCACTATAAATAGTATTTTAATCCACGATTTTTGTGTTCACAAACTCAGTGTTGTTAAAAAACTTTCATTGTATACTACACTATAATAATTTTTTCATAATTTTTAAGATCTTAAATTTTTTTTAACGAATGTTGCTTAGAAATCTTGAGCAGCCTTTCATTGCTAAAACAAAACAAGAATGATCGACCTTCCCGTCGAACACAGTAAAAGTAGCAGTTCCTGAAAACACACAAAGCAAGCAAGACAAATAATTCAAACAAAGCAAGAAGCAGCTGAAGGTAGGAGATTAAAAAGCAGGAGCCACTGCGCCGTACCGTCATCTCCCGCGACAAGATTCCCGAGATCGCCGTCGTGGCGAACCTGATCTTCGGGGGCGCCGTGTTCTTGCCCGCTGGGATTGAAGTGCGGCCCTGCTCAGCGTCATGGAGAGCAAGCAGCTGCGTGAACTGAATCTGAAATCCGACATGAAGGCAAGGACAGGAACAGTACCAGTGGAGGCGCAGCCATTTGTGGTGTCTCCGAGTTCGTGGATGTGGAAGCCGTGGAGGCCGGGCTTGAGGCCATTGATTGTTCCAGTCACTTGCGTTGGACCTGACAAGAACACTGGATGCTCGATTATACCAGACGACGCATGAAGAGAGAATAGTGTGTGTGGTGGTGGCTTCATTCAGCTACCGTTTACTTCTTGGCCGAAGAAGACGACGCCGCTGACGCCCTCAGTGCCGGTGAGTACAGCAACAGCTTTAACCATGATTAAGTTCCTCTGCATGATTCATTGAAGCCATAAGAGAATTAACCTATTTTTCTTCTAAAGAAGAATAGGTTTTCCATGCTTCTGAGTAACAGAAACGAAGCATTCATGAAAGCAGAGAAATGTAATTACCAACGTCCCTCGATGAGGAGAAATTGAACGAACAGCTCGGTGCCGCTCATTCGTGGTGCCGCCAAAAGGCTGCTTTAATTTACTCGAGAAAGTGGAAAGTAGGAACGTGTCGAGTATATGACATGTGCAGGGAGGGTACGTGTCGTCGTGCATGTAAGTAAGGATCCAGAGGCTCCAGCTCTAGCGCCACCTTCCCTGTTTCACGTCGCCCGTCTCCTCCCACCACGGCTGCCTCCTTCCATACCTCGCCGACCATCCACAGATATCCACCAAGTTCGGGATGGACCTTCCCGAACGCAGCAATCGTCCCCAGCTCCTTCCCAGCCGATACTTCACCGGACATCCTGGTGTCAGCTCCCGTCCACCGATATCGACCGGCGTCGCAGCTCAGGAGACCATCTCTGCGGCGCCGAAAAGTGCCGCCCGCAGGCCTAGGCTCAGTGGATCGTCCACTCCACCCACTAAAGCCAGTCAACCCACCTGCTTCAGCCCATTCCAACTGAATCTCCAACAGGCCAGACAAGTCCAGCACCAGTTAGGCCCAATTGCGAAGCCCAATCAACCAAATTCGACTAGTGGACCTAATTCAGATGACCTGATCTAGTCCAACTGTTACTGTCCAGCCTGTTTTAATCTACGCAGTCTTCCACATCGATACAGCTCTAACAACATTTTGTTTCAACATAACATATAATAATAATTATTATATTTATATACTATAGTAAAAATAATTTAATATTTATTAATATTCTCATTATATAATAAATTATCTTTATTATAAGGAATGTATTCGCTTATTTTATTATAAAAAATTATATGTATCTTGTTTTTTAATATAATAACTATATGACAGGAGTAGAATTTTTAGGAGATTTTTTTCTAAAAATAGTTGAATCGATGCACCATAGCATCATGCATGTTTCAAATTTTACGGAGAGACTAGTTTCCGAGTACACCAGACTGACTGCTCTCGAGTCTCTACACAGCTCATCCTTCTGTGCTCAGTTTGTCTTAATAGGATTAGAATCATAGTCCAAAGGACGTGAAGACATGGCATGTGCAGTAGAAGCCAAGGAACCAGGTTCCTTTCAAACTTCAACAGTGTCCTCTTCCAATCATTCAGAACCAGACCACCATTTCCTTGTGCTCACTGCTCACATGCAGCAGTCAGCGGGCGCTGACAAGCCACAACAGCAAATTGTGCCTTCCCTTTCTACCCTAATCATGTACAGTGGCTGTAGATCACTGGCGTCAGCTCCTTTGCATGCCTAACTTTCATGCCTGTGGAGTGTGGACCTCACTCAGGCGTTCACATGCAGATTAGTTATTTCTTCTTCCACTGTCGCCATGAATGAGCTTAGCTGCTCTTTTTCAGAACAGATGGGCACATTTGGATGCTGAAATCAATAGATCATAAAAGTATAGATTTAGAGGATTAGTTTGATACTTGTACCAGAAACATGGCTTTCAAGAGAGACTTGCGATAATGACAATCAATCATAAGAAAAGAACTTTTGGGGGGAGCTACTAATGATGACAGGAAGCACACATCGAAATCATTCAACCACATTTGTTCCAAGAATTAAATTATGTAGCCTATTAGATTATAGAACAACCCACAACTGGTATGGAAAAAGGGATGAACCAATCACAGCAAAAGGGCAAAACAATCTAAAGTAATTAATCACAAAGGGCATCCTCCACCAGCCCTACTTTTCTGATTAGTACGCTGAGGAATCAATTGCCCACAAATTCCAAGAGAACCACCACCAACCCGCATGCGAAAGACACACCCGCGCCGGCGGCGGAGCGCGCAACCGCGGGCGAGGTCAGGGAGGCCGAGCCGGAGGGGGCGGCGGCCGAATTGGGCTGCAGCTCGTCGTCGGGGTTCGGCGGGCTCGGGCTGGAGGGGATGGTGGGGAGCGAGCTGGCCGGGCGCGAGGCGCCACTCGGCGTGGGGAAGGCCGGCATTATGTCGGGCGGCGCCAGCGCCGGCGCCGGCGCCGGGATCATGGGGACGGAGGGGAGCGTCGCCGGCGCCGCCGAGATGGTGGAGGCCTTCAGCTTGAGGGGCAAAGGCCGCGCAGGATGCGGCGAAAGGATCAGTACCGCGAAGGCGGCGAAGAGGAAGCGGCCGGCGGCGGCCATCGCTGTCTGTCCCTGCGCGAGTCGGAGCAACAAGGGTTTAGAACGGGGGCGGAGGGAGGGAGTGGGGATATAGAGAGATGGATTCGTGTGCGACACGTGGAGGGAGGTGATTGGAGAAGTCTGGCGCGTCACAGGTTGGCAGGGGGCGCAAGGGGACAAAGGAGAGGCATCAACTAACATGGGCTTGTGGGCCCTGCTGACTTCCCGGGCTGAATTAAGATGGAAAGTAGGCCTAAAAGGGATTGATGTGCCTCCCATGATTGGTGGCGGGAGGTCACTGGTCATGATGGCTTACTTATTGGTTGATTATTTGACACGGACCCATGGTTCATGATTCATATATCTAGCTGGAACTCACTTTCAAAAAATATTATATATGTATATAATAAATAATATAAATATGAAATATTAATTTTGCCACACGAATGAACTTTTATAAAAAATAATTATATATAAATTTTAAATTAATTATATTAAAACAAGAATAATCTGATTTTGCAGTTCTATCTTGACTATCTATATGTATTTTCTCATATAGTGCCTGCATCCAACTGTAAGTGTGACAAAAGAAGTACATGGTGGTGTGGGGCTGATTATTAATAATATGTTGGGCCATGTTGCAAAATGCCAACTGGATTTGTAGGGATCTGCTTCCATGTCAATGTTTTAGGGTTCGGAATTAAATTAAGCGTGAGAGGAATCATGACAAGCTTATGATTGAGCCCTTTTCTGCACATAATGAATGCAAAAAGGCCCTCTATGTTCAGTGAATGAGAAGCAAACATCACGATTGCAGTGTTCTTCATTTGTGCAATTATAGTTTGAACTCAAAGCACTAATCTGGCCGAGCAGTTGGGGCGGTAGCGCAGAAAAGAATTTGTAACGCTGTAGATTCCATGAACGCTTCAGTGATTTGATTCATGTCATTTAATTTAACCAGCGGCCTCACAATCCTCATTAGTAAACGACAAAATCATTGCGTCTAGATCATACACGAGCCTTTTGTTCACCAACTGCATGGCCCCGATCATCGACGAAGACTCCATCGATGTTATCCCCAGGCAAAATTGGTTCAACGAGGGGAACATGAAGAACACGTCCTCCGGCGACAGCTCCATGTCGGCTCCCTCAAAGTGGAGCACCATCCACGGCATTTCCGGAAAAGGCTGCCCGGGCAGCTTCTTGAAGCATAGATGATTGCCGACTGCCATTCTGGACAACCGATACCTGGAAAAGAATCGGATCACTTCCCACCTCAGGATAGTGTATGCCGGCGAAACGAGCATCGTGTACCACGACCCGGTGTCGATGAGTACGCCGCCCTCGCCGTTCCGACCTATGTTGAACGCATCCCCCGGGATCGGCAGCCATTTGCCGTTGAAGCTGATGCCGTGGAGTTGAACGTAGAAGAAGGTATGAGACCAGGTGTCGGGAATCAGATGCGTGGATTTCATGCCCTGGGTGTCGGGGACGTCGCTCCCGAAGCGCAGGTAGGAGAATTCTTCGGATAGGATCGGCACGAAGCAGTGGGAGAACCGGTGGCCGATCTCGTGGCGTATCTGGTCCGGGAGGCTCAGTATGCTGTTGCCCATCCCGAGGATGCCGGACATCGCGGTGGTGCCGTCGAACATCGCGGCGCAGCTAGTGGTGCAGCCGAAGCCAATGCCGGTGGCTGTGCTCTCTCCGCCGAGGCTGTCCTCGAAGAAGATGGTCTCCCTGCCCATAACGCCAGCGGCGCTCGTGGAGTCCACGTAGTGCTCGTTGAACACGCAGTGGTTCTGGCCATCACACTTGAACCGCCCCTCGTCGAGGTTGCACAGCGGGTCGTTGCAGGGCATGTACCCGAAGGTTCTTGACTCGCCGATGGGGTACATGATGAGATCCTGCTCGAAGCAGGGGTCGCAGGGGTAGCACTGGAACCACATGAGGTCGCTGCCGGTGTCGATCAGTAAGTTCTGCGTGCGTCGCTGCTCGCCCACGTGGAGCTGCACGTAGTGCATCAAATTGAAGTGCTCGACCATGGGGCGCGCAACCCCGGGGGTCACGGACCTGACGGTGTGACCGCCGGTGTAGCGGAGGAGGCGGGTGTAGAGCTCAAAGTCGCTGAGGTTTCCGGGGCGGAGCACGGAGTGGACCGAGTCCCGATGGATGAGGCGGAGGCTAAAGCCGGTCCGATTTGATGAGTCGGCGGCGACGAGGCTGCCGTCACTGCCGCATTTTAGGAGAAGATGGAGGAGCATGAGCAATGCTGCGGCGGCTATGGCCGGCTTCCTCATTCTTTTCTTGTTGCGTTGATTCCTACAGTCGCAGTGTCGAGCTATTAATATGCGAAATTGTCTTATCCTAAAAAATAAAGAATTTATGAGCTGCTAATTTAAGATATTGTCTTATCTGGAGAAATTAATGAATAATTAATGGAATCATTTTCCTTTTTGTTTTACTTCCCTCTCTAGTGCTATACGCCTATACTAATAACTTGTAGCTTATCTACAATGAGCATGGCATGGCCTCAGATTTTATTCTCTCATAAGATAGAATTAGGCTAATTTAAGTAATTTTGTTTTCTGTGCTGGGTTGCTGATTTTGAATACCGACAAAATTTTATTAGTAGGAGACTTGCCTGTTAGGCAGGGTTTCCATAGCCACTAATCTAACAGTAGAAATTGATCAAAGTTTATATAAAATTAACTAGATTTTGTAAAAATTGATCGGATTTTCTTAAATATTAATGAGATTTCATATAAATTCATTGAATTTCATATAAATTGATTGGATTTCGTAAAATACTAATTAAATTTTATAAAAAAATGACCAAATTTCATAGAATATTAATTAGATTTTTAAGAATATTGATCAAATTTTATATCTAGAAATTCATCATATTTCATATAAACCGATAAGATTTTATAAAACATTTATCAAATTTTATAGAAATTAATCAAATTTTATATAAATTAATTATATTTTATAGAAAATTAAATAAATTTCATATAAATTTATCAGATTTTATTGAATATTAATCAAATTTCGTATAATATTGATCATATTTCATATAAATTAACTAAATTTCATATAATATTAATCTAATTTGGTAAAATTGACAAATTTTATAGAAATTAACTAGATTTTATAAAATATTAACTAAAATTTGTAGAATTATGATTAGATCCGGTAATTCGAATTAGCGGGTCATAAACAGGTTGTGTCAGCTATGACCTGTGACTCGATTAAGCCAACCTGAACACGACTTATTTAAGTAATTAGGTTAAACTGTCTAACCCAAACATGACCTGAATATAATCAAAGTCAACCCAACACAACTTGAATAACCTATTTATTAAATAGGTTATTAATTAACCCGATTTGCTTGACTTGACATGACCCGATTATAAATTTATCATTCATATTTTATACATAAATAATAAATTAATAAATATTTTATTAAAATTTAATAAAAATTTAGACTTATGATCTTGTGGTATGGGCTGAAATATAAGTTAAAAAATGTTAAAAGATATTTAGGCTTATGGCGGGCCTATAGTTAAAATTTATATATATAAATGTATACTATAATCAGGTTAAGTTGATAAGCCTGTATACAACCCGACACGACCCGATTATTTTCGGGTCATAAACGGGTTGACCTGTTTATGACCCGAATATGATAATAGCTGATCCAAACTCGTCTAACTTCGTGTTGAATAGGATCAGGTCAGCGGGCCGAGTCAAGTTTTGTAAAGTCTAATATTGATGGTAGAATATTGGCTATATTTCAAATGTCGACTATATTTCATATATGTTAATTAATTTTTTAAAAAATTAATTAGATTTTACATGAGTGGATAAAAATTTTATATAAATTAATTAAATTTCAAAAAATCTAATTAAAATATATATAATATAGTCAAAATTGTATAAAATCTGATTAATTTCTATAAATTATAGTCATTATTCGATCAACATTCTAAAAGATCTTTTTATTTTCTAAAAAAATATATTTTAAGATGTCTAAAGTATATACCTAAAATTTTTCTTCTTGGAATACCTACACGCTACACGACAACAACTGTTTGGACTCTAAAACGAAATTACGAATTAGGTTTTTTTCAGACCGAACCCGAAATCCTATCAAATCGGGTTCCTTTCCTCATAAAAATGACAGGATTTCGGGTTTCTTTCCTCATAAAAATGAGTCAAGTTGGATTGAGCCGAATCGAGTAGAGCCATGACATATACAGGCCCCGTTTGACCTAGCTTTTGGGTTTGCTTATGGCGTTGCGGTCAACAGAAATCAAGAAGTTGAGATGTTTGGCTTTCAGCTTCTCTGTTCCAACCTACAAATAGCTGCTTCTCTGAAGAACAAAAGTGAAACTGCTTCTCTGGTCCCACCTGCTTATGCTTAATAACTGTTATATATAATAATATTTTTTAATAGTATAACTTATAATATTTTTAATAAATATTTTAATTATAGTTAACTATAAATTTAATTATATAATTTTTATCTTAGTAATTTTTTTAATAAAAACTTATTTATTATAAATAGAATAATCTAGCCATAAGCTGTATATCCAAACATTTTTAAACTTCTTCAGCCAGCACTTCTTCAATCAGCACTTCTTCAATCAGCAAAAATTAAAAGCAGAAGCTAGATCAAGCGAAGCCACAACCTCTTGTATACGATACGATATATGTACCAATATAGGCTTAGCTTTCATATATAGAGGTGTGCAAAAATTGGATGATATTCTACGCACCGTACCTATTTTTTACGCTGGAGAAAGATATCGTACGTATCGCACCAGAGGTTGGGTCCGGCTAATATTATTGTTATTCCTATACAGGGCAATGCAGAGCTCATAAAATGCGTCGGGCGCCATATTATGATTTAGCGATCAAAGGGCGCGTTCCGCGAAGGCCTTCGCCCCGGACGCCGGTCTCGTTCGGGAAGTTAGATCCCGCCTCCTCTCCTCTTCTTCTCCATCGCTCGAATTCTTCTCCAAGATCCCACGGCACCTTCATTTTCTCTCCCGGATTTGGCTTGGAATCCGCAGATTGCGAGGATTCTTTCGACTTCCCATCTCGGGATCGTGCTCTGCAAGGTGATCATCGGAGCGGATCTTATTCCTAAACATGGAAGGCGCCGCTGCGGCAGGGTTCATCATTCGGTCCTTCGAGGCCATGCTGAAGGAGTCCGCAGGGAAGAAGCACCCCGCCCTGCAGAGCTCCTTGCAGGCTTGTCTTGGTCAGTACCACAATCCATTTTCTTCGTTTTTGGACCTGAGGATTTTGGTTTTCGTCCTTTCTTTGTGTTTTTTTTAATCTGTTTTCCTCGCTCGAGGAAGCATTGCAACACTCTCAATTTGGTGCGTCGTGGTCGGATTTGTTCTCTTCGGGAGCAGCAATGCTGTTTGAATTCGCATATACATAAGGATAATGAAGAGTCAAGATGTTGCAAATAAGATCAATGAAATGAAGTACATGTAAAGGAGTTCTTGAAGATTCTAAATGTGTTTCTGGATTTAGAGAAGGGACTTGTAGTCAATGTAGAGAGTATTTGGAAATAGTCAATAGGGTAGGAGGAATTTGGATGAGGCGTGGCGTAAGAACAAGAAACATGGAAATTTTTTTGTGGCTACGACAAAAAACATGATTATGATAACTTTAGAACTTCCTAGGTACGAAATATGAGGTGACAAAAAAGTTTTAAAAGTTAATAGAATATGCATAACTATGAAAATAACTTAGGAAAAATCATTAGAGTGCTCTATAAGTTAATAGAATATTCATCATTACACTTGAGTTGCAGATGCATGCTAGATGGATAATGGATGAATTAAAATTCATGCCTGACACGTTAGGAATGTTGTCAGTTGTTGGTCTTGTAGGTATAAATAATTTTACAAGTCTTCATTCAATCAAGTTTCCTTGGTTACAAACAAGGTTTTAATAACACTAACATGTAGTAGTTGGCATGCATATATTATTGACAACCAATGTAAGCTAGCCATACGGACAATTTTTTTATAAATTGTTTACAAATAACACTTTACATTTTTTTGTTCTAGTTGTCTTTCAATTTTGTGAAACAAATTCCAGGTAATTTAAATATGATTATATCTCTACATTTTGATAATCTAATTATATAAGTTGAAGACTTACACCTTTTATTTCAATTGAAAAAAAAAATACACATGGAACTAGTGGTATTTAAAGGCCAAGACATACTAATGCTCAAAAATTGAAAAAATGCTCAAGGTGCTAGGACTAGTCTTAGGGTTTAAGGTGTTGGCCGGTCAATTCAAATTGATCCGACTTGATATGAGTACACAGACCATGTTAGTAGCAAATCAACATTACTATATTATATACTATTTATATATTTATACATATGTATGCATGCACATGTATATGTATAGTTGGCACCATAGTGTTGATACATACTGATTTGATCCAAGACTGATACATTGGTGTAAATTGGTATTCAAAACCATAGACTGATACATTGGTGTAAATTGGTATTCAAAACCATAGACTGATACATTGGTGTAAATTGGTATTCAAAACCATAACTAGGCATACCTTGAGTCACATTCTCAATCAAAGGGAGATGCATTATATATATAATATTTAAATAAATACTACAAATATTCTAAATGAAGCAGTGATGACATAAAAATCCAAATTACAACTTTAAATATAAATTGCAAAGTTCACAACTTCAATTTAAGTTGGACTAAAATAGATAACAAAATTGGAAATATAAAATACCAAGAATTATGTCAAAATCACCGTATTTCAAAAATGACCTTATCATAATGGTAGCCACAATCCATGTTCTCTCTTTCTCAAAGTATTAAAAATCATTATTCTCCTCTTCCTTATCAATAGCTACTCTTGATGTGATGCTTGTGCATGCACTTGCTTTTGTCTTGTTCTCTAGTAAGGGTTCTTACTTCTCTAACACTAGGCGCTCTTGCTACACCTGGTCAAGTTATTGTCATCAAACACTAATTGTTAGCTCCCATCTCACCTATCAACCATTCACTTGCTTCATCATCATCGTTCAAAGAAATGGGATTAGTGAGAACACTTGAATTAGCCTTAAGATTTTTATTGTACTTGATATATACCAAATCATGTGCTTCTTGTTTGCTCCACCATTTTCCTCTTCTTTCTAAAAATATGTTTAAAAAAGCAATACAAATAATTAGCAACACTAAATAGTAAATATTATTAATAATTCCACGGAAACAAATCATTAATTAGTGAACCCACATGCTCAAACACTCTCTAATTGTGCTCACATTGTGTTCACTCATAGATTAAAAAACTTGTCCATACCACCCGATCAACACCAATATATATTGTGATGCACATATATATGGCCGGTACCTTGTAGGTCCCATTTGGTATAAATCAGTATCCTAGACCTTGGTTTCCCTGCAAATTAAAATTTTGAGCACTAGATGTAAATTTGGAGTAGAAGCTCCAAATTTGTGCTACCACTTAGCTGTAAACTAACTAAAACATCAATTAAACAATTATATTTTAAACATCAATAACTTGTTTGAATTGATAAGAATTACTTGGATTTCCAAAAAAATTGAGCGTCCTTCTACAATGGTTGTTCATTCATTATTTCATCTTGAATCTTTTTGTTTGCAAGAAGGCACATGTGATGTGAAGGTGAGATTTGAACCTAGGATGTTACTATCAATTACTAAATCTTTACGAAATGCTAAATGATTCCTTAGTTAATTGGCACCTTATTTTGAATCTAAATGCTAGGGATTTATCTGTGGATGCATTCATATTACCCGTTAATAACTTTGTCATCTTAGTTAATAGAGGGATTAATATAAAAAAATTAGGGGTTAAATAGTGCCCTACTACATGCAATGAATGATGAAGCTAAAACTCTGTAATATCTCAGTTTAGTCCCATATTGGAAGTGAGAAAAAAGATTAAGTGGTATATAAGGTTTAGTGGGCTTGCTATTGTTAACTTGGGCTTCAACATTTTAAAAGATTGAGCCACGTTGCAAATCGGCTCATCAAATTAATAAATAATTTGCCTACTAAGCGGGTTGTAACAAATGATATCAGAGTCTGCCTTCACCATTAATTAAGGCTCTTCACCATTAATTATTATTTGTCTTCTTGCAAAAACAAAAACTCCTTATACTTCTCTTCATCCTCACCAAAGATGTTGAGAATTTCTTTTGCTCTATCCATGGTCTTATATGCGGATCCTACTGTTGGCTTTTTCTCATCATTGATGAGCCAAAGAACCTTAGTAAGAGGATCTATAGCATTAAATGCATAAATAATATTATTATAGAATGAATGCATCAAATAATCTCAGTTATCTATTTTTCAAAATTTCTAGCATTAAATTTGTATAATGTAGTGCACATGGTGTCCAATATAGGTGTGATCTTTTTGCTCACAATAACTTGCCTAAGAAAGCAATATCACTAACACCTAAAAGTAGTGAGAGAAAAATGTAACAGAAAATAACTTAAAAGAACTGTAGTCTCAAAATACAATTACATATAGACCAATACATAAATTGCTTTTGTTGTTGTCTTTGATCACTTGAACAAGATTTCTATTTTTTTCATAAAATTATTAGTAGCTCAATTGACTTTTTGTCATACTTTACTGTTAGAAGAGATGAAGAGAGAGAAGAGAAAGGGGGAAAACCCTAATGACTACATTGTATTAACTTCAATCAATTACACAATAGACATCACCTCTATATATAGAGGTTAGTACATAAAACCCTAATAGACTAATATGACTAAATTAACCCTAACTCTATTACATATTCTAACATTTACAAAAGAGGCATCATCAATAGATTCTACAACATTGTGCCAATGAACAATTCACAACAAGTGCATTACACTTCTATCTTATATTTGCCCAAACCTATTATATACTAAGTGATCATAATTTTGTAGTGTCATTTGATGTTGTTTCATTTGGTCACATGTAATCCAACTTTATTCTAAGAAGTGGAATCCTAAGCTCATGATAACATGGGCTTTAGATTTCATCTATATCTTCACTCAACTTCTACCGTCCACTTGAAGCTATCTAATTTAACAACTTTTGATTTGATTCATGTTTGATATAACAATCAAGCTGTATATTGAATTGTCTTAGTTCTTGATTCTTTATCTCATGCATCCATAGTTTAAGAAACCAAAATGGTATGGGTGGCATGAACTGGTCCAACCTTGTATTAACATCAGTACAAGGTTGGTATTATATATATATATAAAATCATCGATACCATGTGTTTGGTACCATTTAGTACCAATCAGTATATACTAATCCAATCACGGATTAGTATATTGTTACTGGTATCTTGAACCTTGCATGCATCATCTACACTAGTTTGTTTCAATTACTTTGTTGGCAATTTTTTTTTGCTAGAGGGGCACCTTCTTCTCTTTCATCTTAATTAAAATAATATCTCATAAGTCAGGGTACATCCAATTGACTCATTTTTTTTATGTGTCTTCATCTCCATAGTCCGTATATCCTTTCAAAGTAAAAAAAATTGTAGCTTTGATATAGTTGGATAAATATAAACTAATTTCTCTAGCTGACAATATATTGTCTATTTCGGGCATTTGTCCAAATCAATGAGAAGATTGACTAATTACATACACATCCGCTTGCTGAAGTACATTATGAGAGGTTATGAACAGTTATCTTTTAAAAGTTTGGGGTTTTAATCCCAAATTGTAACTATTATAATTCATTTGGTTGAAAGTTTAAATGTTATATTAAATCAATTAAAGAAATAAAATTACTTGGATCCATCTTGTATCACAAATCCAAAACAATTGGATCTCGAAATACCATTTCATCTCGAAATACCATTTCACCTTCTCGACAAATCTAACCTTCTCCAATTGTTGCACAACCACCTATTTATTTGGCTCCATTCGTGGCAAGTCTTGCCCTTCTCTTTAGTTATATTGGCATTGGTAGCTCAGTAAGACGAATAGTTAAATATTAACATTTATATAGATAATGAAATGACTAAAATAATTACATAAAAAATAATATATTTACCAGTTAAATGAATTTCCTACCCTATTTGGTTCCTCCATCCACATCAAATAATGTGATGTAAGGAGCATCCTTATTACTAGTTGCTATATTAATTTGTCTTTAACAATCATAGATCATGTGGCACATTTCTTTCATCGTTGACTTCTTTTCAACTTTTTGGAGAACCGCTCAACTATTATATGTGTATTTGTATGTCCCAAAAATGTATGTCGAGAATCATGTATTCTACTTTCATGTCCTCCTGTGTAGTTAAATAAGGAGAGTTACACTATTTTTTGTTCGTAAATATTTTCTTGAGGCTGCTACTCTTATTCATAAGAAAAGATTTTAAAATAATAAAGTACATAGCAAACTTCATAGGCTTGAGTCATAGTATCAAACCCTTGTTGCATTTGGGCATGAGATCCAATGGCAGTTGTATATAGATTGGATGACTATACAACCTTTACTTTATTTTTTTTACTTTATCCATCTTTCTATTGTTGTCCTTTATTATTAGGTTAATGCAATGAGTGATGCAAGGAGTCCAAATGATATAAGGGTAATCTACCGGCTCTCTTGAAGCTGGTCTCATTATCTAGCATAAGTTGGACAATGAACTTTAGTTTGATCTCTTTGACAACATTTTTCAAAATTTGGTGAATGTAGATTGCATCGTATTCTATGCTAATGCATTTACTGACTTATGAAATATCACCTTTTTTATTACAACATAGAAGAAAATTTATTAAACTATTCCTAATGGACCCTCTCCAAGCATCACACACGGCACTTCATGCTTCTAATCCAAGTGTGATATTTTTGACTTCATCAAAATATAGCCCAAGAATCTCTTATGATGTAGGCAGTTGAATTCCATGGCTTGAATCTTGGATATTGGACACCATGGTGCAATAATATTTTTAGCTTGTGGCATGAGGACATTAATTGAATGGAAACTATTTTGAATTGCATGGTCAATGTCAAGCCTTTTCATTTCCATGTAAGCATTATCTATTCAAGTCTACTTGCTTAAGATGCAAATGCCTTGGAAGTCAATATCAACTGTGCTAGGTCCTTAAGTTCTTTGACTGAACCTAAAAAAGCTATTGATGTTATATTGTCCACTTGTAGAGGCTTCATAACTTCTAATTCCTCTATGCAGACTTGTGTTTTGGCTTATTGATATGTAGCTGATGTAGATCCTACTGTACTTCCACTTCAGCCACTCTCACTACTACCCTCAAATTGAGGTTATGTAGTGAACCATATAGAAGTAGATTGGATGTCCTCCTAGAAGGTATATTGAGCCTTAAAGCCCAAATAGTGCCGCCATCTCAACATCCTCAATGACTTCATCTCCATGGTCTTGACACTAATCAAAGGTGATAGGCGTTGTTGCATGTTAGTTGAAATCTTCACACTCTTTGATCTCACATTGCTACTAAATGTAAAAGGATTTTGCGTTTTCATAGATAGCTTAGAGGATCTCCTGTGACACCTTTGGACATTGGAAAATATTAGGATATCTATTGCTTAACTTGGATTATGTAAGCCTTTGAAAATGTTGTTTCAATGAATACATTACCAACTATGGTTATGTCTTAATTTTTGAAAATATTGTTGCAATGAATATATTACCAATTATGGTGATTATTTAAATGTCCCGTGATAACACATTCTAGCTTTTAGGTGTCATAAAATGTTTATCAAGGTGAATTGGGAGAGAAAGAGAGAGTTTGATAGAGCTTTAAGAGTTTGAGAAAGATTGAGTGAATTGTTAGGGAATGAAGACTCATATGGTGAGAGTTTCATGCCTTCCACCCACTTAAATGGCTCGAATTAATGTTTACAGGTGTTGGAATAAAAAATTCCCAACAACTAGATTTTCTAGTCATTGGACTTGGTGTCACTATGTACCAACATGTACCATATGTCAGTACAATACTAAATTGACTAGTACATATTAAAAAAAATTATATCTCGATTTATACCTAGTTTGTGTGCTAGTCCATGCTTGGACCCATACAAACTAGTCTTACTAGTTGGTACATACCAATTTCTTAAACCATTGTCCCAAGTCCACCCTTGAGGATATAAGGTAACATTTGAGCTACAGGGAGACGGTGCTACAAGAATATTGTAGAAGGGGCAACAATGATGGGGAATTGGTGGTAGAGGTAGACACTGTAGGATTATGAGAGACAGATGAGACTTCTGGAACTGGATGGAATTGCCTATTGTAACACAATAACTAAGATTTGAGGACAATGATGAGGGTGGTATGCTGCCCTAACTTTTATTTTTGGAAAAAGAGAGAGATATTAGGATATAGAAATAGAAGCAAGTTGGTAGTGGCTTTCTGTTGGCAAAGCTACTGTTTAGGGAGTGCCGTAGTGTAGAGGATTGTTGGGAGAGGAGAGAAGAGAGTGAGGGATGGTTGAGGATTGGCGAAAACCCATTGTAATACCAAATGTGAGCACATATATAGACTCCAAAACAAATGAAACATAGAGAAACAGATATTGTGGAAATAAACATATGGTTTAACTTCCTTTAATATTTAATTAATCTAACAAATACAAGTGAAACATGACCACTAAAATTAGATAGTTACAATCCATTACTTAGAAGCAATGCTTACAAAGAGGAACAAGTTATTACCTACTAATACAAAACTAAATATTACCCATGAATAATAAGGTAACTACTCATGCAGGACAACATGGATATAACTACTCATGATGCACATCATAACAAAACATAATTCTTTAATTTTGATCTTCAACATTTTCATTGCATTTTATATCTGTTGCACTCTTTATTTTTGCTTTTTAGTTCTGTAGAAGTCAAGTTTTCAAGCACAACATATGCTAGCCTGGGTTAAATTTTCTATATATATAACTGCTATTAAAATAGGATTTGTCCATGTTTAACAGAATAAAATTACTGGTTTTGTTATTGTAATATTCATTTCTTTAGTTTATTCTATAATTTTCCACTTTCAGACAATATGAAGGCGGTCAAGCAAGTGGCTATTTCTGATGAATCTAAATATGCAACAGCTTCTGCGGGGGATGAAAGGTTAATAAATTTCTTTATTACGTTTTATTTTAATATATGTATAAGGTCCTTATGATGGTTAAGTTGCTTTTCATCGAGCTACAAATATATATTAACGAGATATTATATATCTTCATATGTTACTGATTTTGGTCAGGATACTTCACAGCTGATCTAGCATAATTTTGACATTATTTTTTCTAGGTACTTCAGTGCTATATTCCATGGGATCATGTTATCCATCTTAATGCTTAATTATGCATTTTTGCCCATGGAATTTAACCAACTATTCTTGTCACGTAGCATAAAAAATGATGGAGATGCAACCGCAAAAGAAGGGAAAGCTCCACTTGCCGAGACAGACATGGATGTTATTATCATCAATAATCCCCAAAAGAGCAGTGAATCTATTGTAGTTGCTTTAGCAAGTGCTGGCAACACCTTAGACAGGAACCAAGCTGAGCTTGTCTTAAAGCCATTGAGGCTCGCATTTGAGACAAAAAATATAAAACTTTTGGAGCCTGCACTTGACTCTCTTCATGTATGTTTCTCTGGTTGATTTGAGAATTCCAGTACCTTAACTTTCTTAGTTCTGTTACAGTTATCAGAAATCTAGTATGAATTTTGCTTGATACTTTGCAGGAAATTTGCATCAATGGTTGCTTATTTTTATAAATGTTCTTCTTCCCCTGAATTTTTTGGTTTTTAGTTCTGGTGCAGTAACTATCTCCTGTTTGTCATATCTTTCATGAAAAACACTAATGCTTATCTTGATCTTGTACGTTGAATGGTCTTCTTGTGGGTGTTGATTTTTGTTATTAGTATGAGTATGCAAACTGCGTGACCCATGTACTGGGTTCTAGCTGTCAAAATGACTATGATGTGTTCAGGAATAACATATAACCATGTACTATGTCACTAACAACATGCTTATATAATCGTTTGTTATTCTAGACTGTTATTATAATTTCTTGGAAGAGGTAGATTTGACTACTTATTTTCATTAATTTTAGCCATTGTTTATGGTTAAGGTGCCATCTCTTTACCTTTTTAAGTGCTTACTTATTTATTAGTTCAACTGGTATAAACCATTGATTATGTAACCTTTGTTATTCTATTTTCCTTGACCATTGATTATCACTTGGCTTACCTACGTGACACGTAAACTAGGTTATGACTATCTAAATGATTGATGTGTTTAGGAATAGCATGTATAATTTCATCAATAGCATGCATAATTTCATCATTAATTTTAGCCATTGTTTATAGCCTATATCTTTGTTAGTCTAGACTATTGTTAGAACTTGTAGATGTGACTATGGAACCAAAAATTGGTCCATACCACATAGTACAAGTGATACATATTGGTCCAATCTTGTATCTACAAGGTCAATAGATCAGTACATATCTTATGTGCTATTTTGATAATAAATTGGTACACTGCTGTGAACCATTACTTAAAACTATGGATATGACTACTTATTTTACTAATTTAAGCCGGTTCTTAAAGCTGACATGCCATCTCTTCATCTTTCAAATGCTTACTTATTTGTTAGCTCAATGAGTAAAGACATTAAATGTTGATAATAAGGTCTTGGGTCAACTCCTATTTTCACAACTACTTATCACTTGCTTGCAAAAAAAAAAATCCTACTTATTTAATGTTTGAATTGAACAACACTAATTCACAATTTTAAGTTCTACTTTCTCTTTCCATTAGTTAATGTTTTCACTTTTATAGTTCTTTCTTTTCTTTCTCTTTCTCAGTGATAAGTAAATACTAGATTCTGAATATGGCCCATGGGTTCATATACATGATTAGCATTTTTTTTTGCCAAGGGCAAGTAAGTGAGATTATTAATAAAGGGGTAAAGTTACAATATTCATAATACCGACACACTCCTAAACAACCATTTTATATCATTATCTAGAAAATTTTGACAGAGTCTCCTAGCACTACTTGGCACAAACCCTGCCTCTAGTTTAATATAACACTCACAAACCAAATTAAAATACAACACAAACAGCGCAACAAAACAAATCTAGTAAGGAAGAACATAAGGCATACAACACACCAAAGCAAGCATAAGGCATCATTTTGACCTATGAGAGATTACAACTATGGTCTTAATACATGATTAGTATTAAGACTGAAATAATGGTCAGCAATTTTTGAAACTTGCAAAAAGATCGCTGAAGCTTAAAATCAGTATCTGAGAAAATTTATGGGAGGAAAATGTTCTGAGCAATGTAACTAGCTCCAGTGAAAGATACTGTAAAAGATAAATGCTAAGGTAGTGTCTCTTTTTAAACCACTGATTGATCATTGTTATGGACTACATGGTGCCTGTCGAAAAGATGGGTCCTGGAGCTTAAAATCAATAACTGTGAACATTTATGGCAGGAAACATTCTAAGCAATGTAAGTAGCACCAATGAAAGATACTGTCTATATAAATGAAGAGTCTCTTTTTGAACCGCGAATTGTTCTTTGTTGAGGCTGCATGTTGGGGCATGTGGGTTCAGATACCTGATCGATGTAGGCATCATGAGTAATGTTGAAAATTAAGATAATGGCCAACACTTTTGCAACTTGCAAAAAGATTATTGGAGCTTAAAATCAATAATTGTGAACATGTATAGGAGGAAACGTTCAGTAATGTAACTAGAACCAACAAGAGATATTGTCCAAGATAAATGATATAGAAGTAGGGTCTCTTTTTGCATCATGGATTGATCTTTGTTGGGGCCTGCATGGTGAGAAGATGACTCTGTCATTAACTTTTCAAATCTGCACTTAACTTTTACTAATAGTAGAGCTCTTCTTTTCGTCTTTATGTTGTTTGTTTGAACTTTGAAGAATTGTTTTCCTACACATTTGACTTTGCTGTGGTAACCTTCAAAACATTGCGTACATCCATGCAGGTTTTCCTTTTTTGTTTTCATCTTAATTTCATGAGCATGGAATATATTTTTTCTGATGCTTAGTTGCAAACTGTATCTTATCCAACTTCCATTTTTCCAGAAACTTATAGCTTATGATCATTTAGAGGGTGATCCTGGACTTGAAGGTGGCAAAAATGCTTCATTATTTACTGATATTCTCAATTTGGTATGTGGTTGTGTTGATAATTCTTCACTGGACAGGTACTTGCTTTTTGAACTTCTCTGTTATGTAGATGTATGTTCCGATGAACTCTTATAACTTTTCAGTTGTACTCTTGGAAATTTGCAGTACCATATTACAAGTTTTAAAGGTGCTTCTTACTGCTGTATCATCAACAAGGTTTAGAGGTATGTTCTGTAATCGTTCTTTCTTCTTCTTTTTTTGTTCTTGGAGTGATGCTCCATCCATTTCGTGTAACATTCTTGACTAGTGAAAGGTATGGAAAATAATTCTTTGTTGGAAGCATTTGTTGTCAAGTTGGTCTTTGTAGTTTATAGTTTAAACTTTAATCTACTTCTGATGCATATTAGATTGATATAAGTTTTTGGTCCACTGACATATTTGAGCTCTTTGCCTTTATCAGAACTTTCTGATTGAAGTTATCCTTCATTCTTGCTTTACCAAATTCTGTGTTCTATATGATACATGGCCATTGCTTTATGAGATGTTATAGATATACTCTTCATGGCTATGTACTATGTATAATAACTCCAAGAGATTAGTTTGTCCCATATGTCAACGCTGTAATCCAGTTTCGCTACCCTTGGAGGTTTATTTCATTCGTGGTGTTAAACATATATTTTTAATTTTTTAATTAAAATTTAGGTAGTTATGATGAAAGAATCGAGACAGTTTACCTTGTCAAATTTCTACCTGATTTCTTGTTAAACTACAAGCCAACCATCAAACGTTACTATCTAGATCTAAGGAGTTTCTTTCTGTCATAACTGAAATGCAAGTTAAAAAAGGACTGAGTATGCTTACTAGCATACACTAATTTAGAGCCGTAGAGTAATATGCTTGGGAGTTGGGACACCAAATATTGAACCAAACACCCCCTATTGTAATGTTCAAGGAAAGCTTAAAGATATCACTAAATGAAAAGGGAAATTGCATCCAAAATGATGGACAAACATGTATTGGTCTCCAATGGTTGTGGTCATTGTGCACCAATACCACTTGAGTACTATCTAGGCGCATCAAGGTGCCTGCAAGCCTTGGTGGGCTAACTTTATGCATTCCACTTGTGGTGCCCTTGATGCATTATTCAATTATTTTCTTTAACTATCATTATTTGATTCAATTTAGTGATGCTGCCGATTTTTTTATGTAAATTATGACTAAAGAACATTTGGTACTGTTGATGTGTTGCAGTTAGTCATTATTTAATTATGTTGGTGGTGTCAGTGGTAGTTTAATGATGTGCAGTTATCTGCACAGCTGCAGTGTTAGTGGGTAGGTTTTAATATTGGTGTTTATTATTGATTCAATGTATGTATTTAAATATATTTATAGGATTGGTATAAAGAAGAAATTATGTTGTAACATTTTATTCAATTATTTTCATCGTTCTATTTCTTTTCCCTCTTTCCAATTCTTTCTTCTTCCTCTTCCTATTCTTCATCGTGCTACTTCTTTTTCTCTTTCCACCTCTTTCTCTTCATCTTACTATTTCTTTTATCTCTTTCCACCTCTTGTTGTTGTTGTTGTTTGGATGAATTATTTGTGCGTCACTAGGTTTTTTTGTAGTTGCTTCAATGTAGGCTATATGCAGAAGTGCTGTTTGTCTTTATTTTATGGTCCAATGGAATGCTTCAATTTAGACTCATTGCCTTTTTTTGCTATTGTCAATGTCTTAACACTGCATGGAGAACCTTTGCTGGGAGTCATTATCTATGCCATAGCATTGCTCTTAATAGGCTATATGCTGAAGTGCTGTGTGTCTTTATTTTATGGTTCAATGGGATGTTTCAATGTAGACTTATTGCCTTTCTTTTGCTAATGTCAATGCTTTAACACAGTACATGGAGAACCTTTGCTGGGAGTCATTAGAGTATGCTATAACATTGCTCTTAATAGGTACCTGAGTCAAATTCTTCCCTATAAATTGTCAATCTAAAACTCTCATCTGATGCTTGTGATCTAACACTGTTTACACAGTAAGAGCCCTATAAATCAGGCTACCTCAAAGGCAATGCTGACCCAAATGCTTAGTATTGTGTTTAAACGAATTGAAAATGATGAGGTATGATTTATTATTATTGATCTGTGTAATTTCTTTAATAAATTTGAGTGCTTATTAAGGGGTAAATACACCGAAGGTTTTCAACTATTTCACATATATTCTTAGGTTTCTGTATTACAAAGCAGTGTGTATGCTGTTAGTTCTTCAGTGAGCAATGCAATCTCGGATATTGTAGAAATACCTATTGATGCACAAGAAGAAAAAAAAGCTACTTTAGCAGATGCACTATGCACAAATCGTGCAAATGAAACATCTCCCTCTTTTCAAGAATTTCAGAATCTTTCTGGTAGCACGGACATCAAGGTTCTCAATTATGAATACAACAATAAAAATATTAGAGATTGTTTCTACTTGTTCATTGCAAATTATCATATTTAAGCATGTGATTTGTGTAGAGTTTAGAGGCTGCTCTTGAAAAGGCTGTTCAACATGAGGATGGGAACAAATTTTCAAGGTGCAGATAGGAGTGCTTAATTGAGAACTAAACCAAGGGTTATGTGGTCTTTTTCCCAACTGATATAACAAATTATCAATTAATCTTACTCCAGAGGAACCATTCTAGAGAACATGAATGTGGAGCAGCATGACGCCTTGTTGTTGTTTCAAGCACTATGCAAGGTCTAATTTCTTGAGAGTGTTCAAATAATGCACTCTATATCACTTTGTTGTAACTCTTAACAATGTCAAAATGCAAATTTCACAGATGGGGATGAAAGAAGACAGTGACGAGCTTACTACCAAGACAAGAATATTGTCTCTTGAGCTTTTGCAGGTTTGTTTTTTGTGGATTGTAGTGGCATAAATCTATTGGCCAAAACATGAAAAGATCAATACCGATCCTATATATATATATATATATATATATATATTGAGCGGTATTGACCAATTTAGTATTGGTACATAGTGCTCTCACATTGGATCAATATATTAGTACTGACCAAATGTGAAAATCTTGGGCTAAAATATTGTTTTCTTCTAAATGTTGTAATGCATATTTCCTAGTTTGATCTTTAAATGACTGTTCTTTATCAGGGTTTACTGGAGGGAGTGAGCCAATCCTTCACCAGAAACTCCCATTTTATTGATTCTGCTAAGGCATATATTTCTTATGCTCTATTGCGAGCTTCTGTTTCTTCTTCTCCAGTGGTCTTTCAGGTTGTCCATATCATTATACTCATTGGTATTTGTCTTGTTGATTTTCTGACGCGATTATGTTTACTAAGATCGTGGGAATTGCTTTACATGGGCATGCTTCCCAAACTAAAAAGTTTTTGAAGCATCTAATTTTCATGTTTTTATTTATGCAAGAAGGTACTAACTTTATGCTTAATCATAAGCAGTATGCAACTGGGATTTTTGCAGTTCTTTTGCTTCGTTTTCGAGAAAGTCTTAAGGTATTTAACCATGATGGGGTCATAATTATCTTCTTATAAATTGTCTTGGAGAAAACAATTCCTTGGTATTCATTTTAATTGTGTAAAAACATATTATGCTACTTTTTTCAGGGAGAAATTGGTGTCTTCTTTCCACTGATAATTTTAAAATCACTGGAAAGCAACGAGAGTGCCCCTAGCCATAGAACAACTGTTCTCCGGTGATATTTACTTCTTTTTATATTTTCCTAGTATTTCCCCAAGAAATATGTTCCTTCTCTCCTATCCTATTTTATTGGAGCAACTTCTATAACGAAAATATTTTGTTTATTACAAGCATTTATATATCCTGTTCATGAATATATTTTGCTTATTACAATGGCATCCCTTTGGTTTCTATTCATGCTGCTTAGTTATCTTGCTGATGGAAATTTTCAATTGGATTCTCTGTTAGGATGCTTGAGAAAGTGTGCAAGGACTCGCAAATGCTTGCAGATATATTTGTTAATTATGATTGTGATTTTCAGTCACCAAATATTTTTGAACGCATGGTAAAATAAAAGCAAGTTATATTGATGTATTGAAGGTGATGTATACCATTTTTGTAACAAATTTACTTGCTTTATCTAAGCAGGTAAATGCTCTCTCAAGGATAGCACAAGGGACTTTAAGTATGGATCCCAATTCAATTGCTTCAATGCAGATTGCTTCTGCTAAAGACTCATCGCTCCAGGTCTTTTTCTCTAAACATAGAAACAATTTCTCTTTTTCGGCTTCCTGTTTTCCTCCGTAGGTTTTTGTCTTCTTCCAACACATTCAATCTATATTCTTTCTCTAGTGCTTAGTGAGCGTTTTAAAATCATTGGTTAATTGGGAGAAGCTAATAAGGGAATATGATAAGCATCGTAAAGATGTCAGGTTGCATGAAAAGAAAGTTTTAGCTAGAGAATCTGCTATAGTTAATGAGCTGAAGAATCATGATGATGGATCCTACCAATTTGAGAGAGCCAAAGCTCAAAATGCCACAATGGAAGCAGCAATCTTAGAGGTAACTAGGACAATTCTACGTCACGTACCATTGAAGTATTTATATGCAAGGAAAATCGGAATTTGTTTTATTGTTTTTGTTTCATAAAAGATTTTATTTGGTTGTAATGTCTGGTTTTATTCTGAAATGTTAACCATTTCCTTTCTTTTAGTTCAACCAAAAGCCAGCAAAAGGGATTGAATTTCTATTGTCAAATAAACTGATTGAAAATAAGGCTTCTGCAATTGCTCAATTCCTGAAGAATACTCCATCTTTGGATAAGGTGGTCTCCAGTTGCTAATGCTGTTGTTTTCGGTAAAGATGGACTCCTAATCTCTTAACCTTTTCAGGCCATGGTAGGTGAATACTTAGGGCAGCATGAGGAACTTCCCCTTGCTGTTATGCATGCTTATGTTGACTCCATGAAGTTCTCGGGGTTGAAGTTTGATACTGCAATTCGTGAGTTTTTAAAAGAGTTTTGTCTTCCTAGAGAAGCGCAGAAAATTGATCGAATCATGGAGAAGTTTGCTGAGCGGTATATCAACTGATGCTCTCCCCTTCTCTAGTTTCCACTTTCCACTGTTTTAGTTGATCCATGTATGTTTTGCAGTTATTGTACTGATAATCCAGGACTTTTCAAGAATGCAGATACAGCTTATGTTCTTGCCTATGCAGTAATAATGTTAAATACAGATGCACACAATCCGATGGTTTGGCCGAAAATGTCAAAGCATGATTTCATACATATAAATTCTGTAAGTGATGTAGATGAGAATGCACCAAAGGATCTTCTTGAGGAGATATATGATTCAATTGTCAAAGAAGAGATAATGATGAAGAATGATGCACATGACGCATCTAAAAGCAGCCAAACGATGACAGAAACAGAAGAGAGAGGTCATCTTGTCAATATCCTTAACTTAGCTCTTCCTAAAAAGAAATCAGGGATTGATACCAAGACAGAGAGTGAGAAAAATAAGAAACAAATACAAGCTCTTGTCAAAAATAAAGGTGAGACAATGGGTGCCTATTATACAGCTCAGCATATTGAGGTAGTTGGACCAATGCTTGAGGTTGTAGGCTGGCCTTTGCTTGCTACTTTTTCTGTCACAATGGAGGAAGGAGACAATACGCCAAGGATTATTCTGTGCATGGAAGGTTTCAGAGCTGGCATACATCTAACATGTGTTCTTGGGATGGACACAATGCGTTATGCTTTCCTGACATCCTTAGTAAGGTATGTTGGTTTTGTTGGGTTCTCCAGCACGTATGTGTTTCTAAGACACTTCATTCACCTAATATCAATTTGTTCCTGCCTGAATCAACAAGGAAATATGTAATAATTGTGATGCAATCTTTTCCAAAATCTGTATGCAGATTTACATTCTTGCATGCTCCAAAGGAGATGCGTAGTAAAAATGTGGAAGCACTGCGAACCCTTCTTGTTTTATGTGATCTGGAGACAAATTCACTACGAGACACCTGGAATGCTGTCTTGGAATGTGTTTCAAGGTTAGAATATATCACTTCGACCCCTTCTATTGCTGCAACTTTGATGCAGGGTTCAAATCAGATATCAAGGGATGCAGTTCTTCAGTCTCTGAGAGAGCTGGCTGGAAAACCTGCGGAACAAGTTTTTATAAATAGTGTGAAATTGCCTAGTGATTCAATTGTGGAGTTCTTTATGGCTCTTTGTGGTGTATCTGCTGAAGAATTGAAGCAAACACCTCCTCGTGTCTTCAGCTTACAGAAGCTTGTTGAGATAAGCTACTACAACATGGCTCGTATTAGGCTGGTAGTCCATAGCTCTTTTTACCTTTGAATTTTTCCGTGATATTCATGTAGTAGTTTCCTGCTTTATTAGTCTTGTGGAGTTTTAGTAATCCTATCACAATCAAGACCGTGAATTCGAGTTCCATATTGACTATCAATGAACACAATGACAAAGCATATCAATAATCATACGTATGAAATACTCAGCTGATGCTTGTAATTGGATTATATAGCTTACGGATAGTTTCTTTCTGAATTATCATCTTTTACTTGTTGACAGAAAAACATAATCACTATGTTTGTTATATTACTAAAATCTTAGTTTTCTTAGCCCGTAATAGATCTTAGTTTTCTTAGCACCGCAGATAACAACTGCATGTCAAAACTTGGATATCTTCATCGTCATTGTAGGAATTTTTTCCAAATACTATTTTTCTGACAATTGTTTGTATTTTTTTTCTTGGTTTCTACTTGTGATACTTTCAGGTATGGGCTAGAATATGGTCTGTCTTGGCTCAGCATTTCATTTCTGCTGGTAACCATCATGATGAAAAAGTTGCTGTGTATGCTATTGGTTCCCTAAGACAACTTGGTATGAAGTACTTGGAGCGTGCTGAATTAACCAACTTCACCTTCCAGAATGATATATTGAAACCGTTTGTAATTCTCATGAGAAATAGTTGCAACGAAAAAATACGCAGACTTATTGTGGATTGCATTGTTCAGGTAAATTTCCTCTAACATCATTGAATTTACCATATGCTACTTGTTCAGGACTTGATTCATTGGTAATGGCCACTTCAGATGATTAAATCAAAAGTTGGTAGCATTAAATCAGGTTGGCAGAGTGTGTTCATGATTTTCAGTGCTGCTGCCGATGACGAGTTGGAATCAATTGTTGAAAGTGCTTTTGAAAATGCTGAACAGAGTAAAGAAAGATATTTAACACTGTATTGAGTTTGCATTCTTCTAGATTATAACTGAATCTAATTCTTTGCGTTGCAGTTATCTTAGATCACTTTGATCAGGTTGTTGGTGACTGCTTTATGGATTGTGTCAATTGTCTCATCCATTTCGCTATTAACAAAATCTCCATATGCATAAGCTTGAAGGCTATTGCTCTCCTCCGAATATGTGAACATCGCCTTGCAGAGGTTTGCAATAACATATTTTGCATGTTTTAGTCATGTTTTGAAATTTGAATACTTATTAATACACATACTATTCATTGTGTAGTCATATGCTATAATAATAAATTGTTTTTAAAACAAATTTATTGAACATATTCTATTTTTCAACGCAAAGGTTGCAATTTGATTCTTAGGATTCTGAAATTAATTAGTATATCTTGGTTATCTTTCTTCCAATACTAATAGTGATTTGAAAGAAATTACTGAATCACTTCTTCCTTTTATTTCTTCAGTTCCAGTGGATTCTTGATTCTTTGAAGGCTCCAGAAAAGAAGCTATCTAACTGTAGCGTTTAGCCTGGTCCTCGCTCCCATGTTTAATGTAATGTAGGTATTTAGACAACCTACAACTAGGTACAGTTAATTTCAGTCCTTGAGAGAACTGTAGAAGAAACATAGCTAATGCCCAAGTTGCAGCTAAAGCGGAAATTCATTAGGGTTTGATAATATATATACAACACTAAGCTGACCCATTAACCCATCCGTTAATTATAAATAGTAAATATTCTAACACACTCCTTCAAGTTAGAGCAAAAATATTAATCATGCTTAGCTTGTATGTACAAAATCTGATAAGGCTAAGAGTTTTTGGTAAAAATGTCAGCTAACTACTCGTCATTGTATATGGAGTGTAGATTTGTTTATTGATAATCACGTCTTTCATAAAATGACAATCAACTTCAAGTGCTTTGTCATCTCGTGAAATACTAGATTTCTAGTGATAAAAATAACATATTGATTGTCACAAAACATATTCATAGTATGTAATATTGAGCTCCGATAGAAGCCCTTTTAGTCACAAAATTTTACACACCCAATGAGTCAGTGCCTTGTATTCTACTTCACAACTAGATTTAGCTATCACACTTTATTCTTTTTACTTTTCCATATTACCAAGCTTCCTCCCACCTAGATCTTGAATCCAGAGATAGATCTTATATCATCCATGTTCCTTGCATAATCTGCATCTATATAGACATCAATTTGTATGTGCCCATTCCTATATACAAAAGACCATTATCATGAACTTTCTTAATATATTGTAGAATTTGTATAGTGGTGTTCCAATGATAGAGTTTGGGTTTTACATAAATTGACTAACCACCCCTACAATATATGAGATATCTCGTCTAGTTTGGATTTGTAAATGAGTTTTCATACTAATTGAATGTGTAAAAAAAAAGAAGTTGGGTATCTTTTCAAGGATTCATCCATTTCCTTAGATTAAATCCACATGTGCTAAAGAGATCTTATATCCTCTTGTGCCAAAGAGAATTCTGGTTGATGAGCAAAAGCCTACGTGCTAAAGCATGATTAAGAGCTACTATCTCTTGGGATCCCAAGCTATAGAGGGTCAGCTCTCATCTTCGGTTTGCCCATGGATGGGATGGTGTCGAAGCCTCAAGCTGTCCCACAGAAATCCATATGTGCTATATTACCTTAGCTTTAACATTGCATGGGCACTAAACAACTTTTAGCTTTAACACCATAGGAGTGCGAAAGGTTTTGGCTCCTATAAGCCCTTATTGTTGTTCCCATAAGGATGTTAATGTGTTATAGTCCTATTTTATATTTCTTGTTTAATGGAATGTATATATCATGGTTTTGAAAGTTGTTCAAGTGGTGCGCACTGGTCTGCTTGTATACATGTACACAAAACAAGTTTCAATATATGTACACAAGGATGTTAATGTGTTATAGTCCTATTTTACATTTCTTATTCAATGGAATGTAAATGTATATATCATAGTTTTGAAAGTTGTTCAAGTGGTGCATATCGATCCAATCTTATACATATATACAAAACAAGTTTCAATATGCATGTGTGTGCATATAATATTAGTACTTATCAAGGTTTGAAAAATCGGTTTGAACTGGTGGCTGATACTATGTTATATGAAATCGATTGTACTGACATAATACTACAGTAACGGACCTATTTTGGATTTGTACAAACTAAAAATTTTAGTCGGTTCAAATCAAAATTTCAAATCTTGGTACCTATTACTCTATTAGTACTATTCAATACTGGATGTTGGTACATATTAAGTTGTAGCAATCCAAGTAAACACTAGTACATTAGTATAGAACAAGATTTAAAACCTTGTTATATGCAACACTAAGTGCTAAAATTTTTTTCATGTCTACTATGTCATAGTGAAACCAATTGTATTGACACAATGCTACAGTAAAATCAGACCCATTTCAGATTGGTACAAACTAAAAATTTCAACTTATTCAGACTGAAATCTCAAACCTTAGTACCTATTATTCTATCAATACTATTTAGTACTGTATGTTGCTAATCAAGTTGTAGCAATCAAAGTAAACACTAGTACATTACTATAGAGCAAGATTTAAAACCTTATCATATGCAACACTAAGTGCTGAAAATCTTATCATTTCTACTAAAGCATCATGTCAACTCTTGTATGATCAGCCACTAAGGGACCATCTCATGTGGAATCTTTTCTGTCTTTTTATGAATTTTCTCTTGTAATCAAGTTGGTGGTTCTTGTCATCATCTCTCGTGAAACAAAGAGCCTTCTACTCTTATTTTTTTGACTTAGGCATTGGCATTAATGATGAATTTCCTACTTGCATACTCGAGTCTTCCCTGAAACCAATTAGGCATGTCAATCACAAACTAGTGAAATACTTGTAAGAACTAATCTACTTTTATGTTCAAGCCCACAATCCTAAGTAAAGTCATATGGCAATGCTTATGATATAATCAATATAGACTCTTCAAACACACTTGCCTCTTAGGCATGTTCTTAACCTAGGATAGAGCATAACTTTATTGTTGCCAATGTGATTAAATCTAAGTCTTGCATCTCCCTTTGCAATTATGCTATTGCAAGAGAAATTTGTGTATCTCTCGATATGTGTCTGGAAATAGTAGTAGTCGATCATAGAGCTTCACTCATAATAACCACCAAGGTAAAGGAATAGTATGAACACCACCTTTGTCTTTCACATAAACTATACACCCAAAATTAGTTGGTAATCATCCATGGGAACCATAAGTTGGCATACACTACCATTTGTCAAATCTCATTTGCTGCTTCTAACATTAGAGTAGCATTATAACTAATCGTCTTAGTAGACCTTGAGTTTTTCTCTAAAGATATGATAACATGGTTTTTAGCTTAAACTTGACAACTAAACTATGAACTACCCTTGTATCCATTGTAATACTACTTTGCTTATTGTTGAGTTTGATATCAACAAACATCAACACTCAATTTATCACTTTAATGATTCACCCTTTATCAATGTCTTGTCCACTCAATTTATCACTTTAATTGCATCAATGACCATACCTACATTGATCGACTCCGCTTTTTTGCTTTTTGCTTAAAAATTATACTCTATGTCACTTTCACATGAAGAAGTAAAACATTTGTGCTTCTTATTTCCCTTCTTTGTGGCCACAAGTATTGTCTTTGCTACCCCAGCACTAAGGACTTGTTTCTAGGAACAATTTTTTACTTAGTGACCCTTTATATAGAAAGTATTAATCTTTATTGTGGGTAACAACTTTGGGTACCTATTCCTATTGCTTATAGTAGACTTCTTTCCCTTGGAAGGTTTAAGAGAAATGAGTGTCATGGAAAAACCTTATCTTCTCTTTTCACTTGGATGGAATAAAGTTTGCAAGTTGCTTTATCTATGTTGTATGGACATTAATGCTATAATAATATGCTATTCTTCTTGTTGCACCCATGGTTACAAATTGTTGAGAAAACAAATAGATTATTGGTTTGGGCATGTCTTAGATGTCTAACATTAAAGCAATGAATTATTTTGTATATTCACGGATAGAAATTTCATATTGAAGTTGTCTCAATTTCCTTCGCAATGTATCACATTCTGTGGTAGAAACTGAGCCTTCAACTTTTTCTTCAATTCTATTCATGCATCAATTGCGCAAAGCCTCTTTTGCATTTCATTGCACGTAGTTTGGTATCTCCAATCGGTATCAAATAGTTATTAACACCTTGAAGTCTTCTTATTTGAGCTCATAGTAATATGATTCTAGAACTCTCAATGTTGGATGTCTATGAGCACTCTCCCTTGGATATTTCTTTTGAAAAAGGATTCAAAAACCGGTTCAGTGAGTCGCCGGACCGGTATGATACTAGTACCGTACCGGAGAGCCAGAACAAAGCCTCCAGCATCGCCTGCTACCTCCCTCCGTTGTCTATTGATGGCTGTTCTGGGACCGGATGGCCATTAGACTGGTACCATACCAGACTTTTGAGCACCATCATTCTTACCATCCATTCACAAATGTTGTATGACCTTTTGAGTGTTTTCACTTATGCAATTGACATAGTCCATCATGCACCATTGCAAGTCTTCTATGCTCTTGATGCACTCCTCATCAAAGTGTAACACTCAAGATTTAAGATACTTATGACTGGGTCAGGGCATGGTACAGTCATAGTGAGCCACTTTCTGACTTTGATGGTAAAGTGAATTTTATTTTTTCATAGTCTTCTAAAGCTTATGTTCTTTGCTTTATTGGAGTTGAACCCTTAGGTCAATATTAGAGTGTTGGGTCCACTAGATTGTTAACTTAGTCCAAAGAAGTCAGTGATCCGATGACTTGTAGGGGTTGTACTATTTCTAGTGCCTCTACACATACTTGCACTTTAGCTCATTTGATGTGCAACTAAAGTAAATCTTGCCACATTTCCACTAATGTTGCTTCTCCCTTTATTGACTTTAAATTGAGTTTGTTTTGGGAACCTCATAGAAGCTGATATGGCATCCTCCTCGAAGGCATATTGAGCCCTCAAAGCTCAAATAACAACCTCCATCTCAAAATTTTTAAAAACTTCATCTCCACACCTAGCAGTATCAACTGATATGGGTCCTTGAAATTCTCGTGTTCCTTGATGAATGAGTTTTTCTCTATGTGAAAGAATTTAAAATTCTAACATATGACTTTGTGGTTCTCTGTTGACATCTCGAGCATTTGAAAATATTAGGTTATTCGGCCACAAGATATTGCTTAACTCAAGACGTTGTAACAAATGTATTGCCAATGGTGGTGATATTATGATATTTTCTGCAAAATAAAATCAACATTATGTCATTTACATGTTATAGAATGATAATCATAATTAATTAAATAAGAAAAAGAGAATTTAGAAAGCTTAAGAGAGTAAAAGGAGAGTTTAGAGAGCTTAAGAGGGTAAGAGAGATTTTTAGAGAGATGTGTGGAGAATGAGATTCAACTAATCAGGTCTTTTTTCTTGACCAACTACTTTTTTTGGTTGACCTGTGGTTCCAGTTGATTCATTTTTTTTTTTGGCTAGCTAGCGGAACCGGTCGGTATATAGACCATTTATATGTCAGTACCATCTAGTTCCACATGTTGGTCTCAGTATCATCCAAATCTAGTGACTTTTGCATAGTTTTAGGTTTCTGTCCGGTACCGCTGGTACCGGCTAGTTTGTACCGGTCCGGCGAGGGACCGGCACCGGAAACCCTCGGAGCAATCGATGAGGCGACGGCGGAGGCGACAGCGGGTGGCGGAAGCTTCGCCACTAGTAGCTTCGAATGAAGCTTCTGCCTCCAGCTTCGAACGGAAGCTTCCACCACCTTCTGCCGCCGCTAGGGCATCGCTGGTTTTCATCTGGTATTGGTACGGTACCGGCGGTATGTACCAGTCTGGCCGTCGGCCGGATCGAGCCGCTGGACCAATACTTGAAACGCTGGACTTTTGTTGGGTTAATAAGTGAGATACGCTTTACAAGATGGTACTTGAGGTCTTTAAAGATAAAAGATGGAGAACCAATATAACCAACACTCACATCCCTCAGGTACTATCCCTCCTCTCCCACAATGGTTTCTTTAGAGCTTAGGTGTTTAAGTACAAGTGATGTAGAGTGCTATGAAAAGAAAATTTCCTTCGTCCATGAATCATGATTGTGAGATAATAAGCATTTTGGTATCCATTTCTTCAAAATTAAGAATTAAGTTCTACCTTTCTTTCATATATAGCTTAAGGTTTGTACCGGCAAACTTAACATTTAGCATTGTCCTGTTCTTTTTATCTTTTGCTCTTTTGTTTCTCAGGGTTTTATACCGGGCGGATCCCTTAAACCAATGGATGGTGGGCTAGAGTCAAACTCTAATGTACCAGAACATTACTGGTTTCCTATGTTGGCTGGTTTATCTGATTTGACAATGGATTCTAGATTGGAAGTTCGAAATTGTGCTCTGGAGGTCCTATTTGATTTGCTGAATGAGAGAGGACGGAATTTTTCTGCTGCATTTTGGGAGAGCATTTTTCATCGGGTTCTCTTTCCTATATTTGACCATATACGACATGCTGGAGGAGATGGCGTTGTCTCCTCGGGTGATGAATGGCTTCGTGAAACTAGCATCCATTCACTTCAGTTGCTATGTAACCTTTTTAATAGTTTCTACAAGGTATCTATTCGTTGCGTTCTTCCAAGGCATCTAAAACCATTCCATATATATTTATTTTTTATTAAATAATCACTGTTACCCAATTCTCTGGGCTGACTTTAAATAACAAAATCTTGTGTTTTTGTCTGTTTGTCTCTATTTAGGAAGTGTCCTTTATGCTTCCATCGCTCCTGGGTCTTCTTCTTGATTGTGCCAAGAAAACAGAGCAGGCTGTGGTTTCCATCTCGCTAGGTGCCCTCGTACATCTCATCGAGGTTGGGGGCCAACAGTTCAGTGATAGCGACTGGGATACTTTATTAAAAAGCATTAGGTATGCTGTTGACGAACTTTTCATTGTAATTGCCATCCCCTTCGTCTTCAAATCTTTAATCTGCTCTCGTAAAAAATGCCAGAGATGCAGTCTACACAACTCAACCTCTTGAACTTCTCAATTCTTTGGGATTTGAGAAATCGAAAGGCCAGACATCTTTATCCAAAGATTTAAATGCAAAAGACGGTGTTAGTCTGTCTACAAATACTGATCAAAATAGGAAGGAAGGAGTCTTGGATCGTGAACTACCTGTTCATAGTGAAGCCTCTGGAAAATTAATCAACCCAATTAACTCTAAGAACGATCAAGAAAGCAATCACCAAAGCAACTTTGTGGAATTTGATGGTAAGCTTCTATTTTTGGTAGCTCTCCCACTTGATGAAACTACAAGATGTATCTCGGCTACTTAAATTTATGGCTATATGCAATTATGCATACCTGAGGGCTATCTTGCGGATAGTTAATGTTCATGTATTATTCCATATTGATCATTTTACCTTGTAGGCGTGCCATCGCCATCAAGTGACATGCAGAAGCCTGCTGAAGCTGCAGAAGTCCAGCGCAGTCAAACATTTGGCCAAAGAATTATGGGCAACCTTTTCCTTAGAAACCTCACCTCCAAATCAAAAAGCAGCACGAGTGATCTTTCTCCAGATTCACTTGCGAAGGTCTATAATATGACAATTGTGCCTTTGCTATTTATGTAGATTCTATTTATAAAATTTTATAGGATATAGGATAGATTGATCATGACTTGCAACAAATTAGGAGTTCCGATCTAATTTTAATTTTTGATTTAATATGCTTATATCACAGTGTAATTTTAATTTCCCTCTGCTCCATTGCGTGCATAATGTCCATGGTCGATGCAGATTCCTGAAGCTGGAGAACAAGCTGCTGACGATAATGATGAAGAGAACTTGATGACGGAGAGTGTTAAAGGAAAATGCATTACTCAACTGCTATTATTAGGTGCTATTGACAGTATACAGGTAACTGTGCATGTCAAAAAAAGATCTCATCTTTCCTTAGCTTTCTTGTTGGTTGATTTATCTCATAGATTATGTGGTTGGAAACATTGTAGAAGAAATACTGGAGCAAGTTAAAGGCCCCTCATAAAATTGCAGTTATGGAAATCTTGTTGTCTCTTGTAGAGTTTGCTGCTACGTATAATTCACCATCAAACCTAATATTGCGAATGCAATATATATCCTCCGAAAGGTATAGCCAACTGTAATATTTTCGATTATTGATAACCAAAGTCCAGCATTTGATGAGTAATGTTGCACAGGTTACCTACAAATCTACTTCGCCAGGAATTAACAGGAACTACCATTTATTTAGAAATATTGCACAGGTCAACTGCAGTAGATAATAATAACAATAATGAAAATTCTCAAGACCGATTGGATCAGGGGGAATTAATCAATAATGGTTCAGGTCATGTTGCATCTTTAGATTCAGAAGAGAAGCTCAAAGGCGTAGCAGAAGAGAAGCTAGTTTCTTTTTGTAGTCAGATTCTCAAAGAGGCTTCCGAGTTCAAACCAAGTGCAGGGGAGAATGGTAGTTCAAACGTCCATCGTGTACTCGACCTGAGGGCGCCCGTTATTATTAAGGTATAAGATATTATTCTGCTTGATTGTTATTGTTGCTTGGTTATTAGATAAAAGGGTGGTTTCATATCCTTTAATGCTGGGTTCTCCATCCTTAATCATGTGAACCTTAATACTGGCATTCTTGGTGCTTTATGTTTTCTTACACAAAATAGCATAGCTCTTTGCTCTAGTTTGACTTCATGGACCTGAAGCGTAGTACTTTTGGTTGACTTTCCAGGTACTCAGAGGAATGTGTTCTATGGATAGCCTTATCTTCAGAAAGCATTTAAAGGAATTCTATCCACTAATCACCAAACTTATATGCTGCGATCAGGTAATTTCTCATAGATTTTCAATCTTCATGCTGATTAAGCTGAAACTTAAAGCCCACGCTATTGTTTCTCTTTATTGCTGGAGCTAAATACATGTTCTATTGTGCATCGTCATGAATAGATTATTTCATTAGCCAATCTTTATCCTCTCTAACAATAATGAGTAATGGCTTGGCTTATGCAAGAAATAAAATTTGGTTTTGTAACTACTTGTATTTATGCTTTACACTAGATGGATGTTCGTGGAGCTCTTAGTGATCTCTTTAGTGCACAGATCGCTCCCCTTCTCCCGTGATTGTCATTTGTGCGGTTACGCTTTTGTTTGGTTTTTGTTTTTGCAACCCGATATTCCGGGGCATCAAACTTCTGAAGCGCTCAACACAGCTAGACGTTTACACCATGAACAGAGGCACTTGTATATTTTGCGAGCTTCCCACGGCTGCTATGACGAGTAGATGAGGGATATTTTTTTGAGTTATTGCTGGTCACTGTTACAGACCTACCAGCACAGATATCACTCATTGACACCCACGATGGATCTTTAGTTTTTTGAGTTGTGTTTTTGAATGGCTCATTTCGTCTTTTTAGATCAGTGAGCTTTCTAAATGATGAATTGGCAAGTTTGGCAGGTATAAATTTGTATACACAATGTATTCACTTGCCTATCATTGAAGGCCATTAGCTCATCTGTGTAATAGTTTTGTGCATATTAAATATTCAGTGACATACACACTTATTCCCCCCGCTTGATGAATTCGATTCAATCTTACGCATGTCTTCATTTTTTGGAGTTCAATTAGCCCCTTTGGCTACGCAGAGGTTGTTTCTCATCGAGCGAAGGGTGCAAATCAGATTAACGAGTATAAAGCATGCTCCATTGCAAATCTGGGTTAATATTAACGCTTCCTTTTAAGTTCCCCCGACTCGGGTTGCCCCTGTTCAACCTGTTATCGAGATTGGCAGTACAATGGAAGGTACCGAGAAAACTCATACATCCAATTTGTACCCTGGATCATCTGAAAACCAATTAGTTAGTTTCGCTGTTTCACCTAAATGTTAGAACATAATAATATTGGATTATCATCATCCATTCGCATTACCATCTAAGACATCAATTGAACTGCTTTGAATGAAGCATCCCTTTACGCCAAAGCAACTAATTCATGAGTCGCAGTGCATATTTCATGCCGGAGTTAAATTGTTTCCAGAAATATCTTTTATTTTCGAAACCCTGCGAAAAAAAATAATCCTTCCAAATTTTCAATTCTGATTGGCGTTTCGCTTCTCAAGATGCTTGCAGCAGTAGAGCATAAAGAGAACATGGTAATTGCATTTTTTTTTTCTTTTTGCAAAGGCAAATTGTAATTGCGATTTTCACCTTGAGGGGAAGGGATAAATCAAGAGAACATCCAAGAATCTGATTCAAATGCTCGAAATCTGATTCAAATGTTCCTACAAAAGGAAAGCAAAATGAGATCGCTTAGCTGCTACTCTTCTTTTCGGTGATGTTCTTCTTGTTGCCCATTGCTGTGGCCTGGGAGTACAAGAAAGTGCCGAAGATGGCAATGGCGGAGCCGAGGGCGTTCAGTGGCTGCACGGGATTCCGGAACACCAAGACGGAGGCCACGATGACCACCACCCTCTTCATGGTGTTTCCCACCGAGAAGGTCAGGGGGCTGATTTCATCGAGCGCCTGGTACGACGACTGGTTGTATAGATGGTAGAAGATCCCCGACAGGAGCACCCACGAGAAGAACGTCCAAGACGAGGGCACCGCCGCCAGGGCTCTGCTGAAGCCCTCCGCCCACTGCGCGCCCTCGACGACCACGGCGACAGGGAAGAGATATAGCAGTGAGATGATGCTGATCCAACCGTAGAGGTTGAGGCCGTCAACATGGGCGAAGTCCTGGAGGCTCTTCTTGGAGTAGATGTTGCGGAAGACGAACCCAACGTTGCTGATGAGTGCGCCCCACAGGCCTTGGACGTCAAATGATACCTCGGTGATGGCGGCGAGGGCACAACCGCCGACGATTGGGAGGACGGAGAGCCAGACGGGAAGGGGGTAGATGCGGACGCCGAGAAGGGCGGAGAGAACAACGGAGAAGACGGGCTCGGAGGCCTTGATAACGTGGGTGAAGGAGACGGCGACCTTGGAGAAGGAGACGCAGGCTGAGATGTGGCCGATGGTGTGGAAAAGAGCGGGGCCGAGGAGAGCGAGGAAAAAGCGGCGGCCGAGGGGACGTGGGAAGGGATAGAGACCAGAGAGCCATAGGGCGGACATCCACAGCGAGCCGGCGAAGAGCTGGAAAGAAGCGAGCAGCCACGGGTAGGGGAAGATGTTGAGCACCTTCTTGTTGTAGATGTTGAAGACTACGTTCTGGAAATACCAGAAGCCGAACACGATAGCAAGGCGCAGCGTCGATCCACCTTTCTTCTCCTTCTTCTCCCCCGGTTCATCTCCCGATAGATCTTGCGGCGGCGGCGGAAGGGCATTGGGATCTCCTTCTGAATCGGCCGCACCGGCGGCGGAAGCAGCCTTGGTCGCAACGATGTGATCTGGGGAGGATCTTCGGAGGGATTGGCGCAAGGAGATGGTTGCTCTGTTAAGGAGGCCGCAAGGAGGACTCACCGGTCGCTGCAAATGAGGACGGAACCTAGCGATGGAAGCGCGTGGCAGATTGAGGTAGCGAGGAGGACATAATGGTGACGACGACGTTGGTGACTGAAAGGAAGATGGCGGCGGCGGCGGCGGCGGCGCAAGGAGGAGAGCGTGAACGGAGGAGACCATAGCGGATGGGTGCGTCTCCCTTGGGCCGTGATTGCTTGTTCCCCTCAATTAGTCAATTGCCAGATATTATTATTGAGATAGAAGAGCTTTGGCTCAGAGGGAGGATTTCTAGTGTACGAAATTTGAGAGCACAATGGCACATGCATAGGAAGTGACATTGATAGTTGTGATCGGACGTGTAATAATAAATAAGGAATTTCCACAAACACTGAGCATTGAAATTGAAGTTCCATTTCGAATTTGTTTACTTGTTTATTTGACCATGGAAGTTTTATCTTTTTCGCAAGGCGGCACCACAATAATGGTGAAAGGCTGAAAGCAGCCTTTGATCCCTGAATCCTATTATCAACAACTAAAATTTTATTAATTAAGCTAATTAGTAGCTTCAATGTGGTAGTTTTATTAGGCCTGGCAAAAAATTATACGACCCGCCAACACGATACGACACGACACGAGTTTTCGCGGGTTTAGGTTTAACATAATCGTGTTTCGTGTCATTATCGTGTCGACCCGTTTATGACACGCTAAAATTCGTGTCGTGTCGCGGGTTGACCCGTCTAACCCATATATAATATATATTATATAAAATTAATAATTTATAGATAATTTTAATATAGTGAGTTAAACAGGTTATTCATGTCGTGTCGTGTCAATCGTGTCGTGTTGTGTCATCTAATAACTTTATATTATAAATCGTGTCAATCGTGCCGTGTCGTGTCGTGTTATGTGACACGACCTATTTATTAAACGTGTTAATCGTGTCGTGTCGTGTCACCTGTGAAATAAGCGGGTCGTGTCTGTGTTTCGTATATTGACACGTATACATAAACGGGTCGTGTTCGTGTCAAGCACAATCGTGTCACGTGTCAAGTATGACACGACACGTTATGACACGTGAAACACGAATTGCCACCCCTAAGTTTTATCACCAAACTTCCTGTTCACTTTCGTTGTAAGAAGAATAAATTTATGGACGATCACAGTCTTAGTTACTTACAAGATAAATTTATAGATGAAAAGGAGTATGATCAGTAGAATTTGTCCGTCTTGTGAAGGCATGCATGTGTATACCTCAATAAGCACTTAGACGGTATGCTCACAGATCCTAACAGTGTTTAGGGGATAAATCACAATACGACACACATCTTCAGACTTCAGTTGCCAAATTTCTAAAAGAATAATAAGCTTCTGAGTCTCCACTTTTAAAAAACTAACTCCATACATTCTTCACGAATTGCAAGAATAATCAGTGCTTTAAAAAGTATCACAAATTAATATTGATAACATTTCAATGCCTCAATGACAGTACTACAACGCCGACGATTGCAGGAGCGACACTCAATGAGTGGGCCATTTAAAGGAAAGACATAAGGAAGAACCAACGACAACATTGTTTACTGTAGTGATTCATAACTCCTCAACCCTGTCCAGTGTTCCACACAAGCAAATAAAAGCAGCCGTAACAGCGATTGATAGGCCCAACATTTGAGGCAGAGTTCTTATTTAATCGATTCATAGATTTTTCAGTAAATCCAAAGTCGCATACAAACACAAACTGGGGTAACTTACACTTGAAAGAGGCATGGGAACCTCCCATCAGCTGTATACACTCCTAGAAGAGTGTACTACCATCGCGAATGCAAAGCTTCGTTGAGTACCTCATACCATTCCAACACAAACATAATAGCCAGCTGGGAAGGGTAGCTCATCGCTGGCTCTCCCTCCGCCGAACATACCGGGTTCTGTCATTGTATCTCGGTCTATCTCTATCATTTCTTTGGGTGGTTGCTGCGTCAATCCTCCTCTGCCTCTCCGGAGGTCGTTGAACTATTTCTCCATTCACAAACAATTCAGCTGCAGTTATCAAGATTAAATGAGCACATATTGCATTTCAAAGCATGATAATGCTGCAAATAAACATGCTGTTGCCATTTGCAGCACTTGAATGACTCAACTGATCATTCAAAATCCGCAGCACATCCATCAGTATTGTACTAACATTGGAAGGCAGTAAAGCATTTCAATTTGAATTAGTCTAACACGTTACCACATAATTACAACTTTCAATAATTCAACTCATGCTTTGAATATCATACTATATCTACAGATGCAGAATTTGAATCAGTATAAACCATGAAGTGTATGGATTATACATCAACACAAAATGTAGAAAAAGTGCGAACCGTATTTGCAAGATTATCTAGGTGTAAATAATTGCATAGAGCTAACTCAGAAAGAAAGATTTACGAATGACATAACCAACTTATTGGATAATATATCATTTCAAGACCAGTGCAACAAAGATCAATATATTGAAAAAGGAAGCACATGGAAAAAATAACATTTACACAAATCAATCTGCAGCTTCCCTGATTCTATAGATGAGACCGCTAAAAGAAGTGGCTACGAGTATATTAGCATAGAATAGCTCATAAGCATCATTTAGGTTATGTTCTGTTGTTGGAAGGAATCCACGGTGGAAAAGGTAAAAAATACAATAAATCTAGATGGACCTTTCCACCCTGGATTCCTTTCAACAGAACATAGTCTTAGTGTTCCCAAATACCAATAGCTAGTATATATTCGAAGCTACATGCACCAAAAGCGCTATATCGTCAAGGAAATATAAGATTGCATTTCCAGTGTACATACATACAACTATACAAGAATCAACATTTTTTTGTAACGAGAAGTACACATGAGAACCACCTAATCTCACCTCCATAGTCCTTATTCTCCGCATCAACATAGGAATCTGGAAGTACAAACAATACACCAGGAAGACCTGCCACATGGATACACCTGTTAGTCATGTTACCTTAACAACCACCTCCATCTTATCATTAACGGCAGAAGAATTATAGGCGATACAAGCATCTAATAATGGTCAGTGCAATGCAATACTCAACCAGATAAAAAAGGGTTGTGGTTCCACAAAAAAAATTGCAGATAGCGTCAATAATTGTTCTTGCAAGAAGGTTATTAATTAATTATATTTATCATGTATAGACGCAAAGCATGAAATTAAAACATCAATAGTCTTTAAAGTTAGAAACAAACCTTCGAGCTTATTAGATGTCTCCTCATCAATTTCACATCCAAATCCGAAGTATCGCTCACAAGAGACATTGTAAATCTTTTTCTTCGCTTCCTCCTCACTAACTCAGACAAAGAAAGCGACGCAATGAGAGAACTAAAAAAATTTATATCACCAATATAAGCGCGGATACAAATGAATTAGCATCTCCCTTGGGAAACATTTCGTTATAGTTGCTAAAATTAGAACAGAAATTAACAGCAGACCATGGTAAAAAAACACAACGAATACCTGCCGAGGACCTTGGCAAGGGTTTGAATGTAACAATCGATCATTTGCTGCTTGGCGGCTCCCTCTCCTCCAGGCTTGTCCATGACGATGAGCCAGTGCTCGTAGTCGCACCCGGGAAACAGAGGCGCCATCTCCGTCGGAGGGCGGTCGCTGAAGCCAGAACCGCCGCGGGAGCCAGAGCTCAGGGGCGAGTAAGCGGAGTCGCCTGGTCGCCGGACCATGCACCGGATCGCGCCGACTCGAGATGGCGGCACCGCCCCGGGTAGACTGAGCACCGCTGGAGCGTGGCGAAGAAGGCGGAGGGCGATGAATGAGCGTGCGGCGACCGAGCCCAAGCGGAGAGAGTGCTTGGAAAGGAAATAAGCCATAGGAGATTGGGCCGCAGCAAGAGGGGCAGATGCCATTGAGCGGGCGGCAGCGGCGAGGGCCATCGAGCGACGGCGGGGAGGAAGCGAGGGTTTTGGAGATGGGGTTTCCGTGGAGAAATTTATCGTGGGTGCAACGCTGATATAATTGTCCGCAACATTCCGGTCGTTTTGGTGAACCGTTATATACAATGCTAAATGTAAAATGCTTCTAGTTCTTAATTCAAAATTCAAATGCAGGTGAAGAGGCCTATAAATAGGGTACATTCAATCCCCTCCTGGCCTCGGCCAGTTGAGCACGGGCGTTTGGATCGCGGGCGATGAAGAAGCGAGCGGCTTCAACGGCCAAACCCTTGGGGAAGGGGAAATCGAAGGTGCATGGATCATTCTTCTCCTCTCCCATCTCGGTTCCATCGCCCGCTCCGTCCTCCAAACCCTACGATTTCGATATTCCTTCCTTTCCCACCTCCACTGCAGCCGCTGCCTGTCTGAACACCAGCCCTGCCGGAGCCGCCTTCTCGCGCCACCCCCAATCTCCGCCGCCTTCCTCCAAGATAAAGACCACGGTGTTAGCCTCCATCTCCGATCTCAAGGCCTTGGCTACCTCTCGCATCGACTCTCTCAAGCGACAGTGTGATGTTTGCCACTCCGACATTCTCTCGAGTGTCGAAGCTTCCCACACTCGCCTCTCAAAACGCATCAAGGTATCTTCAACCTCGCTGATTTTTTTTTCTTTCTCATTTTGTGCATGTTATCTGATGTAAAACCAAGAGAGGAATCGGGACGGTCTTTCATCGTCTCTTCTCCGTCTATGCATTGAATAAATAAGATACTGCTGTTTGTAATTTCATTATCTTGCTGTTGCAAAAAGAGATCGGTACTTGTGTTTGATTGAGAATGAATCTGTAACATTTGATTTTCATTATTTAACTATTTTTAATTGCCAAAGATCCTATTTACTTAGTAGGTTATACAAGTGGATCCCGATTCCCCGTGTTAGAACTTGTAATACCAATTCCATCCTTGCACTACTGTAACATATCACATATACGTACTTCAACTATACAAGTTGTCTCTTCCATAGAAGCTTAAGTTTTGGATACATGGTTACTGACTCAAATCTTCGTCTTTTTACTGTCTCTTCATCGACTAACCTATCTAAGTTTCCATTTCTGACCGCATTTATGGAGCAGCTACTCTTTTTTTTTTCTCTTTGGGCAATGGGTTATCTTGGGATCCGGAACATACTATAAAAGAGCAATTAGTCTCAAGTATACAGTGATCTTATCGTGGTCGATGGTGACATTCACAGGCCTTGATCTTGCATTAACCCACTTCCCTTCTTATTTTCATTCCTTCTATTTGACCTAGTCTTGTATCCTATCATCAACGGTATTGATGATCATTGAGCATTCCTTGTCTCTGTATCTACATAGCAAATGTTTCTAGGTATTATTACTCCTTTCAAAACTCTGTATATATTTGATTCGCTGTTCCCTTAGACTGATTATGACTGAAGTGATGATCTTATCTAGATTATTACGATATACTATTTCTTCATAATAGGTTTTTTGTTGATATAATTGAAATACTACTTGGTATCTTTTCATCTGCGGCTGCCTTTAATTATTCGAGTTTCCATCATTAACCATGCACGTATTTCATGTACTTATAGCTCCAGACAAAAGCTTGCCTCGAACTGACAGAGGAAGCCGAAAAGGAATACAAGAAGATTGCTGATAGGATAAATGAACATTCAGAAATAATGAAGGTTTTATATGGTCTCTGTGCCCTTTCACCAACTCCCCCTTCTAGCATGAGTATTTTAATCTGGTTTTGTTTCTCAGGCTTCATATGAAGAGCTCATCAGCGAAGCACATTCAACAGCCACTCGTGGTACTTCAGAATTTATAAGACCAAAATCTGTTAATAGGATTCTTTATTTGCGGATTGAAAATTAACAACGAACTGCACAATAAAATCAATGGGACAAATTGTTATCTGATATTAGCAACTGAATGTGTGCTTATTGTTTAGAAGGAAGACTATATTAATCACAAGCATGTATTTCGCTATTTTTCACATGTGCATTTATAAGATAAGTAATCTATGAACAACTTTACCTGACCAAACTCAGATCAAAGATTAACTAATAATGGTATCTATGAACAACTTTACCAAAGTATGAAGCTAGCAGTAGGAAATATCTTCCAAAATGTAGAGAACAATTTGGGTAGCCAAACTCAGATTAAAGATTAACTAAAAATGTGTCTGTCTATAAGATCAACTAAATACCCCATTTTAGTCTCATATGGTTAGTAGAAAAAAATGATATGATCTGATATATAAGTCTTAGTAAATTTACTATGAGCTTAAGCATTTTAAATTGGGTTGTATTGTCCTTCGGTTCACCAAGTAAGTGGGTTAGTTTGCTTATTAAACAAGTTATAACAAATGGTATCATAGCAAATTTAGTCCAAAACATAATGAGAGACTAATATGAAGGGTTATTGGGATGGTGGAACCATCATTGGATTGATCTTATATGTTGCCGACTAAGAATGGTTCTTGGATATGTGTTAGGCCTTGAGCTTGACGAGGGAATCAAGCCATAAGTCGGAAAGATTGTAATACTATGGTTTAGTCCCGTACACAAAGTGAGAAAAAAATTATATAATATATAAGGCTAAGTGAATTGTAAATTTAGGCTTAAACATTTTAAATTGGGTCATATTATCATTTGACTCGCTAACTTAAAAGGTTAGTTTGCTCATTAAGCAGGTTGGATCACCAACTAATAATAGGAATCAAACCAACAAAAATTCATGTTAGCTCATCAATTGCTGAAGTGCTCTTAAACTTGTATTTTTTTTCTATGTTGTTTTCATGTTTATCTACCTTACTTCATACCTGTTAATCTGTAAGGTTTATCTTTCTCTGTTGATTTGAGTAGTTGTTATAAGATTCCAGCATGGAACTTCTTCCAAATTGCCAAAAATAATTTGATAATCAAATTCAGATTAAAAGAATAGCTAATAAACATGACCAACTAATAAATGAAAGCAAAGCAACAAAAAAATCATGTTAGCTCATCAAAATAGTATGCATTTGCCAGAATGATCTTGAACTTGTATTCTTTGTGTTGTTTCAATTCCTAAGCTTGTAGAAAGCTATTGTTGATTTTCACAATCATATAAGGCTCTAACAAGGAACTTCTTCCAAAATGCAAAAAAAAAAAGAAGTAACTGAATTGAGATTAAAGAATAACTAGTAACATGTCCTCTACAGGACCAACTAATAGCTGAAAGCGAAGCAACAAAGGCCATATTAGCTCATCAGATTATGTATTTCCGAAGTGCTTTTAGACTTGTAATCTTTCTTTGTGTTGCCTTAATGTTAATCTTACGTTTTATCTGTTAGTCTGTAAAGTTTCAATTCCTGAGCTTATGCAATCCATGGAGAAAGCTATTGTTGATTTGCGCAATCGTTATAAGGTTCCAGCAACTCCAATGTAATCAGATTTCATTTTTACATCTAGGTATGTGTTGCTCTCACTATTTTCTTGTTTTAGAAATAATTTGGATTTTAAGTGCTAGAAAGCTATTACTTCATGATGATGATTGATGTTCTTTTGAGACTACAGCTTGTGGAATTATCAATTTCTTGCATTGTCAATATCCATTTAGCATTGTACATTTTTAAGCACATCAAAAAATTGCATGAGAAAGAATCTTGTCATTTTTCTTGTCAAACTCAATTTGTTAGTTTTGTTTGGATTCTAATTTTAATATTTTTCTAACTAAATAGTAATGTATTATTGGCATTATGAATTTCTTTTGCACCACATAATTTCACATGATGGCTTTATTATGCTTTCCAATGAACTTAATTGTTTTTGAGACAATAATAAATCGATTATAATTTTAAATTTGCCTAGTAAAAGACAAAAATGCCAATAGCTTATGTGAACAAAGGGAGTCAATAAAATTTATCTTCAATTAGTATTTTGTGCAATATGGCAATTTTATTAGAATAATTGCTACTTTGCCAAAAATAACTAGTAAAAGAGTTCTTTAAATTTTAAATTAATATTTTTTATTAGTTTTACGGTTGTAGCTTAACTCAATCAATGTTTAATATTTCTATCCATATTGAGTTGTATGAATAACACATTTTAGTTGGTTGACATGCAAATCTCTTTCTTAATCGATCGGATTCAGTGTATCGGGTGATACATTGAAAGTGTCATACATCTCAGTATGCATATTAGATCTCATAATTATATTATGCGTGGTTTTATAAGGTTTAATAATTTAATTAGCCTCATTATTAATCATTTCACAAAATTATTTCAAATACCCCATCAAAGTACAAATCATATTCAACATCAATCGTTAAAAAGTTTCATAAATATGATTCAAGTATATGCTTAGCATAATGTATCATCACGCAATAAATTTATTGAACACTATCCATAATACATTGTAAAATAACCCAATATTAATGATGAGTGAGAAAAAGAGATCTATCTATTCTAATTATGAAGAACAGCCATCTCCATCTATTATAATACATATATTATAATATTGAATATTAAAAAAAAGAAATAAATACATATACATTCGTGCAATATGTTGAACAATTATATCTTACAAAAAAGTTCAACATTAACAACAACATCAACACTAAATTCCTACAATATTTTTCATTGCATGCTTTCTCATCATGCAACCATCCGTCCTTCTGTTTAATGAGCAATAAATGCATGATATATAATATTCTACAGTAAGGTTTAACAATTTCATTAGCCATGTCATGAACATACTAAAAAACCATTAAAAACAGTGATCAAAGGATATTATTTAACATCAACAATTAGCAAGGTCAATAAATATAACTGAGTTACATGCTCAACCTAACAATAAAACATAACGAGAATGAGAAACTCAACAGGAATACCCTACAATTAGCCCAATACTAATACTAATCATGCGAAGAAAGAGCATACCACATTCCCATGCATTCCAAATATAAAAATTTGTAATCTCCATTAGGTGTAACATTGAATTATGAAAGGAGAAAGAACATAAAAGTAGGAGTTAATACATGTACGTTCACATAACAACTTGAACTATTATCATATTTTGCAAAATAGTTTGATTTTTTTCCATTAACATTGATTCCCTGTTGTAATCTTCTTCCTTTCTTTCTTGATAATAAGGTCTTACCTATTGGCCTTCTTTCCCCTCATGAAATCATTCCTCTTTTTGTTTATTAAATAGTAAACATTTATTAGCACACCTTTAGACACGAGCGTATTCAGGATTACATTGAGGTACCTCATCCAATATTCACTTTTGATTTTGCTCGTGTGATCATGAACTCATTGTCATATTGGTGATCCATTATTCAATGTTACTACTAGCACCAATAATATCACTTGCGTCTTCACTGACATATTAATTTTCATTCCTTAGTGTTAATATCGATACCAACAATATCACTTCATCATATTCTAATTGACATATGAATGATATCCTAGTTCCCTCCCTCTTCAAACATGCTTTTATTTTTTTGCAGATAAAGGCCCTCTTTCAAATACTTTGCTGGTTTGCACTGGATACTTTTCAAAATTTTTTCTCAATGTAGGACCATTATGTGCATATCCAAAAACGATTTCAACACTGGACATATCATGTATATACTCAAACTTAAATATACAAGGAATACTGACTTGTGTAAATTAAAATTCACATGCCATAATTTTTATATTTTGTATTTTAAAATAGGTCACTTGATCAATTTATAACAATTTTGACTAAGTCAAACTCATAACTACCATGTTGAATATTTTTCTCAATCAATATATGAACTTGGGCCTAGTTAAGTCAATCTTTAATCATACTAATTAGTAGGTTCCTGAGAATTCAAATAAAGTGGACAACTGATCGTATATTTTAGTCCTATTCGTCATAAGCTTGTGAGTTGTGACTGCTGCTAGCATCCTGTAATGATGCTTATTTGCAATTTTTTTATGATACTTGGCTATCTACTTTATACATAAAAACTATTTTTAACTTGAATCTCTGCATTTCAATTTTCAGGTTGTCAAGTGATATAGCATGGAATGGTTGCTAGTTACTGTCGACATGATGTGAAACATGTAAATAATACGTCCACAGTAATCAACTCAGGAAAAAGCAGGACCACTGATACCATCTTTTGGGTTTTGCTTTGAAGATTAATTCTTTGTCCATATTTGCGTGGAAGTGAAACGAATCATTGAATTTTAATGGAATTTTACAAATTAGTAGAACCAGAATGCTAAAATTTAACAAAGTGCCATTTGAGCAATCTCTGAACCCTCTGGAGAATGTTTACGGCATATTTTTGTCATATTCGTCATAAACTTTGTTTCTAAGAAGATTACGGCAGAAATGAGACCTTCATTACTTATAAACATTACCTACAAATAAATTTTGCATTGTTGCAAAACACTTCTATTTGCATGAATCACATGCCTATATAGACTGTAAAAAATAATACTGAGATTACAATCAATTATTACCCTGAACCCGAACTCCTGCAAATGCAAGTTTCCTTCAATTGATGTTGCTTCTCCCTTGGCAAAGTATGTTTGAAGCACACAAACTGAGGAATCCATTGGAGAAACACGTCTAGGATCATATGCATCTACTCTCCCAGCTTTGCGTAAGAGAATAGAGACCACTTGATCGTGAATATCACAAGCTATACTATATATATTGAATATAATCTGTGCAGTTTAGTTCAATTTTTAGGACTTCGACCAACCCACTTCAGAATTCTCTTTCTCACTGCTGCCTGTGCTTTGCATGCCACAGTTTCTTCTGGCATATTAACAATTTCTCCTTCTCTAAGTTGTATTCAGTGCTGTGTTTACTGCAGTCCCATCTCATCCCTTTGGCAATAGTAGATATAGCATCTAGAAAATAATTAGATTCACGAATTATTACATATCCCTCTGGACGCAGGATGCGATCCATCTCAAGGAGAAGAAATTTCATCTCACATCTGTAAAAGATAATAAAATTAGGTCGTTGTGATGGAATCAAAACTCAGAAAAGAGAAGTGGACAGAAGCATGCTACTCTCAAGGATGCCAAAATAAAGCGAGGCTGAATAACATAAATAGCAACATTCAGAAATTACCAAGTTCAAGAAGAAAAACATGCGACTGATTCAAAAGTTGAAATATTGAGATCACAGAGATAGAAGCACTAAACCGGAGAATACCTTCTTCCATCTATGGAAGCGTATTAGCAGGAGAGAGAGAGAGAGAGAGATTTAAAATGGAAGTGTACCATTTGTGGGGGCTAAAGTCATTGATATATCCACAGTAAAGTTGTTACAAACTATAAAATTAGTAATGGAGATGTCGAGAAGAATGAAATTCTAGTCAAACATGACAAAATCTTGATATCTACATGTAATAGAATTTCACATTGGTGAAGGAGATTGTAAAGGGATACTAAACATTCCCTAAGGTTTACTTGCTTCTTTGTGATTCAAAAAACATCGATAAAATCCTTCAATCAACCACCTTAATAATGTTTGTTTGAATTAATTATTAAAGTTTAAACCTTAAGAGGGATTTGCTGAAGCTTTTAGATAGTGTCATCAGCTACGAAAGTTTATGTGAGTCTTCTAGCTTTCATTTGTGCTAACACAAGTAAGAAGAAACAACCCTTTTTGCCTCTTCCCTCTATTCCAAAAGAGGGATTGTACTGTAGAACGCCTACATAGGGAGGACCTATTTCATTGAGGCAGAAAAAAAGTTTGCCTGATCAGACTTCATATCTAACATTGTAATTTCACTACTAACAGAATAAAATATGAACTAATCATGTTTCCTTTGTTGCATGACTTCCCTCCATTTGGCATACAAAATATTTGTCAATTCAACTTATTTTTGTAAAATATACCTGGTCTTCAACTTCAGATTCTCAGTTAAAACGAATTACATCAAGGAAATTTAATTACCATTTAAGAACACATCCTATTACAGTGTTTATGTCCTTCCTTTTCAGGGGTCTTCAACATGCTGACCATTATACAAAAGAATTGTGGTTTTCACTAAAAAATCATGAGATTTTTGCAAAATAATTTCCTGTTGTATATTCATCGTTATTTTCTCATGTGCTCTCTAATAGAAGCAAATCCAAATAAGTAAATAAATATAAGATAAATAAAGAAAGACTAAACAGGAGATAAAATATTTCACCTGTGACTTTCAGCAGTAAATAGGCCATCAAGATGCAAGAGGTCATATGTCCGAGGATAAGTTGAGAATGGCTCACACCTAAAAGCAAATGTTGAAAAAGAGTCATGAGTAAGTACCATTCATGCTTGCACATTTTCAAATATTAATTAAATATAAATCCACAATCTACATAAATGACTTTCTTGCATAGGACATGTGTCAACTAGAAATCCACTAGAAGGATAAAAATTTATCTAGATGAACATAGAACATGCCAGTATCAATAATGAATTCAAGATAAGCAAGCCAAGAAGAGTAATCCACTCTCTAAGTCAGAACATCTCTCTCTAAGATTATATCCTCTCCTTCCCATATGGCTAAGGAGGGGATTCGGCCCCTCATCTCTGATGCCCACATCTCCCTCATCATCATCCTCTCCTTCTAGACACTACATTATAGTTCCTCTTCTCCTAGCAATGAAGTTTATTCGATGCAATTTGAGGACCTTCTCTTCTACATCTCCCTGACCTGTTCATAGACATCCACTATAGGAGGCAAGCTTCCTTTGAGCCCTTCTTAGAGCAATAAAGATATAGGTTCACTACTGATTTAGATAAAATATTTTCCACCTCTCTTATGTCATGGATCAAGGCTTCTTGCAAAGATTTCATTGAGCTCGAGCCTGCCAAGATTGAAGAACGGAAATATCAGTAAACCTCTTTTCTCATTGGTAAGTTTTTGGGTTGTTCTCATCCTTTGGCATCCTTAAGGGATTGCACTGCCAAACCCATTTGATTCTTAAAATTCGCCTGATTATGGACATTTAGAAAATTAACATCGATGGATCCTTGCAAAAAAAGTGAAGACAAGGAAAGTATAGGTTTTGTTTCCATGAATACAAAGGAGATTGTTTATTTTTTAAGGGCATGCCACTTTTCCGCATCACTTGACTCTGCATGTTACTTCTAATATGTTCCTATTAAATTCGATATTCAGGTTCTAATTACCTTCTTAGTTTGTAAGGACTATCCACCATGGGAGTGGCTATAAGTAAGCTAGTGTGTTTTGGTTTTATTTTGTTTACTGATAACGTTTAGTTGGTAAAAGAACAACGAATTCAGATAGCTCTCACAATAACAAACTAGAACTGATCAATATGTATATGCTTACAAGTCAGTCGGTAGCAAAATATAATGATATAATTAACTTCTGTATGGAAAACTCAAATACAATGTTTTCTATATGAAAGAGTTGACAAGAAGTTTGAATAATGAAAAATGCAAGATTTGAAATAGGCTTGTAAGTACACCTAAAATAAATGTCATGAGCACAAACATACAAAAGCATCTATATATTTCAAGGGAAAACTTAAATGAATGGGCAAATATGGATATCAGACGGACAAAGCATCGAGTATATGGTAGCGCTAAATTTCATTGCCTTTCAAGTTGAGAATTAAGGTCTGTTTTGATTCACATTTTAGCCCTTATAGTTTGAAAGCACTAAATTAATCTCCAAAATTTCATGATTGTACTAGCTGATTTTCAGTCGAAATCATGGACTACACATACTACTTTGTGGACTTTAGTTGATAAGAGATAGATTCGCTAGTTAAGATTGTCAGTAAGCATGTTATGACAAACAAATACTTACCAGTCATGGTAGGTACCAATTAGACCTCTGTCATAGACCACGCCAAGCGAATCAGGCCCGTAAGTAGAGACAACATTCATAACCCACAGTGGAGAATTGATAAGTGATGCTGCAAACCCTCCATACAATGTATTCATATCCATAACGTTGCGAATCTTGTCACTTCCAAGAGCAGGAAGTAGAGACTTGTAGTGTTTGACCCTGACTTTCCATTTACTGTCATCGTGCTTGAATCCACCAGAATCTCCACTAGGGACCATAGAAGTGCGCTCAGATGGTACATTCAAGCGATTCGGCCATTTTGACAAAGAATTCAACCCCAACTTCTTGTACTTCTGGCTTGGAATAGTTACACAAGGTCGGAGTGGGGTATACCATGCTGAATCAGGATCCACGCTGTCATCACATTTTGGTGGGTAAGAAGATGCTTTGAGCTTGTCGTAGCAAGTGTTATCAGTAGATTTCTGCCATACTGCAATGTCATCCTTTTTATTATATAGTTTAAAGCACATGCTCATGAGCAACTTCTTCAATTTGTCAAAATCTGCTTTCTGTTCTTCTATCGTTGTATTCCATCCACGCCACCTATTTTCATAGTTTACAGGAGGTCCTGAAAGTACCCAGAAACCACCAGGCCGAAGTATTCTGTGTATTTCTAGAAGATATATACCATCTGAAATATAACAGGTAAGTCTTAAAACTATGTAACTCTTTAGTTTTTGCACTAAAACAGATGATCAGATAACATAGTAGATTCTAAGTGAATTATTCGTTTCTTTCCACAACTATTAGCAATTGGAAAGAGAATGAATTTATCAGAATATTGATAAACCATGAGCTAAAACAACAGATACTCAGAAACAAAACTTAGAAGTTTCTACACTTTCAGAAGTAAGAAATGTACCGAATTCTGTCCACGGAATTAGACATCTTGAGCAGTGGGCCAAATCAAATGAATTTGATGGGAACGGAAGACGCTGAGTAGAAATGATTCCTAAAATTGCTGGAATTCCACGCTCAAGTGCAAACTGTACTTGAGCTTCATGGTTATCCCTAGGTGCAAGAGAAACAGTTAAAACACCTTGGTCTAACAAATCACCTCCCCAGCTAGCGACCTGTGAGGAGAAAACAATGAGAAGACCCCTTAATTAACAATGATGACAACATCATCTACTTGTCTATTTGTTAAAGGAAAAAATTATCCTTCTTAAGTAATTCTAATGTAAATGCAGTAGATATATAGTAAATACTAAAGCGGCCTATATATAGAATGCAAGGCAGAAGCAAATAAAAGAATTACAACAACTAAATTTTCATAGTATCTAAGCGAAAAAAGGGAATTCGATTTTTTTTTCCTTCAATTTTACTTAGTGGATGTGCCACCAATAGCAAGTCTTAGCCATGAAATATTCAAATATGTCAAAATAATGATATTTAATAAGAGAAAATGATATATTAAGTCTTTTGACATCACCTCTTTTCCTATTATGTAGGCTTATAATCATATTTTTATGGAACAAATACCAGTTCAATGTACAATTGTTGTAATTCTATGAATAGATCATTTCTTACATGCAACTTACTTTTCATATTATGTTTGTGTTTGAGAACATGTAGACATTAATACCACTTATGTGTCTTTGTATACCATAGAATGACATACATCAAAAATTAACAAATAAACCATTCAATTGATAGGTATATAATGTAATATCATTAAAGTTACGTATCTTCTTAGTAAATTGTTAAAGTAATCATGTATGTAATTTAGTTTCATGTCAACACACTTGATATATTAAGTCGAGTTGTTTTGGTCATAAGTTCTTTGTCTAGTGGAAGAAAAAAGAACCTTCTTCTGTATCAAGTATTACATTGTGAAGGACTAAGGGGAAGGAAACCCAGAATTCTAATGGTTGAAACTGTAGGCATTGCGCTTAAACGAGAATACATTTCAAAGCACAGATTTGTTGCAGTTGAATGGACATGTAAAATTTCTACTTTCACCAAGAATATTTCATTTGACACTCACCCCACAACCAGTATCTATTGCTGTTCGAACAGTACCATCCTTCATTCCAGGAATTAAGTTTTTCATCAGGTTAACATAGGCACCAACACCATTAGGAAACATCGTACCTCCACCTGGAAAGAAGAATTTGTCACCTTCTTTTCTGAGCCAATGCTGATTAGCTTTCTGGTTGTTAATCCAATCATAGGGAACATTTCTGAAACAGGCACAATAGCGTTGTTAGATAACTTTACATATCTTCATAGTCATCCTTCGAGAAATGAAGATGACTAAGTGAACTGAACATCAAAAAGCAGCTACCAGGAAGAGAGATATTTACCTATACCAACATTGGTCCTTGCTCTTTGGCCATTTGATAGGTGGCTTGTACCCATCAGGAGGAGGAACTAAGCATTCTTTCCTCTCAGTCATTGGTGGACAATGACGCTCCATAAAATTAAGCCTATAATTACCATACCTCCTCCATCTCTACAATCATAAGAGTAATCTTAAGAAAATAAATAAAGAGTCTTCTTTAGTGGCTTTAGCTTTCAAATGAAATAACTGTGATCAACCAAGACGGCGTTGGCCTGGACGTCCGAGATCAACAATTTTCTAATGCCATATGGTATAGAAGAAAAGTTTTATCAAGTTGTATCCGCTTGCTTAAGCTTTTGGAAGCAATGGTGGTACTATGGTAGTGATCATCAATGTAGTTACGTAGAAGCACAATAGAAGGAACACCTTTATGAACAGTAAATAATATTTTCAACATTCGTAAGAATTTTTTACTTAAAAAAGAACACATGCATTTCATTGACGTTAAACTAAGTAAGATATCAGAATCTATAACCAAAAAAAATTGCAACAGCATTCATGGACATTTCCAGTACCATGATGAAAATTAAATAGAATCCATCTTGAGTTGTTAGTATATGCGCATAACTATTTATAAAATGCTACCTTATTTTTCATAACTGCGTCTTGTATTAGCACAAACAAAGAATGGAGAAGCCAAAATTACCTTAGGATCAGTGCAAGGGGTGTAATCTTGATAATCAATACTACACTCAGGAAGCTCGACAGACTTTATTTGAAGAGGAGCCAAGGCAGTTTCTTTTACAGATTGAACTGGCGGCCTTGCATTCTTCTTAATGATTGTGTTCTTTTCAGAATGATAGATGCCTCCAAGATAGAAGGAAACTCCACACAAAATGATTACTATTAAAGTCAAGGGGACCGACCTATATCTTCTGTCAGCATTTACCCCTGGCTTGAAATCCTTCTTCTTCATTTTGACTCTCAAATGAAATTGCTGCAGCACAACAAACAAATCAGAATGAACGCCAGAGAGGGGTCAGCAAAACAAGATCATTTTAGGTCAATTGCTTTGACAAATTCAATAGTCAAACCTAAACTTGAAAGCAAAAAATGGAACTTATATCTACATGCATGAGATAACAAAATAAATAGAACAGAATGGAACTACATTTATGAAGAATCATGGGTGTAGAACCGTCCCCTGGATTTCAGAAATATGTCATTAGTATCAGTACTAAGATGGTGCGAAAAGTAATCTAATAAAGCCAATTATGATGTTCTGAATGTTACAAGTCAAACTTGAATAATATGAAAAAAACTTTTACCAAACAAGTTTCACGTTCTATATAAAATTACAAATCATGTAACTGCAGTCTCCTCTCTTCCCAAATCTTGAGCAACCAAGAGTCTCATTCTTTTTCGGTGAAACAAGAACAATTTGGTGAATGTAAGTGGATAGATGCTTATAGTGGCACCACTACTTTCAAACAAACAATTCGCTTGACGGCTACAGTTCTGTCTACGACAAGCTAGTAGCAGTCAATTCACTAGATGTTTGAGAAGGAAGAAAACATATTGATACCATTGGTTTCTCTCTTGGTCCGGTCCGAGTGGTACATACATGTCCATTACTATACTGGTACAAGAACAATTGTGCGTTGAGTACATAAAAAAATGAAACTTCCTATTTCCAGCCTTCCAGGTGGTAATCACTAAGACCCAAGCTAATATTTCAGTACGCCGGTTTTAAATTTTGATTGAGACCCTGCATTTGCATTTGTCAGAGTCTCAGAGCCTCATTTAGGAGGCCATCTTCTTTCAACAAAAGGTAAAAGTATTATTGTCCTAGAAAAAAGTACAAAGGGAAGAAAAAAAATATAAAAAATATTTTTTAGAAAAAGAATTAATTCTGCTTCTAAAAGATAAATTATTTTTTACCTTTTTTTTCTTCTTTCTATGTTGTCTTATAGGAAACTCAATCAAAAGGATAAATCAGTCGGAATAAAAAATGTTAAGAACTGGAAGTTTGCAGACCTTAACAATATTTTAGTTAATTGCATAACCATAATACTGATACTCGAATCACTAACTGGCATGTTAGTTTACCACTGTAAACTCTCATTTTGAGGAAGTCCCATAATTAGTTCAAAGGTACGTCTTGTGACAGAAAGTGTGGAAATTTATACATATATTAACTTTCCTTACTTATCTAGACATGACGTGAAAGAAATATCACACAAAAATCTTCACTATAAACTAAGTAAAAGATTGATCTGTTGATCGCACAATAGAGAGTCCGTGTGGAACAGTGACGATGATCAATCCTAAGTGACCTAACTCTGAAACCACACATTTCATAAAGAAGATAGCACCTTTTAGAATCTTTTCACACGAAGACAAGGAACTACGAAAAGTATATGTGCATAACTAACTGGAACGCTGCACTATACAAGTACAAAATCATTTTAGTTACTCGCCAATCCGACAAAACTTAAAAATGAGAATAGTTAATGACTCAATTAAATTGACACACCCCACCTCCACTTAGCGGAGTATATCATAAATTGCAATTCCAAATTTGTACCCCAATGAGTAAAAAAAGAAATTTCCCAATTTTAGGCTTCAATAATAGGAAAATAAAGCATGAGATAAGATATTCCGCGTTACAGATGATGCAAGAGCCAATTATATAACCAGCAACCTGAGTCAAAAGAGTAAAAAGTGACAGTGAAAATAGAAGAGGTCCGCTAGAGAAGAAACAGCAATAGGACAGAGATCTCCAATTGCCGGCCTAGACAAACGTGAGGAGTCAAGCATAAACTGCAATTAACATCAAAACGATTGAAACAAAATAAAAAAAACTTGATATTTTTGTCTGAATTCGCAAGAACGAGCAGCTCATGCTCTCAACGATCACTGCCAATCACACTCACTCGTTATCAATAATCAATTACACAAAAAAGACTACCTTCTAAACGGGGAGGAAAAAAAAAAACGAAATCCCCTACAGATTGAGAGCAGAATCGAATTGATATCTACGAACAAACTCGATGACTAGCGGCGACGAGAGTATAATCACCTTGAGCGAAGAATTTCTTGCTCCAATACAGGATTCCTTCTCGTCCAGGACCGACGGATTAATCAAAATGCGAATCCCAAATAGTAATATGCCGAGCTCCTCCTCCCCTCTCGTGTTCCTTCGCCCCCTTGCCCTCCTGTCCAGTTCCGCGAAACTAACCAACTGCCTTTATACAGCTGCCATGTCCTCCCCTCTGAGCGTCTGGTCCCCAGTTCTTTCTTTTTAATATATATATAATAATAAATCATTAAAAAAATTATTCTAGCTTTCAAATTTGTAAATCCTTTAATTTGGAGGGAAAAAATGAATTTTAAAACATGTTTATAATTTATTTCATTTTTTTTACTTTTTGTTAAGAAATAATTTTTTTTACTTGTGAAAAAATTCCTTACTTTCATATAAAATTTTATCATTACATATTTTGAAATTTGTGAAAAAAATAATAATAGAAAGGGAATAATCTAAAAACTCAATATATATTGTACTATTTTTTATGGGGGAGTCACATACAAGCTAGTGGGGTAAATATATTATATATTTATAATATTATTTATAAAAACTTTTAATTTACCCTAATTAATAAATCCTAGTCTATATACTTCGTATATATTTTCCCTAGTTATTATTTTTTTAATTTTAAAATAAAAATATCATTATTTAAACAGTAGTAGAATTACATAATTTTCAAGAAAAAAAATGAATTATCCTTTATATATATTGGGTGAATTAGATTAGCGTGTGGGTTGGGTGTCGGTGGTCCTGTGATGTGAAGTCAAATCAAGTCAGTTTGTCGGTGAATTATATCGTGGTTCTTAACATGACTATATGTACTAGATTGATTAATTTATGTCACCTTTAATTGAAAAAAAAAGTCCCTGGGAAAGGCTCTTTCTTTTTACTTGTGGAGAAGGATTTAGATTTTTCGATCTAAATAGATTTAAAAATATATATATTTTGATAATTTATCCATCGAGATTTATCCAACGGTACTAAAATTGTCTCAATCCAAATTTTATACAATGAAAAAAAAATTGAGAATTATAGTAGAATATAATCTATCATAAATTTTACTAAATTTTTTAATTTTTTTTCTTCGTATAAGATTTGGATCGTGACGATTTTAATACTGTTGGATAGATCTCGATAAGTAGATTATTATAAGATTTTTTATTTTTTTTAAAAAAAATCTATTTAGACACCAAAATTAATATCATTCTCTACAAGCCAAGTGAAGGGCCCTTCACATGCCAAATGCTCCATTTGCATCCCTCCATGCCACACTCTATGTCTAGTGAAAGCCTACCTCATTCCTATAAAATCCTAATCAATCCAACAGTAAAATTTTAAAAAAGTCCTTATCAACAATTAAATTCTCTTATCACAACTGGTATGATAAGACTGCACTTGATCTAAAAAATTTTAATTATATGATCACGTTACTTATGGATTAGATCGCAAATTGCACCGAATAGCATGTGACCACAAAGATGCGATGTGTGCAATCCGCCACGGGACACGGCTTTCGTCTTGGTCAAAATGCGGGACGACCTAACTGCCGGACGTCGCTATCAAAGCAGTGATGACCATTTACGTGCCAATGCGATCCGCCTAACGATTTGTCAAACATGTTTACATAATGGTCAAACGTCAACATGTGGTTGAAAAATGTGCTCAATTGTGTTGACGTTGACTCGCGTACGTTACTTAATTATTGCACGTCGTGACATTTTAACTAATTCGCTCTGTTTGCCGACAAAATTAATTTTTAATAAATAATTTTTTTTTTATTTTCCAATTGGACTGGATTGACGAGCGCTGGGGCGGCGCCACCGACACATTGATTGTTCCAACGGCTCTGAGACGGCGTCGCCGATTGTTTTTAAGTTTGATCGAGATGAGGAGTAATGGCGTCATTGGATTGGCGTTTAGCCACCGACGGGACTTGAATCGGTGCGCGCTCGCTGATGCGATCGCAGTTGGTTGGAGCGGCGACGGGGATCGCATCCAAGCATGTGCCGCCATGTGAGCACGACAGGGATTGGGTGCCTGCGCACTGTGCCACGTTCTCACCGGTGCTCCGCCTCCACGTGGTGGTTGATAGGATTGGAGAAGGGGTGTATGAACTATGAAGTGTGCGGTGAGTGACACTGTCGGTTAGTCTAGCGTTGTTTCGCTCGATGAAGGATTAGCAGATGAAGTGAGTGGTCCGGCCCGCTTGGTGACAGAGTGGCCCACGTTGTTTTCGTGATGGCCTGCTTTAGATGGGGAAGACTTCCGCCGTAGGATTTGCGGTTATTTTTTTTGGTGAAAATTACAAAATTATTTTCGGGATCAAATTTGTCTACTGGAAGTACTTTGAGATTCGTGCTCAGGATCATGGGTGGCGTGTCCGAATTCCGGGCGATGGTTCGCTTCCTCGATGCGATCCTCCGGCTTTCGCCGCCGACAGTGTCTCATGAAGCCCTGCGCTTCTGCCACCTTCTCCTCTCCCCCTTTACCGACCCTCGCCCTATGTTCTTCAATTTCCGGTAAGAAATTAGGCTATATTTCTACCAAAAATAATTCATGCCGTCCTTTTTATCATCATTTTCCCTTCAGATTTATATTGCCTAGGAAATTGTTAGTGGTAAGCCTTGACGATCGACTTTACGATACCTTATGTACCACTTGTTTGTTTGCGTGGAATTGTAGTGTTCAATCTTTACGTCGGGAATTCGATCGGAACTTGGGAAGAGAATTGATGCGGGGTAGTTACTTGTTGAATGGGGATGCCGGACGCGAATGACGATGGTTTTCTGTGAAATAACTTTAAGGCTGTTCATTTTATCCACAGGCGTAGATCAAATTCCTTCCGCTGAAGATTCCTAGGCGGAGACTCCGCCTAGGAAAAATTTTGTAAACTACTAACTTCGTAGTTTTATATTTAGCATTATGTATGCCACTACCTTGTTGTGTTTACAAAAAAAACCATATACAATTTTTTTATTATTGTACTCTAGATTGGATATGGAGGCATCTTGTAATCTAAAACAATTTAATAATTCTCTTATATTTTAACTTGGTATAGAGCAAGTTTGAAGAGGTCCTCTTCCTCATGTGCTCCTGTTGGCGATGTCCTAGATCTCTTGACAACATTTTACATCTCTTACAACAATGGCTTAAGAATCTCTTTCTACTTCTTGATTTTGTCCTCCTCACAATCGTCGATATTAGTCACGCAATAGGTGGCTACAATCCCCATTTCCTCTTTGTTCACTAAATGCACTAAAAGGAGGGCACAACCACCTTTTGCTTCCTTTTGGGCTAAGAAAAAAAAGACCTCAAGTGCGTGTAGCTCTCCAATTTTTAAATAGAAAAATTGGTGCAACCAAGCAACATTTGCATGCCCTTTTTCTTTTTTGTACAAATAAGTAGCACTTTTACTACTATATAGACTAACGTAAAACCTTTTTTCCTTTCGTAGCATGATCAAGTAACACTATTGCAACAACGTGCACACTAACTTAAATCATCTCTCGTGTGTTTATGGATAGGCGCTTCTTGGTTATGTGTTATCTTTTCTCTTTTATATGCATGTATAGATCATTTACCTTTTTGTGCATGAAAGATGAAACATCTTCTTTCTATGCAACTTTTGTGTTAAACTCCATGGTGCATTAATTTTTCCACCTTGAGTATACAAGGGGGTGTTGCAAAATATGGAAGCTAGCAAAGATGGTGGGATCAATGGATTTTTTTTTTTAATGAATTAGGTAGTGTTTCAAACATGTACATAATTTTTTTTTTGATGAATTGTTTAAGCGATCATTGAAGAAGCTATATAAGTTTATACATAGTGTAATGTTTAATTTAACGACTCCATCGGTGACCAATTGAAATACTTGCCATAGTTTACTTATTCAATTGAAATAAAATAGTCTGTGTGGTAAAATGAAATACCACATGAAAATGCAGCAAAGTTTACATACTGATTATGTAATTTACTCCAGGAAGAAATAATTCTTTTTCTTCCAAATGTCTTTTGCTAAGGAAATTGAGTTATGCACTTGAATTGCCGAGTTATTTACTCATTTTATGACTCACTATCTTGTCACTTCCAGTTCTCTTCTTCCTTAGCTTATTTGCTAATTGATCATTTCATATATTATGGTACAGATATTCTTCAAACATAAAGGAAATGGAAGTTCAAGATGAGAAGAAAGTTCGAAGGGCCAAACGTTTTTACCTTAGGGATAGAATGAATGTTAAAGAAATGATGACACTTCTTTTACGTCAGTATCATTTTATTCTTTATTGCGTCACTGCTTCAAACTCGGTAGCTTAGGAGATACCATCTTGCAATTTGTTTTGGGTAAGGCTTGCTGGTCTGCACATTTTAAGCTTCTAATGAAAGTTTAAGAGATTTACTTCTTCATATTTTTCTGACAGTGCAGAAATATTTGTATGCGCAAGTGCTGAGCCTCTTATTACCTGGGAACAAGTCCTGAAGGTTAGAAATCCATAACCGAATTTGTCTACTCTGTCCTGGATTTTAGTTTTGGTTGATTTTTAGCTTGCTTTGAACATTGACTGCCAGATAGTTATGGTGTATGTGGCATAAGAGTATTCTTAAACAGGATTTGCGATTGCACTTATATCAAACTTTTGTAATTCTTTTTCAGCATTTAAAAACTTATCGTTCACCAAGCTTTTTTTTTTTACCTCTGAGAGCATTTCATTCCGTCTGATTTCTATCAAATGATCATTTGAAACAGTCATAGCACAAGTGTTCTAATTTAAAGCAGAACTTCACAGATCTGATATGATTTCACCATCTCATCTTGGCCTGTCTTCTAGTTCTGCCATCTACAGGATAGGCCTTGTCATTTCACTCTCATCTTACAAGTCCTCTTACGTGCATTTCTGAGTAAATTTGACTTTTCATCTTGCTTGAAATGGATCCTTGATTAGGAAAATATGTAGTTTTTATATGTATAATGTAATTGTTAGAAATAGTAATATTAAAATAGTCATATTAGAATGAGTCAAATTAAATATAGATATAGTAAATAATAATAATAATTTATATTCAAAATATCTCTTTTGTCTACATGTGATTTGATAAATCTATTTATAATGCAGTATCATTATAATTCTCATTCACATATCTTTTCTTCTAGAACAAGATTTTCTTCAAACCCTAGTCACATGCTAAGGCCTTCTCTAACCCTAGTTGCTTGTTCATTGCTACCAGCACTATTCACAACAATATCTTCTTGTATTATCTTCAAAGCATTATTCTGTTGGCAATAAATATTTGTGGGCATCTCGAATTAAAGGGCTCTACATTCTCTCTAAAAAAAATATATTATCTTTGAGAAATAGTGTCTAGAGATTAGTTGCTACACTCTTATCAAGATTGGTGCTTAAATTATATCTTACAAAGTTAAAAAAGAAAAAGGATAATACAGTATTTTGCATTTCTCTTTTTTCTCTCTATTGTCCTCTTAGCCAACGTCACTACCTTTGTTGCTCTCAAATTTTACAATAAGTGCCTCTTAACCTGTGTTATTACTTGCAATTTTATCTTTCTATTAAGCTGGACACAATTGCCGTATATACTTCAACTTAAGCAGAGTATTAGAAATAATTATATTAAAAATAGTAATATTAGAAAGAGTCAAATTAGATATAGCCACATATATAGTAATAATAATAATAAATTTTTATTTAAGACCTCTCTATATAAGTTTCATTTACGGCGCAATTTGATGGAATCTATTCTTCTCATCAATATTTCTCCTTTTTTTTAATAGTAATGAACTGTTTAATATTGCTTTGGGATGCAAAATTTTGGTCTGAATCATATGCATTGTCATCAACATTTTTTATGTGCGATTAAATTGCTTCTCAACAAATTATCCAATTAATCTCCAGTTTTCCAGTTCTTGAAATCAATTGTGTAGTTATTCACAAACCAACAATACCAGCCCATCTCGTTATGAGATGCCCATTGGTCTCAATATAATTTAGAGAACCCCAGCTTGCAATACAAGAAATTGCTCCTCCAACCAAAATGGTTGATTGGATGAAGGGGCTATCATCGTTACAGCATAAAATAATCAAACTGTACTTGTGTGTGGCAATCATCAACCATATTTTCTTTGTTAACAAGAACGCTACATCCCTCCCAGATGAGTTCCAAACGCAAGTACATTGTCCACCATAAAGCATACACGATGCACATTTTAGCTTAGCTAATGAATCAACACGAAGTCATACTGCCACATATTCCGTATACGCCATCACTCTAAAACTTTCTGCTACATGATCAATTATTCTTCAATCTTCCAGGCCTTAAATTCCTTTGTTGTAATGGGAACTTACACCGACCAAAAGTTAAATTCCTCTGTACTATATAAGCTGTTAAGAAATGCAGAGCAAACTCGTCAAAAAAATATATTAGACTTGAGACGCATGACACGCATTTCCCAACTTCCCAATGGAAGAAAAACCAACAAAGATGCCGAGGTGAAAAGAGTGTGGGTTTAGAGTATTTTTTTATGTGTAAGTGCTAATGGCCACATGGTTCTCCTCTCTTTTTTGCCCCAATTTAAATGATAAATGAATGAGTGCCGACTGACATATTAAGATATAACCATAGATTTTTCTTTGCTCTAATAATATATCTTCTCTCTGTCATAAACTTTATGTGATTGATAGACCCAAACTGTATAAGACCATAATATACCAATTGTTAACTTGTTGGTGATTAGAGAGTGACAAGGTTGGTTGCCGCTGGTGATCATTAATCATAATGTAGTAATGATGGGAGAATATAGTAATGAGTTTTATATAGACAGCAACAAACTTATGCCTAATTCACCATTAAAATCCTTCTCTAATGGAGGAGAGAGGGAATTGTTGAGAGTTTGCTCTTCTTTCCTTCGTTCTTCTCATTCAGTAGCCAAGGTTTCTAATTGACTCTTCTTGCTTGTCATCTATACTGCAAATTGATTACTTTCTTATGAAATTACTATAACTGCATCACTTTTTCAGTTCTTGAATGCACATTTCCAACTGCCTTACTTCTCTTGATCAATCTCTTGATTTGTTGTTGTGGAGTGCTTAATTTTAGTCGCAACAAATGCAGAGAGCTCCATGATGGAGGAGAACGGTTACTACGACCCCGTTCATGGCTGCAACCCCATGCAACCATGCATGGCAGATGGCCAAAATCAATCCGCCGCATACAGCACTCAACATTGCAATAGCTTACTCTCCAGCATCAGCCTCTCCACCTTCACTCTCGACGGCTTCTCCAACCACGTCAACCTTCTGATCTCCGACGATGCCGCTCCGGAGCCCGCCCTCGACCACCTCACCCACCCGTCCATCTTCGACCTCGAGCAAGAGCTGCAAAGCCACATGGGCCAACACGCGCCGCCGCCCATGCAACACGGCATTGAGACAGATGCGGCGGGGAACCACTTCCACGGCTACAGCCCCTCCATCACGTACGGAGTCGCGCAGGGGGAACTCTTCGGAAACATGATCCAGCTCCCCTGCGGCGGAGAGCCGGCGAACTCGATCTCGTTCGGCGTGTACGCCGCTGATCCTCCCCTGTACGACTCGGAGCAGCAGATCGGATTTCTTCCTTCTCCTCTTCCGGGTGTTTCTCAGTCGCACCTGTTGAAGGATTTGTTCAGTTCGCTGCCGCAGAGCTACGGGGTGTTCTGTGGGGCGGTGGAGAAGGACGCGGTGGCGGGGGCAAATGTTTTCCAAGAGATGGGCTTGGGCTTTAGGAGAAGCGAGGGGAAGACGAATTTCGCCACCGAGAGGCAGAGGAGAGAGCAGCTCAACGAGAAGTACAAGTCTCTGAGGCTACTAGTCCCAAACCCAACGAAGGTACATTTTTCCTTGTTCCTCGTCCCTAACCAAATCACGAGCAGGATTTCTCGATTTCTAGAACGACAGGGCCTCCATCGTCGGAGACGCGATCGAGTACATCAGGGAACTGCTGAGGACAGTGGATGAGCTAAAGCTACTAGTGGAGAAGAAGCGGCACGGCAGAGAGAGGCGCAAGATGCTGAGGCTGGAAGACGAGGCGGCGGCGCCAGGCGACATGGAGAGCTCGTCGATGAGGCCGCTCAGCAAGGCCGTGGCCGACGGCGGGCTCGACCACCCGCTGAGCGGCGCGCTGAGGAGCTCCTGGCTGCAGAGGCGGTCCAAAGACAGCGCGGTGGACGTGCGAATCGTCGACGACGACGTGAACATAAAGCTGACGGCGAGGATGAAGGCGGATTGCTTGCTCCACGTGGCGCGGGTGCTCGGCGAGCTGCGGCTCGACGTCGTGCACGTCGCCGGGGGATGCATCGGAGTCCACTATGTCTTCATGCTCAACGCAAAGGTTGTATAACAAACAAATCTGCTGTTCTATATCAAGTTATTTGATTGAGTCAAGGTTTGAGATATTAGTATGTAAATGTACCAACGGTATTAATCGGTATCATATATTTACATATAATAGTATAAACCTTGTATTGGTTAGATCAGTACACACAGTAAGATTTTTGCTCCAGTTTATTATGATTTAACAGTAATTTATTTCATTTTGTATGCAGATAAGTGAAGGTTATTCGGTATACGCAGGGGCAATAGCAAAGAGGATATTAGAAGAGGTGGATGGACAGTCCATAACTCCAACATGTCCATTAGTGTTTTCCTAGTTAATCTTGGTCATCTCTGCTATACATGAAGAGAAATACATCAACAAATAAATAGCATTCAAGCTACGGGCCATAAACAACAATTCATGCTAGTATTTATTAATCATGTTTTCTTCCCAGCATATTTTCCAACAGCAGAATTAACAAGAGAAGGATATGTTAAGTGTTTTCATCACTTTTTGCTATTGCCTATGTAAGAGAGGCTTCATAATCAAATATTTCTAATGGGTCAATTTGGCTTCATTTTAAAACTGATTTTAAGGGTCTTGTTTAGACCCACTGTTAATAGCTTTATAACTGTAACTGCGCTGTATTGTATTACACTGCACTATTAAAATTTATAAGATGTTTGGTTAATAACATTTTAACTACTGTCAAAATTTAAAATAATAAATAAATATATTTTTAAAAATTATTTAAAATAATAATATATCTTATTTTCCTTTAGTGTTAAAATTTTAAATTATTTAAAATAATAATACTTAAAATTTTAAACAAAATTATGTAAATTACTTTTTTGGAGAAGCAGAAGTTGTAAAAGCATTAAATTGTAGCCTTCATAACTACTGCTTTTTTGTTGTTTTTTTCCTGCTTTTGTTTTCAATTATCAAATAGTTTTCTAACTGCTTTCTATTTAAAAGCTGATTAAAATCAACTTCGAAGCAGGGCCAAATAGGCCATAAGTAGTTTTTAAGCAGAAAATAGTTAGAAAACTATTTAATAATGAAAAACAGAAACAGAAAAAAATAGTAAAAAAGTAGAAGTTAAGAAAATTACAATTTAATGCTTTTACAGCTTCTACTTCTAAAAAAAATAATTTATATAATTTTATTTAGAGTTTTAGGTATTATTATTTTAAATAATTTAAAATTTTAATACTAAAAAATATAAAATATATTATAATTTTAAATAATATATTTATTTATTATTTTAAAATTTAAGCATTTATTAATTAAATATCTTATAAATTTTTATAATACAGCATAATTATAAAATTATTATTAACCGCAAAAAAAACTCTAAGATTATTATTCCCTTCTCTCTTTGCATAATTAGCACTCTCATATTCATCTACAGTATTAAGACCTAATCCTTCCAAGACTTCCAAAATTGGTGAAAGAAGAAAGACATACGCTTCAAATAACTTCATATTGAACCGAACGCAATTCTAATTGGACCAATAACGTAACTGATCAGGCAAATCGGCACGTCCGGCCCGTTACCTTGCCATCCTTTCATCGAACCCGACCCATCGCACGAACGACGGACCCGAGTCGGGTCGCCGGAAGCACAGAAAGGAAACCAGGATCCGGTTTCTGCACTCTTACCGTTGCTTTTCTTCTTTAATCTCCTCAATCCTGCGCGCTCGTTATTATTATTACTTCGCATGTCTTAGCCTTGCGTTTACTATTTTGAAGTGAAACCATCCTCTCTCCCTCACCTGTCGCCTGTCTCTGCGAACCATGCGAGGGAAGGCGAGTTGAAAAATAGCAATAAATTAAGAAAAAAAAGAAAAAAAAAAACAAGGAAACGAGGATCAGAATCCAAGCTCCGGGGCACGGCATCCTCTTCGATTCCTTAGCGAGGGTGGTCGTTGGGGCTCTTCGTTTCCGATCGGGGCTGGAGTCGCGTCTGCGCCGGCTTCGGCGGTGGTTTTGGAGGAGAAAACGGAGAAACCCTAAGATTTGGAGGTCCCCGCCGGACGGAGAATGAGATCTTCGTCGATGTGCTTGGAAAACCCGGCCAGGAACCCTATCTGCTCGTTTGGATCTGCGAGAACCGCCCCCGACCGCTGCAGTCCTCCGGCGACATTCGGTGCCGGTTGGTTGTTAATCGCCGTCGCACTGGTCTAGGTTTCTTGGGTCGTTTTGGTTTTGGAGTTTAGCGGGGGCGGTGAGAGGGGGGAGGAGATGGGGGTTTCTCAAGACGGGGACGGAAGCGGGATCGGCGTCAATTGCAGCGTCGGGACCATCGTTTGGGTGCGGCGGAGGAATGGTTCGTGGTGGCCAGGGAGGATTCTGGGGCCTGAAGAGCTCTCGGTGTCGCATCTCATGTCGCCGAGGTCGGGGACGCCAGTCAAGCTCCTCGGCAGGGAGGACGCCAGCGTGTGAGATATCTGGTTTCCTTGTTTTTTTTCCCTAGTTCTATTATAAAAGCAACTGTTTTTATTTTTTCCTGAAAATTTTAGCGTTGCACACTATATTGTACTAAAATCATAAACTATATTTTGGAATCCTGGTGTGATGTCTGATTTATGTGATCGTCTTCTCAGTTTATAACTAGAAGATAACTTTCCCTGGCTTAGGTTCCGAGTTTTTTGGTCCTAGATTTTAACCTAATTTAGGCTAAATATATGTTCCACAGTTTTCTAATGTTTTTTTCAAACAGCTATACAAATGGGAGCTCATCCGTGGTATAACATTTAATAAATACTGGATAGTATGAATCTTAAATCAAATTGAAACTGAGAAGTATTTTCGAGATTATGGAAGTCTTGGATATTGATGCGAAAGATTACTATGCATCTCACTTAGAGAGCATCCTTTAAGCTTTCTACTGCAATCATGTATGCACATGTTTATTTATTTATTTATTTTTTCACATTGTAAACTCCACTTTGAGATTCAAGCCTTGAAGGTTTGCTTGGTGCCTACAGGATACTAGAATATGAACATGTCCTTAAACTTCAAATGCGTATGATTTTAAGTTCAAAATTTTCCACATATCATCTCTCAGACTGCACTAGATAGTACAAACAAACTATTTTATGAAATCTTTACCTCTTATTTCCTTCTATTTGAATTCCCATTGGAGTTACTGTTTTCTTAGCCATGCATTGTTCGATGGGAGCAAGAAACAGCTAGACTTGAATCTTGTGGATCAATAATGCTAGTATGTTAAACTGATCTGAATATTGTACAATTGTTACGATCAACCCATTGAGAAAACTAACTCATGAGCCTAAAAAAAGGTAGCATAAGTGAAAAACTTGCTAAGCTTAAGTGATGGTAGTAAGCTCCTTAGGCCTTATATATTATATATATTACAGTAATTCTCTCCCACTTCTCATGTAGAACTAATTTGAGATATCTTAATCTTCTCAACTTGAGGCAGTACTTCCTCTTCAAGCCTAAGGCTAAGCTTATAGCCTAGAACTATACTAGACAGTAGCATGTGAAGTAAGTTTGATGATGGCGCTGCTAAGTGCTATCCATCTCGGTCTCTTTCCATTAGCTCCTCACTAAGCCTTGACTAGATTTTCTTTGACACCAATAAAATTGTTATTTCTTGAGGAAAAAAAACATTATACTATTTCTTAAGGTAAATAAGTATATTAGCAATGTCGTCACCACATAGAACACTTACAACAATTATAGAACAATGTAGAATAGAATATCATTTAATTTAGGACCATACAAAAATCTAACATGATGGTATCACACACATAATGTTTGTAAAATTCAACTGATTTATTTAACTATAGTAGTTCAAATAATATCACATTCTAAGTAGATGATATTGTGATGATATGAAGAGTTAAAACATGTCCCTATCTACTCTAGTGGAGCTATTGAAGTATTCATTATGAAGGAAGCAGATAATGGAAATTGCAACAAGAAAACAAAGGTTACTATCTTTCTTACTTTCCAAATAATAGGTAAAGTTTACATGGTGAAAGAACGAACATATCAAGACATTTAAGTATTTCTTCTTGTAATTTAGCATGTAGCCTTTTAACGCTGCTCTTTTCAAATGAAAATCTCAAGGTTTTATTACATAAGGCTTTGATCCACAACTAATGGATCTATGACATCATTGTAACACTTGATTATACCCTTTTTGACATACTTGTAATATCCAATATGGTTCTATCAACACAATATTGCTAGTTATGCCCTCCAGAAAACACCTATTATATCTTATTGGTGTTTTCTCAATAGCACTATATGATTAGATCATGTCCTCCTTGACATACTTATGATATTATAGTCTAACTTGATGGGACCTTCTCATGGTTTCTCATATATTGCCAATATCCTCTTGGACCTTGCTAGGCTGCACTCCATATCACTAGGTGATGTCCTTCCGGGCATTCATATTATATGCTAGTGTAGTTCTATGAGTCACCTTCTCATGGTTTCTCATAGATTGGCTAACAATATCCTTGAACTTTGGTTGTAATGAACACCATCTTTAAACAACCCTTTTTGATGTTTAAAGAAATATTTAATATCTTTTGGAAACCTTGCTAGGAAGCACAAAGCAGCCTTTTTGATGTTTAAAGGAATACATAATATTTTCTTGTATACCCACTAGTCTTACTAAACATCCCAGTGTTTAAAAGAATTACTCTTGTTTGTATATCTTCAGTTCTAATGTTACATGCACATAAACACATCTAAACAAAATAGTAGGCAACAAATAGTAAGATTTAGGCAGCAAAATAGTAGGCAACATGATAAGAAGCTGGGAAAGTTAATCAAAAGGAACATAAGATTATAGGATGTGTGGTGGTGGAGTGCTTAACCTTCCTATGAGCAGTGGGCTAACTTAGATATTGAAGATGCCGACATTAAAATGAATCTAGTTGTTGATGCAATGAATTTGGTGGATTGCTTGTTGATGGCATTGATAAACCTTTGAAGTTTCCATAATAGGGATGGCAATGAGAGATGGCAAGAGATATTCATGAGGAGCCAGGAGAGGAAGGAATATGGTAAGTGTTAATTATGGAAGACTTGGACCAAAATGTGGTCTTAGAAAATGTGCCATATGGCAAAATATAGCAACAATGTAAAGAGATGATATCATAACACTTGTAATCTTTTTTGACATTAATTCAAAAATCTAGATTGATCAGAAAAAACTTAATAATGACTGTATTAGTTGGACCAAATTAACAGAATTATAACTAATGTCAAAGTAATATAGATGAGAACATAAAATAAATGCTAAAAACATTAAGATTAGATTTACTAAAGTTTTAAATCTCAACCTATACTAGTTTATTGGTTTAGTCTTGGACTAGTATGTATGCGTAGCAGTCTTACCAACATATATTATATTTGTTACGTACCACTTGTGTTGGGTGGTACAAACCAGCATTTAGTTTTATGAGATTTAATAACTAGAACAATTGGAATCCATTACAACTTGGATTTCTACTTCTTGTGTTTAGTATTGAACATGGTGTTTAAGTTATCTAATTTGTGAGCTATTATATTACAAATTCGTATTTTAAAATATTTTTTTAACGAATATTAAATTCTATTATTTTATATGTGAACCCATTGTATTACAATATTACTATGTAAGGTATGTTTTGGATTAGTTTGCAAATTAACTTGATGTAATAAATATGATTGCACACTTTTCTATCGTGAAGTTGAGCCCACACCAATATCATCAAAGATAAATAGCCAATTTTGTAAGCATACATAGCTTCAACATAACATTGAGTGTTTGGATTTTTAATTTATGTTGTAGGGACCAAAACCACCAAAGCCTCTTTCTTTTTTCTTCTCCCTCTCATCTAATTTTGTCTTTTTGTTTCTTTTAATTCTTTGGGTTGAACAAAGCACTTAGGTGTGGATCGGTGAGCCTCCTAAGCTAAAATCAACTAAGATGATTATATTGCTTGACTTTGCACAATAGTACTTCAATATCATTGATTCTTGACCAATTTTGGTTGTGTTATTACCATACCATGATTTTTGATCATTTTCTGGTGGATTATTGGGGAAGTTTTACTTTCTTTGAGCAATTCAAATTGTAGTTTGCCAATCTAGACTCAACTTGATCGTTTTAGATTGAAATTTGTGATATTGTAAATAATGTTTTTTTTAATATACTACATATAATGATTAGATGAAGAGCTTAACTTATCATGACCTGGCACCAAAAATGCAAAGTTAAAACACCCAAAAGAGCAAGACTAGAGATGTGGTGAACATGGACGAAAACAAGGCATGATTTGAGAAGGTGAGTGAGGTTAACCCAAGAGGGGTGGCTAAGGTACTCCTTAATAATCTCAAATAGGTTAATAGAGGGGATGGTTTAGGATAATTTCACCTAAACAGCTAGTCATTTAGTGTTGATGGTTTTTTTTTCACATGACATGTGGTATAAAACAACCATATACTGTTTATAAATGAATTCATTGTTTGGTAGAAGACGGGGTGGGTGGGTTCGTTAAGTTGCATGGACTTAAAGCCAAGTGTCTTATAGGTGAGGAAGCAAGGTGCTTCTTCAATTGCCCCACATTGGTGAGAGAAGATATGGTCTATGGATATCCGAAGTGGAAAGAAACCTTACTTATGTGGGTAGTCATTATGGGTTGATAATTTGATATACCTTTCAACTTTGACAATGGGATGGTGGCAAATATGGAGATTAGGGGATGGAAAAAAACACAAGTTGTGTTTCAATATCATGTTGGAATTGAATAGAATTTTCTTTAATAAAAGTGGATAAAGTATCCAATAGTTGCATTAAAATTTAAAGGTGTGGTATTGAAGATTAGGACTAATACGCCATCATCATTGTTTGATCATTGTGGTTTCATTTGTTGCTAAAATGAGTATTTGGGAATAGTGATTTAAATATTAGCTCATCTTTAAGATTTTGGTCTGCATTGGTGTATTAGTTTATGCTCGGACCAGAATATATTGGATGACTGACAGAGTATCAACAGTGCCAACCTTGTGTCAGTATTAGTATATATCATACATATAATGCAGACAAGTTTTTCATTCCTTGTTTCACACCAAATGACAAACTTGATATGTTTTGTTCCAACCTGAACAAGGACAACCTTGTTTTGTTCCAACCCTATATTTATAAAATTATAGGTATGATATAACTATATATAGTAGATATAGCACGGGAATATGTAGGTTACAAGTCTGAGAGGTACCATGTGTTGACACATACTAGCTTATCCCTGTCTATGTCGATATTGGTATGCCTTTGGACTGATATTTTAAACCTTGGGAATTCAATAGTGACTATGAGCAAAAACTCCTGCTTTCATTTCAATGTAGACTTTCATCCATTGGAATGGGCTAATGTTGACCCATTCCTGTGTGCACTTAATTTATCTGACTAATATGTGAATTTTTTTTATTATTTAATGGGAATTGATCAATTTGGTTCTGTAATTTAGCACTTAGATGTATTGTTTCTTGTAATCTTTTTTGTTATTATGCTGGAGTTAACTAAAAAGAAGTTTTAGTAAAATTAATTTACTAAATTACAATATGTCATGACATTTGAGATTGCTTCCTGAACAATAATTCATCCATTGGATTGGGCTAATGGTGACCCATTCCTGTGTGCGCTTAATTTATCTGACTAATTTGTGAATTTTTTATTATCTAATGGGAATTGATCAATTTGGTTCTGTGATTTAGCACTTAGATTTGTTGTTTCTTGTAATCTTTTTTGTTATTATGCCGTAGTTAACTAAAAGAAGTTTTAGTAAAATAAATTTACTGAATTACAATATGTCATGACATTTGAGCTTGCTTCCTGAACAATTATTAAGAAATCACAACCTACTTTCAGACTGTTGATATTTAACTAATGAGTAATGACCAATTAGCGTGAGTGTTTTTTCTATGGAAAAGTAACTATCGAACTTGAGTGTCCAACAACATGAGTTTGTTTTGAGATTGGAAATACTTTCTGTTCTGTAGTTTTATTGTAGTTTTCTTTCTATTTGTGTTCTCTTTTCTAGAATTCTGCGGCAGTAATATTGTCTCTCAACAAAATGGTATCTTTAAAACTATTCATGATACAGATAGCAAGTCCAGGAGAATAAAGGATTTAGAAGAGAAATAAGAGGGCATTTTTTTTTTCTAAAATAGTAGAAATTTATTTTATTTTATTTTATTTTCTAATTTTCTACTCCTTCCTCTTTCCATCTCATTTTTCTTCTATAAACATAGTCTAAGTTGCAAACTACAGAAAACTTCACGCTATCACCACAAGGTTCACCTTTTCTTTCTAACTGCAAGGATGGTGCCATTTTAGCCTTACAAGTCATAAACCATTTAAAGTTCCATATGCAAGATGAATGCACCTTATATTCATATTCCAATTACTTTTTGTCAACTGTTTTTGTCAAATTTTTGTTAGTAACATGTAATTGGACTTGTTTAGGTTAGTAGTTAGCCATCCATCACATAGCCAACCTTCTTTCTGCTTGCTTGCCCTCTTCACCTTTCACTGCAAGCCATCGTAGGCTGCTTATAACTGCCCCAGGCAGCTTGCAGTCGCCTCTGTAGGCAGCTGCAAGTTGCGTGCAACTGATGAGAAGCCCTTGAGAAGATATAATTTTCTAAGAATAGTGTTGTTTGAATTATACCCTAGGATATGTTCTTCATGAAGAAAATAAGCGAGTTCAATAGGTAAATTTGTGACTTCAGACAAAGTCTCGAGGGGATATTCTAAAAATATCTCAATATGTTTATTTTATTGTTCTTTAATATAAATAAGCATATTACACCGTCTTTATAAAATGCAACTCCTCTAGTATTGTTATTTTTTATTTATGTTGATAATATTCTTCGTATTGGGGGTCATATATAACACATTTGTGAAGTTAAAAGAAGTTCCAGAAAACAATTTGTCATGAAGGATCTAAGAGAACTTAGTATTTCTTATATGTTGAGTTTGCCTATTGTACTCAATGTTGTGTTTGCCTTTTGTACTCAAGGGCTCTTACCCATACGGAGAAAATATTCAACGTACAATTTTCAAGAGCCTGGCAAGAGCTTTGCCCTGATGTTAGGTCTAAAGATATTGAAGCTCAAATATATAATCATTGTATTAGAGATCTTATTTTTCTTATTTCCACTTCTTGATATTTCCCTTGTTATTACAATGGCCTTGCTATTACAATGGTCTAATTCATGCAAAATCCCAAACAATGCCATTAGATTTTGTCTTGTGGTTTCTATACTATCTTAAAGGAGCTCCTTAAAAGAGTTCTCTTTATAAACATTTAAACCAAGGTTTAAAAACTTAGTAGTTCATGCGAACCAGTTGGATGATATCGAGTGCATCAGAGCGGAGAAGAAGAAGAGAAGAAGGGAAGAAGAAACGAATAGTTGCGGAGCATATTGGTACATACCTCTTCTTCTGCTTCACTCTATAGTCTGTGTACAGCCAAGGTAGAGCAAACTATGGTCTTCCTTCTTCTCCTCCTTTTTCTTCTTCTTTCTTCTTTCTTCTCCACTCAACTCTGACTATGGTCATTGTATTGGTCCGTTCTAGGACGAGTACAAACTACCTGTACCCCTGATCCGGACCGAATTTTTAGTCCTTAATTTAAAGTTGATGTTGGTTACGCTAAGAGTTCTAGTGCCTGGAGATCTATCATTGGGTTTTATGTTTGTGTTGGAGGAAATTTGATCAATGTGGTTGGCAAAAGTTGAGTATAAGTCTATAATTAATACAAATCAATAGATGATGTAGATTAGTACTCTCTTCAATGACTTTGATTACACTCAAGGAAAGTCAATAGTGACGTATTTTTATAATCTCTACTCCTGACACAAGTTCGCATATCGGTCCTTACTAGGACTGGTATAACCTGGCCATACCACCCGATTCAGACCAAATTTTTAATTCTTAATTTAAGTTGATGTTGGTTATGCTAAGAGTTCTAGTGCCTAGAGATCTATCCTTGGGTTTTTGTATTTTTGTTGGAGGAAATTTGATTACTTGAATACTAAGAAGAAAAATGTGGTTGCATAGACTCCTACAAAAGCTGACTATAAGTCTATAGCTGATACAACTCAAGAGATGATGTAGATTAATACTCTTTTCAATGACTTTGATTAAACTCAAGGAAAGTCATTAGTGATGCATTTTGATAATCAATCAACTATATCCATAGCAAACAAGGCTTGATGATCCGGTGTGACTGGTTGTATTGGTTGGCTGAGTGAATTCCCGGTGGAACTAGCCGGAGTAGCAGAAGAAAAAAGGAAAAGAGAAAGAAGAAAAGGAAGAGGAAGAAAGTAAACGAGCTCACATCCGTCACCCACTCGCTCGCTCGCATCCACCGTCACCTCTTCCTCTTCTTTTCCTTCGTCCTCTCTTTCCTCTCTTCCTTCTCCTTCTTCCACTTGCTCCTCCCTGCTCTGTCATTTGGTTTTGGTCTGCAGCCTCATCGGACCGGTCCGAATCAGAAAAATCGGCCAGATTGGTTTTTAAAACACTGCTAGCAAGTAATCCAATTTTTTGTGAAAGAACCAAATATATTGACATGGATGAACATTTGCAAAGATTAAAGTGCATTTGATACTTGGCCTTTGGGGCCTCTAAGTGCACCCAAGTGCACCAACTGCTGCATGGCTCCTTTTTCTTGCTGAAGTTATTTCTACATTAATTGACTTCTAGATGGATCTAAAGAACTTGCCATGGAAGAGAAGTGGTCTATACTCTCATCACAAGTGTTACATGTATAACACAAGGTGTCAAGGGTGATTCCCAAGCTCTTGACCTTGTAGATCTTGTAGAGGGTTGAGTGATTGGTGTGCAAATGATAAATGAGAAATGCAAAACTCTTGCTTTGACTATACCATCTTATGCCATTCCTCCACTATGGTTGTAGCTTGGATTTTCTTGTGAGCCCAAGGCCTTATATAATAATCAAGAGATCCAGTAAGTCTCAAAATGGTGCATGAATTAGGATACTCTAAATGGCAATGCAGATCTTGTTGGAGCAAGGAAGATTGAAAAGTAGAGATACACTATTGCCCTTCTTAGAGGATTCTCAAACTTGAAGTGCTCTACGAACTGGTAGAGGATGCACTTGGTGTGCTAAGGGTCAAGCCAAATGCATGTCTCCTTTCAATAAATGACTAATAGAGCCCACAACTAGATTTTGAACTATTACAAGATGCTTTTGAGACACCATGATATCTTAGGAGTGAGAATTGTCCACATAGAGTACCTATACCTTAGGAGTAAGAAGTGTCTAAATGGAGTGCCTCTCAAGATACCAAACTATAGAGGATACCTTAGAGTTGCATTATAAGGTAAGCTTTCTTAGGGTTTCAACTTTGCAAAGGTGCAACTTCCCTTTGCTATAATGAAAATATATAGCAATCCATGCCACTTATGAAGGCCCTTCTTGTTATTAGTTGGCTAGAGAAAGTAGGAGAATAGCTGCTCCTACTGATAGATAATGAGCTTTAAGAGAGTGCTAACTTTTGATGTAGAAAAAGAGAGTTGCCCTGGAAAACATATGGATTAGCTTTATTCTACTGGCAAAGAAGAGGAATTTGCTCTTCCGTTTTGATATCTATGCACTACTTACTAACTTAGTAGGAGTAAGCATTCTCTGTGAAGAAAGTGGTTGAAGGTAAGCAGAATACACAAATATCCAATAAGGAGTGAGCTAGCCAACCCAAATCCTAAGGGTATTTGAGGTGAGGTTCTGAGTATGGCGTAAGCATATCAAAATATACCATTAGGATTTATCCAAGGTCTATGTCCGCGCACTATAAAGAAGTGCGGCAACTCCCTTTTGGTAGCCATCATAAAGGCTAAATTTGGGAGGAGGGGTAATTCTACTAGCTAGCCCCTCAACTACTATAAGATTGGAGAGTTACTACATATTAAGAATATATAGATAGAGTTATATGGCATCCTTGCCTTAGTTATTTAGTCCCTTGGAAGAACACAACATCTGCGCTAAGGCAAAAGGATCAATCTTAAGTCTCAAAGGTAGAGTGCCCTCAATATGATAATTATACAAGATCTTATGTCCAAGAGCAATGCTCTCATGAATTAAATTGACATACGTAAAACATGCTATGAGAGAGCAATGATCTTTAGGAGGGTTGTCTTTAGTAAATTTACAATGATCCTATAGATGAAGTGACAAATCATCTTGCAAACTAAAATAGGTCCATAATCTCCAAAATTTATAGGGGTTTTTAGCTTAGACACTAAACCAATAACTGTTATATTTATATGTTTTAGAACTTGTTATGCTAGAAGAAGTCTTTGATGGTTTTAAGAACTTCAATCCCAACTATCAATCAATAGACCTTGAAGAAGTAAGCATTGAATCCATTCACTCCTTAGGGCTAGAGATGGCAACGGGGTAGGGCAGGGTTGGGTTTGCCTCTTTCAACTCTATCCCTGAACTAAACCCCGAACCCGACGAGGTTACAAACCCAACCCCACACCTGACCTTGTCAGGGATCAGGTCTCCCGCGGAGACCCGATTGCCAGGCCGATGGGGAGGGAGGGACAAACGGGAGGCATGCAATGTGCAACTGGCAATGGGTGGCGAGAGGTGGCAAGCGGCAAGCGACAAGCGACAAGCGGCAGGTGGCGAGCAGTGGGAGACAAGCGGCAGCCGGCAGGCAAAGAGCGGCATCAAGCAAGCGGCCAGTGGAGTGGAGGGAGAGGAGAGGAAGAGTAGAAGTGAGGGGCGGCAGGGAAGGGAAGGGAAAGAAAGGAGGAAGAGAAGAGGGAAGAATAGGTTATAGTTTCGGCTGGGAGTTTTAGGGGAGGAATAGGAAAAAAGAAAAGGAGAGTAGAATAGGGAGAGAGGGTATTAAATTTATTTTAGGGTTAGGGTTAGGGTTAGATTTATTAGAAAAATAAGGGTATATTAGTAATATTAATAGTCGGGGCGGGTTTGAGTTCGGGGCAGGGATTTAATACCTGACCCTGATCCAATTTATTAAAGTTGGGTTTTCCCCGAACTCGACCCGACATTCGGGCATCTTGGGTTTTCCCCGTTGACATCGGGTCGAGTTTGGGTCTCGGATCGGGTTCAGTAAAACCCAAATATTATAAATTGGGTCGAGGTTGGGGTATGGGATTTTAATATACCCTTGAACCCAAACCTGGCCCCCCATAGAAAATTACCAAAATACCCATAACCCTAGATGTTCCCTCCTCTCTCCTCTACTTCCTACTTGTGCCGCTCCCCTCTTCTCTCTTCTCCCTCCCCTCCCTGCCCACGCAGCTTGCGAGGGTTGGGTTTTCCTGCTGGGACGCAATCCTTATTGGGATTGGGTGTGGGGTGGAGTTTTTAACATCTAATGGGGTTGAGTATAGAGTTTGAGAGTCAGGGTTGGTGTCGGGTTTGGCACTTCCTGCCCCTGCCCTCGCCTTGACTTATTGCCATCCCTACTCTCCCTAACCAAGGGGTAGAGGGTCATGAGGGGCTAGATGAGGTTTACCAAAAAATTTAATAGCCTCCATGTCACCTTGCCTTTTGTTATTTCACCATTTTCATTCGTAATCTTATAGATGAAATTTTTGCTCCTCCTAGCTTAGGTATTATGGTAGAGGTACATGGTATTTCTATTCTTAAAAGAAATCTAAGGGTCTCTTCATTTTTGCTTGAGCATAGCCTTCTTCATGAGTTGAAAGATAACCTTTCAACGAACTTACTTGAGTTCTGCTTAAGCATTTGATCTAAGTAACTTAATTTATTTGCACAAGCTCACCCTTTACGATTAACCTTAAGCCTGGGAAGCTTTTGCATGAGGATAAACATAGGGGAACTAGAGGACTTGATTTGTGTTAGGCAAATTGAAATAGTAGAAGTTAGGTAGCTTCTCCAGTAGTTAAAGAATCAAAATTTGTTTTCCCAATTTCCAAAGTTCCCTAGAATGGAGTGGTCAAGGACTTCTTAAGGGGGGAAGAAGACTTTTGTATTCATGAAAGCAACTATTTATCTATGATTAGCAAGAACTTTGGTAGGTTTATAGTGGTTTTCTCTAACAGAGTTTGAACAGATGCAGTGGACTCCCTTGTACTTCAAGCCTAAGATCCACCTTCCATCCCCTCAAGCTTGTATCTTGCAAAGTAAATAATATACTACATTTGTTCTTATCATTGGAAGTGTTGGACCAATGATTTAAAATCGATCCGTATATATATATATATGTGTGTGTATATGTATGTATTACATATAAGATTGGTACCATGTGTCAATCATCTGGTATGAACGAGCCCAACAATGGACCAACATCTTATGTCAGACACTTCTCTGTGTGAATAATGGTCCTCCTTCGGCTTTTGTGGTTCAACAGGCTTACTTTGAATTGAATAATTCATCATTGCATAGTTGAAGTTGGCATAATGGTCATATTTGATTGGCTTTTATATATACTTAAATCTAGTGCCACTTGGATAATACCACATGTTGGTATTTGATGGTGACAAATATGCACTGGTCTGTTTGGTCTAAACAGACCGTTATCTTAAACCTTACGTTAAACACTCCACTACGTGAATAATGGTGCCCTCTTCTTGGGCTTTTGTGGTCCAATTGACTTACATTGAATAGGATAATTCATCATTGATGTCACATTTGACCGGCTCTCAGATATACTCAATTTGAAGGGTGAAGGTGTTGTCTCCATTTAGTGCCACTTGGACCTCACATGGAAGAAAGGCTTTGATGTGAACCTCAATGCATATGTAGGTATATGAATCAGGAGAGGTTAGATGGTAGTTGATCTATTAATAATGACTTCATAATAGTGCTAGCCACACAATCAATCAACTTTGGAGGTTGTCTTTGCAATGAAACTTTAAAAATCCAGTGCCATAGTTTCATGATAAAACATAGGTCTCCCTTTTTGGAGATGGGTTTTGTCTTCCTTATTTGAGAAATTGAATAGGATGATCCTCGAGTGAACAATATATGTTATGCCCCTTTTAATAAGCAAACTGACACAACTTAGTGAGCCTAAAGCAATATGATTCAATTTAAAATGCTTAAACTAATTTAGTGATAGTAAATTTACTAAGTGTTATATATTATCTTTTCTTCACGAGAGTGGGACTAAATTGTGCTATCACAATCTCTGACATCTTCATTGAGCCCAAGGCCTAACATATGTCTGACTTAGTGAGTGGTTAGCTCCATAGTTACTTTACCATCCTTAGCATTTGACATGTCTCCATAGGGCCAACACTTCACTCTTGATATTGATATGCTAAAAGGAGGACCATGCTCATAAAGAAACCCTGGGCCATAGGTCTTCTTCTTGAAGTTCCTTAGGAGAAGCATTTATGACTAGCTTTTCATTGCTAAATTATAGCTCCACATGCTGAAAGACAAGGTTGCTGGATACCATGCCCACCGCTCAAGGAGGAAAGAGAGTGCTTCATGCCTGATAGCTTAAAAGGAAAATTCTCATTAATTTCTTTATACAAGATGCTTGTTATTTTTCAAAATCTCTCTCCCTCTCTCTCGTTTTAAAGGTTGGTCTCCAACTTCAAGTAATTGTATGACAATTATTCTCATCTAACTGATCTTTGGTTAATGATGTGTTTGTTACAAATTTCATGCTCATGCAAATGTAATCAGTATAATAGTATTTACGTTTTTAATCAGATAAACTTGTATTTCTTCAGAACTAGGTGTTCCGTGCTCCCATTGTAGGGAAGTTCTAGCTCCATCTATATTTTTTTCCAATCAAGTGTCCCGAGGTTTCCATAAGTTGATTTGAAGTTCAAAGCAATGTATGAGTCGTTCCTTATATCTCTTCATTCAATTCAATTATCTTATACATGACTAAGCTGTCCATCAAAAGTACCTAATGGCTAGTTGAATGAGTTGGCTTTGTACCTTATTTTCATGTACACTATGCAGAATAGTGTTGTGGACTGAATGTTCCTGTTTTTATAATCAGTTATACAGCACACAACAATGTCGTTAGAATTTTATACAGTATTTGTTACGAAGGTTAAGTTGCTTGTCACCTATTCTATGCATTTTGCAGGTTCAACAGAAAATCAAACATGTCTTGTTTTTCTAGGATATCTTTGGAGAGATAGATCTGATTATATTCCATTCATACTTTATCAGCCTATATTATTTTGCTACAGCTAATTGCATATGAGCTGAAAAATCTCTACATGCAAGCTTGCCATTTCACGAGATGGTCAAGATTTCCAGTGACTGGTTCATTTTGAAAAATCCCCTTTGGTGCATCTTGGTATGGTTTGAATGCCATCATAAGCTGCTAATTTTGTTCTGAACCTAAGCATATTAACATTTGGCCTATCTCTTTGTTTTTCTTAAGAGTGCAATTGATAATGACAACATTTGGCACCTAAATTAGGAATTAATTGAAATGCATATAAATTTGAAAAATATAAATCATTTTCCATTTGACGCATTAAACAACATTGTAAATATGGTGTCGTTTTCTGCAGTATGTTAATTGTTCTGATTTTTTTTTTGGTATATTAGAAGGTCTCCTCATTACTTTGTCCTCATGTTGTTGTAGTTTATCTAACTAAACATCTCCTAATGCTACCTCATTGTTGAACTATAACTATTAGATTTCATATTTATTTATGGACATATACTCGTTGTATTAACTTTTTAAGTGTCCCAGTGGAAATATTTAAGGTGAACCTATTTACAGGGATTGGTACAACTTGGAGAAATCCAAACGTGTTAAGGCATTTCGTTGTGGGGAGTTTGATGCTTGCATTGAAAAGGCTGAAGCTTCTCTAGGCGTTCCTATAAAGAAAAGGGAGAAATATGCACGCCGAGAAGATGCTATTCTTCATGCTTTAGAACTTGAGAGAAAGCAACTTGAAATGAGGCAGCAAAAACAAGCCATCGTCTCAAATGGCATTACTGGAAATTCAATAGTGGCCCTTAAAAGAGAGTTCAAGAATATATCATCATTAGATGCAGTCACCAGAAACGATGATTCCTCAACTCATAGTAAGTATTCTATACACAATTCTCCAACACTTACCAAGAAGGCAGACTTATTGGATGACGAAGAGAATATGAATAACTCTAGAAGTATAAATGAAGAAAAAAGTAATAAGCAATTAAGATGGGAGGAAGGAATTTCTGGAGCCATTCATCGTGTGAGAGGTCTGAGGGATTTTGGCCTGCGGGTTGCCCCAAAGAAAAAGCCACCACCTTCTGTTGCTTGGTCAGATACCAAAGAACCTGTTGAAAATAACGTGGATTCTATTCCTTGTGCTGGGCATACAGTGAGAACTAGTGGTCATATCAGTAGCTGCAATGATACCTTTTCAATCCATAGAAAAAGGCCACTTGATGGTCCTCCTATTGAAGAATCTCTGGTGAAAAAGCGTGATAGACGTCGACCACTGGTTCAAGTTTTACAAAGTAGTGCAAAATCACAGGCTTTTGGTTCTCATCTTGATCACTGTGCAGATCTTGCTCCGGTGCAAGGAGAAAAGCATCATGTAGGTGGTATACAGCGAGCAAAACAGAGAATGTGTGTATATTTGCCTCCGGATTCATTTGATTCTCGTGATAATCAAGGATACTCTTCTGATGATATGCGAGCACCGGCAACCCAATTTGTATTGGATAATAGCCTGGACCCATCTAGTTCCTTGGTAGAAGATTTCACATCTGGGATGATCGAGATGGATGAATCTGATTCTTCTCCTAGGGATTACTTGGAAAGTGATATGGAGGAGGGCGATATCCTAGAAGGTATTTTCCTTTAACTACCATGCATTGATTTCTCTTTCTTTGCTCACAAGTAAATTATCCCATTCCTGTTTGCTTCGTTTTGGCTCTTTTTTAATACCTTTTTCTGTTTAGCATTTGGAATTTTGAACTGTTGTAAATTTACTCATTGACCATCAGAAAAAATGCTACATTTTGTAAATTTTTTGTAGGTATTTCTTGGGAGTTGGAAATAACTCGACGATGTTAATCTTCATTTTCTAATTTAAAACAATGCCACATTTTGTAAATTTTTCGTGAGTATTTATTGTGAGTTGGAAATAACTCCACTATTTTGATACCACTTTAAAATGTTGGTTAAAGACCCTTTTTGCCATTATTTTCCCTTTGATATTTACGTTTTTATGTCTTTTCCTCAAGAGTAATGTGTTTTAGTGGTTTGGTTTTCAGACACTGGTCAATTGCTTGCATCTGGACCTAAAGAGAATGATTCTTCTGCATCTCATGTTTCGGAGGAATCTGAAGATATGGACAATGATGATATACCTTGTTCTGGGCCTTCTGGCTATATTTCCCATTTACATCCCTATGAACAGACAGCTGTTGCTCCTGCCCAGGTAGGTGTTTCCAAATGGCATATGAAAGGTAAACGAAACAATCGTAACCTAGTTAGGAGGCCAGTTGAACTTAGGAACGACAAGATCTGTACCACTGGTTTTGAAACATATGATGTCTCTGTCAGGGAAACTATATATGGGGCCAAATGTGGCACTTTGAAAATAGGTACGGAACCTGCGAACCATAGGAATGCGGAGCAAGCTTTCTACCATATTAATGAGGATGATTATGCTCTGGAGGATGATTTAATTGGTGAGGATATTCTTCAGGAACAAATGAATGTATATCAGAATCAAAAACATTCTTTAGTTTCTAAAGCAACTATGGATCTTGGGAGAAGTCGCATTGGCTTCAACAATTTGGAAAGTGATTCTCGCCTAGCGTCAACATTAGACTGGGAAGCTGATGGGCTATCTCATGGTGCTCGAAGAAAATTTTGGCAAGAATTTGATGAATTCTATGATCCCGTTTATGATTCTTATATCAGCATAGAGATGGATTCTAATTTGTTTAATGTTGATCTGAAAGTAAAAGCAAGCTATCAAGGTGAACATGTTCCTCTTGTTTCCTTAATGAGTAGATTGAATGGAAAGGCAATTATAGGGCATCCCATCCAGATAGAAATCTTAGAAGATGGCTTCACTAGCCAATATTTTCCAAGTAATTGTCCTGACGGAAGTTCAACACGTCAACCTGTCTGGAGGACTGGCAGAAGAACTGCCATGCAACGAGTTCCTCGATCCAATCCAGTGACATCCTCTTGGGAGAATGATGAAGCTGGAGGGTCTCACTATCCGGAGCGGGGGTCTCATTATTCAGAGCGAGAAGATAAACCTTCACTTTACATGTATTTTAGTCATTCTAAGAACTTGTCCAGGTCAACGAAGAAGAGAGTATTTAGCGCTCACCGACCACCCTTGGGAAATTCCCAGAAATCACAAAAAAGAGTAAGCTCGTCTAGCCAAAAGACTAGAACACTATCATCCTTTGCATCTGAAAGGAGACTTGGTCGTGGGAATGGTGAAACAAGGTTTACTAGGAGTAACGACTTACTGGGTGGCCTGATGAAGCCAGTCGGGCAAGTGCCTTTGATAACATGTATTCCTGTGAAGGTAGCATTTAGCAGGATTCTGGAAGCTATTGGAAGGTCATCAACAACCACGAGCCATCATGTTAGAATGGCGAACCTAGCAGTAAGAGATCAATCATAGGAATGATGTGGTAGTCGTGGTTGAATTTTACGCCCAACCATTTGTTCCAGTGCTTCGTATGCGCTACTGACAAGCTTGATCTCATAAGTGAATGTTTGCTTGGAGCAGCTCCAAATCAGTCGAGTGCAAATAAACCTTAGTGTTGCTGCTGTACAATGTTGCATGCAACGTATACATGCTCTTCTCTAGGAGCTGCGGGTAGTGTGGTTGGCTCATATGGCAAGCTGCCGCAGAGAACTGCATTTCTGGCCCACCTGGTATCTTAGTGCGCAAAGCTGTATTCTCATTCATAATATAATTTATGATGTTCGGTTGGTCCACTCTTGTAAAGTACTAATGCAAAGTTTAGTATATCCAACAATTCAGAAATATATATAGTCATAAATTTCATAGTCCTGTAAAATTGTCAGATATGTAGACCTTTGTAATCATTACAAACCAGTTGTTATTGTCAAATGCTGTGTACCTATGAACTTTTTTAAAACATTTGCAAGTGTAACCGTAGTATGTAATGGGAAGCTGTTTGACCGATCGCTTGATTGGATACAAATCCTAAAGCATATAAATACTTGATATGAAAGATGTCATGGCAGGTGCTAAAGTTATCCAATGAAAATACATCTTTTGAGTTTTTTTTGATCGATTGACTTGATTTGCTAAAGTTATCCAGTACCGCGATTGTCATTCGCTGTGGCTTTAAGAGTATACGGGTATACCATCTTTTTCTTGCTTTTGTTTATGTTATCGTGAACCTCATTGTCTTGTGCCCTTCTATTGTTTACATCCTTCCAAAAGAACATGTTAATAATATATCCAAATTAAACAAGGAATTGATGTAGAGAAGTGCCGCCAACTTAATCTAAAGAACTTTTATGTGATTCACGCAAGACGTAGCCAGTTACTAGTATGCATCGCTCATTCTTTTTCTCACGCGCATACAGTGTATCGAACGCATGCACGTAGGAGTCGAGCAACGAGCCACAAGTAAGTCTTCGCAAATAATTTTCAGTTTCCATTTTTTTTAATAAAATATTAAAACAAAACAGAATTCTCACGCGCATACAGTCATCGTCGCAAACCAATAAGTTTAACTAAATTCACAAACGATGAGGGAGTTCATTAAATACATCAACAGTCGTATTTGCCCGTATCGTTATCTTTGTACAACAGAAATGTCCAATTGTAAGAGACCACATTTGATTGCTGTATCTCAATATGTACACTTCAATGCAATCAACAATTTTCTTCTACAGAAAATTCTATACAAGACCTCCGTGATCTGCTAAACTGAACTCCTATGACTATTGAAGAATGAGATCCCTCCAATTAACAAACCAAATGGCCCATAATCAATCTAACCGGAAATTTTAACGAAAAGTTACGTTCTCACCTCGATTATGTCGCCATCCTTCAGCTCGGTGTGCGGCAAAACAAGCTGTCCATTCACCCAGACAAGCTTGCCATCCAGTCCTATCCTTCCAGCTGCGTCAGCAGCAGTGCTACCAGATCTCATTCTCATTATCTCACCATGTGGCCAACGTATAACTGCCACCTCACGAATGCCAACAGAATCATATCCACTGTGCAAGATTGACTGACTACGGTTTCTCTCTCTCAAAGCTGCTTCACGCAATACCTGCTCCTCCCACTGAAGCATTGTCCTCAGAAAATGCACCTTCATGGAACTCAACTTGCATGAGAACTGTGCTGCAGTTGTGGATATAAAATGAACATGCAGAAGAAAATGGAGGGGGAAGTCTGCTTGAGGCCTTTTCTGTGCTTTATTTTACAACTCTAAATAAATGATCATCCCACGTCTTAACCTGCTATATAATAATTCTGAGAATGCTAACGAATAAGCAACTTAAAATCCTGTGCTCTACAACGTCAAACTGAACAGGATATTTGACAATGTCAAAAAACAGTCCTGATTGCTTGCTAACTCAATGGTATGCATCAGTTCCAAACAATAATTAATCAGAGGAAGAAAGAAAAATACTAACCTTGTTAGTAATGTGATCGTCAACGATTGCAGAGCTACCTGCACTGAGGGCCGATTTGGCATAGTCTGAATCAGATGGAACAGTGAGTTGTTTCCCCTCAAATACAGCAGAAACAACCATCCAATACTCAGCTTCCTCTTGCTCTGTCAGATCTATTACTTGGACGAAGGCAGGTAATAGACGCTGAAACTGGTCTTGCTGGAGAAGGAAACACAAGTTTTGTGGTTAGGCAGTCGTTAACCATGGAAAGGAAAATGTAGCTTCACCCTGCTGGATAGGGAATATGAATTCATTATCAAGACGTAGCTAGATCCCTACTTCATATTAAAAAAACAACTTGTCAATTAATGCAGAGAGAGATAAAGAATAACTGAGAGCGATGCATAGATGACATGAAAATATTGCAGCGATCTGAAATATCAAAAGTTATCAGAATCAGAATAGATATTGACATAGTCAAGCTCCAAGTCGTACATATATAGATATGTACGAAAAGTAATTAGTTAAAAATATAGAAAATATCAATTGAACTGGTTCAATCCAGGTTAACCTTGATGAACTCAGGACTGGTCCAACTGATTGGGTCTATAACTGGGTAAATCAGTTCAACCAACCAGGTCGCTGGGTAGATCTGAATTTTCAACACTTCTGCTCTTGGGCTGATTCTGACCAGCCTACGAGCTGGGTCCAGAACTTTTCGGTTAAATTGAACGGTGCAATGAAGACTTTTCTTTAATTCTCTTTGTTGAGTGTTATGTTTTAGTGTTTGTGCTGCTAATGGATCATTATTGGATAATCATACTATCATGTATTGCGCAATAATGTATCCTTCAAATATTATATGTTATCCTAATTTACTGTATAAATCCTTCTCACGTTGCTGCGTAGATCTGATTTTTCAACATTTCTGCTCTTGGGCTGATTCTGACCAGGCTACAGGCTAGGCCCAGAACTTTTCGGTCAAACTGAATGGTGCAATGAAGACTTTTCTTAAATTCCTCTTTGTTGAGTGTTATGTTTGTGTTTTTGCTATTAATGTATCATTATTGGAGAATCATACTATCAGGTATTACGCAATAAAGTTTCCTTCAAATATTATATGTTATCCTAGTTTACTAGATAAATCCTTCTTATATAGTATCAAAGCAGCCCTAACTTCTCGCTCTCCTCTCCTTTTGTTGTCGTCCACCAAACATCCGTAGACATCTAGCTGCCCTCCTCTCCCTAAAACTTCTGCCACCCGCCAAATCCACTTCTTGACTTCTGACAAGTTGTAGTTGTCGGCAACTCTCTCCTTTTTCTTTCCTCTCTTGGGGGGTTTTGTTTTAATCTTGCTCTCTTAATCCTAACCACCCTTTTTGATCCCTCATGTGCTCTAAACAGATCATGGTCTTAAACCCATTGTCACCTTTGGAACAACCATTAAATTCAATTATTCCAACTATTTATTGTGAGCTCAAATCGACCCATGCATTATTTTCTTGGCTTCTATGGGACAGATCATCATCTTAACACCCGTCCTCTGGATACTACCAACCTTTATTATCCATTGTGGCATTACTTTGACATGAGTCTAATATTGCATTCATTGTAGTGTTCTTGACTGTTACGGGCCAATATTATTAGTAGGCTATTAATAAAGCGGATCCGGGTTGGTATGTCATATCCGGTTCGCTTAGTAGGAAAAGGTTATAAATAAGGGCCTAGGGTTTAGAGTTAAGTATCTAGTATTTTGATTATTGTTTCGTTAAGGCGTGCTTTGCATGATTGCTCGCCTGTGACGGCTGAAGGGTTCTATCAATTGGTCCGACCTGCCGGATCAATCGCCGGAAAACCAGTGGTTCGGTGACGGATAAAAGGCGAAAGAAATTCCGTTGTCAGTAGTAGATTTGAACGGTGGGTCTATTATCGTTGATCAAGCCGATAAAGAAACCCTAGGGAAGAGTCAATCGAAACCCTAGGGAGGAGTCTATCAATTCGAGGCAGTTCATTCAAGCAGACATCTTCGGAAGGCGGCATTGTTTTCATCAACGTGAGCAGCATCTTCATCCAACACAAGCGGCTGGAATCTTCGGCGACATCCTTCCAGGTGTGCTCGTGTGGATCCAGGCGACGCGTTCGGCGCTAAGGACGATGGATTCCAAGCTCCGCGGCGTCAATTTGGTGACTCAGGGAGGCATCGACCGACGAACGCTGGGAAGAGGGCGAACGACGTGCAACGGTTTTTTTCCCTAGCGGACTTCGAAGAGCCTTCTCCTCCCGTGCTACGAACCCGACGACGAAGGCGACGACAACGAGGCATCAGGCGGCGAAGGTGAGGGGAGTGGCTGACAGGAACCCTAGCCGGCGCTGGAGCGGCTGACCGACAAAGACAAGTCCACCGCCGACTACGGATCGGCGTAGGATCAGCGACGGGCAATCGGCGACGAGCGTAGTTGATCGGGCGACACAGGTGCTCAGTCGCGCGGATGCTCAAGAACATGTACGCCACGCGTTCGGAGAATGTCCTGTAGATTAGGTTTTTTTAAAAAAATAAAAAGTTATTTAAAAAAAAGAGTTAAAAAAAGAGTGCAGTTACTGTAGCAAGTATTGTAGCGAATACTGTAGCAAAATTATTATTTAAAAAAAACTTTGTAAGAAGATGATGAGAAGGGAGGGAAGTAAGGTTGCTCAACATTATGTAGAGATTAATCGTCGTCTTGACGTTTTAGATGAAATGAAAGTAATGCTGGGTGAGTTGGTTAGAGAGAAAAGAAAGTGCGAGAGGGTGTGGATGTGACTGTTGATGGGCAGGCTTATCTAACCTTGAGCAAGGTCCTAAAGTCTACGTTACAAAGCCAAAGTACCATGGAGAATAGATGGCAGACTTGTATTTGCGTGAAATTATAGGAATTTGATGAAACTATTCAGTAGGATGGATTGCACAAGCTGAACATTATTTTAACATTAAAGGCACGCCAGACGACTATAAATTTCCTATGGCATTTGTTCGTGTGGAGAGACAAGCAGGTGGTTGGATCCGATGGTTGAAACGATAGATTTCTGAATCTTTCTTGGGAAGGGTTGAAACTAGAGATGATACAAAGATATAGTAAAATTCCTGATCAAAGCTACTATGAAGATGACGATATGAATCATGTTGATCAAGGTTCTAGAGCATCTATCGGTACCTCTTTTGATCACCGTTCTGGACCAAACATTTATCCAGCAGTTGAGACTGATTATAACAACGATATAGAAGAGGAAATGATCAGAGATGCTATTAAAGCTTCTAAGAGAGAAGATAAGGAAAAGGGCTTGCATGAGGTCGCCTGTACCAGATGATGCTGATCTTGCACGGGTAGTTTCGTTGTCTCTGGAGACAACAGTTGTCTTAGAAGCACCAGCAGATCAATGCCTCAAGTCCTTCACAACATGATATAAACAGACAACCTTAGCTTAATAGTAATGTTTTTCAAACAAATGAGTGGAGTGGGATATCTTCTGAAGAGCATAATGAAGCTATCATGCTTGAGGCTGCAATATTTGGTGTTTATGATTCAACAATTTATCGAACAATTTGGGATCCTGGAAAAAGCTCAAGATAAAGTTTACACCCTAGAGGACAAGGCTAGTTAGATAAGGGGCAATTGTTACGGGCCCAATATTGTTAGTAGATTATTAATAAAGCGGATTTGAGTTGGTATCTCATACCCGATTCACTTAGTAAGAAAAGGTTATAAATAAGGGTCTAGGGTTTAAAGTTGAGTGTCTAATATTTTGATTATTGTTTCGTTAGGGCGTGCTTTGCACGATTGCTCACCGGTGACGGCTGAAAGGTTCTATCATTGACCTTGGCCAAGGCCATATGGAATATTCTTTCTACAACATATGCTCCTCAACAAAATATCTGCATGTATATTGTTTATATAAAAACATTGTCACCTTCAAGCAGGATGGTACAAGAGGATTATGCCCTTCTAATAGAAAAGTGAAATAAGCAATCCAAATATCTTCCTCAGTGCCAATATGATTGTTCTTCTCTAGCATTGAAAGGACATTTTGATGGCTAAATTTCAAGAATGCTCATTCTAGACTCAGACATGTCTTGATGACCTCTAGTGCACATGAAGTCAGTGCCTAGAAGCCCCACAATCTCAAGGTCATAGTAGCAACCCTAGGTTTGGTCATGGACTTGGACATGACAAGGGTTTCCCACCTTGAACTTACTATGCACGGACTAATCACAAACTAAATTGATATTTATAGAAATTTAGGAAAACACCTCATGCTAAGATGACTATTGATCCCCTAGGTCCTCGTCAAATACAAGCCTTAATGCTTCCTATGCCTGTACCTACCTACTACTATGGTTATCTTTATAGAGGTGTATGAGAGATTACTATAGTTTGTTCGTTCCTCATAGATCCACTTCAACATTAGTTGCATCGATCTTGCCAACTTCTTGTATAATCGATCTTGCCAACTTCTTGTATACCTCTCTTGCCTCCTTCAAAACCTCTTTGGTTCTTAGAGGCTTCCACACATGTGACATGAAACAAAGAGTTATTTTCAGTATTGATTCTCAATACACATTAACATCTAGTGTTTATTACTCATGGTTCCTTTGTTCTTGGTAAAGGTATAGGTATGAAATTAGATTCGCCAAAGTATATGAAATTGACTATTTTGACCCTCTCACGAAGAACTTGACAAAACTCTATTTAGGATTTTTTTTTTTTCTCATTGGTTATCAATCATGATTTGCGACTTTAATAGATGAACATAAAATCTACCGTTGTTTTTGAGGATCTGTTTAAAGATGTATACACGGATCAACCTTGGGGTATGCTGCTTAGGTGAATTTAGTATGCAAACTATGCAAACTGCATAAGACAATTTATGGGCTCAAACCCTGGACATAATTTCAAAAATTTTCACAAATAGTTGCTAATATTCATTGTAGCAAGGCTGGTCATCTATATTTATATGTTGCTGGCGTTAAGGTAGTATGATAATTGCTATTTCTATGGATGGCATTCTGCTAATAGGAAACAATATACAGGGAATTGCAAGTGAAGATGCACCTATTATCTCATTTTTCAAAAAGACCTTAGAAAAACAAAGTTTTTGGAGAATCAAATTGCTTACAAAGGACAATGGATTTCCCTATCAACGCAAATATACTTCAGATTTAGCTTGAAGAAATTGGTTTGTTGGACTACAAGCATATCCAAACATCAATGCTCCCTAATAAAAAATAGAGTCTAACTATGTTGATGACACTAGATAACAATGGATCATTTATCTCAATATCACCAAGCCTGGCATCTCTTACTCTATGGGCATATCAATCAATTCATGCAAAAACCAATTTCATGTTGAGGTCGTGCTTCAAATATTACAATGATTAAAGGGGCACCAAAAAACAGTCCATTATATAAAACGAATGGACACATCGAGATTAAAGCTTATATTGATGTTGACTATGAAGGAGACATAGATGATAGGAGGTCTATCTTTAGCTTCTGCACCTACATGAGTAGTACCTTGACACATGGAAAAGAATGAATATGATAGCTCGATTAAGAGGTGAAGCAAAATAGAAAGTTATAACAGATACTACTTGTGAAATGATGACTCAAAAACCTTCTACAAAAATTTAGTCTCTCATGTCCTACCCTAATGACTATGTTTTGTGGCACTCAATTCCATGAGAGAACAACACACATAGTGGTTATTTTGTTCGAGAGGTAATTCTTAGCAAGATGTAATTCCATGAGAGAATGTTGAGTGTTCAATCTTAATGTATTTCCTGCTATTGGATCCTTACGAAATAGTCATACTATCCAGTATTACCCAATAAGGTTCGTATCATATGTTATATCGAAGCCTAATTTCCAAGATGTTATTATTCACAAAACCCATGGAGTAGCATGCAAAGGAACCACAACAGTGGCGGACATAGCAACAGATGTAATTGTTTATTTCCTCAGATAACTGTGACTGAAAATGAGTTGAAGTTCTTACGTATTTAAGAAGTTGATCTTTGGAAAAGTGATTGAATATTTTCCAGATAAATTAATAAAATAGCTGCTTACTTAGCCAGGAGAAATTGAATTGTTTTTCTACCTAAAGATTTTTCATTCCGTTTCTAGATTCTCCCTTCTTTCCATGGACACTGAAATCATCTTTGGGTTCTCTTTACTAAATAATCATAAATGGTTCATGGGAATGTCAACACATCAAAAAAGGAAGTGCTTCCAAAGGTATATCATGGTTCGAAGAAAGAGAAGGCTTTCAACACAAGCTAGAAGAGGGAAGCATGTTAAGTGTATCTTGTAAAAACGGATATATGCCGTGCAAAACAGCATCAACTTGTATAAACAGTTCACTATCCACATCAGAGATTTGGGTCTAATTACAAAATAAGATCAACAGCGCAAGCAATAAATTCTCATCACCATGAGGTACACAGTAACTTGAGTTTATCAGAGAAGCAATCATGGTAAGATCATGATTTTAAAAACCAGACTAAGAAGGCTCAGAATTTCTAGTTTGTACTAATATGAGCTTAGGCCAGTAGATGGAGTAGGTCGGCTTAGTCCAAGGATCAACACACCAATCCAAACCGATTTTTTTAAAACTTAGTGTCAGCACGTCGAATACAAGTACCATATAATGGGCTAGTTTGGTAAGGCTAAAACTTTTGGCTTTTAGCTAAATTAACCAGAGCTGTTTTGACTAGAGGCTGGTTGGAAAAACTGAGGCTATTTGAGTAAAACAGCTGATCTAGATAGCAGCTTCTCACTGCTGGCTGTTTGTTTTATTGAGTAAAAAATTTATAAATACATATAAAATTTAATAAATTATAATAGAAATAAATTTTAAAAATATCTAATAATTTTGATCCTGATGACTAATTTTGATTAGTGTTGATGCAATTCCCAATTCCAAAGTTTTAGAGTTAATACTCATTCCAATCTATTTGTGATGCTGAACAGAGCAATTTAATTAAACTATTGAATTAGAGTTCTAATTCTCTAATTTGTACAGGGTTCAAAGATGTTGATTGTAACCAATATGCAGCAATTGTGAACAATGCATTGCGCATACTGAAAAGCAGTTTAGAGATATTTGTGATAATTTAGAAAAATATAGAGCATTGCGCATACTACATACACATCCAAGTAAACTACTAGCAAATCCACCATAAGACAGAACAATAGATGCAACAAGGAGGTGGAGTTGCAGCTGCAACGGCGAGGATGTCCAAATGCGGCTGGAGCCTCAAGGAGGTGGAGTTGCAGCTGGAGCCTCGAGGAGGTCTAGATGCAGTGAGGAGGTCCAGATGCAGCGAGGAGGTGGAGTTGCAGCTGCAGCGGCGAGGAGGTCCAGATGCGGCTGCAGCTGGAGATCTAAATCCGACGAGGAGGTCCAGATGCAAAGCGGCGAGGAGATCAGAGGCGGTGAGGAGATCAGCGGCGAGGAGATTAGAGGCGGAGAGGAGATCGGCGGTGAGGAGATCAGAGGCGACGAGATCGGCGAAGACGTAAAGCGGAGGCGAGAAATCAGCAAAAGAGGTGAATCGGGCGAGAGGAGGATGCGCTGCACTGTGCACAGGCAGCTGCATCGATTTTTAAAAAGCTTGTTGAGAAGGCTTTGCGGGAACAGTGCAGAGTCATACACCTGGGCTTTTCTTATTTTGGTTGCCCACAAACGTAGAAGCCGGCGAGCAGCTTTACCAAACGCCGCCAATGTCTGTCCATTTGGACAAGTGCGCTGCGCTAGTAGTCTCGTAATTGAGATTTTAAACCTTGGTTCAAACTTCATATTGCCACCAATATAAGGTATTGCTACTTGTAATGTAATGAGCCTTTTACTTTCTAGTTGTTTCTTTTTTTATTTATATACTTTGTCAAACTACAAACATGCAAACACATAGCTCATTATAAACTTTGGAAAAATACCTTATGGGTTAAATATTCAAGTTGTATAACTCACCAAACTTCCAAAATAGAGGGATTTGATTATTTGTTGTTATTCCAGAGTCTCAATACAATTTCAAATATATAAGTTGTAATCAAGGTTAGTCCAACAATGGACCAATACACAATCCAAACCAATTTTTTTAAAAACTTAGTGTCAGCACATTGAATACCGGTACCATATAATGTCTGTCCATCTCGTACACTAAGATTTTAAACCTTGGTTCAAACTTCATATTGCCACCAATATTAAGGTATTGCTACTTGTAACGTAATGAGCTTTTTACTTTCTAGTTGATCCTTTTCTGATTTATATACTTTGTCAAAATACAAACATGCAAACACATAGCTCACTATAAACTTAGGAAAAATACATTATAGGTTAAATATTCAAGTTGTATAACTCACCAAACTTCCAAAATAGAGGGATTTGCTTATTTGTTGTTATTATGGAGTTTCAATACAATTTCAAATATACAACTAGTAAGCTAGGTTCTAAATTCTGATCTATGATGGTATACCAATCAACGGCCAAACTGGTATGAGTCAATCAATACACCATCAATTGACAACACCAATAGATATTATTGCATATATACATATACACACACGTAGCATCAACCTTGTATAGATATGAGTACAAGATCAGACCAATGCGTATTGTCCACAGTAGACAATATAGACTGGTTTTTAATTCTATATTAATATAAATATGTATAAATTATATAAGTATACATATGGTATTGACCTTGAACCAATACCACATAGTCAAACTAGTACAAACCAACTATATTACCCAGTGCAGACTAGTTTTCTAAACACTGATTGCAATACTAATTCACCATAGCAAGATATTTAATACCAATTTATACCAATGTACTAGTACTAGATGGACTGGTATGGTCCAGATGCATACTAAAAACTAAAAACACTAGTTCTGAGCATACTGGTTCACCTCTATATTGGATTTTATAAATTATTTTATATATATAAATACCAGATTTTTACTGGCTGAACATGTGTGCAGATGTCAGACTAGACAGGCACACACGCTTACTGCCTCAATTTGTTATTAAGAACATAGGATTGTAAAGCAATTTAATGCATTCATCAGGTTTACCATAAAATTATGTTTTCCCTTCAAAATTTTTAATGCAACAAAATTAACTTTTACATTAATGCAATATAAGTAGCAAATACGATATGTTAACAAATACTCTTGTTAGTTTCATAACAACATTCATATGTACTTTTGCCAATCCAGCATAACATGCATGCTACTGAAAATCTAACATTCTTGGTGTTACCAGAAATATGTATACAACTGAACATCATGAAAGGGAAGGTAAAGTTCGCCAAAGTGTTAAAGAAACTTGAACATATGATGCTTATGGTTAAAAGCAAATTATTTGACAGCATGATTATGTAAAACTCTTAAAATAACGAACTTCAGTTATCCATCTTCAAGAAACTGTAGCGTTAATACTACCTTATGAAATATACCATCTCGGCATAATGTGTACTTCTCGAGGCATGTACACCAATCACCATGTCCTGGTGCAAACCACCATTGTTCAGAAACCTACATAACCAAAACAGTTACCGAAACACACAATATCACAGAAAAATACTATCATATTTTAAGCAACAAAGCAAAAGAAGCAAATCATATAGACCATTAGCATTAGCAATTCAACCTTGTAAAATTCTTTCTTCAAGAGAGAAAAAAGATGCATCGGTCATTTCATCTATTCATATGTACTTCAACTGTAATAACAATTTTGAAGATTGTCTTGTCTATCAATCTCTGTGATTTACAGCAATCCCCATCATATATAGTGTCATTTAGGATAAACAAATGAAGCTTAATTTGACACAAGTTTATAAACTAGTCTGTATCGAGCAGTATGACAAGTTTGTAGTAGTCCCTAGTCAAGCTAGAACTGATACATGGTTGCTACCATTTATATGTATATATATATATATAATATATTAAAACAATTTAAAATTGACTAGTTCTTGTAGTACCATGTACCAACCGGTACATTGAATTGCAGTACCCTAGTTCAGACCGATATCTTAATCATTGTTAGTCTATCATATATCTGTGAGTTACAGCAATCCCTATCATATGGTAACACTTAAATGTCTATAAACATCTTCTTCCTACAATGCAAGGTATTGAATACTTGTCCCTACCAGAATAGCAATCTTGGACTAGACTAATACGGTTCAATACATTCTGCCACGCCTATACCAATCATACCAGTGTACTAGTATATATTAATATATACCTACATATAAATATATACTAATATAGATATTAATGTATACCTACATATAAATATATACTAGTATATATTAATGTATACCTATATATAAATATACATAAATACAGGTCTAGTACAGGCCAGATCCGTGTACCAATAGTAGACTCGATGGTTTTGTTTCAATCTTGGACTAGACTAATACTGATCTTTGTTATGGTACATTCGTTTATCTTTCAAATTTCAAAAATACACAGGGAAAATATTTTAAGAGCTATATAATAAACCTTTTTGTAAAGCTTAGCAAAAATTTCCCAGCGCTTCATTTGAGAATAAGTTCTTCTGTCCGCAACCGCTTCAGAAGCTTCAAGAAAGCTCACAGCAACAAGTAGCTCTCTCCCATTATTGTCTACCCTGGATTGTCCATGTTTGCCTTATATCATTAGATGTAAAAAAAGTAGTAATGTTGTTAGAGAACGAATAAGTTGAGACAGATTCCCAACCTAACAACAACCGCTGCAAGTAGCTGACTACCCTCTACTCGAAGAACAGGATGTCCAATTTTAATGGAACTGTATTTCCAGGAGCTCTCATCTTGAGCATACACTTCATTCTCTAAAAGCTTAGCCTGATAAGGAGAGACATCTGTGGTGGAATCACTATTACTTGTGTAGTCCACCTTGTTCTCTTTGTATAACCAATGTGCGGCAAGTCCAAATTCCGCATAATCATGCATCCTCTACTTGGAAAATTATTAAATTGTCAGCACTAGTAAAATTTGCATTTTAATTGCATTACATAATGCTGATAGTTGAATAAATAACTACCTTTGTTCTTATTTGCACCTCCAAAGGTGAGTTATCTGGACCTTGAACGGCAGTGTGAAGAGACTGCAAGAAATTAAAAGAATTGCGACATAGACAATAGATAGTGTGCTCTATTTATGAAATCTCATCCACCTAGTTGACTAGCCAATCACCATGAATGAAAATTAATGTTTAACAATCCTACATATACGGGCAAATATAAATCAACAACTATCATCCACTCCAGATGAAGAAACTACAGCATGCATGCACGATTATATGTGTGTCAGATGGTTAACAGTAAAACTAATCCAAACTTAAACCTGTTTAGTAATCCAAATGCATGGGCCGAACTAAAAACATAATTAATTGGCCCCCAAATAAACAGGTTACGGGCAGGCACTAGAATATGCTTAATTTGCTATGCAACAATTCACATACTCACTAGCTACACTTAAATCGGTTTTCTGAAGTTAAAAAAAGTTGTTATTTTACTCATTTACTTAATGATTATCTTAACCCAGTCAAATTGTAGAACTCAGACTCTCAGAGCAAGCTGGCTTGCTACTATCCCTATTCATCTCTTATGTTGACCTGCTGTATTGTAAGGAAGCCAAGGTTTCCAACCTGCTTCAAAACAATTCAGATCTTTCAAAGTTTTCCTTTTTCTCCTTGTTTCTTCTTCTTTTACTTCTGTTTCCATTCCCATTTTATGTTTTGATATCTCTGTACCTTGATCTTTATATAATTATAATTTCTGTTTGGTGACAGCTAACCCTTGCTCCTTAAAAAAGTTAAGGTAGGGAAATTTGTTTAAAGAATATAGTATAACAAGTTCCCAAAGAGGGTCACTGTCTTGAACAGGGTAGATTTATCCAGGTACTTAAGTTATGCCACATTCTTTTTAGTATCTATTAGTCGAGTTTGGATATATGAACCAAATTAGAATCAAATTAGGCTCCTATATTGACATCACTAATAGGATTTTCAGGTATTTTGCAGGGACCTGACCCGTAATAATTCTTGCAATGTTTCTTCTTAGGGCGAGAAATAAAGTCAGAGGAAGTATCAAACTTTCTTTTAACAACTAAGCCCTAGAAAATATAATCACCATATCACTAGATTTGTTGCTTCACAGATATTAAGTTCCGTATCACTAAAATTCCTGGGTTGCCTTCTTCAACAAGTTAGTTGGTTGTTAAGGGATTGCTAATTTATAAAATTCTTAAAAGAAATAACCTAGCAGATGTCATTATATCACTGCAGAATTTACATTTGCATGAACATCGTCCGTTTAAGGGAATCCACAATGCTTGTTAAGAAATAAATAGAATGCAGTTGATCAACTCCACAGTACACTATTTACAATGTAATGAAAATTACCTGATAACCACTTGGCTTAGGATTGACAATATAGTCATCAAATTCTCCATCAATAGGAGTCCAGAGTCTGCAAGCAGAGAGCAATCTTAATGAAGCATCAGTAAACAATTACAATGCATTGTGATACACTGAACAGTACATTTGGGAGAAGAAGAATGAACGAAGATCAGTGTTGTGTCTACAGATCACTGATTTATACTACAGATTATGTGGTCTGGTCACAAGTTGGAACAATTCATGTCTACTTCAACTTCCGCCAGAATTTAAGACATGAAAATAATTACCATTGTAGATTCGTTTTGTTTAAATTTAAACCGGATATTGTGGTTGAAGAAGTAATAAACAAGAAAGTAAAATAAATGCTAAATACTATTTATTGGTCGAGAAACAAGTGTTTAGAATGTCCATTCATTTTCTTAGACGAAGGTCATAATAGAAGTTTCCCGAATATGATGTCTGAGCTCGAGAAATTAGAAGAATTTATGCTAGGTACATCCTTGTTATTTAGCCTGGACATTCTTAAGAGAGCTCCTTACTCAACAGCCATAAATGTCAACTTAAATGGAGTAGAAAATTTTCTAGCATTACAGAATTGCATAAAAAATCAACTTCTAGATTGAGTTCTTTTTGAATTTATAATAGAACTTACAAAGAATATTCATTGTATTAATTCCTAAATGGCATTGCTTTGATTGACCATAGTGGAATTGGGGGAAATTATAAACTTGGGTCATCAAGACAATTTATAACAAGGGTCTTCAATTGAATTCAAACAAAATCCTATTCATTGTTGCAACTTCAGTACTTCAAATGGAAAACAGGTCTGATTTACAAGATGGTTAAGTCATCAAAACTACTCATGAAGAGAGAAATACATCGCCAAAGATACTGCTCATAGAACTAAAGCTAACTTGGAGATTACATACAGTACTTGAGCGCTTGTTACGCCTCTTGGATTATAAGTAAATCTCATAAGAGATGGGAAAACTATCGGGCTTTCAATAATTTGCCAATCACACTTTGGACAGTGGTGTTGAATATACGAAACAAATTGGTATTAATAGTTTAATAAAGTAAGATTAAAAAAATGTGCACATCGATGTCAACAGACGATCATTAGTTTGAGGAAAGCCATTTAAGCTTGTTTAAACATATCCAGACGTTGTCCAATTATGCACCAAGGTGAATCTATGCGTCATCCATTGATGTAGTAGTTGAGGTGAATCATAATGTTACCATTGATTCACTGAGGTAAACAAGTTCAGGTCCATTGATGTACCAAGTGAATGGGTACATTATGTCCTATACAAAATTTAAAATATAAGTGTTACTAATACAAGAAGAGTATAATTAGATTGTGAATGGGTACATTATGTCCTATACAAAGTTTAAAATATAAGTCTATACTCGTATATAGGTACTTGTTTGGACTAGTAGAATTGTGTGTGTGTACATATCGGATCAATAGAGTCCCTATTGCACGTATCAATATATAAAACCATAATTCTATATAGAGACTAGAGTACAATGATAGAGGTAACATTTAATATGAAAATATATAATATGTTAGAGAGAAATATGGAAGTAGACATGCATAGAAAATAGTGATTATCATGAAAATAAATATAAAATCATAATAGTATATTCAATAGCATTGTCAAATGAGCATGATGACATATTCAATATTTTTGCCACTTTTTATAATTTTCTAACAACTTCCTATAAACTCAAGGTGTTGAAGTTGATGCAATCTTAGTTTAACGCAAAAGTTTGCAGAAGATAAGAGTTTGCTACATGGAGAAAAAGATTTGTTAATAGAGATAATCTATATTAATTTGACTATGGACTTACAATAGGGATAGTCTACATGAATCGATATTGCCATAGACAAATATTGCTTGTTTGTGCTAAGAAAGAAGAGAGGCACATAATTAGCTAAAAGTTGTTTGTCCATGCATGTATGTCAATCAATATGTAATGATAAAAATGTCGCTAAATTATACAAAAAGAGGAAAAATAAAAATTATTTGCTATGTAATATCAGTAAGAAAGCCAAGGAAGTTGTTAAGAAGCAGTGATAGAAGCATTGGATTTGAAAAATAAAGTCTTAAGGTGTGAGCCCACAACAATTCAATTGTGATGACAAATAGGAAGGAGACGATAGGGGAAAGGTGGTCAAAGTGTCAGCAAAGAATCTTTCAATCTAATGATGTCACCCTCAAAAATCCTAATTAGTCCTCCACTAAGCTAAATAATCAAGTACCTAATACCAAATAGCTGAACTTCCAATTCCTTTTGATGTTGAAATTTGAAAAGACCTCAATGACTCGATCAATAAGTAATAATTGAATAAGCAATGAGTCTGGAAATAAAGGCTGAATAAAAAATATTACATGTAATATGAAAATTACTTCTTATTTAGGTTTTCAAATATCTAACACTAAACATTAATAGTTGGTTCAGCTTATAATTGCAATTCTTACTTGTGTACAATGTCAAGAAGACAATAGCAGCTCTTGACAGCAGGCCCATGCAGTTTCCCATTCTTATCCCCAACCACCACCCTCATTGCACGAGCATCATAGATTTGCCTGATCCCAACACCTTTACGTTTCATCTATCCACAAAAAAGGAAAACGGTAAAGAGGTTAATTTGATGCATCGTCAGTTGACTATTCTAAACTATTCTACGAATTACGTAATCATTAGCAGAAAGACCATTAAAAAATGCATGACATGATTTTACTTGAACAATATGTTTAGAAATCTAATATTATATTTGCATATCTAAATTAGAATAAAAAACATGGATGCCTAACAAGGTTATTTCCATGTGATTTTTTGAATAAGAACAAGTGAATAATCCTCCTTCGAAAAAAAAAAAAACAGGATAAGGAGATATCCTGTTTCAACCCAGTAATTCACCTACAACTTTATATTAGAATTTTCCGATCTTTCATGAACTCCTGTATTATCACGTTGTGACAGGTCCACGTCAAAACAAGTAAAACAATAGAACAATACATACGTATATCATACAAGGCATATAGAGATTAACCATCTACCCATCATAAAAGGCGTCCAAATTGTGATGGAGTTCATTTAGTTCCAAATGCAACGCAATTACTATTTTAATTTTCCTTAGTTCATTGGAACAATTTGTCATTTAAGGTTTGGCATTTTTCAATTCGTAACTGATTTATGTTATGTTTCACATTCAACAGGAAGTGTTTTAATATCAGGCTCCTTCAAATGTTTTTTTTTTCCAGAGGTATGATGAAATAACTATATGCATAGGCATAAAGGTTATATGAATAGAATTTTGAAGTAAAGTGGATATGCTTCGTCATTCTAGGAAGGATAGATGTACCTTGGTATAGATACTGTACAAGCTTTTGAGACGACTAGATAGAGATACTTCCATCCCTGGTATATAGCTGAGCAATAGAAAAATAACTAGATAACTTCGAAATTACACTAGAGCAACAAAATATGATCCTTTTCTATGCGCAAAGGAGAATGAGGAGAATGATACATATAAGTAGATCGATAAGACAAACCAAAGTTAATCGTACGAGGTTGATATAAGTAACTCTCTTTCAAGTGCTTCCTCACAAACTGCTAACGATGACAAACCAATGACTGCATCACTGACAACCTTGGGTTTTGTGACAGATGATTCTGAGAACTTCTTGAGATTATTAAGAAAGCTATTGCGCTTTTTCCTGTCAAGCAACAGATCAAATGGCAAGACAGCCTGTAAAAGATCCTGCAGATAAATAATAACAGGAAGTATAAGTAATGAATTACTTAAAAGAAAGGGCATGAACAGAATCTCAATATCACACAGCAAAACAAATGAAAATTATACATATGAACTGAGGATTAGATTCCTCATTTCTTGGTAAATTGCCAGCATTTCACGATGAACAAATGCTCAAGATTTGTCGAGCTAAAAGATTGACGGCCTAACAAACAAGAGTTAAAGCAGAACACAATGTATGAATCCCTGGAATTAATTATGCATTCACTTATGCGTTAGTCCATTCTTGACTTTGAAAAATATACGTGAGTTATTTGAAAGCTAAACAAAACTGTCATTGATTATCCAGTTAATTGAGAAAGAAGTACGTATACTATTAGAAAGAAATCTAACGCAGGTCTTATAAAAACCACCGTTACTAGGGAAAAAAGCTAACTAGTCCAATATCATGACAAACTCAAGACAAAACGTAAAGAAGCAAGTAGCAAGAAATTTTCTAACAATTCTCACCAGATGATTCTAAACTTTAAAGTAGCGAGTGAACCAGCAAATCATCTTTTACATCATTGTAATTCTAATAAAGTGATGATCAACATGTATATGATTGATATGCTCATAGAAGACAGTTGCTTATGATAAAGTCATCTAGTTATCACAATGCACTAATATTGAGTCGATAGAAGAAATGTCAACATCTTCTGAATGTAAAATTACATCATTTCATAAGTACAATGAACTATACTTTTGTATTTAGTTTTAGAATCATAGGAAACTTCTCAGTTCTATTAATTAATTTTCCATGTTACAGAATTTCCTCCATCGCAAGTGTAGTACTAGAAGTAGATTTCTAGTCATCAGAATTCCCAATATAATCTACATTACAATAGGAGTCACAATTCAAAGGCATCTGTGTTTTTTATGTTTTAAACCTTTACTAGTAGCCCCTTTAAGATAGAGCAGAATCTTTGGAGAAGCATCCTATTGATATTTTTTAAGGTCATGCATAAATTGGCAAAGAGCCTCTACAAATAACAAATCCAGTTGTGGTGGGATTGATTAGTTTCAAGTATGTCAAGTAGTCAACTACCAAGTAGGAGCAAGCTAACAAAAATGTCATCTAATTGTAATTTATGACTATATAAGAAGAAGTTTTATCAAGTTTGCAGCAAAGGAAACATGTCTCTTCTAGAAGATACAGTATTTTTTTTCCTAAGTAGAAGCCTTACAATATGAGTAAATTTAAAAAAAAGATGGTCATGTCCCAAGAAATTAATCTTCAAGATGCTTTTCAATTTGGTTTGTCTTGTATGTCACTTCTCTCTGAAGAATATCATCTGTGCAAAACACAAAATAACATATCCTAAACAGCATCAACTCTGTTTGATGCGATTCATAACCTTTTTGTTCACAAACATTTACCATTCCCTTTGCAGAGTTTTAAAATCCAGCTCGTACCGTACAATACAAGGTTCATGTTTCACTCTATTCTAGTACATAGTATAGTATATGATCAATACCAATCTGGTACCATATATATGTACATATAATTATATATAGTATCAGTTAGACAGTTCCTACCAGTAACATATATAGGTTCATACAAGTTTAACACTAAACTGGTGCACCAGTAATGAGTCGAAATTAAAAAACTTGTCCCTAAGCAACATACCTTCAAGCTGCTCTGTATGAACCTCCTAAAATAGATTACTATACAAGAAAGTATTGTTATCCATTTGAAATATTTATCTTCCATGATTTATAGTTCAAGATTTTCTTTTCACTTGCAAAGATTCTATCTGATAACTAGGGAGTGTCTTAAAATAATGCACATTTCAGATTTGCATGAAGCCTATTGCAGCATGGTGTACATTATAATGCTCCAGAAAACCATAAAGAAGATATTTAATAGTAATGACCCAACAACAAGAAATAAATTTAACATGAGGTGGATGAAGGCAAGCTGTCATGTCATTTTGAGGGACAAGAATTGTCATATCGTCATCCATTACTTTCTTCCACAAAGGATCAAATGTAGCTTTTAGAAGGTTAGAGGGGCAAAAATAGCACATAGAGCTTGGACAAACAGGTATTTCCAGTTTGCACTAAGCTCGGACCGGTACATAAAGCACATTGGTTAAGAAATATATGTATGTATGTATATATGTACAGTATTTCAGGCTTGTAAGCTTGGACCATTCCATAAAGCATGTCAGTTCGAACCAGTTATACCAATTGGTACACCAATCGGGACTAATTTTGTAAAACTTTGTTTTAAGCAAGGTTTAAGGTACAAATATGTAATAAACAGTACAACCCACGTACGTCATGGTTACAATACACAGACCATATTAGTGCCCAACCTATATTACTATATATTATATATTACTTATATATTTATATATATACACATATATACTCGTATCAACAAGTATGGTTAGAACCATAGTATCAATATGTATTGATCCAACCCAAGACCAACACACAGATACAAGCCAATATTTAAAACTTTAGTGTTAAGTACAAATATGTATCAGATTAGTACATCTATGCATTGGCATATTTGGTGTCAATACATTTATATGTTGCTACATACGTACAGGTCTATGATTAAACAAATATACTAGTATAGTCTAAGATTGAAAATCTTGCGTAAAGAAACCTCGAAACTAAAGACCTATATAGCCCTTGAAGAAATTGAAGAAGTTGTACCATAACTAATCAGCATAAAGACAATAAACAATTAAGTTGAATCATAGTGAGTTAGAAAATTTTTCTAATAATCAGCAATACAGCCAGTGATGGTAGAAGTCCTTTGTATAGTCAGAAAAAGCTAAAGAACTAGCAGATCTAACCAATAGGAGGTCTTTAAATTTTTGGCAGTAACACTTAAATGCACATAAGGTAGGTACCATGATCACATCCATGACCACAACTAGTATGACTACCATGAGCAATGAGGATCCACCAGTGGCAGCAAACTTAGAATCACCAATCATAGTGGCAATACAAGAAAGAGACCTTGATGAGAACAATGACATCAACAAGTAACTAATTTCAAAGTTCTAACAACATTATATGTTTCAATAGTTAATATATAACCTGCTCATTGGCATTTCGAAAACAATTTTGTAGTTCTTGATTATTTAATTGCTGGAACCATTCATGCTTAACATCCAAGACACAGTAATGACCCTCATACTTCCATCAGCTCAAAAAAGACTAATACTACTTCCTCCATCATCTATGTTAAGTTAGCTTTAAAGCAATCTTAGACCAATACATACCATGAGTACTAGGTAATACAAATTGATTTTCAAAATCATGCTTTAAAGTAAATTTTAAAGTAATGTGCCATTTGTCTTGCTTAACAAACCAAAATATATTAACACCCTTAAAGTGCAGGAGAAAGAAAAATTGTGGATTAGAATATGGCAAGCCACTGAACTATTTTGTTTGAGCTCTATGAGAATCTTTACAATAGTATCTTAGTATCAACTTAGCAAGTGTTTTGTATTTATATATTTTCCTTGGAGCTGAAGATCCATATTTGTTACTTTGAAGTTTGAACATTGCTCCACACCATATAATTCTCCACAAACCATACTCACTCTTATATTTTCTCTTTCTGCATTGGTCTCAGCATGCCGACTTTCATTCAACATTGTGTTCACATCTTCTGTTGGGGAAAGAAGGCCAGCCTTCATAGACAGTCTCCTAAGATTTCGTGCTTTGTTGCTTGGAGCCCACATGGAAGCAAGTTCAGCTCTAATTATCCTAAATGCCCGTGGCTGCATGACATTTAAAATGGTGTTAAATTAATGAAAAGGAATATGAGATTTAGAATTTTAATTAATTATATAAAAAATGTCATAACTACATGATAGCAAGGACCTCTCTCATGCTTATAACTAGTCTTAAAGCTAACACTTCGAGCACAGATGATATGAAAACTGATCAAATAATAAGCTAATTTAGGAAGAACAGTATCCATATATGCATTTAAGGACTAAGTTCAAGGACTAGATTTGAACCGGGCAGTATACCCAGTTTTTAGTGATCAGATAGAAAGTGAATCATGAGCTGAGTTAGTATAATCATCAGGGTCAAAACAGAATATATTTATGTCAATATGACCAGTATATGAGTACATACAAGGTTTAGAAATCTGGTCCATAAACCGTACACACTGGTCAAACCGAACAAAAACCCAATGGAATTGGGCGGAGACGGAAGAAAAAAGAAGGAAGAAGGGGAAGAAGAGAGAGAAAAAAGAAGAGGAAGAAGGAGGAACCATCTGTCTCGCCTTTTCTCATACCTCTCCTTCCTCTCCTCTTCTTCTCCTCCTCCTCCTTCTTTCTCCTTCTTCCGCACGATTCTATTGTTCCACCCTTTGATTCGGTCTGGTCCGATACGTGGAAAAGCCGGCCAATTCAAACTGGTTTTGAAAACCTTGGGTACATGCTAGAATCCTAGTCGTTTGGACTTTTTTTTTTCCAAATGATCACTAGTCATTTATTGACCATTTGGTATATTTGTTTAAGTATTTCAGACTCAGCATAAGACTGAATCATAGACTTGAAAAGCCTAATTCATCCATGTCACTCAAGAGGAACACCACAGTGGTCATATAAGTATGACCGAAAATACCCAAACAATACTACCATCTGTGAAGGCCAATAAGAATGGTACAACACAATGGTACTCAACAACTAAAGTTAAATGCGCCTAAACCTACCTAGTTACTAGTTTTATAGCTCTATATCATAATTGTAGCTCGCTACCAAGGTTGTGGGAGGCATCTTTGTATCATAATTGTAGCTAGCTACCAAGGTTATGGGAGGCATCCCGTGCTCTTCACATGGCTATCAAGTTCCAGTTATTCTTCAAACTATGCCAATGCAAGTTGTAGACCATGGTAACTTGCTACATATGTAGGAATTGACATAACAATATCATGTCCTTGGAGAAGTTCCAAATGTGGGTTTATAAAATTATATTGTCTGACTTAAGTCAACTATTCCCTATTCCTTGCATAAAGCAAAGTTGAGAGGCATCCATGTTGGATATAGTTTGGGCCTTTGCACCCTGTTTACTACGAAGGAAAGTAAGTGAGAAGGAAAGGAAATATAGATAGATAGAAAATGTAATTGGTTTTCCTTTCTTGTATTTATTTAGAGGGAAAGAAAGTTTGAAGGATAGATAAAATTTGAGGTGGCGATAGTACTAGAGGAGAAGGTGGCGATGGAAGTAGAGGGGAGGGGTGGTGCGACGGCGTTGGAGGGGAAGGCAGTAATGAAGCTAGAGGGGAGGGGAGCTAGCAGCAGCAGAGGCAACAGAGCTAGGGGCAAAGCTAGAGCGGAAAGCAGTGACAATGTTGGAAAGGAGAGTAGGCATAGAGCTGGAGAGGAGGGCAGGCAGCGATGGAGCTAGAGCGAAAAGCGACGTCGGTGCTAGAAGGGAGAGGAGGGGAGAGGAGGCGGCAATAGCACTAGAGGTGAGGTGAGGTTCCAGAGCTGGAGCGGAAGACAGCAAGGGTGCTAGAAGGGAGGGGAGGAGAGTAAGCGACAACACTAAAGGGAAGGGGAGGTGGCAACGGCATGGGCAGAAGGCGGCGATGGTGCTGGAAGGGAGGGGAGGTGGCAACGACTCTAGAGTCGAGGTGAGGAGACAAAGCTAGAGGGGAGGGGAGGCAGCGACGGCGCTAGAGGCGAGGTGAGGAGACAAAGCTAGAGGGGAGGGGAGGTGGCGATGGTGCTAGAGAGGAAGGGGAGGCAGAGACAAAGGGAATGAGTTGGATCGATTTTGAATATACCCGGCCTCAACATAGTTTATATATGCAGTCCATCAACACTGCACATAGCATAATCATACTAAATAAGTTATGTTAAACAAAAGTAGGTGGAATGTTATTTTCTATAGAAAAACTCAAACTTACAGAAAAAGAAAAAAGATAAACAGGTTTTGGCTGCCAAATAGCATCCAATTGCTCACTATAGATTAAAATCATATCACAAGAAATTTAAGAGCCATGAATTGAATTAGTGTTTTAGATAAATGCAAAACATTTAACCTAACATATTTCCTGCAAACTCTTCATCTTCTTTCTCGCACTATCAGAAAAACAAAAGAAATACATGTATTGGTTAAAAATGAATTAATTAAATATCAAACGATCTAAAAAAATAAAATATCCTATATCATATCAAAATTTGTAGGTTCATCCATAATTAACACATTATTATCACCAATATATTAACTTTAATATATGTAATTTAATTACTAACGGAACTACTCTATAAACTTTTAGTTTAACTATTATCCTTCACTATATTTTCCATTTGGCGGACATAACTTAAAATTTATAAGATGATTCTCATTAAGTAAAGATAAGTAGATTTTCAATATTTTTAGAATTATTTTAGAACTTAATAAGATTTAATTAGTTTGATTATTTAATTAACCTTGAATTAAATAATACTAGAATTATCCAACTTAAAAGTAACTTCTAACTTTAAACACAAATACAGGACCTATCAATATAAAAATTTAATATCGTAACTATTAGTATTATAACTATATCATGTTTATTATATCCATCTAATTTATAGTAAATAATAAGAAAGAGAAAGAAACAAGCTCCATAGTGTACATTTTCAATGATGAAAAAAATGCATAAACATCACGAATAAAAGCATAATCTACAACCTTCTTGAACACAGAATTAGTGGTCCCATCATCTCAATACCGAATAGAAAGGAAAATGACTTTTTCAGCTAAAATACAAATGTGCTTAATTTCTTATTATCATGCTTTCTGAAGTATGAACTCCAAAATATAAAAAAGAATCAACCTGGTGCGAGCTTAGCTGTCAAAATCATTACCTCTACTTTAAAATTTTCTTCCTATATTCTAGAATTTAGTTATAATCCTCTCACAATTGTTTCTCTAGAGATTTTCATCCAGAATCTTATTTCCAGATTTTTATTATTGATTTGTAAAGAAGCAACCGAGCCTCATGAAGCCTCCTCTCACCCTCTATAAACAAAATGGTCCTTGGGACACCTAAGATGGAGCAAGCAAGATGTAAGTGTAGCAAGAGCAAGCAAGTGACTGAATGGGTTAAGTAATATAACAAGAGCAAGATGAGAGTAGAGAGTCTTCAATGTATGAGTTGTAAACTAAGATTTCATCATAAACAAGATTCTTCTTTCCACCAATTTGATTATGACATTCTCAATCCAAGATTAGCATCAAGTAGGAGATAGATTTTGGTTCTTTCCCCAGTGAGAAATATTCTATAGCTGATCGGTTGTGATATTTAGTAGTTAGTAGTAGATACAACAAATGGCATAACGTGACATTCAATGAACCTAAAAAACGGTGATCTGAATGCAAGCTAATTAGGCAGCTGTGGTAAATAACTGAAACATCTCATTTTTGGAATGTGCCACACTTACTTTTTCAATATATTTTCAAGTTACTTATGCAATAAATCCTGAACTTGTTGCTCTATTGAATTTTTTTTATTAGGCCATATAAACTTCTAGGTTGATATGGAAGCTCGGTTCATTGGTGTAATGAGCATTTAACTAGCAAACTATTTCTGACACGCTTAAACAAAGTGATGTCTTTGCAAACCCAGAGTCAAAGCCTAGAGTCTTTCACAAATAATAATATTAGAATAAACTACTTCTATTTGACCCACTATTTACCTAAGAAAAAACCAAAATTGATTCCAAAGAAGAAAATGATGATCTTGTACTCAATGGCAGATAACACATTACCAACACCTAAAATTGGATGTAAGTTGTTGTCATAATCGAGATCCTACCTAGGAACGATAAAGGCTTTATAGGATCGGAATGTAGAATCGTAAGGTCCTACCAAATCACTTAAAATATATAATTTTTTAAAATAATTTATCTAATTAGACTTAAGAGTATGAAAAATATTCTAATAAGTAATAAAAAATAAAAAATATATATATACTATTATTTAGATGTATTAATTGTATATTATAAAATAATGAAATTGATGTATTAATTGTATAGTATAAAATAATGTAATGGAATATTTGTGAGGTGATGATGATGGAGATAAGTTCATAAAAGATGAATATAATAAATATGTACAATAAAACTAGAAACAATAAAGATATGCCCTGAAATAAAGATAACAAATAAAAACATGAAAATGATGAAGATAAAGATATACATTATAATGACAATTGAGAAATATTATAAAGTTTATTCTAATAAATAATTGAAGTAGACAAATATAGTTATAGATGATAACGAGCTTAAGTTGATGAATGTTGGTCAAAAAAAAAGCAAATAATGATAATTAAAGATGAAAAATTACATTACAACAATTAAAAGCTTTTGACATAATAGATTATTGATTTTTAGTATAATATAAATTTATTTTACCTATTAACTTATGATCGAGTAGGATCGATGGGATCGTAAGATCCTACCCGATCCTAAGACCCGAATCGTGGGATCGTATTTCAGATCCTACATTCGTTCTGGAACAGTTTGCCTAATTTGGGTCGTAGAATCGGAAGATCCTAAAACCTGAAACACATTTTTTACCACAAACAGCTAGGTAATAGCATTTTCATCATTAGAAGTACTAAAGATAATAATATGGTGATTACTAGTGGGTAAGATTGAGAGGACTGAATGTTTATTGGTACCTTGTAGGATTTTGCCATAAAAGGAAATAATGCATTATATTTGAGCAACAAACTATGTAAAATTGTTTCTCTTATCACTGAGCTTCTCTAAATACTCAAGTTTCCATAATTGCATACTAGTAAGGTAAACACAAACCTGAAGGACAGCAAAGCACAAATCTTCCATTTCAGCTTTTAAAGCCCAAACACCTAGTCTGGAAGCAAGAGAACACCAAACTACCAACGTCTCCTGGGCAACTGCTTGAGCTTTGGGCAATGACAAAGCATAGCTGAAATAATTCCAAAAAAAAAAACTGAAAACATGAGTATAACAAAAAAGTATGCCTTAAGATATTACGACAGCTAAAATTAGTTTCTCTATTTGTATTACTGAATTGATATTTTGAGTTATTATTGATTACATGGAAAATGATTAAAGGTCATACATAAAATAAAAGACACTTAAACAAGAGCAAAATATACACGCCCAAAGGCCTAAATATAACAAATTGAAAAGTTAACACATACATTCTTGTGCACAAAGAGAGAGAGTTTTAGATGAAAACTTGATGTCTTGAAAAAACTTCATGTAATAGATTAGACTGGTTAATTAGAGAGAATAGGTTCTACAATCCACATGGTTTCATGGTAATAACATAAAGTGTAGCTTAAAAATAGGTGAACCATTAGATTGTTTTCTTTTTCATTTTTGTTCAAGGAAATGTAAATCAACTAGTGTTTTAAAAATTAAAAAATAAGCCTGTACCGCCCAATTTGGTCTGTATTGGGTGGTATAGATACAAGGACAATACTATATATATATATATATATATATATATATATATATATATATATATATATATATATATATATATATTTAATGGTATCAATTGTATCGTCGATACCAAAAAAATTGATTTGTGCTGATGTACTGGTCCATTGTTAGACCAATGTGTATGACACAATGCAGATAGTACTAATCAGTTGTATATATGTATATGAATGCTTATTGGTGTGAACCAACCTACTTCATGTACCGGTCCAAGCTTGAACCAGTACAAACTAGAAATATCATTCCATGGTCAGTACTAACCAATATTTTAAAAATCAATCCAAACTAGTCGGTTTTTCCCATGCATATCAATCCGAGAAGAATATGGTCTTGTACCATACTATGTCGGTACAACCATGGTTTTAAACCGACACTATGCTACAGTGATTTCATGTGTACCAACATATGCGTACGCTACAATGAAACCGGTCTCGTATCAATCTCGTCTTGGACTAGAACGGACCTAAATTTCAAACACTAGGTACAGCCAGTACCGAAACTTTCATGTGTCGATATGTCCAATTCATATCAGTATGAGACACTGTACCAAACTGAAATTCAAAACCTTGACCTATACATACCAATCCGACAATAGACCAGTATACCGATACAAACCTAAAACCTTGATATCTACAAGCATCCATAAAAGCATTACCATTATGTATCATCACATACAAAGAGAATTAACAATTATAAAATAATCATTGTTCTTAAAATCACAAGTCAACTTGCTTGAGCCTATGAGTTTATTTGATGCACCCAACAAGATTAGTCTACTAAGTACTAGGATCAATAGAACTTATTGACTCAAACAAGTTGAGTCAAGTTCACCAAGCGTACATTAGCATAACTTTTAAGGGTACAATAGTGTAATGTTCAAGATGCGTCATCTTCAACAAGTTCATTGCATAGCTTCTTGCATCTACCCCCATTTATTGCCTACACAAAAGAAGCACACCACTCACTAACTAGCTCTTCCATAACATCTACACAATGCCAAATAAATTACATCCTCGCCCTCATTCTCTAGTCAAGCCTTGCAACATCACTTGCAGCAAGATTGACTCACAACTTGCAAGTCTCTCATCAAGCTTATAAGAAGCTAAAACACCTTCACGCTCTCACTTTCCTATCAATTATCATCACACACCGCCACACATGCATTGCACAATGCCACTTGTGGTTCTCTCATTGAGCCTACACAACGCTAGCAACCTTTTAATGGCCTTAACTTCCACTTTCACACTACAACCAAGCACATCTCCCAACCATCAAGCCTTCCGCCTTGAGGCCTCACGTGAATTGCATTATGCCTCTCGCAACTCTCCCATCAAGCCAGCACTACACCAAAAGCCTTCTCACTGCCTCATCTCCCAACCAACAACACAGGACTTTGATCTCTACCCCATGATTCGATCCTATAGAATTTTCCATTATTCCTAAGTAGTATCTCAATCCTAATAACATTGAATATATTTATCTTATGAGTTAAGTGAATATAATATCTGAATATTTTAAATTCAGAATGAAGAAAGCAAATTGAGGTTGTGATGAAATTTTTCACATGTTATAGAAAAAAATCAAATAAAATTTTGTAAAACACCTAATCACTCACATAGTTCTCATGTTATGCAACCGATCTGCCAGCTTGATGAGAACAACACGAGGGTCATCAACCATTCCCAAAAGCATAACTCGAAGGTTATTTGCCTGCAGAAAGGTTCATTAACTTTTTTCATATATAAATCAGAAAACCCAGATATGTATATTTTCAAATGTAAAGTTAGTTGTAGATATGGTTTATAATATCAAGAATGTCTTAGTACCATAATATGGTAATTGAAGCTTGTGCAAAAGAGGTAGCATTTACATTCGCTTGCCAGGATCAAAATAGAATGCAAGTGAAGAGAAAACATTGTTTAAAAATGAGGTCAGAGACAGATTGAAACTAACAAGAAATAAATAACTTGTTCAAAACTTAACCTGAACAAGTATATAGACCAAAGTAAAAGGGTACAAAAAATTCTCAAAATATTAGGAAAACCATGACTGTTTGCCTTTTCATTTATGCATGGAGAAAAGTTTCAAAACATATATGAGATGAAGTCATATATATATTCAAGGTAGCAATAACACTCCATGTTATATTTATAGTATTTGAAGATGCAAAAGAAGAAGAGTCAAGGTGTGACACAAACAATATATTAACAATGTAAAACATGAAAAATATATATATTATATGGATATTATGCAAAAAAAATTTGTAAGCATATATATATATATATATATATATATATACACACACACGGTATAGAAGACGCAAAAATCACCTCTTCTGAACTAAGTGTGCTTTGGTTTACATTTTCACGTCTGTGCCTACGCAAGAGCTGCAGAGTACAAAAGGACATCATAAGTAAGAAATTAACTTGAGACTTGAGATAAGGCATACAACCAATAGCTATATAGTCCGAACTCCACACCCATGGAATAGCAACTAAATAGTCTTAAAGTTACTTTGCAGTGTAAAACATTGAATTAAAACAATTTTGACAAGTTTCATCAATATTGACACTCATCTAGATGGCAATTTTAATCTTGCGCCTTTGTTGAAAAAGAGATCACTTCTAGCATGGTGAAATGCATCTTGTTTTTCATTTTAAGCATTTTTCATGGCCATGTCAGTTTCATACCCTACAAGATGAGTAAATGTTTGATCCATTCACTAGTGTAAGATAGCTTAACTAATACATTGATGTACCTGGTTTATGTAGCTTAGTTTGGAAACGCCAGCAACTAAACTAGCCACATCGTTGTCAAACTCTTCCTTAATGGTACTGAGGTTTTCTAATGTATCATCAATTACATCATGAAGTATTCCAGCCACTACTGTGTTTACTGCCTGCGACAGATTTTTTAAAAAATTTCTCAAAACAATTAATATGAGAAATGATTGCAATTTCACTTGCTACAGTAGAAAACACAGTAGTGGCAAGTATAACAATAAATTTACAAGAGTCACTCAGTAGAAAAAGGGATGTGTATACCCTGTCACCATTTGTGGGGACCAAGGCGGCTAATATTTTTCCTGTATGGATGCAATGTGTAACATATGGCTCTCCTGTTTTTCTTAATTGACCAAAGTGAGCTTTACTTGCAAATTCAATAGCCTTCTGCACCTGGACCACAGAACAACGAATAAGCATGAAGAACTTTATGTATATGGATTAGAAGTTCAGGGAGAAACCTTTGGTTCCTTAAAAATTGGGCATCCTGTTACATCTACTCCTTCAATTATTAGAGTATCTGCATCAAAGATACTCATCGTATGAAACAAAAGATGAGGAAACTTGGCAGTATTAAGAAGTAGTAGAGAAGATCAGCACTAAAAAGAAACAGGTGTGAAGAATGAAAGCATTATAATGGCATTTAATGTTCCGAGTATAATACTCATAAGTGAACAAATCCAAAGCTTCAAACAAGAGAGAAAATGGCATTTGGATGGAAAGCTGAGGTATATTTTTCTCAATTTGAATTCCATCAAATTTGAACAAAATTCAAGTAGCTGAGTGAAAGAAATGAACTCTCTGAAAATACATAAATCACTAATATCTTAATTTGTCCATGCACTTTCTTTCCTCTCTAAGATGTAAAGTGTTATTCTTTCCACTCTGTAATAGTACTCTACACTCGTCTAACAATAAACCTCTACATTTCCTGTTTATGGTATAGTTTTCCTTTCATGATAATAACAAGCAAAGAATCACAAGTTTTCTACTATGTCTCTGTTTTTTATGTACTCACTTTTTGTCATATAAGTGAAGCAGGGTGCCAAAGCTTCGATCATTCAGCAGAGTAGAACAACTATTAATTCCAACGATGCTATAAAATAGATTAAAAAAAAATCTAATGGGTAATATACCCAAATCGAAATCAAAATAAATCATATCGAGTTTTTAATTAAAAGAAACTCCAAAATATGAATCGATTCCATACTCAAACTCCATTGCCTATAGCTTGGAATATCGAATTAGAAATCAAGAAAGAACACCCAATTCCTTAGCAGAGGCAAGTAATAAAAACAAGGATGGATTTCAACATAAAAGATAAGCGAATGGAACCGCACACACCTGGTTGTTCTTCCACCCTCGGCCACAAGAAGTCAACCTTGGTGGAGAGGCACGCACCGGAGGCGATGGCTACAGCCGTGACGGCCACCTGTGCAAGAGTGGATCCTACAGCACCGTGGGCCGCAGTGGGGCCGCTAGCAGCTGCAGCGGCTGCGATAGCGTTCCCGGCTGCGAGGACGGAGCCGAGCGGAGGGGGCGAGGCTGCGAGCGGCGCGGCGACCTGGTCGAGAACACATCGGATGCGAGGACCGGAACGTCGGAGGGCAGCTGAGATGCCTGGGAAAAGGAGGTAGTGGCGGGAGGTCCGGTGGAGGATCATGGCAGGGGGGCGACTTCGGAGAGGACGGCCGAGCTTGGGACAGCACGACATCGTCCGGAGAAGATGTATCGGTGGCGCTCTTATCAGGGTTTTAGGGGTCGATGGCTTTGTCTCTCCCTCTCTCGCATCCGTCGAGAGGGACAGTACTGAAGGGAAAAGAGAGGAAGCGGGGGTTGCTTGTGTGGTGTGGAAATAGACGAAGCACCATGATGTGGGTTGTGAATGTGAATCAGAATTCAGGACTCAGGAGCAGTTTTTATTGCACAAATTAATTTCTTCCGGTGAATAAAAATGGAAGGCTCCAGCCTCCCTTTGTTTCTCACCTAGTAAAGTATCTTCTTGTCGTTTTGGTACGTGCCTGATATCGTCCGAGTAATAAGAAGCGTTGGAAGAGCCCGTCCGAGCCTGGTGTAGCCCAAAGCGTGATTTCTTGGTAGTCAGATCGGAACGGTAGTGTCTTTAATTTTTTTTTTTGTCTTTCATTTTTCCTCTCGAACAATGTTTTTTCCTAAATTGAGTATTAGGAAGCAGGTCTTGCTAATTGATCATTTTTGTACTCTATCACTTGCTTTATTATGTCTCTCTTATTAAAAACCAACCAGAGAGGCAATGACCGTGCAAGTTTCTCATAGTCAGTTAATAAAACTGAATTTTCTTTTGTAATGCTATCTTACCATGGATATGGTAAGAACTAATATGAGATGATTTTTCTTGTGAATTATAAGTATTGAGGTATTATTTTCCCGCTCTCTATTTTTTACAACTTCCGTGCTAAGTTAGACCAATAAACATAATGTTTATATGTGAAGTGGACAACCAAACCCAGGATACAATAAAGATTTAAGGTTTATCTTCTAACACAATGTCTATAAAATTCATACTTAAGTGCTCTCCAATACAACTAAATATTTGCGCCCTAAATTTATTAATTAAAAACATTTCTATTCCAAGTAGTAACACAATGTCTATAAAATTTATACTTAAGTGCTCTGCAATACAATGAAATATTTGCGCTCTAAATTTATTAATTAAAAATATTTCTATTCCAAGTAGAAATGTTTAAGATAATATTTTTATTTTTTTAAAAAAAATCATATATGCATACTTCCAAGGATATTTATCTTTGCATAATAATTAAAAGCAACTACAAAAATAATTCTAAATAAAGACAAATTGGCAGGCACTTACATAGTGTTTGATGGGCAACCGGTATATTAGTTATGCCTTTATATAAATTATGCACAGCCCAAATATTGTCACTCATGCTCTCTCTTGGAATACTTGCTAATGTGCTAAGTTAGCCTTTTAATAATCTGCTGTCCATTCAAATGGAAATGAGAACATTGATGATTAATTAGCAAAAATTTTGCATCTACCCACCCACACCTATGTAGCAAGATCAAATTTTTCAAGGTTTGTACTAAATCATAAGGCTAAGTAGGAAATTTTTCTAGAAAAGTGTAAGCCTAGAAGTTGCATCAATAGTTTAAGTGAGACAATCTCATTAAGATTTTTCAATGGCCTATGTTAGTATAACTCCGTAAATATTGTCATGTCCCAACAAGTTATGCAGCTCCGCAACAATTTAACATAATACACAGCTTATACATTTCCAAAATCAAAATAACAACAACAACAACCACAATGTTTAAATATTTACAAGTCTCAAATACATTTACATCAATATCTAATTTTGATAGTTTATAGACATTTACAATTCAATCCAAACACTATCAAAATATAATTGAAAGCATACCAATTTAAAATACCAAATAATCCAATAGCCATCTACAACTCTCTAGAAAGTGCCAACTCAGAACATGAGCAAGACAAAGTTAGCCAAAATAGCTAAATGGAAATTACAAAATGATGTATAAATGAAAGCTCAGCTACTGAACTTCTATCAATTCTATAGGATCGTCATCAAATAATTATCCAAAAAAATATCCACAACCTATAAGTTAAGAGCAGTGACCATAATATATATGACCCCTACTTAAAGTCCATACCGTTAGTTAAAATGTTTTCACAATTGCCCCAATAATGGAATGATGCCTCTAGACACTAGAGTAGTCTAAAATACATCTCATTAGATGATACTATTGAGTCTAAAAAACACTAGGTGGCACTAGAATATTAAATTCAACACTGAAGACTAAGGTTCTTAAAATCGATCTGAACCGGTCAGTTTTGTCAAGTCATACCAGTCTATTGAACGAACAGAAGTCTATTGAACCAATGGAACGAGGGCAACGAGCGAAGCAAGCGGGAGAAGGAGGAGAAGAAAGGAGAAGAGCAGAAGAAGAGGAAGGAGAGAAAAAAAAAAAGGAATAGTGGCGACGGACCCAAGTAAGCAACAACAACTCTACCTACTCTGCTTTCTTCTTCCTCCTCTTCTCCTTCTTCTTCCTACTCTTCTTTCTTCTTTTTTTTTCCTTTCTTTTTTCTTCCCGTGTTGCTCCATCTAGTTTCACCGAAATCTCGTCCAATTCTACCAGTATGTATTGATCCGGCTGGCAACCAGCACAACCGGTCATAGCAGTTTTGAAAACCTTGTCACACTAAGTGTCAGGCCCGGTTCAGCCCGGTTCAGACCGGAGCCCATGGGACCAGGACCGAACAGACTTGGGCCAAGCAATGGCCCAAGCCCAAGCGACGACTAACTCATGCCACATCGGCGTCGTTCGAAGCTTCGCGCGGATCCGAGCGTACTTTCCGGACGAAAGCAAAGGCACATTGCAGCGTCTTCATCGCCGAAGGAAACGGACGCTGGCGGCGCGACGTCTCCGCGAGACTCGGACGGCTGGCGGACGACTCGGCTGAAGGATGCGGACGCGATCTCCTCCGACCTTCACGCACGCGGGCGACAGCGGCATCAAAGGCGGCGGACGCGGACGACCTCGAGCGGAGGCGGCTGGATCTGGAAACGCGAACGGGTCGCACGGAAGGGAGCGGTGGCGCTTCCCTTATAAAGCTGCGGACGAGGGCAACAGGGGGACGCCCGCCATTGACGACCAATAACGAAGCTTGGTGAAGCTTCGACGGGAGTACACTTTGAGAGAACTGTAACCGGTAGCTGAGGAGTCGCCGGTGAGGGAGGGGAAGAGGGCGACGACGGGGGTCACCGGTGAGGGTGTTTTAGTTTCGAAGGTCGAATAAAACTTCCTTTACCGATTCCATCCTTCCCCTGTTTACTGCATCTGTAGCGAGGTTCTCGACAGCGCGGCCGACGGCGGAGGACGGTGAGTCGCGAGCGCAGGCGGTGCTCGGCTTCGGACGAATGAAGAAGACGCCGATCGAACCAGACGGCGGACGAAGCAGCGGGCGAGCTTCGTTCGCATCGAAGAAGACGACGCGAGTTTCGAACGCGTCGGGCGTTCGAAACGAGGCAGAAGTCAACATCGGCAGCAGTCAACGGCGAAATCGAATCGAAATTCGATTTTGAACGATTTCGGACGGCTGACGCAAGCGGACGTCAGCGGGCTGAAATCGAATTCGCGGCGGACGAAATTTGGCAAGGTGACGTCAGCGACGGATTGCTGACGCAAGCGAAGGCAAATTCGGCGAACGGCAAAATTAGGCGGTCAACGGTGAATTTTGACCAAGGAGGTATTTAATTTAGGGTTCCGTTTCTTTTCGGATTTCTAAATTAGGGTTAGGGTTTCTCCGTGTGAATTGTATTTGGGGATAAAAATTATTCGGGGAGATTAGGGTTTCTAATTTCGGGTCGGAAACCCTAGGGAGAGTTACGTTCTGGTATTCCGCCGGACGGCTCTAGGAAGCGAATAAGCGCTAATTCTAGATCGATCCGACCAGGGCGTGACACTAAGGTAGTCAAAAAGACATCTCATTATGTGACCTTTGGATAGCACCACTGTAACTAATCTCTACTTGATTCTATTAAGTCTCACATGGTCAATCTAGCATATATATAGGCTACTCGCAAAGATCACCTACGCACATCAACATCACACAATCAGCGTCAATGTCAAATATCCAAGTTCGTAGTATCCAAATTAAATATATAATCTAATAGAATCAAACAATGCTAATATCAAAAAAATTGTGTAATCCTAGTCATGCCATTCTGCGTATACAACAAGAATATACTTAGTCATCTTTATGCATCAATGAACTAAAATACAAAAAGAAGAAGGGATAAAGAAGCAAACTCAATTAGATGAACGAATAAAAATATTGTGGTATAGGAAAAAACAAATTCCTACCTTAAAGTGTTGTACCTATGACAGCAAACTTATCAAAGTACACAACTATTGAACTGCTTAGAGTCCAATGCAAGAACCCTTATTATTTTACAACTATATTATAACAAAAGATTGTTATTTATTTCTCATTTATCTTCCAGTACACTTTAGCCCAAATATCAATTTTACGCATTATTTTGCTTAGTTTTAGTTTCTACAGTTTTTTTATTTTATATTTGTTAAACTCTATACAGTCATGTTTAATGTTTATAGCAGATTATTTTATATTTTATTTCTATTTTATACTTTATATTCTAGGTCACATTATTTTATATTTTGTTCCTATTTCCTATTATTCTTTCAGAATACAAGATGTTACTGTACAAATGCACAGTAAAGCAAAGGTGAGGTACAATCACAACAATGTCAATTTAAATTTATGATGAAACTATATACGGTTTAGGTTTAGGTTATGAAATCAATCATCTCAATGTTATCAGGATGCAGCCATCCTTCTAAAACAAAGCAAACAATAACCTAGACCCAAATCAACCAATCGTTTCAGGTCCTACAACCACCGAAATCAATTGTAGATACTACAAGAATCGAAAATAAAACAATGGCACAAGTCCTAATACCGATACCAGGCTACAGACAATTTCGGTGGCGACTGAATCCAAGAAGAAAATATCGACGTAAGATAATAGCGAAAATGGGACGATCATGCCCAAATATAATTGAAAACGCAGAATTCGGGAAGCTTACCTTGACTTCGGCCAGGACTCGGCGCTGGCACTTTGTCGGGAAGATGCTGAGAGGACGAGATGAGGAGAAGGGGAAAATACGCCGGATGAACCCCCGCAATCCCTTTCAGCAACCCGCATCGCCGGAGGGGAGGGGTTTCGGGCGAAAACTAAGATGGAAGAGTATTTGATCGGCAGAAGAGATCTGTGGCGGGCGGACATTTAAAAGTTTTGATCATTTTTCATACAAACCCATTAGTTTAAGAAATTTGAAGAAATAGATTATTACTGCACAAAATATCATGCTTCATCACAAAGAAACTCATACAAATTTCAAAAATAACTTAAAATTACAATATATTATTTAAAAAATTACAGTTATATTGTTTGATAGTTTCATCAAAATTTTATTTATTTTGACTTTTAACCCTCTATTCATCTTATTTTACACTCATTAAATTGAAGTTTTGGTAGTTTATATGACCCCCGGGCAAGAATAAAATACTTAGCTGAAATGCTTGCATAGGAAATCTTTCGCTAAAGAGGGTGATTCACACCAACGAATTTTCCATGGATTAATCAAATTATCGTGTTTCTTTGGACGAAAAAAAAAAAAAAAAAAATGGAAACATAATAAATCTAAATACAAAATACTACCAGATTCAATGTACTTATCATTCTTTCTTTTTAATTTTCTATCAAAGAAATACTAAATGCAAAATTGAGAGAAAATAGAAAGTGAATATTAGAGATAAACAAATTCAGTCGCATAGATTAAAACAATGCAGGTAAGACAGTATCAATCTGATCAGGATGTCAAAACTCCTGAAACTTGGATGCTATCTTCCTTCACACACAACGACTTGCTTCGGCATGTAATTCCTTGCATAAACAATGTAGAAAGCAAAATTCAATGTGCACAATCCAGTCAGCACAAAGAAGTAATAGTCCAAATGGCCTTCGTTGAGGTTGTCCGGCAGCCACCCTGGGCGCCCTCCGGCTGTCGTAAATCGAGCAACGACCATCACAATCAGTGAACTCAAGTAACTGCCCATCGATATCGCGAGCAATGAGATCGACGTGCACAAGCTCTTCATCGTCGCCGGTGCCTGGCTGTAGAAGAACTCATGCTGCGCAATCAAACAGAAGACCTCCGACCCAGCCACGATTAAGTACTGTGGCAGTTGCCAGGCTATGCTCAAGGCTTCACCGGCGCTGGCACTGTGTAATCTTTTGAACTCTACAAATGCAGCTGTTGCCATTGACAAGATCATCAGAAATTGACCGATAGCAATCCTCTGCAGCTGAGTGAGTCCCATTTCATTTTTGAAGCTGCTTCTTGCCAAGGGAGCTATGACTCTGTTGTAGAACAGGACCCAGGCCATCACACCAACCACCTCAACGCAAGACAAGGAAGCAGGGGGGATTGTGAAGGACCTGATCTTTGTGTTCATTGCAGTACCTTGCTGGATGAAAGTGGTAGCCATTTGAGAATATGCAGTTGAGTAGATAACACCAGCAATCCAAATTGGCAGCAAGCGAAGAAATATCTTCAGTTCCTCCACTTGAGTTACTGTACAAAGACTTGAGTTGCAAGAGCTTCGGTCCACATCCAAACGGGAAACTGTAGCAGCTTTGTCGAGAAACCTGAGAAGGTGAACTTATTATGTATTGTCTTCGTTTAGCATGGTTCGATTCATAAGCATTGTACCCTTTTTGGGCAAACAAACATGTACAACTTCACAAAGCTATTATGGAAATTGAGATTGAAAAGGAGAAGAAAGAAATGTTTGCTAAATTACAGCCGATTGCCTCAGATCTAAGATATCCTTATACGGGGATGCAAAATAATGGAAACACATGCTTAGTTGTTTGTTACTAAGGGAATGTAGCTTGATTTTACAGTCAAACTTTTGCTGTCATGTATTAATCTTGAATGTGCATGTTTCATATGCATAGCATAGCTAACAGATAGTTGTAGAATCATTTTATCATGTTATTCAGATGTAAGAACTCAGAATTATCTACATAATGATTAGAACAAAAGAAAACATTCGAGTGGCAGTGGTTAAGATGTAAGATAGAAAAGAAAGTTGCATTACATTTTTGTGTAATCTAGGTAGTGGTAGAAAATTTCTGCTGATTACAAGAATTACCTGAATTCATCAGTGTGTGCTAGCTTTTGGCGTCCTAAATTGTGCGCCATGTTATCATCCACCTCATATAAGAGCCTATTATCAGGAGTAGCTTCCAATCTCCTCCTCGCGAATGCAGCAATTAAAACCTGAAGAATACTCTTTAATGGACTGCCTCTAGGGTTTTGCGAATGATATGTAGGTGTTCCTAAACAAAATCCACCTAAAGCTATAGCTATGCACATAGTTGAGATACCGAAGCCAAGTGCCCAATCTACATTTTCCTGTAACCACACAATCAAAGTACTTGCTATCAGAACCCCCACATTCATGCAAAGATAGAAGAAACTGAAGAAGGAACTTCTCCTTTCAATTTCTTCTGTGCTCTTGTCATCGAATTGGTTTGCACCAAATGGAAGCAAAGCTGACTTGATACCTCCACTCCCAATTGCAACTAGATATAATCCAGAGAAAAATACAGGATTTTGATCTCCACTTGCGGACTGACATGAACCTCCTTCACATGAAGAAGGCATTCCAGATGTAGCTAAAGCAGACAGTGTAATCATCGTCGAGCCCTAGAAGTAATTGCCCAAGGAAAAAAAAGCAAGTTAACTCAAGAGAAGGCAAGAGGCATCATATGTAAATGATTTAGTTCCACTAACTCAGAGTTGATCTGGAGAAGCAATCAACATACTAGAATATATATTAACAATGAGATCAAAATTGTCTTGTAGTTTCCCAAGAAAGTATCAGTTATTAGAGCTCCAATTAGTGGTGTGAAATAACATGTGCCGGTCCAGATTGCAACCCTAGCTGCATTTGAAGCATTACTTCCATGGAGGACGCTGCTGAGATACACGACTAAGTTTGTTGAGATGCCAAAGTAAGCAGTGCTCTCAAAGCATTCAAATCCTACAACAGTTTATGGCAACAATTCAATGAAGAATCAAGTTATCATGTGGAACACTTAAAAGGTCACTTGTTCAATATATTGACTTCCATTTTAAACTTTCATTCATATACTTCCATTTTCAAATTTAATTCACAATGCATTTCTGTTTTGAATTTCACAAGTAATTCAACAAAATACATGTTGACATTCACATCTAATGCTGGTTCTGATTCATTTCATTGCATGCCTTCTAGATCTTTCTATTCCAATTAGTACAAGTAATTCCTACTTCATAGCATAGAGTTGCTGAACTGACTGAACTGAAACGCTAATCTACCATACCCAGAATAATTGCCGGTGCTCTATGATCATAATGTATATTCTGCAACTGAGAGTTATCTTGTATCTCCTTTGATATTTCATTGTCGCAATGCCTTGAGCAAATCTGAAAGAAGAGGCAAGTGTGAACATAGTAGCAAAATTTTGTTTTTTTTTTGTGAAAATAGTTCTTCGGTATCATAAATAATCCTTAAAAGATACTGTAGTTTGTATATCTCAAATAAAGGTCATTGACACGGAACTAGCAGGAAAGAAGAATAAGAAAGAACCAAGAACATGAGAGAGATCAGAGTAAAACGTCCTTGCTTCCCTTTCTTTTGTACATCCCAAAGAAACTTTTTCTTAAAAGAAAATTGTTCAATTTGTATCTTATCAAGGAAAAGAAAAGGTAAAACCGAAAAGGTAAAACCGAAAAGGAGGAATATGCTGAACGAGCTCTTCAGTCCCTTCTTTGCCAAGTATTTTGGACTCAATTGATGATGTGCTCATACTTTACTCTTTTTTAAAGGAAGAATGTTTTCCATCCTTACAACAAACTGAAAAGGAAAAAAGACGGTACCACAAGGTGATGACTGACAAGAAAAATCACTAAAGAATTATGAGAAAAATGATATTTGCACCCAAATCCGACAAACCAATTAGCCAATAATCAAAAGTTCAGATTACTGAACTTCGTCCATTTTGACCTTCTCCCAGAAGTGAGGTCGAAATCAGTGATTGTTTTAGCTTGTGCTCTTAAACCAATTAGCCAATAATCACTAAATAATTAGGATAAAAATGATATTTGCATCCACAATCCGATAATCCAATTAGCCAATAATCAAAAGTTCAGAGTACTAGACTTCATCCATTTTGACCTTCTCCCAGAAGTGAGTGGTCGAAATAGTGTTTAGTTTTAACTTATGTTCTTAAACTTGAAATTTTAGATAAAATCTAGAGTTGACTTCCAATGTTTGGGTGGTTAAGTTAACACAGAAACACCTAGATGTTCTGATGAAACTAAATAGAAGTAGCAACAGCAAGAACAGAAAAGGATTAAGCGGTATGTTTGTCACCTTGTTTACCAAAGGCACCAGCTCTCCTTTCTCCATTGGATCATCATGCTCCATTGCCTTTCCAATGGAACCAAGCTTCCCCTTTCACCTAACTTGGATAAAATATATCAGAGGTACATTAAGACTCCATTACCACATTAACAACAGCTGTTGGTCCCTACAAGTCCCAACATTTCCAGTGCGATTACATTTCAGATCATAAAGGATAAAATAATGCCAGACTCTTAACACATATTATAATGTTGCAGGCAAAGTTGGTAGGGCCTATTTAGTATAAACAAGGTTTTACACAGCAGGTTTTTTTAGGGAACACATGTGATTCACAAGGTGCCTTTTTCTTAATGAATGAACACATAATTTTGATTCACATCAAATATTCGTTATCTTAACAAGCAAATATTTGTAACTTTCTACTTGAGGTGCAAATGTCAATGGTCACAGTCGTTACCAAATCCCTACCTTTGCCACTGCCTAAATCCCTCTCAAATCTTGTGCAGCCATTTTTTCTTATTGTAAATGGAACTTCTTTTGGGGAAAAATATTGGGTCCAGAGCTATGACATTTCTGAACTCGGCTAAAAAAACTCACCAAAACATACAGAGAGAAGAAGTGAAGGAGGAGCCTTGTGACAGCAAATGTGCAGGTTCTCCTTCCCAGGTGACAGCAATCAGTTGATTTTTTAGGGTTACACGTAGCAGCAAATTTTTTAAAAAAAGAAACAAGCAAATGACAGATTATATAGATTTGTTTGTATTTTCTCAATTATAAAGTTAATTTATAGTTAAAATTGTATGAGTTGAATTTTGAGGGATATAAAAAGGATAAATTAGAGTTTGTAGTAACCAATTTGCCATCTGAACTTTAATTTGTGCTAAATTGGAAAACGAAGTTTCTTCTTTAAAATTTAAATTTATATCAGAATGTCCCTCGGTTGACTGGAATTAGATGTAATTTTTCACAATGAGCGAAATAAGGAGAACTGAGAGGTGAAAGTTGTCGCATTTTCATTAATATTAACTAATGATTTGTTATCTTTATGTCAAAAATTAGAATAATATTTTCTGTTGTATCATTCACTTGCCATCAAAAATTCTAAGCGAATCCGCTTAGAATTTTTAAACATTCGCCTCTTTAAAAAAACATTCGCCTCTTCAGTTTAGGTCAAAATAAATCTAAAAATAAAAATAAAAGATGAAGAAATAATCTACGATTTAAGCTTTCCTATGATACCAATATTATGATAAATTTTTTTTTAAATAATACAAATTCACATTTAAAACACGTAGATCATTTAAAATATATAAATAATTAATATTTTTTCTATTATGTTTTAAATGTAAATTTGTATCATTTTAAAAAAAAAATTATTATGATATTGGTATCATTAGAAAGCTTAAATCACGTAGATTATTTTTTCATCATTTATTTTTATTTTTAAATTTATTTTGACCTAAAACTAAGAAACGACTGTTTAAAAATTCTAAGTAGACGGTCCGCTTAGAATTTTTCTCCAGGTTAGGTATTTGGGAACTCAATTCGATCAAAATTAGGAAGGAGATATAATCAACGATAACAATGGCAAAAATTAGAATAATATTTTCTGTTGTATCATTCACTTCGCCCATTGCCGGCTAGAACACGGTTCAAATCAACGATAACGATGAATTATTCTGTTCTGTCATCCAAGTTCAAGTTGTTACATAGCAACAAATGCAAAATTAATTCTCAAGGAAATGCGCAGAGCCAAGGAGGGGAAATGAGGTACCTGTTGGCACCAGAAGTATGGAAATGTAAGAAAATTTCAAATATCAATTCAATTGGCGCATCCCCTCAATCTCCATCCTGTGGCATGGCCTCCAATTCCGATCTAATTTCTGAATGCAGATGCAATCATGACGGAATCTGAACCAATATCGAGAACCTTCCGGCCGGCAATCTCCAAGAAATTCAACACAGCTGCGCACTCCGCCAGAACAACGTCGTCTGCGCGGCTCCTCAGGATAGGCGGGAAGAAGAGCCAGAATCCCGTGACCACGATGAATCCTAATGTCAAAGGAGTCGCCACCACGGCCGGCGGCTGCCACCACCCGGCCCGCTGCGCAGCCGCCTCGGCCACCACGAACGCTCCATGGAGCACGAAGAAGGCCGTTGCCTCCCCGGTGGGCGGCACGAGGGTGATGTACCAGAACATGATCTCGTGCATCAGGCCAGAGACGAGAAAGGTCGCGAGGATGCCTGCGGCGCGGCCGAAGCGGGCGCGGACGGGGAAGTAGACGGATGGGCGGAGGATGGCGGAGACCATGATGTTCCAGCGGCGGCCCCAGAAGTCCTGGAGGGAGGAGGAGAGGTAGGGGGCGTCGAACTGCCGCTCGAGCTGGAGGCCCTTGGGGAGGAGAAGCAGGGCGGCGAAGGCGGCGGCGGCGAGAACGAGCTCGAGGGCCAGGTATATGTGGATGCAGTAGATTGTAAGCAGCAGGTACGGGTGGATCGCGTCCTTGAACCGGTAGAGTGGAATGAGGGCAGAAAGGAGGCTGGCTTTGGCAGCGGAGGGGAGGATGAGGGAGGTAATATGCGGAGAGTTTTTTCCTTCGAGCAGCTTGACGGGGAGGGTGGCGGAGGCGAGGAATGAGAAGAAAGGAACGTCCGCAGAAAGGGGCCCCGCGCCGGCGGAGAGGAGGAGGATCTTGAAGAGGGCCAGCCACACAAGGAAGAAGGCGGAGATGACGCGGAGATGGAGCGTGGAGAAGAGAAAGGGGAGGCAAGGGAGGAAGCACAAAACAGGGAAGAGGGACAGGAACCGGAGTACGCCGGGCTTGAAGCCGGCGGCGGCGAACCGGACATAGATCATGGACAGCGTCACCAACGCCGCCACCTTCGCCATTGCCATGAGCTCCGATTGCGCTTCCATCCCTAGATCTCAAATGGGTACGCTTCCAACTGCGCTTCTGCACAAGACAGGAATTAGGGCTCACAAATCCACAGCACATTCCACCGCATTTATTACTGTTTTTTTTTTTTTTTTTTTTTTTGCTTGATTCGTTTGATTCGACTGAAAAGAAATTTTCCTTGAAGTTTTTCTCCTGAAGTTTGTTTTGTTGAATCTAGTGCAATTAATCTTCCCAAATTTGCTGCGTTCCAACTGGATTCATCGGTCAACTTACATTTGTTATTCTTAAAAAAACTTACATTTGTTCTGGAATTGTAAAAGATATAAAAAAAAACAAAATTCAAGAAAGGATATTGGAGATTAATAGCCAGGCAAAAATGTGCAATGACACTAAAATCTAAATACAAAAGCTAGAAAAAAGAATGTAGTTCATATCCCTTCCACTCTGTACCATCAATATCCTGTTCTAGTTAGATTGGGTGATTTATTTCATTCATCAATCTTTCTTTCTATTGTGTTTATAAATCTAAACAAACAGCAAACCTCATCATTCTAGGATTTGTGGCCACTTCAACCTGAATACACTTATGATTTTATTCTGAAAGCTAAAGATACAACTACATAATTTATAAAACAAACCTACAAAAATTCGCAATCCTTCATGAACAAAATCATCGCTGCCTCTCTGCATCTATGCTGGAGTGAACTTGCATGCCAATCTTCTTCTGTTGACCTGCACATTGGCGATGAAGCTAATCAATCAACAACAATTCTTCGAGTCAACCAGCTCCGAACAGGGATTGTAAGTTGTAACTTGTAAGTAACCTTAATTTAGCACATGAATGTTCTAGAATAAATTATTCACATATCAGCACCGTATTCATTATTCCATATTTTTGCAGTACTTCATGGACTGCACACAGCTACATGCATATAAGCAACGTGATTAGCAGCATCTCATTTATCTGTAAATTGTTTATCCATATAAACTAAACTGCACTGTTATCCTGCAGAACCAACCAATGACACAATGACACTAACGTAACCTTCCCCTCAGCAGCCAGCGGAAAGTGAGATCTGTGTCCCCAACATCACTTTCCATTGGGGCTTCTATTTAGCACCCTTGACCTTTTAGTCGGCCATGGATCCTCCAATTTGGCTATAAATTGGGTTAAAAAATATATATAATTTATTCATCGAGATTTATCTAATGATATCAAAATCGTCGCAATCCATATTTTATACATGAAAAAAAAATTAGAATTGATATAGTAAAATTTATGTTTCTTAAATTAATTTTTTCTCAGCGTATAAGATTTGAATTGAGACGATTTTAATACCATTAGATAAATCTCAATGAGTAGATCACTATGATATTTTTTTTATTTTTTTAAATTCATTTTAATGATCAAATTGGGATTCTTCTCCATAAGGTGTGGAGAACAATCCGTTTACAGTACAAATGCTCCGCATGGAGGGCTGCGGGCTCAATGCCATTTTGTACTGTCTGAGTGTCTTTTTTTCATCCCTTCGTTTATTTTGTGTTGAATTATGCTGCCATTGCCTGTGTGCCGTACTTAGAACTTGATGATCATGAAAAGACAATTGATTAAAAGGCAGGTCGCTCCTTTTCTTGCTCTCGTTGACAGTTCGAGCTCCACGAATCAATCCCGTCCCAACAGGTATATAATGGCTACAGTTTTCTCTATGCATTCCATCACTCACACTTCCCATCAATCAAACGACAAAGAGTACCACTGGATCGATGAGTCAAGCCATGCATTGTGTGATGGACCTAATGGATTATATTCTAACGGAAGTGCATGCCTTCAACAATGAATAGTGCATAACGTACACATCACAATCAGGTATGTATATATCTATGTAACTTTTAGCCTTTTTTATAAATTTAAAATTCATTAAAAGGTGAGAAAGAAGATGATCAAGCAATATTAATAAAAAAATATAAGCCATTAATTCTTCTATTTAAGCAAAGTGATGAATGATTGATGGAGGATAGAGCCTTGTGTGCTTTCTTTTAGGGTATGTATACTCGAAGAATGAAAAACTAGAGGGAAAAGAAGGAAAGGATTGTTGGAAGGATGCTGAAAACCAACCAGAGAGAGGCGGGCTGCATGATGGGAGGCAGGACGCCGATTGCGGGGACTGGAGGCGGGAGAGGAGTTGGGGACGGAAGGCGGGTGGGAGACGGGGCAGGAGACCGGTGGGGATGGGAGGCGGGCTGCACAATGGGAAGCAGGACGCTGGCTGCGGGGACTGGAGGCGAGAGAGGAGTTGGGGACAGAAGGCGGGTGGGAGACGGGGCAGGAGACCGGTGGGGATGGGAGGCGGGCTGCACGATGGGAGGCAGGACGCCGGCTGCGGGGACTAGAGGCGGGAGAGGAGTTGGGGACGGAAGGCGGGTGGGAGACGGGGCAGGAGACCGGCGGGGATGGGAGGCGGATGGGATACGGGGCAGGAGGCCGGCGGGGATGGGAGGCGGGTGGGAGACGGGGACGGGGATGGGAGGCTCGTGCGAGCTTCCCCTCCCACCTGCGGGGACGAGAGGCGGCCGGGAGACAGGGCAGGAGGCCGGCGGGGACGGGGACGGGAGGCTCACACGAGCTCCCCCTCCCACCTGCGGGGACTGGAGCCGGGCAGGAGACGGGGACGGGAGGCTCACGCGTGAGTTTTGTTTATCCGCCCGATTTGGGCGGATCAACAATCAGCGGAAAACCTATCAAATTCTCCCTCCTAGTTTCCTTCCTAAATATCCGTCCGCTGAAGTAAACGACGAAAAAAGCAATAAAAAATCCGCTCCTTCCTAAAATCCATCCAAGTATACATAATGTTAGTCTCTTTTTCATTGTTTTGAATTCAAACCATTGTTAGGTAAAATTGCAAAAAAAAAAAAAAAAAAAAAAAATCAAACCTTTGATAGACAATTCACTGTTTTCATGTTTCCAAAAGTCATCTTAATTATGTCTTTTTGATTTATTTTACCATTTTATTATTATGTATAATGCATATGTATTTTATGTGAATAGGTTAGTAATTTATTTTCAATTTAGGACCTCGTGATATTTAATAAGAGTTGACTTAGATTTGATTCAAAAGATTCAAATTAAGCTAAAGTTTGAAACTTTCGACGTGAGAAATGAGAAGCAATATAACAGAGAGATTATTAGTTTAAGTCATACATAAAGTTATATCAAGGTGTAACACATGTTCTTGTCATAATTATATCACTCCATTTTGATTTATACTAAATTGAATTATCTTAGTTCATAAATCCATTGATAATATAAGTTGTGCATATTTTATATAACTCATATCACATTCAATTATTCATTACATATAATCATATACTAAATATGTTATGTGGGTCTGAGACATTTATTATAGGTGAAGGTGTATAAAACCGAATTTAAGCTTTTTGATAGCAAATCTAATTCTATCTAACACATTTATACTTAAAAATCACCGACATGTTCCTTACCTATCGTTGAATATGTTAAAAATACTAATTTTAAAGTACTACAGGAGAGATAAATTATCTAAACTACACTAAGTGTCTGTTTCTTTAGAGGGAAAACTAGAAAGAAATAAAAAAAAAAAAAAAATTTTCTATTGCTTCCTTGGGAGGAAGGAAAATTTGAGTGAAAAAATAAATGAAAAATTTTATAATTTTTCCTCCGAAACTTTTCTTCTTCTTTTTTTCTTCCAAAAAAACAGGATATAATTTTTTTTTCTTTTCTTACAGTTTTTTGTTCTTTACAATTTTTCTTCCTATCAAGAAAACAGAGGGTTAAAATATATAAAATTTAACCTAAATCAAAGCTTATACATCTTGTACATGAGTTTTTTTTTTTTGCACAAGAGAATAATCGTATAAAGCGATCTACATTTTGTCCCTTTTAACTAGAAAACCTAATTTTTTTACTGACGGATACGGAAAAAATTAGTTCTATAAAAAAGACAAATACAATATAACTTTTACATAGTATATTTGCTGTATAACGTGTATATGGTTCACTTTAGCATTTTCAGTAAGATATATTAAAACCTAAGGATCAATTTTCTTTTCTTCTAATCCAATAGCTATAGCCGGCGGCCTCTCTAACAAAAATTTTTTTGCTATCATACGCCTGTTAACATCCATGTGAAGGGAGCAAAACTTTTGGGTATGGACCATACCCAAAAATTACGCATCGTATAAAAAATTATCGTATAAGAAACTAATATTTTAAGCTATCCAATAGTATCAATATTATCGTATAAAAAATTACGCATCGTATAAAAAACTATATATAAATATATATAATTTTTTATATGATAATATTTTACATAATTTTATATAATGTATGATTTTTATATAATAATATTGGTATCATTAGATAGCATAAAATGTGTAGATTATTTTTTTATAACTTTTTTATAAAAAATATTTTTTTACTATAAAATAAAATATCCTACTTAAGAAATCCTAGGTATGACCCATACCCAAAAACTTTGCTCATGTGAAGGCTTTTCCCGGCCTTATCCCAACACGCACGTACTTGTAACTGTTGGTAGCTTCTGTTCCTCAGCTTTCTGTCCCATCCTCCAATTTTATGCTAAACTTGTGCATCCTTCACTCCCCACTTCTCGTTTGCTACACCAAATGCACCACAAGCATTCCAAAAAGATCCAAATTTTATCTTTTTTTTCTAATTTATTCTCGAATTTCCTCTACCGAGGTCAACATAAAATTAATTGATTGATTAATTAACTAATGCCGTCGACACAGGGACTTGGTTACAGATTTGATTCTGGCCATAGTTGTGCTTCAGGAGCTTCGATCTCCCCAGTAAAACATGTTGAGGGAATCCAACGAGGCCTCGTCGCCCTTCTCCACGCCTGGATTTGCTTCCGCGAACACGGCGGCCCCTTTGGAGAAGATGAGGCTCACGGGATCAGCCTCCAGCTCCGCCAAATCGGCGAAGAACTCGTCGGTGCCGCTGATCACCGCCGGCTTGTAACTCTGGTGAAGTATTTTGTCGAATGCTTCAACGTCTTCTTCTGAAACTAGATCGTTAGTCGCTGCCTTGCGCCGCGGCGCCGTTTCTTCGCCGTCCTCTTCCACGTCTTCATCATCATCATCATCTTCTTCTTTGCTTAATTTCTTTCGTTTCAAAGATGCGGCTGGGTTGGGAGCAGAAGCACAGTCAGCGGGCGTGGAGGTCTTGGAGGCGTTGGCGGTCTTGGGCGGGTAGGATCGCGTCGATCCGGCGAGGGCATTGCGTTGGGTAGGCCACGTGTGGTTGTGCTCGGAGGTGTAGGTGATGACCAGCATGTTAGGGTCGGTTCGGCTCCGCTCTACTTGCTTCCTTGCGGAGCATCCCTTGGAACTGCTGCATCTGTAGTAGCCCCTGAAGAACCATTTCCATGAGAGGAATTTAATATTTAGGTCACCATGCATCAACAGATTCATTCTACAGAAAACAAGATACACTATGCAAGCATCACAGAAATCAAAATTACCTACATATAATAATAAATACTAGTTAGTTCATGAAAGCTGCGCAATGGCATGCATGATCAGTAGTTAATTGATGCATATAATTAAGTTGCAAAAACTGCACTTAATTGAGCAGATTAATCACTTCAAGTTCATCATATGCCGAAGAACAAAACAATATTACTTCTCTTAAATAAGCAAATTAAGATATATATATATATATATATATAATAATAATAATAATAATAAGAACAACTAGATACTTCTTGTCCCTACATGTAGAGGGTAATTTTTTAAAATTAAGATGAGGGTGACATATATATAATCTAATCTGATCTCTGAATGTTGTTGAAAGTATTTGTGCACTTAATGATCATTAAATGAACCTCGTAGTTTCAAGAAGTACTTTAATGAAGCTTTCAAACTATGCCATGATTTCAGCCGCCCTTGGCTATGAATCCGTGCTAGTCCTTGTAACTAGGGCAAGAAAAAAAAGGGAAGATAGATTTTAATATAATACATATTATGTACTGAGAGAAAACTGTGGAATGATTCAAGTTTTGTTAAATTCATATGTCAGTTCTAAAATCACAACAAATGATAAGAGAGATGAAGAAAGAAAGGATAATGAGGTGGTTTTTTCATGCTTAATTGATCTGATCATTGAGCTAGAGAAATAGGAGAATTGAGGGAAAAAGTATGTTTTAAGTAATTGTTATCACCTTGGATAAGGAGAACCCTTGATTGGTTTTTGGCCATACTTCCTCCAAGCCCATAAATCAGATGGAACAACTTCGCCGCTCGCTTTGCTGCTGGCCGCCATTGGTGCAGGAATGCACACCACCTTCTTTGCCTGGCTTTTCCTGCACACAATTAAGAAATGATCTTAGTTTACTTCAGCCTAAGTAAACAAGATATTTGAATAGTTTCCATTTTTTTTATATGTTCCGTGCTTCAGGTAGCGCTAATTTCCAGCAGATTAATCAGGATTTCTGGATGTTTTGTTGAATTTATCTTGAAACGATTGAAATCTGTACAAGTGTTTGACTTTTGAGAACTCGTTTTAGCTAGGGCTGGTTTCAAGAAGAGAAAAGGCACATACTTTTGCTGAACCAAAATACTTCATGGATCTATCATCTATCAATCAATCCTTCCAATCTTTGTGCCATGGAATTAAACAACTAACCTAGCCATGCATTAGTTTTGTCAAAAGACTTCCTTGGGGGCTCTCTAACTTCAACACAGATTTGGGTACATATATCCTTAAAACACTCCCTAGATCCTGCCATAGATTTCTGGCCTCAAGACACCTCAAATTTTGGGGAAAAGATCAGAACATTCCAATGAGAGAAACTCGAATCAAAGAAGCAATTAACGAGCAATAAAATAAATAGCTACTCCACTGATCTCCAGTACCTTCTTTTGATGCCCGCAGGAGTCCGGGGCGCCAAGATCTGCACTCCACCGTGATCCACCGAGCCGGCCATCGAGCTACTGATCGCCGGAGACGGCCTTGCCGGCCTCGGAGAGATCTGGAGAACCCTCAACAAGTCATCGCTGCTACAAGGTGGTCTCCTCATCGTGTCCGGCTCGCCAATCAGTGCACTTGGACTCGGGAGGGCAAGCGAGGCGTCAAAGAACTCCAGCAAAGGGTCGCCAAAGCTTCCGCTAGGACTCTGAGTGCCTCCCGGCGCGCAGGGAAGGAGCGGCTCCGGCTCCGAAGAAGTAAACGGCGGCGGCGGCGGCACAAGCCACGTCGGGGAGAGCGCCAGCGCCGGATCAAACTCGGTCGCGTTTGGTGCCCCGGTTCGGCTGCCCGATCGGACTATGTCGGCGAGATCTCCGCGGCTGTTCTCCATCCTCTGCCAGAAATAGTCACACATGTTCTCTAGCTCGCTGTACTCACAGAAACAAATTGCTGCACCGAGTAACAGCCGATGCGCCACCCCCTTCTTCTAGCTGTAAATTAACGAGGATATATACGATCAAAATGAACTTCTTCCAAGAGAGAAAGACAGAGAGAGAGAGAGGAGAGAAAGTTGTACTGTAAAGAAAGGACTATATTATAATTTATATGTAGAAGAAGCTGACTTTCTTTTTCCTTGTGGCGATGGTTCTCTATACGCAACAACAAACACCAGCGCATAGAAAGAATATATGGAAGCAGACATTGGTTCATTTAGCTGACTTTCTTTTTCCTCATTATGGGTCCAATAATCTGCACAACTGGTGCGTCTAGATATTTCTACAGCGGATTTAGCTTTTTACTCCTTGTTTTATATATAATAATAATTTTAAAATTTTATAAAATTCTGAACTTATCGATCTGCCTTCAATACACATATATCCATACCCTAACACTGAGTTATCCAGGGTTTGTGCAGAGAGCCCCGTAAACAGCTGATCAGTTGTACGTGGAGTTACTTCTCATGCCTGTTACTATTGACCATGAAATTGGCGGGAAAAGAATTCAAGCAATGTAAAAAAAATAAACCGCTACAAAGAAAACAGTACGTATGACCTGTTACATCAGTTGCCTCTCTTCTGTAGTTTTGGCGGGTAAATTAAATTACCATGCACGTAAGTGCTACAGGAACAATACTATACATAGTCTATATGTCATTGAGGTACAGGTAATTTATTGTATTTAAATAAAGAGAAAACAGGATTTAACTCTATTTTCTATTTAATTTAAATTGTGAAAGTTACTTATTAAACAAACCACATTTGCATGCTTGATGACGATATTTTAGGAAACGCTTTGAATTCCACCCACGTGGGGACGTACTCCGCTATATAATAATAGAGGATGCGGGCACTTTTGACTGAATACAAAAGTCAACTAGAGGTGTTCCTCAACCAAATAATGACTCTGTTAACTCATGCTACTCATGGCAGAAAAAATTTTAGCGGGGTACCCCGCTGCCGTGCTACAGCACAGTAAAAAGGATTCCGTGAAATGAAAAAAATTTATTGTGAAATCTACAATACCTTAGTTCATTTTACTATCTTTTATACTATGCGGATTGTGAAATCTAGGTACCTCGCTGCTAAAATTTTTTTTTTTATGGCTCGTGCCTAAGTTAATAAGCTCATCAAGAGCCTGTTATTTTTTTTATATAATAATAATAATAATAAATTTATTAAATTTTATATATTATATTAATTTTACTCACTTACCACATGAGATTAAATTAGAATATTTTATATTAAAAAAATTTAATATTAAAATGGTATTAATCAATGATAAGGCGAGTGTAGGTTCAGATCTATCATATGTCTTTCGTTCTCTCTTTCATCATCTCTGGATTTAGGGATTGGGGACTTTAAAAAGTCTCCCTGTGATTGCCTACTTTAGACCTCTTTACTCAAACTCCACTGCACGCATCTTCCCAAAAGCTTTGTCTTTTAGCTATTCATGCCCATTCTGAACAAGATTCAAGCTTGCAAAAGAATATTCTCGAGGTGCAATCTTGAATTTATCTATCATCACCATTCTTTCTCTCTCTTTTCATTCATCCACGTTGATAATAAAATTTTATCTTCATTATATATATATATATATAATAAACTATATTGGTCAAAATTATGATCATAATAAGAGTAATTAATAAATGAGAAAATTCTTAATGAATGAACTGAGCAGTCTAGCTTGGTCTGCATGGAATTCACATCGCGGCATTAGTTCCATGCAATTCTTAAAGTACCACTAGGGCACGCACTGCAAGCTTGCAGGAGTTAATGCACTCCACGTGAATTAGGGTTCTCCACAGCTCACGCCCCGCTTAGCAGCAGGAAAATGTTGCCCACGTTCATGCATGCATCCATGCACGCGTCTGATTGAGCTGCTGCAGCTCTCTCTCTCTCTCTCTCTCTTTCACTGGATTCTCTCTGCCCTTCGTCACCACGAAAAGAAGCATCTTACCATGTGATCCAAATTGTTCTTATATATTTAATTTGCATCGGGAACCCTAATTTTGCATGCTGGAACGAACATGTTAACCTAGTTTAGTTTTGTATCGTACGTGAAACGCCTGTTAAGTAGTATCATGAAGTGATTGAGCCAACAGAGATGTAAAGTTTCGTGCATGGAAGTCCTCACCTAGGAGAACAAAGCATGTGTCACCATTAATGCAAGAGCAAATTCTGTTTTTGTATTCGGTTGAATCAGAAATTCAAATCAGTTCAATTTAGTGCGGTTTAAATTTTTTTATAAATAAATTTAGTTTTTGATTTAACGTCAAATTATCTAGTTAAGTCCAATAAACCAAAATTTTAATAAATATTTAAAATAATTAGTTTAAATCAAATTGATTTGAATTGAATCGATTGGACAGGAGGAAGCTTCTTAGCTAGCTAGGGTTTGGAAGGGGATGCATGGATACCTTGAGAACAGGAAACCTAAATATAGAAATCTTTTTGTATGAAGGAGTCCAGTCCTCAATGCTTGATTGATTTCAATTGATTCTATTTAAATATTGAAGTGATAACGTCGATCGATTGGATATCGTGACACATGCGATTGGGTTAAAAAATAATATATGGATGTGAAAGCTTAATTGCTTCCTTTTAGGGTTTGATGCGGCCGCTTTTCCCATTTACAGAGATATATGCCATGTGGGGCATGTGTCCATTATTGTATTATCGTCCGATTAAAATATAAAAAAATGATTTTTTTTTTTTAAATTTTGGGCTTGAGATTTTTTCTTGAATCAAGTGGCGTTGTAGAAACTGGCAGCCTATATCTGATTCTATAGAGGGTGTTATTTGCAAATATCTTTTTCTAAAATGTCCTTGCCTAACGCTCAAATTAAGAACACAATTGATCAGGTCTAAATTGATCTTGGATGTCTTGATTATACTTATATTAATGGCCGTCTGTTTGCTTGTTTCATTTCAGATTATGGATTTTTGTGGAAAAGATCAAATGGTCAAACCACTGAAATTAGAAAATATCAGGTTTTTTATTGAATAAAATACAAAACTGAATAGCATACCCGTTCTGCAATGTACTGAGCCGTGTATTGATATTGGGCCTTGATTGTATAAGTCTGAGCACATAAAACTGAAAGCTCGCTCGGACGAGGCCTAAGTTTGGTGGGCCAAAGCCCAATAATTTAACAAAATGAGTAGGCATCCAAAGTCTATTTAGGCATTTAATTTACAAATTAAAATATTATGAGTAATTATAAACAATTTGAAGGGTAATAATATGCTTTGAAATTTTATAAAAGTTCAAATATTTTTATATATTTATACAATAATTATTTTTAATAATTATAAAAAAAATGTTATTATTAATAAAGTATTAGGTACTCATATTGTTAAATTTAAACGTGTTGAACTCATTTCAATAACTCAGAGTTTAATTTACATCTAATTAAACAAATGAAAATTAGAATTTGATTAAAATGAATCATGACACGACCTTCCAATTCAAAATATCACGTTAGCCTCGTCTTCTCCGCTGAAAAAAGTTCGGGGTTTGACCACAAAACCCTAAAGCCACCGTCATCAAATTAGAAGCCTCACCCTCACTCATTCGAGCTCATCCCTTCAAGCCCACTCGATGACTCCATTGTTTTTCTCTTAAATGCTTGTTTGTGTCGAGTTTGCTACAATTTTGTTACTCAAAATCTCTTTTTCCTGTCCACCCTCCTTTCTCTGTTGCAGAGAAGGGCTTACTCGAATTCTCACCCCGAACACTAAATGATAGCGAGAGGAAGACGGCTGTGTCGTCTGACCTCCTCCATTCGAGCGGTTCAATCCCTGCGAACCATCAGCAGCAAGTCGCCTGACAGCTCCAGGATCGGGCTCTGTCCTGAGATCGTGCAACCGGTCGTTTCCGCATGCCCTTCGGATACAATAGCGTTGAGTTTCTTCCTCTGGTGCGCTCGGCAGCCCGACTACTTCCATGATTCGTCTTCTTTCGACCGTATGATCCCTGTCGTCTGCAGGCTTACAGACCGATTCCAGTCAGTCAGTGGGATCGTCAGGGAATTGGAGTCTGTTGGTTGTTGGATAAAGGCGCAAACTTTCATGATTTTGATCAGGATTTATTGGCGAGGGGACTTTCACGGGCATGCACTAGAGGCGTTTGACGAAATGATCAAGCGAAATTATGTTCCTAACACCTACGCGAGGAACATGGTTCTTGATATCCTGTTCAAGACGGGCAACCCTGATCAGGCAATGGAGTTCTTCCGAGACACCAAGTTTCCTAATTTTCTTAGTTACAATGTTGTGCTGTCCAATCATTGCAGGTCAAGTGATTGGGTGAGAACTAGAGATATTCTAAGAGAGATGGTAGAGAAGGGATTTGAACTTAACACTTGGACACTCACAATGGTTTTGGATTGTTTTTGCAAGAACAAGAGGCTCATGGAATTGCTCCAGCTATTAGCATTCATTGTGGTCTCTGGTAAGCAGGTCACTGTAGCTATTTGGACTATTTTAATTGACAGTCTCTGTCAATCTGGTGAAGTTGATAGGGCAAGTATGTTCCTGGTAAAGATGGTAGAGCACAAATGTTTGCCAACTGTGGCAACATACACTTGTCTTATGAGAGGTCTCATTGAAGCTCAAAACTTTGATGAGGTCTCTGTGCTTTTGGGTACCATGATATCTAATAAGTGCAGTCCTGATCTGGTTTTTTATAATGTTCTGATTGGTTGCTTCTCAAAATTGAGAAGATATGAGGAAGCAATTGAGGTTTTCCTTAGTCTCAGAGACAGCAGACTAAAGCCTGATGCATATACATTGTCTTCCCTGAAAAGCACACTTGACTCATACGGGAAACTGTTTCTTCCCAAATTGATAGCTGAACTGGATGTTTCAGGTGACCTTGTTGCCTATAACACGTTGATGAATGCTTTGTGCAAGGCTGGTTTGCCAGCACAAGCAATTAAAGTTTTTGTCGATATGGTTAATAGAGGTTTTTCTCCCGACAATTATAGTTATGCTGCGCTATTAAATGGATTATTCATGCTAGGAAGCATTGAGAATGCATTGAATTTTTATCATTCGATTGCAAATAATCCTGACACAGATGCATATGTGCACACAATCATCCTTACCCAGCTTGTAAAAAGAAAACAATATCACATGGCAATTAAACTTTTCCAAAATGCTTCTCTTGAAAATTACCGCCTTGATGTTGTATCCTATACCATTGCTATTTCTGCCCTTCTTAAAGGATGCAGGTATGAGGAGGCTTGGACTTTGTTTTATCAGATGAAGAACTCGGGAGTTCTTCCCAATATGTGTACATACAATGTGATGCTTGATGGGTTTTGCAAGGCTAGAGATACTGGTGCAGTTAAGCAGGTGCTAAGAGATATGGAGACTGCTGGCTATGACATTGACCATATCTCTTTCAACAACATAATCCATCTGCTGATTAAGTTGCATCGGCCTCACTCTGCACTCCTTTTCTGTAGGAGAATGTACGATCTAGGAATGAGTCCTAATCGGAAGAACTCACTACTTTTGGGTGATTTTGTTGAAATATCTGATGGAAAAGCAGATGATCCTTTCCTAAAATTGGTATATAACTCAAAGAGTCCTGATTATACAAGAAGTTCCTCATCTGATTTTCAGAATGAATTGCTTGTGTGCTCTGCTAATTAGATATTTATCAGATGCACAGGGAAAAACATGATCATAAACCGTGAAGTATGGCTGAAGCAGTTTGGCACAGACTCGGGGAAGATGATATATTTGCTTGTGCTCTGGTTTTACCGCTTCATGGGCAAGTGAATGCCTTTTGGTCCTGTAGCTTCACTCTACAGACATCGTTGGCTACCCCTAACCAAGGATAGAAAAAGCATGTGAATAAAGAAGGCATTATACTGTTCATCTCTTTTGGAAGACACATGTTTCCATGTACCACTGGTAGAGAATCAGAAGAGATGCAAGTCAGTTCATGATGTGGCAAATGGTGGAGATTCAGCATAAGCTCAACATATTCTTTAATATAAGCATGGCAGTTTTGGCATAGGGCTTTACCCCTTCGAAACTAAGAACGGGTGAAGATTAAATGGTGGATCTGCTGCATGACGACTTTTAGATCCTTTTTGTACAGCTTCATTCCTTAGTGTCTTAGTATTTGGCGAATGACTCTTGGAATGAATTTCACTTAACTGGGTTCAGGTTGGTCCTATTGCTTTATAGGTCATGAAAGGCCCATATTAGATTTTTCTTGATTTATATCTTCTTTCGCAAAAGATGAAAGAGTTGTCATGATTATTTATTTTTGTAAAGAGATGTGTACTAATATGAAACAATAATGTACTTTCCAATTTCCAGTTGTTCCTTCTATTTTTTTCATTTTTTGCATAAATATGAGTGTTTAACATCATTTTTGGTTAGCTCCGGCTGCCGTATGCAGATTTGGTTCAGTAGACTTGTAATACATTGGCTAGTGTCAGAACTCAAGATGCCCTCTTTCTGTAAGAATCTCCTCCTGAAAATTTCCTGATAGTTGCCTATTGCATTACTATTGTATGGCTAGACAATCACATACGAATATTAGTGGATGTTTGACATGATTTTTTGCCCAAGAGAAAATGATGTACCTTGTGAACTTTTTTCTTTTTAGAAATATAACCCTTTTTGCTTATAGACCTCTGTATGCTGCAGATTCCAGTTTCATTTGTTGCATAACTAATTGATTTCATGTTGCTGTGAGATAATTAGATATTATCAGCACTAATCTTCCTGTTTATTATTGTTGATTTTGTTCACCTAGAACTTGAAAAACATTGTGAAATTAGTTTAATTACATATATCTTAGCATTAAGGGTGTGCAAAAAAACCGGCCGAACCGTTGAACCGCAGTTAACCGGTCGAACCAAACCGATCTGGCGGTTAACCGAACCGACAGTTCTTTAATCGGTTGGTTTTTTCCTAGATATAACGGTTCACGGTTCCGCAACGGTTTGGGACTTTGCCGAACCGGTTAACCGAACCGAACCATATATATAATATTTATTTATATATATAATATTTATTTATATATATAAATATATATTTTATATAAAAATCGAACCGGTTAATCGTCGATACCAACGGTTAACCAAGAATATTTATATTTTTTATCTTAAATTATTATATAATTTTAAATATATTTTTAAAAAATAAATAATACGGTTAACCGTCGGTTTTTGGTTAACCGTTGGTTCGGGAACGGTTTTCAAATTCCCTGAACCGGTTGGTTCGATTCGGGGCAAAAAATTACTGCACACACCTCTACTTAGCATAGAAAACATGTAGATTTCTTGTGTATGTCCAACAAACTTCAGGCGACATAATTCCTTCGAATGTTCATTCTTATGAGCCAACATTTATAATCTGGTTTCCTTTCCTTTTGATCGTTTGTCTGTTTAAATCTAGTCTGGATTACCATCAACAGTCATGTAGAAGCTTCTGCATTTGCATAGAGTGCCTTGCAGTATTCACTTTATGGCATGAGGAATACCCAATACGCCTGTGTTTCTTTTTTGCTTGTCATAATTCTTTCATATAGTGTGTTCTGTACTCATGGGTAGTGAATCATGAGATCCTTCAACTTTGCTAATCTACCTAAATAACAAAGTAACAAACCCAGGCAGAAATCTAAAATATGTTACTAATTTGTCTACAAGCAGGTAAAGGAGGCTGCAACTTTTGATACGGGGAGCACATGACAACTTGTGATGAAATATAATTAAGAAGACGTTGCCACACAACAGATGCAGTGAAGGATTCCGTCATGTTTCTTATCAAGGCTGTAACTTTTGATATCTTGGTTTAGTTTTACATGGAAAATAGAAGAAAAGAAATAATATGATATATAAGTAATGCTGATTTTACTGCTATTAATCTGGGTTTAAGAATTTTAAATTGGGTGATATTACTTTGGGCTCATCAAATTAATTTATTAATTTGTTCATTATAATAAATAGTATTAAAGATAGATTAATAATAGTAAACTCATCACACCTTATACATCATATCATCTATTCCTCTTTTATTTCTCATATGGAACTTAACTGGGATATCACACCTTTTTCGAAATGCCTTTGTTATCAACCGAGCCAAGTACTATTACTCTCTTTGACTTCTCTCAGGATTGATTTGATCAAGCATGTTGAACAAGCTCAATTGAATGAGAACTACATAAGGGTCAAATTATATGAAAAGATTGGCTCATATCGCTTCTTTTCTTAAATAAGTTGAGCCAAACTTTAAAAAAATTCAAAATTCTAGCAATGGGGAGTTGTATTGGTACTTGGGAACCAACTAAGCACATGGATGACTTCTGGGCACATATGCTTCTCTATAATATCTCGATATATAATTAGTTAGACCTCTCCACTCAGTTCGTGGTGTGCAAAAATGATTCTTGAGCTAGGGGGAAACTCCTTATAATGTGAGGAGTTTGAGAACTATTTTGTTGGTAGCAAGGTAGTTTGAAAGAACATTTTTGTTGTGGTAGCCATGAAGGGGAGATATCAATATCTTAGTAAATATGTGGCTTGATTTACTCTAAAGGTTCAACACGGGCAAGAACCCCACAAATATCTAATGATCTACAACTTCATTAATAGGATGATGTAGGTAAATTCTTCTATGGCATGGGCAAAAGTAGTTAAATTGGTTGACCTGCTCAAGAAAACTAGCTAAACTAAATAATCTAACTAATTCATTAATATTCAGTTAATTGATTATTAACTGTGAGATTAAAGTAACCCTAGCTAAACTAAATAAAACATATTTATTCCATTAACTATTCAGGAGTCTTCACAAGTTTAACAGTAAAAAATGATTCCTTGGATGAAATCCAAGGCGAACAAAAAGAAAAATAATATTTTTTCTCATTTCTTTTGACGGATGGAAAAGGAGGAAAAGAATCTAAAAAGAAAAGTGAGTGTACTTTTCGCCGTTTCGACTTCTGCTCAAATTAAGTGGAAACAAAAAAAATGATGTGTTTTTATTTTCGCCCCGCCCCTCGTCCTTCCCTCTCCCTCGTTGCGGCCCCACCCCTCGTCCTTCCCTCTCCCACGTCGCCGACGCCACCTCCTCCCAGCACTGATGAACTCATCGCCTCCCACCTCTCGCAGAGTAGGCGGATGCCTGCACGGAGCCTGTCGGACTTCTCGTGCTATTGGAGAAGCATCAACATCCGCATTGAAGCAGGCAGATGTCCAACTGTGCGGAGCGCTTCCCTCTCTCTCGTTGCTAACACCGCCCTCAACGTCCGCGTCGGAGCAGGCAGACGTCCACCTGCGCTGCTCTTGTTGCCCCCCACCTGCCGTTCACCTGCACCTCCCTTCTCCCTCCCCCCGGCGCCGCCCTCAACGTTCGCGTCGAAGCAGGCGAACGCCTGCACGAAGCGCTTAAGCGTCAGAGCAGGCGAACGTCCACCTGCACTTGCTCCCGCCTATGCCGCTCTAGTCGCCCCCCACCCGCCGTCCACCTACACCTCCCTCCTCCCTCCCCCCGGTGTTGATGCCCTTGGCCGACTCGCTGCTCTTGACGATCTCTCTCCTATCAGGCAAGGAGAGGCGGCGGGCAGCTCGGCTCCGTGTGCAACAAGGAAAGTGAGTGCACTTTTTGCCGTTTCGACTTCTGCTCAAATTAGGTGGAAACAAAAAAAATGATGCATTTTTATTTTTGCCCTGCCCCTTGTCCTTCCCTCTCCCACGTCGCCGACGCCACCTCCTCCCAGCACTGATGAACTCGCCGCCTCCCACCTCTCGCAGAGTAGGCGGATGCCTGCACGGAGCCCGTCGGACTTCTCGTGCTATTGGAGAAGCATCAACATCCGCATTGAAGCAGGCAGATGTCCAACTGTGCGGAGCGCTTCCCTCTCTCTCGTCCTTCCCTCTTTCTCGTTGCCAACACCGCCCTCAACGTCCGCGTCGGAGCAGGCGGACGTCCACCTGCGCCGCTCTTGTTGCCCCCCACCTGCCGTTCACCTGCACCTCCCTTCTCCCTCCCCCCGGCGCCGCCCTCAACGTTCGCGTCGAAGCAGGCGAACGCCTGCACGAAGCGCTTAAGCGTCAGAGCAGGCGAACGCCTGCACGAAGCGCTTAAGCGTCAGAGCAGGCGAACGTCCACCTGCACCTGCTCCCGCCTATGCCGCTCTCGTCGCCCCCCACCCGCCGTCCACCTACACCTCCCTCCTCCCTCCCCCCAATGTTGCTGCCCTTGGCCGACTCGCTGCTCCTGACGATCTCTCTCCTGTCCGACAAGGAGAGGCGGCGGGGAGCTCGGCTCCGTGTGCAACAAGACCATGAAGATTTCTTTTTCTTTTTATGTGCGTAGAATATACCCTAATTTTCCTCCGCCCCTCTCTCCTTTTCGTATTTGTTTACTTTTTATAGCGCTTTCTATCCTTTGTAGGTACAGAGCCTAAAAGACTAATACCGAACTTACTACTGGCACGAAAACAAAATTTTTACGTTATCAGGTAAGAAGATAATGATAATCATACATGGTAGAGATCAACTTTAACATTCCCCCTGCGCCTCCTAAGATTCTATAGACCAAAAAAATAGTACTTAAATTTAAATAAGTCTAATAATGTTGTTTAGCTGTAGTCAACTTACATGGAAGAATTAATGGATTATATAACAGTACTTTACTAAGGGAACTCATTTTTTTAGAAAATCCAAGATTACTAAATTCAATGTTGCAAGTGGCTCAGTGCGCATGTATGACTAAAAAAACTCCACGAGGAACTCAAAATCTAACAAAACAAACTTCTCTTCGTTTTTTGAGGAAGAAAGGGGAAAGAGAGCTCATTTTTTATTTCGCCCAAATTGGACAGGAAATACGAAAGAAAGTTTTTTCGCTTGCTCTCTGCTGCTGCTCGCTTACTCCTTGCCGCTAGTCGGCTCCTACCTTGCCTGAGAAAATTATTTAATCTTTTTTATTTTTTATTTCACCCAGATCGAGCGGAACACGAAGGAAAGTGTCTTCACCTGCTGCCCACTAATTGCTCACTCCTTGCCACTTGCTGGCTCCTACCTCGCCGCTGACCACTCGCTGCCTCTCACCCCTGCTACTCGCTCCTCGTCCTCATCAGCTCGCCGCTTGCTACTCGCTTGCTAACAGCTCACTTGCTCACCCTCGCGCCGCTCCCCCTGAACTTCCCTCTGCCGTTCATCTTACAGAATTTAATAATTTGGAGAAGAAGGTGCACCAATAGAACAAAAGCAGCTGATAGATTGTGGAGGAAAACGTCCACTCGATGGTCACGGTGCCAGGAATTGAAAGGTTTGCCATAGCGCTTATTCACTTATACAGCAAATAACGGGAAACGCAATGATCATGAACATTATCTGACATTGGAATTGTCTGGCTTTATTATTTTGAGTCAACACATTCTAAATTTTCTTATCAGACCTAAATGATATGCAACAAAATAATCAGAGCTTTATAGATGGAATTGAATCGCCATATCTGATACCAAATAGAAAAATATGCATCTGTACAAAATGGAACTGGCCACCTCAGTTTAGTACACTGCGTTCGATATTCACATTTCCCTAGTGCTCCAATCCTTTACCCTGAGGTGTTTTGGCATCTTCAACGAAAGCCATGGGCATCTGCAGTATTAGCGACGATGATATCGTTCTTTGAGATAAAGCAAAAACATTTATTTTCTGCGTTTTCTAGACTGACTAATAGCACTGCTGCTACTCTGAGTAGCAAGCTGCTGTTCTGAAAATTACGTGGTCTGGCTATCGTGCGTATCCAGAATTATGTTACATAGTATCCGGCTGTTTTGATGAAGGTAATTGCAACACAGGTAGACATAGTTCTTGTTCAATGATCATTATGTGCATCTGCCTGAAGAAAGTAAATCAGTTGTATGAAAAAGCAAGTTCATTGACATGATACCTAAAGCCTTCTAACCTTTTTAAGTGCAGCAGGAAATGTGCTTCTGCACTACTCTGCAAAATGTCTGCACGCAGCTTGATGTATTGGTATCCAATGACTTAATTATTAGAAATTACCCACCAGCACTTCTGTAAAAAAAATTAGGATAAGCAAATTGCGAATCTGTCAAACAGAAAACACGAACATTTATAGTTAATTAGTCAGTAAAGTCCAAAGGTGGAAATAATTTAATTCAACCAAAATATGGAATAATGAATATCACATCAAGTAGGATGTCTGAAACAAATGATTTACCTTTCATGAAATTTACAACTGCGTACCTCAAAGGGACATGAATTAATGTTTATCAGAAATACCCACGGACTAAAACCCACCACTCCGATCATAACTGCTTGTTTTTATTGGAAGAATACACCTATCAAACCTCAAACCAGTTTCAAAGGTAAAAATTGGATCAACAAGTCACGAGCAGCATCGATATTAATTACGCAATGTCTAGAAAGTTGTATTATAACACTAATTCTAGCACTAAACTATTATTTACCAAATCTAACTGATGCATTGCGCTTATTCTCCAACAAATTCCCCAATAGATGGGATATGAAAACAAGGTCGAAAAGAACCAACAAGAATAGCTAATATCAAGGATACAAGTTATCTGAAGAGATACAAGCAATAAGTTCGATTTCTCAATGCAAATAAACTTGCTGTAGCCACAATATTCTTTTAGCAATTAAAGGAAAGGAACGCTTAAATAACAAGGTAACATCCAACCTTAGAAAGATAATCATGGTTGCGTAAGTGAGACCGTGGAGTTTGATGCATCAAGCCCCTGATATCCATATATAGCAGATTTGAGCACATTGTATTGTCCGACCACAGAATCATACAAGGCCTGTGAAAAAGCCACTTTAGCCTGAAAATCAAGTAATTGACATAAGAAAACAATAAAAATGGATAAATTGATATCTTCAATAAAGAAATTGCAATAATTCTTCTTTCTTTATGTTTCCAAGAGGAAATTTACCAACTCGTGTTCACGGAAAATAACTAGATTCTCAAAAATAAAGCTCGCTTAACACTAAAGGAAATCTACTTTGGGCTCTGTTAAAGATCACATTCAATACAGGATGGCATGTGCAAGATCAACTGATCCAATATTTGAATTTTGAAAGATTGCCTTGGGTGCACGCATAATTAAATGGGAAAATTTTATCAGCGATATGAACATAAAAGAGGTTCGACAGCACGAGTAGATTACTTGACAAACTCAATATTACAGGTGCTAAAACTATTAGGAATGCATGTGCCAAACTTCTTCTGCCATCTAACTATGCCTCAAATTCAAATGAAAGAACATGCAACAGAAGAGCTAATTCTAGCAATTCTCATACACAATTTTCGAGGGAAACTGAATTTAACAGTACGTCATTTGAATCTCAGGAATCTCAGATTCCATTTACCTGCAAGCCGCCTTCACCACAAGAGTAAGCAGATAAACACGCTCAAGTAGTAACTCCTCCAAACTCCCATTAAAGAGGAGTGCTGACGTTTCCTTGCCCTCATCCTTTGAACTACTTCCGCATGTCTAACTTGGATAGCAGCATCCATATGATTGGGATAAAAATCTTAGATAAGGGTGCAACCTAGGAAACATAATACAAGTTTCGCCTATATCCGTCTGATGCACAGAGCATCAAATTAACGTCAGATATTGTATGTACAACGCAGTCGTGCAAGTGAACCTGCATCAGACGCATGCAGATATGCAGCACGCACATTAGACTGTAAGTATAGCTCCTTACGAACAGCTAACGATGCAGAAGGCTTATGTAGAATTTATATCCTTACCATTGGGTGGACACATCTAACCCTATAAACAACCTTGTCGATCATGAGGTATCTAAGAATGAACGAGGGACAAAACCAGAGAAGAGTACGCTGGCAGATACGTCTGCACTTCAATGATCATTAAGATTTATCACCTACACCGGAGGTATTCTCTACTATTTCACATACGAAAGACCTTTTTTTTCTATTTAAATATAAAGAGATTGTAAGTCATCAAAAGTACGAGAGGGACTCTAGCCGAATAGATTTTCACTTATTCAAAATAATATAAAAAATCAAGATACAAGTGCGCAGTAGTATACATAATAATACTATGAAGTTTGGTAACGTCCAGACACAATCTTGATAAAAAAATAAAAGAGGATAGCTGACCTCTTCAGGTTGCTTGCAACAAGAAGCAATTTCATCAAAGTTCACTTCTGGTCCTGCAGACAACCCAATTCCATGAAAAGAAATTTTTCTTCTCTCACCAATATGCTTTTCCACCTACAGATAAATATTTAATGAAAAAACAGAATACAGTATGCCAAATCTAAAAAATCACTTTAAAGCAGAGCAAACCTCTGGTGGTGGAGGCATGACCTCATAACACAACAAAGAGAGCGGATACATATGGCCTACTACGCCGGAGTGATTCACAAGTCTCCTCATATTGTCGACTGATGATTCATCAAATGGTGCCTGCACACATTATTATCAGAACAATCTGTTAATGATAATGAAGGAAATGAAGAAACAAAGTCTTCTTACACTATCACATAAATTGGGATCATTTTAAACATCTAGGTATAGACCAAAAAATGTTGAAGGGAAAATTCTTCAGTTAATCATTACTCTCTCGTATAAGAAGCCTTTTTCAGTTTAATCATGTATTAAATTCCACTGGATGGTTAGAACTTGCACCATCAAACTTCTTCCAAGAAACTTGCACAAAAATGTCAATATATAGCATAGTTTCTCCAAGACAACTATGTTGAAATTCGGAATCCACATGATCCTCAAGTCGCTATCGTGGGCGTCCCAACAAAATTGATATTTTCTTGTCAACACAAGCTGCTTCCCGATCACCTCATCTGAGTTATGCTTCACCTTGGTCACTCAAGACAATTTCTGGTTCGCACAGCCAATGCGATAGTTTGCTCTCATGGCCGGAAGCATTGCTTCCCACATCTCTGCACTAGCATTCCACCAGTAGTCTTTCATTTGGTTGCCACAAACTGATGTTTTTTATTTGCCTCAAAAGATATTAAGGTATGCTGATGGTGTATTGTCAGAAAGAAAATAATGTTTTCATTAGAAATAAGAATTTGTATTATTCATTTGAAATCTTCAAAAATTACAAGTATCGAAATGCAACACATAGGAATCAAGTAGAAGAGGTGAAACACAAATGTATTCAAGAAAACATACTGGATGCCATTCCCCAGTGAGCGGATCAGGTCGGTCCCTACCTCCACTTGGTGCGATCCAAATTATCTGTGAACCACCCCTATATTTGGTAAATTTTAGTCAGATCAAGCAGAATACATCTAGAAACCCAGAAAATCAGAAATTTTGATTTAATAAGATATATAAACAGAAATGATTATGTAACTTGTCTCGAAGGGGATAGTTTCAATCATCTGGAGAAGACTATCGAAATGACTGACCCACCTTTAGAGGAAAAAAACAACAGACAGAACTCAGACACTATAAAAAATGTCAAGACTCGAACTCAGTATCAAAAATGTCAGGAACTCAAGATAAATTCAGGCAGTTGATAAATAATTCCAGAAATCTATAAATGAAATCAGATTAAAAACAGACTCGTATCTCTTGGGACAATTCAAAAAATTTTCCAACAATCAACTTCAGGGCAAACAGAAACCATATTAACTTCAAGCACAGTGGGGTTGGGCTGGTTTTTGAAAAAGAAATTGTTTAAATCTATTAATTGGATTTTTTATAAAAGAAAGAAAATCAAGTTGAGCAAAATTTTATAAAAAAATGTTTCCTCAGGTTGGATCGAATACTCAAATTCTAAGACGGACATGTTCGGGATCCAACCTGAGCCTCGGAAAACTAAAATATAAGGGTGACGATCATAGTTTCTGGTTTCCTAAACAGACCAATCTGCATTATATTTAAAGCCAAAAAGAATCTGTGTGGTAATAACTTTATAATCTCCAGAAAATACAAAAGTAAATGATTGAGCTTAAGAGGTCTTATCATCTGTGTATCTACTTAAGTTAGAAGCGTCTAACAAATCATGAAACAATGTAAGATCTAAGATGTAGTGCGAAACACATTTAATAACTGAGACAATAGATTGTGAAGGAAACGGATATACTCCCATTTCAATTATCATTCTACTAGGAGAAAATTATGGAAGAAACCTGATTGATAACGATAGCAACAAATTGTATATATGGGCTTTTTGAAATGCTCAGTACCAACACATAAACAGTTAAATCCTTATAAACAGTTAAATCCTTATGACGAATTCAAATTCTCATATCGGTCAGAATGAGAAAATTACAAACTCAACTTATAGGTACGAACAAACTATTACCAAATGTTATGGAGTAGACATTGAAACCATAGTTTAAACTTGCATACTTCCAATCCAAGTACAAGTGTCAATACAAGCCAGTTTTCAGTCAAAATAGACTCATCTCTCGATATTGCCTAAAAATTTCCCCAATAATCAACTTCAGATCAACTAGAAGCATCTTAAAGTCCATTATATTAGTGGGTTGCATTGGGTTGGTTTTTCAAGAGAAAAGATTCAAATATATTTATTGAGATGTCTAGAGTGTTTGCAATGGAAAAAAAGAAACTCAAGTTGAGTCCAACCTCGCTCAAATATTGTTTTTTTTTCTGGTTGGATCGAATTGTCAAGTGGACACTTGTCCTCCACCCAACCTAAGACCCAAAAAATATGAATATAACGGTCACGGCCATTTCTTCAGTTTCCTTAAACAGTCCAAGCTGCATCACATTTAAACCCAAAAGCCGTGTGATAATAATTGCACTTTCTCTAGAAACAAGAAAATGTATACAAGTGAGCTCAAGACTTTCCATCCCGGTCTTTATAAGTATACCAATCCGATTTTAGACTGCTACATCTCAGGTGTAAATATCATGCGGTCTAATACATAGATATACAAATTAAGTTTTTTTTAACATAGGCAAGTTAAGTAGTAATAAGAGAGGAATTTGACCCAATACCTTATTATCAACAACTAACTAATTGACACCCTCAATTAGGTCAATTAGGTTATTTCTCGTACTAATAAGTACCACCCACATTGGACAATATGAACTAGTACCTAAAATTCTAACTAAGTTCAACAATTCATAGAACTCAAACTGTATCTTAGAATCTTACAATCCTACAACCCAAATTAAATCAAATAATCCAAAATATAAATGAGATCTTAATAGCGGTAGGAAGTAGGAATAGTAGGATCCCCTACCCATAGGATCTACGATCCATTCCATTACTATGAAACATTGTTTAAGGTTTCGGTCCATACCAGTACCAGCCTAATTTGATCCGGTACCAGTCCGACAAGCCACCAAGCTCGAATCATGTGTCTGTGCATGGTCGGAGCTTCACATAGGCATGAACTTCCACATGGAGCTCAAGGTGAGCAGCGGAAGTAGGGAAGCTCCTCCTAGAGCTCCTTCCTGTGGAAGTATCCTTACTTCCGCAGCCGACGCAAGTGCAGGAGGTTGGACGGTTTCGTCCAATTTTTGACTGGTATCAACTAGTTTTTATCGGTTTGGCAGTTGACTGCCTGATCGAATTTTTAAACCATGCTATGAAATATGTGACTAAGGGTAAAATCCACTTCCCTTCAACTTTTTACTTGCAAAATACTAACTCAAGCTCATAGTTATTTAAATTATTGCATATGCTTCAATTCAATATAATCACTAGTCTATCTTCGACTTTATTAGTGATCCATCCATTAGTCAAGAAAGAGCATCTCACCTTATCATCGAATTTACATTACAACAAACATGTTGCTACAACTCCATCTAGTCTCTTTGCTAATTATTATGTTATCAACTTCAATATTATTGGAACCTATAACTAATGATAATCTTCTTTGATATTATAATTATTATGCTTTTACTTGGTTCTTTCTTTAATTAATGATTAATTTTTTTAATTGTATAAAAAATGCTACACATTAGGATGCACAATGGTGCAAGGCTTCAATGTGTATGTATTAGTCCGACCTAGTACTAGTACAAAATCAATACTATATTTATGACCAATACCACCAATAGTCCTATTTGAAATTACACTATAACAAACAAGTTGCTGCAACTCCATCTTGTCTCTTTGCTTCTTAGTGTTAGGCCTTCGGGCCAGACTTTGGGCGCGGCCCAAAGCCCAGCCCAGCCCAACCATTACTTATCTAATGAATCAGGTGGCGGATCGGGTCGCGGGCGACTCAGATCCGAACCCGCTTGCCAACGGGCGTCACGTGCGTCGAGGCGAGCGCACGTTTCGGCGTGGGCAACTGGCTGGATTGGATGCTGCGTTGACGATGGAGTCAGCATGTGTGTCACGTCAGCAGAGGCGTGGGTCGAAAAAAAAAAGGTGGAACGACGTCGCGGTGGTCTGGACGTTCGTCGCTCGGAAAAAAAAAAAAAAAAAAAAAAAGATCTCGCCGCCGCCTGGATCTCCCCTCCCTCCGGCCGGAAAAATGGGTTTTCGTCGTCGGACGTCCTCTCGCCGAGCTCCCCAAGCGCTACCGGTGGTGCAGGTGGGTGGAACGGTTAGCGTGGAGCTCCCCGACTTTCATCGTCTCTTCCTCGCGTTGTCGTCGTCTCCGGCGCCGGCGGGGCTCCTGATCGCCTCGGAAGGCGGCTTCGCATCAGCTTCATCGACTCGAAGGAGCCGGCGGCCGTGTGATCGCCGAGGTATGCTCTTGTCGGTCCGGCGCCCTTCCTCTGTCTCCGTCCCGGGGCGCGTTTCTTCCCCGGCGACGCCTGGTTTTCTTTCCGGCCTTCTTCGTCGTATGCCTGTTGTGGCCGTGCTCCTCCGGCGAGCCCTCCCTCCTCCTCTGGCTGCCGGTCCGCCTGCGCGCGGGAAGTTCCGGAGTCGGGCCTCGTCTGCGAACGAGCTGTTTCGTCGGGTGTTGGTCGTCTGCGTACGACGTCCGTTCTCCCTGAGTCGCCGCCTGCGTGCCGCCGTAGCTGCTCAGTTCCCGGCGAAGCTTCTTGGTGGTCATCCCTCAGCCACCGGGCGTCTTCCCTTCCTCTGTCCGCATGCGGTGAATGGAGCAGCGTCGCCTTCTTCGAGTCTGGCGTCTGCGTTGGAGCTGTCAAGCATCCGGACCTCGGTTCCAGCCGCCGTCCGCCATCTTTCCGCCTCCCGTCCGTCGCCGGTGGGCGACTCATCCTCCGTCCGACCTCACCGGCGCGTGAGAAGAGGGGAGCCGCCTGCCCTCCTGCCCGTCGAAGGATCCCTTCCTCGCGGGCGCAAACAGGGATGGATCATCCCGTCCGCTTGCCTCTGCCAACGCGTACGAGCGAGAGACTCTACACGGGACTTGTTTGGTCGGACGTTCCTCTTCGCCGGCGTGCGAATGAAACTCCGGTTAGGTCCTTTCCGCCGCCGGCGTGCGACGCCGTGTGAACAACCGTTTACGATTGCCGGGCGCCGGCTTGATCGGACGAACGCGGGAGTAGGTCCCGTTTGGGTTCGCGCAAACCCGGTTTGACTTGACGACGCCGGTTCCCGGTGGTTCTTTAGCGTTGATTGAGTCGTGTTGCAACGACAGCGATCTTCCGTAGAGTCCATCGACGGGCTGGGAGTCGGTTCGGGGAATCGGCTCCGCCAGTCGCGCCCAATCCCGCGATTTCGACCGTTATGATACCTGTGTTGACGCAGTTGGACTCGAGTCAAGCGTTGACTCATGGGCAAAATAATTAAAAATATATTACCGTAGACATGGGCGTGACACTTAGTATGTTGCCAACTTTATTATTGTTGGAGACTATAACCAATGAAAATCTTCTTTGATATTATAATTATTATGCTTCTACTTGATTCTTTCCTTAATGAATGATTAATTTATTTAATTGTGTGGAAAATGCTACACATTATGATGCACAATGGTGAATGACTTCACTGTATATGTATCAGCCTGACCTGGTACTACTACAAAATTAATATTATATATATGCATGATTGGTCGATACCACCAATATTGTACGTCAGTACATGCCAATTCAAGAGTGCACTAGTGCCCTAGTATATGCACAAATATTTTAAACTTTGATTTAAATGTATTTTAAAATATTTGGTTAAGGTCTTTTAATCATACATTTTGATCCTACTATTCAACCCCATAGGGCATTCGTTGTTTCTAGCTAGGAACCTTATCCAAACAACTTTGGTTTAGATATCTAATACTCAAAATAAACGAATCTAACAAAACATGAAATATTTGATGTGTCAACCAAAGAATATAAAGATGATTAACAAGAAATGTGAATATTTTATATTTAAAATAAATTGCACAATCTGGATAATGTTTTGTCATGCAAGGATATTATATTTTTTTTATTTACTTCGCTGGCTTCAAAGAAAAACAAACCTTAGAAGAAAAGCCATTTCCTTCAGGCTTCGGGTATTAGCTCTCCTTTTCATTTCAACAAGCTCAGGGATATCATGCATGTGCTTCTTTGAGTATACACATATAAGATTTCTGGCAGAAATGACTGGATTTCATTAAAATATGTAAACCAAAGCTCAATACTCTATTCCAAAAATTAATGGAGTACTGGATCAAGAATGGAATCACAAGAACCTTCCCATGCTGAAGGGTTTGCAAAGAGGATCCGTAACAACCCTATCTCCTGCTACAAAAACCTGAGGTATAAAACATAACACTTTAATACGACCAAAATTCACAAAAAAAAAAAAAAAAAAAAACTTAAAGCCACTATTAGCTGACCATTTTCTCCGCAAGACGTAAACTTGTTCTTTCAAGCAACAATGCAATAAGTGCTGGATCTCCTTCAGTTTGATGGTTGGAGAACAAAATGATGTTATGACCCTACAGAATAGCAACATAATTATTCACCATTCGTCCGTACCAGAAGTTAGCATACAAGAAACAAAAAAGAAAAGAAAGCACCTAAAGCTCACGGATCTGGCATGCATCATAAGAAATAGTATCTGACAAAGAAAGTAATGAATAACCACCACTTGCAGTAAGATGCATTTGCAAAAGGTTGCCCGAGAAGGAATTTACAAGCTGAGAGTGAAGAGATCCAGAATCCACAAAGGATTGTGGTACTAGTCAGTATTGCCCTTTATAACCAATACACAAACCACATGCAAGTTGGGTCTGTGTGCATACTGAATCTGGACACACTCCCAATAGCTAGGGATATAGTTGCTGGATGTTTTTCGCCAATTTGGCATTTTGAAAATGGCTAAAATCTTATTCTAGTTGTTTGCAAGGTGCTTAAACCCCATAAACACCATAATTCTAACTCACGAATTTTTAATCTCTCAATTCTCTAAATCACCCTAAACTCTCGAACTTTATCATAATTTCACTTCCACTAGAACAGTATTTTCAAGGGGGCAGAATTACTTAGATCAAATAGCGCCTTGTTGGCTGACAATCTTGATGTCTTAGAATGTACCAAAAGCGTCATAAGAATTTGGTCTACATTGCATGAACAACTGGACTCGTTTCAAGTCAACAAGTAGTGTATAGCCAAGGAGTGTGAAGACTTTGACCAACACTAATCAAAGCACTTGAGGTCAATGCTTTGTACCAAGACTGTGGAGATAAAGCCAACGTGAAAATCTAGATGGAGGTGAGCTTCAAAGGCTTAATACACTTTCAAGAAAGACATGTGATCCACTATGATTTGTTGAACCACCATAGTATCGAGATGATAATGGTAGTAACAATGGTAGCAATAACGCATTAAATAAATCGGCGTGCAAGAATATGTGGAGCCTCGAAAAGTCATGCAAGTGAAAAATGCAATATCAAGCCTTCTATGGGCTCATACTAGGAACTATTAAATCAAGTATCAATGATACGCCCTAGGGCCTTCCTAATATAGCAATTGAATCACCGACTAACCAATTTGGACTATTTAACCTGTATAAATACATTAAAATTACTCTCTTCAATCTATTTACCCAATCTACTTTATTCAAATTTTGCATCTAAAATATAATTACCGGACTGAATTTACGGATTTAGCACTTCCGCCCGTAAATTCAATAATTTACCAAAAAACCAAGTTTATCAATTTAGGACCTCTATCAATAAATTCAGTAATTTACTGAACCAAAAAACATATTATTATTGATCACTGAATAGTAAAAGAATAATTGTCGTTATGATACCAATGTCACCAAGCCAAATTTATCAGTTTTGTCAATAAATTCAGTTATTATCGAACTTTGCTCACCCCTAATTCTACTGGCTTGATAAGTTGCCACTAGTCCATTTAATAGTTCATTCATCAAGGATAATAATGACCAAATAATGGATTAGTAGTCAACCTTCAAAGATTAAGATCAAATTATGGATAAGCTCGATGATCCATCTTGACCCTCCTAATATGTTATCAAACTAACTGAAACAGAGAATATAGATAAATAAAATTAATTTATACAATTGCAACATGGGGGCAATGACGATGATATGTTGGCACGAAATATGATGCTTCACCCACCCAAACACAATCACAATGCAAACCACAACATTCTCGATAATGCCAATCACTGGCAATCCAAGGAACAAGAAGAAAGATCAAAGCAACAAAAACTTTGACTTCATTTAAGACAGGACATTGGAAAGGTGAAAGAGCATGCATAAAAAGACTTTACTTAAACTTTTGGCTACAAGTGAGGAGCATGCACACAAAGACTAATTAGACCTCCCCCTTAAACATTTATACACTGCAAGGTCCATAATGATTCAAGTGATACAAATATTAATGCAAGAACAAATAATTTGAGTGATACAATTAGTAATGCAAGAACAAATGAGGGGCCAGAGGAGATGAAGGTAGCAATGTAGCAATGACGAGACATATGTTGTATTGACACAATAGATATGGACTTTTAAAGCCAAGAACACAAATTCTATACAGAATGACCATCATGGTCAATCGAGCAAACCCAAAGGAAAAAATAACTTACTAATGTCAGAGGTGAGATAAAGGTTCAACTCCATTAAAGTAAAGAACAAATGCCATGGAGGATTATAAGAAGATGAAATGAGAGCATATCATCGTGATTGTAGCCAAACTATAAATGATACAACAAGAGGTAGTCAACCATGCCAATTTACCAAGCATGTGAATGTCCATAGACCAACATCATATATGGTGCGGTTGATTTAAATTGCGAGCAACCAAACTTTTATTTGGACAATTGCCAGTTATTTTGAATGTAGTAGGATCTCTTTGGTGAATTTAGTAGAGTTCTTACTGGCACGATCAGATATCAAAATTCATTTTAAGTTTACTTTCATCCAAATGTAATTTGCAAATATTGAAAAACTAATTAATTTCAATTTTACATGCTTCTAGGGCATGTGGGATATAATAAGAGAAATGGGGCTAGTTAAGAATCAGGCTTAAAAGGTATTTCTAGCAAAGTAAGAGATTAAAATTTAAGTCACCTAAAGTTATGAAATTCCATGGATACAAGTCCAATTTTAGTTTAATTCAAGTCTTAAACACCTCGAGATTAATTAATTTTAATTTTTTACATATTTAGGAAAAATATGGGATTAGATTAAACCAACAAGGCAAGATAACTAAAAAGCAAGCCTGACATGGTTTGGTTTTACTTCATTGTGTTGTGTGTTGGTATAGTCAACATACTAGCATGTACTGATCCAAACCAAGACTAGCACATTAGTATAGGCTAGTATTCAAAACCATAGAATCCACCAATATTCACTAACATAGTAGCTATGAGTGGTATAATCCAAGGTTTACATCTCGGATGCAAATACAAATTGAATAGAGATTCCATAACATATTAGTTTCATGTCTTATAATCAAAGACTAATAACGTGGAAGCAATACAAAATGATAAAGAATCCTATATAAAATCAATAAGAACAACAAAATGATATAAAAAATGCAAATATGATATTATATTCAAGTACAGTAAATAAATGTCAAGAACATGATTATTAGTTATTTCATTACCTGATCATTCTTATTCAAAAAGGAAAAAAAATCATAAGCCGTCAACATCAGTAATATGTAATCATATACAATGCGGATGAAATAAAATTACAAACAGTTGAAGCATGTGTAATTATGTTTTTCCTCGAGGAGTAGTATCTGATACCAAAAAGGGTTGCATGGTTTGTCACAGCACAATATGGCACAAACAAAATAAACATACAAATTCCACTAAATACATAATAAAGTACAGCAAAATAACAGTAGTATATAATTAAAAATGATTTTAAAAAAACATTACTTTTGTACCTGCTTAAGCTTCTCTTCCATATCAAAGAAAAGAGAGAGATTACCAATATACGATGTTCTGGTTATAAAAATAAATAGCTTTCATCAATAGCTTAAAAAGATTACACATTCTTACAACCACAAAAGATCAAATATTTGAATGAACAACTCTTCAATGAATGCCATCAACATAAGTAAAATTAACAAAATTATCAGACTCAAACAGGCTACATGACAGGCACCGAAATTATTGTCATCTGTTGAAGAACTATCAGATTAAGGATACCATGATTGTACCAGCAGTAAACACTATTTTATGTATTGCTTGAGAAATGAAATAAATCAACTATTTTTTTATAAAAAAACAATTAGTTAATGCATACATACGCACAAGATGCCAAGTAGGAGTCGAACGCATGATCTACAGTAGCTAGTCTAATATGTGAACGACATGTGCTAAACCACACTTTATATCTGCGAGAAGTATTTATGCCACAAAAGCTAAGAAGCATCAACAGTTCTCCATAAAAAGTTTCAAATTTTGCGTCACAGAAAACACGGCTATATGCTGCTCAAAATTAAATCTTAACAAAACAAATATGCAATTACTTCCCAAAGAACATAATCACATGAGACAGACCAACATTATGAGATAAATCAACTAGTTACAGCTTAATTAATTTAACACGATAATCCCAATCAGATCATAATTTGTGCTGATGTTCACATGCAAACTGTGCAAGTTTACAATAAAAAGATCATAGCAAAATAGATCACATAGATCAAAGAAGCACTAATAGTAAATCACCTGAAATCAACCAATGGATGGAAATAATTTTGACCAAACAAGTAGTAATCGAAAGGCTCTCGAACAGCCTTATGATAAGGTGAAAAGCTAAAAGGATCCTGCATAAGATATGGAAAGGCCACTTTGACTAGAATCGCTATCTAGAACATAATCAATAAACAACAGTTCAAACAATTTTAAAACAATTTGACAAAACCTCAACATCCAAGAGAATACGATCAAATACAACAGCCATATTGGACAATATGATCTCACTTGCGAAAGGTTCTCCACTTTGCATAACCTGACAAGTTATAGAGATTTCTCAATTACTTTCTTTTTAAAGACAGATGGATTGTGATAAATCAGATAAAACAATAGACAAGAAATTTTTCTTGCATGGACAAAAGAAACAAGAACAATATCCATAAATATAATTCAGTTAAGCAAAAGCTACACAACTTAAAACTGCTAGGCCAATTTACATCGAAGTAAAAGTAACTGTCAGAAAGATTACAACGGCAATGGCAATGGAAAATAAAAGATTAAAGAGAAGCAGAAATTGAAGCAATCAAGATGGGAAGTCGAAGAGATTCAGTGTAAAAATTGGAAATAGTGAGACCATGGATAAAAGAAAGACACAAAACAAATTATAAATTAAACACCATAGAAGTAAATATTCTGCCATTTTCCTCAGAAAAACAAAATATTGCACCAAAATTTTTATTTGGAACTACAAAGGAAAATTATTAAATATAGATGTAGTAGAGCTGACAGCCGTACGAAGAACAATAAAAAAAAGAAGAAGATCCCTATCATTATTGATGAGAATGCAAGCTGCCAGTTAATTTCTTTGCTTGAACCAGATATGGTAGAACATCATGTCTATAACATGAATCGTAGCTACACAAAGAATTCTGTCAATTCCAATTAGCTTTCCAAAGTGTGTACTAATCTTTGTGATCTTGAAATAGTGAATAAAAAACACGAGATATGCCAGCCAATCAACAAACAGCGTCTGCAATGGGCAGAATTCAAAAACTAGTCTATTAAATATTTCAACCTAACAAGCTGCAGGCAAAATTTATATATTTGGATCATGATATAAATATTCAATAAATTGCCTTAATTTAGGCATCAATTCAAGTTTCAAAGTTTGAAGTTCCAGCATGAAGAGGTTTAACACCGAAGCATAGAGCAATCAGCGTCTCCTTAAGCACCCAAGTATGTGCAAAAATACTAGATATCCTTTAGTTAAGATGGCAAGAGTAAAATAAGTTTGGAAGTTAAGAATAAAGGTCAACTTAAATATATAATTTGAAGCATTTGAATAACAATAAGGTTATCAACAGCACAAGTGCTAAGAGAAGGGGATAATATAAAATAATTGACAGAAGGAAAGATTTTTTATTGTATATATAAAAGAGAAGGATCATACATGTTTTTATAGGGGTATCACATTGCTAAAATTATTATTCTAAGCAATCTGAGACCAAACCTCTATCAGTAACATTCTGATACTCTAAAGCTCCCCATCAAGCTGAGCATAAATATCAAACATGTCTGGCTTGGTATATGTATCTCTAGAACGACCACATTGCTTTGGGTATTATTCTAAGCAATGTGGAACTAAACCTATATTGCTAACATATTAATATTCTAACAAAAACATCTTAACCTTATGAATAAGATTTAACATACCTTAAACAAACAACTGGGAATTATAAGACAGAAGATTAAAGAAAATAACATACTGTTAGAATTTGGCAACAAATGTAAGACATTAATATATGCTTACTTTCTCAAAATACCTCGAATACTTAAAGTTAGGTAAACAAAATTTAGAACTCAGTCGCATCAGTAACTTCATGAAAGCCAAATTCTTCTTCGCAAGAAAATTGTGATACCATTCAAGAGGTTAAATTTGAACCCACATAGAAATGCAATTTGACCGCATAGCTTGTTTTGTTTTTCATAGAAAAATTGTTGGATGCGCAATGCAGCAGACCAGAAAAAATAGATTCAACCGATAATGTATAAGCATAATGGTGCATCAAACAGCTTAAATGAAAAGGCAGATGGGCACTTCAAATAACTAAACTTAAACAATATGCTATCTAACTAGGCAAGAACAAGCGATCAAATGAAACATATGAATGAGCATTTTCTGCTTAGAATGGGCATACAGCAGCTTGGTAGTTGTAATAGAGTTCCTCCAGCCTTGTAGCAATATCTAAAGGAAGCTTTCCAGCTTTAATTTTGTTCCTTATGCAAGAAAGTAGATCTGCAAAAAAGAAAGAAAAGAAAAGAAAAAAGTGAATCAATTAAAATAATCGTATGAGTAACAAATGCAATTCTTTTTAGTCGACTACTTATTATGTTGTCAGAACCAAGTCTATGCTATCCATACATGCATGCATGCATTATTGCAAATGGATTTTTTTGCTTCCTTTTTTCCGGCAATTAATGAATCCCTTTTTCACTAGGTAATTCATGATTACAATTTTATCCACCTCTAACCCCTCTTCTTCCAAACACAGGAATTCCTCTTTTCCTTGCTTTCCAGTACCTGCAAGAGGATAAGAAGAGGGGAAGGTTGATAAAAAAAGGCGGAGTCATTATGTGAGGAACTAAGTGAATTTTCTCCATCCTTCTTGTATGCATGTGTTCTATGAATTCTTTAAGTAATCTATAATTAATCATAATCATGGTATAAAGATTTTTGCAGTTTTGATCATGGAACAATGTATTGGTGAGAATTTTAAGAAATTCTTGTGAGTTCGAAGCTATTATTTCAAAACAATAATAAATATGCCATTACTTCCTCTTTGAAATTAAGAAATAGGGAACTTTTTATTTAGAATGCTCTAAATATAGTTCTTTTCAAAGTTTATCGTCTCAATGTATGCCAATATATTGGTCTAGTCTTGAACAAATATATATAAACATACTGATGGTCCTAGTCACACCAATTATCTCAAACCAATTCGTACAACCTCTACTAGACAATATAAACCAATTTTAAAGCCACAGTTCTTTTTAAAATTGTACAAGTTTTATGATTGTATAGAAAAGTTATAATTAAATTAATAAAATGTAATGATATCATTATATTAATTAAAATGAGTCCATTATATTAATCAAAGATCCTTTTGTTTTTCCATTTGATGCTGTCTTGAATTTATCCTTTGTATATGCACATTTATATTTATTAGAATTGTTAGTGTATTGTGAAAAAAAAAAGAATTGTTAGTGTATTTATGTAAATATGCTTTGCTTTTACTAATGAATAAAGTGGGTTATTAGATATGATAGTCTATATGTCTAGACAGATGTGTTAATGAACACCACTTATGAGAAAAAAGGGTGTACTAGATTTTTGGCCGCTATTTATATTTACATATATACAACCTAAGGATATTATTATTACAATATGATGTGACTATAAATTATTGCGCATGCATGTTTAATCCACATATTATTCATTTATTAGAATCCTATAACCAATCATTTGCGCCATTTCTTATTGCCATATTTTAAATACCGGCTCATACCTTTGTATAGTCCACTATTAAATTAGTACATAATTGTTGGTACCAATTTATATATGGTGTCAATATTGTATTGATATCAATACAAGGCCTGACTGGTACATACCAACTATACTATGCAACATCGACCATTTTTTAAACTCTAATCTACACATTATTGTACCTAGATTTGTGATGAACAAATAAGTAAAAAATTTTAAAGCCTTATGTAACTAGAGCCGGAGGAGCTGCATAAATTCATTAGCATGTGAAATCTCAAATTTGATTGTGCCTTTAAGTCACCAAACTCAAATGAATATGAAGTCTCCAAGATATGATAAAAGAGAGCTTAGCTTCCAAGAGCTAGAATCTAGGCTCACCGATTACCCTATTTGGTGATGGATTTATCATTTATAGTAAGGATCCTTTGCTAATCTTGAAGGATCATGCAAATTACCTATAGAGTTACATTAACTCCTTTATCTAATATTCATAATATTCTCCATGTTTCTATTCTGTGAAGGTGTGTTGCAGATCCTTCACATGTTCTCTCTCATTAGACACTCCATATATAAGACGATGCTACATTGCAAAGCATAGTTGTTTGTGCTCGAAAAGTTTGCTGGCAAAACTTAAGTGTAGGCATTGTTGGCAAAACAATTTGTCATGTCCCTTCTTCTTTTGTAGGCATGACAAATGAACCCCTTAATCACAAGGTTATGCATTGTTTGCTTACAACTTTGACCACCTATTACCCCCTCTTCTTTTAGGACCGGGAATTCTTTTTTTCCTCGCTTTGCAGCACTTGCAAGAGGATTAGAACAGGAGGAGATTGAAGATGAGAGGTAAAGTCATTACCTTGACGAACCAAATAGGTTCTCTCCTCCCCTTCTGGCATGCTTGTGTTATTCTAGGAAATCTTGTACTAATCTACATTGCATATTGAAATCCTGATTGTAATATTATGATTCTTGCAAAAATATGATTATGGAACAACAATACTGTTATGGACTTATAAAAAAAATATGCGATATCTCTCATGTTTGTTTCAATATTCACAGTTATTAAATGATAGAAATGTTTTCTTTAATTTTGTTGATGCACATTTTGTACAATTATGCATCTGTTGTTCAATTGTATCCTCAACCCCAATTTAATTAAAATGTAATGAGATTAATCATACGATTAACTTGCAGGAAATTACCTCATTTTCTTTCTATTTTATAGCACCTTTTCCTCTGAATCTTTGTTGTTTAGGAGGGAGTGGGAGCTGCGCCTCACAAACCAGGTTTATTGGTTGGGTTCTAGTCAAGTAAATAAATAATCAAGTTTTGGCTCAACTTGTGACTGATCAAAACAGCACCGCCCCTGGTGCTATATGGCGCGATCAAGAGAACCCAGTGCGAGCACAGACCCCCAAGCCATTGGACGAGTTCAGGTCCGTGCGTGCATAGCTATCGGCCCTGGTGCATTGGAACATTAATCTACAGCCTGGTCCTTTTATAACAACGCATATAATCTGTTGTTAAAAATGTTCTGCTTATATAATTATTCTGTTGTTGTACCAAAGTTCTCGTGTACCAAAGTTCTCGACGCATTGCGAAATATATTTGGGGGGTGTGACGCTATTGCAACCGTTAGCAAATAAAAAAAATCGAAAAACTTTCTCAATCAAAGACAATATAATTCGGTCTAGAAAAATCGTCTGCTATGCAAAGACTTCGAACATGTAAACGTTGAAAATAATGTAGCTACAAATTTTCCTTAACAAAATAACAGCAATTCAAAAATATCATAATAATGTTCTAAAGTTTCTAATCCTATTAGTAGTATGCCAATGAAATCAAAAGGTCTGAAGCTGTCTGGCCAATCCCTAATATTCTGCAATAGGTCAACTCAACCATCTCTTCTTTTGATATAAGAGCACCATGAACAGGTGAGAGAACGGAAGAGGCAAGTATGCTAATAATTGTTCTTTTCATCTGGGAAGTGCAACAGGATTTCCCTCTTATGAGTTAAGATATAGGTAGTCGCTGTTACAAATATTTTGAATTACACAAAAACTAGTGTTGCGAAACACGATTAAATATGTAGGAAAAATGAATAAAACCCAGAGAAACGAAGAGGGAAACTAGTAAGAGAATCGCACCTTCTCCATTGAGTGCCCTAAGAAAGCACCGGCAGTGGCCGACCTCCTCGTCCGCTTCCATGTTCGAGGTAAGAACAGCGCTCGTAGTCACATTCCTCCTATCCCTCTCGACTGGCTCCACGACCGCCGAAGCCTCGGAGAGACGGATCTTGCAAGGGGCCCGCCCCAGCTTGCAGCGAACCAAAGAACCCAAGCACATGCAGGTTCGTGAACTCGAACCGACCAAATGGCCACATTGATTCCGGACGCTACAGCCGCAAGCGAATGGTTTCGACGCCCGAGGAGCAGCGGCGAGCAACATCACCGACGGCGTCGAAGAACACAAGGAAGCAATAGAAGGGCCCATTAGTTAGGCGAACGCTCGAATCCTGCAGCAGCAATCACTTCCAGCGCTTGCAAAAACCCTAAATTACCTTCGAATGCTCCTTCGAGCGAGGAGGCGGCTCTCGATAGCAAGCGGAGTGGAGAAGAACTGAAAAGGGGGGCAGAGAAGCACAAGTCCGACGGCCGGAGGGAACTTATTAAACTCGGGAGAGGGAAGGCTAAAGCGCTTTCATTGGCTGATCCATTCGTTCGATTTACGAGCGAAAATTTAAATATTAAAAAGAAAAAAAAAAGGAAAGTTAATGGAATAAAAAAAGAAATTATATCATTTAACAGAAGTGTCACGTTCCTGTACCCAAGTGTCTCCCAGCCAACATTTACGACGGGACAAGTCATACGACCAATGAATTAGCTGGTAATATGTCGGTAGATATGTAACTATGTACGGAACTGCTTAAAGGAGACAAAGGAGCTCGTGGCACGGTGTGAGCGGCAACTTTTGCAGGCTAGAGTAATTCGTTTCGAGTTTGGTCGAGTCATGGAGTGCGGCATAGGCTTGACGGATAGGCCTATCTTAGGCCCACGTGGCCGCCAATAGGCCAGTGGGGAATGGCGGATAAGGCCGACGGCTCGACGCGATGATCCTGACCGTCTGATGAAGATACTCAGTTTTTAAACCTAACATTATGTTTACTAGCACGGATGAAAAATAGAAGGGGAAGTATAGTTAGATAGAAAGGATATAACGATGGATGGAAAAGAGATAAAAGTTTCCCTCATTATGTTTATCGGGAAGGATGAAAAGTTTAAAAGAAGGAATACATTTGATATGTTCACTCTCCTTTTATAATTTTATACCCATATTTAAAAATATAATTAAATACTAGTAAAATTATTAAAATTATAATTGATTTTTTAAAATATAATTAAATATTAATTAACCATTAAATATCCTCGGTCCATTAAATATAATTAAATATTAATTCCAACTTGTACAACAACAACAAGAGCATCACTAATTAATTTAGCAAACCATTGGAAATATAATTTTTAACATAATAATAACACATCTAATATCACAATAAAAACAACTAACACCTATAATAAAACAACTAACATCACTAGCATCACTAATCAATTCTAACAAAATAATAACACATCCAACACCACAATAACACAACTAACATTACAAATAACACATTGTTAACACAACTAACATATCATTCCATGTTCAAAGATAGTTTTCACTTCATAAACTACAAATAGAACTATCCAAACATATCAAGTAGAAGTATCCAAACAACAACAACTATCAAAATGACAATCAACAACAACTATCCAAACATATCAAGTAGAACTATCCAAAATAAGTGGTATTACATCAACCACTACAACTAAACAAAATGTTGGATCAAACTACACCAAAAGAGATATCAAACCCTTCATGGCTCAACATCCATTAATGCATTAAGGACTTCCAATCTTAATTCTTCGGGAGCCATGAAAAATAATTTAGCTTTTTCTTTGTTGCTTCCAAGAACCACATAAGCAGTAGCCAAATCTATGACGTGGCACTCCACATTTCTTCAGCTCCTCCAATATATTCAGATTTGCTGCCACACTTAACTCAGTATCACCCCTTAGAAATGAATCCATAGATTGGTTTGAATGTTTCACCTTGTCACTTCTTGGATCCATTATAGTAAAACCTATGAATAAAGTAAATTACATAATTGTCAATTAAAGCATCATGTATAAATAGGAAAGAAACAGAATATCTATTCCACAACATCTAACATCTAACATCTAACATGTATAAACAGAATATCTATTCTGTTGAGGTGTTGCTGCAACTTTGTTTTCGTTATTCGCATGTATATGAACCAAAAACATGAACATAATGAAACATAATGAAACATGTATATGAACCAAGGTAGATATGATGTGAGCGATGAAGAAGAAGAAGAGGGATGAGTGGGAGAAGAGAACGCGAGAATGGTGGAGCGGGATGGGGAGCGGGCAGGCGGCGGGATGGGGAGCGGGATGGTGAAAATAGAGATAAGGATGGAAAATACCTTGCTTGTAAAGGAGATGTCGTTGGAGGCGAGCGGGCGGCGAGATGTTGCTGACGGCGAGCGGGATGGGGAGATGTTGCTGGCGGCGAGCGGGCGACGAGATGTTGCTAGCGGCGAGATTTCGAAGAGGTGTGAGATGTCGTTGACGGCGAGCGGGCGGCGAGATGTTGCTGGCGGCGAGTGGGTGGCGAGATGTTGCTGGCGGCGAGCGGGCGACGAGATGTTGCTGGCGGCGAGCGGGCGAAGAGTTGTTGTTGGCGGCGAGCGGGCGAAGAGGTGTGAGATGTCGTTGGCGGCGAGCGGGCGAAGAGTGGGCGACGAGTTGTTGCTGGCGGCGAGCGGGCGAAATAGGGTATGAGATTTTTTCGAGTGAAGAGGTGTGAGAATAAGTCGTTCCGATGTGAATCCGCCCGATTCGGGCGGATCACAAAACAGCGGAAACGTAGGGTAAAATCCACCGTGTAATCCATCCTTTCAAATCCGTCCGTCTTGGTATACTGTAGATTTGTAACTTTTCCATCCTTTTCCGCCTTATTTCCGTCCCGGTAAACAGAGCATGTAATAAATGGAAATTCTATATCCGTCCCGGTAAATAGAAGCTAAGCCAAATTCGTCCGCCTTATCTTGCTCATTAATTTTTCTTAACTACTATTTACTTTTATATTATTTGCAAAATTCTATTCTATTTTAGGTATATAAATTTTTATAGAAATTTGAAAGTGTCACGAGTTAATATAAATGGAAATTTTCATAAATGACTAAAAATTGTAATTTATACAAATATTCATAAATATAAAAGAAATTCAAAATAATGCATGTAATAATTTGTAGTGATTATTATGAATAATAGTTCTACAAACTACTATGACATTGACATTGGCCCCATTTGGCTTAGCTTCTAGGCCTGCTTATGACTTTGCGGCCAGCAAAAATCAAGTAGCTGAGGCGTTTGACTCTTCAGCTTCTATGTTCCAACCCACAAATTAGCTGCTTCTCGAAGAAGCAGTGGTGGAGTTGCTTCTCTGGCCCCCACCTGTTTATACTCAATAGCCTTTATATATAATAATAATTTTTTAATAATATAACTCATAATATTTTTAATAAATATTTTAATTGTAGTTAACTACAAATTTAATCATATAAATTTTATCTTAGTAATTTTTTAATAAAAAATTATTTATTATAAATAGAATAATCTAATCATAAGTTGTGCATCCAAACACCTTCCTTACTTCTCCAGTCAGCAGCTTTTCAACAAGCACTTCGGACCAGTTTGGTTCAGCTGGAGCTTATAGCTGGAGCTGGTTGAAATAGAGCTGGTTTGACAAATTTGAAGCTGCTTGGATAAACCAGCTTTTAGCTGGTCAAACAAGTCAAAATTAATTTTAACGTAATGCCACTGGTTTGATGGAGAAAGAGGGGAGAATCGCAGGCAATCAAGAATCGCCGGACGGACGAGCAAGGGGAGCTCCTCACGTAGGAGGGAGGAGCTACAGTCGGCCAAGGAAGAAGGGAGTCGGAGCTACGGTCGTCACCGAAAAAGGAGGGAGGCTGGGAAGAGAGGCGGGCGGCGCTAGGGCTGGCGCCAAGGAAGGAGGGAGGAGCCGACGCCGAGGAAGGAGGAAGGCGAAGCTCAGGTCAGCGTCGAGGAAGGAGCTTCGTGTGAGGAGATCAGGCCGGCGTTGTAACATCCCCTCAGAATAAACCCCAATCACAGACAGAAACCGCGGAAGATAGGGAACGTCACACACAAAACAACAAGACAGATGCTAGGGAAATGATAGCTTACGGAAAATGATTCGGAAAATTTCGGCAGCATGTCCCCAGAAAAACTAAGGAAATTCCTGTACATGCTCCATAAACACAAACTGAAACATACCATTTCGAAATCAAAATTCTTAATCCTTATCACAACATCAAACTAATAAATCACAATAATCAAATAACACTGAACAAAATAGAATTCACCGAAAACAGGCTTAAGCCCTCGGTTTAACAGTCGTATCAAAACCAAATGCCAACCCGGCAACAATATCACAGTAGTCGAAAATTAACAGCCACATCCGGCTAACATGTCAATGAACAAAATCATAAAAACCTCGGCCACATCCGGCCCTCAAAATAGCACAGGCTCGCAGGCCCCAAAATATCAAGTCAGAAAACTAAACATCCGCTCACGCTGTAGGCTCCTGTCCTGCATCTGGAAATATCGTGGAATGAGCTACACGGCTCAGTGAGTAGATAGTCTCGTTCGACCATCCACTAATATACAATCAAAAATAGATGCAGATATCTTTTCAAAGCTTTTAACGGAATATGTCAAAGTATGATACATAAGAGAACCGATAACCATAAATCACAATCATGATCAGAAAACAATAGACCCACAACCTCGGGCAACCAGACACAAAACAGCCTATCCGGCTAACAGACTAAGGATCACACAACTAATGTCCAGTGAGTCAGAATTGACCCCAAGGGTCCAACCTGGCCCTCGTCAAGGCACTGAGAGTAACTTGCAACAAACAATGGTGAGGCGTAGATTCAAGAGGTGGCCCCCCGCCAGGTCACGACGTGGCACTTTGCTCTACGACACTCAACCGCACCCCCTTACCGGGAACACAAACAGAACAGAACGGAAGGTGAATGAATTCAAGAGGTGGCCCCCGTCTGACCAAGACGTGGCACTTTGTTTCAAACACCCAACTCTCAAAAGGTTTATCACTTGGACAAAAATACCCTTAACACAAACCGGAAACCTGAACCTCTAACCTGGTCACTAGACTCTAGAACAGTCCCTCCATTACCGGAAACAAATCGGAATAGGTTGGGTGGATTCTCCAACCCCAAATCAGAATGACTGTTCACTGAGTGCTCTAGTTGACCCTTAGGTTCAGTCCACTCAAGTCTAGGACCCTTATCGAGTGCATACAACACAAACATTGTCTCGAACATCACATCAATCAAGTTCAGGAAAGGTCCTTAAATTTCATGCAAACATGGTTTAACCTTTTCTAAGTTATCATCCAAGGTTATCAATCAATATTTCACATCAATACTTCCTACATACACCATTCAACTAAAAATACATATTAATACCGAAAATTAGCCAAATTTCATCCGCAGATAACATAAATACAGGAAATCACAAAATCATAGTTTTCTCCTAGTTCTTATAACAAAAGATAGAAATGCCCCTAGTTCAAAATTTAAGTCATGCAGGAAAACTTATCCAAAAATTTCGTAAAAATAGTCATTACATCCCTCATGATCCTTAGATTCGTAATTTCAAGTTTTCCCCCAATTTAACTAGAAAATTTACCGAATTACCCCTAGGTCAATTTCAGTCGACAGAAATTTTTATTTCCAAAAATTCCCCAAAAATAATGGTAGAGTCCTCATATACCTAATTTCATGAAAATCAGGTTTGCCCCAATTTTTACCCATACATTTGGGAGCAATTTCATGAAGAAGGGGCAAAATTCTCAATTAAGCCCTAATCTTCATGTAATTGAATGTTTAAAGCCACATACATGTTTAATCAAGGTCTAATTGATGATTAGAAGTCTTAGAGATGAAAAGCCCTAATTTTTATGCAAACTAGGGTTTCGAAATTTAGGGAAAAACAAAGAAACGTGTACAACTTGAAATCAAGAGTTCATGTCATCTTTCTTGCATTAATCTTCTCTAAATCAAGCAACACTTCCAATATGCGTGAACTAGGCGAAAGAGAAGATCCACTCACTTTGATTTCAGTTCTTCCAAACCTCACGCCCTCACGCCTCCCTTCACGCCACTCACGTCGCCGGAAGCAAACGCCGGAAGCACAAAAGTCACCGGAAACCGCCTCCACCACCACTCGCCGCCGGCCACAAGAAGAGGAGAAGGGAGGAGAAGGTAAGCCGCCCCTTCACCCTAGGGAAAATCGTGAGAAAAAGGGAAAACGTGTGAACATGGATCCCTCACGATTTCGTTTACCCATCAAGCCTCCCAAGAATCCAAACCCAATAGCAAGCATAAGTGGAAGATCCAATAACCCTTTAGTATAAGTTATTCTCCACCTCACCCTTATCAAGGGCTCTTACCCTTTTCTAACAGATAAACACCACTAGCCTAGTGGTGTGCAGCACACATTTTACGCCTTAAGTCGCAGGTTCGAATCCTCTCCGCGACACATGTTTTTACATCGCAGGAAAAATACATAAGTCAATACATTACCTCATTGAAAAACTTCCACAACAAAGCTAGATAAACAAAATTTTATTTTCTTACCTGCTATTAAATTTCCGGATCTTACATTCCTTCCCCCTTAAAAAGCTTTAGTCCTCTAAAGCTCACCACCCAAATCATCGAACAGCTGAGGGAACTCTCTTCTCATATCCGACTCTGTCTCCCAAGTAGCTTCTTCGACTGACTGGTTCCCCCAGATAACTTTTACAAGCGGTACTGTCTTGTTCTTTAGGACTTTGTCTTTCCTATCCACAATCCTCAGTGGTCTCTCTACAAAAGTCAGATCACTCTGGATCTGCAGGGGAGCAGAATCAAGCACATGAGATGGATCTGCACAGTATTTCCTCAGAACTGACACATGAAATACATTATGAAGATGCTCCAGAGATGGTGGCAGAGCTAGTCTGTAAGCTACAAGACCAACCCTCTCTACAATATCGTCAGGTCCAACAAACCTCGGGCTCAGCTTTCCCTTCTTGCCAAACCGCATGACACCCTTGGTTGGTGAAACCTTCAAAAACACATGATCCCCCACCATAAACTCTAAGGGACGACGACGATCATCTGCATAACTCTTCTGCCTGTCCCGAGCAACCTTCAATTTTTCCTGGATAACTCTGACTCTATCTGTAGCCTCCTGTACAGCCTCTGATCTCATAATCATCCGGTCCCCCGATTCCTCCTAACTCAGAGGAGACCTGCACTTCCTGCCATACAGAGCCTCGTACGGAGCCATCTGAATACTGGAGTGAAAGCTGTTATTGTAGGTGAACTCTATCAGAGATAAATCACTGTCCCACTCAGAGCTCCAATCTACAACATAAGCCCTCAGCAAATCCTCCAAAGTCTGTATAGTACGCTCTGACTGACCATCTGACTGCGGATAGTAGGCGGTACTAAAACTCAACTTAGTGCCAAGACCCTCATGCAAGCTCTTCCAGAATCTGGAAAGGAATCTGGAATCGCGGTCTGATACAATATCCACAGGCACTCCATGTAATCTGACTATCTCGTCGATGTACAGCTTAGCCAGCCGATCGAGTGGATAAGTCATCCGAATAGGCAAAAAGTGTGCAGCCTTCGTGAGCCTGTCTACGATGACCCAAACCGCATCATGCCCTCTCCTGGTCCGAGGCAAACCACAAACAAAATCCATACTAATGCACTCCCACTTCCACTGCGGGATAGGGAGCTGCTGCAATAATCCCTCAGGCCTCTGGTGTTCAGCCTTCACAGTCTGACAGGTCAAACACCGAGATACGAACACCGCGACCTCCTTCTTCATGCCCGGCCACCAGAAATCTTTCTTCAAATCCTGATACATTTTTGTGACTCCGGGATGCAAGGAATACTTGGAGTTATGACCCTCCTCCAAGATCTCTCTCCTCAGACTAGGTTCCTCAGGGACACACACCCTTCCACGGAACCGCAGAATACTATCACCAGATAAGCTGAAATCCTCCACTGGCCCGGCAGCCAACCTCTCTCAGATCTGAACTAGACTCGGATCTACCAGCTGCTGAGTCCCTGATCCTCTGTAGTAAAGCAGACTGAACCCGGAGAAAAGCCACATATCCAGACTGAACTCTGGGAGACACCTCAACCCTGAGCTCTCGGAACTCCTGTAGTAACTGCCACTCACTGACTCTTAGTGCTGCTACCGAAGTAACTGGGTGTCTGCTCAATGCATCAGCTACCACATTGGCTTTCCCGGTCTGATACTGAATAGAGAAATCATAATCCTTTATCAGCTCCATCCACCTTCTCTGCCTCATATTCAACTCCTTCTGAGTGAAAATGTACTTGAGACTCTGATGATCAGTAAATAAGTCAAACTCCTGTCCCAATAGATAGTGGCGCCATATCTTCAGTGCAAAAACCACTGCCGCCAACTCCAAATCGTGTGTGGGATAGTTTAACTCATACTCCTTCAGTTGCCGTGAAGCATAAGCTACTACGGCCCCTTTTTGCATCAGGACGCAGCCCAGTCCTTTGCCTGAGGCATCAGTATAAACAGTAAACCTCTCCCCATCAGTAGGAATGATAAGGATGGGTGTACTGGTCAATCTCCTTTTTAGCTTCTGGAAGCTTTCCTCACACTTCTCGTCCCAAACAAACTTAGCCTCTTTCCTGGTCAGTTTGGTTAAGGGACCCGCCAGCTTGGAGAACCCCTTCACAAACCTCCTGTAATATCCTGCTAATCCCAGAAAGCTCCAGATCTCTGTGGTACTAGTTGGTCTTTCCCAGTTCAGGATAGCCTGTACCTTCACTGGATCCACAGACACGCCCTGACCAGATATCACATGCCCCAGAAAGCTGATCTGATCCAACCAAAACTCGCATTTGCTGGCCTTAGCATACAACTGGTGCTTCCTCAGAATTGCTAGTACCCTACGCAAGTCCCTAGCGTGATCCTGATAAGTACGGGAGTATACCAGTATATCATCTATAAATACCACCACACAAGTGTCTAACAACTCGTGAAACACCCTGTTCATCAGATCCATAAAAACAGCAGGTGCATTGGTCAGTCCAAAAGGCATAACTACAAACTCGTAGTGTCCATACCTGGTCCTGAAAGCAGTCTTCAGGATATCCTCATCCCTAACCCTGAGCTGATGGTATCCTGACCTCAGATCGATCTTGGAGAACACAGTGGCACCCTGCAACTGATCGAACAGATCATCTATCCTCAGAAGGGGATACTTATTCTTTACAGTCACCTGATTCAGCTGGCGGTAATCTATGCACATCCTCAGCGTTCCGTCCTTCTTCTTTACAAACAAGACTGGCGCTCCCCAGGGTGAAGCACTCGGTCTGATATACCCCTTTTCAAGCAATTCCTCTAACTGCTTCTTCAACTCAGCTAACTCTGAGGTGGCCATACGATAAGGAGCCTTTGATATTGGAGCTGTACCAGGCACCAGCTCAATACCAAACTCCACATCCCTGTGGGGAGGCAAACCTGAAAACTCATCCGAGAATACATCAGGAAACTCACAAACTACCTCCATCGGAGCTAAGTCTGGATCTGAGTCTTCTTGCACCTTAACATGTGCAAGGTATCCTTTACACCCACTGGCTAGCAACCTGCTGGCATGCACAAATGATATCAAAAGTGGCCCTTGATCAGACACCAGGCCCCTTACTAGCAGATGACTCCCATCATGCAGATGCAGAGTAACAATCTTCTCAAAGCAATCCACTGTAGCGTGGTGAGAAGATAGCCAATCCATGCCTAGGATCAAATCATAATCCTGCATGCCTAGTAGTATCAAATCAACTATAAACTGGTACTGCTCTACGTGAATAACACAGTCAGGGTAGACTATGTCAGTGGATAAACTATCCCCCAGGGGTGTACATACTGAAACTGTGTAATCTAGTACTCTAGGTGAGACAGGTAGTCTAGAAGCAAAGTTAGCAGACACAAAGGACAAATTGGACCCCGGATCAAACAAAATACGAGCTAACTGATCAAAAACATGTAAAGTACCTTCCACGACGGATCGGGAAGCTCGAGTGTCCTTCTCTGCTATAGCGTAGACTCTGGCCTGGACAGCTGGTCTCTCGGTACCTTGGATCTGTGGCTCATGCGCCGTGCAATCTTTGATCCTGTGCCCCACTTTTCCGCACTTGAAGCACGCCCCGGACTTCTTGTGGCAGTCCGCCTTCAGGTGACCCTTGGCCCCACAATGGTAACAGACTTTGTCCTCTACCCGGCCATCAGTACCCTGCTGCTGTGGCTGAGATGTCTGCTGCGGTCTCTGAGTTCCCTTCCCCTGGTAAGGTCTGTATCGGCCTCTCTTCTGGTCCTTCCCCTTATGGTATTTCCTACTGCCTCCACCAGTCTGCTGGGAACCCGGTGCCTCAGCTATAGGGGCTACAACTAGGGCCGTCTCGGCCTGCTCCTCCAGGATGTACTTCTCCGCGGTGCGGGCACGATCCAGCATCTCAGCATAAGTCTCCAAGTGCTGCAATCCTACCTTCTGTCTGATATCCCTTCTGAGACCCCTGAGAAATTTCTTAGCTCGTCTATCCTCAGTATTTATCAAGTGTGGAGCATACTTCCCAAGCTTTGAGAACATCAAGTCATATTGATCCACCGTCATGTCCCCTTGTTCCAAGTGGATAAACTCCACCTCCCTATCCTCAACCAGGCTGGTGGGGAAGAATTTCTCATTGATCCGGGACAAGAAGTATTGCCACGTCACCGGTTCAGATTTCTCCACCGCGAGTCTCAGCTCACTTTTCCACCACACATCTGCGTCACCACCCATCATATAAGTGGCCAAACATAATCTGTCCTCATCTGAACATCGCATCACTTGGAAGATCTTCTCCAAGCCCAAGAGCCAGTCCTCTGCCGTCCTGTAATCTGGACTCCCATAAAAAGAGCTAGGGCCCAACCGCTGGAATTCACCCACAAGCAAGGCATAGCGCCTATGGGTGTCGTGCCGTCTCAGCTCACTTTTTCTTGCCGTGCCGTGCCAAGCACGGCCCGCCAGGAACCGGGCCGGCCCGGGCACGGCCCATAGCCACCTCTAAGTACAATACAACACAGTTTAGCACAGTTATAAAATTATTAACAGTGGGGCGAAACATACCCTTAATACAGCTCAACACGAATCTCAATAAAACTTTTTATGATACAGTTTATTATGCAATTTTAATTTATATTATACATTACTATTACAAACTAAATTACAGCTATTATAAAAAAATTATACCCAATAATTTACAGTCAATAAATTATAATCATTATATAATAAATTAAATTTATTATATGATAAATTATATTTATTATATGATAAATTATAATTATTACACGATAAATTACAGTATAATAAATTATAACCAGTATATAATAAATTACAGCAATTATATGATAAATTATTTCCGATTAGTTAATTCGAAACGGTAACATTGTATAAGGCAGGTTAGTTCGTAATACTTAATTTATAGCAATTGATTCATAATTATAATATCGTAACACGAGTTAAAAAGTTGTATAATAAATAATATTATAAAGATTTTATTAATATTTGTGCTCAATTACATAAAGATTAGTGGAAAGCGAATCCGAGCACCTTGCTTCGCAGTCTTATTGTTATAATTAGCAAGTCCTAGCATTAAGATAAAGAGAATATTCATATAATATAAAAATTATAATTCCTGCAAAAAAAAATAAATTTTCAAAATCACAAAATACTGTATATGTTATAAATAATTAAAACATGGAATTGTAAAGAAATGTTAAAATGATAATTTTTGTTTATTAAAGACAAGTAATTAATGAATGCTAAATTCAATATTATTATGAATAATAAAAACTATTACCAGTTGAATTAATTTCCACTCATTAGTTTAATTAATTTTAGAAACTACGATGAATATTGACATTGGAAATTACAGTAAATGCTAATCAAAATTTTAAAAATTAAAACAAATGATAATTTAGGATATTGTATTAGATAATAGTTGTTAGGATTAGGCACGCGGGCTGGGCCAGGCACGGCACGGATCCGGGCCAGGCACGGCACGAGGGCCGGGCCAGGCACGGCACGGACCCGGGCCAGGCACGGCACGCGGGCCGGCACGGGCACGGCACGGGTATTTGGGCGGTAACGGTCGGAATTTTCGAATTGAGCATGCGTTTTTACCCAAATAGCCCTATAACGGTTTGAAAAAATTTAAAAGGTAGGGATATAATTGTATTTATGTTATAAAATTACCATTTTAGCCCCTTTTAATAATTAAAAATAGGGGATAAATATGTAAATTTACACCCAATTCATCCCTATAAATTGACCCCCCAACCCTCTCATTTCTTCACACAAGTTTCCAATTAACTTTGGATTAATTTCTCATTCTCTCTTAATACTTTATTAATCTCTTTTCTAAGTCTTGAGTTTCAATTAGCAATCAAGATTTCAAAGCTCCCTCGGTCTAGTCACGTGGAGAAGATCAAGTAAGTAGTAAATTAATTTACTTTTAGTCTTTTATAATTGTACTTAAATTTAAATTATTCTAATATAATTTTTTTTCATAATTATGTTTAAATTAAGGTTGTTGAAGGCTAAAACCTCAACTTCTTAGTTCTTACTAAGCGATCTTCAAACACGTGATAAGGTAATTTTTTAATATATAATTTATTATTAGTAAGTATTTAATCTTATTTTATAAATTTTTTTGGCTAACTTTTAATATTATATATAGAATTAATGGCGAGATTTAACAATACATGGGATCTTTTGCCATGGGAGCTTGAGGCATTAGAGCAGGAGCTAATGGGGACAACTGACCCCGTTATGCCACCCGATCAAGATGACAACCCTCCGCCTTACGACCCAAATCAACAACAACAAGATCATGTTGAATTTGAGCCTACTAACACTATGCAGGGAGAGGAGGGATGCAGTGGAAACACTCACGAGTCTACTATGTCGGGCTCAAGAAAACGCACGAGCGACGTTTGGAAGAGCTTTGATGTGGTGATGATTAACGGCGAAGAAAGAGCCAGCTGCAAGAAGTGCAAAAAAGTCATGACTTGCAAATCATCGGGTGGAACTAGTCATTTGTCTCGCCACATCAAAAGCCATCAAACTCAAATCGATCGTGCACAGGCTACTCTCAATCTTTCCTCTAGTTCTTTTGAAGTTTTTAATTATTCTACTGAAGCTCTTAGAAAAGAATTAGCTAAATTTATTGTTTGGGATGAACAACCATTTTCTTTAGTAGAAAATTATAAATTTGAAAAATTTATACATAAATCACTACAACCTAAATATAAAAAAGTAAGTAGACAAACCATGCGTAGGGATGCTATAAAAATTTTTTCTGAATATAAAACTAATCTTTTACAAGCTTTAATTACATTAACTTCTTGTATTTCTTTAACATCTGATATTTGGACCAGTAATCATTCTGATCAGTCATACATATGTATTACGGCACATTGGATAGATAGTGAATTTTTTATACAAAAAAGAATTATTGCATTTAAAATTTTTGAATATCCTCATACTGCAAATGCTATAGTTAGACAATTTCATAGCATTTTAACTTCATATAATATAATTAATAAAATTTTTTCAATTAGTTTTGATAATGCAAGTAATAATGATAGTGCAATTGATAAATTAAAAAGATTGTTAAATCCAATATTTAATGGTGCTTTTTTTCATATACGATGTGCATGCCATATTCTAAACTTATGTGTTCAAGATGGAATAAGAGAAGTAGATGAACATGTAACTAAATTAAGAAATGCTGTTAGATTTGTTACTTCTTCTACTTCTAGGAATCAAGATTTTAGACAAATATGTAAATCTTATGGTTTGTCATATAAAAAATTTAAACTTGATATTAAAACACGATGGAATTCTACTTATGATATGCTAACAACATGTTTTCCATTTAAGGATCCTCTTACATTATTTTATAATGAAAGAATGCCTGATGGAAATATCGAAGAAAATGATTGGGATAAAGCAAAGTTATTACATAATATTTTAGAAATTTTTTATAATGCTAGCACTCATTTATCTCGTGTTTATTATCCTACATCATGTTTAATTTTAGAACATTTAGTTTTAATTAGTGAAATTTTTTCTCAATATAGACATGATGAAAATGTTTTTCAAGTAATTTTTAAAATGGAAACAAAATTTAAAAAATATTGGAAAAATATATCTCATTTATATTGTTTAGCTTCAATTATGGATCCTAGATTAAAATTAGAAGGTGTTCATATTTTATTAGATGAATATTATAAAAATATGGAACTTGAAGGAGTAGATGAGAAAAAAAATGAAGTTTCTACCTTATTAGATGAAATGTATAATGTTTATAATTTAAAATTTGGAAATACAATGAATCCAACATCCTCTCAAACTAATGTATCTACTAGTAGTAAAAATATTATAGGAAGAATACGCTCAATTTTAAATAGAAAAGGAACATCAACAAGTCGATCTAGCAATTTTAATGAATTAACATTTTTTTTAGAAAATAATCATACATCTTTACTCACAGAAGAACAAATAGATAATTTTGATATTTTATCATGGTGGAGATCACAAGGAAAATCATATCCTGTGGTTTCTGCCATGGCACGTGATCTACTAACTCCTCCGGTGTCTACTGTAGCATCGGAGTCTTGTTTTAGTGCAGGCGGCAGGGTGCTGGACGAGAAGCGAAGCCGAATGAACGAAGAAAGCGTGGAAATGTGTATTTGTCTTAAAGATTGGCTAGATGCTGAAGATCGTCTTCAAGATAAAGGTGGTCATTCAACTTCATCGGATGATGATGAACAAAGTCTTAGAAGTGCAAGCGGAAGCAACAATGGATAAACGTTGTAATAAATAATTATAAAAAAAGTTGTAGAAAGAGTTGTAAAAAGAGTTGTAAAAAGAGTTGTAAAAAGAGTTGTAAAAAGAGAACTACGTAGACCTGATTCCTCCTTTGAGTGGGGTACGTAGGCAGCCTGTAATGGGTCCGGTCTAAAATATATAAAATTTTAACATTTTTTCAAAAATTTGTGCAATATACATTCTCAATTTCTCTTTTTTTTTTTTTTTTTCATATTTTATATATTTTAATTAAGTAATATTTTACTTATTAAATTAATTAATTTTTTTTTTAAAATTTGGCACGCGGGCCAAAGTCAGCCCGTGGGCCAACTTTGGCCCATGGGCCACAATCGGGCCGGGCCAAACACAGCCCGCGTCCCTCATTTGGCCCGTTGGGCCGTATTCGGCCCGCGTGCCGAAGTCAGCCAGCGTGCCGTGCCTGGCCCGCCTGCCAGATTCGTGCTCACTCTCCGGCGAAACCGTGCCTGGGCCGGCACGCATAATCGGGCCGCGGGCCGTGCCGGGCCCAGCGTTCCCGCCAGGAACCGGGCGACCCGGGCACGGCCCATAGCCACCTCTAAGTACAATACAACACAGTTTAGCACAGTTATAAAATTATTAACAGTGGGGCGAAACATACCCTTAATACAGCTCAGCACGAATCTCAATAAAACTTTTTATGATACAGTTTTTTATGCAATTTTAATTTATATTATACATTACTATTACAAACTAAATTACAGCTATTATAAAAAAATTATACCCAATAAATTACAGTCAATAAATTATAATCATTATATAATAAATTAAATTTATTATATGATAAATTATAGTTATTTTATGATAAATTATAGTATAATAAATTATAACTAGTATATAATAAATTAGAGCAATTATATGATAAATTATTTCCGATTAGTTAATTCGAAACGGTAACATTGTATAAGGCAGGTTAGTTCGTAATACTTAATTTATAGCAGTTGATTCATAATTATAATATCGTAACACGAGTTAAAAAGTTGTATAATAAATAATATTATAAAGATTTTATTAATATTTGTGCTCAATTACATAAAGATTCGTGGAAAGCGAATCCGAGCACCTTGCTTCGCAGTCTTATTGTTATAATTAGCAAGTCCTAGCATTAAGATAAAGAGAATATTCATATAATATAAAAATTATAATTCCTGCAAAAAAAATAAATTTTCAAAATCACAAAATACTGTATATGTTATAAATAATTAAAACATGGAATTGTAAAGAAATGTTAAAATGATAATTTTTGTTTATTAAAGACAAGTAATTAATGAATGCTAAATTCAATATTATTATGAATAATAAAAACTATTACCAGTTGAATTAATTTCCACTCATTAGTTTAATTAATTTTAGAAACTACGATGAATATTGACATTGGAAATTACAGTAAATGGTAATCAAAATTTTAAAAATTAAAACAAATGATAATTTAGGATGTTGTATTAGATAATAGTTGTTAGGATTAAGCACTGTGCCCAAGACTAAGCCCAGGCCCAAACGCAAACCCACCCAAATTCCTGGTAGGGGTATTGAGTTAGCGGGTTTCTGAGCTAGCGGGTCAAGTCGCTGGCATAGAGCTTAGCTTACGCAGTGGTCACACACATGACTGAGGATATAAATCGGCAGTGTTAGGGTTTTGGGGGATATGGGAGTTCACATGGAATTCACGCATTTGGTGATGGAGCAATGGCTCCCTCTTCATCGATCCCCTCTTCCTCCTCTCCCCATGCCATCAGCGACAGGCTTTTTCGCATGAGGTTGTGCTCATCCGGTCTGCTCTAGCGAGCCTCCAACTGCCAACCTGCAGCTTCGTCTCTCGTGTGCGCGCCCTTCTCATGGGTTCTAGACGCGATTCTCATTCTCAGCCGATCAGTTGCTCTCGGTTGGCGATCTCCCCTATTCGGCACGTCTCACTCTTGATCGAGTTGTCGTACTCGACCAACGACTTCTTATCTCTTCTGTATGCTCTGGTCAAGTGCACTGCCCCTTTGTGGATGTTGTTATTTGGCGTGTGCCGGTTGAGTATGTCGAATGTTTGTGAAACGTCTTTTTTGGTGAGCGAGCAAGCCTGACCGTTTACATACACTTCGTTTAGGGTTTTGGTGCGTATTCGGTGTCATGCATGATGTCAACTTACACGCATGTGTGCGCCACCACTTATGTATGGTTCTATAATTATTTTGATATATTAGATTCATATGCGAACTGCACTGACATCGAGTTTCGAATTTGTACTTAGGTATGCATTGAAGTTGGATCGTGATGCTGTCTTCAACATTCACGTGGCGGCCTTCAACTCATTGAGATGAACATTTAAGCTGTGTTTAATGGGATAGATGGATAATAGAAGAAAACATATTCGAGGAGAGAACAAAAGTAGAGAGAATGGAAAGGGAAGGCACGTGCAAGTCACGTGCCACTCCTCTGTCCCTCTCTCTCTCCTGTCGAGCCCTATTCGCGAGCATCCGTCCATTAGCTTCATCGCCATCGCGTTGCCGTCTGTAGCGTCACCCTCACATCGCCGTCGCCATCGCCATCGCCGACCTCAGGAGCTTCACGGACGCGCGATGCGAGCAGCGAGCGTCGCCTTTCACGGCGAGCGTTGCCTTCCTAAACATTGTCGCCGTCCTCAGCGAGTGTCGCCGTCGCCGTCGCCTTCCAAGTCGTCATCGCCGGACGCCCAATCTGACTGCACAAAACGGATCCGTCTGAGCCTTGTGTCACTAGCGGATACGAGCAGCGAGCGACGTGGACGCGGACTCGAGTAGCGCTTTCCTCGTCGCCGTCGCAGTCACCGTCACCGGACGGGAGCAGCAGTGTGCCACGTGAACGCATGTCAGCGGCGGCTTTGCGTCCATCTGCACAATCTGTCCGATTTGGGCAGATGGGGTTTGGGCGAAAAATGTGCAACTGTAGCAGTCCTTCTATTTTTCATCCATCCCATTAAACAACTCAAAAATAGCCTTCCCTTCTACTTTTCATCCCTTCCTCTTTACTTTCTTCTCTATTAAACACACCTAGGCGATCTCAGTCGATAGACTATGGAGTGCATCGAGGTGTACTCCCGTCAGTCGCGCCAGAGCCGAGTTGATTCATGCTCATCCCTTACGAGAAATTGAGGCCCTGTTTGGCCTAGCTTCTAGGCCTGCTTATGGCTTTGCAGCCAGTAGAAATAAAAAAACTGAGACGTTTGGCCCTTCAGCTTCTCTGTTCCAACCCACAAATTAGCTGCTTCTCTAAAAAGCAGGGGTGAAGTTGTTTCTCTGGCCCCCACCTGCTTATGTTCAATAAATCTTATGTTTAATAATAATTTTTTAATAGTATAACTCATAATATTTTTAATAAATATTTTAATTATAATTAACTACAAATTTAATCATATAATTTTTATCTTATTATTTTTTTTAATAAGTATTTTTTCAACCAGCACAGCATAAGTAGTTCACAAGCTGCACATCCCAAACACTCTTAAACTTCTCTAGCTAGCATTTTTTCAACAAGCGCTTATTCAATTAGCACAAGCTAAAAATAGAAACTGGACCAAACACACCCTGAGTCTCGGCTAAGCCAGTTATGACTCATTTAGTGGATTTTTATTAAAAATTTATTAACATAATTCAAGTATCACAATAGTTTCTATCGAGTATTATAGATTCTAATTTCCAGCAGAATAGTTAGGCTTTCTTTAATTGGATTAGACAAGCCGTATTTGACTTCCGTGGCAATCCTACGCTTCAACGGCTACTTTTTACACGACGAATCAATAGGCAGCTAATTAAGTAATAACATTATCTCCTTTCCTTCCACTTTTCCTCCCTATAACGGTCATATTACCGTTGAAAACCCTCCTAATTCAAAATATTTAAAAACCCCTCCACCTCCTCTCCTCACGTCGCGCCATCCTCTCTTCTTCGCAATGGATACCTGTTCCTCCTCTAGAAGCATCGCCACCTCTCAGGCCACCGCCGCCGCTGCAAACTTCAGCGAGCAGAAACAGGCTCGCGCGGCGCTCCTCGACATCACCAACGACTCTCCTGTCGTCGGGCTCACCACTGCCATCCCCCTCCCACCCGTGAAGGCGATATCATCGGCGTCCAAGAGCCGGGTCCGGTCCAAGACGAGGACGCCAGGTTCCGGCGAGGAGGTGCTTCGTGGCCAGGTGCGGACGCTGCTGCAGAAGGTCGAGGAGGACGAGTCGGAGCCCGCCAACAAGCTAGCTCCCTTCGGACATTCGTCCACGTGCCACGAGTTCACGGGCCTCGGAAGAACTCCATTTAAATTTGAGGTCCTGTTCCCATCGGATCAGGACGTGCAAGTTCGCAATCAGGTGGAACCCTTGGGGCCTCCAGAATGCAAGATCAACCGGGCATTGATGTTCGACTCGCCTGCGAAATCCCGATTCGACGCTGAAGAGTCGAGTGGTGATGATGGCGACGTGGTCGGCGAACTGTGTGAAGGAATGAAGAAGATGTCGATGGCGGATGATCGCGAAACGATGGCGAAGATGTCACTTAGATTGCCTGAATTCACAGGGAAGCACACGAGGTTCGTCTACGGCAGCGACGGCGAGTTGGAAGGAGAGGAGGTGGTCAACGATGTGATGGCGGTTTCGCCGGGCGTGTTGGTGCTGAAGGGCCTTCCGGCGCCGCTGGGTAAGCACCTCCGCTTCCATGACGAGGACGAAGAAGAAGAAGAATGATTGTTGGAAGAGCGCGCTTCTTTGACTTTTTTGGATGCATCATTGACTGGTTGTCTTTCTGTGACACCATTCCGTTGACTTTTTTTTCTTTTCTCCATTTTGTTTTGATCATTAAAAACAATTTCAATTGAATAAATCAATTAACATGCATAATATGTTATCACATTATTGAATATGGTCCATAACCATGATTCGATGTTCACATCATTTATCATAACCACAGAATATTTAAAATTTTAATATAAATAAATTTCAACTTTTTATTGATACAATTGATGAGTGATGGAAATTCGACATCCAAATTATGGTTCCAGATGGTTCTGTATCCAATCTGTGGTTGGCTACGTAAGTTGACTCAGTGTGACCACATTCTACACATCATGTCCCGATTGGGCCGAGCCAAGAATATCACGAAAGCTTGACAATCACGGTACAGCAAATAAGACGCGCCAGCATCCTGTCCAGCCAATTATGTGCCTCTTGTTCTCTCATTTATCTCTGGGGCAAAACAGTTGATCTTTGAAGGTAAACAGCCAATTGTCGAGTGGCATTTCACACTTATTGTCCCTTTAAAGGCAAACACCTCATCTCCCGTGCCGCCCTCCCAACACGTCACACGTGCACCGGGTAGAAATGGCGTCGCTGCTCGCTTCCTCGCTCCCCTTGTTGCCTTCTGCTTCTTCCTCCTCTTCAGTATCTACAAACCCTAGATCACATCGTTTCCTCACCCTCCGTGCCCAAATTTTCGGCTTCCCTTCCCCCTTCTCCGCTGAAAGAATCAATCGATCTTCCTCCACCACTGCCCACTCCGCCGTACCAGAAAAAGGCCGCGATGCTAGAATCCCTGACGAGTGGGGGGAGAAACCGGAGCCTGACGCGGAGCCTCCTTCGGCGCCAGATCCCCCAAAGGATGAGGATGAATGGGGCGCCGAACTGGGAGCTGCGGCGGCGACCGCAGCAAGGATCACCGACGAGTGGGGAGAGAAGTCGGATCCGGAGGTGGAGGTTCCATCTTCTCCAGATCCTCCCAACGATGAGGACGAGTGGGGACGAGAGCCCGAGAAAGTGGATTTTCTGTCGGGCAACGGAACCCCGGCCTCGGTCGATGATAAGCTTGGCGACTTGAAACGGTGCCTCGTGGATTCGTTGTATGGGAAGGAGTTGGGTTTGAGAGCCTCGCTGGAAGATAGAGCTGAGATATTGGAGCTTGTCAATCAGCTGGAGGCTGCGAATCCCACTCCGGCGCCAACGGAGGAGCCTGAACTTCTTGACGGCAACTGGATTTTATTGTGAGTTGTTTTTTGTTTCCTCCTAAAATGTCCCAAAGATCTGAGGGACTTGAGAACGGCGGTTGCTTTGAGAGATATAATTTCGTAGTTCAAATTATTGATTTCAGTGGTTTGTTCCTGACTCATTTTACTCAATTAAGTCTAGATAATGTGTTTGTCCCTGAAATAGATATGAAATAGTCTGCTTGAAATTAAATATTCAATGTTCACAAGCTATTTATTTCTATGGATGAAATCACAGAATGAAACGGTAACAACATTGGAGTTGTTCTGTCTCTAGTCTAGGTTATAGGTTTTGGCTTTTTTTTCAATGTTGGCTATTTTCTACGTAGTAAGAGATCTACATTTACTTTGGTTATTTTTTATGACCTCAAGGATAAGGATATAAGAATGAATTGGGAGATTAGTCACCTTGGACAATGAATGAGATGAACCTTAAAATTATTAAAATCGTATCTTGGATTAAACTTTGAACAAGCTCCTAAGGACTGCGGTGATTGTAAGTGTGTAAGAGATAGTTCAAACTTAAAGCAATTTTTATTTAATATTTATTTCTCTCTTTTAGTTTCTAGCAAATTGTAGCAGACCACAGGAACCATTATCTTAAGTAGGGGTGGCAATTCGTGTTTCACGTGTCATAACGTGTCGTGTCATACTTGACACGTGACACGATTGTGCTTGACACGAACACGACCCGTTTATGTATACGTGTCAATATACGAAACACAGACACGACCCGCTTATTTCACAGGTGACACGACACGACACGATTAACACGTTTAATAAATAGGTCGTGTCATATAACACGACACGACACGGCACGATTGACATGATTTATAATATAAAGTTATTAGATGACACAACACGACACGATTGACACGACACGACATGAATAACCTGTTTAACTCACTATATTAAAATTATCTATAAATTATTAATTTTATATAATATATATTATATATGGGTTAAACGGGTCAACCCGCGACACGACACGACACGACACGAATTTTAGCGTGTCATAAACGGGTCGACACGATAATGACACGAAACACGATTATGTTAAACCCAAACCCGCAAAAACTCGTGTCGTGTCGTGTCGTGTTGGTGGGTCGTATAATTTTTTGCCAGGCCTAATCTTAAGCATGTCATTGCTTGCCCTTTGCGTCAATAACTATAAAAATCTAAGCATTCAAATGAAGGTAGTGCTTGAATCTTAAGATGTATGAGAGGGGATAGACATATAATCAACCTTGTAGGAGAAGCTACCCTATCGAGGAACCAAAGTGAAGCACAATGAGCCAAGGAACAAGGATAAGAGGGTTCTCTTCATCTATCAACGTGTAAATGAAGGAATACTTAAGAAGATTGCTATTTACAACTCAAAGAAGCATAAGAATCATCCAAAATTCCTATAAAGAAATGGAGAAGGTGAAGAAAGTGAACCTACAAACTCTTCATGTTAAAGTTGTGGCTTCAAAAATGGAGATTGAGTTCATGTCAGACCATGTTTGGTGGTGCTATTGTTAACCAAATTATAAAGGAATGGTGGGACTTTGCTCAACAGTTAATTGATGGAAAATATCCTACGCTCATTAGCTACAAAATTTGAGTATATTATGATGATAATAGAAGTGATTGAGTAAATATGAAGTAAATATAACCATTGATGAGTTCATGAGTTCTCTCCAAGCCTAAGATCAAATATTTCAAAGGATAAAGAAAAGATGCTTAAACAAACGTCCCAAAGCAAGCTTTTCGCCAAAAAAAATGATGAAGCAAGGAGAGAGAGAGAGGTTGTCATGACCATAGACAAGGTCAAAGTCATGGAAGAGGTTAGAGGAAATTATTATAAAATAATGATGATAGTCCTAAAAAAGCAAAGAAGATATGGTTTCTTAAGAGGTGAAAGACATGATACATCAAAGTTTCATAAGCTTAGCCGTTATTATTCATCATATTATTGGTATAATGAATCTAACTAAGTTGAAGGAATTGGTTACTATGTGAAGATAGGAAAAAGATGTTTCATTGTTGATACCACAAAAGGACTGCAATGCACGGAACTAAGATAATTGTTACTTGGATAGTGAACCAAGATGTAACGTGTGTAGGCAAAGGTATATGTTCTTAAGAGTTAAATGAAACAATTAAAACATGTATCCTGTCGAAACTTTTCAAAGGCAAAGGTGAAGGGAAAAGATAAAATTCTCATTCATGTTAAAGTAGAAAATCATCATTTCATTTTTAATGCTCAGTTTGTTCTTGTTAACAATTATCCTATGTTTAGGTCAACTATTGGAAAATGCTATAATACATGTATATGAAAAATAGAACTCTTTTCTCGAGATAGAAGTATAAACTTAGTTGCTTGACTTCAGATGACTGAAAAGGAGCTATTTGTATACCGTAGAACTTGCTAATACTAAGTGTTTAAATAAGGGTAGTCATTACTATGTCACTTGAGATTTAGGCATGTCAACTTTTCAAGCATTCAAGCTATTGTCGGGTAAATGAATGGTAGATGACGTATCACATATCAGTAGTTAAGATTACTTTAAAGGGTGTTTTTACCAAACAACCAAGAAAGCGCTTATTTAAAGGAGTCATTATTATGCAAAGAGATTTGTTGAGCTCATTGATGTTGTCATATGTTGATCTATTTCTTTATTCTCAATGGTGAATGACATTATTTTTGAACACTCATTGATGGTCTTAGTAAAAAGGCATAGTATGCTTCCTAAAAGAATTCAAAGGCACTTGAAATATTCAAATATTCAAAGCTGAAGTAAATATCCAAAGTTGTTATATTATCAAAGAATTAAGAAGACTTGATCAAGGAGAAATATTACTTATAGTTTTTGATATTTTTGGTAAGAGAATGACATTTGGTGATTATTTAATGGCACCTTGTTCCCCACAACAAAATAAAGTGGCCGAGAAGAAGAACCAAACTATCCTCAACATGGTAAAGAGTATATTCTCTAAAGAAACAAGAAAAATAGAGTTTTCAAGTGAAGGATTGGCCAACAGAAGACACCACAAGAAGCATTGAGTGATAAGGAGCCTATCATTTCTCATCCAAAAGGTTTTTGCTTGTCGTGCATATGCTAATGTTTTAGATTAAAAAAGAAATAAATTATATGACAAAAAGTGTCAAATACATCTTTATTGTCTATAATAAAAAAAATTAAAGCCTGTATTCTATTTGATCTACAGTAAAACAAAGTGATTGAGTAGAGACAAGAATTTCTTTGAAGAAGGAATATTAAATTGAAGCACAAATATGATGAGATTACAACAGGAGAATCAAGATAAAGTCATATGAGGTAACAACACAATCTTGTTTGTCTTTTACTTATGATGATGTTATTTTATATGAATTCTTCACCAAAGATAGAGAAGAAGGTAACTGGATTTTCGAGGTTAAAATGAATGCACAAGTTGAAAAGTACGAAGCTAGACTAGTGGTAAAAAGATACAAGCAATAAGTCGAAGTTGATTCTAGTGAGTTATATGCTCTTGTTGTGGATGAAAACTATTAGCTTGCTCATCTATATAGGCACTCAAAAAAAAATTTTTTAATGACATAAAGTCGAATTTTCTAAGTGGTTTTCTTGAAGGATAAGTTTATGCCAATCAACCAAAAGACCATTTTAAAGAATGAGGATAAGATTTTGATTGAAGTAGATACTCTATGGTCTAAAACAAACTCTAAGGGCATAAATGCAAGTATACCGGTGATCTAATCTTTACATGAAATGTTCTAACTGTGTTTTCAAGCTGAACAACATGAGCTGACGTCTTCCTTTGGTGTTGAAGTGACGCAAAGTGAATAAGGCAATTTTATTACAAAGAAGCTTTTGCAAATCAAGTTCTCAAGAGATCAAAATAGATGATTGCAATCCAATTAGTGAACTACTTGATTGTAAATTGATTTGTTAAAGAGTGTCACCACCAAAGTGATTGATCCAACACTAGTAAAAGTTTAGTTAGAAGCTTAAGCTATTTAACATGCACAAGATCTAATGTACTCTATCATTTGATTGTTGAATTGATTTATAGAGGAGCCTAAATCAACTTGTTGGAAGATAACTATAAGAATTTTGGGACGCGACAAGGCCACAAGGGTACTCTCTTCAATGTATTAGTTTATTTTAAACATTAATAAATATGCACTTGCAGACTATTAGGATGATGATTGAGGAGGAGATTTGGATGATAGAATGGGACTATCGTTGGATTTGTTTTCTATTTTTGTTAACATTTGTAACTTGGACAACAAAGAACTAAACATCTATGTAACACCTTCCACTTGTGAAACTGGACACATTGTGACATTCTCATGTGTGTACCATAGTATATGATTAAGAAGATTACTGAAGTATATGCATATTTAACGAAAGTAGGTTTTATTGGCAACAAATTTATCATTGCACCAGAAAATAATCTAGTGCATCATGAAAGGAGTAAGTACATTGACATAAAAGTTCAGTTTATTCGAGAATTAAGAATGCTGTGGTATTTAATGTCAAATCATATGATCAAGTTTGTGACATTTTCACAAAGCCATCTGACATATCTCTTTGCAAAATTCAGGACACAATTTGGCATCGTAGATGCAAAAGAATTAAGTTACGGGTTATCGAAAGATTAATTAATTTGGTAATCTTGGAGAACGTGAGACATGCACCATAAAATAATACTGAAATGTCACTCAAAGCTATCTTGAATTTATTTTGATATTATCCTTATCGATGACAAATTTGTAGTAGTCCCTATTAATAGGTGGGTATCTGCTGATTATGAGTGTGTAAAGATATCCAAATATGAAGCAAACAAGATCTAGCATTTCTTCCTCTCTTCCAATTTCTAACACTGATGTCAGTGAAAGCTTGAGTCTGTAGTATATGATGAAGGAATATTTGATAGGTGTTCCTCATTTTCCTGGTCATGGAAAGAGAATAACAGTTTGCAAGGTTAAATGTGGTTTACTGTAAACACTGCCTCCCAAATTTAGAAAATCCTTGCCAAGCAATAATGAATTTGGACTGAAAAGGAGAAAATATGAAGAAAATCACGCTATGTTGGGCAGGTAAATCATGAAACGTATCGGTTAGGTGATTTCAACTGTAAGCTTATGTGTTGTGAAGCTTAAAGTAGAGAAAGTAAAAGAATTTCATTAGGTGATGATATTCCTACTGATGTATTCCTAAACACATCCTCCCTTTTATGGAATATATGTCTTATCACATTAAATATGCACGACTTCGCTATTAAATCCACATCTTTTCAGCAAATTAATTGACCATCGATTTTCTAGCCATTAGTGTATATCTTTTAGCTAATTATGAATTATGTTTTGTTTTCTTTAGGTATACGGCATTTTCTGAGCTCTTACCTCTTCTAGCACTGGGAACAACACCCTTCTTGAAAATTAAAAGGATATCCCAAACTGTTGACACTAAGAGCGTGGAAATTCTGAATGCTACAACTCTGTCAAGCCCCATTGCAACTTTCTCTTTTAGTGCTTCTGCATCTTTTGAGGTTCGAAGTTCAACTAGAATACAGGTATCCTTTTGTGATCAAAATAAATTTCTCTGTTTTTAGTTTTTCTTTTACAAATAATAGAACTTCTAAAACTGATGATTGCCAATGCTGGATAGTGGACTGAAATTCGTTGTGATTTCCTTTCATTATTGTGTCACAGTGCACCATCTGTGGCTTCTTGAGTTTTTGTATGTCCATTTTACTGAGGTTTGTCCTCTTAATTACGAAGACAGTTGGACAAAACTTACTGACTACTAAGTAATGATGCAAAATAGATATCAAGTTATCAACCAGCACTTTACGGGGTTCTCACATATATTTACCTTTTTTTGTTGTATTAGTCAGATCAAATATGTCATCAATGGTCTATCTCCCTTTGTTAAAATCGATCCTTTTTTTTTCAATATATTAGTGAGTTGTAATTAATTCTTTAGGATTTATGCAAATACTTTATAATATGATTTTTTGAATCTTTATTTTTGTTCAAGTTGTGTGGTCACGTGTTCTAATTGATCCAAAGCTGTGCTTTCAAAGCCTTATCCTTGTTTGGTATAATTTGACTTTTTTTATTGTGCCGTGCATTTTTTGTTGGAAAGCTAAATAGATTAGAAGCATTTAAGCATTTTCAGTCAAAATTAAGACGCTCAAAACTTCTTTTTGTGCGAAGGTTAAGTTCAAGGAAGGAACTTTCCAGCCACCAGAGATATCATCAAGTCTGGATCTACCAGAAAAAGTTGATATTTTTGGCCAGAAGATCGACCTTAAACCTGTTCAGCAGACATTGAACCCTGTACAAGAGGCTACTGCAAACATCGCTCGTTCCATCTCTGGTCTACCACCTCTGAAAGTTCCGCTTCCTGGAAACAGGGCCGAGTCTTGGCTTTTGATAACATACCTCGACAAGGATTTTAGAATTTCAAGGGGTGATGGTGGTTTGTTTGTCCTTGCAAAAGAAGGAAGCCCTTTGTTGGATCAGCTGGCATAAAGCAGTAGGTACATATATCAATGAGAATCGTTGGCTGCTGTCCAAGCAGAATTTGCTGCCCATCTTAAGCATATCTTTAAGGATTCGAGACTTAATCACTAGCATGAACATTGTTCTATCATCATGCATGGGATATGGGATTATGGGTGTCGTTAGCATGCTAGTCATTTTCTGTATGTGCTGATTGTGCAGCTGATCATCACATGGATTTCTTATTTTTTGTTTCACCATATGTAGCTCATCGCATTTTACTACAACTCTAATATTGTATCTGCGACCGATCAGGGCTACGCTTTCAAGTGATCTCGTTCGTTCCTAGTTCCTGATTTCAAAATATGTGAAATGCCAAATCTGCTGAATGATTAATTTTAAGGAACACATATTGTGGTTAACCTTTGGTTTTTTACATTATGGATTTTCTTTTTGGCGTGCTCTTCTTGTAACGTGCAATGCAATCCCTGCAAATCCGTCAATACTCGCTGCAATCCCACTCAACCTGTTGATTCAAAAGTAAGCTGCACATTCAGCTCATGAGTTCTTGGTCGGAGGTTCGCCTTATCGTGCAGCAGAGATCGTATTCTTTTAGTTTGACTTCAAGAAAAGTTTAAATTGATGCCTGTAGCGCTGTATATTGGTCTTATTATTTGTTGCTTAGTCTCGACATGATTTGACGTTCATCAAAAAGGATCATCTTCTTTCGTCTTCCCTCTCCTCTTAGACTCTCGGACGAGCTACGGTATACGTATCAGATGTCTGCAAAGGCTGTAGCTTTCATTTTCCTTCTAATAGATCGAAAGAGTTAATTGAAAACGTTATGAGAAACAAATACAGTATCTTCTTTAGGTTTTATTAAAAATCATTCCTAAAACTTAGCCATCTTTTGTCTGAACTTATATCGACAAGGAATAGAAGGATAATTTTAAGTAAATAAACGCATAATTGAAGGTTCTTATTAAAGAGAAAATAAGATGGCATCCTCGTAAATACATTATTATAAGGTTCACGGTCCCGTGAGCCCTAGCTTGTTCTTCTTCCAGTGCGGGCCCATCGTAAACCCTAAAATTTTCCCCAAAGCTCCTCTCAGGCGACTGAGAACAGTGGTTGGGAGAGGATGCGCGGTGGTGACCACGATTTTTGTGGTGATTGTGAGTGGCGATCATTTGTCATTGATTATTACGCGCTTGACAAAATTTCGATTCTTTTCTCTCCTCATCGGGTTCTTGACCTAGCTAAAGCGCTTCTCTTTCTGTTGTGTTTTTTTCCGCACCAATTTCTTGCATTAATTTCGTCCATTTGTCATCGACTTCTCTCCACCCGCTCTTTCCAATCCCTTCCTTCTTTTTTACAGTTTGAGATCCGTGTACACATTTATCAGTTCACTCATTTTTCTGTTCCAAATGTGTATGCTTGTACGATTCATGTGTTCCTGTGCTTTTTCTCTATTCTACCTAATGAAACGTGAACAATTTAAACAACAAACGGACCTTTGATTCTTTGTGTATGCTTCTGATATCTGTGTTTTTCCTGCTCTTTGTTTCTTTCTAACCAAATGTAAACAATTCAAAAAACATATGGATCTTCGTTGAGTCCTAATTTTACCTTAGTCACTAGTTTTGACCTTTTATGTACAACAGATGAATATTTTGACATCTCGCCTAATTATCTGAATCCAGGGAGTCAGGGACATGAATGATGTGTTGGAAAGAATGACTTGGTCGGGTAGGTGATCAGTCGAAAAAATTTTCCAGACACAGACTCGCATCACGCAGCACAAAGCAACATAAAGGATAACAGTATCATCGTTCTCCAATGTTCCAGGCAGCCCTTTTCTAATTTAGTCCTTGATCATTGTGTGTCCAAAGCAAATTCGATGAAAGAGAGGTTATGGAAAAATCTTAGGCATTTAGGATCTGGTTGGTTCATTTTTTGAAATCTTGTTTATCTATAAATCTAAATTTGAATCTGACCTGATATTGACTTTTTAACAAGAAACGGGCCCTTCTTTCACTCCAAATTTATCTTAGATAAGCATTTGACGTCTTGGCCATTACCTGAATCTTTAGGGACATGAATGATGTGATGGGGAGGATCAAGAATGGCATGGTCGGATCGGTGATTAGCCCATGATGGTCACTGTGTGCTCGTCATTTCCAAGGAAAAGAAGTAAATCCTTGTGTTAGAATGGATATATATCAACTTCTGATTATTATGATAATCTCAATGTCGATTAGACATTATTTTATTACATTTATATGTTTGTGTTTTATTTTAATTTCTGTATTTTGATAAAGATTAAAATATTTTGTTCAGTTGAATGTATAATATTATATTAAATTTATAATAGACCATGTAAACTATAGTGATTAATCCATGATATTATTTATTGTTGTTAACAATAGGTCTCTAATCCAGCTTTCAATAATTATTTACTTACGTTAAATTAAAAACAATAATAATAATAATAATAATAATAATAATAATAATAATAATAATAATAATAATAATAATAATAATAATAATAATAATGCAAATGCAGGGAAGTGATGAGTTATCGTACTATGGATGTCAAACTCAACATAAAACGTCGGCTGAGGCTTTAAACAAGGTGCAGTGCAACTGCTGCAGGCTCAATGAGGAAAGCAACTAAATTAAAGTACAGAATCTTCACTGCATCGAGTGGGCCGGTTTCTTATCCTATTAATGATTTGATAGGTATGGAGTCATATGACTTGATACATAGAAATGGGCTAAACACTGGCCATTGTTGATTTTGAATTAAATATGAATTCAAGTAATTGACAAACTAAACTCAGACTTAGACATTGGAGGCTAATCCGTTGGAATTCTGTTCGAGTTAATTGAACTGAGAACCGTTTCTTCCGTCAGCACGTGCTGTGCCACTCAACCGGCGGAAGGCGGCACGCGGGTGGTCGTGGCGACAGAAACTGACGCCCCTGCACGTGCGATCGTCACGACGTCTCCACTCCCCACTCACTCTTTCCCCTGCAAAATCACTCCCTCTCCACTCTCCACTCTCCACTCTCCACTCCGTTGGCATGACGAATCATTTCTCTTGCTTCGCAGCACAAATATGAGATCGAAATCCGTAATTGATGAAAAATTTGATATGGAAATTGAAGATTATTATTGGCTAGAACTATTAATATGCACAGAAGCAGAACGAAAAAAGCGCTGTTACAGCCGTAAATATATATCATCAAGCCATTATTAAACTATTAAAGAAGCTAAAAATATCGCATTGGGGTAACCTCACCCGCGCCTCAACGGATGGCCTCCGGCTCCATCACCGCCTTCGCTGTCGACTTCCGATTCCGGAATGCCTTGATCGGGCTCGAAAGGTACCACCGCAGCAGCCCCTTTCCTCTTCCTCCGTCCTCGCGGCCGCTGCCCGCGTCAGGCGAGCGTACCGTCGCTACTGACCTTGATCTGTAGAGCTTCCCTGCAGCAATCTCTTGCCGCCTTGCAACCGCCCTCCGGAACGGCCAGAATGGCCCCCACGCCTTGCCCGTTCTCGGCCTCGAAGGCGGCGCCGCCGGATCCCCCACGGCCGAGGCCGTCGATCTTGATCTGAAGAGCTGGAACCCTGCAGATCGGGACCGCCGGAAGGCACGCTCGCTCTCAATGAGGCGCGAGATGGTCCCCACCGCGCCGATCCCCGCGCCGTCGCTTCGTGTTGCTCCGCTGCCGGATCTGGCGAGCTCGGCGGAGGAGAGCGAAGAGAGGGAGGAGGAGGAGGAGGAGGAGAAGGAGGCAGAGCAGCGACAAGGGCGAACGTTGGCGCAGTGCTGGCAGAGGCGGAGGAGGCGGTCGCGGAGGCAGGAGGGGCAGATGCCGTCGCGGGGCTGCGACGGGTGTTTCCAGCACTTCCACCCGACCTCATCCTCTCTCACCGCCGCAGTATCCTCGTTCTCCCACCGCAGAAAGACGTCCATCACCGCCGCCGATCTTCTTACACATCTCATCTCTCCCCCGCTCGTGTCCATTATAGTCTTCCTCTCTCCGAACTGAACCACGTCGTGTGGCTGTGGTGTGCAAGCGAAGCGACACTTGCTTGTCCGCCCTTTTTGGTGGCTATATTAATAGGAGACGGACGGTGAACTCACCCCTTTTTTTAAAAAAAAAAGAACGGCAAGTTTTTTTAGTCTCTTCCTTATTTTTTTTTTCTCATAGTTTTGTTATCAAATTTAAGCGATAATGCCCTAGTCTTCGTTGTTAATTATTATCATGCTCCATGTTTTAGTGATCACATACATTTAATTATGTTAAATATTTTTTGAAATTCACTCACTAATTTCAGAATGGCTTACGCATTTATAACGTGACATTGAAAGCTTTTTGCATGACGATCTGTTTGGTATGACCGATACTAATGGCATTTTCAGAATGCAAACTCATTCCTTACTATAGTATCAATGGCTTGTTAGAGTAGGAATGAATTTGCATTGTGGGAGTGGCTAGCTACTCTCAACTACTAAGTGAAACGAGGAAAGCCAAATATTTGGTTAGGATTGACCTTTGGGCTCTTCAATTTTGTGTTGACTTTTGGGATGCTTTTGCAATTAGGGGTAGGCTGATCTTAGGTATATCTATGCTTAGTTACAATATTGACCTTGAGAAACTTGTTAATGCTTGAGCAAAGATCGGGCCTTTTCAATTATGGAAGAGGAGGTGCTGTGGCTGTCTAATAGAGAAGCGAGGGAGCATTGGAGGAACAAAGGTAACTTAAGACTGTGTATATTGACGTTTTTTTTATTAATAGATTTTGCATTAAGATGCGTGCTTGGAAGCTTACACGACCCTTATGCGATCATTTGCCGAAAATTTTTTCGCATTGGAGGGGGCGGTCTATCGCTGTTAAGTTGACGTGACAGCAGCAATAAAAGCAAAAGTAGTACACTCGGACAAGATGACATTCTTCTTTCTTCCCTCTGATCCAATAAGCCCATAATCCCGCCGTCCCGGCGTAGAAAGCCTCTGAAGGTAAGAGAAGAAACCACTGCATGCAGGACAGACAGGGAGGCAGATGTGAGCTCGATGTCACTATTTCCTCTTTTCTTTCCATTCAATCGTCAATCAATTGGGAATGGCGAGATCACCAAAAAGCAGAGATTCGATACGACAAGAGTTGACATTGTGGGGGAACACGTTGACGTGGACACTCAGCTCCGTGCTTCCTGGTGCGCCGTCAGATGATTGATTAGTCGTCGTCTCCAATAGTTTCTTTTTTGTTTTCTCTCCCAATCAACACTGAACACTGAGACTCATCCCTGCTTTCCTTGGGCCGAAGGCCTGCTCTTAATTACAACCATCCAAGTTGCTTAGGTAGTTAGCTACGCAGGACGGGGCCTGGTCATAAGCCCAAATAAAGCCCAAATTGGTCCACTTAAAAATTTTATTTTTCCTGTCGTGCGCAGATATCTGTGCACGATTCGCATGTCAAGGTCGTCTTTTTTTTTTTAATTATAAAGTAGGTTGACTGGTCTACCATTTCGCCTACCAGATCACAAAGATTCATATTTGGAATCCAGTGAAGCAAACACACAACACACAGGTCCCGTATGGCCTAATTTTTGTTTCTAACCGGTTAAAAGAGTATTAGTTAAAAAAATATTAGCTGAAAAAATTTGAGAGTTAAAAAAATATTAGCCGAAAAAATTTAAAAGTATTTGAATACGCAACTTATAAATTAGATTATTCTATTTATAATAAATAATTTTTTATTAAAAAAATTACTAAGATAAAAATTATACGATATAAATTTATAGTTAATTATAATTAAAATATTTATTAAAAATATTATGAATTATATTATTAAAAAATTATTATTATATATAAAAATTATTGAGCATAAGCAGGTGGAGGCCAGAGAAATAGCTTCACCTCTGCTTCTCATAAAAGCAGTTAATTTATGGATTGAAACAGAGAAGCTGAAGGGTCAAACGTCTTATTTTTTTTTATTTTTGCTTATCATAAATAGACCTAAAAGCTAGGCCAAACGGAGCCCAATCAGTCGAGATTTAACATCGCATGCCTGATTTAAGGCAGCAACTAAACCAAATGATACCACATAGTTTTGTTGACTTCAACATTTCACTCAGCCAGTCATGATTTGACTTTAGGGATGATTCTTTGTTGCACTGGTCGGCAAAAAGCGCCCGCGCTTAAATTTGTTACTTTGAAGTTTTTTTTTTTTTAGAAATGATGTATGCCTTGTAACCTATCCAATGGTATCAATATTGAGGTATTTTAGATCATGTATAGATGAAAAAGATCCTAACCAATATCACATATAAGACAAAAGTACTATTCACCTTATAAAAAAATTTAACATTGGTTAGGGTATTCCCTATATATACGTGAACTAAAATACCTCAATATTGATACAATTGGATAGCTTACAAGGTATACATCATTTAAAAAAAAAAAAAAAAACTTCTAAGGACTAAATTTAAGGGCGGCGCTTAAAAATTTTAAGCGCTTAAGGCACTTAAAAGTTTTATTCCACGCGCAGAGCAGCTACTTTTAGTTCATGACTCGTGAGTCTCTCAAGCCGTCGGCTGAGTCAAAGCAGCAGTGGCAAGAACAACACCAAAGTCAACCGATAAGTATCTTCTCATTAATCAGCAGTTACTAGGAAGCAGCTGCCTCTTTAAGGTGCAGCAGATCTCTGTAGAGCGGTAGTTGGCAGTGCTTTTCCTTGGAGAAGGTTTTGAAGTTTGACCAGAGTCTGCTCATCCTTGGCTGCTTCCAAATTAAGTCAACTCCAGAAACCAGTGAGAGTCCTTGGCCGGCCGTAACCACATCAAATCATAGATTAAAAGAGTGGAGGAGGAGGAGGAGAAGAAGACACTTCATCAGCAACTTCAATTAGAACATGATGCGGAGCCACAGAAATTAATTGATGACATTTTACAGATTTGAAACATGTTACTGTAGAAACTTAAAGTTCAGATAAACTCTAAAACTGGAAAGAATTCAGAAGCTGATGCTGCGTCAGTTGATAGAAAGGGATGGATGAAGACAAAGCGATGCTTATCTTTATTGCATGACTTGTCTTTGTTCCTCAAGAGACCGGCAAAGAAACCTTTTTCTCTTTTAGCAAAGATACAAACCCAAACCCTCCCTCTTCAATTTCTGGAACTCATCTTACTTTCATGTCTAATTTTTGTTACGAAAATTTACAGGGATTCTTAGTTTATATGACATTTGAATTCACCTTCTTCGATCATTTCTATCCCTCGACACACGTTCTTTTTATAGGGCTTATAGAATATCAGCCAAGGAAGCTCGACAAATTTATGTAGCCATAAATTAACTAGTTTAAATTAACACCTATAGTTTAAAAAATTGCAGCTTTGGACTGTTTGTACGCAACTTGGTCTCTTGTTTTGTTTTATTTTTTTTTTTAAAAAAATAAAATGTCACAAATATTTGAAACTTTTACCGTGTGTTTCTTTCAAGGGATAGAAAACTGAAAGAAAGAAAAAAAAAATAAAAGAAACGGGAAACAATTTTTTTTTCCAAGCTTTATGTTTCTTTGAAAGAAAAGAAAATTAGAAAAATTATTATTACATAAAAAACTAAATAAATTAAGAAATCAAGATAAAACGTTTGTTCCCTTGAGTATTCTACCCAAATTGAGTGAAAGATAAAACAAGAAAAAAAATCTAAATTTTGATCCCTAATTTTCTTTCTACTTTACTTTTTACTTAAAAAAAACATAAGGATTTCCTTTTTTTTCGCTCCATATTTTCCTCTAAAGAAACCTGCTAATTCAACTTAATAAAGATTTAATATCTCCATCTTTTTGGAATTTTAAAGAGTTATGAAAAGTCAATTTATAAATATAAATACTAAATTATGACTCATTCATTATCTATCTATTCATATTCAATTGTAGAATGGATAAGCACAATTAAGACGCTTATTATGATTCATTCAATTGTAAAAAAATTATAATTATATATTTTATGCCCTTAGAACCTAGAACATTATTAATCAATTAGAAAGGAGACATTATTAATTGTACATTATGTAATATATATTTTTTGTATTAATTTGATGCAAATAGAGCCGGTGCATCATATTTTTAATTAGGAAGTAAAATATTGCATATTGAAAACGTTTATTACCTGTTCAAAATTATTTATGGCATGTCTGTGCCTGTGGTGAAGAGAGTTTCTTGTTTGGGAGGAATATATTTTAGTAGTTCAGTTATTACTGTTTTAAAAATCAAAAAGTATTTAATGGGATTTAAGGGAATTTTCCCCAGAGAAAAAAGGAAAAAAAAAGAGGGGGTTAAAAGGAAGAAAAGACAGAGAAGTAGAGGAGGAATAAACTAATGGATGGAGAGTGACGGGGGGAAGAACGAAGGAAAAAGTAGGGTTCCTTGCTATCAACGCTTCTTAAGACTATGCTTTGGAATTTTGAGAGGATAAGAACGACCAGACTCTGCTCCTCAATTCGTCCCCAGCGCCTCTCCCATCTCGCCCCATTCTTTTTCTTCTTCTTGTCGTCGGGTCATCGACTCCAGAATAGAGAGTAATCAGGGAGGGGAAAAGGTGGGATTTTTCTTGGGTTTGTGCTGCCAATTCGATCGAGAGTCTCGAGTGGAGGAGATACATATCGAGCAAGAACAAGAGAAGGATCATGGTGAGCGTTTCTAATCTCTCGTGTGTGATTTTGTGCTGTGCTGCAAAGTGTGGGTCTGATTTTGGTGCGGGATTGGACAGGGTGAAGAAGGCCAGCAGGAGGTGGGGGAGAGCCGGTGGCCGGCGTGGCTGCGGCCGCTGCTGTCGACGAGGTTCTTCGTGCAATGTAAGCTTCACGCCCACTCGCACAAGAGCGAGTGCAACATGTACTGCCTCGACTGTATCAACGGCGCCCTCTGTTCACTCTGTCTCGCTCACCACCGCGATCACCGCGCAATCCAGATGAGTTTCTCATTCGTCTTTTTCATTTGATTCTGTGTCACAGCACGTCCGTGTATCTGCTGTAAACGGTAGCCTTCTTTCTCCGCCGGAAAAAAAAATTGTATCTTTGGTCGATCCCCTGTTTTTTCCCACCACACAGATGATTTTTTTTTTTTTTATGGATTTGCCACCAATGCCAAAGTTTTTAATCCCAAAATGCCTGAGATCAAGTGATTAATTCATTCGTTCTCGTTTTGGCAATATAAATAAGGCGATCGTCCTACCACGATGTGATCAGAGTCTCCGAGATTCAAAAGGTTTTGGACATCGCCGGCGTGCAGACCTACATCATCAACAGCGCGCGCGTCGTCTTCCTCAACGAGCGCCCTCAGCCGAGGCCTGGCAAGGGCGTCACCAACACCTGCCAAGTCTGCGAGAGGAGCCTCCTCGACTCCTTCCGCTTCTGCTCTCTCGGCTGCAAGGTAATCAAGCTCTGTCCTCCACTACAACCAAATCCCCGCCGCCCGGCAAGTCTTTAATGAAATGAAATGCCCATTACAGGTTGCCGGCACCTCCGCTGACTACTACAACAACCGGAGGAAGAAATCTTTGAAGAACAAGAACAAGAAGTCAACTGTGGAATCAGACTCCGACGATTCTTACACGAGCACCAGCCGTGGAAGCGAGAAGAGCAATCTGACGCAGAGCTTCACCCCGTCCACCCCGCCGCCGATCGTGGCCAGCTTCCGCAGCTCCAAGAGGAGAAAAGGCATTCCTCACAGAGCTCCATTTGGGAGCCAAATGCTGGAGTACTACTAAGTTGTTCTCACATCAAGACGTCAGTGACCAAAAGTAACTCACTCTCATCCACCATTAGCTCACTTGATAGAAGCTCTCAGATGGAGAAGAGTTGTTGTAGCTGTAATACTGTCTGTATTATACAGGGATGAAGAAGTTATAGTCTTGTGTATGTTGCTAAAGCTGTTGGTAATGGAGTTTTGTGATAGACAGATTGATACATAATAGGTTTGGAGAGTAGAATAAATCATTGTAAATATTGGAGGAACACGCTTGGAGTAATAAAGTGCTCCTCTGTCTGTCTTCGTTCCAAATCCTTGGGGAATCACATGAATTTGCTGAAGATCAGCTTTGCTCTTTGCTTGTTCCACTTGAGATTTTTCTTCCTCGATCTCAGTGACTGTGATTTTTGCGTACTTGTGATCCGTGAGCTGACCGTTCTGCATTCCATTTTGGTGGGCGGACTGTCAAGATGGCTCTCCTTGTCAGCGGTGGCCCCCGCCACCGGCCGACCATTGTCGTTTGGGAGACGGCGGTGCGCGCTGCGCTCAGCGTGGTTGATCTCCATTTGATGAACGGAGCAGAGATCGGATCAAAGTTGTCCACTTTTTGCTTCTTTGTGCGTCAGCAGAAGAAACTTTGTACGAGTAAAAAAACTTATACTCTTACGGGGCATGCGTGGAGCAGCATTTCATTCAAGGAAAGGGGAGAAATAGACCACTGAAAAGGAAAGAACAAGTGCTCTGTTTCCGGTGCACTAAATTCTCTTTATTGATGATGGGCGTGCTTCGCATTGTGAGAAAAGCAGTACATTCCCATTGAGGAAGAGTTAGTGGGGGGAAATGAAGTGGAATCGCAGTGCGCCTTCTCCCCCTCAAAAGTTGCAGCCTTGCCTGTAAATCTACTTCACACCTCTTCAATGGTGGCAACTGCAGATTCGGCCAAGGCACAAGTCAATTCCAACAAATGGGAACTTTGGACACGGGCTTCATCTCTTGCCTGCTCTGTTTTTTCCTGCACAAACGCCGTGGAATTATTTCACAACCACTGCATTCCCATCCGACAAGGGCACTCTAGTTCTGCATCGCAAGTTATTTTGGATCATCGACTATCGTGATCTGCAGTCCTTGTTCCTGTAACTCTTAACGATTGATGCCGCCATTACTGACAGGAACAGGAGATCAAACTCACATTTTTGTGATGCAACAATTCAACGCCTTAACGAATGAGCTGATCATACAATGGATTTGAGGCAAAAATAGCCGTATTAATTAATTAGGAGTGGCTCAACTAGAAAGGGGACAAGGCCGTTGAAAATGAGAATTCAATAGGATACCCATCGAAGAAATTTTGAGGCTTGTCCAGCAATCATCTATTAGCTAGTGTAAACAGATTCCTTTAACTTTGAGACCACATCACCAGGTTTGACTTTTCTCCTTGTAAATGTGAGCTCGAGTGGGGGCAGATTGGAAAATCTGGTAGTGAAGTTAGTTGACCAAGACTCAAAGTTGACATTATGGAAGATCAGATCAGATCGGATGCGTGAAGTATGCTGACAAGCGCATCTCAATTGTTTGACTCAGAAGGCATGAACGCCAACTACCCAAGTGAGAATGAATCCAAGAGAAATGACACTTTTTTTTCTTTTTTTCACATTTGCTGATGCAATTGCCAAACTAAATTCCAGTTTTGGCTTAATTCATTGTTAAAAGTTTAACATACTTTCAAACTACAAAATATATTCTAGTAAACATAAGCTTTCACATAAGCTTTTCCATTGGTTTCTAGAACAGTTTCGTCTTCCTAGAGATATCGCAATGCCTAAGAGGTCCCTCCCAGAACAAGCATGGCGCAACTATTTCACATTCATTGCAGAAACACTGCTCAAGAAAGAAAAAGGGCAAAGAATGAGATCCTCACATCGATCTCAAAAAGACTCAATTAAACAGGTGATTCGTGTTTATGCTGTACCTTGCTACAATATTCCTCATGGGGGGTAGTGTTGAAGGGGAGGTTCCCACAGAGATGCCTTGGATGTGGAAAATCCCTCAGTGCCACCTAAAATTTTGACATGATCTAGGCCCGTAAACACGCCAAGTTCAACGGGGGGCTGACTTTGATTACTTCCAAACTTTTTGACAACTTTTAAATTATATATTTCATCATAATTATATCGAATGAAGACAAGTTAAGAACTCACATGGCCCTTGTCAGCGACAAGAATGACATCATCTGATGGATTGCCGATATTAAGCTGGCGGACGGAATCGATGCGTTCGATCTCGTAGCAGGTCAATTCTTTCTTTCTCCGCAACTTGCCAGCCGTAGCTTTTCCCGTTTCCATCTGCGAATTGGAAGGGTAGAAGAACTTTCATTGGATTAAATAGATGGGGAAGCAGGAAGGTCAAGAGTCTGTTGCCAAGTCGTAATAACTAGCATCCAAGTTATTCGAGACAGCGATAAATGCGATGTTATTATTAAGAATAGATGAGATTGAGACTCAAAACCCTAGATATTTTCTTTGAACTAATTATAAACTCTTTTTTTCGTATTATTCTAATTTAGCGTTGATCGAAACAGAAAAGTCGAGCAATGAATCTTTTATTGCTGAAATGTAAATCAAAGTAAAATGGTCAATTTGATCTTACCTGCAGCATCCGCCGCCGAAATTAAATGCTCCGCAGTTTTATATCCAATCGCTAACCTCAAAGGGAAGGGTTAAGGACGAACGAGGAGGCAGCCCTATTCCCCGCTCCATGGAGGATGACAAAGGGAATCCATTGCAATCTCTGACCACGGCGGCGACGGCGGAAGTAGATGAGATCCCGGCGGGACTCACGGCCGAGGAGTACGCACATCTCCGTCCTCGGATCGAGTCCCACCACCGCTATTCCGTCGGGCTGGCGCGGTGCTGCTCCCTCCTCGCCCAGCGGATCCGCGCCCCAGCCGCCACCGTCTGGTCTGTGGTCCGGCAGTTCGATCGGCCCCAGATCTACAAGCACTTCGTCCGGAGCTGCGCCCTCAAGGACGACGGCGACGGCGGGGGAGGACAGATTCGACCGGGATGCCTCCGCGAGGTCAGCGTCATCTCCGGCCTCCCGGCGAGCACCAGCACCGAGCGGCTCGACGTCCTCGACGAGACCGGAATGGTGACCGGGTTCACCATCATCGGCGGCGAGCACCGCCTCCGGAACTATCGGTCCGTTACCACCATCGACGAGCTACCGGGGAGGGGGGAGGGCGGGCGGCCCTTGACGGTGGTGCTTGAATCGTACTTCGTGGACGTGCCGGAGGGAAACACGGAGGACGACACCAGGCTATTCGCGGATACCTTCGTCCGCCTCAACCTCCAGAAGCTCGCATCCGTAGCGGAGGCGATGGCCGCCGCGGCGTCGCTGGCGGTGGTGCCGCCGCCTGCGGTTTGGTGAGCAGCCGACGGGCCTTTTCGTTTTTTTCGCTTTCTCTAGCTTTCTGAATTTCTGGTGTGATGTGATGACTGATGAGATGTGGACTCGCCGGCTCGGTGGTAAAATTACAAAATATCTCTCTTAAATATATTATTTAAATCTAACTGAATCTGTTACTTACGCAAAAAATTAATTGGGGTGAGAGAGGCTCGAACTCTCGACCTCAGGATATCACAGACGCTATGAGACCTACGCGCTAGCCAACTGCGCCACCACCCCCACGGTTGTAATTTTATTGTTTCACTTTTGTATTCTAAAATTGATTATCTATTATCCCGAGAAAAATAATCATTATCATTACTATTACCAAGCTATAAACTAAAATAATAAACTTATTTTTAGCATCCCTATATTAAATTAAAAGCAAAATTTAACAATTTCAAAATTACTTGCACAAAATCTAAATTTATTAATATATTATCTTACACATAATCTCTATAGTCTTAGATCCCATCTTTTTAGTGTATCATAAAGACTAATAATTAGATAATATTTTTTAACATATATCTTATCATTATTTATTTTCATTTTATATTTTATTTATTTAATATTTATAATAAAATTCTTAAAATAATATGATTATTTTTAATTGTCTTTCATATAATTGTGGATTGGGTTGAGACTAGTATATATAGTGTTTATTATAAATATAATTGGTGTGAGGCCCTGGGCTCCCCGGTTCAGCCCAGAGGGAGGCCCAAGCCCAGGCACGGAACCAAGCCCAAAGACTCGGAGAAAAGGCGGACGACGCCGACGCTTGCGGCCATGCGCGCAGAGCGGAGGCGCGATCAGTGCGCGATGAAAGCGGAGGCTGGAGACAGGCGCGGATGACTCGGATGGAGGCGGTGATCCCGGGCGATGCAGACGCGGGTGGCGGCCGCGAGCTTGGCGGACGGACGCAGCAAAGAAACCGTCTCCTCCGCGAGACGCGGTCCACGCGTGCGTAAGAAGCTCGGGCGCGAGCTTGTAGAAGAAGAGCAGACGACTGCGGCTGCTCGAGCGGGCGAAGCGGATGGAGTCCGCAGGCGACGCGGTCGCCGCGGAGAAGAAGAGAAGCGGCGACTTCCCTATAAAACTCAACGAAGAAGAGGAGATCGGAGAGCGACCAGCGAACGAAGAGAGTTGCGAGCGAAGCTTGAGAGAGAGAAAAGGGAGAACAGAGCGCTGTTCGAGAAGGGAGAACGAACGCGAGAGAGGCGACGCTGAGCGGCTGTTTCCAGTGGCAAGCGTCGTCGTCGACGAGAGCATGAGAGGGAGAGGTTTTGTAGCTTCCAGTTGAGTAATAAAGCTTTCCTCTTCCATTGATTTCCTGTGCTTCTTCTCCGGCGACGACATCTCCTCTGCTTCCTCTGTTCTGGATCCTGCGGCGGCGGTCGGCGACTTCCCGGTGAGCGACGGTAGCAGGCGGCTATCTCAGGTCGTCGACGAGGCTGAGACGCGGGCGGCGTCTCCCTCTTGTCGGCCTCCTCCTCTCCGGCGACGGCTGCGAACGCGAACGTTCGCGCGGCGAGATGAAGACGACGCGAACGAAAGGCGTTCGATTCGAGGCGTCGACGTCATCGATCGAAATTGACAACGCGGCGGACGCAATTTGGTGGCCGACGTCAGCATAAGGATTTCGCGCGCGGCGAAATCGATCGGAGGGCTGACGTCACGCCGACGTCAGCAAGAGTTGATTTTGACTTCGGTCAAAATCTGATTTGAGGTATTTTGCTTTCGGGTTTTCGATTCTTTTCCGGATTCTTGAATTAGGGTTAGGGTTTTCAATCCTTTCCTTTAGTGAATTGTAATTTGGGGGATAAAAAGTGAGCGGGAACTAGGGTTTCGAAGTTGGGGACGAGATTTGGTCCGGAAACCCTAGCGCGATCACGTTCCGGTGTTCCGCTGGACGGCCCTGAGACAACGGATAAGCGTTGTTTTTAGACCGTTCCGACCGGGGCGTGACACTTGGGAATTAAGACACTTTGATTATACTTCATGTTTCGTAAAATGTTACTTGCAACAATAATGTTTTGGGCTGAGAGATTGACTGTACTCTTTGGGTGGAGGAACCATATATCTTCCTGTATCTGTATTTTGGGGGAAATAAGAGTGCCCCTATGAAGCTGATGGTGGACAACAAATTATAGCAAATCTTTATTTTATTTTTTTTTATGAAACAAATGTCAAAGGAAAGACTGTATCATTATGAGGATCAGAATGCAGACAGTCATAAACTTAGCTGGGTGTCCTGGAAATAAAACTTCTAAGTGCCTCAGGCGCTTAACATGCCAATATCAAATATAAGATAAAATATATTATTTACTTTATAAAAAAAAATTTAATATTAGTTACGTATTTTATATGTATACGTAATCTAAAATATCTCAATATTGGTACTATTGGATAGCTTACAAGATGTATATCATTTCTAAAAAAAAATTAAAAAAAATTTTTAGCCAAAAACAAGGACCCCCGTTTTTGGTATGTTAAGTGCCTGGTGTCAGGCCCGGTTTTCCCGGTTCGGCCCAGGCCCAGAATCAGGCCCAAAGATCAGACGAAATCGAGTTGGGATTTTGGCTAACAGGCGAGACGCGTCCGCGAGGCTGCGTCTTCGCGAGAATCACGTGCGCGGATCGGATGGCGACGCGGAGCGGAGTTCGTTGGCCGCGAGCGAACTTCGGAAGGCGAGCGTAGATTTCGCGCGGCGATGCTGTGTTCACGGACGCAGCGATGCAGAGCTCGGACGCAGCGGCTGAAGCGGACTTGGAGTGAAGTCGACACGGCGTCGTCTTCTTCGGGCGACCGAGTCGTGCGGATGGAGAAGAAGAGAAGCGGCGGCTTCTCTATAAAACTCAACAGAGAAAGAGAGTTCAGGAGGGAGAGATCGGCACTGACGGAGAGGAGAACCGACGAGCGTGAGTTTCCGGCAAGCAGAGAGAACGTGTAACGGCGGCGACGCTCGCCGCCAACGTGAGGAACTGAGACGAGAGGTGAGAGTTTAGGGTTTTTGTAGCCTTTTAACGTGAATAAGAGGTGAAATTTCCCTATCTTCTCCGGTGTTCTCTGCTTTTGAGTGTTTTCCGGCGAGATCCCCTGTTTCGGTGTACGGCGGCGACGAATCTCGGCAGCAGGCGGCTGCGAGGTCGTCGACGATCGGCGACGAGGCGAGACACAGGCGGTGTCTTCCCCTTGTCGTCAATCTTCTCCGGCGACGGCAACGAATGCGAACTCGGCGGACGTTCGCGTGGCGAGAGGTTGAAGACGACTCGTACGAAGCGAAGACCGGCGTTCGAGGTTCTGGTCAATAGGCGGTCAACGAAATCAAATCGAAATCGAATTCGAAATTCGATTTCGCGGCGGCTGACGCAACCTTACGTCAGCGGAGTGGAATTTGGCGTGGCGAAATCCGATCGGAGGGCTGACGTCAGGCGTGACGTCAGCGACACAAATTAAAACAGCGGGTGATTTTGACTCTCGGGTCAAAATCGAAATTGAGGTATAATTTGGGGTTTTTCGATTCTTTCTCGATTTCTCAAATTAGGGTTAGGGTTTCTTTTGAGAGATTTGTAATTTGGGGAAGAAAAATTGAGCGGGAACTAGGGTTTCGAATTTGGGGACGAACTTCGGTCCGGAAACCCTAGCGCGATCACGTTCCGGTGTTCCGCCGGACGGCTCTGAGACAACGGATAAGCGCTGTTTTTAGACCGTTCCGACCGGGGCGTGACAACAGGTATCAGAGCTTAAACTGATCCAACAGCAATATGGTGAATCAAGGAGATCGTATTGCCCGGATCGAGCAGGTGCTCGGTTTGACTGGGAATAGCAGAGATGCGGTGGTTCCTCATGTGGAAGACCTCCATCGCACGATTGAAGAGCAAAGGTTGCAAATCCTTGCTCTCCAACAGGCTTTGGCTGGAGTAGTGGAGGCTCCCCAAAATGCTGAAGGCATGGCAGCCCTACAAGAACAAGTAGGGGCTTTGCAAGGACAGGTGACGACGTTGGCAACGCAGGTAGCCAACACCACGGCAGTTCAGCAACAGATAGTGGCGGACCTCGCGGTGATGCGCATGGCCTTGGCGCAGGTACAAGGGGGTGGTCCTACAGCAACCAGGACAGAGTATGGGGCTCCCAACGGCAATGGGAAGGTTCGCACCCCAGAACTTGCAGTGTTCAAAGGGGCCAGATCTGCAAAAGTACTTGGTAACTTTCTGTGGGACATGCAACAATATTTTGAAGCTAACCATGTCATAGATCAGGAGAAGGTGAGAGTGTGCACAGCATATCTCTCAGATGATGCAAAGCTCTGGTGGAGAACCAAAGTGGATTCTACATCAGAGGCAGCGAGTTGGACTTGGGAGGTATTCCGAGAGGAACTGCGACAACAGTTCCTTCCCGGAAACTCGGTGGACCAGGCACGAGAGGCGGTGGATCGGCTCAAGCATACAGGGACGATCCAGGAGTATGTTCGGGCGTTCTCCGCACTGATGTTGGAGTTACCCGAGATGGCAGAGGGAGATAGGAGGTACTTCTTCCTCAGGAATCTCCAACCCTGGGCGGCAACGGAGGTACGAAGACATGCGCCGCAGGATTGGAGGACGGCTGCTGCTATAGCCGAGTCTCTGGTGGACCAGAGGACTTCAGGGACGACCTTTCAGAGAGCACAGAGGTCGCCCCCGAAGCGACCATCTCCACCCAGACCTAGAGCGCCAGAGAGAGAGAGGCTCTCTCCTCGACGAAACGGAGGACGACCCGCATGGCAGGAACAGACTCGACCTGCAGAGCGAGGGCAAGGTCAGTTGAGACCAATTGCCTGCTTTTTGTGCAAAGGACCGCACCGGATACGCGACTGTCCGGATCGACAGAGATTGAACGCGATTGCAGCGATTGTGCATCGGGAGCTTGCTGAGAAACCGGCGGAGGTGCATGACGAGGAACCAGTAGAGGCTCGCATAGGAGTTGTGCGTATTGCCTCAGTGGTCGCAGGATCATCATCGACCCCCACAGAAGCAGAGCTGAAAGACACAGTCGACAAGGACAACGTCGAGCAAAAGACGAGCTCCGAAGAGGTGAAACCCCAACAGGAGGAAAAGACGTGGAAGCAAGTAGTGGAGGAAAAGGCTCCACCGAAGTCTTCGAATTCTTCAGACACAGAGAGGAACGACTGGCCCCAGCGGATCCAGGGGAGATATTTGCCCTCTTTATCCGACCCCGTAGAGTACGAACGAAGGCGTCAATATATATTTGACGAGGCTGCCCGCCAGCAAGCAAGGAGAGAACGGCGAGCGCAGGCCTGAGCGCCCGCGCCGGACATCGAGGGCGATGTCCAAATTGGGCCGGGGAGAATTGTCAGGCCCGGTTTTCCCGGTTCGGCCCAGGCCCAGAATCAGGCCCAAAGATCAGACGAAATCGAGTTGGGATTTTGGCTAACAGGCGAGACGCGTCCGCGAGGCTGCGTCTTCGCGAGAATCACGTGCGCGGATCGGATGGCGACGCGGAGCGGAGTTCGTTGGCCGCGAGCGAACTTCGGAAGGCGAGCGTAGATTTCGCGCGGCGATGCTGTGTTCACGGACGCAGCGATGCAGAGCTCGGACGCAGCGGCTGAAGCGGACTTGGAGTGAAGTCGACACGGCGTCGTCTTCTTCGGGCGACCGAGTCGTGCGGATGGAGAAGAAGAGAAGCGGCGGCTTCTCTATAAAACTCAACAGAGAAAGAGAGTTCAGGAGGGAGAGATCGGCACTGACGGAGAGGAGAACCGACGAGCGTGAGTTTCCGGCAAGCAGAGAGAACGTGTAACGGCGGCGACGCTCGCCGCCAACGTGAGGAACTGAGACGAGAGGTGAGAGTTTAGGGTTTTTGTAGCCTTCTAACGTGAATAAGAGGTGAAATTTCCCTATCTTCTCCGGTGTTCTCTGCTTTTGAGTGTTTTCCGGCGAGATCCCCTGTTTCGGTGTACGGCGGCGACGAATCTCGGCAGCAGGCGGCTGCGAGGTCGTCGACGATCGGCGACGAGGCGAGACACAGGCGGTGTCTTCCCCTTGTCGTCAATCTTCTCCGGCGACGGCAACGAATGCGAACTCGGCGGACGTTCGCCGCGGCGAGAGGTTGAAGACGACTCGTACGAAGCGAAGAGCGGCGTTCGAGGTTCTGGTCAATAGGCGGTCAACGAAATCAAATCGAAATCGAATTCGAAATTCGATTTCGCGGCGGCTGACGCAACCTTACGTCAGCGGAGTGGAATTTGGCGTGGCGAAATCCGATCGGAGGGCTGACGTCAGACGTGACGTCAGCGACACAAATTAAAACAGCGGGTGATTTTGACTCTCGGGTCAAAATCGAAATTGAGGTATAATTTGGGGTTTTTCGATTCTTTCTCGATTTCTCAAATTAGGGTTAGGGTTTCTTTTGAGAGATTTGTAATTTGGGGAAGAAAAATTGAGCGGGAACTAGGGTTTCGAATTTGGGGACGAACTTCGGTCCGGAAACCCTAGCGCGATCACGTTCCGGTGTTCCGCCGGACGGCTCTGAGACAACGGATAAGCGCTGTTTTTAGACCGTTCCGACCGGGGCGTGACACCTGGGGTGCTTAAAAGTTTTTTTCGTATCCTTATAGTGATAAAATGTTCTTGCCCTGGCAGCCGTCCCTACGATCTCAAACAACTATCCTTACAGGGTAACATTGCAGGGTTGCTCTATCCAAAATCTCAGTCTTTTATAGTATATGGGACCGGTACATAAGTGTATTGATACTAAGAGCCTATTTAGCCCTCCTACAAGAAGAGTGAGCACGAAAGTCAAAAGCAGCAAAAATTAAAATTTAAAAATTTATATATTTTAGTTTCTTTAACTTTTAAACTGATTATAGTCTCGAAAGTCAAGCTGCAGTTAGATGATAATGCACTAATATTGATACTAATGATATGGTACAGTATTTTAAACCTTACTGTCCTGTGATCGTTGGTGGCTACAGCCAAAAAATATCATCTGAGCAGCACACTGCCGACACTTATCCTGCTTGCTTGAGTGTCAACTGTCACCTAACTCCATTGATAGCAAACATGAGAGCAGAGCTGCTTGCCATAATCCACCAGCGTGGAGTCATCAAAAAACTACTGGTGTCCTACAGAGGCCTTCAATGCAGTGAGTTGCATCATCTTACCAAAACCAAGTCTCCCAAGTTCGATGCTGAACAGAACTGAAATCGTTGGTTTTTTTAGGAGCCGCTGTACAAAAGGATTATCCCCATGTGACTCTTCTTCTTTTACTATTACATACCAGTGACTGCATTCAGAGAGACAGAAAAGGTTGAGCTTGCGGTAGAAGATCATTCTTTGACGCCATTACCACTCAGAGGTCGGAACAAGGAGCACAGCCATGACCACAAGCTCGTTGTCCTCCTAGCATCAACAGCACCAGATTCTTGGATGCTCCTCGTCTTAGCTGAAACCAAGTCCGCCATGTATTGCACAACAGCCTGCGGCATGAAAATGGTATCAGTACATATCAAAAGTATACTTTGATTTAATGTCTCCATAATGCAGTCACAAACCTGAGCTCCCAACTTTACTACATGTCTTGGTGGTACTTCCAATGGAGTCTCGTCGGCATTGAAGACTCTCAGCTTTGTCAAGTGCCTGAAAGAATCAGGCAGCACCCTGATCTGGTTGCTGCTTATGTCCAGCTCTTCCAGCATCTCTAGATTCCCAATTGATCTCGGCAGCGATGTCAAATCTGCGAAATTTCTACCAACGTCTAGCTTCACTAGACTAGTGGCAAAGCAGAGGCTCTCGGGGATCGACTCGAGCTCGTTGAAGCTGGCGTCGAGCTCTTTTAGCTTTGACAGTGAAGCCATGGTGGTGGGCAGTGATTTCACTCTGTTGTAGTGCAGCGTGAGGACCTCCAAGTTCTCAAGCTTCCCAACTGCTTCAGGCAGTGCTTTGAGCTGATTGAAGTCCAACCTGAGCTCAACTAGCGAGATGCAAGACCCGATGGTGTAAGGAAGCTCTTCGAGCTCATTCGTCTCGACATTCAACTTCCTCAAGTTGGTCAGATTGCCTAGCGTCTCTGGAAGCACAGACAGCTGGTTGGAACTCAGATCAAGGTTGGCTAGACTGGTGAGCTTCCCAAATGTTGAAGGCAGAGATTTGAGCCCGTTCGCGTGCAAATCTAGATCGACTAAGTTGGATAGCTCGCCGATTGAGTCGGGCAAGTTGACCAGCTGGTTGGAGTGAATGTCGAGCTTTGTCAGGCACCTCAGGCTGCCAATTGAGGGTGGAAGCGCAAGAATTCTGTTCTGTGATATGTCCAGTTCTGTGATATCTTGCAGTTTTCCTAGTGATGCCGGCAGCCACTCAATTTGGTCCAGCAACTTTCCCCGGAGGTCAAGAACTCCAATTCCATTCTTTGCCCAAGTCTCAATCAAGCTTGCCACTTGGATGAGACTCATCTTTCCAGCGTCACTAGGAACTATATGAACACCACCGCAAACAGTTAGATTTAGATCAAGAAGATGCCATCAGCTGAACATAAACACTATTAGTTTCTCAGGTAAGGATTACCTCAGACAACACCTCCCTAAACAAAAAAAAAGGAAGAAAACTTCAGAAATGCTGAATAAAAAGACATGAGTCGTTGTCCACTTCAAGTATGATGGACTAAGTTTTAAGGAAATTGCCACGCGAGGTGGAAAAAAAATCTCTTTTCGATCACGCTGAAGAACAGTAATAGTCAGGGCCTGTACAATAAACTATGGCAAAGAACATCTGACCACATTTCTCATATTTCAATTCATAAACAGGGTAGATATTCAAGCAACTGTTCAGTTTCTTCCTTCAATTGCATATGTACTGTGAATTCACACAAAGGATTTATCTTCGATATGCAACAAATTGGCAGACAAAATTGATTAACTAGTAAAGGAGGAGCTGACTTTTCTATGTAATTTGTTAATTCTCGTAGATGACCCCCTATGCCTAATCCACAATTGAGATCCTCATCACCACAAAGAGGAAATTGGATTCACGAGAGAATCGATGTCGGAATCTCACCTGAAAGGGATTCACGTTTGAAGGTGGAAATGAGCAGGCCCTTGGAAATCTCCAGTTCCCCCTTCTTGTCATCCTTGCCCATCTTAATCAAACTCAAGCTCCTCGAAAATCTGGGCACAGCCACCGCATCAAACTCAGCCTTGAAATTCTCCACCACTGTCACCTCCGCCTCCTCCCCAACAGCAGCAGCAGCAGCGGCAGCCCTTCCGGCTTCGTCTGGGTCTGAGGACACCAACTTGGAAGCCCTCTGCAGCAGCTCATCAAACACCTGGAACCTCTTGTCCAACTCCACCACGCACAAGGCCTCCCTCCTCTGCTCCTGGGCCTGCAGCAGGACCTGGTTCCTCCTCACCTCCTGCAACACGAAGAAGAGTTCTTCTGGGACATCCGGCGGCCTCTGGATCTTGCCGATCTCCATCATCCTCATCTCCTCTTCGGTGTCCGCAGACCTGATGACGGCCATTGCCGCCTCCACCTGCTCCAGAGAGGGTCTGAGCGGCAGAGCCCTGTAGATCCTCATGATCTCCTCCACCATCTCCAGAACACTCGGGCTGGTTGGGGTTGGCTTGGATGCTCTCCCCATGGCTTCTCAGCTCACAGCGACAGAAATGATTGGCCGCAGGTGGATTTGATTGACTGGTAATTGCAATTCACGTCTGAAAACCATAGCCTAAATGACTCTACTTCCTGTCAAATATATCAAAAAGCAAACAAACAAACAAAAGAAAGAAAGAAAGCTCCATCTCTTTGGATAACATCAGACCTGTACCTGCACCTGGATTATTTCCTCTGGGAGAACAAAGAAAAGCATGGATAAATTATTGATTTGCATCACATGACATGAACAAGCCCGTCAACGTCGAGGTAATAACAGCGGGAGGGTGGTAAGGGCAGGGGAACGACACATATTCATCCAGGACAAGCAAGGTAGTATTTATTCCTCTTTTCCACAAATTAATCTTGAATAGTTTTAGATAATTAAAATCTCCTTGTTTGACCCGGCAGCTCATGAACAAAATAGCTATTGGTTCCGCAGAGAAAAATGAAAAAAAAAAAACAAGGAAACAGATGGTTGAAAAAGAAGATCGTTGATGGAAGAGGAGATCGTACAATGGTGTATGGAATTAGCAGTACACAAATCACTTTCCTTCAATTAAGTGTCAAAGTTTTCTTCTCTGCACTGGATGTAGACTTCGTACTTTTTTCTGAAATAAAATCGAATATAAATGTGCTTCCAAGATCTCTTTGCGGTGATTGAAACATTTTGACTGCAGAGAACAGATTGAAATCATCCTAATTGCTACTAAAAAAATAGAAATGGTAAATGACTGACTGGCACAGATCCCGCTGAGAATTAATGGGAGTAGTGGTGAAGCCTCATCCTCTGGTGAGGACGTGAGGTCATGGAAAGGCACTAAAAAAAACTAAGCAATCATGAGTGGAAGGATGTCGTTTAAGCTGCCTTTCCAAAGACTCAAAACTCTGTTGGGGTCATCCATTAATGGCTCCTTTCTGGAACCTGCTGGAATTAATGACAACAGATGCTCATCCGCACTCAAGAACCCAGAAAGAGTACAGAAATTATAGTATATTATCTCTGAGCATGAATGATATGAAATGAGATGTGTAGCCCACCTATTAAGGCGAAAGCTATAAGCATTGTCGTGTTAGATTGTTTTGATCAGACTACATTGAATGTACGATTTAGCAGATTGAGTCACTCTAGTGCGAAAAGTTTTCCAGGCGGGGTAGGATTGTTGAGCAGGATTTAATCCAACCCTTGCTATTACTTGAAAAATTGTGCTCTGATTTCTAAAGCAATAGCAAGGGTTCTGATCAAGTCTGCTCAACAATCCTAAGGAGTGACCCCGCTTAGGGAATTTTTTCCTCTAGTGCTACCTCAGATGGAGGCACCTTAGTGTGGATAATTGCAAAGCGGAATATTAAAACTTTGAAAAGAAAAGTGCGGGCTTAGTAACTTGGATACATCAAAATCAAGTCCTAACACAAATACCACCAATATCAATTATGATCTTCTCAAAAGAAGAAAATCTAACAGGTCAAGTCACTTCGAGCGAAAATTAATTTGACTACATAAGAAAATATGAAGTGGCCTAACAACCATATAGGCCAAATCCGAAACCGTTACCTAATTTGTACAGTCAAATCAAGTTTAACTCGAAATGACTCAACCTGTTAAGTTTCCATATTTTTAATAAAATCATTTGTCTCAAATATAACTGGTGCAAGACTTGACCTTCTTTCACAAATTTGCATTAGGTTAATGCTTGGTTAAATGTGGCCAGTTTTGGGCCCATACAAACCAACCCATGAACAACTCTTGTGAACAATTGCCTTAGAGCACTAATATTTGAAGAGGCTGAGGGGCAATCATTTATAGTGTGCACTACTTAATCCCCCTCGCATTGATGGCTGATCTTTGATAGCTGAAACATGCAACTAGCATCAAATAAAAATTAGAAATAAGTTTATTCATTCGCATGTTCGAACTCCAACCCATCTAAGAGCTCAAGCTGATACATTTATATCCTTTTGTTCCACGATGCCATTTTGATTTCAGTGGGAAAACAGCATAGGCATGTCTGACACTGAACTCCTTTGCTAAATTAACGACAACTCTGCCCAAAGAATTTAAACCGAAAGAATCCTGTGCGGCAAGCAACTCCCAGTGATTGTATTATACATGTTATTCTGATCAAGTGGGTAACATGGGCATCTATGAAGTCCCAATTTCAATGTATCTTCCTGTAAAAGGTGAAAAGTAGCTGACAGCAAGAGTAAGGTACTCCGCATCTTTCCAAGCATATTGCAACTTTTTTTCACAGCCAAACTAATTCTGTCCAATCACCGAGTAAATTTCGAGCAAAACGAAGACTACGGTTTTCGGAAATTGATTTTTGACCTTTGGAGTGGCTAGTCGGAGCATCATGCCATATAGCCAGAAGCATTCTTGATCTTCACCATTGCAAAATATGAGCAATACATCGACGAGCTGTTGTGGCTACTTAAAGTCAAAAGTCATTCAGTTCACACGTTTCCTGATGACTTCCATATTCTACCTTCAAGAGATATTACCATGACAGTAACATCATCGTGGTATCTACGGCGATCTCCCTGAGGTATATCCAATAGCTCATAGAAGCCCAAGCCTGCAATGAACAAACCAATATATAGGTTACTAGAGGTTGCACAACTTTGACAATATATATACACTTAATACGAGGATTGGTTAAATTTTGATAATTTAACTCTCTTGGTGTTAGTACCCAGTTTGAAGGATATTTAATAGTGAGAGAAAAAAAAAATTTCACTGGCCAGTTTGGGGGCCGAGCTTATAGCTTTTGCTGGTTTAACTAAAGGTGGTTGGAAAAATTTTAAGCTGATTGGGTCAATAGCTTATAGCTTTAGCTGGTTTGACTAAAGTAATCCATAAACCCTTCCCATTCTTTCCATCACAAAAAGCAGAGCATTCTCCTTTAGCTAGAGGCCCTCACTAGCTTTCAATTTTGACCCAAACCTTGGAATGCGAATGGAATCATGTACAACCACTGAGGCACTCGGGGCTCTTCGCCTACTCTAAAATAAGGCAAAGGGTATCAAACGATATCTAAAGCAAATCAGGAAATTGTGGGCGAAGTTGGAGTTGAAGAAGCTATCCTTGGAGCCGCCATTGTCCTCTCAAGTGCCGAGCTTAGAGCTTAGAGCTTAGGGAAGAGGAGGATCGCCGAGAGCCTTGGAGCTTGCCGAGAGAGGATCGCCGAGCTTGGAGCTTGGGGAAGAGGAGGGGAGGTAGAGCTCACGCTAGAAGGTTAGCCAATTGCCTCCCTTAGTTCGCCAAGCCCGTCGTTTGCTGGTCACCGAGAGAGTCGCAGGTCGCCGAGAAGACGTGGGGAAGTAGTCGCAGCTCTCATCGGAAGGATCTCAAGCTTCGTTTGCCGATCACCAAGCAGCATCGACAAAAAGGTCTACTCGGTGAGAGAGGATCGCCAAGAAGATGGGGAAGAGGTCGCAGCATCATTGTTCGCCAATCACCAAAGCAGTCACAACGTCGTCATTCATCGATCACCAGAGTAGCAACATGTCGTTATTCGTAAGGATTGAGAAAACATAAGAAGTAGAAAGCCAGAAGCTGGATAAGCTGCCTCATGACAGCTTCTAGTGCACACTACAGCTTCTCAGTTTCTTTCCCAAACGCATTAGAATGATATAAGTTGCTGGGCACACCATAGAGGCTGAGAAGCTAACAATCCGAACGGCCCAGAGTCTAGTGAAACTTTTCAAAATCAGGGAATGCCATTTTCACATAATGGCGGGAAACAAATTGCAATATAGAAGTAATGGCTGGTGACAACATAGTTCTTGGTAGAAAGAACTTAAGAAGTTGAATTTGCTGACCTCCTCATCTAATGTTTCTGGAACAAATGTTATCCATGAAGATTGAAGAGAACTATAGTTTACCTAATTCTGACTACATTCTTTCAGCCTTAAATTGAACCATGGTTCATATACGGACATGCTTGAAGCTTGGAATGGCCATGGCTGCTGAATCAAATTTGATGATTGAAAGCTTTTGTAATATTTTGATTAGGTAACAGAGTTGGCCCAGAAACTTCAGAGAGCCAGATAATTCGTCGATCAATTAAACATAATAAAAGAAACTGCTCAAGAAAATACAGTACGATTAGAATTTCTGACTTCCCAAGAGGAAATAACCAAGAACACTTAAGTTTCATGGTTACTCATTTCACCTCTAGAAAATATTTACAATGAACATTGCTAAATACCTGTGATTTGACAATTTTATCGAACAGGTTAAGAGAAATATATCATTCACGAGAGCTAAGGACTATGGGTGTGCATGGGAATGGCAGGGCAATTTGATTAGCAAAAGTTTGATCAAATAAATGAAACCAAATGCATGATCAAACCTCAGTCATAAAGCTTTCTTCATTGTCTTGGTGGCATTCTTTATTTACATAATAAATAAGGGTAAGTATCAAAATAATTTTTTTAGACAATTTCTAGTTTGTAAAATTGTTAACTCATGACAGCCAATGATAGATCAAATATTAGGTTGATGAATACACTTCAGTACATCATTGGACTTGGGCAGATAGACGAGTTTTTGGCTTGCTTATTACAAAAAAATTGATGATATTGATTGTGAGGCATTTTGGTGCACTGTTTTTGACCAAAACCAACGTTGAAACTCATAATCGGAAATATATGTTCAGACCAATTTTACCGTCCTCAAAGGACATAAATCAGATTATTTTGATGATAGAAGGTTATTTATAGAAAAGACCAATATTTGCTAGCCGAATCCTTGCTGACTTTACATGATTAAATCTAACTTCACTATGTTATATGGCACATGTGCAAAATAGATATGAAAATCATTCCCCTTCTTATGTCTTTGCATTTTACTTTTTACATTTGGATTTGAGCAGAAAAAAATGACATATTTTGAACATCCTTCGTTAAGGTTCTGGTTATGTAATTAGCTATCAATCTCATGTATTTAACCGGTTTGGTAATTAGGTTTCCATTGTCAAGTTGGGTTCAGGAGTAGGGAGAATATCAAACACCTGATATGTTGCCATTCCTAGTTTTATCATTTGCAATTAAAAAAACCTTATATTAAAGTAATATTGTTATCGGGAGATCAAGGATTACTTAGTTTGAAGCAATAAGAAGAAACGCCAAGAAAGACTTCATTTTAAACAAGAACTGTTAGCAAATATGGTGATTTTGTCAAGTGCGACTATTGTTTATCTCTCTCAGAAATGAAAAATGAAGTAGACGTTGCTCAAAACTTAAAATGAGCTGAATTAAATCTTAAAATCAATCAGAACAGTTCCTAGACTGCAATAAAAAATCTACTGAAATAACTCCGCATATACTAGAACTGGAAACAAGTGCGTAGGGAAATCTTACCAGCTTCTTTGGCTGCACGATAGAGAACTTCCTCTATTAAACTTTGGGCAGGGTCGCCATCTGGACATCTCTCCATGAAACTTTCTACATGTAAGACAACCTCCTCATTGCTCAGGTACTGATAGAGACCATCAGAGGAGAGAACCAAGAACTGATCATTTGCTCCCAATTTATGGTGACAAAGTGAGGGAGTACAAGATATATATGGTGCCGTTCCTATGTACTCATTTCGGAACATTTCCAACAATCCATTATTCCATTTGGGCTGCACAAAAATACAGAAACAGAATATGAGAAATGAGTAGCAGATGCACTTTTCTTCTCAGAAATGAACAATATATGTTATTCCATAATGAATATTTAAGAATTTTACAAAATACTGTAGACCAATTTGGAATTTATCATTAACACTATACAACATCAACACAAGGAACAGTACCTGCTTGAGATAACCAGCCCCAAAAGCTCGTGTGACTTTCAGTCGTCCCTTTACTCTATCATTTACTATACATTTATTGTCATCTGGGTGCTCTTGTCTTATTCTAAGGACTTCCTGTGGAAACAAATGTTCATTTAAGAGAAAAAAAGACAATATGTTTGGAACATGTTAAAAGCAAAGATAGATCTAGTAGAGAACCTAAAATACTCTAATCAGTAAACCTACTCTAGAAAAAGAGAGGCGGGTCTATACACCCTTAAACTGTACATGAAAAGTCCAGTGTAGAGACACAAGAGCAAGCATCCAAATGTTTTCTGAAACTTCAACTGAAATGACAAAGCAAGATAACTTCTCTTATCTAAACTAGGGACCAATCAAATATGTTTTCTTTTTTGAAAAACATTATACATTCGTCTCTTAAAACCACGTAAACATAAAAAGAGGGAAACTTTTTGGTAGTCAAGAAAAATTTAATACCAGACAAATACTCTTCTCCAATGTAAACTTACTTCTTCAATGCTTGTACTGTGATCAGTTGATAGCTGCAACGATCCCAGTTCATTCATACGATTGAATCCTTCAATTTCCATGCTCTCTCTATTTTCTCCAATTATTCTATGTTCCTCGTTCGACCCAGCCTTCTTCAAATCCGACTTAAAGTGCTCAACGTTTCGTCCATCAGGCCTATGTTGTGCCACAATTGCTCGGCTGTCGCCTACATTCATCACATAGACATCCTCATCCCTCATCAACACTACAAGCAGGCAAGATCCCATCAGCGCTAGTTCGGGATTACAATCCATCACCCTATCCGTCATCTCCAAGTACTCCAGCTCTGTGATCTCCAAAGCCCTCGCAAGCGCTGCCAGCACTAATCCATGATCCACAACGGGACCCTTCTTCCTCCTCCTGCGTCTGCTTCTCTCTGTGACCTCCTTGACCTCTTTGACCTTCTCTTCGGAATCGTATCGCAACTTAGGAAACCACATTTTCCGGCCATCCTTCCTCCAGCTCCCAATCCCATATCTCAACTTCGACAGCGTGAAGGCAAAACCCCCCGACCCAGCGGAGAAGTCGAGTTCACCATCGCCGTTGCCATCGGCAAGGAACTCCCAGAGTTGCCTCGTGACCTTGGAATCTTCTTGAAAGGCGACTCTTCTCCCGCTCCCTTCGTCCAAATCTGCATCCTCACACATGCTCTCTTCCACTTCTTCCCAGAACAGACCGCGGAGCTCATTGTACACAGCACGGTAGAGATTTCCGACGAGAAATTCAGGGGCTTCTGGCCCATTGAACCCGTCATAAATCCCGACAAAGAGCCACCGTTGCTCCTCAGAGACGACCACATGGACCCGGTCCTCCCCAGCCTTCCCATGAGCCCATTCCACATTCCCGTCGGCGACGGCCGCAGCAGGATCGCCTTGCCGCGCAGGGAAGCTCCGGATGGGAAAGACCCAGGGCCGATTTTTCTCCGAGATGCTCCGCCGCAGGAGCATCGGCTTCCGAAGTCTACCGGCAAGACCTCGGCGCTTTTTCCTCTTGGCAAGGGGGCCTGAGAAGGGGATCTGTTCGAGCGGCCCGGAGAGCGCTCCGCGCTCGATGGGACCCGAGAGGAAGAACCCGCGGTCGAGCGGCCCGGACGCAGCAGCTGTGGAGGAGAGCTGAAGCGGGATGGCCGAGAAGGACGAGGAGCTCAGGAATCCACCGGGGTTCGGGCGGCCAGCGGCGTCGTATAGGGGAAGAGGAGCGGAAGAGTTGGCAGAGACGGAAGCCCCGGAGATGGTTTTGAAGGATGTTTCACCACCTCCGCCTTCTCCTCCACCGGCGGCTGAAGACACAGAGGAAGATCGGGAGTGGGCAGGGGAGGAGGTGCGGACGTAGCAGAAGGAGTGGCCGAGGGCTTCATCGAGCGGCCCGAGCTCCAAGGTCGGATGGCCCACCTCGGCATCTCCGGCGTCCGGTACGCCGTCGGTGGGGCGGAGGCAGTGGAGGAGGCTGTGTCGGGAGGCGCCGCTCCCCATCGCTTTGGACTCCGAAGTCCAAATCCCTCGCTAAACTCGTAGGAAGAAAGCCTCGCTCACTCAAAACTCTCCGGCTTTATTTTTGATCCATTTTCCTTTTCCATTTTAATCATTTATGATTAGTTTTTTCACACCTAAATAGCAGTCTACTACCTATGGGATCCACATGCCGACGGAATAACTAGGCAGGTACGCATTTGCGTACCGATATAGGGGTGCGATAGGCATGCCGAACCGAACAAAAGAGCGATGGGGCCGGCGGGCGGAGCTGCAGGTTACTCGTCTCTGCTGCGCTGCTCTCTCCGCTCGCTGTATACGCCTTCGCCTAGGGGACAGCGCTGACGTGGCGCAACGTTCGACGTGGCATTTGCGCTTCGTAAGTCAACTGCCCTCGCCCCGGGCCCCACCTGCGCTTTGAAGGAAATTACTGCGACGGTCCTGACCTCATTGGACCGCCTCCGTGCAGCCAACTTTCACATCGGACGGCTAGGATCGGACCCAGTGACGTCGACGTCACGGAGTCAAAGGGGAGGTGGGGCACGAGCCGCTGTCTCGCAGACTCGCACCCACCACCAGGTCCACCACATGCAAACCAACTCCACCCCCGCTCGAGATCCCCTCCAAGGCTTACATGTACGGCTCATGCGTACATGGAGTCTGGATCGGCTGGACCCACAAAAAATTTGACGTCTTCAATGAGAATTTTAAGGACTCCAGTTGGAGGCCGGCGTGAACAGCATCCCCGCGCTGCACCCTTTGTCCTCCTCGGAAAAAGGAAACGGGGAATTCGCGCATTAAACCCGAAAAAAAGTCTTCACGGGAGGGGGGAAGGGAATCCGTTTCCCCCATCTGACAGTGGGGAAACGACTGCGCACTTGCCGTGGTTTCCTTTTGGCATGCTGCAAGTCAAAGGCTCCCGAATGGAAGTCCGGTCACCTTTCTCTTCTGTACTTAAATTATTTAATTTAAATTTTAAATTAGCATTACGTTTCTTCCACGATAGCGGCACGTGCGGCGCACGAGAAAACGTGGTGGGGAGGTGGAAGAAAATGTAAGTCCACTTTAATTAATTAAATATTTGTCCATTTATTTTAACTAAAATGACTCGGAGCATAGGACAGAGGACAGCAAGCAAGGTGTTGTCAGAGCGATTTGTAAGTTTACCTACCGGTGAAGCGCACTCGGATTCTTTAGCCCCATTTCATTGTTGAAGGCAATGGGACCCATCCCGGAGAACGAAGCAGAAGAAGGTGAGTGAAACGCTGAAGATGGGAAAAAGTTTGGGGCAGAGAGAAGAGGGAGGGGGTTAGGTCGGTGATGGGGCCAGGGGGCAGAGGAGTCAAAGAGGGGTTGACCGAACAGAGTGGGAAAGGAGCCCACAAAAAGAAGAGCCTTCAATTTTGATGAATAAAAAAATGAAAGCAAAGGTTGTCCGGTAGCCTGCGCAGTGCAGAAAGGGCGAAGGGGGGCAGGAGGAGCGTAAATGGCAAACAAGTCCAATTAATATTTAATTAATTGGACCGTCAATCAGCGGGGTTGAGAATCTTGGACTTTTGTGGGTTGCATTGCACTTTAATTAATAATGCATTACGCAGACGGCAGACCACGCTGCACTGAGTTCAACCAACGTTTTCAAATTCAATCGGCCTACCCATTTACTTTAACTAATATAAAACCACTCCCTATTCCTATTTTTAATCTGGTACTTAAATCTAATCCAATTATTTGATATTTAAGTTATTTAATGAAATGAGACTTACATACCAAATAAGTTTTCTTTAAGATTACTAAATAATAATAACTAATATTATATGAAGAATTCAAAATTTGACCAAAGAGGATTCAAGAGCTTGAAATGATATGGATCACGCAGCAACAATTTGGGCTTTGGAGGCCCATTTCCACCTCCCAATTAACTAAATGGGCCTAACAAATATATCTAACTAATACCCTCAAATAGATTCTGGGTCAACGTAATAAAAAAATGTAATTTTTTTGTAAACTTGAACGCATGGATATATCCATAAAGTGTGTTCCAACAAAATAGGAAAAAAATATCAACATTGTTTTCTAGGAGAATAATAGACCACATTCTTGATGGCATTTATTGACCACTGTGAGGATCTTGTCCCGCAATGCTTCAGTGCACTGTGCATCAACTATTTGAAGTGATAAGATTAGATAGAGTTATGGGTGCAAAGCTGACTGGTCAACCAACCTCCTCTTGATCTTTACAAATATAATTCTCTTTCTTTTTTAGGTTATAATTTTTTGTTGCCTTGTTAAAGTTTTTATACTTAAGAAAGAAAAAAAAAGTTTGACTTCCACATCAATTAAGTCAATAATCAGTCTCTTTTGACTGAGTTTGACTTATAAGTTGAATTAAAAAAAAAGTTAAATACCGAATGATATCAAGTAGATTACTATCCTCCTCCGCAATCAATCAATCAATCAATTACTACATCAACGTGTCAAATTTTGTCTGCTTCCATCGGCTTTCCCTTATTTCTACAAGCCCTCCCCAAGATTCAGTACTCAGTAGCCATAGCGCGCACGAGCTCCAAGCCAAAATCTCGGCTGAGCTGCCATGGAGTCCTCGAGCTTCGCCCACAGGTGGATGATCAACGTCAGATCCTCCCTCGACTCCGCCGGCGCACAAGACGGCCACTCCTCCGTCGAGCCGGACCCCGCCTTCCTCCCCATGCGTTGGACGATAGACGTCAACGGCTTTCACTTCGATAGCCCAGGAGCAGTCAAGTCTTCGGCGGCGAACCAGTGCAGAGATCTTAAAGCCACCACCGCGGCACCGCCAAAGCGAAGATCCTCCTCCTTGAAACCCCCGGCTGACGTACTCAGCTCGGGGACAAGGACCGATCTTTGCTCAAGGAAGGCCAATATCAAGCCGGCTAGTCTCCCGTCCCTGCGGAAGATTATGTGGGGGTATCTGTGCCTCCTGGTCCCCTTGCTCAAGAGGGAGAAGAACTTGCGGCTGCTCCCGTCCTCCAAGCCTGCAAAGAGGGTTTCCAACTCGGCTGGAAGTTCTCAGAGGATGAGTAGTAGCAGCAGCAGCACCAGGTCAAGCATAGAATGGTGCCGCAGCAATGCAGATATTTCCATTTCTGATGCAATTCTTCACTGCAAAAGATCAAATGTAAGACTTTGGCATCTTTATCTTCTTGCACATACGTTGTGCTCAGCTACAGAATGCTTAATTAATCTATTTGATTCTGTTGTTTGTCAGGGGCAGGAAAATCACTGATCAAAGATTGGACATTGAAATATGAATTGATTCTGAATGAGATGATCTTCTATGTAATCCTTTTCCACTCTTCGTTTTCCTGGCCTGATGCAGTTGTGATGTCTGTATGTGAGTTTGTAAAAGCAGTTGAATATATAAATCAATAGCAATTGAAATGTCAGCCTCTGACAATACTCTCAGGAGGATTTCAAGCACAATAATCTCAGCCATGAAGAGTGATGGTGTACAGTGGCCATCACAACCAAAAAGGAGATAATATTTCGATTAGCTTTAAATGATATTGATTTGCTTGTCGGTGGTCCATGACATGGAAAACAAAATAATTCCATTAAAAAGCTTTAAATTCCCTTTCTGTGATTTTAAAAGCCTGGAATGCAATAGCATTCACTTGCTTATTCAGAAATCTCAAATGGAATGCACAGACATTCCCAACAATGATTAGTGATGAAATGTCAGCAGTGATTGTTCATTCACACAATCAGATCCCTCCCCTCCCTCGCTATTAAAGTTGTAAATTGGATCTTTTATATTTTCAACTACTCTGCGCATCTTTGGATCATCATCACTGCCAAGTGTAACATGTTCTACCTTGATAAAGTTTTTAACTGCACTAATTCATCTACCTCTCGGAGACCCCTTAAATAGAATCAAAATAAGCTTCAAGAAATATAGTCGTTTCTTTATTTAATGATTCTCTGTCTAATTGCTTTATGAATGTTGACTGATTACATTGCTTATAATTTTTTGGTATGAATGACCATAATGAGTGATGTTGGAAGGCAATATGCAGCTTAAATATTCAGCTAAAAGTTGAAGAGTTTTTAGTTAGAAATTGCTATCAAACAGACTTGAAACCTCTAAATTTCTGTCTTTTATTATGCATTTTTATCTTTCTATTTGCTATATTTGTGGGCAGAACTACTAGAGATAAAACAGTTGTCATTAACACAATTGTCTTTTTTGTTAAAAGAAACAGAGGGTTAAGTGAGCAAACAAAAAGATAGCCATATGACAATTCACTTGCTTTGAGCGAAGACATTGGGGGTCCATGCTTGTGGAAATAGTGGCTGTGATTTGCCCTAATCTATCAAATGAAACTTTGCTGTTGTTGACTTGTGGTGTGCACGGACTAATGAATGCCTCATGCCTCCATGAAACATTGACCGGCATCTGCATATTATTCCAAACAATTCCCTAGCGAATTAGTCAGCAAGAAGACAGAGACGACTCTGCAAGGGCATGCTTTGTGTCCTCACAAGAGAATGAAAAGTTCAATCAGAAACAGCGGGGTTGGGTCAAATTGGGGCCGAGATGGTCTCCTTGAGAAGGTGCAAACAGGGGAACAAGGAAGGGATGTGTTCCATGACTCCCATGTGTTCATTTGCTCTCTTTGTTGGCTCATTAGCTTCTTCTTCTTCTGAACTCAGGCAAGAGACCCCTTGCACAGCTACTTTCATTAGCTTTGTTCCACAAGGCATGGGCAAGTCATTAGCCAGCATGAGGTGGGCTGTCAGTGTCACTCCTCGAGCAAACAGGATTGGCAACTGAAAGTTCCAAGACAAGAGGCCATACAGCACAAGCTCTGGGATTTGTTGAGTGACACCATCGGAGAGCTCATCTTTGCGATAGTAATTTCCATTGACAGGAGAAAACAAGGAAGAAGACATGATCACACTTTTAAGTCTAAGATCAAGATAAGGTTGATTCAATACTAAGATATATAGATTGTCAGTTAAGAGTAAATTTCAGAGCAAATAAGTTTCACTTTAAGGCTATTAAGAGTGGCAGAGCTTTCATAGATTTTATTGCATTCTGTTTTTCCCTTGCTCAAGGGAGAAGGGAAAAACCAAGAACATCTTTCAAGTCTAGGGAACCAAAAATAGCCAAGGAGAAGAGACACTCATTAGTTGATTAAGTTGTCATCACAAATATTTAAAAAATTAGTGCAAGACCCATAATTTGGCATGTCATAGCTGGTATTTTGTTATTAACAATGATTTTCTTCTACATCATATGACAATGATTAGTGTTTATATAACCACAATGCACTCCCTTTTCTTAGCTTTGACTCGTCCTAGAAGAAACTTGTTTATTTATGGCAATATAAAGATATATGAGTGTAAATATTAATTTTTGCCTATTGTTCTAGACTTCGATTCATAATCTCATCATTTATAGAAGCAAGCTTTGACATAAGCAAAGGGTTAAGGGAACTTTCCCAAGCACTTACCAAAGAATTAGATGGCCAATCAAGGTTAAGGATAACTTGAGGTTGTTTAAGTAGCTTATTTCTTTTTAAGGAGAATGGTTACCACTTTTAGATTTATTCTAGAATTAAACTCGTGTTTGCATTGATTTTGGTGGGAGTATAAGTCATAAACTTTCTTATGTATCCTCCAGCATGTTATCCATAAACTATGGTGACGTTGACCTTTGTTGTGATTGTGGTTGTTGCTAGAGTCATAATGCCAACCTTATAGATTAAGGAATCATAATCTTTATCTATAATAGGTTATTAAACCCTCAAACAATAGTTCAAAAAGAAAAAAACGAATTCAAAGGGGTGACATATATACTCAACTTTCTAGACTGGCACACATGGCTTGAAATAATAGAATTATAGAACACATCAAAGGGCACATAAAGCATATGGATCAAAGGCACATGATAGTCATGTGTATTTTAAGGAACCACCATACTTATTATTGTAAGGGAAGTCATAAATCACATCCTTAATTAGAACTGAGGGTTATGATCAACAACAATAGAAACACCAATCATGCTATAAGAACCAACTGAGTCTAGTCTACAACCCTAGAAAAGGCAGGCAAGGTACTGCTTTAGTAGTTCTACGTTGCCAAGAGAAGCGATAGTATATGAATTTATGAAGTAGGTAATTCTACCAAAGTGACTAGTAATTTTCTGATAGGTGAACCTTTCCAAGTGGTTTAGAGTACATTTATGCTATTTACTAGTGATTCTAAGGGAGGGCTAAGCCATATGGGCAAAACAGTCAGAGGCAAGCTAGTGAGCTTTTAATAGCTTATGAGCGACAATGAGTATATTAAAAAGCTTTGTGCATAAAGGAGTGCAACATTATGACTCACGCCAAGTGCCCTAGAGTAGCCAAGATGTTATTTTAAAAGTTTTGTATTGGTGAGAGAAAAATTAGTTGGGGAAATACAACCTTACCTTACATGTGTTTTGTTGGAGAGAAAAAGGGAGAAAAAAAAAAGAAATCTAACTTTAAATCTAACTTTTCTACTATTTTTTGGGTGGATTAATTCAAAGGAAAAAAAAATTTTGGTTAGTTTTCTTTAATTTTATTTCTCTCTAAATTGGAGAAAAAAAGAAAAGAAAAACTTGCTTGCTCTCTTGCAGCTCCTAACCACCGCGAGCTCACTCCGCTTCTTGTGATCACGTGCACTGCAACTGTTTTTTTTTAATTTCCCTCTTTCTTTACCCTCTTTCTTTCTCTCCAATAAAACACAAATGATAATATATTAAAATCTAAACACAAACTCTTATGAATCTCCACATCTCAAAGGTAAGGGAATGTTAATCAATCCTCACGTAATGACCACAATGAAGAAGGCTAACAACATGAGATATCATGATTTTAGCATTTAAAAGGTGGAGCAATACATTAATGGTTTAGCATTCAAATGGCAAAATAAGAAAGTAAAACCACATATCAATGACATAAACCCTTCCAAAAACTAGATATTTGATATCATCATTAATGTTACCTCTAACAACTTTAGTCTATTTGCCATTATCAATATTGCATCTCCATTTCCTCATTTTATTTGTCATCAACAATGCACCTTTGAGTTGCTTTAGTATATGGTCTATTTATTAAATAAGTTATCAAGGTTAAGTCATAGGAAAATATTTTTAGAGAGACCGTTACTTAGAACCGTTAGATTGAGCCTCCCTAAAATCTGGTCCACAGAGGCACAATGCATGTTAGCAAGATGCCGTTACCTATTTTGATCCAAGGGGTAATCCAATAGTTCAAATTCCGTTCTTAAAATTTTGAAGGAGACAGTCTCCTAGAAATTCTTATTTATTAAATGAGTTATCTGGTATATATGTGATTAATTTATCTTAATAGGGTCATGAGTACCTACGTGTTGGGGCAGAGTTATATATGTATTTCTTCATGCCCCTAGAAAATGCGGTCCACAACCAGATGTACAGTGTGGTCCATTATCTGCACGCAGAGACAGCTCACGGCCTCACAGGCTCAATCCTTTATTAATTCACGGAGCAAGCCATGGGATTCTTATTCTCTTCCAGTGGGTCACTGTATGTTGGCAGCTTCATTAATTCAGCTGCAGTGCAATTCCTTTATTAATTCATCGCCAACTGTAATGCCCACGCTTCACAGTATCCTCCTCTCGCCAACCAAAAGGATTCAAAAACCGTGGAACCATTTGAGAGTTGATCCCTACCTGCAGTTCGATGAGCACTTAGCAGTAGCTCAAGGATCTAGTTGGCCTGCTATTCTTGACTCACTGCCTCACAAAAAATCGGCAGCATCTGGAATCCTTCGCGAGGTAATAACTAGTCAGGGTTGGCGCCGACCTGCTTCAAGAGAGTTCTATAAATAGCCCAACGTAGAAGCAAATCAAATAAACTCACGAATTCAGGTAGTCAGTTTCTTCTCTGCACAACTCCAGTGATGAGCAACATCGCAGCTAAACAGTACGCCACGGTGGCCGCTCTCTTCGGCAGTCAAGGATTGGGATGTAAACAGAGGCTGATACCTAAGCGGGGCCAGATCAAGTCTCGAATAGCCATTTCTGCAGCGCATTCCATTGCCTCGGTGCTTTACAGGGCCATGCGCCGGAACCGCTTCCCCATCAGCCATACATCATCCATGATGAGGAAGGAAAATTTTCACTCCACGTAGAAAAAACAAAAGATGAGGTAGCTATTGATGAATATCGTGTATATTTCAGCAATTCATGAATCTCAGGTCATTCTAGAGTCTCATGTACTCATCAAAAGGTGCGGCTTTAACATGAGGGGTTTTGTGTTTACCTATTAATAAAAGCAGGCTGTGATGGCTGTTTCACTCTCTGTACAAAATATTTGTGATACCTAATAATTTCTGACAATGTAGACATACTTGAATCTATTAGATACACATTACTACAGAATAGAAAAAAATTTCTTTCGTCGCTTTCAGTACTCTGATACAACCTAAACTAGGGATCATGTCTCTATGTCCTTATCTTAGTTCCATAACCAACTTTGGCTCCGTTTAAGGCTAGTATACTGTTGCAGCCAGTGCCAGTCGGAGGCATGCAGCAACATTTTATAGAGGCGGGTGTTTGGATCTACTATGCGATTTTGGGAGAAATGTTGCGTACCCCTAGCCTTCTCAACCTTCTGGTACCTCAACACCCCTTACCATCTCCGGGTGTTTGGATCTACTATGCTATTCTGGGAGAAATGTTGCACACCCCAAGCCTTCTCAACCTTCTAGCACCTCACCACCTCCACTGGAGCGAATGCTCTATGACCGTAGCTCGAGCTTGGTTCTGGTCGGATAAGAATGTTGGGGGGTTTAGGTTTGAATCGACTGATGTTTTGGTCCAAGTTCGGACCGGTACATATTGGTCCACGTGGAAGCTTCCTCTCACGACAGAGGCTCGTGCATTCACGAGAGTGGAAGCCACAGATTTTGCTTAGTTGCGAGCCACCTCATCCTCCTGCTCTGCTCCTTTCACCGACCGCAAGCCGCTTCTTCAGCTAGCTGCGAGCCGCCTCTTTTTTTTTTCTTTGTTTCTTTCGGAGTGTGCATCCGCAAAAGCAGTGGGTCATTAGGCCCAAAACAACTAAACAAGGCCTTCATGATTGCTGAGAAATTTTTGCGCATTATGTATCCCATTGTGATTTGTGAACTTAAACTTAACCCCTCAGCTCAACATAGCTGCAACCAGTTTCATGCATGAAATGCACCGCTTCACGATGCAAATGTATAAAAAATTTCGTATAGTTTAGTAGATAATTGTTCTTGATGCAATGTAAATGATTATTCTGAAGTATTAAATCTATCAAATAAATATTCATAAGTTTTTTTGCAGAGCATTATTCATCAATTACGTATTTACTGTGTAAACTATTCTTAAACCATTTGTGATGAATAACCATCCCGAAGTGTTAAATTAATCAAATGCATATTATGAATAATTAACTATTCTTAAACTTTGTTTATTGTATTATTCTAAACCCTAGATTAATTGAATAAATACTCATAAACTACTATTGACTAATTATTATTATTCTATCACAAAAATTATTTATCCTGAAGCATGTGCAATTAATCCTGTCATTAGTTGATTAAATACTGTTCTTAAGTAATAAAATTGACAAAAATATTTTTTTTATTGAAACCATTTCTGACTTGGATAAGCAATCATATGTCTAAATTGATCGATTCAGTGATAATTACAATGAGTGCATTAATCTAAACCCATGAAATAAAAAACATTATATTCAAGGATTGGATTTGGTAAGATCATGTACTATATTAACGACCTTACTTTTTTCCTTTCATAGGATAATTTTTCAGATCCTACAAACAGGAGCAAAAATGGTTCTTTCTTTATCAAGCTATGAAAAAGAGTTTACCAAATAATTGCTTAAAAACATACCGCAAATATGATACTATTACCATTTGATTTTCTGGTTATCACAATAGGAATAAATGTACAAGTGCACAACATAGCCATGCAAAATGTGCAGAGACCATGATGAGCAAGTCCGAATAAGCACATATACGGATACAATAACATAAAGCCCATAGAGAAAGGGGAGGGGGTTGTTGGTACAAAGATACCTAGTTTTGGAATATATTACTGAACTTTGTTAATGGCTTCCATCGGCATTAGCGCTTCTGGGTTGCTTGCAACTGTGTTCTGGTGTTATGTGAGCAGACGCAGCTCTTTTAGGTCGCAACTGCATGTAAGGCTTACAGGAAATAAGAACGCGGAACAGCGGAAGAATATACTTAAAAGAAGATAGCATGTTAAGTTTGCGGCACCTTCTCCTCAGACTTATGATAGAAGTGCCTCAAGAGGATATTTCTGCTTTCAGTTGGTATCACTAGAATAAGCAGTGAAATTAGTTAATATGTTAAACAGAAAGTTAACATCTGAATTTATGTGAAGCCTCAACAAAGAAAACGGCGTAAGGTAAAATCCATTAGACGTTAAAATGCATTCTGTGAAGTCTGGGCATTTGGGTTCAGTATAATTGGTTCGTTTCATCTTTACATAATACCTAAGGGAATAATATAAGTCATATTCCAGTTTAGTTGTGTCAATTGCAGTTTTCAACGGAAGTAATCAACGCTTGCCTTAAGCAATATGAAATGGCCATCCATTTGTGATCACAGCTTTTGCCTTCTGACTGTGTTGCTGAATATTTCAATGACTTTTATGTATAACTCAAGGGCCTGCTGCTTTTGAATACCATATATTACATTGCCAGGTTTATGCCCAGACACAAGTTCAATAAATTTACGGTTCCAAGTATACTGTTACCGAAGTGGCCTGTGATAACAAGTCATGTCCTGGCCGATTGATTGAGAGATATAAACAGTAAACACTTGGACTGGCTAGATTTATCCCCTAACATAGGTTCAGTAAATGTATGGTTCTAAGCATAGAGTTACTCATGAAGCATGTGATAAAATCATAAGTATGATCATGTCTTGGTCAGTTGATTGAAAGAGATGTAAACATTAAACATTTGAATTGTACGAGTTGGGTTGAAGTAGATGGTCCAGCCTGGTATATACTTGGGCTGCTGAAGCCACATTCTACACTCTTGGCATCCTTATAGTAGATTTGCCCATTTGAAGCTTAAATGTCTGTTCTTCGGCATTTTCAATCAAATAGCAGAAAAAAGACTATCAAGGGTTCTCTTCCTGCCTTTTCTCAGTATGACTGCACATTCCATAGTCCCTTTGCAAGAGATAATGTGAACAAGCTAGGTAAGAACATTGTATGAAATTGGTAAGTTATCCAACGCTTTGAAGAGTTAGTTCAGAAAGCTTATGTAAAGAACCTCAATTCATTTTGGACTTCATCTTTCATGTTAAGCTTACGCAAACATGAGTAATAAAAAGCTGGTTTCTAGGCGTTTGATTTCAGTTATGTTGCTTTTTAACACTTTTTAGTTACATACAAAATCAACGAAAGGAACTATCACTTTTGCGCGTACAAAGGATCCACAAAAGTGCAAAACATTAACAAAAAAATGTATGATAATTCAGAAAGTTCAACTCTTCATCTCATCTTTTTCTATCTTGTTTTTATTATGATAACCGTAATCTTCAACTTTACTAAGTGCTGACTGCTAGATTATTTAAGTTATAGTTTCTTAAGTTCATTAACAATAGCCGATAAAGTAGCCTGCTGAAAATAAGAATGTTATTTACCAGGCATTCAACAGTTATGTGATTTAACAAGTAAGCAGCATTATGTAGAAGATATGGGCGTAATTCTTTTCTCGAACACCAGGTACGATGTTTTTAGTTATTACCTTGATCTGGTGGTGGGAGAGTCCTGCTGTGAGTAGGATGGTATGTGGCAGGCCTATTTTTCTGAAAAAGGGGATAAACAAAATGTGTTAGTGCCAATGTAAACAATCAAGATCATGCATCAAGATTACTTGTGTAGACTGTAGAGAGCACATATTGGTACCCTAATAGTTGACCAAAGCACACAATGATCTAATTATAAATCTCTCACTGAATCGGCTCGCCAGTATGCACAATTCATTCAAACCACCAGGATCGAAACTCAAAAATCAAGGAAAACAACAAATTCTAACGGATGCAAGCACGACAATGAAGTGATTTGACGGGCATTGCATGAATCGAAAAAGGAAATGAGGATCAAGCGAGAGGGAGAGAGGAGATGCATACGGAAGATTGAGAGGAGGGATCGGCAGGGCGTAATTGGCTAAAGTTGTGGGGATCGAAAGAAGGCAAATCTCCCAGCAGAGAACCCATCTCTCTTCGCTTCGCGACGCTTCCCTACTCTTCCCCTTCTCTTCGCAACGCCACGGCGCTGCAGAACGCTCCCCGGCCCCTCGCGAAAAGGTGCGTGTATCTATCGCTAAAATATAGGGAAATAGAGTCATAGAGATAAATATAAATGAGTCCCTGCAGCTTACTAGATTTACAATGGACCTCTTTTTTTTATTTATCTAAAAAGACTTTATGTTGGTAAAAGATTCGTACAAATATTAAAATAATTTGTAAAAATACATTTCTTACATTTAAATATTTATTTCAGTTTATAAAAAAATATTGTTAATATTTGCATTATTAATCGATTAACAAATAAATTTATGTAAGGTATTTTATGAAGGTAATTATAATATAAATTAATATTACAAGAAAGCAAATATTTTATTATATGGGCACATTTTTATTGAAATTTTAAATACTATTAAAAATAAATTAAAGGTTCATGAGAATGTTCTTATATAATATAAATTAATATTATAAAAAAAGCAAATATTTTACACACTTTGATATTGAATTCAATATATACTTGTTTACTTGAGAGGAAAAGTGAAAGGAAATGATGGAAAAGGAAAATTTTCATCGTTTAGTTAGAGGGATAAAAAAAGAAAAATAAATTTAGGAAGGAAAAAGTAATTAAAATTCACTGTTTTTTTATCCACCCAAATCGGACAGAAAACTCTTCGTTCCTTATGTGTCTGTCGCCCATCCCGCTTGATGCCACTCGCCCAACCCGTCTCGTCCGTTGCCTAGCCAGCTCATCCGTCTCATCTGTGGCCCACCTCATCTCGTTCGTTGCCCGCCCGTTTGACACCACTCATCAGTGCCCGCTTGTCCATCGCCTAATCCGCTCATCCGTCGCCAGCCAGCTTGTCCATCTCCCACCTCGTCTCGTCTATCACCCAACCCGCTTGACGCCGCTTGCCCAGCCTCGTCCGTCGCCTAGCCTGTCTAGTCCATCGCTCAGCCAGCTCGTCTGTCGCCAGCCGCTCACTCGTCTTCGCCTAGTCCGCTCGTCCGTCACCCACCTTGGCTCGTCCGACGCCAGCCCACTCGACTATCGCCCACCTCGTCTCACTGGACGCCCGCTCACCCACTCAGCGCAACCCCGCTCGACCATCGCCTACCTCTCGTCCGTCACCCACCTCAGCTTGTCCATCGCTAACCTGCTTGACGCCGCTCATTGGTGCCCACTCATCCGCTACTGCTTCACCCTCTTTCTTCCCATCTTTCTTCTCACCTTCTTTAGCTGTTACCCCATTCACATGAGTTTCTAAGTGATTTTTTTTTTTACCATCCCCACTTTTAATCTAAACTCGACTAATTTGCTCTATATTCACTTGTGCTCCAATCGACAAGTGTATGAATGTGATCCTAGATTATCCAACTAGAGAATATACCTTAAAATATACTTTGATAAGGACTAGTGCATATTGTGATTGCGAATGTGTCCTCCCACTCCAACTCTCCAATTCACACATATGTTGATAAGGACATCGGCTTATTGTGTGCAACCAACGTCACCAAATTGAAGCAAATGGCTCGCCATCTCTCTCTCTCTTTTTTTAAATATCTAGTCATAGATCTCCTTTCCTTATTTGATAATTTACCTAATTAAGGAGCATCATCGGCGCCTCGTCACGACCCTAAATGGCGCTGATCGTGAAGCAATACATCTAAATTAGGCTCGTCACCTGATCGAGTGGGAAATGTTGGATCATGGACCGACTCGGCTTCCCACTTCCACCGCCACCAAAGTTACCGCATCATGTCCATTGAGTCAGTTGCCACGCCATTAATTAACTATTCACCTACTATTTTTGTCACGATAATTAAGTAATATTTGCAAGCTACATGAGCTAAAGTGAGTAAGTGGTGAGGTGACCAATTCATCTTTCTACCTACTTGTGTCATTTGAAAAAGAGAGTGACCAATGAAAATATTGGTAAAAAATATAAATTTATTTATTTTAAAAAATATTTTATTATATTAGTCAATTTAAAATTTAATAATTATATTAATCAATGTTTGATCGTGTTATTGATAACAAGGTATTGGAATCGAGTTTTACATTCATTAATTACTTTTTTATATTAAAAAAAGAGTTTAATGATCTATAATATTCACGGAAAGGGGCTCGCACTAACATAAAATCCAAAAAAGCTTATCAGTTAGAGAAAGTAATTTAAAAAGGTTTAGTCTAATTAATCTATTTCACTGCGCAAATTATTTAGTATTACTATCGTCAGCCACCGCACGAGCTAACCCTCCACTCAACACATGGGTACGCGTGAGTGTGTATATCAAGTCATCAACAATTGTTAATCTGTTTTTCGACAATTATTTATTCTTAACTATCACTCAAAGTGTACATAAATTGCGCGCGGTGGGTCCCTTTAGTCGGGTACGAGTACGTGTCGCTCTCTCCGCGCGCGCACATCAGCGGTGGCGCCGGACCAAGCCTAATTTTAAAGAGTTCTTTAGAATTCCCCTCAGATTTCTTCCTCCAGTAAAGCCCCGAACTGGAGGACTCCGTCACTCCAGTCAAAACCACCCACTGTGAAACCGATCCGCCCCCCGCCCGCCCCTTTAACTGCGTCCCTGCTCCCCTCCGCTGCACAACTGCACGCCCCGCTCGATCTATTCGCTTGCCGGAGAGAGAGAGAGAGAGAGAGAGAGAGAGAGAGAGGGGCGGTGTTTGGAGGAGGGGGAGGAGGAGGAGAAGAGGCGGCAATAGCAGCTGCAGTTAAAGATGTCGGGCGGAGGCGAAGAGTCGTGCTGCGAGGCGATGTTCTGGGTGTACATACTGATCGCTGTGGGACTGGTGTTGTTCGCGGGTCTCATGTCGGGTCTCACTCTCGGTCTCATGTCCCTCAGCCTCGTCGACCTCGAGGTCCTCGAGAAGGCCGGGCAGCCCAAGGACCGCACTAACGCTGGTATTCCACCGATCTTGTCCCCTCCTCCCCCCTTCTCTCTCACTGCCGCTTTCTTCGATCTATCTTACCCTTAATTCTCGGCGCAGGTAAGATTTTGCCCGTGGTCAAGAATCAGCACCTCCTGCTCTGCACCCTGCTTATTGGCAACGCTCTCGCCATGGAGGTTTCTGCTGATCTTCCTCGCTATAGGATTTCTTTTTCCTCCCTTTTTGAGTAGTTATTGATTCAATTCTTCCGTCTTCGCTAAGGCGCTGCCTATATTTCTTGACGCGCTCGTTCCGGCATGGGGAGCTATCTTGATATCAGTTACCCTTATCCTGGCCTTCGGCGAGGTAATTGCTTTGGATTTTCCCGATCCCACATGCTTTATTTTTTAAATTTAATAAGTTAGTTGTAATTAAGCGATTAAATTATTAGTAGGATAAATTTGATTTCGGTTCGTGCGTGTTGGGTTTCTCTTAGATAATTCCTCAAGCTGTATGCTCGCGGTACGGGTTGAGTGTGGGAGCTAAAACTGCTGGATTAGTTCGTGTGCTTCTTTTGATATTCTTTCCGGTGTCTTACCCCATCAGTAAGGTAATCATTGCTTGTCCTTTCACTTTTTGATGCTGATTAGATCTTCCAATTGAACCAGAAAAAAGAGCATCCCTCTCCCCTTGAAAATATATGTTTATCTATGCAGTACTAATTTGTCTGGTTTTGCACTGGAATCTCAACTGTGGTATTTCGTTTTAAAATTTCTGGACGCCACATTTAGTAAAGCCATCAAGGATAAAGGGCAAGTGATAACACGAACACAACTCAAGCAAGAGATTGTATTTACATGTTCACAACTAAGTGGATACAACCTACTAATAAATAAGAAATAATTACCATGGCGATTTTACATGTTCTAGATTTGGATAAGATTATCATAATTAACAGAAGATCTTTTCCGTCATGGACCTACCATTATGATAGATTCTATTATGCTGTGTGTCATGTTACACTGCTTTGGGACTGGCTCTTTAACCAAGTTATTAGCTTCTTCTGCTTGATCTTTGACCTGATGATTGGTTTTATTATTCCCACATGTTTATTCATAGTTACTTGATTGGCTACTGGGTAAGGGGCATTTTGCACTTATGAGAAGGGCCGAATTGAAGACTCTTGTGGATATGCATGGAAATGAGGTATGCTCTGAGCTGTGTATTGATATCTGATTAAGAAGTTCTTTGATTACATGTATAGATCTAATATTTATTTAGTATAAATGACACCTGTAATTACGTGATGCTTCTGCATGATGTCACATAATCCTATTGGATGAGAGCATTATTGACAAATTTTTTTCTACAAACATTATATGACGTGCAGAATCACTCCTTGAAATTGGTAAAAACATCATGGTGGTTTGCAAAGCAAAAGAATAAAAAGGGGGAAATCGAAAATTAAGCAAGAATGTACTCTTTTGTTATACTTCATGCCAATGTCACACTCATTGTTCCAACGAGTATGACAAATTAGATCAATTAATTAGATTTGAACTTCATATAGGACATAATGCCAAAATGAAATTGTTTTTGCTATTATGACCTAACTAATAAGAAAATAGACTCATTAACTTGATGAGCTTTCAACAATGTGGCCTAATCTAAAACTAAGTTTATTAAGTCTTATATACTATAACAATTCTTATATCACTTCTTATATTGGGTTAAATTCGAGTATCACATCTCTCCCTCAAATAAGAGTTGATATCCTCATCAAGTGTGAAGCCTAACTCAAACCCAAACCATCTCTAGTTGAAACATGTAAGATTAGTCCAACAGCACTTTACTATAGTACCCTTTCCTATTGGTTTTTAACCTCACCATGCTTAGGATCAAGGATTGTTAAAGCGGAAGCTTGAAGCTTGCTCCGACCCTTGCTCCGGTGCCGGTCTCTTGCCGGACCGGTACCAACCAAAGGAACTGGCTGTTACCGGATTGGTTTTCCGATCCTTGCTTAGGAGTAGGTTTGCTTTACAACCCATATAATGAGAAAATTGATATGTTAACTTGCTGAGCCTGAAAGAGCATGACCCAATTAAGAATGCATGAGCCCAAGTAATGGCAGTAACTTATTAAGCCTTAGATACCATAATAATCCCTTCACTTTCTATGTGGCATTAAATTGGGATATCATATTGATGTGAAATTTTAGCCTATTCTAGCTTAATTTTATAGCGATTATATAATTTATTATTTTAATTAGTCTAAATTTTAAAGTCCATGCTGCGGACAAAAAGATATAAATATCTCTTATTGGTTCTTAGGCAGGCAAGGGTGGAGAATTGACTCATGATGAAACTACTATTATCACTGGAGCGTTGGAGTTGACTCAAAAAACTGCAAAAGATTCAATGACAACAATTTCAGATACCTTTTCGCTTGACATAAATTCGAAACTGGACATGTATGTGATTGTATCAGTTGGCATACAAGTTTGATCTTTCTTGTTGTTAATCTTCATATCTTTTCAGGCCCACTCTGGGTTTAATCATGAGCAAGGGACACAGTCGTGTACCAATTTACTCTGGAATCCCAACAAACATTATTGGCCTTATTTTGGTTAGTAAGTCGGATGAGTTTTTATATTTCCCCATTGCATGTGATTCAAATATATTCACAATCACTCTCAGAAACCGGATGGCACCTTGCAAGAACTTTAGGTCTCGTGTCATCTAACATTAACAATAGGCATCACCTAACTATGTTGGTTTCTTGCATGATGGCCAAATAGGATCTAAATGTTTACACATACAGAAAAGTCTACTTTCCAATTTCCCATGTATATATTTTGGAGGATAGATAAGAAAGCAAAGTTTTGGCTTCAGAAAATAATGAAAGCAGAAAAGACAATGCAATAATTTCTTCTCTATGCTACTGATAGTTTGAGAACTAATTTTTAAATCAGCATAAGCTTCTCTGTTCAAGATTTTATATTTACTTATACTTAATTCTTCTCAGGTTAAGAATTTAATTACTTGTCGCCCTGAAGATGAAGTTCCTGTAAGAAATGTTACTATACGAAGAATTCCTAGGTATGTCTTGACCTTTGTCTTGGGCATATATGTATCATGAAAATATTAGTTTTAGGCGTAGGTGGCATGTAGTTCAATTTATCTAAAGTCTTTAGAATGATAGAGGTTTCTCTCATCAACTAATTTTCATTCATAGGCTCTTGTTTTACATGTAAACAACTAAACCAGTAAAGTGTTAAACTAGCCTTACCATACGGTCAAATCTCTCGTAGTCATTCTTAAGCGCTCCTCACAGGTAAATGGTGAATATAGAAAAAAGAGGATACTAGAAAGGTACATGTAAGAGTAATTAGTAAAGAATCGGGGGGCATCCTTGAGAAGTTCTTGAGTTTCCACTATTTTGTAATTTATACTACTTCATCACACGTATCAATTCTTTAAAAATATATAGTTGTGAAATTTTATTGTTTGTCATTATTTTCAAGAAAAGAACAAAATATTTAAAATACATGTAAAATTGCTCTGCAAACACAAAAGTATGAGATTTGGCATGAGAATGATATCCACACACAAGAGATGATGCATAGTACTCCACATGTTATTTATGTAGGTCTTGTTCTGAATTTTATAAGATAATTGAAGCTAAAAATCTTGTGAGTCATTAATTAATTATGTGCCTCAACCATTACGCAAAGTTTTCTAATCCATATCGATCGGTATGTTCACATACAGTATCAACAGTACTGGTCAATATATATACACTGGTGCTACAGTCCTGTCCCGTCAGCTTATTCACAACAGTTTTTATAACAGTAGCCCTGGACAAATTCTTATTAGAGGAGATGCAGAGTGGAAATCTAAGAATGTGAGGAACATTAAATATTTAGACAAACCCACCAACTATTCTATACGATGCTAAATGTCATTTTTCTGTCTTTAAAATGACTGTATTACTTGCACGACTTATTTCACAAATAACATTATTCCAACCTTGGTAGTTCTCGTTTTGTATGCATTGTTACATTTAGTTCTATTTCTTCTTTTGGCTTCTTGCTCCACTCTTGCTTGATGTGATTAGTAACAACTAACAACACCTATTTTGCAGGGTCCATGATGATTTGCCGCTCTATGACATACTGAATGAATTTCAGAAAGGACACAGTCACATGGCTGTGGTTGTTAAACACACGAAAGCTAATGACATACCAAAGAACAGGATTGGCGACTCAGACAACATAATGGACCAGAGTAGGAGCCACAATGAAGCCCGTGGTATTTCTCGTATAAACTATTGCCTCATCTTATTGTTTGCTAAGTAATTATTTCAAGAACTATGTATTAGATTAGATTGTATCTGAAAGAACCTGCATATAGAGGAATCGCGATTTGTACATTCCATGGTATGATGGTGGTGATTCCTGGTTTTCCAGCAGATGGATCTCAGTCAGTAATGGCTGAGCATTTGAGTAGCATTACCAATGCATCCCCTGTGAGTAATAGTATTCAGGGATTTAATAGCCCTGTGAAGAGAAGCAACATGGACAAACATGGAGATGCACGTTCACAGGTCAAGAAATCAGAAAGAGGGCGGCATGACAATATCCTTGATGTTAATGTGGATTCGCTTCCAAGCTATTCATTAGATGAAGAAGTAGTTGGAATTATAACAATGGAGGATGTTATGGAGGAGTTGCTACAGGTGGATAATCTTTCAGTGGAAATATTTTCTGATAATTTCTGAAACTATCCCATATGATTCATTAGATTATTCCATACATGTTTCTTGTGCTTGAATACTGTGTTATTATTGAAATATTCTTAGCCGTGATTTTTTATTTTTCTAATAAAACTTTTAATGACACATCCGGGGCTGATAGCCATCTTTTTTGCACGCTTGCTGTTGTACTATTTGCATCTTACAGTTAGAGATCGTCTTTTTTTTTTCTTTTAATGAAAAAAAATTACAGATTTCGTCATGCTCATAGCGGTTTGTAGTAAACTCGTGTCTCAGTGGAGGGGGGGAGGGGGTGGGGATTATGGATGGCAATGATGATGACTACTTAAGGTATTTTACCATGATTAAGATTATATTCTAATGGTGGATAAGGGACAAATTATTTTGAGAACGGGATTATGGAATATTTTGGGCTGATCAAACTGAATCTGTACCAGATCTAGTTGTGAGTTGGATCTACCGATTTACAGAATAGATAATTTTGAGAGTACCAGATTAATTGGACTGGTCTGTGACTCGATTGAGAAAAGAACTGGTCATAGCGGTTACAAATTCATCGGGTGAATACAAATGACCAAAGTGTCTCTACACAGTTTCAAAGATCAATAGAATGATTTCTCTACACAGTTCTATTCTGGAGAATATTTTCGGCATTTTGGTCATTTTTCATTTAAGTTTTTACAGATTATTTCCAATTTACCAATATAAACTTTCAATTAAACTTTTATGGGTGACTTTCTCATCCCAATTGAATGTATTATAGAGTTTGCTCATGTTAGGAGGATTCCTATTGTTTCTTTCTATTTTACTATGTTGTACTAGCTCAGATTTTAAACTTTGCAATGCATCTGTATTTTGCTGCTGCCACTGGGAAAATTTAACTTGGCTTTTCCTTAACATTTACGTTGTACTTGTGCAAATTTTTATTTTGATACCTATCCAAAATTTCACACTACAGTTGGTCACTGCCCTATTTTTGTAGGAAGAAATATTGGACGAGACAGACGAGTACGTTGATGTTCACAACAAGTATGTTAAGCCTGAGCGTTATTTTGATTATTCTGCCTTTTAGATTGCTTTGCGAAGATTGAATGTGTTAAATATTTTGTAGGATCAAGATAAACATGTTACCTACAAGAAGATCATCACCAAGAGCATATGGAATTGCATCTGTCTCTCAGTTTCAGCGTCGAACTCCTACAGCCTCTCCACTATCTCCATATCATGATGCATCTGTCTTCCGTTCACCACCTGTTTCTCAATCTGCGCAAGTTCCTGGTGTGACACCAGCAAATATAGGCTCTCCTGTAAAGTCTTCACCAACTTCACCTGCTCATCCTTCAAGCCCTGGGCAGAAATCACCAGCTTCTTATCGAGTACGTGAAATAAACTTGTTGGAACCTTAATCCAATTTCTTTCTTCCGTTTAGCAAAAGCATATCAACTCCTGTACGTTCATGCTATTTGCTGATAGATGCATTATCTTTAGTGTGTAAAATAAATTGACTCTTTTATTTGGGCTACCACACGTGTTCTGAGTCTGCTCAGTGTATAAAATATAGCAGTTGGCAGACTTCATTTAGTTCGCAAAAGTTAAAATGAATACATGTACTTAAATCCGATATAGAACTAGTGTTGATTGAGGAAATAACTGAAGTTAATTCCTTGGTCCCTTTTGTTTAGATAAGTACCCAGAGATGATCCTCTTGTTTGTATCAAGCTGTGTAGTTGTAGTTTTTGGACAACCTTGGGGTGCCTTCGCATATTACCTTGCGCTATCAACTTGATTGTTTAAAAAGATAAGTTATGCGTTTTTTTTTTTTTTGCTTTTGCCAATTCATTAACACATTATTTCAGCAGGTTTCAAGAAAATCTTATGAGAAACTCGAGAAAAATGAAGACAGTAATGTATGAATTGCTGATACAGACAAAATTTTATGTTCCAGCATCCTGAATAACTTATCTGTTGTAATTACTACCGGTGGTCCAAATTGTACTTATTTTTCATTTATGTGACAATATAATTACATGACATTATTTATGACATGTAATCTGATATTTAAACTTGTTTTCCCTATGGAATGCAAATATCTATTAGATTATTAGTTAATATATAAATTACTATTTTATAAAATAATTATTTTTAAAATTAAAATGTATATTTATTTAATTATAAAAAATGTATGGTGCAATTTCACGTGTTATAAGTGTTGTCATCTTTACACTATTGAAGGAGATATCATTCAAATTTGAAGCAAACAAATCACAAGGATTTGTATATTGTGTTAATATATAATTTTTATAGTTTAAGGTAAGATTTGAAAATTCAATCCATATTGAGCAATATGATCAATTTATACTAGATTGAGCATACGATACGTGGACTCAATGCAGAGTAGAAAAAAGATGATGTTGCTCTTGGCTAGTTTTGTATGGTATGGATTGGTATATCGGTGCAATCTTGAACCAGCATCAAGTCTAAAATTGAGTTTTAGAACCTTAGTTTAAGGAAAATAAAAAATTTTATAACTTAATCACAATTTTAAAACTCAATTAACATTAATAATAAAACTACATTGGTAGACATGACAAAAACTAACTTGACTTACAAAATTAGGTATGTTCAGGTCAAGCCTTAAATGTTGAGGTCATAATTAGGTTGACTGATTTTTGACTCAATTATTTTGGCGGCAAATCAAGTCACGTGGGTTGACGCTTATAACCCGAGTACATTAACCCCCCTCTCCCTCCCTCTCGGCTTGCCCATCTGCCGCCCTCTCTCTTGATCTCATGTTAGCAAGTCGAGGTTGTGCAGGCATGTCACGAGTCATGCCCAGGTGAGCTAATATGCAACTTGCTTAATAAACAAATTACTGAGTCATATCAAATTAACCTGACTATATATGCATTGTGTTTGAGTTAAATATCTTAACCCAATTAATTATATAAGTTATGTTTAGATTAACCTAATCGGGCCATATGTCACAGTATACATAACCCATTGACTAACCTAAATTGCTAGGTCTATATAGCAGCAACAACAACGTAATAGCTTTCTCAAATGTTTTTTTCACAATACCAAAAGCAGCCTACATGCCTAATTTGATATACAACACAAATTAAACAAATTATGATTAACAAGGCTTCATACACAAGCGTTTGCATGATCTCATTCATCCAAATGTGGCTACCACTATGATAAGCTTGCAAAACAAGAAGGTTGCAACAAAGTTTTATTAAACAAATAGAGGCCTACTATAATATCAGTAGATCACTCCTGCAAGTTACTATGTTGGAGTAAGAACTTTAACAGTAGGTTTCTATAGACCCCAAGCCAAGCCAGGATGATGATGCAAGAAAGACGATGCAGGGACAATAATGTTGAAGCTTCACGTTCGCATTAGAGGAAAAAAAAAATGATCCTGATGTTCTTCGACACGATTTCGTAGGATGACTTCGCAACACAAGAAAGAATGCAAAATATCAAAAGAACAACTGCAATGAGCGTCTTCAAACACCAAGCCGACAGGGACAATAGCAAGTTCCTTTAGACGACTTCATGACACGAGGATGATGACGGCGAAGCTTCAGCAACAAGCACAACACGCAAAAAATTTTAGTGTGAAACTAAATTCACAGGATTAGGTTAACAAAAGTGAGGCTGGGTTGATTTAATACCCAGCTTTATGGTTCATGAAAAAAAATATTTCACTTAGATTCATGCTTAGAATTCTTAGAATTAATACATCTCCAAAGCACCCTCCAAGAGGTACCCTCACTGATGAGTTGAGAAGCATTTCAATGGAGAGCATAACAGATAGGATCAAAATTAGAGATTGGTAGAAATGTAAGACATGGGCCGGTGTGCGTATAAAACTATATATATATATATATATATATATATATATATATAATTGTATTTTCCAAGCTTCCAAGTCCTTATGTAATTTTGGAAAGTTTATTCAATGAATATTTATAGCTGCAACAAATTCATAATTAATGTTGATGAATGTCAAAGCACTCGCTAATCTATTTTTTCATTAGAGGAGTTACAAAGATAAACAACATGTGACACTCCCTTTGAAGCATATGGTTACAATCTCAGTGACAAATGCATAGGGGGCCACTAGTAAGTGTAGAATATGTCAAATCTATTCTCAAAAAGACATCGCACTTAACCAGGCAAGTTATTAGAACCCAAGCAGCCAGTGCCTTTGGACAATGATGGATTAAGGGCAGAATGAAGGCATACCACTCTTTAAGTAGAGAAATGATGACTCAAAACAATAACAATTAGGCATCACTTGATTTGGGTAAAAAATAACGCCAAAAAATATATCACACACGAGGTGCTTGAGTGATCAACAAATTTTATATAACTGTTCATGTCAGTACAAGGAATGTCAGTTCACTAATGACAACTCTGATGCCTCAACAAAGACTTGTATCACATGTTTCCAAAGCCATTATAGCAAATGGATAATAATGTAACAAACAATCACATCCAAAAGTTATTGCATTTAACGCTATGACAAATCCTAAAATAAGCATTGATCGAGGATGCTTGAAACCATCTGAACACCTCTAGAGGGTGAAGACAATACAAACTAAAAGGTGGTTTGACCTCACTTTTATCAAAGGAAAAGGCAAAATCCAAACTCAGTTATTTGGATGATAAAAATTTGAAGAACATCAAAATATAACAAAAACAAATATAAATATACTTTTAATTCAACTAACTTGACAATACCAGTGTCTCAACTAAGAAAAAAGATTGTAAAGTGTAAGTACTAAACTGTGAATTTATGAACGTTAATAGTGAAATCGAACTATATGACCACATTGAGAAAATGATATCCTCAAGGAACAAGCAGAAATTAAAAAAAAAAAAAGGCTATAGGTCTTACGGTTTTCTTTATTTGTTTTTTGATTAAAGACTTAAAATTGTCAACGACAGTATATAGATGAATTCCACCATTAATCCCTTTCCCTGAATCCATACTGTTTAGTAATTCTAGAATGGGACTCTTCCAAAGGACCATCTAGAAAAGCTTGAGGTTGATTCTTATTCGGATCATCTAATCAAAAATAGAAAAAACTTGTAACTATTTTGATTGAACGACACAAGTCAAATTTTGCCCAAGAGGATGGTCAAATTTAAGTCTTCATAAGGGTTCATATTAAGGGACCTATTTCTATAATTTCTATCCACGAAGACCTGAGTTTGGATCGATTAATCAGGTAAATTCACGCTTAGGCCATTCGATCAAAGTTAGAAAAAAAGACAACGTACATGATTGTAGCCAAAACTAAGAAATAAAAGGAAGGAATATAATACATCATTTGTATGCAAAGAATAATTTTACATGAGGTATCTACATACAGAGGCTATTATGTTTAATCCTAATACTATTCTAATTAGCATTACCATGAAAGTGGCTTCCTAATTTACCACTTTTCATAACTTTATTATCGTTGTTGCATCTCTAACAAAATGATACTGAACATTAAAATATTTAGTTTTCTAATGAAACACTAAATTGTAGCCCATATATTTCAAGTAATTGTCACAAAAAAATTGTCACAAAATATAGTCAACAGCTTTGTATAATTAAATTACAATTTTCTAATGAAACACTAAATTGTTGCCCCATATATTTCAACTAATTGTTACAAAATATAGTCTTTGGCTTTGTATAATTAAATTCCAGTTTTGCAAGATTGTCAGATCAAAATTCTACCTTAAGAATGATAGAGGATTTATAGAATTAGATACCGAAAGATAAATACTGGTTCGACCATGTACCAGTACCACCACACGATTGATACCGATATATATACATATAAAATAAATTGGCTAGTACCAACTGGTACATTGGTTTCTTAAACATTGGTATATATGTAAATAAAGGGTTTATAATACCAATCATACCAGATAGCATACGTTACTAATCCGATCATATCCCAATAAACAAACCATCTACATATTAAGTTATGCAATTGATATTATAATATAGTGGGAAATTATAATCTGTGCACCAAAATGCTTAGTATATACCAATAGGTATACTGGTAGTATGTATAGATCTGAGCTATAACTGGCACGTTGGCTTGGATCAGTACTTTAAATTATGCTCTAATCAAGTCAGATGAATAATTTTTGACTTAACAATATCAAATTTCACAAATTATGATGCAATTTATCAAAAATGAAGCTTTAAAAGAAATACTTTGCTAAGAAGCACAAGCAGGGTTTGAATGAATTGACCATATTATGGTAGTGTTATTGATTATCCATACAAAACATGAAAATAAGAATCAGTAATATCCACAGCTTAGAAAGGAAAATGCAGCAGTTTCGTTCACAAGGGAATTTGTCCACATCAAATGAACTGCAAACTGACAACTAAAAAGAATAAAAGTTAATATATCAAGAACAAATAAAACATAATAGTACCAAAAATGATTACTTATTACTTATATAGAATGTGTATCAAAAGTAGTTTTCTGAATGTAACAAAGGAATAGTGTGCAGTCATGATTATTGGAATATATGTTCATTTTACTGCTACCTGTAACTGCCTACTTGTACGAGCCATAGCACCTTCATGTCCTAGGAAACTAGATATCAGCAAAACCACCACCACTACCCTTATCACCATGTCTTCAGATGTCGGTGCCAATCAAGAGGCACCACCCTATCTTTTAAGCCCAATTGTTCCAAAAACAGTGATGTGTGCTTAGTTGAGGTTTGAAGAATAATATCAGTTAAGAGTTTCGAATGAAATAGGCACCCTTGGGCAATAAAAATTAATATATGGTTGATGCAAATTATGCACATCTCAGCATCTTAGCTCCAGCACAGAAATTAGAGTGATTCATGTCTTGGCTACATGTTGCTACAGTTGATTACGCATTAGAGTCAGCAGCTCATTTTCACGGTTCAAAAGATAAGTTAGTACCACAAGAACTCCATTATCTTAACTTGAGAAATGACATAATGAACAAACAAAAGAAAAAAAAAACAGTGTACCAAAGAATATACACCCGCCGAGAAGCACTCAAATTTCTGATAAATTTTCAGAAGCACTCAATTATATGTATTTGATAAAGACAAGCTACAAACCTCATTGAACATGTTTACTAGGACTAGACCATAATGGTTGCTGACTTCCCTGGTATGCTGCATTGAATCAGTAAAAAAATTAGTTAGTTGGATTTTTCTACTACCAAATTTCAATTGTAAAAACAAATAAAATATGTTTACCCAAGACCCGGTCCATGCCGCCCAATGCAGACAGTATGTACCAATTTGAAATCAATCCAATGCCCGTATTTGTAATGCCAGTATAGTGTCAGTGTGTGCAGTACATAGACCAAGATTTAAAGCTTTCCATAATTGATTTAAGGTTCTGTGGTGGCTAGTTTCACTTTATTACTACACAGACAATAGAAACAAAATACTATTAAGACTCTAAAAGCATAAAGCCTCTTTAAACAGCACATAAACAATTCATCTTCCCATCAAAGTTTTCCATTCACTTCAAGAACCAAGTGAATTTCTTATAATTCCTCTAAGTTTATTTCAGATAATGAATTTTAAGTTTTGCAGCAACACACAGACTCCATCTAGCAACCGTCAATTAATAATATTTTCTAGGTATATTCAGGTCTAACTTTTGCTAATCCTATTCCACTCGAGCTTCAGAACTTAACATGGTTGCAAACATAGTAACAAGGAATTTTACTTTTTCGCCATTCAATCAGCAACAGAATCTGTTGTTAACCCCATAGCTCATAGCATTGCAAATTCTGAGCATCTCTGGCTCACATACATTTAACCAATAAACAGGCTACGACGCACTCAGAAGTCAATACCTACTTGATGCCTTCATACGATTATTATTACCACTGCATTAAGCAGACAAAAATTGAAAAGATTAGTTATCATGTCAAAATGACCAAAATAAAATTGCAGGTTTGCAAGCATAAGAAATAGCACATGATGTCACGTGCACAGATACCTACCTACAAGAAAAACGTTTGTAACATGGATCCTTGTTGTGAAATTTAAGCTATACTACAACAGCCATATTTTGGAAATATTAGTGATTTATATGTAAGAAATACCTTACACTAAATTTGGCATCTGTGAGGAAGATAAAGTAGAAATGTAACCATGCAAACCAGGTGAAAAATAAGAGATAGCATGGATCTGTAGCACCGCAACTGAGAGTAAAGTCTATAACAGCTCATCAAGTCAGAGCATGGTTCCTACAACAACAAAAAGGAGAGTAGATGTAAAAAGCGCCCCAACTTCCAATTAGTCTTCATTGATCCTCACCTTGACTGACGTACACAATGACACTATCAAAGTGATAATGCTAGCAAAGATACCAGTTAAACTATGCAATGCTAGTGAGAAAAAAATACTTCGTAAGATAAACTTGACTCTCAGCGGAAAATAGACATAGAATCACTCTTTGAATCATGTAACCAAATCCCGATAGTTAACTGGTAAGAGATTAATATTTTGCAGAAGTAGATAAGAAAAGGAAGATGAAAGATGAAACCATGATGCAGTCAAACTAACCAATAATTTAGCCATCTACAAAGAATCAATTAAGGAAACTGATAGAAAGTTCTACCAGGGAACTAGAAGTTCAAACAACTTCATCGAAGCATCTAAAACAGGGAGCATTAGATACTTCGTAACTCATTGACACATCAATTTTACAGCACACCCTGGTTTCTTCTGGTAGGATTTAAATAATTCAGCTTCCATATGAGAAAACATACCACATGAAACTGTTTTAAATACCAGTCCGTACTAGTATACCTGTTCATTGTCAGACCAATACATACCACTCGATACTGATTTGTACTAGTATGGATAATATACCACCTGGTCTGGGTAGTATAGACCGGTTTCTAATACCTGCATGGAACCAAGCGAGAAAGATAAATTAAATCAGAACAAATGAGAAAAAGAGTGAAAACAAGAGGAAAAGATCATGAAGATTAAACCTCACATAAACACATGTGAAGAGAACACAATAATCCTCATTAATGTCAAAGAAAAGCAATAAATAACTCCAAATCACAAAATAATGAAACTGAAGAAGTTTAGACATTGCATAAGTTGCTTGAGAAACCACTATGAACTAGAATAACGCTTCGCTGCAAAATAAGAGCATTTAAAATGCAAAACTTCAACGTAAAATTAAGAAGGCAGAATGGGTACCAATCCAAGACCAAAATTTATTATGTCAACTTTCATTGTCAAAAACAACTAAAAAAGGACATCAAAAAAAGAAGAAATATGATAAAAATGCACTTAGTTCAAATTCAATAGTGTATCAAGAAGGATAATTAGGATGTAATAATAATACCAAAAACCTAGGCATAAGCTATACCAATTCACCTGTTAATGCCTCTACAAATGATGAGATGATGTGGCATGGAGTATAGAATGAAATGGAAACACTAGCTCGAGTCCCATGCTGTCCAACAAAATACTAACTTTGCACCTACACAGAATTTTCATGACCCATAGATGTCGCCGACATGAATTTCCATATATGCAACACATCAGCAGCAAAATATATAACCCAACATAACAAGTTCTACACTTGAACCAAATGTGAAGAAAATGATATTGGATCATTACATAGGTGGGAAACACTAATTATGATTTGAATCATTTCCTGATTAAGTTGAATGCTAAATGCAGTATATATTGAATAAGCATAATCCATGCTCTTCCTATCATCCATTCATCTGCATGCATAGAAAGTATATAATCAGTCCAGCCAAATCTGAATAATAATTATCAAATCCTCTAAATGTCATCAAAAGACCAGATGCCAGAAAGATAACAGAGGATCTGTAGACAAGTCTGCCATACTGAACCATGTTAGCTAAGAAGGCAAATGGACTATAACTGCAAGGGCATCCATTTAGTTGTTTACCAGTCCTCAACGTCAAGTCAATTTCAAGCTCACAAAACATAAGAACAAGAACATTCAGGACAATGGCAACATGACAGCAACAATAAACATTAACTAAGGTTGCTTAACATATAAATATGAAGAGTAAGACAAAATGAGCAAATTTTGAGAATTACGGACATCAAACTAGAGTGTCAATTTTCTTATGGGCAAGGAAAGGTTACAGGGGTTATCAGTAATATTAATAATCCATAGCTGTACAGCAAGAAAAATAAAAAATAAAAAAGTCTGCACTCATCTACGAATTCCCAATCAAAAGAATAAGGTTGCTCTGTAACTTGAGAATGTAAGCTCCAAATTACATTGAATGCGACAACACTAAAAACTACTTCATCATGCTATAGATGCAATACCACTACAAGTCTGTCAGAATTCAGTCAGTTGCTTTGCATCCTGCATAAAAACAATTCTTTACCCACATCCACATATGATCCGAGCTATATTCTTTGTTCTCCAATTGAATTTCCTTTCGAGTGGAAGGAGCTGCTAGCACGTCCTCAAGGGCAGATCTTGAAGGAGCAAGCATTTCATACCCCAACCAGAGGCTGAAAACATCAACCAATATATATGCATTTGTCTCGACTGTAAGTTTGTAACATCAGACGAACATTCTGCATTGCTGGCAGTGGCACAACATGAAGCTGCAGATTGTTCTATTCACCCATGCTCAAGCAAATACCACAAATCATGTGGAATTTCTATTATTATGTAATTGATGAAACTAAAATTTTCATATGAACAACTTCTGAGACATCTGTCATAACATCACAACTTTACACTCTGACTCATAGCCAAGTGCCTTTCAATCAACTTGTCCACATAAGCTCTAATCTGAAAAAAAAACCATCAAAGAGTCAACAAATGGAAGGAACGTAATTAATATAAGATTTAGTCTGACAAATAAACTCTAAAATCAGTTAGCAATACAATTTATTGTCTTGAACCCCATTGTGACAGAATAATTGAACAACATTACAAAAGGCAGTTAAATACAGTCGTCCAAGAGAAAGAAAAGTAGGGAGAAAAGAAAAGTAGGAGGGAGAGAAAATAGATAGGAGAGAAAAAGGAGGGGGGGGGGGGGGGTGAGTTCATGGGGAGGGAGGGAGGGAGGGGTGAGTTCATGGGGAAGAGGGGGGTGGGCGGCATTCGCGGACAAAACTTTCCTCCTTGTTTTCCGTCCGCTTCAAACAATTTTGAAGGAAAAGTTAGGATTTTCTTTCCCTTCTTTTTTATTTCTTTTTGAAGAAACAAAGGAAAAGCAGACGTCTTAGTTTTTTCCTTCCACTTTTCCACCCAAAAACACAGTGCAAAAGAATTTACTGCTACATGTAGGTTAACTTTTATAATGAACAATTTTCAAATGTATCAACTGAGATAGATATTACATGGGAAGTTAAACAGACCTTGTTCTTCCGTCTACAATCTAGAAAGTCATTGGCAGCCATTGTTTTTTCTCTCTCTGTACATTGTTCAACAACCTACAAAATCGAAGGAATGTAAGAACAAATTGCTTGACAGAATTCCATAGAAGGAACTACGTAACACAGCTTCTTTGTTGCAAATATCAGTGAAGTTAAATGAAGTAGTTTTGCAATATATAATACAAAATCTAATCCAATAACTGGTGAGTAGTGATCATAAAAGCAAAATAACTGCACAACAAAAATCTCCTGGCATGGATAAATCATAAATGGCAACAAACATGATACTAAATTGTGATGTATCTATAGATAATAAGAGCAAGATACCACAAAGAAGAATCCATTGAACAAAACGTTCGTGGCATAAATTTTGAAACTGAAGGTTTACCTTTGTTGCAACTTTCTTCATTATTGATTTATAACCTTCTCTATCAATCTTCCTAGTTCTGTATAGTGGCATTAGTAGAGAACCCACAAAATCCACGACAGCTTGTTTAATAAGATTGACTCCTCTTTGTTGACGTCCCAACAGTGATTTGTATTCTGCACTCTGTAAGGCAGCCCCTTCCCTGGACTTGCATTCACTCTGTAAGGGCGGTAACTTTACTTTATTCGAATCTTCCTCATCTCTAATATGAATATTGTTGTAAAAATCAGCATCTGCATCCATTGCCTGTGACTGCCACCTTTCAATGGCAACAGAGTCCTTCACACCACTGCCAGCTGTATCTGTATCAACCCATGCTTTAGTGACTCTACTATCTATTGCTCCACTTTCTCCAGAATGTTCCCTCAGATTTGAAACATAAGCTATTTCATTAGAATAGCTACATTGAGTATAGTTATCTCCAGACAATTTTGAATTGTCAAAATTACCACAAGCAGCACCAAAATCCACAGGCCAATTTCTAACCTTGCAGTTTCTTGAATCTGTTTCTGATACGCAATCTTGCCGTCCAAAAGTGCCATCAGACCACTTCCTTCTTACATCAAATTCATCCAATTGCACACAATATTCTCGCCTCACAAATTTATGGAAAGATGGTATCTTTGGAAGGTCTCGTAATGCATTCACCTCCACTTCTGAGGTTGCATATGCCTGCAGCAAACCACCAGAATCTAAATTTAAGTGCACTTGATCATAGGATAGGAACACTAACGCAATAAAAAATTGTAATGTAAAGAAGGTTTATCCAAAAACCTCAGCAGCTTTGAGAGCAGCAACACGCGCAGCTTCTGCCGCAGCAATGAAAGCAGCTTCTGCAGCCACGAGGGCTTCGGATTCTTCAGATGCAGCTAGATTGTCATCCATCTTTTGTTCTGCATGAACTATTCTTTGGGAATGAACTGATTTCACATCAGACTTTATGCCTACTGAGGACTCCAACTTCGCAGCTCCCATCTCATTCTTTTTATTTTTTGCTTTAGATGGAGAATGACTTCCAGAAGATGAAGGTACTAGCACATTACATCGACTTTCTGATGTTTCCCGTAGTCGTGGCTTTCCGGATATATGATCCTTAGATTTGGTTTTTGATGGTTCTAATCCTGTCGCTTGCTTCAGTAGCTTTAGTCCATTTATAGCCTTCTCCTTGCGAAATACTTCTATCCACATGCTGACTAGCTGGCTTGCAACAGAACGAATATCTCGACTAGTATGCACACAAACCTTCTCTTTAATTGTCTTTCCAATGCCTAATAGAGAGAGAAAAAAAGCAGTATTTTAGAATTTCGGCTCAAGAATTATCCATAACTCAAAATCACAATTATTCAAGAAAATATCAGGTTTAAGAATAGTGACATATCACAGCACATATATGTCAAGTACAAATAAGACTAATAAAATTGAAGGCAAGAAATTTTGTTCGAGTTAATTGAAAGCACATGATGACCTTTCTTCTCACAATGAGCACTATCTTATGACATAAAATGGCAATTTCCAGGAGTGAAAATAATTTTTAAAAAGAGAAGATAATTAAACAATGTTTGACTAGAGAAGGAATTTTTATTGACTAGAGCAATCAATAAAAAAATCTGTCTCAGGTTCAGGGACGAGGAATGAAGAGGGAGAAGAGGAGCCGTCGAGACAGTTTTAGGGAAATAATATGCTCATGTCACAGTTTCATCTAAAGGGCTTTTGTCCGGATGGAGCCCAATACCATATATAATTATATATCTAATACAATGTTTTGACATTATCAACTAGTATCATATGTTAGTACCTGACCCAATGGAATCGGCATTTTATACCTTGGTTACAAGATTAGTTAGTGATAGTAGATTTATTTTCTACTATTTTCTAGATATGTGAAATTGTGTTCACTAAAATCAAATATCAAGCTTTTTTACATTAAACATATGAAATCAATTTTTTGAGTTTATTCTTATCATACATATGATATTGGTTTCTCCATATAGCTACATCAGATCAGTTGATCCATGCTAGACCTACTGATCCAAAGAAAAAGATAAGGTATGAAATTAAATGTTAGTGAACAGGGACACCCACTATTATAGCTCATACATGAGCTCAACTAAGGTCTATTCCAAACGATATATTAGGTCATCAAATCTACCAAGTGATTAGCACAGAATAAAGACCATACGGACACTAAAAATTCTACTTCAAATTCTAAGACACTTAGGTTTTTTTGTCACATTGAAACTAAAATGTCATATCAATTGAATGTCGATCCCTTGCATCAGACCAAAGATTACAAGAATAAGTATGCCAATCGAGATTGTTAAGAACACAGCTCTTGATCTTTCGATCTTACAACCCTACAACCCTAATTTACCTAAACAATCTAAATATGCACCTAAACTTAAATGAGTTTAGGAATTTCTAATGTTACCAATGAGATTTCTAAGATCTACAATCATTCAATTCAACAAAATAGGTGACTAAATGTCAAAGTCAATCACCTTCAATCTGTTAACTTGCCACATGCTAATCTAATTTTTTTTCTTTCATTTGCTTATTCTATTGATGTGGCCCTTATTGAATAATGATATTTTAATATTATCATGAGCCTATCTACAAATTCTTGAGTGTTTGTACCAAGGTTCAAAAGTACTGTTTTGTACGGAGAGGTATATCCCTGTCCAAAGTACATAGTTGGTACTAGCTATGAAAGTATATATTGGGTACCGATCAGTACCGTTGGTATTGTATATCGGTACTACCGGTATGGTATCAATCAAGGACTGTAAAACCGATCTAGCAACTCGGTCCAGCGAGCCGCCGGACCGGTACGGTACCGGCGAACCAGGCGGAAGAGTGGCAAAAGCTTCGTTTATGGCGGCGGCGGAAGCTTCAAACCGGCAGAAGCTAATAGGATCGTAAAACCGGTCTGGCAACTCAGTCCAGCGAGCTACCGGACCGGTACAATACCAGCGAACTAGGCAGCAGCGGAAGAGCAGCTAAAGCTTTGTTTGAAGCTTTTGGCGACTTTGCCACAGCTTCCGTGCTCTGACCCACGCTCCGGTGCCGGTGCTGGTCGGACTGGTACCAACCATAGAAACCGGCTGGTAGCGGACTAGTTTTACAATCCCTGGTATCAATATGTACCGGTCGGGTGAAAAACCGGTTTACTAGTATGGACCGAAATTGCAAACCTACTATCAATCTCAAAAGTCAAAAGAATGTCTCACCTCTCATCAGATTTAACCCTAAAGCATATTAATATCACCACACCTTGTCTCTTTTTCACCCTGTTTTGTTATTAGTTATGACATACTTCATTTTCGTTAGAGACCAAAATCAATAATAATCTTTTTTTGATGTTATAATTATTGTGTTTCTACTCGATTCTTCCTTTTATTAGAATTTAATTTATTTTAAAATTTTAAAAATGCTAAATATTAAATAGTAGACACACCCAGTAGAATCAATGTAATTTAATTGGTACTCTATTATTATGATAGTAAATATGATGTTTAATTATCTTATCATATACAGATATACATTTATCAAAATATAACAAGCTGCATGAGTAGTTATAGGCTTATAGCAAAATAGGACATAACGAACCTAAGCCCATGCGTGTCCTGGAGGATTTGTTAGTACACCTGTAGGGCCTACTATGCTGAGTATTTGTGATGTATTCGTTATATATGACCTCCCTTATGTGGTTTATTTTAGTTTTATGATGAGCATGGATTGTTATAGCATCATGTATGCAGGGCTACGCATAGGAATTCAGGAGAAACTCTCGTGAATTTCTTCTGATAAATGTTGGGTAAATGGCCATGTGTGGCCGTCTGTATTTTAGACATTGTAGATTTTTTAGAACAACAAGACGATCAATCCTATATATCCCGAATGATAGAGAATGATTCAAGGACATCCTTGGTGTTCGTTCAAATTTCCAAGACAACAGCAGCATTTCACTCCCAACATGTATTCTGTCCTTGGTTAAGCCAATTGAAGACCAACCTTAATTGTCAAAGCTCCGCAAACAAAGTGAATTTACTGGTGTATTAAAACCTAGAAGTGTCATAGTCATCCATGAAAGGAAAATTCCACCTCCCCAAAAAAAAGGTAAAGAAAAACCAAGTTCATTTATCTTCAAGGCTGCAAAGCCGCCTCCAAACATAATTCATTTTCTCCCATCCCACTATTTTTCAACATAGGGCGTTTATGCTCTCTCAACTAATTTCAGGTGCAGACACATCTACAGCTCAAATATATTTGGTTCGCTATACTGCAATGATGGATAATTGGAACATTTAGAGGCTAATTCATTCATTGACATCTCCAATTTCTTGCACATCGCTTCTCATAGATTAGCTCATTTTTAACACTATAAGAAACCTCTATAAATAATGGGGTATCTATCAGCTTTATGCAATGTGTTACTGTGGAAAAAAAAGATCGAAATATGGCACAGGGTACCCTCCACTTTTACGATCTAATATAAAAGCGAGCTAATTAAGCTTTGGAAGGATTACCATTTGTTGTCTTCATGAAGTTCACTTGCAATCCTATCGAAGCATCCAAACTAAGCAACAGGATACCAAGTTTAGAAAAGAATTTAGGTCACTATTACAAAATAAATGAAAATAAATCAGTAAAATCCATATTGCTAAACTTCCATAGGGCATGGCTATTGTACACCCTAGAAATCAATTCAGTCCATATTACATGCATTGGCCAGCACTAAAGAAAAATAATTTACACCCAAAATAAGCAAGTATGGCAAGAAATCCAAAAATTCCTTAAGAAGACTTATTCTCTTACGAAGAGCATAGTTAAAATGGAAAGCTATCACCCTTAGTATGAAAATGATAAAATGGATTGAAGCTTGTATCAACTCACCTACATTCATCACAAGTATAAATGGAGACCACACACTTCCCTTTAGAGCCAATAGGGGGCATTCGAAAGAGGACCCTCTCTCCCCCTACTTATATGTGATTAGTACTAAGCAAGGTTTTGAATTTCGGTTCAGTACAATGTACCAGCCCAGCCCAATCTCAGATCGGTACATACCGATATATAAAAAAATTTCAATACCGGATATACTGACATAACATGGTCCTGATTCAAATTCTTCTCGGGTATGTACCAAAAAAATTGGTCGGTTTTGACTGATTTCTAAAACATTGCTACTAAGTATTAATATCCTTAGCACTCTTATTGAAAATGAACTTAAAGAGAACAAAATAACCCCTCTCAACTTGAAGGGAAATGCAAAGTCTCTCACATTATGTATGTTGATGATATCTTGTTATGCTTTAGGAAATCCTATCTCAACATCAAGCAATATCATGACATTACTAGGCAAAAGCTAAATATTAGGAATGCTTAGACAACACTATGGGCAGCAGTCAAGGTGATTTCCCCTTTAATATTTGGGGACTTGCGTCTCCTCTCATATCAACATGGCCCAAGCTTATAAGGAATGCTTAGACAACACAAATAAAATCCTTCAAACTTGGCAAGGTCAAACTCTAACCTCAGCTGGTAGAACAACTCTCACCAAAAGTGTTCTCTCCTCAATTACAGTCTGCAGATCACCAATGGGCTCAAAGGGTCCAAAATGGAAAAATTAAACACCCCTATCAGAACTGCGTATGGACTAAAGAAGACCTCAAAAAGGGTGCCCACCTCATAAACTAGCATACAAACACCAAGCCTAGAAATCTGGGAGACCTCTATATAAAAGATTTAACTCTCGTTAGACCGGCCATCAATAATAAAAGACTCATTGAAATGTTAAACTCTAAAAATCTTTGGGCTCAAATCCAGCAAGGCTAAGTCCGACCAAATTAACCCTTGGGACACTAAGTGTTGCACCAAAGCTAGCCGTGATTGAAAAGCTCTCATGACTGATTTAAATTATATCCGCCCTCATATTACCAAAACCATTGGCAATGGGAGAAGCATTAACATTCTCACCCAACCTTGGTGTACCAATGTAAGCAAATACCTACCATGATAGATTGTAATCAAATCCCAAATGAAATGGTTGTGCCCTATCTCAACCGAAAAAATGGTGTAATGAAGACATCTAAAAGAATATTGGTAAAATAACTCTTCAACCTAACCAAGGTAGTGACATACCTTGGGAAGTGCGTTTGGACTAATGACATTAACTGCCTACCCATAACCAAGGCTGCCTATAAGGGCCTACTCGAAGATGAGAACTAAATCACTAAAAGATGGGCAGGTTTGAAAACCACTTTAGAAACTAAAGAGTCCCTCACAAGATTAAATTTTTTGGATGGGAACTCCTTAAAAGACTCCCCACATATGATAGATTCAGCAAAGTGAGCTACTAGAACCAAACGATGTGTACTCTTTGTAACCAGGAGGTCGAAAGTAACACACACCTCTTCAACAACTTTGATTTCATGGACCAAGTTTAGAACCAGCATGCTAAATATATCAATTGGAAACACACAAACAGGAATACACAGAGCGATGGCTCAAGGAAACAAGAATAAATTAGCACTGGAAGAACCCTCACTTATTTTCTTAACCTTTTGGCAGATTTAGAAAGCTAGGAATGCAAACATATTCAGAGAGAAATCCAATCCAGCAAAGGTGAGTAGGCTTGCCATTGCTGAACTTCAGATATAAGAATGATTGCATCAAAAGCAATGGAATTAGGCTATTGAGGACAACACATAAAGTGGGAGGGACTGGCGAGGGAAATATAAAGATTAACACAGATGGAACATGCAACGGAAAGACGAATGGGCAGGATGGGCTACATCTGTCAAACGACCCTCTACTCAGAACTAATAGCTAGTAAAGGCGCATTGGGATATGTTAATATCTGTCAAGATTTCTAGTCACATAACATAACCATTGAAACGGATAGCAAAGAAGCAATCAACTACATCACACAGACATGAGAATCCAGTAGTGGATCTTATAAACATCCTCAATGAAATGAGCCAGTATAAGAAAATAAGGGACATCAAATTTTCATGTCAATAGGGATCAATTGACTATCTGGCAAAGCAGGCGAAATGTAACAAAATATTAATGATATGGAAGGATAACTGGCCGCATGAAGTAGCCATACTAGTGTACCAGTAAATAATGTATCTTTCCTTATAAAAAAAGTATGACTTATTATGAAGTGATTCACACACCTAAGTGTATACTATTTTGAGAACTCCTAGTAGCCAAAACTAATTTTGTAAAATTTATACTCTTGGTTGTCAATCAATGTTAGTATGTCCATTAGATCGACATTAAATAACCATTCTTATATAGGTATAGTGTTGACTAAGTGCATATAAAGCAACCTTCAAGATATGCTGCTGAGAGAAATAAAAGTGTGCAAGCTCATAGGGACAATCTATGCTCTCAAAAGAAGTCCTAGAAGTATAGCTCTCAAAAATTTTCTCATTGTTATCATAGGTGTTCAATGCAACAAAATGAATCACTCCATCTTTATATGATAACCCCTCAAGTATTATTATTCGTCACTTACGATGGTGACTGTTCTTATTGGGTGTGATATAAAAAACTTTTGAAGTCAAAAGTTACCTTGAAGATTAGTTTGTAACGAAGGAAATGAGAAAGCCACAATTAAAAACCCATGTTCTACCCAACCCTTGGCTTGTTGCAAAACTTATTTATCTTACTATCAAATGCCTTGATATTTCAATATTTTCTTCGTTATTTGAGTGATCAATAAATTTATGCAAAATCCCAAAAAATGACATAAGAAAACTGTCTTGAGAATTCAATGCTCTAAGAAATGGTCTTCTTTATTTAATAAAAAAAAATGAGCATTTAAAGGTGAAAGCTAATTATGATGTTGATTGTGTTGAGAGTCCAAGTAACAGCAGGTCCACTTATATTGGATGAATGTCACCAACAAGAAGCCAACTGTGCTTACACGATCTACTATAAAAGCCAAGTTCAAGGCTATAGCTCACACTGCATGGCTTCACTCAGAAAAAGCAATGGCTATGAAATGTGATAACCGAGCAGTAATATACATCATAATTAGTTTATTTTATATGAAAGAACCAAAAATATTGGAGGTGGTCTCTCACTTTATTTGACACGTTAAAATGACTAAAAATATATATACTTTTTTGCACTACATTATTGAATCAACCTGTAGATTTCATCAACAAATCTCTTGTTTCACCATTATTTGATAGTTGATACTATAACAATTTTGGCATGATTAACATTTATGCTTTAAGTTGAGGAGAGTGCTAGAACTAAATAATAAAATGTCATCACAAATTAAGTAGGATAAGCAGTTTAACATAAATAAAGCATCAGAATCCCAGATAAATGTACAGAAACTAAATACAACTTTGTAATGTTAAAAGAATGAATGGAACTAATAATGTAGGAAAGAAGTGTGTGAGAAAAAGAGCATCAATTTAATACCAGATAAGCGAACAGCGACTAAATCAGTTGATACAAGCAAGAGCAAGCGAACACAATGCCTCAAGAGTTGAGTGGAATTTTTTCCCAGTGAATCCTGTTTTGAATAAACAGGCTTAGAGATCGCATTTGTTAATGTGTTTCTTGGAAATATAAACATAGTCAATGATGAGTTTGTTACGAAAAGATCAAGTTTGGAATTGTCTTACAAGGATCCATGTGTTAAGTGTGCCAAGGCCTTCTTTTGTTCCAGTGAAAGATTTTAGGGATTCAACAGGAAGACGTAATAGTTCTTTAGCTAGATGTAATCGACCGGATGTAGTCTTTGCACTAAAGAACAAATCTTGCAGTAAAGATTCCTTGCTGGAAAATGCATGATTTTCATCTAGAGAACTTTTGCTAAGTCCACTGGGAAGCTTGCATGCATCAAGTCGGTTTGACATGTCTCTTGCTTCATTTCGTTCACTGTCTGATTGTCTCTGTGCAGCTTCCATCAACTCAACCTCTGCTACTACATCCTTACCAGTAGTCAAAATGTCCATAATCCGTACTGCTTCTCGAAGTCCACTCATCATTGCACCACCGACAGTATCAGGGTGTTCCTTGCATGTTGCCTCACCAGCAAAAAACAAACAGTTTGCAACTGGTCTTCCCAAAATATCATAATCTTCACCAGATGCTCCAACAGCAACATAAGAATAAGCACCCCTACTGAATGGGTCCACGCCCCAATTTGTCACAACGGATGCAATTGGATCTGGCACAGATGCTTCACCAAAAAGCTTGCGAAGAACCTTCAATGCATGGTTCACATGATCAGACTTGCTGACTGTTTGTCCTTCTGTAGCTGCTTTTCCAACAACAAGAGCTATGAGAACAGGCGCACCAACTGTCTTCTTCACATTCCAAAACATAAAACATTGGCCCCTTTGATTAGTTTCTTCAGCGGTAGCACCAAAGTAGTCAACATTATCATCCCAAAAAACTTCAGAGAACTCCAATACAACTTTATTAAGAACTCCAAAGCCAAGTCTCTGAATAGAAGCCTGCTTCCAAACTGGCAAAGCAGGAGAGAACTTAATGGCGTCTGCCTTTAGGCAACCAAGTGGCACAGTGATCAAGGCAGCATCTCCTACAAATTCCATGCCATTTGATGTAATTACCTTGACCTTTTTCCCATCTTGGAAAACCCCACTTGTTTCGCTAGTGTTGTATATAATCTCAGTAACATTTTGTTTTAATTGAATATCAAGTCCCATACCTAGATTTTCTATAACCGTGCTGTAACCCCCTTTAATCATACAATGGGGACCACCAAATCCTCCATACACATCATCTTGATTCCAGTGAGGAAGCGATACCTCCTTAAGTGATGCAGCACAACCATACTCCAAATGTGCGAAATGCCAATCCATCACTCTTCGCTCTAGGGGGCTCAAAATGCTAGTTTTAATATCATTGACAGTGTAATCTGTTGATTTAGAAGATGAGAAATTTACTAGAGCATCAGTCTTTGATGAATCACAAACCATATTTGGTTGATGAAACTCTACAGAATCAGATGTCGCCTTGGACATTCGTCGCTTTCTAATGGCATATTCCAATCCATCCTCAAGAGACATCTTCATTGCACCTTCGCCATGTTGGGCCACAAGAAGTACCATGTCATCAAGAAGACTATTAAATTCAGCTTCCAAAGCTTCATCTAAGTCAGCGGGAACTTTATAACCAGTGACAATATCGTAGAGTGGGCAATCACTGTTTAAAACAGTCAACTCAAGACCCAACTGATTGCAGATTAAGGATGAGGGATCCGGCCTTCTTTCAGTGGCAACGTCAGCCTCTACACCAGTGATAATGCTGGCACCAAGATCAACAGGGACTGAAAGTGATGTGCGGTCTGTGTATACACGACCACCCACCCTATCTCGAGCCTCTAGAACAGTCACATGAAAACCCTGACGCTGCAAATGGCGTGCTGCAGTTAAGCCAGAAGGACCAGCTCCAATGATGATAATCCTCTTGTAAACATTTAGGCCAGAATAATTAGAGTTATGCATATCTAAAGATTGTGGAGCGGTTGAATGAATCTTAGGACTTCCTCCCACATATTCCATCCCACTTTGCATACCAGGAAAAGCCTCATCATGCTTCCAGGAAACATCCACCATTGATCCACAAGAAAGCATGTCAATTTGTGAACCATTTATTAGATCGCTACATGTTTTGGCAGCGTCTTCTTTTTGAGCATCACTGCACCTAACCCCTCGATCAGGTGAAGAATATTTTTCACGCCCACTCTTTAAGTTGCATTCTGGAACCGAGTCCTCAACATCCCCAAGTATAAAAGCTTTAGAGGACTTTGTTTCACATGTTGAAACTGCCAGTGGTGAATCATGTTCTATGCTAGTATGTTCCTTGATATGAACATCTACTAAAGGCTTCAATTCTTTTTCTGTAACCAGCTTGATATTTTTCTTAACTTCAAATAACCTTCTGGACTCCACTGTCAAAGAATTATCTATAAGCTTAAGTTGGTATGAGTGAGAAACTTTGTCCTCATTAACTGTATTAACTACAAAATTTCCCTTGTTGTTTGGCTCTTGAACAACTCCAGAAAAAGAGAGACTGTGAAGGTTTGGTATGCCTTGCACGGAAGCAATTCCTGCATTAATGTAACCCTGTAGGAAACTTATTATTAACTGCATACCTATACTTTCAGAAATAGAAGACTATACAATGAGGAAAAAGACATGAGAGAGACCGAGAACCAAACCAAATATTAACAATTGAATAAATGCGGAAGCTTAAGGCAGCAAAAAAACACAGCTCAAAATATAAAACAATTTTGCAGCAGCCTTATTTAGATACAAAAATAACTCCCTACGAAAAAGAGAAGTTCAAGAACATGGACCCTTCCATACAAAGATCAGTGATGAAAAGTCTGGCTTTCCAAATGAATACTACATAACTTTTCTTAGTTGCAGTATATTTGAAGGATTAAAGCTAATTAATTGTCAACATCAATAAGCATAATATCATATGCAAAGACTAAGAGAAAATATTCTTGCACTAGATAACCTTACATTTCGATCAAGAAACCTGTAGATATCACGAATGAGGGATTGACGTGCTGATTCACCCTCTGAAGGAGCATCACTTACGCCACAGTTCAGGAGAGGAAGTGTGTGCTTCGCATCTTTACTCCAACAATCTAAAATGAAATTCCTGACATAGAAAAAGAAAATGTATCATAAATTTACAAAACAGTAAACAATTTAGAAACTAGAAATTTCATATGAAGAGTTTCAATCAGCTACTAAAAAATTTGGGCAAGCTACCTAAATGGTTAAATTTGTTACTAGTTCTAATTCAGTACCTCAAGCTTTTTTTGTCTCAATTACCAAACTTTCATTTTCAATTCAATTAAGTATTTCCATCGTTATTTTATTAGTTTTGAATATGTAAATTTTATTTCTGGAAATATTAGTTTTATTTATTTTAATACCATTTGCATGCTCCAGCATTACCCCCCTCCCCCCAATTTTTTGTACCCTAGCATGGGTTGGCACTAATGTTGCCCACCCTTCTTTGATAGTCATGTCACAACTTTGGCATCAGAAAATCCTTTGAGGCAAGGACAACACTTTCTCAAGCCACGTGACTCTCCAGGCACACAATCATGTCAAGAACCAAGGCCAAGGCACACAATCATAGCAAGTGCTGTACTTCCTTAAAGGCCTCTTTAAGACAACGCGTACCCTTGCATGACCATCAGGTTGAGAGGGTGGCACACAAGCACTACGGAAGAGAAAGAAAATAAGCACTTATTGCATGGTACAGAGAGGAGATGAAAGGTTGATGTATGCGTACACATACAGGGCACTCGTGAGAGTGTGTGCAGAGAGGGAGAAAGAAAGGAAGTAGTGAAATTAATTTATTAGTTAGTATATTGGTTGTATGTGATTAAATAATATAATTATTAACGATTATGATCATTATAAATGTAGGTAATATTGTATTTTATTGTAGTATGTATTTTGTAATCAATTATGGTTAAGCCTACAAACCTATATATATGAATGACTTAACCCTAATGTAAAGGACATCTTGATGTATACAATTATTGATAATCTCCCTCTTACTCAATGCTATTGTGAGTTGTCAAATAGTATAGGAATCAAAACGATTCCCTATTCATGGTTATGGTCCCACCACACACCATGAGACAACATTTGGGTATGTGACTATGGATAAGATTTCCATATATGTATAGTAGCTTTCCTCTGAAAAAATTCCTATATAGTAGCTTTCTATATAGTAGCTTTCCTCTGAAAAAACGATTTCTATATAGTAGCTTTCCTCTGAAAAAATTCTTCTCAACAATGCTGATCTTCATGCTCTTGCATAAGCTCTCTGTGCCTTCTTGTCATCCCACATTTACCAATTGTCATCCCTGCCATCACTGCAGTGGTTCCTCCCCATGCCGCCACCTCCATAAGACTGACTTCTCCCACAACAACACTACCACACTTTGGCTTTTCCTACAACAACTAGACAGCTTCATCATCTCAACTAATGATCTAGACTTATCATCTATAAGAGCCACTTCTTCTCAAGACCTTTATGGCACAATTATATTGTACCTAGAGATAAAGAGCGCTAGATCAGCGAGATGCCTACTTCACCTCAATCACGTCTTCTGCAGACCACCTCATCCACCGCTTTGTATCTTCCATAAGTCGCTGCTCGTCTATGATAGTCCTCTGCCAATACAACCCTATGGATACAATTCTTCCGTGACAACTAATGCACCGCCACTTCATACAGTGGTCATTGCCTGAATGCATTGCCTCTTCAAACAATAGACATCTTCCAACTGCATCTTCCCCGTTATTTTGCACAACCCCACCTTTTGTTCCTCACTTTCAACCCCAATAGCCTTAATAGTTAACACACCCCTCTTTATCATACCACAATAGTAAGCAGCTCCAGTTTGCATCCCTCATAACAACGGCCAAAACAAAGCAAAGCAAGATTATCACATCTTTCCCCTGCAAAGCAACAAGTCTAAATGACTAAGTCTTCCCCACACCACCCCAAGCACATATGCCTTATGTCTCCAAACGGGATGACAAAACAACATGCAAAGTTTAGTGCAACAATCGTCATTTGTTTCAAAAACGTTGTAGCCTTTGCTTCACGCACCCTATGTGCAATAATCACTAGCATATGTCCTAAACTCATAGATAGTATGTGAAGCAAAGGTGCATGCTCTGTTAGACTTGATCTGTAATAGGTTTTGCATCACCCCTTTGACTTGATCATGTTTAAAGCACCTATCCAAGATGGTGCACCGGCCATGGTAGTTCATACCAGTATACCAATTGATACAAATCAAGAGAACTTACACGGAGGATACAACTGTATTATATTATAAAATGCTTTATTTATATTATTGGTAGTATAACCCAGTAAATATAGGTTCATGTCCCAAGTTATTAGTATGCGTCAAGCCCACCACATGGTACAAACTTTCAACAAGAATGCACTAGCAGTAACCTATTACTCCTCCATAGTTTAAAACACCGATGCAAAATAAAGGCAATTAGAGAGTTCTTTAACTTTCATTCATGATGATAGGAACTTACTAGCAACTTGCTACAAAAGGTTCATTAAGAATTTTAATTTTATTATGGCTCCCATGGATGACTATGAGAATTCCATTCAGACTAAATTATCATCTAAACTTTTCAAAAAATAAAGTAGAAACTGATCAAGATTTTTCTCCTTAAGCATCCAACCTTTATAAAATTTTCAAAGTTCCACGTAATGCTTGAGGTACAGGAATAAGAGATAAGTTGAGACAAATGAATTCCGCTTATGATAGGAGTTCATGCTACTCTTCATACCTTAATGTAATGGAGATTTTACTTAATACCTAATAAGTTCATTTTGTACTCAAATCATAAGACACCAAGTTCCATTCAAATTTAGAAGAAATTAAGTGTCAAACACGCCAAGTGGATAAAATTTCTTCATAAATATAATTTTCATGGAAAACATTGCCTTGATAACGAGAACAAATATGTTGATGCCTTGAGTAGAGTTATTGCCACTCCACACACAATGAAAGCCTTATGTTTTTGAAGGCTTAATTGATAAGTACATTATTTTTTTTCCAGATTTGGCATATTTTTATAGTTGTAATAGAAAACAACATTATTTTGTTGATTTTTATTGTAATCCATGAGAGCTATCTATTTAAGATGTGCGTTTCTCAAACATCAGTTTGTGAATCACATGTTGGAGGTCTTGCAAGCCATTTTGATACAGACAAGACTATAGCACTAATCATTGATCATTTTTGTAGTCATTCAAAAAGCAAAACATTGCTAAGATTGTCTCCTCCTGTCATACTTGCCAGCTAGATAAAGCTACTAAACAAAACACTAGCCAATATATCTCTTTGTCAATCCCACAAAAACCTTGAAAGACCAACATAGGCTTTGCTTTAGGTTTGCCAAAAATATTTGAGGACATGAATCTATTTTAGTCATAGTTGATAAGTTATCCAATATGGTACTTTTTAGGTCAATCTGAGGATGCCTCTCATGTGCCTGAACTATCTTTTAAGGAAATTATATGATTACATGGATTGCCACCCTTTTTTTGTACATTATTAGGTTGCCACTCATTGATCTTTCATTCTTAGATAAACAATAAAATTGATATTGTAAATTGTAGTCAGGGTAACCACAGATGCATTGTCGGTCAGGGTATGTACTTTGACCAATTGCTAGGTTTGCCTAAGAATTAGGTATAATTAGAATTAGTAATATTAAGAATAAAATTAGTTATTGTTATTATTATTATTTTACTCAATACCTCTATATAAAGAGGTTACTATTGTGTATGATGAAGAAGGAGACTAATACAATGTAACTCTTTAGGGTTTCCTCTCCTCTCTTCTCCTCTTCACTATCTCTTTGTTCATCAAACACAATAGATAAAAACTCTTTATAGAGAAATTGAGCACAAAAATAATAATATTTTAATTATTACTTACTATATATAATATTATACCTAGTATTACTAATAATAACAAACTCTAGGTCTATTGATAAATGTCCACTTGAAATTATTTATGGCTATTCACCACATTAAGATTGTGTTTAATCGAGCGGATGGAAAATAAGAGGGAAGGGAATCGAATAAGGAAATAAGAGGAAAGGGAAACAGGAAGAATTGCTATAGTAGTTATAGTAACTTTTCCGTCTGAATTGGACGGAACGTACATTGTGAGAAAATTATATACTGTTTATCTTATTTTTGCTACAGTGTTTTCCTTCTTGTTTTCTTCCTGCTTTCCATCCATTCTATTAAACAACCACAACTGTTTTTCCTTCCGACTTTCCTTCTCCTCCCACTTTCCATCCGCTCCATTAAACACAGCCTAAATTAATAACTTGAGTTCTCTTTCTATGTCATCTCAGTCATTTATGCCAATTAAGAGCTTAGTTAAACGCATACAAGATATTCATGTTGTTATAAATTGTGTGTTGTACGGTATCAACGAATGTAAGAGTACAATGTAGGTGACTATTCTTGCATGCATATGTCATGAACGCTTAACTAAAAACTCCTTTAAGAAATTAGATTCATGCATCTAGTTCATGAGGAAACTAGGATCCAATGCTTAAATTGTTGATTTGCTAACATATTTAAAATTAGCCCAACATTCAATATTAAGGCTTTGTTTGTCTTACCATAGGATCAACCTCCTTTCTTGTTTATTAACTTTTTTGCATGTCATATTTCTTCTACTGCCTCAATATCAGGACTCCCTTTAGGGGCATTACCAATACCACTAAAATACTAGACACTCTAAATGTTATCTTATTCAATAAACGTGGCAATCAGACTTGTATGATGCATAAATTACTAAAAGGGTTTGAAGTTCAACAACAACAACATATACAAATGGCAACATCCTAGACTCTCCTAAAGTTGATCTCGAACTTGTGTTTGTCGACAACACTCCAGTAAAGCTCAAGCTTAACTCATTGAAGTCGAGTATCTTCAATGGAAAATAATTATTATGGTTATTATTAATTTAAGTAATAATTATTATATTGTGTGGTTTATAATCAATTAGGTCTAAGCCTCCAAGCAAATGAGTACATATGTGGACATGCGAGTAAAAAGGAAGGGAGAAAAGTAAAAAAAAAATAGATTTATTTATAAATAAAAAGTAAACAAAATATATTTCTACAAGTAAAAAAAACATAATAATGAAAGTAACAAGTTGAACATGAAGGAAACGATTGCGTACCAAAATAAGACAAAAAAAGTTTAATGCCCAAAATAAGAAAAAAGTTTGGAGCCATTTATATCATTTACCAAAACTTTGCCATCAATAATTTAAAAAAAAGTAATGATTAGAAAGCAAGAAAAGAAACTTGCAATGAGATTCAATGTGGACAAGAAAAATAAGCATCACTATAGTGCTCATCAAAACTCTAGATGGAAAGAACATATTAAACATTCCTATTTCCTTGGGATCCAAATCAAACAAGATCACTAGTATCGGTCCCGGTCCGACCGATTGTACCCATCGATGGTCGGACTGATAAGAACCAATACTGTACCCGTGGTGTATATATATATATATATATATATATATATATATATACTAATATAGTCAATACCAACCATGTACAAGAACCGGTCCATGGTTGGACCGGTATGTACCATCGCATATGAAACAGTACTTTAAGCCTTGCTAACACTTTCACTTTCAATGTAATGTAGTCTCCCATCCAAAAATCATAAAAATTAGCTTCTCCACATTTTCATAAACTAAATTTACCTGCAATCCAAATATTCCTGGAGACCACCTCTCCGCTTTAAAATATCCTTGAATTTGATCTTTTCAATTGGAGTAACAGCACCAGCTTTCAGCCCAGCTGCTACTGCTACTGAACCATCGTTAGAAACCTCATCCAATGATTGTAAACATGCTTTATCTTTATGCCTAGAAGACCGGTTTTCATTGAAGGCAGATGCGTTTGCAAAAAAACCTTGCTGATGCATTAAAACTTCCCAATCAACATCTCTCTCATATGCCATATCACCATGCCTATGCATTCTTGAGTTTCGGATCTCACGGCACATAGCTGATTGGTTATTTACAACGCCACCATCAGATGCTACCGATAATTCACTTTTCTCGGTTCCTGTCTGAATTACTCTGGCATCTGGATCCTGAGAGTTTAGTGGTACTAGAATTTCTGTAGAAAATAGCTCCTTGGAGCCATCATGCAGCATTGCATCAACCATTGAAACTCGTGGAACATTTGCACTAAAAGATTGATGTACATCAGATTGAGATTTCTCAGCAGCTGAGATGTTGGCAGATAAGAGTTGTGAGCCACAAGATCTCATATTATCTGAAGCTGATTGGTTTGGATAGACAACGGCAGCATCAACTTCTACCACCTTCTCAATACAATATGAGAAACATGAACTATGAAAATGTGCATCATTTTCTCCAATGTTCCCACCATTTTGATGGCGCCCACCATCATCATACTGTGACTGAGGTTTCTTACATAGTTTGTTTGGTGAAATCCAAGAGGAAGGCAATAAAAGTTTGTCATAGCCTTCAGAGACTACTGCCTGTGTTAATGCTTCTTCAGATAATATGTTCTCACTATGATAACAATGACTTTCATGTGGTTCCTCAGAATTTAACTTCCATATATTATCATCGGACATTTTTTTATTGCAGGAGTTAAAAGGTTTGCCATTATGTAAAGCATCTAACAATTCTTTCTTCAGCTTTATTTCTTCAGAAACCCCAGTGCAACCTTCATTTCCTGTAAGACGATCTTCCTTGAATTTTTCTGGCATACTCAACACCTGCACAGAACATGGACCTTGGTCTAAGAAATGAATACCACCAGAAGATTTATTCTCATCCGTAGATGATATTTCATTTGATTTATGAAAACATGGTCTAATGTTAGCTCCTTTGTTTACCATAGACACAACATGGTCAGAAGTTGAAAGATTGATATAGTGCTTGAAACTATCAACCTGTGCTATATTCTCATTTACCTGGTCAGGTAGCCTCTCGTCATAAGTCTGACAAGGAGCTTGGTTAGTTTTGTTGGCATTCTCCACATATCTTTCTGATTGTTTTTCATACATTATCTCAGTTGTGTCTTGAACAGAATCAGAAGTCAAGGTCTGAAGAAGAAAAGGTGCTGAATCAGCTAAAGTTCCCTCGAGGTGTCTATCAGAACAACCGTAGCTATCAAACTTTGGACTTTCAGCTACTTCCATGCTTGAAATAGAAGGAACTTCAGTTCCAACTGAGCCATTGGTTGAAACCTCTGCAGATTTTGGAGTAGGCAACACGCCTTTCTGATGCACGGATGGAGAGACAATTTTCCTGAAGGAAGAAGAATGCCTTTTTACTAACATTTCATCGTAAGATTTCCCACCCAAATGCTCCTCTGGTAAACTACCAATTTCCAATTCCGGTGCACTGCTGCCTCTAGGCTTCAGATCCCTCTTTCTGTTGGTAGGTTCTTGTTGTTCTCCATCAGAAGTCGAGCACAAACCATTTTTCAGCAAAGGAGACCTCAGAAGTGGATCATCAGTTGCTATATCAGATTTGCTCTCCTGTCCATCAACAGTGTTCAGCGTTTTCTCTGTCACCTTTGGCCTCTTAGCTGGAAGAACCCTCTTCATAAAAGTGGACAGTGAATCTCCCAGGCTCACATCCGACGAATTGTCTGAATTGTCATGAACTATGTTAACCCCCTCTGCACCGTCTTTTTTAGCTAAAGCACGCTGCGATCTTCTGCTTCCAGGATGTACCACAGGCCCTGACTTCAAACCATGACCCATCGTATCCTCCTCGATCTGGTCAAGAGCGGCCACCCCATCGAAAGGGAAAGAATTGTTTTCACCACCGGAGACAGCACCAACACCCTTACCCTTCTTCGGGCCCTTCAACTTCTTCCTAAAACTGGCCAATGTATCGTCCATCTCGCCCGAATCTATATTCCCTTCACGCCTAGGGTTTTCTACCCTAGCTCCATGGGAAGGGGGCTTGCCCTTGTTTGCCACCCTACTCTTCTTGATCTTGAACAGGCTACCAATCGGCTTCTCATCCTCATCCAAACCACCATTGCCCGCCCCACACGAGGGCGAAGGTTTCCTCTTGCGCCACTTCGTCTGTATCTTCGACCTCACCAACTCGGATTCCGAGTGACTCGACTCCACCAGGCCACGACCACCGGAAGAAACATCAGACCCCATCTCCCGTTCCATCAGCAATCGCCCAAGGTGTCGCCTTTGTTCATCAAAAATGCCCTCGTTTTTTTTCCTTCTGTTTCTTCTATATCAAAAGGCCAAAACCACCAAGCGGTCACCAACCAATCAGAAGCCTCGGGATATCTGGAATGACTGTGAAGTGTTTGCGTCAGGAGGAGGGCGCATCAATGCCTGGCTCTTTGAGAACGAAGGGGGAGTATGAAGTCTGCCGTAACGAGAAACATGGGGAAGAGCGGAAGAGAGGGGCCAAAAGCGCCTTACCCGACAAGGTTTGCGGCGATCGGACGCGGCCGTCTGCGGGGGCAGATCGGCGGCGACGGTGGCCGGCGGGAGAGCGAGGCGGCTGATGGGTGTTTTATTGGTCGATGGAGAGAGCTGTGAAGGGAAGATGTGGCGGGTTTGAGTTAATCTCTCGGGACGCGATTATTCCCCTTTTGTGGAGGTTCGCTTCGCACCAATTTAACACTGCGAGTGTTTTCTTTCTGCGTTTCCTTTTTTTCGTAAAAATTAAACCCTAATAAATTTTCAAATTATATGTTTTTTTAACTCTTCCTAATATAACTATAAAGAGTAAAACTAAATAAACTTATTCAAAAAAATGATAAATTATTGAATGGGAAATAAAATTAAACTATTTTTTTTTATTATTTGAGATGCTTCATGCTAATCGTACTGTTCAATGTTATGTAATTAATTCTATGGAAGCAGGCATATTGGACCTACATGATTTAATGAACCCGATTAAATTATTTATTTTACTTAATTCAATAAAAAATAATAGCAATTATGTAATGAAAGTTTTTTTTATGAAATAGTTATATTATTGAAATTAGTCCACTACATCAGCAAAGAGAAGCATATCTCTCCCGAAATTGAGTGGATCTCACAAGATGGATAATAGGATGGTCCTTAAATGAAATTGATTATCTCACAACTATCAAACTCAATGATGATCCTTATTACGCCAATCGGGTGGGAGTGCTCGTAAGGCATTGCAATTTTGTAATGAAAGTTAAAAACACAAAATAAAGACATCTTGACTGAATTTTCACCTCTACTATAATCAATTTTGGATGTGTTTATCTAAAAATTTATAATATATATATTACCAACTCTTTATAATATAAAAATACATCCTAAATTTTAGTGCCGCAATTGCTCACACAAGATCTAGCTCCTACATGTGCTATTAAAGGAAAGATATGATGATTGATTGATCATTTTGTTAGTTGAATTTAAAGGTTAGCATCAAATAAAATTATCACATTTGAGTTTTTTAGATATCTAAAATGACGATATTTTACTTTAAATTAATGAAGAATTTGTTTTTTTTTATGTTACATACTTCGTAATAATAGTTTATTTGAACATTTTTTTTTTCTAATTTCTTCTACATCTTATTTATAGAGCAAATAATCTTCACAATGGTAGCAATTTATTCTATTTCTTTAATTCCTTAATATGGGAAACAAATTATAGATTTTATACCGGTCTAAGTTCAATTCTATGGTTTGGAAACTTTTCAAGTTTTATAGGAATTTAAAATTTTCATATTTTTATTCGTTTACACGTTTTAAACTATTGAATGACTTAGTTTTTTTAGATTTGGGTTGGAGTTTTTTTTCATTATTTATAGGAATTTATTTTTTTCCATATTTTGATTTCTTTAACAAGTTTTAAACTTTTGGAATGACTTATTTTTTAATATAAAAATATAATATAAACATAAACAAAACTCGAACATCATTAACGTATAAAAATTTTAAAATTTTAATTCAATTTAAGTTGAGACATGAACATGAATAGTTGAGAGGAATACATATCAAAACAAAGAAAACGTAATCTAAAATAGTCACTCCCAAGGTCACTACAAAAATGTAGTCTGAATCGTACCGATACAAAATGCATGGCATTGCCAATGTAACCAAGTTTGTATCGTACAATCGCATTCCACGTTTATAATAATCACTAGTCATGGAAAGTGGAGTTGGTGGAAGCACAGGAGAAAGTGGTTTTGGAGAAGAAAGTTTAAGTTACAAATTGCACGTCATATTTTACATTTTTTTCCCTTAATCAAGTAGCCGGTCTCATGTTAACAGTGATTGACTGATATGTTACGCAGTAAGAGGAGTAGTTCAATGCGATATATCAATTTCACTACTCCTTTTGGTATGGTTGAACCAGACCGTTTCGATCAAGGAAAAAGCTTCATCAAATCCAGACGGCTCTGTCTATGTATATATAGCAATCGCAGTGGCATAAATTTGGCCTGCCAAAATTCTCATTACAATGGAGACGGAGAAAGAGTTGAGGCAGTCCTGGCCTCAGCACCGTGAAAAGCAACGGATATCAGTCCCATACCTCTGGGAAGAGGAACCAGGGAAAGCAAAGAAAGGTTGGAGCTCCCCTGCAATCCCCGTGATCTCGATCCCATCTTCGGTAAAACTTGTGGTCTCCATCCCATTTGAATGGGAAGAAACGCCCGGGAAACCTATCCAACGTAAGGAGACTGTGCCAGATTTGTTGACAAGTAGTAAGACTGAGTTGGATGCTCTTCCTGCAATGGCGAAGAATGCTTTAGGGCAAACACTAACGAAAAGAACCTTAACCCTTGGGGAACTCATGCTGCTGAGCCGCCAATTAAGTTGTAGATTGAAACAAATTGATGCCAAGAAAAGAATTCATCCCAAGGTATGGCTTCTATATTAGCATTACAAGAAATCACCGCTCTCAACAGATATCCAATCTGTGCATTTATTAACAGAATTTAGTATCAAATTCACTTTGTACAGACGTGTATTTTACAATTTGCAAAAGAACATATCTGCGTCTGTTAACTTCTAGAACGGAAGAAATGAAGTATGCTAATAGCTATTCACTAACGATCAATTTGAACATTACAGAAATACCTTAAGAAGAGCTTGCTTACATGTCTTCCATTCATCGCTTACGGTAATAAGAACAGTGCTTATATTAGTAGCTGGTGAGGGAAAAACAATTACAGCTCATGTAGTCATGTGGTCTTTCCAAGGTCAGTGGTGCACCTTCGGAATCGTTCTGCCAAGCATGGAGCACTTACGATCCTAAAAAAATTGACGGCCTCCTGCAACGGCTATCAACATCTGCTTGCTTTAAGAGCCATTGGAATTCCCAGGATGTAATAGCACATGTACTCTCATTTTAGTAAATTCAACTGAGTATTGACAACACGCTTAATGCGTTCCATAACTACAGGTATATCCTTCTCAGTCAATGTTGTGAAACATAAACGAAACCATCCAGGTTCAATGCAGTGGTATGCTGTTCCAGGCGTCAAATTGATCTTTAGCCGAATTAAGCATCTCTTTCCACAGCTCAAACTCCCCTTTCTCGCTGTATGATTTCATAAATTTGCTCATATCCGCCCAACAATAGAACTCACTGCTGCTTTTGATACAGTCGATTCCCAACTGCTTAAGTCCATCCACAAAGAGCAGGGTATCATCATCACCATTGATTTGGTGTTTGACACAAATCCCAAGATCTACACTTCACAAATCACAGCACTAAATCAAGGGTAAGAATCACACCCTGCTCCGAATTATTTCATCCACAAACGTTGCATACATTAGTTGGAGCCTCATTTTGTTTGTTTTAATGTATTTTCTCGTGAAAGTGGAATCAGTGAGCATTGAGGTAAGCAAGTGCTGTGTTGGTACAGAAACAGAGGAAAACCTAACCAACCTTGAAGCGGCTGCAAGGACTTGCTCATTAAAGGAATAGATCAGACCAGCCCTTAATTGAATAAATGTTAAAAAACATGGTACATGGTACAAAAAATAGAGGGGCTGATGGTTGAATGTGGAGGTCTCAGATTCGTGTATAGTTGGGAGTCGGGCAGTAGAAAAAAGAGGTACATGGTACAAAAAAAATGTGCAGGGATGATGAATCATTGAATCATGAGTAGTGGCAATGGGTATAATTTCCTCATAGGAGTTTTAGTAGGTCTCATGCATTGTTAGAATCTAATAGTAGCCTCACGATCTGCTCTTTTGTGAATGCAAATGCTAGGGACCAATTGAAACCATGTTAAAGATGTTATGGGGCATCAATAAACAATGATGAGACAATTGCAGACACATATGACAACTACTTCACGTCTACACACTGCCGACAGTTCACTTACTTCGCATACATGGGTACTTTATCCATGAGCATGATCAATTAAAAATATCCACTAATTCACCCTATTACTAGATTAAGGAGCTCATAAATATCATATGGTGATTATCACCACCCATCAACTTTGCTCTCACTATGCACATGAGCAATTTATACACTAGCAATTTATACCTCATGTTCCTCTTCCTCCACTCGGTCTTCATGCTTATTGTGTCTCACTTTTTGCTGAATTCTTTTCTGTTTCTCGTTGTTCTACTCGTGTATCTTTCACTCACCTCTACCTCTTATGGTTCCATTTTCTCCATCTATGCCCTCACCTCAATATCATATGGTGATTATCACCACCCATCAACTTTGCTCTCATTATGCACGCTAGCAATTTATACACTAGCATTCTCTTCCACTCCAACAATGAGCTCTACCTCATGGTTCCTCTTCCTCCACTCAGTCTTCATGCTTATTGTATCTCACTTTTTGCTGAATTCTTTTCTGATTCTCTTTGATCTACACTGTATCTTTCACTCACCTCTACCTCTTATTGTTTCCACGTTCTCCATCTATGCCCTCACCTCAAGGACTGTCTGCAATGTTGCAGTCCCTAGCCTTCGACATTTATGATTTCTATCTTTCTCATGCCCCAAATGAGTGCGAACTAATAACCTGTGAGGTGTGGCAATTTATCCTATTAATTCTAATTAATAGATATTAAAATAAATTATCAACTAATTAACAAAACTCAGATATTAAAATAAATTCTCGACTAATTAACAAAACTCAATGTTTCAAACCAATGCATCATTTCAACTCTAATAATTTATAAATCTAGAATGTACAGACAACTATGGTTTAAAGTTTCAGTATGTGCCGGCCGAAATTTCGGTCCGATACTGGTCCGACGAGCCACTGAGCTTGGACCATGTGTCAAAGCACGGTATCGTGCTCCAAGTGCAGTCCGAGCTTCCACTTCAAGTGAAAGCGGGAGCGGAAGTGGAAACTTCTGCCTAAGTGGGAGAGCTCCCGCTCATTCCTTGCTTCTTTTTACCAAAAATTGGACAGCTTTGTCTGGTTTTTGACTAGTACCTACCGGTTTGTACCGGTCCGGCAATTGACCTGACTAGGTCACCGAACCGATTTTTTAAACCATGCTAACAACTAGAGTTAAAACTAAATCATTAACATCAAACAAGTTTCAAAATGTATATAAGATAATCATTCATCACTCCATTCAATACTATAAACTATTACAATTAGAAAGAAAACAACACAACCATTGGATTATTATATCTCATAGGTGGCCCTCTATTATTTATTTTATGTTTGCTCGGACTAAATCTGAATTTATAGTAGAAAATAAGTTAGCAAAATAGCTGAAGTAGGAATCACACACATATATATATATACACGCACGCATATGATTGAAGGCCATAATATCAAAAATAAGCATCTAAACAAAATATTAAACACTCCAGTCATGCTCTTTGTGAAAGTATATATATATATATACACACATATGATTGCATATGATTAAAGGATAGCCATGTTAATTTCTAACAATTATAAATGACTATAATCCATAATATCAAAAATAAGCATACAAACAATATATATATATATATATATATATATACACATATGATTGCATATGATTAAAGGATAGCCATGTTAATTTCTAACAATTATAAATGACTATAATCCATAATATCAAAAATAAGCATACAAACAAAATATTAAACACTAAAGTATTTCTTTCATTGCTCCTGCGATAGAACAAGTACCTGATGATAGACCGAAAGGTGTTGCATCTCTAATAAATATCCTTTCAAGTAACTAAAAAAAGCAATCCTATAACCAACCCATAACCTATAGTACAATGCATGATCCACTGGCATCCAGGCTTATTCCCTAGCATACATAGGCTAGTATACAAAATCATATCTAGCACAACATCTCACAATCATGAATCCATGTCTAACAAGCAAGTACGCCAATCCACAATTATTCATATCACAATAGATAATCTAATACAATCAACGATGCTAACATAAAAAAAAAGATTATGCAGTCCTTCTCTGGATGAAAGAATATATTCAAGCTTAAAGAATCAATGATACAGGGAAAATAAAAGATTTAGTAACAAATTCTAAACAGTGGTACAATTTAATTTCTATTCCAGACATAAATAATACTATGATAAAAGGAGAACAAATTGGCCCTTGAAATACCATGTTCCGACTCAACTTTTGTTCCATCTGGATTATATATGTAAAAGAAAATCATCGGAAACTTATATATAAATATATATACACACACACCCAAAATCAGATGTGCATCTATACAAGACTGCAGGAGTTAAACCTTATTTATTTTATCCCTAAATAATATCTAACTTACAATTAACTGTACACACTTACCTTAGTAGAAGGAAGTTCTCAGAGCACACTGTTTCTCCCGGGATCACATGCGCATAATGAGATTAATGGTGTGATTTGGTGTGCGATGTTGACAAGCTCAAAAACCAAGACAATACATATTGATAAAGCCGAACAGAAACTGAGCTCTGAAAACAGACAGCACCTACAGATCAATCAAGAACCCAATATTCAATTCGAGAGTGAAAAACCAAGAGAGCAGGGGTATTACTATTCACAAATTAGAACGGTAGTAAGAACGCTATAGCGCAGGCGAAATCAGAAAAAACCCTCATCTACTTCATTCCGCTCAAATTCAAAGGAACAAAAAACCTGATGTTAGATTGGTTCCCTAAGTTTCCACTGAAGTTGGATGCACAAGGAAACCGCAACAGTTATGAATTGAAATAAAAATTCTAACGAAATGAAGGAATATCAAGAACTTCTTACTGACTTGGAAGGTTTATATATGATGAATGAATATACACTTTACAGATCCGAATCCAACACAAAGAAATAGATCCAAAGTGGAAGAACAGTTAATGAGTGATTCAACAGATGAACTCAACTTAGAAAAGAGATTGTTGATATTCATTATTGATGCGACAATTTGAAAATCTCAGTGAATTAGGATCTAATAAAAAAAAAAAATGTCTACCCGCTAGAGTAAAAAAAAGTGAAGAGGAGGAGAAGACTCACCGGGTGACACGGAAAGAAGATCATCGGTAACGTGATTGCAGGCTGAAGATCGATTCGCTCTCTCGTCGCGATCGACACTAAGAAGAAGAAAGGTTGCTGGAGAAGGTCGCGCAAACTCGCCGGAGAGAGGAAGAGAGAGGGAAGTGCCAGAAAAATATGTAAGGACAGCTCGGAGAAAAGGGCTCATCAGCTCATGCGACTGATACATATATCATTTTTGGCCATTTGTAGAAATGTCCACAAAGTTTAGGAATTTACAAATATTCTCCCGTTCCTAAGGAACAAGCTCCCAAGTACAAGCAATAACAATAATTCTTTAGAATCAATATCCTTTATAACATTAGAAATCTTTCTAACATTTTGATAATATTTTATAAGGAGTAAATAGATTTTACATTAACTAATATAATGTCTTAATCATTCATCATGATATTTATTATATAACTTAATAGATTTTTATATTATTTATTTGTTATATCTCTAGTGTCAGGCTCATGAATTACCGAGCTGCACTCAAAGGTAATGGACTTGGCCCAAGCCCAAGCCCACTGTCCGGAGGCGGGCGCAGAACCCGTCCGCAAGAGGAAATAGCCCGGTCAACGCCCAAAGTTGACCCGAGCTTGTCCCTAAATTGAAGCGGCACCGTCTCCCTCTGATTTTTCGGAATGCAGGCTGCGGCGGACTGATTCAGCGTCTTTACCATGTTCGTCGGACTCGGACGATGGCAGCAAGGAAACGCGAGGGGGCGGCGGCACAACGAGGTCGTCAGCGGCAGAATCGGACGCACACTCATCCAGATTTGGCAAGGAGTGCGGGTCGTGCAGAGGCGGCGACGAGCGTTCGCCTTCTCCATAAATCCGCGGCGGGATGAAAGAGAAAGCAGAGCATCCGATCGAGCGATCCATCCAGCGAGCTTAGGGGAGCATCTTGGGTGTATTCTGGCGTCTGGGGATGATTGGCGAGCGAAGATCGTGAGGATTGTGAGAGATTTATAACCGACGACAGGGGTCACCGGCGAGGGAGGGATCGAGGGAGTCGGCGGCCAGGGGGCCAGCGACAAGAAACGAGTGGAGTTTCTGTAAGCTTTTGAGGGAATAAAACGAAGCTTCACTCAACCTTCTCCTTCCCCTGTTTCTGATCTCTTCCGCAGCGGCGACAACGACGATTCGCGGCGGCGGGAGGCTATCCGGACGTCAGCGAGGGTCTGAAGGCGAGGCGGCGTCCTCTCCTATCCGGTGAGTACTCTTCTCTGGTGAACGTCAGCGCAAGAAGACGACCGCGGGTGGCGTTCGCGCAGGCGGCCGAAGACGAAGGCGAGCGGCGACTCGAAACGAGACCGCACCGTGAATTTCAGTCGGGTCAATGGTCAAAATTCATACACGAAATCGATTTCGCGATTTGGAAATTCGATTTGGGCGGATGACGCAAGCACAACGTCAGCGGCCGAAATCGATTAAGCGGCGGAGGCGAATTTAGGCGGCTGATGTTATGCTGACGTCAGCAAACGAGATTAAACCGAGCGAGCGGCGCGCAGCGTTGACGGCAATTGGCGTTGACTTGTCAAAATTGATTTTAACCAGAGAGATATTTTGATTTACGATTCGATTTTCTAAAATTAGGGTTAGGATTTCTTGATCCTCTTTTCGATTTTGGGGTAAATTTTAGATAATGATTAGGGTTTCCTATTTGGGGTAATTTCACGCCCATAAATCCTAGGGTTTCATGTTCGATCTGGTGTTCCGTCGGACTACCGTTAGGCGGAGGCGTGACATCTAGTGTTATAGTAGACTTGATAATTCAGATCATGGAGTCATAAATGAGTCATGTCAACTGTGATCGGTGACCCAATTAAGCCAATTCGAACACGACCCGATTAATTAATTGGGTCAAACTGTCTAACCCGAACATAACCCGAATATAATTGGGTCAGCTGACACAACACGATTATAATTTATTATTTATATTTTAAATATAAATAATAAATTGATAAAAATTCTATTAAAATTAATAAAAATTGGATTTATAGATAGACAGAAATTTAGTTTAAAAGATGATTAGAAGAGATTTGAACTTATGGGCTAGTAATAGAAGTTGGGCATACTTATATATATATATATATATATATATATATATATATATATATATATATATATATATATTTAATGTAATCATGTTAAGTAGGTCAACCTGTTTACAATCCGATACGATCTAATTATTTTTGGGTCTTAAAGGGGATAGGTTGGGTCTTAAAAGGGTTGACCTATCTATAACCTGAACTCACCTAACACAAGTTTTGCCTAACCTACGTAATAGTACTAATATATCAATATTTAAGCATAATTATAATTAAGGATCAAGAAAAATATAGGAGGGTACTCAAACTATAAAATCGACTAGTCAAATTATAAAACCACAATCATACAATAACAATAATAACATAGGGGATTTATATTGAAACCCTCAAAATTGATCAAAAATCTAGATATATAAAATATATCTAAGAATCTTCACTATGTTGTAAAAAGGTTGCAGGAGACATTCAACTGATTAGAAAGAGTATACAACTCCAACAACCATGAAATCAATAAGAGAACCACATAAAAAATTATAAAAAAAAATTGGCTCACAAATATACTCACGCTCTAAATAAATAAGAGTTTTATATCATAAAAAAATGATCTTCACTTATGAAAACAAAAGATCAGTGCTTTAACTTCTACCCATATGATACTAAAATTTTAGTACCATTAGATCACAAATGACCGGTTGTATTTGATCAAAAAATAAGAATACCCTATAAAAAATAGAAAAAATAGTATTCATAGTTAGTAGAGGAAATTTTATTCATCAAAATCAAATTATCACCGTTCAGAATGAAGATCGAAAAACTCTTCACATATCTAAAATTCAGTTCGATAAGATCACATATTGCATTCCAATCATAACTTCGATCATGCAAACAGAAATTATAGTAGCCCCTTTCTCCTTTTTGTTTAGCGAGTGAGCTCGTGTTCTTGTTCGTGTGGACGGCGAGTCGTGAGCTTGCGTTCACATGGATGGTGAGCGACGAGTGGCGAGCTCACTTGGATAGTGGCGAGGATGCGTAGACGGCGTGGAGGGCAACGATAGTAAGGCAAACAATGGCAAGGGTTCGTGGACGGCAACAAGAGCGAGGCGTACGTGGGTGAGTGTTTTCATTGGGCAGAAAGTGTTCGAGGGAAAATACTCCTATTTTTACTCGTTCAAATTTTTTATCCTTCCTATTAAACAAGAGAAAATGATAATTTTCTTTTTCATTTTTCCTTTCTTTTCTGCTTTTCTCCCTATTAAACACAATTTAGTCTCCTCCATAATTTAGTAGAAAAGAAAAAAAATTAAAAGAAAAAGAAAGTAAAAAAGAAGAAAAAATGAAAAAGAAAGAAAATAATTAGATTTTCCTATTTATGTTTGTTTAGAGAAAAAAAAATTAGAAAGATTGATAAACATATATCATCTTTTTATTTTTACACTAACGACGACGATGAGAGATGATAGTGAAAAGGTGATGATGAGAGGCGATGGCGAAGAGGCAATGATGGTGATGACCGTAACGATAATGACAATGAAAATAAGCATTAAGGAGCAGATCCAATTTTTTTTTCAATTTAGGCGAAAAGTAAATATAATTTTTTTTTCTTATTTTTCATCGGTATTACTAAAGTTCTGCTAACTTTCCACTCATTCCCATCTCCATTCCTTCCGATTAAACACGCTTCTCTCGCGCGCTTCGAAACGAATCTGATTTTAACGTGGACTGACAGCGAAACGAATGAGCCCGGCGTCTTTCCGTCCGTACGATGGATATCAACGGACGGGCACGATCGGCTCCGAGACAGTCGGATTATTCCCAGCGAACCACCCGGTGCGACGTCCAATTCTCCGACGCGAAACAAATTAAAAACAAACAAATGAAGGATACAAAAGGGAGGGGGAGGTGGAAGAGTTGGAGACGAGCGCCAGAGAATCAATTCCTCGCTCTCTCTTCTCTTCTTTCCGATCCGTCGAGGTTGGAGGAAGAGGAAGAGGAGGAGAGAAGACGGGAGTATTAGGCTTTGGAGATCTCCGAGGAGCTGTAAAACATGCACATGATGCGGCGAGTCAAGCCGACCATCGCCGCTGGGCGCTCTTCCGTGTCGGATCCGGTGAGTTATTCACTGAACATTTTCTTTCATTCTTTCTGATTGGCTGTTTGGCATGTCTTTTCCTTGGGTTCCGTTTCTTGTGAAGTTTCAGAGTTCTTGCCTTCGTAGTTTACTGCATTGTTCTATGCTTGATATTGGGAATTGCTAGTTGGTTGAGTTATTAGGTGTAGATATAGATAATTTGATTTCATTTTTTACTCGGATGGTTACGATTGATTGGTGGATAATGTATCCTGAATGCACGCGGAGGCACCATTGGGCAGAAAATGCTAAATGTGTTTGTATCTTCATAAATCAATAAATCAGAACCCATCTAGGAGTGCTATTACATAAACGTAGCTGATGAAACCTGTATGTGTCTAGATTGGTGAAGCACAAGATGAAGCTGCAAGCTGCGTAAGGATTCAAGTGATCGTCGAATTTATCATTATCTTATCGCTAAGTTGAACGAGTCTGAAAAGATTCTTTTCCCCTCCTGTAAATGATGCATCATTGTCGCATGATGCGGCGAGGCAACCTAGGCATCTTCAACCATTTAAGACATGTTTCTTCTTCTGCTTCATTCACCACTAAGCCGCACTTTTATACCCTTATCCAAAATACTAGTAGCTAAGTTAGATCATAAATTTGTTTGAACTCCAAATCTTCTTGGTAGGTTGGGAAAATATTTGGAAACTATTTTAGATTTCTTTATGTAGCGATTTGTTTTCCTCCTCTATCCCTTCACTTGTAGGTGTAAAGCTGTATACTTAGTGGATAACTTGATGCGAGACACATGCATTGGCTTCATAGTGGAGTTTCTTGATTGCGACAACCAGGGAATGTTGTGTATTGCTTCTGATTGAGCTATGGTCCAAAATCCATCTTGATGAAGCTTATTGTATGAATGTGTGCTACAGCCAAGATGAATTAGATAATTGAGCAAGAATACACCGAGCAACTTTTAATTTTAGTGAACTCTTCTAGGAGATCGCTGTGATGTATGATATAATGTACTATATGTGGCAACCCAATGTCTGAAGTTTGTAAATCTGGTTAAGAGAAACATGGCTTCCTTGCTAGGTGTATCACCACGTAAACAAATCTCTTATCCTCCTTTTTTTTTTGGCAAATATAGAATTCTTTCAGTAGTTCCTTCTAATCAGTAATATACATATTATAAGAACGCATGTGTAAAAGCATTAAAGGGAAAAGTGAATTGTTGTCAATATCATTTGATTTCCTATCTTTTCAATTTGCATTGTTCTTGTTCCAACATTCTACACCTTCACATAAGGAAGGGGGAATTAAAAGAACAAATGACGAGGATAAAGGAGATGAAATTCATACAGAACAATCACAACACATGGTTGAATGCAATACATCTACTTCGAATCATCAAATAACTTCGTCTAACTTGAATGCTGATAGAAACACCTTAAGAACTGAACCTCGTGCATCTGAAGCTGCACATGTTGATCAGCTACCGAGCAAGATGCATGGGGTGACAATCAGAGACGATAAAGTTGTTTGCCAAAATGAGAGTTCTGTATCTGTGTGCGATTGTTGTTACCCATATTTCAAATAAACTTTTTCTTTTCGAATGGTAGTGTTTCTGTCTAACGTAGCCGTGGTGGCTTTTGCAGGACCTTGATGACACAATGATAAAAGATAATGGAACTATCAGAGGACAAATAGTAGCAACAGAAGTAGGCGGTTGGGATGGCGGTCCAAAACAGGTGCTATTACATTTCTGAATCTAAATTTCGCTGTTCCATGCATGTCCAAATTATTTCATAATTCCGTTATCTGGTCGTACTCCCTATTGATGATTATTGGATCCATTCACAGAGACGTTTTCCATTTTTACTCAGTCAAACATACGAACACCAACTTTTTACTCATTAGCTGATGCTACTTCGTTAATCCTAAAAAATATTTTATTCTAATGTTTCTCTTCAAGAATCGTATCAGTTCCTCGTAACTTGTTCTTGACTTGAAATTTGGAAACAATGATTGAACTTTGTTAAGTGGGAAACGGAACCAATTATATGTTTCCCTATAGTGGAACATTTCCCATCCTTCAATGGGTTTTTTATTTGTCTCAGTATTCCTTGCATCTCAGAGTATATCTCATGCATTCTTATCTATTTGGATGCATAAGTTGATCAAATTAGTAACTTGATTGCTAACTGGATGTCAGATGATTTCATATATGGCAGAACGTATTGTTGGCACTGGTTCATTCGGTGTAGTTTATCAGGTACTTCCTCTCATCACTAGATTTTTTCCCAGTTGTATGCAACTTGAACTCATTGGGCTGTGATATCTTATAGTAAATTTTGGTGCAGGCTAAGTGTTTGGAGACTGGGGAAGCAGTTGCCATTAAGAAAGTCTTACAGGATAGGAGATATAAGAACAGAGAACTTCAGATCATGCGCTTACTTGACCATCCAAATATAGTACAACTGAAGAATTATTTTTTTTCAACCACCGACAAAGACGAGCTCTACCTCAATCTCGTTCTTGAATACATCCCTGATACTCTGTATCGTGTTTTGAAGAATTATAATAGTATGAACCAGCATAGACCTCTCATTTATGTAAAACTATACACATACCAGGTGAACATTTCGCTGACGCTTTAACATTTTTTTCTAAGACTTGCTGCAATATTTCTCCATATGCTTATTTCTTTTGCTAACTTGATTATTTATTGTATTGTAGATCTGTCGTGCACTCGATTACACTCATAACGTTGTAGGAGTTTGCCACCGGGACATTAAACCACAAAATGTGTTGGTAAGATTTTCATGTGATTCTAGTGTTCCAACCTAGTGAAGGAGAGTCCCTCATTGCAATACTTTATGATGTCATTACAACATTTGTCATATTGTTTGTTGATGTCTTTTTACAATTTTGCAGGTCAATCTTCATACTAATCAAGTAAAACTTTGTGATTTTGGTAGTGCCAAAAAGTTGGTAGGTTAGCTAAAATTAGTTTTTATCATAATACGACTTTCTCTGGTCTGACATTTAATCACCTCATTTTAGGTTCCTGGAGAGCCTAATATATCTTACATCTGTTCAAGGTTCTACAGAGCGCCAGAGCTTATATTTGGAGCCACAGAATACACCACAGCTATTGACATGTGGTCTGTTGGTTGTGTGTTAGCTGAGCTTTTAATAGGAAAGGTAAGTGGTGAAGTGATAATTAAGATGGAATGTAAATTTTAAGCTATCCTGATATTTCTTTTTTTTTTTCTCCCTTCTCTGGGCTGTCATGTTTCTGGAGCAAATTCAACTTTATGCACTAATTGTCAATTATATTGTTTAATGGCTTAAAGACTAAGACAACTACTAGTATACCACAATGTAAAATGTTGAGCAACTGGATACAAGACCTCGACTTTCACATCGCCTTAGACATAGTACCTATTGTCGTAAGCCTCACTACCTGTGTAAGTACACTCAAATTTGTAAGAATAAATTAGTTGTGAAACTAAAGGATTGGCTGCAGTTTTGTTTATTAACACACATTTGCTTACCTCGATGGGTATTTTTATTCTGCATCTCGCCCATAGAATAGCTAAATAAATAGTTTGAAAAGGTTTTTGTTTCAGCTTGTGTTACCAAAAGCAGCAGCGGGAAAGGCAAAATTGCTATTAGATGCTGATGAGCTTATGATAATCCTGAAGGCAATATAAGCTAGTCAATCAAATTTTGCTGAGTCCCACAATAGAAAAAATACGTAAATTATAGTTTTTCCTATTTAGCTCCTTTATTTTGCAAGAACCTTTTCACTGCTGTTATGACTAAGTCCGTTGTTTGTCCTTTTAACAGTCCATGTGTGTAGCGTTAATTCGTAATCCTTGATGTTGCTTCTCCATATTATCCTTGTAGTATCATGGCCCTTTTTTGTCACCATATACATTCTTGCTAAAGCAAAAAATCTGTCATTACTTTATCAATTTTATTTTCTTGCAGCCAATATTTCCAGGGGAAAATGGTATGGATCAGCTAGTTGAGATAATTAAGGTTTCATTTCCATTCGTGATATGTCAGCATCATTGCTCTAATAAGTTTCTTCATTATCAATCTCACTTTTATATATTATTTTATGCGCATAGACTTTAGGTACCCCCACAAATGAAGAAATCAAGTCCATGAATCCAAACTACACGGAATTTAAATTTCCTCAGATAACAGCTCGTCCGTGGCACAAGGTTAGTTGATTTAGAAATAATGTGTGAATTTCCTCTAAACGAACACAACAGGTCAAATCACCATGTCTATACTATGCAGCTTTTTCACAATAGGACACATCCTGATGCAGTTGATCTTGTGTCAAGGCTTCTCCAGTACTCACCTAATTTGCGTTGCACAGCTGTATGTATACATTTTATTCAAATTATATACAATGTTCTTTTTGCACTTTATATATACGTATCATAGAGAAATTTTGTATCTCTTGTCACTCTTATCCCACTAGTTTCATGTCATCTTCTTTTAAGTTTTGGAACTACAGACATTTTTATATTTACAACATCTTTAGTTACTTTACATTCTAAACTGGTCTAGATCCTACTCAAAGAGTGTTCCTGATCTTTCAGCAAGCATAGAGTATAGTATTTTTTATGCATTTCCATTTTTTAACTATGGGCGGCGTTTACTCTTGCTGAGTCACCTTTACTCCAGATGACTTTATGGATTTGTTTTGTTGTTGATGCAACAGCTGGAGGCCTGCGCTCATCCTTTCTTTGATGAGCTAAGAGATCCTAACACATGTTTGCCTGATGGGCAGCCTCTTCCTCCTTTATTCAACTTCACTTCTCAAGGTAAATATTGTGCTTTCCTTTTTATTCGGTTCTCAAGTGAGCTGTTGTCAAGTCATGTAAATTTGTTTGCAGAGGTTGCGGGTACTCCCACTGAGCAACGCCTCCTTCCTGAGCATGTATAGAATGATAATTGAATAGAAGTTTTAAAGTATGGTGGTAGCCGCAGAATTTAAATTAATACCGTGGCATCTGGGCTGCATAGGGAAACAAAAGGGATCAAAGATTGGACTCGAAGGTAGCTAGTAAAACACTTTTAGCGGAAGCATCTGAGAATTTGCTTTAAGCTAAAGGCGGAGACTGCTGCCATATTATTAAGCAAAAAAGAATTTTTCAGCATTCTTTCTTATAACATGTCGGCGATTATCATCGACGGTTGTGCTGTAGCTTCACCGTGTATACTGTATGAAAGGCAAATTTTGAGCGTATCATACTTTGTATACGTTGTATCGATAAAGGTGCTTTTGTGGACATTACATCATGCTTTTTAAAGTTGCTCAAAATGAGAGTTTGGTCTTCAGTAAATTTTGCACATAAATTCTTGTTCCTCTAACACCTGTAAAGCTCTATGGTGAATCTATTGCTGATGCCCAATGGTAGATCCCCTTACAAATTAACATGATTCATGAATTGCCAATGAGCATCTTCTCTACAAACTACTTGACTTAGGCACATCAACAAATGAAGAGGCTAAAGCCTATTCATGATAGCCACAAATATCGAATGGGCTCTCAATCCATCTTCAAGTAAATAAAATCTTATTTAAATCACATGTATCACTTATTTTTAAGTAATTCAAATATTGATTTAAATATGATAATCAATTTCATATAATTCTTGTAGTAAAGTTTAATATCCTAAGACCTGTGCTTGTACCTAATCGAGCATGTATTGGTGGATCCAAAGATGGAAATCTAGTGCATGCGCAAAGAGAAGAACCTTTAATCTATAATATCTTTCGTAACCATTTAACCTAATCGTACTTAATTTTTCTTCTCTGGTGAAAGGCATGTTAGGTGAGATGTGATGAAAATTCAACGTGCTTTGTGGACAATAGTGTGAAGGGGGAGGCAAAAGGAAGTGGTGCTGGTGGGGGGAGAAAGTGATGGCAGAGACAGTGGAGGTCAACTCTTTTTGAAACTGGTCATTAAATATTGTTCTCTCAAACTTTTGGTTTCTTTTAAATTATCTTCCTAATTGCACTTCATTATGATCCTTCCCTACTTTTTCGGGTTAAGCTTAACACAACTCGACATAACATACCTTAATATAGCATAGCACATATCAATTGATTTATTGAACAAAGTCATTTCTCTCATCTAAAGACGTTCTCACTCCTAGTTGGGATTGTGAAATTACTACTAGGGAAATATAATAATTCTTTTTAGTCATATCAATTAATTATTAAGAATATGCCTTGGTGAAATATTTTTAGTGGTTTAGATTTACTTAAGGAAGCTCATGGTCACTAAGATATTGTGATTTATTGCTTCTTGATGTGTAAGTCATATATATATATATATATATATCATTCTTTTCTAGAAGACTCTTATTCTATTGAGTTATGGCTCAAGACTTTATTCAAGAGTTGTGAGCTCTTTATATATCTTTTGAAAGTTTTTTTTTTCTTTTAGGGTTCTTATAAGATAGTTGTCTCTTAGATATTATCTTCCTCAAAAGCCTCTCACGTGATGCCTTGTGAGTTAAAATAAGTTTTCATATGTATAATGACTCTAATTATCAAAACTAACTTATCACACTCTAATATTATCAAGTATTACATAGGTCATGTCTTGCATGATATTAATTTGAGTCATGCTAATCTGACACATGCGACTCGATATCTAAGCTCAACTCGATAGACATCCGAGCCATAAGTCTATTTTTTTTTTTTCTGATATATTGATTCATTAAAGAGTTTAGCTAAGCGATCCTAGGGCTCTATCGGCTATAATTAGGGGTGAGCAATTTATAATTTTTTTTAATTATCAATTTTATCGAGTAAAATTTTTTATTACGGATATCGAATGAAGAATTATGTATCGATAATTTACTGATTTTATCATTTGTAAATCGGTAAAAACAAGTAAATTACCGATTTTACAAAATTTTATATTATTTTTTATAAAAATAATTTTTATGATTATTTTTATTAAAATCTTTGTGAGTTTATAACTTTACCATTTGTTCATAATAAAAATCTAATTATATTTATTATCTATATATAATAATTTTGGTAAATCAATAAATTATCGAATTAAATTTTTTATCATTACTATACCGAATACCAAATAACAAATTTTTTTATCATTGCCGTTATCATTATTAACTTTATCGAACTGATTTTATTGACACTTTTGGATAAAATTAGTAATTAATGATTAATTCTCACCCCTAGCAATAACTAAGAATATGTTATGAATATTATTATTATGGATGTCCATTCATCGGTTTTCTTTGAGTATAATCTTGAAACTTATGTAAAATAAATAACTTATGTAATTATGATTCATAAGTTATATATCTTTTGGATTGCTATAAATAGAGCATCCCTTTGTGTATTAAAATATAGAAAATGATATGAAATAAAATCTCTTATTATCTCAATCATTCCATCTCTTTATTATTTTGTTTATTAGTTTATTTCATTTTATAACACGTTATCAGCACGACGAAAGGTTTATCAGGTATAATATTTATTATTTATTTTCTCTTGGTTAAGATTTAAATTTCTCTACCCAATGACTTTAATTCATTTCTTAATCATTGCTACTGCATATTTCTACCCTGTTTTTATATTTTTATGAGAGTACTTAATATATCAAATCTTGTAAAACTTGAGTTTGTGGCTCTTGACATTACGGGGAAGAATTATTTATCTTAGATCCAGAAATTCATTTTTCACCGGAAGTGGAAAAATAATGATTGTGGTCGTGGTCATGGTTGTGGATATGGATATGGTCGTGGTAAAGAATTCCAAGAACATTCTTTTTCACCAGAAGTAGAAAAATAATGAAAATATTGATAAAGTAAAAGGCGAAAGAATAGTTCGCTCTGTGCTCACCACGCAACTGCGTACACCAAAATATGTTGAAAATATGTGCTATCGTTATGGTGGCAAAGGCCATTGGTCACGTACCTGCCGTACACCAAAATATCTCGTTGACCTTTGTCAAGAATCATTAAAAAAAATAAAAAGAAAAAGATAGAGATAAATTTTACTTATGAAGATAGTAATTCTGATTATGACCATATGGATATTATTGATCTAGACGTTGTTGTCTAATCTTAATATTTTTTCAGTTAATAAAATAATAAGTTTTGTTATCTTTTAAGATACATTTTTTTTCTCTAGTAGCATTAGTTTTCTAACTATATGGACTTTTATTTTTCAATGAAGAACGAGTATTCCTTTGATTGGCACCAACATCAATACTGAAAATATTTGTATTCCTGATAGTGCAACAACTCACACAATTCTCAGGGATAAAAAATACTTCTCTCACTTAACAATGCAAGAAGCTAATGTTAATACTATATCTGATAGTACAAAAATAATTGAAAGCTCCGGAAGAGCTAATATATTATTAGATGGAGGAACCAGATTGCGCATTGATAATGCATTATATTCTGCAAAGTCTCAAAGAAATTTATTAAGCTTTAAAGATATCCGCCGAAGTGGATATCATATCGAAACAACAAATGAAGGGAATATTGAATTCCTTTATATCACGAGACTTATATCAGGTAAAAAAATATATATTGAAAAAATTACCTACATTTTCCTCCGGAGTGTACTACACTTATATTAAAACAATTGAAACATATAATATTGTAAACCAGACGTTTACAGATAATAATAAATTCATTATTTGACATGATCGGTTGGGCCATCCCGGATCTATTATCATGCGAAAAATAATTAAAAATTCATGTGGACACCTATTGAAGAGCTAGGAGATTCTTCAATCCAATAATTTTTCATGTGTTGCTTGTTCCCAAGGAAAGTTGATAATTCGACGATCACCAGTCAAAATTAGGACTGAGTCTCTTGCATTTTTAGAACGTATACAAGGTGATATTTGGGAGCCAATACACCCACCATGTGGACCATTTAGATATTTTATGGTTTTAATTGATGCTTCAACTAGATGGTCACATGTTTGTTTATTATCAACACGCAACCAGGCGTTTGCAAGATTGCTTGCATAAATAATTCGACTAAAAGCTCATTTTCCAGATTATTCAATTAAGAAAATACGCCTTGATAATGCTGGTGAATTTACATCTCAAGCTTTTAATGAATATTGTATGTCTATTGGAATTGATATTGAACATCCTGTAGCACATGTTCATATGCAAAATGGACTTGCAGAATCATTCATTAAGTGCTTACAGTTGATTGCAAGACCATTGCTTATGAGATCAAAGCTTCCAAATTATACTTGGGGACATGCAATCTTGCATGCTGCAGTATTGATTCGCATCAGGCCAATAAGCTATCATAAGTTCTCCCCTTTACAATTGGTTTTTGGTCAGGAACTTAATATTTCCCATCTAAGAATTTTTGGATGTGTTGTATATGTTCCAATTTCTCTACCACAACGCACTAAGATGGGTCCTCAAAGAAGGTTGGGAATATATATTGGATATGAGTCTCCATCTCTAATAAAGTATCTTGAACCATTAATAAGAGATTTATTCATGGCTCGATTTGCCGATTGCCATTTTGATGAATCAAATTTCCCGACATTAGGGGGAGAAAAGAAGCAATTGGAAAAAGATATTAGTTGGAATAAATTATCATTATCTCATCTTGATCTTTGTACAAAACAATGCGAATTAGAAGTTCAAAAGATAATTCATTTACAAGGCTTAGCCAACAAATTACCAGATGCATTCACTGACCCAAAAAGAGTAACTAAGTCATATATACCAGCTGCTAATGCTACAATAAAAATTGATATTCCTATTAGAAAATCAAGTATCGCAAATGAGTCTCAAGCACGCGTGAAGCGTGGCAGACCCATCAGTTCTAAAGATAAAATTCCTCGAATAAGAAAATGAGCTAAAAATCAAGATGGTCGAATCGAGGATGTAATAACTCTAAAAGATTCCTCTGACATAATCAATATTTCAGTTCTAGAAGAACAAAATTTTGTCTTGGATTACAAATTGAATACTTAAGTAATGAAATTTTTATACATCAAAATATTTATTTAGCAAAGGTTCTAAAAAGGTTTATATGGACATGTCACATCCATTATGCACTCTAATGGTTGTAAGGTTATTAAATGTGAACAAAGATCCCTTTAGACCTCAAGAAAAGGATGAAGAACTACTTGGTCCTGAAGTACCATACCTTAGTGCAATTGGAGAACTAATGTATATTGCTAATTATACACGACCTGATATATCATTTGCTGTTAATTTATTAGCAAAATATAGTTCTTCACCTACGCGAAGGCATTGGAATGAAGTTAAGCGTATACTTCGTTATCTTAGAGGAGCAATAGATATGTGTTTGTTTTATTCAAAAGTGCCCAAGTCAGACTTAATTGGTTATGCAGATGCAGGTTATTTGTCAGATCCTCATAATGGTTGATCACAAACAGGTTATTTATTTACATGTGGTGGAACAACTATATCATGGCGGTCTATGAAACAGACCATATCATTCACATCTTCTAATCATGCAGAAATTTTAGCTCTACATGAGGCAAGTCGAGAATGTATTTGATTGAGATCTATGATTCAACACATACGTAACACTTGTGGCTTATCTTCAGAAAAAATAATTCCGACAATCATATATGAGGATAATACTGCATGTATTGCCCAGTTAAAGGAAGGGTACATTAAAGGAGATAGAACAAAACATATTTCACCAAAATTCTTTTTCACTCATGATCTTCAAAAGAATGGTGATATAAGTATTCAAAAAGTCCGTTCATGTGATAATCTAGCGGATCTATTTACGAAGGCACTTCCTACTTCAATATTTGAAAAACTTGTATATAATATTGGGATTAGTAGACTCAAAGATATCAATTGACATTTATAAATATAGTGTACTCTTTTTTCCTTTATTAGGTTTTAATCCCACAGGGTTTTTCCTAGTAAAGGTTTTAACGAGGCAAATATTTTAATGGACATCCAAGGAAGAGTGTTATGAATAATATTATTATGGATGTCCATTCATCGGTTTTCTTTGAGTATAATCTTGAAACTTATGTAAAATAAATAACTTATGTAATTATGATTCATAAGTTATATATCTTTTGGATTGCTATAAATAGACATCCCTTTGTGTATTAAAATATAAAAAATGATACGAAATAAAATCTCTTATTATCTCAATCATTCTATCTCTTTATTATTTTATTTATTAGTTTATTTTATTTTATTATTATCTCAATCATTTTATCTCAATCATTCTATCTTTTTATTATTTTATTTATTAGTTTATTTTATTTTATTATTATCTCAATCATTCTATCTCTTTATTATTTTGTTTATTAGGTTATTCCATTTTATAACAGAATAGTGTATGAATGTGAATACGTAGGCCGCCTACTGAAACCATGCCAAAAGCAAAAAGCTATCTCAGTCCAACAAACGCGTCCTTATCGTCAAAACTGTAAAAAAGGAATTTGTCCGTCCATAGAATAATTCTAAAGCTATTTGTTCCGCACCACCTTTCAAACGAGGGAAGAAGAGAAGAGGTCTTCTTCTTCTGCCACCATCGCTGCCCCCGTCACGCGCGCAAAGTAGGCCACCCTCCCTCGCACGTGCCATCCACGCCCCACACGTGCGGCGCACCTGTTCCGGTCCTCCTACCGTTCCGTGCCTTCACACGCGCGCATTCTTCTGCTACTCACCTTCGTTGACTCTCCCATTTGCGTGGCGACAGCAAATGGACAAAATTATACTTACTTTAATGTTGTGTCTTCCTTTTTTATTAATGAGGAATAGAATGGATTAATTCGTTCTTCCCCACTGCCTCCACCACATCATATCCTTGCCCACCCATCATTATCTCCCAAGTATTGCTTTCTTTGCTTGTCTTCTTCTTCTTCATCGTCTTCTTCTTCCTCTTTCTCGGTTCCTCCCCCTGTTCTTCCTTCCTGTGAAGGTGCTTGATAGCTTATGGATGCTGCGCAGTGGTCTCAGGTAACAGCTGGTCGCCCTAGATCTTGATGAACTTTATATTTGATTTCTAGCTTGCCCTTCCGAGCATCGGTTGATTAGTCTTTGGTTCTTCGATCTACTGTACGTAGTGTTTCTTTTTCTTTTTTTTTTTTTTGGTCTCGATGCATAGTCTTAATTTAGTGACTCTGTTTCTCTCTCTCTCTCTCTCTTCCTTTAGACCTGTACCCGGGTTCCTGCCCTTTTCCCTCTGTCTTCTTCTTCCTTTTTCTCTTTAATCTCGTGTGCAATAAAGCAAGCCTCATGACTGCGTGAAAAGTGAAGGTTTGCTTTGTTCTTGCATAAAGTTTGTGATTTCTCTCGCCCTTTATGGTTAATTTGCCTTTTTTTTGTGTGTGTGTGTTGGCATGGGGGTGTGATGTGCAGGGAAATGGCATGGGGCTGGTGAATGTCATGGCGGAGTTCGCGCCAGCTTCGGCCACCGGCGCCGCTGCAAGGTCAGTACAGGCGGCGGCTGCAGAGAGGAAGCCGAGGCCGCCGCACAAGGAGCAGGCGCTGCACTGCCCCCGGTGCAACTCCGGCGACACCAAGTTCTGCTACTACAACAACTACAGCCTCACCCAGCCGCGCCACTTCTGCAAGGCCTGTCGGCGCTACTGGACCGAGGGCGGCTCCCTCCGCAACGTCCCCGTCGGCGGCGGCTCGAGAAAGAAGAACAAACCCTCCCTCTTCTCCTCCCCCGCGGCCCCGTCGACTACAGCCGCCAACAAGTCAACATCAACCCCCCCTGTCGTTGACCTCATCCCACCGTTCGGGGGAGAGGACATCGACCTCAAGCTGGCATTCCATGGCATCCCCGAGTACACCCGCGCAGCAAGAGGGTTCGTGCCGTTCGCGCAGATCCCGCCGACGTCGATGACGTCGGAGTTCCCGACCGGGTTCGAGCTGATGCAGGAGCTAAGGCCGCCCACTCTCAATCTTCCTTTCAACCTTGTGGGGACTAGTAGTACCAGCAGCAGCGGGTACGGAAACTTAGCCGGAGTCGATAATCAAGCGTGCACAAATACCGGCGGGAAGCTGCTGTTTCCTTTTGAGAATCTGAAGCCGCCTCCGGCGGCGGCTTCGAGCAACATCGCCAGTGGGCAATTCGATCCGCAGAACAAGCGGCAAGTTGGTGGCGATCATCCTGGATTCTGGAACGGCATCAACATTGGAGGAGGCTCATGGTAGAGCAAAGAGAAATCCACCGATCGATCGATTGACCTAATGAGAAATATAAATCAATTGCTCGCGATCTAACAGATGATCACGAATACATGCGTTCTGCCCTTTTTTAAGTTCTCAATTCTTTTCCTTTACTTACTCCTTTTAGCTATCTACCTAGTTTACTTTTAGATTTATGCATCTGTGTACGTCTGTTTTAGAACGGCTTCATGCATTTATGGTGGTTTGACGTGGGTTGTACAAAGAAATGTGGTGGACTAGTGAAAGAACTGTTAAAGGGAAATTGCTGTTCGATTGTATAATTGACATAAAACCTGGATCTGAATGTAGCATTTGTTTCTGAAACCTTTGCATCGATGTTCATTTTTGAACTTTAAATTCTCACTTTGCCAGAGGGAATCCAATCAGTTCTCTCTTAGCCCAAGCGATCCTAGGCATTGAACTGCGCTGTGGTAGACAGAGCTGGAAACAATTAATTGAGTGTCTGTTCACTGTTCATCGTCCATCTGCGCCGCACTTGCAAGTTTCTGATCCCTTCTGGCACATTTACTAGGTTAAAATCACAGTGCTTCCAATGTATGATTACACTGCGACGTACGAGCCCTAAACTCGAGTGAATTTTAACTTATTTTTGGGAAGACGACAAATTTTCTTCTTCTAGAGCTCTCTTCTCCAGGTAAAAGTAGGCCCATGAACATTCCTCTTGCCATAGCTAAATTTAATCATTGCTAGGAGTTGTTTACCACATAAGTTTCATATAACAACCATGTTGAGATCAAATTATCACACCTCTGGAGATCTAATGCTAAAGGACTCAGTGGCGGATCTAGGACCAAAAAAATATATAGAGGTAATTAATATATGAGGGGCATATAGAAAAATTATAATATATTAAGTGGGAGCAAATTGAAGTTTATATACATACAATATTATAAATATGTTTTTATATTTTGCTAATTCTAAAATTTAAGTGGGGGCATTTATCCACACTCACATACATGTGGCTCCGCCACTGCTTAAGGTGTTGAGGAGATAGCATTATACAATTCAACAAAAAATAAAAAGTTTTATTTTTTTATAAAAGATTTATACAAAGAAGAAACCAATTAGTAGTTTGAAATGTATATCTTTTGACATTAGAAGATTAATTTTTTATACTGAGAGTACGTATACGCCTCATCAAGCGGTAATGGGTGAGAAAGGGTGCACGAACTGTATTTATCACATTAACTTGAAAGCGTGAGAAAGGTGCATGACTTTTAACTCGCTATTTACCAACTTCTGATAAGCAAGCTCGGTTCTTAGGTAAAAGTCAAAATATTTATGCTGTTATTGGACGGATGAAAAGTAGTAATAATACTAATAATAAATGGATGGAATGTGTAATATATTTTTCTTTCTAATATTTATTTAGAAGGAAAAAAAAATAAAAGATTGATATATATATTTTAATTTTTATTTTTTTACTCATATTATATATATACTAATAATATCATAGAATTATTAATTATTAAATATTAAATACGAGCAACGACAGGGAGGACAAGTGACGGCGACAAGAATGAGCAATGACGACGAGCTCAAGTAGCGACGACAAGAACGAGTAGTCGAGGAAAGCTCGTAGTGAGCGATGATGAGCAACAATGCAATGAAAAACGAGATGTGAAATTAGTAAAGTTAAGACATAGTTTTAGTTTTCCGCTCGATTCGGACGAAAAGCAAATGGAGGGATTAATGCCTAACTTTCTCTCCTAAACTATTCATATGCCCAAGTAAAAAAGCCTATACTCATTTCATTCCTATTTTCTCTCCTTTCTTTCTAACTTTCTCCCTAAGTAAATAAGCTCTTTATACAATTTACTTAAACAGATAGAAAGTGCAAAAGAAAGAAAAGAAGAAAGGAAAAGAAAAATAGATGGATAAAATGTTTTATAAGTTTTTATTCCTTGTATTTATTTGAAAGAAAAAAAAATTTAAAGGATTGATATGTATACCCTAATTTTTATTTTTTTTACTTATATTACATATATGCTATTAATATCTTAGAATTATTAAATTTGAGCAATGACAGTGAGGACAAGTAGCGACAGCAAGAATGAGCAATGACGACAAGCTTGAGTAGTGATGGCGAGGGCGAGTTGTCTAAGAAAACTCATAGTGAGCGAGGACGAGTAGTAGTGTGGTAAAAAGTGAAATGTGAAGTTAATAAAGTTAAATCATAGATTCAATTTTTCGCCCAATTCGGGTGGAAAACAAATGGAGGAATTAATACCTCAATTTTTCCTTTACTTTTTCTCCTAAATTATTCATCGTCCAAGTAATAAGTCTATACTCTTTTCCTTTTTACTTTCTCTTTTTTTTTTTCTTCTAACTTTTCTCCAAAATAAATAAGCCCTAAGGTACCATGATAAAGATATTAGTCGTTGATAACAAGAGTTGCAAGTCAAATCCCGCTCTCATATCAAGTGTCACGCCCCGGTCGGATTGGCCTAAAAATAGCGCTTATCCGTTGTTTTAGGACCGTCCGGCGGAATACAGGAACGCAACTCTCTCTAGGGTTTCTGACCCGAAATTAGAAACCCTAACTACCCCGAATAATATTTATCCCCAAATTACAAGGTCGCTCGGAAAACCCTAACCCTAATTTGGGAAATCCAAAATCAAACCGTAATTGAAAATACCTCACTAGTCAAACCCCTAATTGACCAAGTCAAAATCATCCTTATGCTGACGTCGGCGTGACGTCAGCCCTCGATCAATTACGCCGCGTGCGTAAATCTCCGTTGCTGACGTCCGCTGACGTCAGCGCTCCGATTTGATTTCGAAAACGAAATCATTCCGCACAATCAGATCCAAAATTGAGTGTTGACCGGCTCAATTTTGACTCGCCTCGAAACGCGGGTCATCCTCTTCCTCGCGACGCCGCGAGTGTTCGTCCGCCTCCGCCTCGCGTCGTCGGGGAAAGCGCGTCGGAAGGGAAGGATGCCACCTGCACCCGTCTTCAGCCTTCTCGTCGCCGATCTGGTAGCCGCCACTGCCGGAGTTCCGAAATAGGGAAGAGGAATGCGTAGAAGAAAGAAGCTTTATTTCGTCGTTGAAAAGCTTACAAGAACCCTTCCTGGAGCCGACGACCTCCGTCGGTGCCCTCTTCACCTCTCTCACCGGTGATTCCGGTTACAGTTCACTCAACCTCCCAGTCATCGACGTTGCCCTGAACGTCGGCATCGACGCCCGCCGGCGTTGGCATCGGTTCCCTCCTGGAACTGGCATCAGAGCCCTGCTCTGGAAGGGCGACGGCGCCTCGCCGTCGCCGGTGGAGTCGCTCCCCAGCCTCTCTTTTGTGGTGTGGTGACGCCTCTGCGTGCGTCTGCGTTGCCCGCTGGACACGAGGCTCGGTCAACATTGCTCGTTGACCGGGTTTCGTTCTCTGATTTGGGTGCTGTGTCGCCTGGGCTTGGGCCCGAATTTGGCCCACTAGACTTTGGATTGAACCGGGTTGAACCCGGGTCTAACATCAAGTAAGGCTCTTCATCAATTTTAAACTTTACCCCGTTGTTTTGGGACTCGGAATCAAGCAAAACCCTTAGGAGACTTTGGTGCCCGCCACATACTCTTTGACCTAACCGAATCACCATCAGTTTCAATTTGATAAGAGGGTTCGGTTCTTAGATAAAGTCAAAACTTTAACAACCGTACACTGAGATGAGTGCTGTGCTTATCATGCACTACCAACGCACAATATCACACCTAAAGATGTTTACTTAAGCCCTTTTCCATTTAACAATTATATAATTAATTAGGATAACATTCTCCAACGTATGACAATTCAAAGCAACTAATGCTGACCTAATTTTACTCCTAAGAGAAGGGCAGCCGTCGTTCTTTTTGAGCCAATATGCATGAATTATGACATCTTATTTAGATAATCTATAATCTATACGTATAAAAATTAGATTTTTTTATCCTTTTCTTGTTAGGTCATGTATACTTGTCCATCGTAGAAGTATATACATGCATGTGTACATGTAGTGCCTGCTTCTTTACACGTAAAATTAATACCATCAGAGAAAGATAACCTAATTGTTGTTGAGTGAAGGGCCTCTGCATAAGGATGGTGCCTCCACTAAGTACGTAATGCCGCATTACCCATCCATGCAGCCCTAAAGTGCTCCTCATCATCCCGCTATGTCTATCGATTATATATAATTAAGCATCCATTAATGTCCAGCGCAATCGATTAAGCTATTACCTTCAATTCCATATACAATAGGTTTCAATCCTTCCTCCACCGAGCTCGATCCTTCTCTCCGGCCAACGGGGACAGTGGGGCAATGGCGGCCGGGAGAGAAGCACAGAGTGGTGTGGAATGGCGGGTGAATGTCCCTGAAGGCGCTTCCGCCGAAATAGAGATGGAATGTAAGTGGATTCGCAGGGCGCGGACGTGGATCGTCAGTACTTTGTGTGCAGTGACGATGGCGTTGGTGAATAGGGCGACTGACTTTGGCACGAAGGCTTGGCGGATCGGAGCGGACGATCCGAGGAAGGTCGTCCATGGCGTCAAGGTCGGCGCTGCGCTCGCCCTGGTCTCACTCTTCTACTACACCCGACCGTTGTACGACGGAGTGGGCGGCTGCGCCATGTGGGCGGTGATGACTGTGGTGGTGGTCTTCGAGTACTCCGTGGGCGGATGCTTGTATAAAGGACTTAACCGAGGCATTGCGACATCGACCGCCGGCGGCCTTGCGCTCGGCGTCCACTGGGTTGCCGCTAAATCTGGAGAGAAGATGGAGCCTGTTATCCTGAGTGGATCCGTGTTTGTTCTTGGTACAATAAATTAATCGATCGAATCTGAATGAAATGCAACTTAGTATTGATGATATCTAACGTTTTTCTTTAATTTTCAGCTTCTGCTGCTACCTTTTCTCGGTTCATACCCGGCTTGAAGGCCCGGTTTGACTACGGCATCACCATTTTTATCCTCACCTTCAGCTTGGTGGCGGTCTCAGGGTACCGTGTGGATGAGCTGCTGCAGTTGGCGGAGAAGCGAGTTTTGACCATTGCCATCGGGATCTCCATCTGTTTCCTCGTCAGTATTCTTATTTGTCCGGTGTGGGCAGGGCGAGAGCTCCACCTCCTCATTTCTCGGAACATGGAAAAGCTAGCCGACTCCTTGGAAGGTACGTGATCAGTCAGCTTATTGCATGGAATGATTTGACCATACATGCATCGACTTCAATCAATTTCAATCAAATGCGCAGGTCTGGCGGAAGATTACTTCACGAAGGGATCACGTTCTCCAAAATCGCAGGGATACAAGAGCGTTCTGAATTCCAAAGCTGCTGAAGATTCACAGGCCAATCTGGCGAGGTGGGAGCCCGGCCATGGCAAGTTCAGATTTAAGCATCCGTGGAGCCAGTATCTCAGAGTTGGAGCCGCCGTCCGCCACTGTGCGTATTGTGTGGAAGCCCTCGACGCTTGCATCAAATCAGAGATCCAGGTAACTAATTTGCACCGGCGATTTAGTTAGCTAGTTGAACCAATCGAAAATGATCTGAACTGACGGAATTAAATTAATGCAACTAATCAACAGGCGCCAGAGAAGGCGAAGAACCACCTGCGCGAAGTGTGCTTGAGGTTGAGTTTGGCCTTGTCGACGGTCTTGAAGGAGCTGTCTAGCTCCGTCAAGTCGATGGAGTCTCCGAGCATAGAATTGCTGGTTATGGAAATGGAGAACGCGGTTGAGGAGCTTCAGGTTGCGCTGAGATCACTCCCTAAATGTTTAGCACAAGCAGAGCAAGAGAAGAAACAGGTCAGCACGGCGGCAACGCCGCCGGCGCCGACGTCGTCCGTCTCGTTAATGGAGGCCGCGCCTCTCATGGCGGCAGCTGCGTTGCTTATCCAAGCGTCGGAGAGGATCGGAGGAGTCATCGATGCGGCGGGCGAATTAGCCAAACTTGCACGCTTCGAGCCGGCACTCGATCAGAAAAAGTCTTCTTCCTACGTAGTCCCTCAAGAAGAAGGAAAACCTTCACAAGAGGTCTAAAAGATGAATTAATCAAACTATATATGCGTTAATAAAAACATTCTCCAATGTTTATATATAATAAAATTATGTTATTAAATTTAACATAAATTTTGACTTTAACCCAAGTCAAATTGTTTTCTTAAAAAATAAAATTCAATATTTAAAAATAAAATCAAACTATACTAAAAATTTTAATTCGGTGGGCTTGATTTTTTGAATTGATAGAAGCCCCAAAATGTATTCAATAAATTGTGGATGAGAACAAAAAAACAAAGAAAATTAAAATACAAGGCAACCTCAAAGGGGAAGATTCCTCCTCGAGTCCAGAAGGATCGTCTAAGAAAGCAGATATTTTCGAGGACTAAATCGTAAACATGGACATCTCCGGAGGGCTAAAAACTTAAATAGCTTTCCCAGTTGGCCAATATCGCACGGCTGGAGCGATCGTGCGATTCCTCTTCGCCGCCTTAGCCACGCTCCTTCAATAACCCTGGGTGGCGTCGCAAGAAACGCCTCCTGTGCCTCGATAGCCGCCGGAACCCTAGATACGACAGGATCTCAGATGGCTGTGCTGAATTCCCCTGGACGAGACGACGCCGATCGCCGTGCGGATCCGGATGGGCGGCGGCTCTATAATCCTTACCAGGACCTGCAGATCCCCTACCGCACCTTGTACGACCTCCCCACCTCGCCGGAGTTTCTCTTCCAGGAGGAGTCTCTCGCTCAGCGCCGCTCCTGGGGCGAGAATCTCACCTACTACACCGGCATCGGGTACCTCGCTGGCGCCACCGCTGGCGCCTCGGTCGGCCTCCGACGTGCCTTCCTCTCCGCCGAGCCCGGTGACACCCTGAAGATCCGGGTCAACCGCATCCTGAACTCCTGTGGCCAGGACGGTCGCCGGATCGGCAACCGCGTCGGCGTCATCGGCCTCATGTATGCGGGTATGGAGAGCGGGATGGTGGCTGCGAGGGATACGGACGATTGGATCAACAGCGTCGTCGCCGGGCTTGGTACTGGGGCCTTATTCAAGGCAGCTAACGGGCCCAGGTCGGCCGCCGTCGCCGGTGCCATTGGAGGGTTAATGGTTGGAGCTGCTGTCGCAGGGAAGCAGGTTTTAAAAAGATATGTTCCCATCTAGGGTTCGATCTCTTCTTCTCTTTTGTCCTTTGCCTTCGAATATCTAAATCATGGATGAGTTTGTGCTATTTATTTACCAATTTTGGCCTTGACATGTAAGGTGGAATGACCAGAGGGTCAAAACATTTGTTGAAATAAGATTACTTGACAAACTTAATTCATTTATAGGATCTGAAAAAAATAGGGTTTTGTGTTTTGGATGGGTATGCATCAGTAGTTCAGTTTGGAACTTGCGTCCACGATCGGGAGCTTGGGAAGTTAGTTCTTTGCCATTTTTTGATTGTAAAGTACACATTTTAAGATTATATTGTTAGATTTTAGAATGTTAGAATCCTTGCTGTATCTATAACTGACAAATACCTTCTTCTACAGTGTTGTGTTATTCTATTATGTTTCCAAAGGATGAAAACCTACAATTATTCTTGAATGCTATTGAAATTAATCTCTGTTTGATGACTTCAGTTTCTCTTCTGTGTACGCATCACTCGCCTGCTTGGATTACATTTTCGTGGGTGCCAATACTATTATAAGCAACTCTACTATTGAACTTGTTTTATAGCATTGGTACTTATATCTTATCAGAACGACCTAAAACTCAATAACTTCCACTGTTTTCTTTGGTTCCAGCAAAATTTTATTTTAGCTAGTGCTGTGTTCATGAAAATAATTTAATGTGGGAGGAGAACTTCTGGTCAAAGGTTTGATGTAGGAAGATACTTTGCTTTGTTTTTTCTTTATAGAAAAATCACTTTCCATTTCACTTGATTGCAATTGGGAGGTCAGGAGGTTCTTTGCCAAGTGTTGCTGGAGGACAACCAAAAAAATGGATTTCATGGAATTAGATGCTTCAAGGTACTAATCTCCTCTAAGAGTGGATACAAATTTGTGCATGAATGGATATTTCTCTTTTCAATTGTTTTATCAAAATATTATGAATTGCCGCTACAACAAAACTAGTTGAAAGAATTAGAAATGGTTAATCATGAAGAATTAATTGGTAGGTTAAAGTTCAGGTAAGCTGAAGGAATTTCGTTTGTGATACATGAGCATTTCTTGCAAAACCATGACTAAAATATTGCCTTGTATTGTGAAGGAGTGATAGAGGGAACTGAAAATGGACTTGTGATGTTCTTTTGTTTTGATTGGTGCTATTGCCTTGAACTATTTTGAATTGTTTTTGTTTTCCAACCTGACATAGGTGGGACGTATTGAGTCTTTTGACGTATATTATGATTGCCTTTATCGATTGGTGTTAAGAGTATCATATGCAGTAAACATGTAATTGAAGCATCAGATTGTCACAACAAATATCCCGTATGTTTGAGAGAAAAAAATTGACTTAGAAAGTTTGATTTAGAAAGAACAAATGTTTCGAGGTATGTTTAAAGGATAGTGAGTTTTTAATGTTCTTCTACGATGGTTGCACGGTCGCATGGTTGTTTATTGACATGAAAATGGTGTCCATGATATACCTTGTCATTTCTTAAAAATGATTCTGTGGATGGTGTTAACCTAAGCATATATTTATTCTGAACAATGGCAATGGGATTGTGGATCGAGTATGCAACATTTACTTGTGCATTTGAAGGCAATAGGCCAATAGCATTTGAACTTGCAACAGTGGTGGGGTTTTGAATATCTATCCAAGCAGTTGCATAATTTCCTCCCCGACTACTCTACCTCGTTGGATTTATGTTGGATAAAAAATCATTCAGTAGAATTTGTTGAACCTCAGTCGTATCTTCCTCTTATCTTTGCAGTTGGTTGTCTTTTCCATTGATGATCAAAAGATGCGCCTGGTCTTTATGATGTGTGTATATATATATACATAAAGGAACTGATGAGTATTTTCGTTGCCAGTTGCGTTTCTCAACGCAGTTGCATGAGTTTGTTAAAGAGTGTCTGTATGGACAAAATTCTTATACAATCAAAGAACCCGTTGGGTACTCTTGACATTCGTCGGTATCTGTTTTATTGTTTTTATGCATTGTTTTTCTGGTGCTCTCCGCTTTGAATTGTAGAATTTTGTCGCGTAACAGATTAATTACGGTCGATGTAGGATACTGGTCTTAGTTGTGTGTGATGTAGCACCTGCAACGAAGAATGTGGAGCGCCTCTTCATTAATTTGTACTGTGTGAATTCCACCTCGTCCATCATCCGGTTATTTCGTCTGTGAAAAACCACGCTGAAAGTCTAGTTCGGCCATCCAAATTGTTCCTATTTTGTCATGAACTCAGCATGACATTATAATTTTATATGTTTATATATAATAAAAATATGTCTGTAAAAGAAATAATATACTAACAAATAACACAAGCTGAAGGAAGTTTAGGCGCTTTAAGATTTATATTTGAATTCAGTGTCAAATGTGGCTAAGCTAATAAGAAGAAAGAGATTTTAATTTGATTAAGATTTTGCAAATTTTACCAGTCGTTTGTTTGAATAATTTACAGTGGATTCCGTTCATGAATACATTTATGATATAGATTCAATCTACTTACTACCTGTAAACTTGATTGAGTTTTCTACTTGAATACTTTTATAATACAGAGGCCAATGTAATAAAATTTGGCCCGAATAATACGAATTGTTTAAATTAGAACTTCATATTACAATATTAACATCAGATCACTTTTAAAAAGTTGAGGTAACATTCCAGACAATCTAGAATATATAAAGGAGTTAGACTTTGTGGCTTAATAATAGTATTTACAGCCAGCATCAATATGACTTGAGATATTATTACGTGATAATTTTAATATAATTTAATTTTTAAAAATGTTTCATGATATATCTTGGAGATTAAAAAGTCAAGGTTTATGAACTATTTATAAGACATAGTGATGTTAAATAGCCTCTATTATCTTTCACTAAAATTGACAACTCTTGTCATATTCTTTCTATTAGGCCATTTTGGTGGCCTAATTTCTTCTCTGCTAAATCCACTTCATTCGAGGAGTATTTATATAATTTTACCTCCACTTAAATCCGTATATGAGAACTTAAAGTAAGGATTTTATTTATATATTCGTTTTACCAATATCATTTTACTTGTAAATATTGACTATTAGCCAAAAGACCAAATGCATTTGGTTTTTGATGACAATCTACTTTTGCGTTAAGAATTTGAATCGAGTCTATTCGATATGTTAGCAGAATAAATCCTTTTTTTTATGTTTATGGATTATGACTTTATTTTAGTTGTTGAAATAATAATAAAACTAAAATTAAGATAAATTTAGTATCTTTATATCTTCTTAAATTTTAATTGCTCAATTTTTTTTTAAAAAAAATCTTCTAATTCTTTCTATTTTCTCTTGTATGTTGCATAACCTTAGTGCAGAAAGTTCTGATTTTTTTCGAAAGTGTCCTTAATAAAAATGAAAAAGAAACGGTGCCCTTATGTGATTACCCGCATAGGACCTAATATGCTGGGTGTCATTAAATTGAATAATTTTTATCTTAAGTAGTAAGTTAAGTAGTAAGTCGTAAGTCGTTAGATAAAAACAAACAAAATAAATTTTTGTTTCAGATTTTTTTTTTAATTTCCGAATTGTAAAGTCGCCCGATCTAAATGCCGGGCGCGGCGCGCCATGGGTAAGGAACCGCCGAGTGCTTATGAGTTGTGACTTCTATAAAGCAAAGCAGCCACACGACACGGCCATTTGGTCCCGAGAACGACCGTCGACCAACATGTTGAAGGAAGAAGCTTCCCTCGATGTGGAGGGAGGCCAGAAGTGGGACGAGATGCAGGCCGACTGCCTCGTCAACATCTTTCTCCGCCTCGATCTCGACGACCTCACCGTCGCCGTACCCTTCGTTTGCAAATGCTGGTGGCGTGCCTCCCTCGACCCTAGCTGCTGGCGCCGGCTTAATTTCCGATCCCTCGACTTCATGCCGTGGAGTCACTTTGCTCGTAGCTTCATCGCTCAATACGGCGTCAAATCTCTCTCCTTCTCCCACTTCCTGCGGTTCGCCGTCAACCGCAGCCGTGGCGTCGCCGAGGAGCTCGCCTTCCCGCTTTCCGCCACGGCGCCGGCATCTATCCAAGATCTGGCCTATGTCTCGATCAAGTGAGTGCAAGTATGGCCCTTCCTTCTCCCCCTGGCTTATCGCCTGCAATCTGTTCGACGATTTGCCTATCGATACGTTTTGCTTTTAGTTGCCCGAGGTTGAAGTCTGTGGCCTTGCCCGACAACCTGATGCTGGAGGACGACCTCCGCATGCCGGAGCTGGTGGGGAGCTGGATGGATCTGGAGCGTCTGGAGATGGAGACGAAGCCGTCCTCCTTCTTGCAGGTGATCTCCGAGATTGGCCGTAACTGCGGGAGATTCACCAGGCTGAAGGTGCGGGGTTTGATCGACAGTGAGGACGCGAAGGCGGTCGTGAGGTGGTTGCCGGAATTGAAGCAATTGGAGCTGAGCAAATCGTATCTGACCAAGGAGGAGCTGTTGATGATCATCAATGGCTGCGGAAAGTTGGAGAGGTTGACCGTGAAGGATTGCTTGGGTTTTCAAGCCGACGAAGAGATCGTGAGATTGGCATCGCGCATCAAGAAATTCGAGCACGAGGGATCGAAACTGCTCGATGATTATGGATACGAGACGGATGAATCGGAGCAGCAGACGGGATTCTTCTACTGGTGATCCTTGTGTTCTTTCTTTTTTTCTTTTGTTTCTTCAATTTTCTCTAAAATAATGCATTCGTGTATATTAAAAGAGAGAAAAAAAAACCATATCATGTTCGAATGTATACGACCTCTGATCTGGACTGGCTAAAAAAAACTCTTGAATTCATTGATGCTTCAGAAAATTGTCAAGTGGTTTAGTTTAGCGAACCACGCAACAAACAACAAACCATTAACTATGGCAGAAATTTTTTGGTGCGATTAGGTCGGAAATGAACAAATAAAACTTGACTTTTGAGCTAATTTTACTTAGTGAATACTGGTACCCTGTCATGGCTATTACTTTACATCATTTATATTGAAATAAGAGATCATATGAAAGAAACCGCAGCAATCTGTATCAGAAATTGACTTGCAATGCCATATGAAAAGAAGGCAATTGATTTTGATCAATTACCACCAGATTGTTCTTGGCTTATAATATTGGAAAGATGATCATCATTGAAAGCAGATTGTTCTTGTCAGAAAAGGGAAGCAGGCATGAGATACATAATTCGAAATGAACATGGGGATCATGGGGATGTATTAGTGGCAGCTTTGGCGTATCTCAAAAGTCCCTCACCGTTGATTACTGAACTAATAGCTATCAGGTCGGCGCTAAGGTTTTTTCACACGAGCTCTCTTAGGCTTGGAAAAAAAATCATCATTGAATCTGACTGTCGGGAAGCAATCCTTGCAATTGAAGACGTCCGATACTATCCCCCGATGGAGGCTCGAGAGCTTCTTGACGAAATCAGATTCCTATGTGTGGGAGGTGAAATTCTCTATAAGCATGTAAACAGGAAAGCTAACTCTGTAGCAAATTGACTTGCGATAAATGCTAAACAGAACCTAGTTTCAAATGTTTGGTTCGATAGCTGGCCTGATGAGATCAGGGAGCTTATATTTTGTGATATAAACGGTTGATTAGTAGTATATCTTTTCATAAAAAAAAAAGACGCACCAGTGTTCAACCCCGGCAAGCGCCCAACAACACGGACAAACCTTCAGTGTTACTAATCAAAATATTGCAGTTCCTTGTGCCCATAATGATATTAGGCATAGCCTTCGCTGTCCGAAGATACACCAAAGTTGAGTAGGTTTGCAGTTCCAATGATCATGATCCTATGAAAAACTGCCTGAGACATGAAATAGTGAATTATGAAAGAACATAGTTTACCATAACTTCTGCTGGACGTTTATTTTCATTTGTTGAACCTAGAAAATTGTCAGATTTTTTGCTACCCCTATAAATTGAATACAAAAACTCACCTTCTGCCAAATCTTAATCTCTTCATGTTGCTGTTCATGACGCTGTTTTGTTTTAATATAAACAACTAAACAATAGGCGTCTCAACTTCTGTCCGCCTCCTGCGCTTGTAATATCCCAAGTTTGACACCTCTTGATGACTTAACAATTCGAAGTTAGTTCAACTTCCCGCCCTCATCCAGCTTCCTTGTGCCCCCGCAATCCTCTTCATTAAAACCCCTCTTCGCCAAGCCGTTTTCTCTCAAGCTTAAAACCTCTTATTTTCCTCCAATTCCGTTCCTTGCACTCAAATCAATTGATCATCCAAAGCAGAGTAATCAATCAATCACCCAAAGCAAAGCGAGCTGTCATGGGCTCCTCTGTCGACGTCGCGAAGGAGAGCAAGGCCGGCGCCGAGATCATCCGCGGTGGCGAGGAATGCTACCTTTATTTTTTAAGGTTATATTCTGTTAAATAAAATCTACGATGGAAAAGATGAAAAATGTAATGAATATAAATGATAAGCCAATTAGATTCATTGCATTTTTTATTTTTTTTACTATAAATTTTATCTAAAATAACATAGTTTAAAATGCTACAAGTGCTGGGTTTCCCAAAGGATTCTTTCCCCTGAGGAACCTCGAGGAGTGCGGGTGGGTGAGTGAGACGGGCTTCATGTGGATGAAGCAGAAGGAGCCGTACAAGTACTTCTTCATGGACACCAACGCTCATGCAATTTGTCCGGGAGGTGACGGTGTTTGTGGAGATGAAGCAGATGACGGAGGTGAGAAGCAAGCATGTGATGCTATGGACGCCCATCACGGAGATGAGCATCGTCGATCTGGAGGGGGAGAAGATTTATTTCAAGTCCACGATCGGGTTTGGGAGATCATTCCCGATCTCGGCCTTCCTCGTAGGAGGATGAGAAGAAGAGAAAACATGAGGTTGAGGGAGCGATGGGAGCTTGAATACCTACCTGTGTGTTTTAAATTTTTAATTGAAGATTGATAAGAGTTTGGGTCTCTAATTTAAGCGGAGATTGCATTTGTTGTATTGACATTAGTAGTTTTATCTATTTATTTATTAAAATTAATTTGATTGTATACGAGCGTGACTAATGGATATAGATTTATGGTTGTCAAACTGCCACTCAAATAATGTGGCAACGTGGCATTACAACAGAAATCTGATTAACAAAATGTGATTCTTCTCTCTAAAAAGATTGTACAATATCTTTTTCCCTACATTGTCACGTGGAAAAAGCTGCCTTTTCATCTAGATTGGTTGAATAGAATTTATAGTGAAAAAAATAAAAAATACAATGAATTTAAATAACTTTCTTTTTAAGTAAAAAACTATAATGACACATGTTAAACTATCTATCTATCATTATATTTGCAAAGCTTATTCAGAAAGTCAATATTCCACGTTTAAAATGTTAGTTTTGACTTTGACTTTGCTCTCACCCGCGTCATGCTGCTGCGTATGAATGGCGTGACGACCTGCTTTATAAACACACACAATTCAGTTCTGAATTTGCTTTAATTAATCATGTCACACGTGAAAAAAAAAAATCACGTCACACGTGAAACATGATCCTCTACTCTTTGACCTTCTACCTACTCAAATTTAATTTTGATTGACGTCCTGCTGGAGTAGCATAAGACATACCGCATACGCAAAACTAACTAGCTAGGAATCGCCACCTGTCAAGGATTTAAACATTCTACCGAAGCGTGTAGAAATTTCAAACATCATTGCGTTGACCAAATCTACAAGATTATTTTGCACGCAATTCATTATTCTTGTAGTTTTCGAATATCTCTCTGGTTCATTCTGGATCACAGCAAGAGCATCTGCAGATTTATCTATATAAAGACACAGGCCCCCTTCTCAGATTCTCCACCTTTGAAGCAGAGAACAAATTTGCACAGCAACGAGGAGCGGAATTTGTAGATCGGCGTGCTCAGCTCTACGGATGCCGAACCGCGAGAGGAAGGAGAAGGCGGAGGCTGCAGGTACAGCGCCGCCACAGCCGCCCAAGGGGTGGATGGGGGTGAGGGTGGGGCTGGAAGGGGAGGAGCAGCAGCGGTTCGTGGTGCCCGTGGCGTACCTCAGCCACCCTCTCTTTGCGGAGCTCTTGGACGAGTCAGCGGAGGAGTATGGCTTCAGGCAGAGCGGCGCCATAACTATCCCCTGCGCCGTTGACCACTTCCGCCACGTCCAGGACATCATCGACCGTGAGAGCGGCGGAGGCATTGCTGGTCTCCTCCACCGCCACCACCACCACGACGACCACCACCAACAACAGCAGCAGCAGCACCACGACGACCACGACCACCACCGCCAACAACAGCAGCAGCAGCACCACGACGACCACGACCACCACCAAAAACAACAGCAGCAGCACCACCACGACCACCACCAACAGCAGCAGCAGCAGCACCACCTTCCTCAGTTCACGGCTTGTTTTGGGGTTCCTTGAGTGGAGGGAGTGGTTGAATTTAGATTTGCGCAAATTCGTTGATTACGAAAAATTAGTGTGTATTGTGTGATGAAGAGAAGAACAAATCGAGTCAATGATTTAATCCATAGTTTTATATAAATTTGGGCGAATGACCATTTTGTTATTTATACACTTCTTGTAAAAAAAAAATGTAAACTTTTATTATTCTCGACAGTTTTGATTGGAGTTGCAATCCGGATAGAAATGGATCAGGACGGGGCGGATAATGTCAAATCAAACCTTATATTTTAAAAATTTTGCTTCACACCTAATCTCTCATCAGGAATTGGCCCGGGAAAAATTTTAAAATTTTTAAGTGGGCCAGGGGAAAGAGTGTTCTTACCACTCTCCATTCTATTTCAAGATTTGTGTAGTGTGTGATCCATAACCTTAAAAGCATTGGTTTAAGGTTGTTTTTGCAAACATTGCAATGAAGCAATTTCTGTTTTGGGTCAATTTGGACTTGGATTGGGGCCATCCATGCAAACTAATTAAGCCCCGTTCAAAAATGTCCTGCTCTTTTCATAATTCACCATCATCTAATTTATTTCTGAGCCAATATAATATTTTTGTGATTTTGTCCCTCTACGTCACAGGAATCCAACTTAGACACTTCACTTGCGAAACTACGCCAAGAGGAAGGTTTTTGTTGCACATTTCGTTCTTTCTTTTCTTTCTTTCTAAGTAATTCCGTTAAATAAAATAAATCCGGCAACTCTTTTCATACCCGAAATGCTGAACCCAAATCCTTAAATAAGCCATTGAGCCAGCCAATTAGTTCTAAATTCACGCCACGTGTCCGAATTAAAGAACAATCAGCCAACGATTCGCAATATTAATACACACGTGGAACCATGTTCGTAATTCTTATCACCTCGTGAATCTTGCAATTCGGGTTAATTAATTATCTTCAACAACCGATCCGATAGCAACCTCATTTTTGTATTAAATATGTTGAAATAATTACGAGCTTATTGGAATCAATCATGGAGAAAGTGAGAAGAATCGATCCTCGTTGCTCTCTAATAGAAATAAAAGATAAATTAAATTTTAATCCCACCAAACCTTGCTCTCTTCGGGCCGTGCAGGGCTCCCGATCTGATCTCTCCTCTCTCCTCAAGAGTTTGTGAATGATTAGACTTAAAAAACAAACTAAATGCCTTGCCACATCAAATAGCCCAAATCGCCCCTCTCCGTCTCCTCCTTCCGCCTCCTCCCGACCTCTGCATCTCCCGTCTCCGTTCTTGCTTCTTGCTGTTCTTCGTCCGCCGTTGCCATTACAATCATTTCTATGGCCCCCTCCGCCCGCTGCCCGAGGCGGGCTGCGCCGCTCTCCTACGGGCGTACGCCGATCTGACCATCCGCCGCCGCCATGGGGTCGCCCTCCGAACCCGATCGGACGGAGCAGATCATCACCCACTTCTTCCACAAGACCCTCCACGCCGTGCTCGCCTCCCGCATCCCCCAACTCCGCCCCGCCCCCCGCCCCGCCTCCGCGGCCAAGCGCGACCGCTGGTTCCACCTCGACCTCGGCGACCTCCCTGCCCCGATCGCGCACCATGGCGGCGTCTTGGAACCGCTGGTCGTCGACATCATCCTCACGCCGCGCCGCGACGCCGCTGAGTCCGGCGCCCGCGAGGCCGTCGTGGAGCGGTGGACCGCGCACTGCGTCCCCGGGCAACCCTGTATCGCGACGCAGCACCACCACGACGGCTCCTTGCCGCGGCGGACCTACAGGAAGTCCATAATTCTGCTTAGATCCCTCTACGCGATGCTCCGGATCCTCCCTGCGAACCGGATCTTCCGTCTGTTGTGCTCCTCGGGCCAGCCGTACAACTATGATCTCAGTTATCGAGTCTCCTCCGTGGCGGCGTTGTCAAGTACGGAACAGGCGGATTTGAAGCTGTACAGCTTCACGCCGGTGGAGACAATCTTCGGTCAGCTCGTCGTGTCGGTGCAGTACCGTCCTAACCTAGCCGGTTTCAACCTCGAGGTGTCCTCGCCGATGCCGCCGATGGTAATCATGGATTACATCGGTAGCCCGGCGGCTGATCCCGTTAGGCCTTTCCCTTCTTCGCTTCCTGAATGGGCGTCTCGTCCGACCACGTCTCAGTATCAACTCAGGGGCATCCGGACAACGGCAGAGGATCTGCAATTCGATCGCCCGCACAGCTGGAACACTGCGCCTATGGCACACCACCCGCTCAGTTCAGCCCACAATCGGGTTGCAGAATTAGGCTCCTCGCCGCCTGAGCATTATGCGCGCCCGGTGCCTAACCAGCGACTGGTTAGCGAGAGGAAAGGAAGTTCCATCTCCGATGATTTTAAGCCCTCCCCACCGATCTCAACATCAACGTCCCCTTCACCTCCAACGCATGGTCATTCGCTGCAGTCTAGGTTGCGTGCGGAGACCGCACCAATGAGCATACCTATGCCAGGTCTGGGGAGGAGCCAGATACATCGCAGCCCTAACCTCTCAGACCCTTTCAAGAATCTTTTGCCTCCTCCATCTCCGAGAAACACAAGGGCGGATCCTTCTTACCAGGAGTCTCCTTCCAAGAGTAAATCTTTCAGAAAGTCGGAAGGGTTGAATCTGGAAAATATTTACTCAAACTTGCATATATACGCCCCTTATAAGGTAAAATTTTGGCCTAGCATTTTCTGCATCCCTAATTTAAGTTAGATTGAATATTCACGATCGAGTGTATCAATTTTAAGTTATTGTGGGTTGCATATGTTATAAGATATGAAAAAAAATTTGTTCGACATGATTTGCTTTGGTTCCTTCGACGATCCAGAGTACATGGAGAATAACTTTTGAACAACTACAATCAAGTCACAGTCACACAGTAAATTATTCAAGAATAGTATCATTTTCAGCAGCGCTTGTGCCGCTGAATTTCACTTTGCCTTCTGAAAGAAGAAATTTTAGCATGCTTTTTCTCAGGGAATTAGGACAAGAAGGTGAGCGGTGGTGCAACATTCGTTTCATATGGTGGGTATTTTCCAAGGAAAATAATTGGATTGTTGAATCAAGGTTCGGTATAAGAACATAGTAATTAGCACATCTAATAGTAGCAAAGTTATATTTTTAATGATATAGGACTGAGTTCCGAAATTGTTTATCAAGTTCTAGCTTCTAGCCAACAAAAATATACTAATATACCTTATGAATTAGACATCAAGTGTTTGATCCTAAAATGACCTAAACTAGGGATGGAGATATGCATTTGAAAATGTATGCATAATAATTCTCCACAACCTTGGTCTGGTGCATATGGAATTTGGAAAAGCATATACATGGGCCACATTTGCATAATTTTGAATTGTTGTAACCAAAATTTGGAGCTATTATCCATAATGCTTGTTGAGAGCTTAAGCTGTTAAAAAAGAACCAAATTTATCTATTTAAAATTTAACTTTCATCATGATTAAGATATTATAATCGCATCACGCACGCGACATATTATCAAACTATGTTGAGTACATAATAAATAGGGGTGAGCCAAGATTTGAATTCTTGACCTTATCCTTTAATGCCATGCTGAGTTTTTATGAAAACATAATAGCACAATTAATCTCAACAACGTAAAATACAATTTTTACATCTATGATAATCAATAACTTTACCGCATAGCTCACATTTGTCTGTTTTTATACTTCATTATATACTGAATAGTATTCTTCAAAAAGAGATCTCACATAAACATCAATAGTAGCAATATGCTTTATGGACTTTCTTTCAACGGAAAGGATGATGCACATGCTTTTTGCATAATGGTATATAAAATTATCAATTCTTATATTTGTTATCGGCATTACAATGTTTTATATAGAAAGCCGCTGGAGTTGAAGGAAATATAACTTGATTCTCACTTTTGTCTTGTTATTAGCCAATTTATGTAAGAATATGTTTCAAATTTCAAGAACATAGTGCTATGCTTTCATAGTATTTAGAAAGATCATCTAGATGTGTGAATTTTCTGTTACTATTGAGATTAATTGGATTGCCATTTGTCCTAAAAGTTTAAGTTGTTGGGAAAGAAACCAAATTATGTATTTATAATTTAAGACTCCCTCTCACAGCTAAGCTATTGGTTTTGAATCGTTAACATGAAATTTTAACAAACCATACTGATAGTGAATAAGAGACGATCTAAGGTCAAACTCTTGACTTCTGGTCCTGATACAATGTAGAGATCGATTGGGTTTCCACTTGCCCTAAACGTCATTATCTTATAAGATTAAGCTTTAATTACAACTGATAATTCAATTAATCTCCACAATTACATTGATTGATTTAAGATACATATCTAAGAATGAATTCATCCCAATTCGATCTATCTATGATAACTTTGTAGGTGTTTTTCAGTGCAATCTTGTAGTGCACCTTTGTCTAAATTTTAGTGCATGTGATATTTTTACACTGCAATTAAATATAGCACTTAAAACATATGAAATATGAAATGTTTTCGAAGCAGAGAGGAATAGGGGCATGATTTAATATTATACATCTGTCACAGATTCACCCATATTGAATTCCCCCCATCCAAATTAACAGAAGAAAATATAGAACATCCTAATAAGATGCCTTATTGTCCTCAGTATGTAGGTGTTTAGTTATTTGACAGTAAAAATGGCTTGTTGTCATTGACAATAATATTCTGTTGCGCATTCCTTGTTGACCCTGCTTAACGTTAACTTGTTCTGTACCTAATACTTTTTATTTAACTATAAAAATGACTTGTCTCCTTTAGGGTCTCAAGGATGGCCGGGAAGATTCTGGAAGGTTCTCTGCTTTGTCTTCTGGTGGTTCACCAAGGCATGGCTTTTCAAGAAGTTCAAGCCGATTGTCAATGCCGGATGATCTTGATGATGGGGACTTCTCCTACCCATTTGCTGTTGATGATGTTGACACATCAGATTCTCAAACAAGGTAATTCTTTATTGCCTCTCCTGAATCCTGATATATTATGAGGATTCATGTTATGTTATTATTGTGAGTCTTATTAGTTATTGTCGTTTCTTGCAGCTTTGTTTCACCTTGCATTCTGTTTTTTTGACCCCTAGTGTTATAAAAGGATGCGCTGTTTGTAGATTTTCAACTTTCCACTGCAATTGTCGACTTGGTGTTCTGGAATAATTATGATAACTTGATGATGCCTGAATCTCTTTTAGAAATGGTTATATTGATTGACATCCCAATTGATACACTGTGGATTTTCAACTTTCCTCTGTAAATGTTAATATAGTGTTATTGAATAATTATGATCTCTTGATTTGATGCTTAAATTTGGACTTAACCTTTTTTTAACATAAATGCTCATACCAATATATATATATATATATATATATATATATATATTATTGTACATGTATATACAATATGCTAATAGATACTGTCTTAATAGGTTTTGATCAGAATACTAGTGATAAGGTTTGAAATTTTGGTCTGAAATTTTCGGTTTGTAGGTTTTACTGTAGTACTGGGTACTATAGCATTATGTGGTTTCACTATAGCAACCGGTGTGAGACTAGATTGATACATCAGTTCGGACCGATTTTTTAAATCTTGTTAAAAACAAATAGTGATTTTTGGTTGTCTAAAAAGATTTTCAAGAGAGAAAATATTATGAATTAGAATAAAGTAAACGTAATTTTAGTATGAAAGTATTTTTTGCATATGATCTCAGAGAGCAATATATGTCTGGATATTCCAAAAGAAGTCTGCTGGCTAGTTTACGTTCTTAGTTGTAAATTATTTCTAAAATAATTTGATAAGATGGTATGAAATAAAGGATTTGGGCTGTTACATATGCTAGAATTCATTAGTTATTTTCTACCAAAATAAGGCCTACATGTCATGTGTGGCACCAACACTTAGCATCCCTATTCCACCGTAGTGTATATAGAAATCATATATACAACTCTATTAAAGAGCATCCCTTACTTGGTTATGTTCAACTTTTTTTTAATATAATAAGGCTTTATTAAGAGCTATTTAAGTTACAACATCAAGATACAAAAGCTTGGCCAGCTCAACAGGCCAGTTCGAAGACCAAACATACATAGTTTTGTTCTTCTTAGCAAATCTTGTCAGCCAATTCGTAGGTTGATTCGCAGGCCTCCTAGCATCGATAAAACTAAAGTTACTTCTCGATTGTATGTGTTTAATCTCCCCTATAAGGTGTTGTATCTCCACTGGTGGGTAAGCATTATTCCCTTGAATGACATTGATAGCCTCCAAACTATCCGTTTCAATGATGGAGGTCTAATGAGTAATTGTGTAGGATGCATGCACAAAACCCATCGCACTATGAATGGCTAGCAACTCTGCAAAGAGGATTGAGGAGCTGGTGTGGTAAACAGCAGCAGCAGAAAGAGGATCCCCATTTGAATTACGGACCACAACCAATTCATGATTGATTGTACTCCATGCTCCATCTGAATTAAGAGGGATGCCACCAAGAGTGATTGGCATCCCTTTGGCATGTATTCTTTGGAAGGTTGGCAGCTATAGTTTCCTGCGAATAAGAGAATTCCATGATCACATCCTTGTTGACCTAGGATGGAGAAGCAGCCACACCTTGGATTTGAAGTGAGGCTCATGCTCTTGAATGCGTGTAAGCCAAGAACCATCGGACCAGTTCTCAATATCAAAGTATTGAGATTTGGTATGTAGCGTAGGTCTTAGTCACAAAGAATGTGTTATGTGTAATCCATTGGATCCCTCACTCCATGTCCATTTTTCAGTTTCCCTAGAGTTGCAAGGGTTAATATTAGTAACATGTTCAGGTCCTTGATGAGGCCTTCCAGCTTTGGCTGGAAGTTCTGATAGAGTTTGGCGGGGGTGATTGGTTATGTTCTACTTAATCTAAGTATATTCAAAGCCAGAATCTGGAATCCTAGATATACTAGGAGAACTTTTGCATTTTAAGTCTTCATTACTTCAACCAAGTTAAAGTAGTTGAAAAGGAAGATGATCATATTAAACTATTGATGGTTACATGATGCTTCTATACATAGATGCTAGGCTAAAATGATGAGGGGATGTTACGTAAATACCTGATATGGTAATGACATATATGGCAGAGAGATGATGATAAGGTAATAAGTAACAACACTAATCCTAGTCAATATAATATCACTAATCTTAGTCAATATAATATCATATTGGAAGATACGATGACATTACTACATTGCCATAGAGGTTATGCTGCCAAAGAGGTTTACTGGTTGATATAATTAATAAGATAGTAATAATTATGGCAATAAATGTAGTATCATACTGAAAATGCAATGATATTGCTACATTGCCATAGAGGTGAGATGTGTCTTCCCATGTTTGCACCTTCCACAGCTTTCAACACTTCTCCATATACTCAAGGTGGTGAAGCTAATGCAACTTTGAATTTGTAATAAAAGTTGCAATGCAAGATGTTCCCTATGCAAAGAATAGTTTTATTTGTCCATGCATGAGAGAGGAAAACTTGCAAATAGTTAAGAGTCTTTTTTTCATGCATGCACAGCAAATAGTTTGCATGTAAATTGTAAGAGTTGCAGTGGATTTGGTTGTAAGAGTGTTGTTTATATCACAAGAGAAAAAGGTATTCACCTAAGAAATAGTTGAGAACATGATTTTAAAATCCAGTCTCTCAGACCGGTATGAATTGTGCATACTGATGCTATGCCAGTGTACTGACATATGCTACAAAGAAATTGGTCTCGTACTAGTCCCATCTTGGACGATGCAAATCGGTTTGGACCAAAAATTCAAACATTGATCGAGAATTGTGCACACCGGTATGAATTGTGCATACTGACGCTATGCCAGCGCACTGACATATGCTACAAAGAAATTGGTCTCGTACTGGTCCCATCTCGGACGATGCAAATCGGTTTGGACCAAAAATTCAAACATTGATCGAGAACTAATGTCTATGCATGCCCAATCACTTAAAGTAACTAACATGCACTAGTAAAGTAACATGTTTTATTAAAAGAGAGACATACTTATAAAAAATGTTGCATCGTGTAAAGTATTTAGGAGAGAATGTTGAAGAGTCGTGTGTTATTGATCATCACTCTTATATTATGCCAAAAAGATGGTTACAAACAAGGGGAAGGGGGTTGCTATGGTAGAAGAATATTATAGCAATTATCCTACTTTGGTGTTGGAGAAATCTGCCAGCAGGTGCACAGTATAGAAGGCGGAGGAAGTAGGGAAAGGGATTGACTGCACAACATCTATAAGGAACCAATGACCTATCGCTCGTACATGTCTATTGCGACAAATTTGTAGAGTTGATGATGATGATGGTGGTGGTGGTGGTGAACGGGTCAATAAGGTGAAGTGATGGTTGTTGACAGTGATTTTTCCAAAGAGAAGAAGGAAGAGTTGTGTGTTGAATTTATAAGGTTTATGATATTATGTGCATTATGATGAGGAGAACAATGGTTTTGGCAAGAGTGTTGTTACATAGGGGATGAAAAGCTGAAGCAATTGGCTCCAAGGTGCATATTGGAGATTTAGCAAGGAAGAAACATTGAGGCACTTGGTTTGCTAGAGGGGATAAATTGTGGCCTATGGTCGAGAAGAGGAGAGAGGAATGGTCAGTTTGGCCCTGATATCTATTTGGCCCATAACAGGAATTGAGAAGAGTGGGAGGAGAGAAGTAGAAGAGACAAATAGAAGATCAGAAAAGAGATTTGAGATACTAGAGAAATATTTGATAGTTCATAATAAAAGTTTGTGTACTGTAATTGACTGAGGTCCTATAAATAATTTTCTAGACACTTATAAACAAACACCAAACACAAAATATATCACTAACCAATGACCTAATTAACTGCCCACTAACACTTGACTTGGGCATAATACACTAATATAATTAAATAATTAATTTTACATTGCATCCTATATAATTTGAATATCACAAATTGCACCACATTATCATAATAATGGATGCCTATGGAGAACAGCGTATTAATGAACCTTTCATGAGGTCTTGGGATGTGAAGTTGGATAATAAATGGGAACTTTTTAATGCTTGACTAGCATTCCGTCTACATAATCACTACATGCTAGGTTGTGATTATGAAATTAACGTTTTCTGCTTGGAAGCTAAATCATCTGCTTTGTTCTGGATTGGAGACTTGAAGGAAGGAAACTGCAATATGTTATATGCATACATATGTATTGATATACACACTTCTTACTTTCATTTTATAATTTAAATGTTGTCTAATAATTTTGCACGAACTTGTTTTTTTCTTCGAAGTCAGTGTTATGTGAGCCCATGTTTGGGCTATTGGTGAACATTGCGAGATTTTGGCAGTGCTGTAGTGGTGCTGTATTTTATGATCGAAATGTTTCCGGTGTATATAATGGATCTTTATCCGCTTGATATGGCACAACTTCTTGAAACTAAAAATATTCAATTTACAGGAGCCCTGATGTGAAAGAAGCAGAATATTCTTCCTCCCATAAATCACAGGAGGCAGCTGTTGGAGTTCTTGTTCACATGTTAAGGACTGCACCTCCATTGCGCCAAGACCAGAGTTGTTCATCACAATCTTCGGATTTACAAGGGGAAGTTAGTATGAGCAGTTCTGTATTGTCTCGGAAGACATCTGATGCATTAGAGGAACTCCAAAGCTATAGAGAAATGAAAAACTTTCTTCTTTCTAAAAGTGGGGCTGAGACAAAGTTGCAAGAATCTGTAAAACAAAACAAGGGTAGTAAAGACTGATGGTATCTTATAGCAACAACAACCAATGCTAATAGTGACAACTTCGCATGTGCTAATTTATACGAAAACTGTGGCTGCAAATGTCAGCAACACTGATGATTCCCGAAAGATAGGATTTTGTACATATGACAGACCAAGACTTGTCGCGCCTAAGCTGAAGTGGAGGCTTATATTAGATTTCTAGTAGAACATCTTTCTCTTGTTTTAAAACTGATTATTTTGCCTAGTTTCTAGTGCTCTTGCAGGTGAGTGTGCATCGTTCACTTTCTCATATGTACATACCTCCTATCGTGACCAACAATATATATCCATTTGTTAACGTTAAACTACTGTCTTGTGAGATTGTGCAAATGAATCTCAATTTGTGGGAACGATTAATCCTTGTCTGTCCTTTTTGAGATATTCATATACTTTCATTATTATTTCTCCTAGCGACGATTCTGGAAACCTGCTCATTACTTCGATATGACCATTAAAGATTGCTGAGAAGGAACAGTTTACCAGGTATGCTTGAAAATACTTGTTGAGAATAAACTTACTTTTTAGTTTTGGACTTGGAAGTCGTGTTTGTGAATTGTTTGATCTAAATAATCGGCTGCTTGCTCAAATGTGGTGTGTTTTAATTGTATGCAACTTTGTATGACAATGTTTGGATTCGTGATTGTTTCTTACTCAATAGCTATAAATAGTAAAACAAATCAATTTGATCTAAATTAATTTTAAATCACATTAGAAAAGAAATTTACCATTCATTGATAATCACTCACACATTGACTTCTCGGTGGTCAACAAAAGATTCTATTAACCAAAAAACCCTTAAGACCAGAGCCATGAGCACGTCGTTGATCAGAACTGCAAGTTGTAAAATTGAGTATGGTATGCAATTATGCAAAGTAGGATTAACCTATGTTTGACTACTAATAAGTAGAGCATGGTGGTTGAGTTTATGAACTTATATCTATACATGGAAGAGTAAATGATAGTTTAATTGAGGATTCATGATTCATAATATTATGAAGGATACCATAGTTTATAAAAGATACCAGAATAGATAAAATATTGTATTTCATGAAATTTGAAATGAATATCATAGTTAAGTAGGCATATGCTGCATATCATAGTTTAAGTAGTCATTAACTGCTTGAATACCTAAGTAAGACATCAAAAGACTAACCAATTTCTTATGTAATGAGAATATTAACATAATTACAGTCAGAAACAGTCATATGTGATTGTGATTGTGATGTGATACTATTTAAACTTATGTGATTGTGATTGTGATGTGATACTATTTAAACTTATTTTTGACCTATTATTTTCTACTTAAATTTAAGTTAAATTTAGAGATCGATGGATATTTTTTAAAATTTTTAATGGTGGTTATTTAATTTTTCGTTTAGATTTTGTGATTACTATTAAGCTTTGAATGTTGTGGTGTTTATTTCAAATAAAGTTTAATTTAGACGATATTGTGCTATTTAATTGAAGTTTTATTTAGGGAATAGATCTCTTGGCTGGAAAAGCAAAAGGGAAGATATATGTTGGTCTGTCATACCAAATTTGAAACGAAGTTGGTTAGTCTTTTGATGTCTTACTTAGATATTAGAATAGACAAAATAATGTCTTACGTATTCTCATTCCATAAGAAGTTTGTTAGTCACTGATATTCTGATGGATACCATAGTTATTAACTCATTCTAAATTTGAAATGAATAGATAAGATAATGTCTTTTATGACCCTCCATGGGTAGAGCCTCCTTGGGCCAGATGGCTTTATTGGCGTATTGATGATGCTTAATTATTTTCTTTCTATTTGATTGTGACTTGTACTCAAGATGAGATCTAAAGAACCTCAAAAGATAGCTGCATGCACTCCATATACCACCATTAAACAAAGCTTTATTAGCCTAGAGTATGAGGACATCTAAATTCTCTTTTTTTAAAAAAAAAATCAAAAATAAAATTAGTGATTAAGTTGAAGAATTTGATTGAAGTTGTTAAGCCTTTTCTAATGATTGAAATTGTGATTAACCTAATGTTTTAATCTCATTTGAGTACCAACATAAACTCAAATCAATAGGACCGTACACAGCATGCCAATAGGTTACACGCAATGCTTCTTTTACTCGAAAAATCATTCACATAATATCACATCCATTCTAGTTCTAAGATGAGTTCATAATGACACTTGATCTTGAGTAACACATCGAATTGTGTTGAAAGGTAATATTTATTTTGATCAATAAATCCATAAGTAATAATACTAAGAGACTATGCCTACTTTAGTTTAAAGATGAGTATAAGTTAATACTTGACCATTATCCCCAGTGGTGTTTGAAGACAAGTCCAAGTAACACTTAATCCCATAAAACATGCCAATTTCGAATATTATTTTGGCAATTAAAGTGACAATTTTCCCTATGCATTGTGCTTGTTTAAGTTTGAAGGTGAGTCAAGTCAATTCAAGTTATAATTGTCCCTAAGTAAGGATTGTCTTATTTATGATTTCTATAATATAAACAAAGGCAAGTAAAAAATTTTAGATCATTAGAAAAGACCTGAGATAAAAGACATTCTAATGTGTCAAAAGGGTCATATAAAAGTAAAATAGTAATTCAAAGTAATAAAGTTATCACAAGAAATAAAAATGGAAATCTCATATTATATAAAGGTATATAGAGGTCTAGGCAAAGATAGATACAAACAAGCTCAAATGCAAATTACACATGTAGAAGGCATGTGATTGGGAAATTTGTCTAAAGATTAATACGCTAATTAATGGATGACATGTGAAAAAAATAATAAAGAAGTGACATACTGCCCTTCTTGAAATAATTTAAAATGCAATAATAGAGTTGGATGTAGGAGGACCAAGAGTAAGATTGAGATGCTAAACTAATGTACTCTATGGATGGTTCCTATCAATGGAAAGTAACCTACCAAATATTTTTCTCTTTAATTTTTCAAATGACGTAAGCCTTGATCAATCTAGGTGATTTTGGCCATCCTTAGATTGAACCAACTAGGGTCTATTTCTTTGAAGAGAATCTACAGTGGAGAGAAGAGAAAATAAAATAAATCTGGATGCAAAAAGAAACAATAAAGCTACCAGATTCATTGTATTTTTTCTTCTCTCCGCTGTGGATTCTTTCCAAAGAAACATGCCCTTAAGGTAATTACTATGAAGCTCTCTCGCATGACAAGTCCTTTTGTTAACATTGGCTACTAGGCTAACTTAATCCATGACTTACTTAAGGGTAATCATCTAATTCTTAAACCAATTTCTATCCAACAATTCGTTATCAAGTCACCAAGGCCTTGATCTAAACCTAAATCACCATAACTTTAAGCTTAGTATTTCGAAGCTACTCCGAATTACTTAGTTCCTACGCTAACAATGGGAATAATGCTAAATTAGGCTAACCTAACCTAAGAGCACTACTTTGAAACTTACTTGAGAGACAAGTCTATGGCCAACCAAAGATAAGGTCAATCAACAGAACAATCTAATGTAAGATCATTCATCAGTATACTCTTAATTTATAAAGAAAGTAAAGTTTGAATAAGATATGAGTCTTCCCTGGACCAAGATGGATAGTTTTTTTGATGTTATCTGCAAGCACAGAAACGTAAGCATCGAATCCTCAGCTTGCAAGCAAAGTCTATCTGTGTTGATGGACTGAAGGTAGCCATGATCCGTGAGTTTGTTTCCAACTACCATCGATTAGAACTACTTAATTGTATTTTCGTTGTTCCTCAAAATTTTTAAGGAGCAACATATAGCAAGTAACTACTACTTTCCTTTGCTCTGCTCCCAAGCAAACCTATCTTTTTGTTTCTTTCTCGAAGCAAATTAACAGTTGGGATGCCTCTTTCACATTTTGAAAATCGCACTTACTGATTGATTTTTTAAACCAAAAGATGAACAAGGGATGAGAGTAGCAAGTAAGCAAGGACTGGCTGAGTGGATTGACAAGTGATAAATTGAGTGATAGTTCCATGGATAGCAAATGGTGGAAAAGTCAAAAGAAATTGTGTTTCTTGGACGGAATTGGCCGAAAGAAAGGAAAAAAAATATTAAATCTATAGCAAAATAAATCTAGATTCAATATGTTTTTCGTTCTTTTCGGTATAAATTTCATCCAAGAAAACACATTAGCAAGGGAAACTGGGAATGGCCTTTTGCCTCAAGGAAATTAATTTGTTAATTCAGTAACACAAACTCTCTGGTGAAGGATGACATTTTGACTACTTGCCAAATTTATGGGCCACAACTTCGAATGCCACAGTATAGAGAAGATAGCAAGGGGATGCAGCTATGGTCCTATTTCCTGTTTCCTTTGGAAGGCTCTTTGCTGACAGACTCTCATGCAACTACTTTTCCTGCTTGAACAAACTTTTTGTGAATTCTTGTCATTTGACCAAAACTGGAACCTGGATGCATGGCCAAACATAGAACAGTGGTGGTTTGTAATGAATGATATAGTATGGAGAGCCTAAAATTGATAAATCAGCTTGTCTTTCAGAAAGCTTCAATCTGCAATCCTACTCTGTGCCTAAGCTTTCAAAATCTTAGATAGTAGCCATTGAATTTGGGGCTGAAACTTCAATCTTAGATACTAGTAGGGGTTGAATTTTGATCTGAAACTTACTGAGTAAGAGACTGTATCCAACTATAAAAGGACCATTTCACAAGGGGAAGGGGGGATGAGCTGCAAACATTAACATCTTGAACTTATTGCCTCATCTATCAAGAAACAATTGGTAGCACAGCAGAATTTGAAGTTGGAAAACTTTTGACAAGTATTTTTCAGAAAGTGAGATGATGAACGCAAAAAGTGAGATGATGTATGCAGAGTTCAACTAGCTGATTCAGAGAACTCAGAAACAAAATGTATTGGGGGGATCCTTGATCCTTCTTTTTCGGTGGACTTTTTGTAGCATTTCTCCAAGTTTAAACCAAAAAGTCAAATGAAATGAGTAAGAACAAACACCATAACAAGGTGACAAATTTATTAAAGAACAGACATTATACCATAGTCCCACTCTGCAACATACCAAGAACAAGAAAACAAAATTTCTATACCTATTGAAGGAAAAGGCGAAAATTTTACAGCTCAAAACAAGCTTCCTCTACAGTCACAGGTCGCCCCACCGAGTCGGTTGCCCGAGTCAGAGAGAATGGCCGCTGGGGAAATGGAGGAGATGCTCTGTTTTCTTTATGTTCTTCTTTCTGGAGAAGAAGAAAGAAATCATTACTAAAGTTTAGATCTTGTAGATTATTAGGAAGCAGGGCAGCACCGCTCTGGAATCCAAAACCACGAGCTCTCCTTTCCCCAGGCTCACCGAATCGGCATCAGACTCGAGTTCCCAGTCGCCCCTGACCCGACCCACGATGACCCGGCACACCAGCATCGCCTTCCTCCCCGACCCTCCGCCCCCACTCGCGTGCGCGCCGCCGCTCCCCGCAAAGGTCCGAATCCCCTCCAGTTTCCTCCCCGCCGTCCACACCGCACCCGATGCCACCCCGGCATCGTACACGCCGGCGCCGCCGCCCACGCAGTGGAACCGCAACATCTCGTTCCCGTCGGCGGCGCAGCGCGCGTCGTCGTCGGCCCGGCCGCGGACCTTGGCGCGGTGCTCCTCGAACCGGGCCACCGTCCGGGCCGGGTTGCGGACCCGGAAGAGCATCTCGATTTCACCCGGGAACGACGCCGCGCTGCCGCTGCCGCTGCCGCCGCCGTCCGAGGACCAACTCGAGGTAAAAATGATCTCCACAACCCGCCGCGAGGAGTGGCCTGCCGGAAGCTTGGCCAGCGTGGGAAAGGGACCAGCGCAGGCCGCAACCGGCGACGGCGACGAGGGCGGGCGCGCGGGCCTCGGTTTGGGCTTCTGCTTGGGCCTCGTCTTGGGGCGGGGCTTGCTAGGGAGCGAAGTCGAGGAGGTGGAGGGGTATTTAACGGCGTCATTAACGGCGTGAGAGGAAGAATCGGCGCAGGAGGCGATGGAAAGGAGAGGCTTTTTAGAGGAAGAAGACGCAGGAACGTAGATGACGTCATCGACGGCGCTGGACTTGCAGTGCAGGGACTTGACCCACCGCGTGGCCATTTTCCGGCGACGGCGATAACTGCCAAAAAAAGGAAAGGCGAGATAAGAAACTGTGTGGACGAGAAGAGGAAAGAGGGGAAGAGGTAAGAGTGAGAAGAGGAGGTGGGCGTTTGAGAGCAGAGGTGGTCCTGTTTGTGAACTAATATTTGCTTGCTGCACCTGGGTCACTCACTCACACAGGGTGGTGGAGGTGGAGGTGGAGGTGGAGGATTCATTGCTTCAGCCTTCAGGGCCGGGCTGCAAATTAAATGTTTTTATCATTTACTACTCGCTATTAAAGGATGGTGATTTTTCATTTATGAATTTAACTAAATTCATACATTTTAAATCGTCTAATTCTTCTATCATGCAAATCATTTTGCATTTATGAATTTAGTTTGTCTCTTCCCCAGTAATCTCACTGCCACGGCGTCGATGGGTGATCATAAATGGGGATCACCCACAAAATGGCTCCTAATTATTTCTGCCAATTCATCGACGGGCCAAGGCCGCACAGCAGACGGAAGCCTGTCCCTGTCAACCTGTGGTGTTCGTCTGAGCGAGGATTAATTTGAAAGCAACGGTGGACATCCAACGAACGACGGCTGATTGCTGCCAGGCTTCAGTTTCTTCTGTCACGCTCGCTACAACATACCGCAATTAATTCATGCTCTGCTAATAACTCCCGTGAGCCCCTCAGCGCCCTCCACTCCATCGTTGTAAGTACTCTAAAATTCAATGTTAATTTGTTTTACTATAACTCACTGTATAAATAAATAATTATATATATAGTGTTTTTATAATTTAAAATTACATTATTTTTAATATTCCACATAGTTGAACTTATAATAGCATCTTTTAAAGAATTTCTTTAGTTATATTTCGAGATCGATCGGCTTCTACTTTATTACTGACTAGCTTAGAATGTGCTAAAGAAGAAAGGTTCGAGTCTTTGGAGAGAGAGGTGATTTGTTAACACATGAGCCGTTAACATATTTATATAATGTTTGAAAAAGAACGGAGGTCTACTAACTTAATATAAGCATGAATCCATTACCAGTGGTTTAAATTGTTGAGGGAAGTTATTTGTTAGCAGGAGGATTTGTTATTTTTTTAATTTGGTTCTCTGTTGTGCGTGAGCCGTGAAGGGGTTATTTCTTGAGATTGGCAGCAAGGAAAAAAGTTAATTATCCTACTACACGCTGATTTCAAGGGCGTCTTCATTCTTCTTTTAGATTATCCTCCTAGAAAGCTCAATTTATTCAATAACAATGTCCAAGTTAACCTCTGGGTTATTAAAAGAGATTTCGTAAGAAGGGTGTCAGTGTCACTGCACCAAGTGTTTTTGTTTACGTGCGTGCGCAGCCGCTATAAACCTTTTATTATTATTATATAATGAGTATTCAGAACCGGACCTCGTTAAAGTCCAAGTTTCTCGAATGTCTTTAGACAATTAGTTACTATAGTGATTGCTCAATCAAAATGTAATAGATGCATGTTATTCCAATTTGACAAAGTGAACTGATCCATGCTGAACAAGTTAGCACAATGCTTGTAGGCATATGAGCCAAAATAATTGCAATTCAATGCAATTACTTGAGCACAAGACCTTGCACCTTTGCAACCTTTATGCGCATTAGAATATGCATCCGGCTGCAAGCCGACTCACCTTGCCTCCGGTTTCTATGCCCATTCAGGCTTTACATTCTTGGCTGACAATTCTTTTGAATATTTTACAGAACACAGAAGAAAGTAAGCACAAGTACTACGAGGAACCACAACATTTGTTCACCATTTGTTAGAGTAAACAAGAGCAATGAAAATGAAAACTGGTAGGGGAACGGACAGCTTATTTACAGCTTCAGTATACAGGGAGCATGGTGGTTCCTGGGCTGTCCCCGCGCGCATGGCTTTTAATCCAGAAATACGAAAGCCTTGCAAGGGCAGCTTGGCGAGCGATTTGCGTCTTGTATGCGAACCTAAGCTCTACCCACATAGCAGCATTACCCACATTACTTGCTTCAGTGCTTCTGTCATATCCATCTAGGTCGGACTGTGACACCACCTCAAAGGAGTTCTCGTCGAATGCTCCCAAGTTCCTAGAGGTAAGGAGCATCGATGAATTTACAATAACCTCTTCGGGATAGGAACTCTTTTCAATTCGTTGGACCCTACGAAGGTAGAAATCTTGGACAGCCTGCAAAGATTGATTACAAATAGTCGTGCCGCTTCAGCTAGAGGTTCTTTTTTCCAATTATTTGATAAGAGTTTAACAAAAGCTGACAAAAGAATTGCATTACTTCCGAACTTACCTTCCATTGTGAAGGAGCTAAAAGTATTCTTGGCCTGCTCAATTTGACATATTGGTATGCTTCAGTTGGTGTCATACTCTTATGTTGCACCTGTAAAATAAAACTTTTATAGCCATCCTTACATAAAAAACTAAGAGAAAATTTAGCATAAAAACTGAACTATACCAAGTAACAAAGCACAATCGTCGTGCTGCGTCCGCGACCAGCTTTACAGTGAACATATGTCATTTTCCCACAGGTGGCATTTCCTTGAGAAAAAGAACAGTCATTAGACAGTGAAATGGAGGTCCAAAATAGATAATAGGTAGTGAAATAATACATGCCCATAAAAATTTTTATAGACAACCAAAAAGGGCAATGTTCTTGTACACTAGAAGGACACCCGCACAAAGGAAGCTCTTAAGATGGTACCCCAAAGGTAGATGTAGTGTTCTTGTATGCCAGGTGAAGGATTGAAATTCAGACGGTAAACACTTGCTTGTTCATAGATCAAATTAAAACTAATGGTGGAATCGTATCATCTTTGAGTGCACAATATGATATCAATACTTGGCATGTTTACAATAAGCGGAAGATAATGGAGCTTACTATGGATGAAGTCCACCGCTAAGCATATATCTGCAAATGATGGAGCAAAGAGATAATCTCTTGTCGGTATCAGCAAATGTTCAATCCCATGTGCCTATTCAGATAAATCAAGAGTTATTTAACCAAGCAATTCACGTTTGAGCTTACTAAGTTACTGGTTAGAAGGGAAAAATATTTCCAAAATGGACAATCATATACTACGCAAAACTCAGGCACCTGCACGATCAAATTGTTTGCATTGCATACAAATTGCATTACATACAAAATTGCACAAATAAAGATTAACGTCTCATTCTATACTAGGCACTACAGGTAAGCTGTATCGATCTGATGGGCTATTGGTGTCTGGTACACTTTATCTGTATACCAAAATATTGAAGACAGTGTCATTATGCCAGCCTGTAGCTGTTGAGTCCGATGTGATGCATGGATAAAGATATTAAATTTTGATTCAAAATTATACTTCAAAAACTGAAAGCAAGACAATAATCACAAGATAGTGCAAAGAAACGATAACAGGAGGTAGGAACTTAGAAAAATCAATATTAGGCATATTAACTTTTTTAAAAAAAAGGGGAAAGTAACTGATGAACAAATCTGTGTCCTACTTGTTTTGCCAAGTTTCGCAAGTTAAAAATAATCTCATTTGAGATTCAGCAACAAGAACAATGATTGGAAGATTAGTTATACGATTCATTTACACTAGGCACTCCTAGGTTATTTAAATTCCACAACCTCGTTCAAATTATCTTGAAACAAAAAGCATACACAATAGATATTACAGCTAAAGTTCAAAACATACTGAGTCAGCCCCAATAGTTAATTAGTATAATGATGTCCTTTAATAATGAATGATGCATAGTGTCTAACTTAAACTAAACCTAGCAAAAAAATAATACATGAGATTTCACATCATTTTATTAGTAAGTAAATGGACATGTCTCATAGATCCACTGTGATGCTCACATACAGACACAAAAAAGCCTTCCATAAGTAGGATAAGCCATTTAACAGGTGATAAATAAGAAATCTACATCTATACACATTGTTCTAACTTTATATGTGAGGAATGCCTTGACTATACTTAATTCAGCTCTTCTGTAGTAGTAAAGAAAACTCAGTTCTTTTGTATATTTAGACTGGAATCACTTAATATGATTGGAAGTTTTATGCATATAACTTGTATATTTCAACATGTTAAATGGATAAATTCTGACCAATTTATTCACATAAGATATTTAGTATCAGACATGTCCTTGTGCATCCAACTGTTGTAGGTGTCAGATGTCAAACATGGGGTGAGATAATTATGTCTCTGAATCCCATAGATTCTATTGAAATACTAATTTAAAGCTTTAAATTTCATGGGATTAAAAAATGAAAGGAATTTTCCCTGCTTTGTAAAAACTATTATGTGTAATCCTTTGTATTATTGAAAATAATCGACTTGGAAAAATTCCAATATGAAATGAAGTATCAATAAAAGTGATGATATAATTAGTGGCGAGTTAATTTCCTGCAATGATAAGAGTATATGCAGTATTGTTAGTAGGTAGTTATGTCGTTGTACTAGTCTGTTGATTGATGTAATGATGGTAGTAGATCTAATGAGTAGACATTGAATGATATAATGAAATAAATTTCCTCAACTTCCTCTCCTGCAACAATTTGGTATCAGAGCCATATTCTAGTATCATAAACGCTTCTAAGCAATAGAGAATACGAATAATTTGTACTAGTGTATAAAGAACAAATGGAAAAAAAAAAGTACTCACATGATATAGTGAGGTAGGCACTAGGGTCTCATATGGTTCATTCAATGTAATGACCCCATAAACACCAAGCTTCTTCAAGCGGGGAACGTCACTACGAAATGGAACAGCACCTAATAGTAAAAACTGAGACAAAATAGATTAGTGAGAGACAGCATATATCCGTGAAAATTAATGAACAAGCTTCATAACAATAAATTAATTAGACATATTAAAAAGTTTTTTTTTTTACCTATTAAAAAGTTATAACACGGAAAAGGGCTAACAAACCCAAATTGTAGTAAACGAGAGAACATAACAAATCATAAATACAAAACTATCCAGACCTAAAAAAGTCAAACAATCATATAAATAAAATAATTAATCCTTGTATCCAAATAAATGTTTGTTCGATAAAATATATACAATAAACTAGCCGAGATAGCTCTCATATATTTGAGCATTTTCTATATTGCAAAATATGTATTTCATACAGACAAAAATCGAGTATATACAACAAACACAGAGTCAGCTTAACAAACAGAACTAGTTACTCTTTTGGCACTGAAACAATAGATAAATTTGACAAATGATTTTTAGATAAATAAGAAAATTCTTACTCGGAAAACCAAAAAGATAATGATAAATAAGCAAAGAAACAAACCTCAGTGACCCGATCCCACCAATGGAATTCGGGTTCCATCATATTCCGTAAAACATTATACACCAGAGTCGGGTAGAAGAGAATCCGAGCTCCGACCCCCACCGCCGCCCTCTTCACCACAAGAAATCCAGCATCTCCGGCATGAATCGCCCGAAGGGATCGTTCGCTCTCTCCTTCTCCCTCGCACTCACCCTCCCCCAATTCCACAATATGCATACCTCCAGCAAAATTACTTGGTTCAATTCCCAAATCCAGCAAAGAGAACGACAGGGACCAAATCGATTACTCCACTATCTTCCGGATCAAGGGCAGCGATCGCAAACCAGAAGAGATTGCTCAATAAACCGAAGCGTGGACCTGCTAGGGTTTACCAATGAAGAGGGGAATGGATCAAGATCAGGAGGCAGATTTCCTCCGCCACCGAAACCGATCGATCCCCGTCCGCGTTTGGATTTGGATCATCATACAGCCATCTCCCTCCCTCTCTCTCTAGCTCTCTCTCCCTCTGTGATTCCTTGCTTTCTCTCGCCACCTCTCCCCAATTTTAACAACTACCAGCTGCCCTTCTCAACTACCCCCGTTGATCCAATTAGCTTTCTCATTAGAGGGCGAACGTTCGGTTAGCCGGGCGGTATGAAAAGAGCGAATCAGGTCCGTTGGTAACGGTTTAGGAAGGTCGATGAACGGCCGGTCGCACGACTCACGTGGATCATGGGTATGGATAACAGCAGCAAGTGATCGATGAGTGGGATAGAAGTATTATGGGCGTGGGTAGTGCCGTCGGGTCCACGCACCGCACCCACGTCACGTATGTGATGGCTGGGGATAAATTTTTTATGCAGCCGTAGCCGCATATTCTTTGAAATATTTTTTATAAAAGTAATGTATACATCGTAATTGATAAAAATATAAATAGTAAAAAAATTTACTATTATATTTTTATTAATTTCTTATTATATATAAGTTTATTTATGATAATATTAGTACCATTATATAGCTTATAATGTATATATTATTTTTATAAAAAAATTTTAAAAACATTTTTTAATAAAAAATTATCAAAACTTCTTAAAAGGTTAAGTAGCCACGACAGCATAGAAAATTTTTCCGCTGGGATCGCCTGTCTCGGCGGAGACGTCATCCACCATCAAATCGGAAAGAGATGCCCTCGCCCCTCGGAGAGGGAGACCGCATTGAGTCGGGGCCCATTCCAACATGAGCCACTCGTTCGTGCTAGGAGGTGGGTTTTGCGGTATGACACGTGTTGCATGGCAAGATCCATGGGCAGCGCCGGTGAGCTTGAGCAACCCTGGGAGCGGGACCCACAAACAGTATATAAATAGGGCCAAATGGGCCCAAAAGCCTAGTCCACCGGGAAGCACTGCATTGCATGTGAGATAATCTTCTTTTCTCTATCTTACAAGCGCACAATAGCTAGTCTTTTTATATACAAGAAACCGCACTTGAATTCAATATTAGAAATGTCTTTTGCTTTGTGAATTTTGATAGTTGCTTAAGTACCACTGTATGCTTTGCTGTGAATTGTGATGGATTTGTGATCGATTTCTCTTTTTGCATCCTCCTATGTTTTTTCGCTTCCTCTCTTCTATTATCTTCTATTCTTCACTCAATTTCACATCACCATATTACATTTTGTCTTACATCCTTATCAATGAATGTTAAAAGTATCATAAACCCTCAGTTATTAGTGTTATCAAAATTCATACATTGTGTTTACTTAGATAGATGAAAAGTGCAAGAAAAAAAAAAGAATTTGTTATAAGTTTTTCTTCGTTTACTTAGAAAGAAAAAAAGTTTAAATGATTAATATATACACCTTAATTTTTATTTTTTTCACTCACATTACATATATACTATTAATATTATATAATTATTAAATATTAAATATGATTAATAGCGATAAAGACAAGTAGCAGCGGCGGCCAGCTCAAGCAATGACGGCAAGAACGAGTGGTCGAAAAAAGCTCATAGGGAGCGAGGACAAGCAGCGATGCAGACCGTGGCGAATCTATGACCCAAAGATATGTGGGGGCAATTGATAGTTGGGGCAATATTATAAATATTAGAATTTGTTTAGTTGAGGCAAAATTAAATTTTTATATTAATGTCTAATTGGTTTCAAATTTTGAGTGGGGGCATTTGCCCACACTCCTCTCAACGTGGCTTCGCCACTGGGTGCAGTGAAAAGCAAGGTGTGAAGTTAAGACATAGTTTCAGTAAATAAAGAGTTTAATGTCTAAGTTTTCTTCTTACTTTTCTTTCTAAACTATCTATCCACCTAAGTAAACAAGCTTACAATCTTTTTTTTTTCTTTTTTTTTCTCTTTTCCTTCTAACGTTCCTCCCAAATAAACATGCCTAGGGAAAATTATAGAAATAAACAAATGTAAATTTGTTAACATGCTCTACATTTGGACACACTGTGTTTGATTCAGCATTAGCATGAAAACCCTCACGATTATCCATGTTCTCGATGGCAGTGACATTTTTTTTTTATTGTCAATGAGACTTTTCATTAAAAAAAGAAAGAAAGAAAAGATAAGGATGCTTTTGCTTTACCAATATTCCAATTCGGATATCTCCTATGTTGAGACTCCCTTCATACAAAAAAGATATAATGATATTTCTACTTTACCAATATTCCAATTCGAATATCTCCTACGCATGAGACTTTTTATTACAAGAAAAAAAGGAGATGAGGATGTTTTTGTTTTCACCAATATTCCAATTCTGTTATCTCCTATGTTGAGGCCCCCCAGCCTTGGCTCAGCTAGCCTCAACACTATTTATAATTTATAAATATTTTTTTATTATATATATAATCGGATTTATATTGTGAGTATATGCTCTATATATTATTTGAATCTTAAGCTGCATATATGATATCTATATCTGAATTAAACCTATTAAATAGGTACCTGATTATTTATAGATATATTTGAATAGGCGGCTACCCACTTAAACCTAGGGTTGAGCATAAAATTGGTACTTACCGATTTTTACCGAATTTACCGAAGGTAGAGGTAAAATCGGTTCGGTAAATTCGGTAATGGTAATAAAATTAAGGATATTCGGTAATCGGTAATCGGTACGGTAAATGATTTTCAGTTCGGTAAATTTACCGATTTACCGAATATATAGAGTTTTTATTTTTTAAAAAATTATAGTTGAGCTGAGTAGTGGAGGGCTGTTGATTTTAGGGCTGAGTAGTCGAGGGCCGTTGATTTTAGGGCTGAACATTCTGGATGAGGTTTGATACACAATTGATTACGTATTTACCGTTATAGTTTTTATTTTTTAAAAAAATTATAGTTAAACCCAACCCTACTGCCATCCCTAGAAAGAGAAAATTTTTTTTACAGAAGGGTACGTTGTCGCATGTGATATAGCAAGGTATCTTAATCTTTAATGCACGAATCTTAATATAAATCAAAATATATAAAGTTTTGATCAACATATATGAACATCTGAAGCCAATATACATGATGTTCAGTTAATATACACAATGTTAGGATTTTGTTTGTATTAACTAAACATCGTGTATATTGACTTCATATATTTGTATGTGTTGACTAAACAGTAAACATCATGTATATTGACTTCAATGTTCTTGCATATTGATTGAACATTGTGTATATTAGCTTTAAGGTTTATGTATCTTGACTTAAGATGTTCGTGTATGTTGAGTGAATATCATGTATATTGACTTTAATGTTCGTGTATGTTGACTGAATATTGTATATGTTAACTTAAGTTATTTGTGTATATTGAATAAACATCATGCATATTGACTTTAATGTTTGTGTATGTTAACTCAATATCGTTTATATTGACTAAGATATTTATGTATGTTCTGAGGGTTGATATATTTTGACTTGTATTAAGATTTATGTTTTTCTTTGAAATTCATGTATTCAAGATAGGTGCCCGGCTGCATCACATGTTGTAGTGAATTTTTTACAGATGGAAATGCATCTTGTTGCTTCAAAGATCATTATATAATATTTGGATAATATTTATTGCTATACATTACAGTATTATACAAGTTATATGAATTTTCTTTTCTCTCATAAAATTAAATTATGTATATACTGCGAAAGAGACATATATCAAATGCTATAGTGCTGTATATACAGGCTACATTTATATGCTGTCTTTTTTATACCGAATTACAATTTATTACACAATAATAAGCTATTACATTCAAGCTCTCTGATCTCCAATCTTCTAGCTGCTATTCAGACATACAGGTGTGATTAATCTTCCTCAATTCACCTCGTTTTCTTTATGTAAATCCCCTCTGCAGGATATCGATCGGTGTCTAACCGTATCTTCCTAATTCTTGTGTACATAAGATTTAGCGACCAATACACACATCAATATCTATCTAGCTATCTAACTGGATCTAGTAGTTGATTAATTAAGTATGTCGTACGTTGTTGGATTCGCAAATGCAGCTAGATATGATTAGTTAGGCTGCTGATATATAGATCTTATTCCGGCGGCGGCAGGCCGCTGTCCGTCGTCTTGGCGAAGCGCCCCTTAATCCTCAGCCTCATTTCCGCATACACCTTCCTGGAGGCATATCGAATTTGCTTCCCGTACCTCCTCCTCCGCTTCTTCTCCCTGTACCTTGTCAGCTTCGCTTCTCGTTCCATGGTCGGGTGCGCGTACTCGCCTAGCTCCACTTGCCCTCCAACGTTGACGTCGCTGTTCTTCTCACCTGAGGCGTCTCTTAATGTTCTTGCTGAGAAGGAGGAGGTCGTCTGCATAATTATGTATCAACGGATGATCTTTTGATTATTAATCGTCCAAGATAAAAGTTTAATCATCAATAACGTTACTTGCACAGCTCGGTCTATGAGAAGGGATATATATGATCATGTAATTTTCCGACCTTGGAGTATTGTAGAGAGATTCAAATAAATAGAAATGGTTCGAAGAAATGATGAAGTTAAAAAAAACAGGAGGAAATTAAGAAAAAATAGAAACGAGCACGAAGAATGGAGAAGAAACTAATTCCAAAATAAGCAAAGAAAAAAAAGGAACGAACAAGAAGCACTCACGATGGCACTGGCAGTCGGCGCCGCCACCTGTCGCATGGTCGTAGGTGCCGCAGACACGGAGCTGGAATCCGACACAGACCTAATTCTAGCAGACCGGTGGCTCGAGTAAACAGTACCAAAAGTAGTAGCGCCGTCTCGCGGGTTCGTTTCCCTCAATCTACCAAGCCACTTCAACCCGGACGCCGCCGCGCTTTCCTCGGGCGGCGGCGGATCGTTGAGGAGCCAGGCGACCGTTTCGTCGTGTCCACAGAGCTGGAGCTCGTGCGTCGCTCCACGTAGGGGATCCACGCCGAACAGCGGAAGGGCGCGGTTGATATCATCGGTTTGGGTGCACGCGCCTTCTTGGCGGTGGCACACGTTGCATTCGATGGGCGACGACATAACTGCTGCTGCGGCCGCCGCCACGGACGGGGAGGGAGGATCTAGGAGGAGGAACTGGTCACTCAGATGACAGACACGATGGCCAATTATTGCATTAGGGATGTGGGTGTGCACAAATGTATACGAGGATCATACTTTTGTCATGTGGATTGCCGAAGATTCTTTGCACCTTTTTCTGCCCCCATGCAAAAGCGCATTGTTCTTCGATTGCGAGCGCAGCAGGCGAGAAAATATCCTAAGAAGGGTCCTTGCCTAAGATACTGGAGAAGTGTGATGTTCTAACTTTGATTTTGCCTTTAGATATATATTGTTCGAGTTCTAACTTAAAAATTCACACATAACACATATCTCAAAGTAAAATCAAGAGTGAGATTATCTACCTAGGATATTTTATTGCAGTAAACTAGGCAAATCAAAGGAAAAATTTTTCTTAGACAAGATATCTTTTATAAAAAAAGTCAATAAAGATCTCAAAATATTATAGGGAAGCACAATAATATCTTTATAAGTTATATTCATGTAATCTACTTATTTTATTTTAATCAATAGTATTATTATTATCTCGTTGAAAACATTATCGTGAGTAAGCATGATATGATATAGAATAGCTTATTCACGATAATAAAAATATCATTTGGTAGAATGAAGTTTGTAAATTAAGTGAATATTTTGACTTTTCTATTTTTTAACTTTTAGTGGTCTGTTTTTTTGAAGGAAAATTAGATTGGAAGAAAAGAAAAATAAATTTTTCATTGTCTCTTTGGGTGAAAGAAAAATTTGAGTGGAAAAGTGAATGAAAAATTTTATAACTTTTTCTCCGAAATTTTTCCTCCCAAATCGGACGGAAAAGTAGAAGAAAACACAACGTCACCTCGCATAACCTTTGAAATTAATTTTCCTTTTTTTTTCCCTTCCTTCTAAGAAATAAAATATGAATTTTTTCTATTTTCTTAGAATTTTCTTTTCTTGCTTTTTTTATTCTTTAAAGTTTTCCTTGGAGGAAGGGTTATAGTTAAAGTATCTTACCTATGAAATTTTTTCCGACGAATGTCTAAGATTTGATTAATGATCGCTTTTCCAAAAGGTTAAAACTAATAGATGTCAATGATTCAGCAGGAGGAATGTCCACGTGAAGTAATCAGTAAGACAAAGAAGGTAAGTGTTCCTTTCCATTTTGGAGAATGACGACTGGCAAAGAAGAACCTACACGGGTACAGCAAGTTGAGTTACAGCAGCAATCGATACTCCAGAATAAAGAAGGCAACGACTGATAGGGAGGGAGGCGTTCTCAATATGCATGCGTTTTCCTCTCATCTTTATCTTGGAGTGCCATGCGCCACACCTTTTGGCCACTCAAGATTGCCGTATCTTTGGTACGAAGTGCCTCTTCCTATCAATCAACCTCCGGAACTAGTAATGGATGACAACGAACACCCGTTATGCTCTTAATTAAGCGGTCATAAGACTTAGCTTTAAGTGCAAACAACTTGATCAATGATTATCGTCAAGATCTACATAGATGAATCTATATGTCATCGTCGTCATTGTCATCATTATCGTCTATCTTTCAATGTATTTACTAGATACTCAGCTGGTGCTATCCCTATTTATAAATGTAATAAATTTCTTTTATACTGCAACACGCTCGTCTGCTAGACCATCCCACGATCGAGGTCCGGCCCATTTCGGAAATTGCAGTGACACTATGCATCGAGGCACTATTTCTTTCGAAACTGTGTAATTTATAATGTTATATCAAATCGAAATAATAGATACAGACGAAGCTAAATAAACGATTAAACGAAGCGCCGTGGAGACGACGGAGGGACGGGGGCGCGACCGACGCGCCGCGACACGCGCTCCCTTGCGAGCGCTTTACCCGACACGGCGACCGAGTCAAAGCCTCGGGTCGTCTCGGTAACCAAATCCACGGTCCCTCAGTCCGCGCCGTCGTTTCCCTCACCCCGTCGGTGCCCACGTGGCACTCATGGCCCCCCTCGACACGATGCGACCGGCAGGGCCCGCCGGCGACGGTGGTCGGTGTGCGGTGGAGTCGAACAGTTGTGTGCGCCTCAAGTGTCGCGGCCTCGTGCACTGTTTTCTTGTCCACTGTTTTAACTGTGCGCATATATTTAGTGCTCGATTTTTCATGCGCACACACCGGCGTCCAACTCGTCGTGTTTCCATTAGCTTGGAATTCCACCTTTTGCTGCAGAATAAACGTTGTTTAGTTGGAGTTGAAAGGTGAATACACGAGTGCATTATTTTACAATTTGATGTCAAATTTGTTGTCACTAGTTTATACAAGTGCCTAGTTCCCAGTTCATCCAGAGTCCCTTCTCAGACACAAGGGTCCCTCTCTACAAGTAGAACACACCTCTGCTAACTATATAATCACAATGGAAGCTTTCTGCTTGCTTTTCCCTATTTCTTCTTCTTCTTCTTCTTCTTCTTCTTCTTCTTAAAGAAGAGAGCAATTTCACTCTGAATAGCTAGGTAGCTAGCAGTTCGATCTCCATATACGTTTCTCTTCTCAGAGATAAACCATCGCCACATGCATGCGAGCATTTAATGCCATCAATATCTACAAATAGTCTGTGATAATCTCTAGCTATCTCGACCAGCAAATCATGTCCTCCTGTCTTGTGCTCCTCTTCCTCTCGTTAGCTATCTCCATGTTCTGCTCATGCAGTGCTCGGCATCTCAGAATGACTGCCGGGGACTTGGAAGACATCGAGTTGATCAACGAGGTATGTACCTACGTAAATGGTGCAACTCGGTATTGTTGCTATGGAAGGATTACGATATTCTGTTCATCGTTGTATCTGATTTCTTGCGTTGGATACTTTTCAGCAGAGATCGAATCTCGGCGAGACTGCAATCCGAGCAAGGTCAGCTCAAACAGGAGTAATAGATCAGGCATTTCAAGATGGTGCCGTGGCGGCTGTCGAGCGACGTGCAGACGGCTTGAATATGGAAAGTCCAACGAAAGACGCATATTCCGGTGGCGCAGCTGGAGGACGTAGGTCTCTTAAGGTTTCATGGCGTCTTCATGGAGTAAAGGAGCATCCACGGATAGATGTGGATTATGTCGGGCCGAGGACGCATTCCCCATCTCACAACTAACGCACTCGATCGACCTCATTGGCTCTCTTCCACTTACTTCTTGGCAAATTTTGACCTTTCTTTGCCCTTTCTTGACATACATAGCTCGTGGAGGCATGCATGTTCTCTTTCAAGCTGACGATATCTGCTGATCTGAAGGATCAGTATTCACATTATTAGTTAGGTTTTGCAAGCTGTTTGCACGCTGCAATGGCTTGGAGATACTTTTTTCGATGTTGTACAATTGTTGTAGATTATAATTGTCTGATAAATCAACGCTGGAGAACTCCTGAACAATCTCTAAACCCTAATCTTCCCTGCATGTTTTCTTTGCGTATATAGGAGGTTGATAAAATGTGCCGGAAAAGGGCTGCTTTTGGATTGTTCTTCCTCAGTACTGCTGGAATGCCACAAACAACAACATCTCAAGTAAAGTATTGCAGAATTAGTCAGCGAATTTGAGTCTGGAGCTAGAGAGATATACTTCAATTGATGGTTGTGCTTTGAAAAGTTAGGGCACAAGATCATATGGGCCATCAGTGGCGTTCTTTCCTAGTACCACTGTCTTTTTGGAGTTGGGGCGTTGACTAAACCAGTAAATTAAGTTTGCTTAAACCACGCACTAGCTGCTGTTCTTCCACATTGTTGCAGTCAATGTGTGCTGTAGGACCTGTTCTTCGGCTTCTCTTTCAAAGCGACCATGTGCATTAATGGCGCGAACAATAAGAAGATGGCCTTGACTAAATTAAACAAATCTGCAAAAGTGCTCATCCGAGAGGAGACGACAAATTTATGTCTTCCAAAATCGGTTTTCCCTTTAATCAATTGTTAATCTAGCTCTTGTTCATCCTTCAAATTGGTCCATGAACTAGGGCAAAATAAAATAATGAAGCATGCATTCGAGGGCGCACATCCCAGCCCCAAATCCAGCACCAGTGTCGATGCTGTGCGGTTGACCCTTGATGGTGTGATAGATGGTTGACATTGGTTGCCTCTTGTAGCCACGGGGGCTGCAACTTATAGACTAATAGTGAGAATGTCAATTGTGAGTTTGATAGCTCGTCCCTGATCCCCGAGCTCTCGTAGGTCTTCTTTTACAGCAAGAATTTTCAACTCCGACATTCCTCCTAGCTGAGGAAGATGAGGCCTCGGTGCAAAATAAATGATGCATATCCTAGCACAATAATATGTTCAATTGAATTGATAGAGATGAAGACCTAATCAAGTATACCACAATAATATATTAAGAACTCGAAATTTGCTCTATGTTGATCTTACGGTGATTTTTAGTAATAAATTATATTGTTAAATACGCCATTTGGGCCACAGAGGTCAAGCCCAGAAGCTCCAGCCCAGAGATCGATTAGACTTAAACGATTCGTTTCAGTTGTGGATCTGGAAGCCCAAGCTGAGGCGATGCCGAGAAGAGAGAGAGAGAGAGAGGGAGAGAGAGAGAGTGAGTGAACGGCATGGCGGTCTGAATCCTGGGCGGCAAATGCGTGGCAGTCCGATGAGCTGCGTCCGCCCGCCGGTTGCGCTCCGGCATGGACCTCGCTGTCGGTAAGCACATTGACCCCGACAAGCCCGTAACGATTTTTCCGCAATCTTCCGTTACTTTTACATCTGTCGCTGCCTCGCTGGCTCTGTAATTTTTGATCGAGAGTGTCGTCAACCATTGTAGTTTCCTGTTTACGAGGAGCTGGTCTGGGACAATGGTACCCGTTACCCGTAGCCCTGTGTCGATCGTCTCGCCACCCTAGATAGGGAAGGCTGCTTCATCCCTCTAAAATTTGGATTTTTTCAGTTGTAATTGGTATAATTTAGTTTTTTATATATATAGAATGGATCCACTCGCATTACGTTGGGTTATTGATTATTTAAATCATTTTGAAGCGTTCGCGTGGCTAAGAGGAGGCTGAGCTCCTTCTCGTCCCTTGTTTTATTGGCTGCCTTGAACGACAAAACTTGCAAGATTCCTTTTGCAGTTCATTTTTCTATGAATTAAGTGGGAGTGAAATTTTCTTACCTGATCGTAATACTAAGGAGGATGGGATGCGCGGGTGTCTTTGTTGATGCAACTTTTATGTTTTCCTCTCCAGTTCCAAAATAGAAATGCATTCTCAACAAACTAAACTTGGATTTAGTGTTCTTGAATTTCTGTAGCTTGACTTGGTGACATACCCAAGTTTTCTGAACTGTGGAGTTTAGTGTGGACAGGTCAAGTCGAGGAGATTTTTTGAAATAAAAAGATAATTTCGAGAGCAAATGAAATTTGGAAGATTTTAGCTAGGTTTGAAAATCAATGGAATGGAACGAGGAAAGGCCCACATATGGATTTGGTCCAGTGATACTTCACTCTTGCAAATTAAATGGTATCATATCTAGAAGCTGATTCAGTATCTGACAAAATTTGATAGTCGTTCACAAGTTCATGCTTTTCCTAGATAGTTTGTGTTTTGGTATCACACAAGTTTCCAGTTTCCATGATGCGAAATAAACAATTTGTCTCTGTGTAAGGAGATGAATCAAAATTCTATTATCCGTTTGCAAGTTTGATTTACCTTATTACATTAATAAGTTAGTTATGTCCCACTTTGGAATGAGTAATTGCACAAAATTCTTGTTTTTTTGCTTTACTTAATACCTATTATCATTAACATTGCTAGTGTTATTGTACAATGCGAGCTGTACAAGTTTACTAGAACAACTATTTATTATTGTTTGATCTGATCAGTTCACGCCTCGTTATATAATATTTATGTAGCCTACTTATTTCTGAGTATGAACTTCATGTAATGCTTATCTTTTCAAGACTTCTAATAGATCGACTTGGTTGGTTGTAATATTCAGCAATTGTGTCAGCTTATGGATAAATTTCTTTTCTCAAGATTTTGGAAATTGTGTAAGATTTAAAATTCTCTATGTTTGACCATTGAATTAGCTTTGCCATGTGCTACGAGGAAAATCTTTTCCCAACCTTTTGTTTAAGTTGTCTTATAATTAGTGAATACCAGTATCAAGCGTAGTTCAGGAGATAGTGGTTTCTAATAGTAGATGCAGGTGTGAAAACTTCAATTGTTTCCCTTCAGCTGGAACGATGGTATTGAATTTCCAAAGAGGCATCTCTGTTATAATCTATGGGTAAATATAAACATATGGGGCCTGCTTTTAGCATTGAGTTATCCAAGAGAGTATGCCATAGTTGAGTGCAAATATCTTTGCAAGTTCTGTCTATTAGTAGGGATGGCAACAGAAAGCTAGAGTTCCGTTTTCATTAATTATTTGTCTATGTCAAAAGAAAAAATAAATCAAGAGCAGATTTTGCCAAATTTGACTTCTGTTCCTAAACCTGTCCTCAACCAATTAAAGTTTGAGAAAACGGATAAGAACTTGTGCAAAACACGTCAAAGTATACAAAGCAAATATCCTAGACAAACCTTAACCCTAACCCTAGGCCCTTATTTACAGACTTTCACTACTAAGAAGGCCGGGTATGACAAACCACCTCGGATCCACTTTATTAATAACCTATTAACACTAATGTGCCCGTAACAATTGCCCCCCTCTTGAACTAGCCTTGTCCTCAAGGCTGAAAACTTTCTCTTGTGTCGTCACCAGGGTCCTACGGCACTCGATCCTCTCCCTTCAGATCTTCATCTTCGGCTAACAACATTACCCGGAATTCCTTGTTTGCGCATCGGTGCATTGGATGATATGGTTGATCACACTAGAAGCATAACTCTTTTTCTCTCTTATTGATGTATTCTTGATGGGACATAGCTCGATTCCTTCTAGAATGATCATAAATGCTTGCAGATGTACGTTGACCCCCCACCTCTTTGGAGCCATTATGAGGTGGCCCATCTCCTTTCCCTTCAGCAGGCAGTGTACTGCTAAAATCTACACTAATGCTTCTTCTTGGTTGCTGGACACTATAGGCCGAAACCACTTGGGAAGTTGAATCTGGCACAGCTGGATTAGGTGGAAAGCTTCCTCCTCAAGAGTAGTTCTCATTGCTTGGTTGGCTTTTGTTTAATACCCCTTCTATCCCTGTTCGCCCTTGTAATGTGGATTCCCCAATCAGCTCCCTCTCAATGACTCGAGCGAGAGTCATGACACGCATAACATTAGTGGGTAAGAAGGCTCGCACCTTCTCTTTGATAGTGCTGTTTAGGCTTTTTAGAAAAAAATCTACGTATTGTTCCTCAGACAAGTCAGGTATATGTGAAACAATTTTCTCAAAAACCTGTACGTGCTCGGTCACAATTAGGGAACCTTGCTCTAAGGCCGCAAGGCGCTCATAGGCTGAAGTTGCTGGAAACTCACTATAGCGCTGTAGCATCTCTTCCTTCAGCCTCTCCCATGCAAGATTGGGAACCCTCCGTCTCATCCACCGAAACGAGTGCCCTGCTGAGCCTTCCATGCTCACGAAAGCCATCGAAACCTTGTATTGTTCTGTCGTCCCCTGGATATCAAAGTATTGCTCAGCCCGTGCAATCCATCATACGGGATCAGTCCCATCAAATCCTGGCAGCTCTATGCGCTTATGGATCCACCGTATGTTCTCCTCCGAAGTCATTCCCCCAACAGGTTCTCCTCCAAAGTGCACTCCACCTCCCAGCCTGTCTTCATCAATGATCTCTATTCTGTTTGGTCTTATGCTTGTCTCTGGTGGAGACCAATGCTCCCGTGAAGGTGGTGGGCGGTATGGCTCTTTGCCTGGGCGATGCTGAGGGCCCATTGAAACCTCCATTTGCTCATCTCGCCTGCCTATTATTGTTTCTGTCAAGTTCTTCATCTTGTTCCTCAACTCATCAATAACCCCCAAGTGTCGCTCCATTTCCTCCTGGTGCCTATTAAATCCAGCCATTTCCTCCCTATGTAGACGCCGCTCTTCCGCTGCCATCATAGCTTCAATTCTCCTATCCTCCCCCACAGATTGAAGTTCTTCTCATATAATCGCAAGAAAACTTTGCACTTCTACTACTATTTTCTCCAAAGCCTCTAATCTAGTCTCACTATGTGTAGTCATCCTTCAGATTTTTTTTTAATATTTTTTTACCACTGTAACCATTTTTGTTTTTTTCTAAACCTAAAGCTACAACAGCGTCTCTCACGCATAAGCGCCACGCCTGCTTTGTCGGCACGCCGGCTAGGGTTTCCGGTCGCCTTGGGTTCCGGCCACCTACTTCACCGCCGCCGGCTAGGGTTCGGCTATCGCTCTGATCAGCAAGGGTTTCTAAGATGAGAGAAGAAGATGCACGCCCCGGCCGCCTGGAAGCTCGTCTAGATCCGCTGCTTCGTTGGATCTGATGTACACCGACACTGTCCGTCCTCGCTGAAGGTCAGGTATCATGTGCCTGGGACCTTCGGCGCCTCCTCGCGTCGAAGAGGAAAACACCTCCACCGGTAGCAAGGAGACAAGCAGTGCTGATGCCGCTGCTCGTTCTTCCTCAGGGTGAGAGGAAAATGCTCGCCTTCTACCCGCGTCAAAGAAAAGGATGCCTCCCTGCGTTGCCGAAAATTGAAATAGTGCCGCCCTAAGCCGCGGCCGCTGGAATTTCACCTTGAGAACAGCCCAGGGTTTCGATTGACTCCTCTCTACTGTTTCTTTGTCGGCTTGATCAATGATAATAGATCCGCCGATTAGATCTACCACCGATAATGGAATCTCTTCCGTCTTTATCCGTCGCCGGACCACCAGTTCCCCGGTGATCGATCCGGTAGGTTGGACTAATTGATAGGAACTCGTGCAAAACACGCTAAAGTAAACAAAACAAATATCCTAAACAAACCTCAACCCTAAACCTAGACTCTTATTTATAGACTTTCACTACTTAGCGGGTCGGGATGACAAACCACCCCGGATCCACTTTATTAATAACCTACTAATACTAATGGACCCGTAACAAAAACCCATAGCAGTGGATGTAGACAAGGAACCAGACTGTGCGAATGAGTAGTGTGATGTGAGATAATTGGCTAAGGTTTTTAAGATTAATTTTAAATATGAGTAATTTAGTAATTTTGAAATATAGGCAGCTTCGGATTTAGGGCAGATTTTGAAAATACTATATCTGATCCTAATCCGACTTATAACAGTTTGGTTTTATCTACGACACTTAGTCAAATCAAATTTTTTTTCATCTAAGGTTTGAATTTTATTGCCAAAACTATTAGTCCTCTTGCTACATCTCTTGCTCTTTCCGGTCCGATACTTCATCTTATTAACTTTTTATGAAATAATAATAACGTTGAGAATGTACTGTGAGCACCAAACTGAACAATGAGAATATAGACACAACTGACAATTTGCTTGTGGCCTAATTTACAAGTTTTGTCTTACGAAATTCATTGTTTCCTGTACTGCCTACTAAAGTGTCGAACATTTGGAAAGCTGGTGGAATTTAACAGTGCAAGCTGTTGGGTTTAGAATTGAAGATGAATGGTTGATTTCTTAAACCGATCATTGTGTATCAAACCTCATTCATCAGCGATACAGTGAGACCTAGGTACCAGTCCTTGGAAAATACTTTTATTTGCATCCTGACTCATGGTTTAAGATACTGGTATGTACCAGTCTTGCTTCGAACTGATATACTACAGAAACCCGACGTTGTACTAAGAAACCAGTACAAATCGGTTGATACCGGACCAATATCTTAAACTATGGTCTCAATAATCCGATATTTGGATTCCGTCCAGACTTGATCAAAGTATCAAATCTGATATGCATTTCATGAAATAGAATTGTTTCTTAAATCACTGCAGCTTCTTTTTCTTTTTGTTTTTAACTAACTTTCACTGTTTATTGGCAAAAAAATTAGTTTCTATTTCTGATTTCTGCACTACATTCTTTTGGCCTTGACTTAGCATGAGTAAGACTCAGAAACTTATACGTAGGCTCTGCGATTTTCTTGTATTCTTTTGGTAAATACTGTCTTCTTGTACTTAAGATACCAAAATCTACCCATATAGGTTTAATTCTAGTGACAGCTCAACTTCAAGTTCAGCTGCTGATATGCTAATTCATGTGTTATGTCCTGCAACTACAATAAAAATGTGCATTTTATGGTACAGCGGTGGCTGTTCTTTGTTCTCATCTTGACTTAACATGGGCCTTCATACATTTTCTTCTCGTTATGTCAGAAAGAAAAAACTGGTTATCTGTCTGTATAGAGCATCCGCTGTGATTAGGCATGAGAGCAATTATATGAAAGCCAATTATTTTCTTCACGTAGGTGAGGACCTAGAATAAGATCTGCACTGACCTTCTGCAAGATTGCATCACATTGACATTACCATTTAGATATGCATTTTAAGGCGTAACAGTTCAATTGACTATGCACCTCTAAGTTGCAGGATTGTTCAAATTTTCATCGCCAAGATCATACAACTGGAGTCCGAAGATCAATAGCTGTAGGCCTATCGTTCGCAAGATTGTACTCCATCAACCGGATCCTACAAGTGGGCAAAACTTGGAGCCAGGCATCACGAGGTATGCTTCATCTCTCATCACATCGCCCTACCAAGAAAAAAACAACTCAAAAGTCTGGAGCTTGCTTACATGGATTGTTCTTTTTCTTCGGACTCTTGTGCATGGCGTTGCTTCCCATTTTGTCCAGATGCCAAAAGCTGGACTGCTTTTACGTTGTCCTGTGTCTTTTCAATTCCATTCAAGTGGATTCTTTCCTACTCAATAATTCTAGCCCACGAGGCACCGCAAGGTGTTCTGAGATTGATTTAGCCCTTTCCTCCGTCCTATGTTGAGTCTTCCCACTAGTTTAAACCATGACGGTGCTTCATTCCACATGCTCTCACTCGCATATCATTTCTGCACCAGTGTGAAGTTCAGTTCTCACAAGAACAACCTTTTTCTTTCCCTTTTGGCCCCAGGTGAATGTATGTCATTGAGTAGAACAGATAGATGATGGAAAAAATTGAAAAAAAGAAAATAATCTCAAGCAGTAATATATCATAGGTAGGGTCAATCTTGAGCCATTGAATTCGCTAGAAGTGTGAATCTTAAAGTGCCTGTAATGACTCTGATTTAAGAGTTGTATTATGAATTTTAAAGCATTATTACAATTTGTGTTTTTTTAGATGGAAACTGGGAGGGAAGAATGAAAAACACATTGAATCTAATAGCTTCAAATTGTTTTCTATTCTTTCTCTTAGTTTTTCATCATCCAAGGAAACATAGTATAAAATTCACATATTTAGCAAATTTGATGGAAAAGTCACCCTATCTAAGATTTGTATGAGAATTTTTCTGAGATGATAGGTGATAAGTCTAATGTGAAATAAGTCTAGTTGCCAGCTAAACCTGCTTGCCCACAGATTTCATTCCCACATGCTCGTCTCCCTTGTGATAATAATTTCAATTTCAACCTTGCTCCTCAATGAGACTTGCTCTTCTTCACTTGTCATCTATAAATACTCTCACTTCTCCTGCCAATGTATTCATCTCGCAGCTCAGTGCATTCTCAGTAGCGATCGAGCACTACTCGATCAGCTGCCAGTATTAGCCTACGTACAGGAGCTGTAACCATGGCGTCCAAAGTCCCGGCAGCATCAGCAGCCCTTTTCCTCGCCGTCAACCTCCTCTTCTTCAACATCGCAGGTGCCTGCGGCACCTGCCCCTCGCCCAACCCCAAGCCAAAGCCGACGCCGAGCCCGACCCCGAAGCCTCCGACGCCGTCGTCCCAAGGCAAATGCCCCGTGGACACCCTTAAGATCGCCGCCTGCGCGAACGTGCTCAACGGCCTCATCACCCTCGGCGTGGGCAAGTTCCCGCGGCAGCCCTGCGAATGCTGCACCCTCCTCGGCGGCCTCATCGACGCCGAGGCCGCCGTCTGCCTCTGCACCGCCATCAAGGCCAACGTGCTCGGCATCAACCTCAACGTCCCCGTCGACCTCAGCCTGCTGCTCAACTACTGCGGCAAGAAGGCCCCCGAGGAGTTCCAGTGCCCCTATTAGCAGCGAGGCATCAATTGATTAATCTTTATCTAATATTCACCTCCATTGATCTCGTCCTTGGCCTACGTAAGTAATCTCATGGTGTTCATGCCTACGTGCATGCTTTCTCTCTTTATCTCTCCATCCATTTATCTTTATCTAGCTGTTTAATAAATTTGCTGCGCAAGTTGATTTGGTTTTGTTTGTTTTCTTGAACAACGATGTATTTGTGACTGCTACTGTTTCAAATAAGAGGAATTTGATTGGTGCAAATGCAGTGTCAGAATTGTTGATAGTTGTTGTTCTTCAATTTGAACCGTGGAGGATCGGGTTTATTTCTATCAATTAAATCGGTTAAAGTGGTTCAATTCTAAAATCAATGATGCTTGTGATTGGATCAGTTTTCTTTTGGGTTTGGTTGAACCGATTGAAACGATACTATTACAACACTCATAAATTAATGATGCTTGTGATACAATTTTACTCAGCAGCATTAGAAGCGACCGAAGTGTTGTTCCTCTCTCTGCTTTACTTCACAGCAACGCTCCTTAGGCCTTAACTAATCAAGCCCAGTTGGACCACGCTATAGAATAGTAATTGAACTTGAGTTAGACCATTATATGTGTCACGCCCCGGTCGGAACGGTCCAAAAACAACGCTTATCCGTTGTCTCAGGGCCGTCCGGCGGAACACCGGAACGTGATCGCGCTAGGGTTTCTGGACCGAATTTCGTCCCCAAATTCGAAACCCTAGTTCCCGCTCAATTTTTCTTTCCCAAATTACAAGTCACTCAAGAACCCTAACCCTAATTTAGGAAGGGGTGGGAAATCGATCGAAATCCTAACTTCAAAATTATACCTCTGGTCAAAATCAACCGTTGACCGCTGCTCGCCGAATTAATTTCTTCCGTTGCTGACGTCGTCGTTGCGTCAGCCACCCAATTCGCCGAAATCGAGTTTCGATTTCGCTCTGCTTCCCCGATTTCGTTTCGTGCCTTACGTCAGCGTCTCGTCGCTGACATTAGCGTCCTCGAATCGAACGCCGCCCCGCGTCGTCTTCTTCCTTTCGCCAGACGCCGCCTGCGTCTGCGCTGCTGTCGAAGGTTGCTGCGCCACCCGCGCTCCCGTTTCCGCTTCTCGTCGTCGACCTGAAACAGAACCCCGTCGCCGCTGTAGAAGGGAACAGGGGAGATCGCCGTAGCCGGGTTCTCGCCGGAAGGCACGGAACCACGTCGGAGAAGAAGCACAAGGACTCAATGGAAGAGGAAAGCTTTTATTACTCAATGGAAGCTACAAAACCTCTCCCTCTCACGCTCTCGTCGACGGCAATGCTCGCCGTCGGAAACAGCCGCTCTTAACCCTCGCGTTGCTCGCCGTTCGCGCTTGAACGGAGCCCTCAACCTCGCCGGTGGATTCCTCTCTCGTCACCGTTCTCTGATCTCCCCCGTCTCTCTCCTCTGCTCGAGCTTTATAGGGAAGGACGCTGCCTCTTCTCTCGACGTTGTCCACGCCCGCATCCGTCGCGCGTGGTGATGAAGACGAAGCCATCCGATCCTTCCGCTCGCGTCCGCGTCCGAAAACTCCTTTGGCGTCGTCGTCCGAGCCTCCCGGAGACGAAGCCGTCTCACGAGCGCCGAAACGCACGCGTCTTCCGCCGGATCCGGACGCTGCCGCGTCTGCCAGCCGAGGACGACGTCCTCTGTTTTACCTCGCGTCCGCGTCCTTCGCGTGGGCGTGACGACGTCGCGTGCGAGCGCCGCGAGCCTCGGGTCAACATTGAAGGTTGACCGAGGTTTTCCTCTATCTAGACTTTTGCACCGTGGGTCGGATTTGGGCTTGGGCTTGGCCCACCCTTCTGGGCTGAACCGAGGAGCCCAGGGCCTAACAATATGTTACTTGAGTTTGAATTCAATAATTCATTCTAGTAGTGTAACTTGAGATAACCTCTACTTGTAGTGAACTCGGGAGATCAAAGATATAATAATAAAATTCCAATATCAATTATGAAAGGTCACAAAATAAACAATAAAAAGAGAGACTGAGATTGGATTCTTCGAGAAGCAGAACAAGTGAACAACACTGATAATAATTAGCATGTGCCAAATTATCGGGAGGCGGAAATCGATTCAAAAATTTTTCCCTCCAATTCTCCGCATAATAGAAATATAGTATTTCGCTCTATCTCCCGGTCTCGGATTTCTCCCACTCTCCGTTCTGGACTATTTCTTCCGGTGACGAGTCCTCTCTGCATTATTTACAGCGATCGTCTCTGCACAGCGAGTTCGCGTGATCTTCTCCTCCGACTATCCATCGCTCAATACCCTCATTTTCCTTTCGGCGTGCCGATGGGATGGGCGACCGTTCTTCTTCTTCGATTGAAGCGCCGCCGTCGCCGACCTCCCTCTCGACCAAGTTTTGACGAATTTCTTCGTTGATCAGGCGATTCCTTCCTTTCAATCTACTCGGTAAGATCTCACCCTTTTCGTTGGTTTTCCTATAGATTCCCGATCAATTCCCTTTCCGAAATCAATGCTCACTCGGCTTTACTTTTAGGGGTTAGATCTTTTCAATCGGACGATAATCTTTTCGGCTCCGCTTGCAACCTCCACTGCTGGAATCATGCGCATAATTCTCTTCTGATCACGGAACACGAACAGGGAGCGCCTCCTTAGATCCGGTAAGCTCTTCCTCCCCTTTTCTCTTGATTTTCACTTATTTGGTTTCTTGTTTGCCAATATCTGTTACTTTTCTAGGGTTATTAGGTTAGTTGTCGATTGGTTCTCTGTTTCTCATATGGTTAGATTTTGCCGGCATCGCACACCAAATCTCACCGTTGATTTCATTGTGCACATGTGGTTCTGGGACAAACAGCTAATCCGAAGCGGTACTCCGAGGCGAACTTCCTCAGTATAAGCTTTTTCCTGAGTAGAGTAATTTTCGCATAGATTAAGATGTCACTTGGAATTTGTAGACTCCTACGTTATGTGGCTAAATTCTGGGATAAAAATTTGATACTATAACTCTTATTGTATAAATGCGCAGAGGTTTAATTCAAGGTTTGGCCAGATTTTCATACATACATATGCATGTACATATGTATACCGTGTACATATGTTTATACATGTATGTGCATGTAGGTGAATAAAAATAGAAACGCAATTTGATGCAATTTGATGGACATAGGAAGTGATGTTTTAGATTTCACGTGCAAAGTAGGAGAAGTCCAGTATATTCCAATTAATTTTAAATGATTTGAGAAGTAATTGCAAGTGAGGTAGGAATCTATTTCTCATTCTTTCATCATTGAATTGTTATATTTGATCATATGTCTAGTGTAAAAGTTAACACGTGGTTTCTTATTGAGCTCCTCTGTTTTGATTTTATATTTATATTCTAACTTCTGTTTTATTGATTTATTGAGCATAAGAATGATTAAGTTCTTGCTGTTATAAGTATGATATGAGTAAGACTTTAAAGTTTTCTCGAAACTAATATTATTTGATTGTATCACAATATCCACTATGATATAATAGGCAATGAATAATATACTTGATATAGATATTATCTAATACCTACTTGGTTATCGGACATGAATATATGATGTTATGTTGTCATTGAACTATGTATGCTAGTCGTTGTCCTAAGTGAGTCTCTATAACACTAACTAGCATTGATGATAGAAGTGTTGTGTGTCCTTGGGTCAGTACATTTAAGATCCAATTATAACTTGAATAATTATGGGTCATAAATCAATTCATCCAATTATGACTCAGACATTATCAAATTTGATTGTAAATAGCCTTTTAATAGATTTTTTACATAAAATCATGGTCACAATATCTACTAACATAAGACAGTATTTTCAACAATAATTTATATGCACACTAATTACCAATATTCTAACTTACATGGTATATAATTAAATTCTATAGATTTATTTCACATCATTCTATAGATCACATATACTTTATATCCTTTATAATATATACTAATCGACACCACATAATTGCTTTTATAGTGTGTTTGTGTCACACAAGTGACTTTATGACGAAATTTTCTAATGACACTGTTTTATTCTGTGTTATTTAGTAGATTTATATTTCATTTTCAGATCTAAGTTGTACAATGTGGTTTGCGGGTATTTAGATAACCTCCAGATGTTATGATTGCAATATTTTTTCTCTTACTAATTTGTTGCGATATATCAATGCCAAAACTGTCTACTTATTTCCTCTGCAAATGTTCTTGTTGGTATTTTTATTATTTGGTTGTGCATTCAATTCAGATTTAGAGCATGATTCATTCAGTGTTATTAATCTGCAACTAATTAGAAAAGTGATGATTTCAGATGTGATGCAGTCGAACTGATATCTGGCATGTCTGTGAGACTTTGTTTTGCAAATTCAGGATGAGTCTATAGTTTAAAGCTGCTAAAATACTAATTGGATTCGAAAGCTGTGCAGGTTTTGTTTATTCATGAGTATTTTCTCTAGGGTCTCTTCAGCTTTACACAGCCAAATTTAGCTCATCGGAGTGCGCAATTGCATGTTACCAGTAGATCCCCAAGTTTATTTTCTTACGACTCAACAAAATTATAATATTCCAACCGAGTGCAGGTCACGATATACGATAATTCCATTTTGACCCACAAATTCCCTTGAAGACTTTTATAAGGCCGAACTATAATTAAAAAGAAAAGCCTACTGCATTGAAGACTGATAAAATCTCTACGATATCAAGAATTCCCTCTAAACACCAATTTGATAACCGACTGGCCCATTTTGATCTCTTTATAATATGTTACCGTTGAGAGCCCAACTTGAGGCCCACAATCGGCTCAAATAAGACAGCCCATTAATAGTCCATCTTACGCCCACCCAAAACTCACCATAGCCCAATTAAAGGCCCACCAACTGTCCAATTTAGGCCCACCAATTTTCAAAACATTAGCCCATTAATAACCTAGCTTGGGCCTATAGACGATCCAAAATATCCCATTAACAGCCCAACTAAACCCATAATTCGGCCCAAAATAATAGTTTGTTAACGGACATCAACAAATCAAAAAGCCCACTTAAGGCCCATAATTGGCCCAAAACGATAGCCCATTAACGGCCCTTTGTAGATCAAACAGCATATTTCAAACTCTTAATAGGCCCAATAACAGCCTATTAACGGCCTATTAATAGACCAATCGCCTCAAATAGTAGCCCATTAATGGCCCATCATCAGCCCAACTAACGCCCATATTTGCCCTTGTAGCCCATTATCAGCCCATCAACGGCCTAACCAACCATATAATGGCTTCCAATCGGCCCAAAATAATAGCCCATTAACAGACCAAATAGCCTAACTAAGGTCTATAATCAGCCCATACGATAGCCAAAACGGCCCATTTATGCACCTAATTGGCCCAAAATAATAGCCCATTAACAGCCCGTCAACAAATCAAGAAGCCTACATTAGGCCTTCCGATGGCCCAACATAAGGGCCCAATTACAGCACAACTTATGGTCCATGAACAGCCCATCTTTAGACCCAACATGATTTCATAGCAGCCAACTTAGGCACGTTAATGGCCCTAATCGGGGCCCATTTAATCCGTCACGGCCCACCGACAAACCACTTAGGCTCATAGACGGCCCAAAGCAAAAGGCCATTGAAAACCCAAATTATGGGCCACGAATGGCCCATGTAAAACCTCTTAAAACGTGTCTCCATAAATCTTAAGCTATTGTCATTTTATTAATACGTTGCAACAGAGGCATTCAGTAAATAGCAACGGGACAGAAATGAACATACGTGCTGGACGAAATGGATCTGAGCTAATACCAGCATTTAAGCCATGCTGCAAACCAACACAAGTGTCATGAACATGACCTAGTAATTCCTGTCAACAATCAATAAATGCAATGGAGAACAAACAGATCTAACAGTGTCCCAAAAATTTGCACAAGCTTAATTTGCACGAGGAACATGAATAGGCTACACCAAAGTAGCAAAGCTACATCACATGACACCTTCACTATCATACTCCACTACTTAACACCACAACCGAAGTAGCTTCATAAAAGCAAACAAGTACTAGATACACAAAGAATAGATCCTACCGATGATATAGCTCTGGAGGCATATGGGAACTGCATTTCTGATTGGGAAGTAGAGATGAATGCCACATTAATTGAGTGGGCTTTAGAGCACTGGAATTCTGACTGGAAAGTTCAGATGAATGCCAGGATATTGATCTTGAGTGCTGCGCAAAGGTGCACAGCAGCCTCGAGATAGACGAGGCCATCAAGGAGAGTGCAGCAATTAAATGGCTGCTTCAGGAACTTGCCAACGCCTACGTGATCAGGACGTTCAGAACATTGAAGCATGCAGCCAATTTACGGGTCTCAATGGGGAATTTGCAACCAGCGAGCTAAGAGTTAGAAGTGAGCAAGTAATGCCACACGGGCACAGGCCAGTACAAAGAAATGAGGGTGAGGCAAATTGCTGTGGAGGCTTAGATGCCATGGCGTATGCCTCTACTACTTGCACCTAAGTAAAGCTGCCAAGTGTCGCTGATGGATACTTCTACTGTCAGGGTGAAGTATGTATAAATGCACAATTCTCAAGTTGTGGAGAGAAAAAAAACTTACCCCCGTGAAAGAAGAATCATCAAGTGGGCATAGGATTTAAGCTAGCATTTGTATGTAATTATGTATTGTGCGAAGGAAGACAAGCTACTACTTGATTTATATTGTTTGCTCTATTTTGAGTAGCACAGAACACTGCACATCATAATTTTATTAGTTTACCTCTTGCAAATTCATCATTTAATTTAATTATATAATTTTATGGCAGAGCTGAAGCATTTGCTAACAAACAAGAAAGAACAAGATGTACTAAGAGAGCTCGGTTGGATTGTATATTTAAAATGAAAAATCACATAGAATCATTTATTTGAATGGCATGTAACGAAATCTAATTAGTTCAATAAATCATATAATTATACACCTAAAACACTGACAGCACACATGAGCATAACTTGAATTCAATGAGAACATGATCTAAGAATCCAACAACAAAGAAAAGTAATTAAAGAAGAAATATATAAAAGAAAAGGTAAGAACAAAACTAGAGTGCAACAAGTGTCAAAAATATATCATCTTTGCAGAGATACTTGTTTTCTTGGTTCCAGTATATTTCTAATAGACAAATCCACGCTGCCGTACACAACCATACTCATGCAGGGAGCAAGCTATTAGATGATCAAGGGATAAAAGGGAAAAACAGTAAATGTACTAGTTCAAGATAATAAGAAAAAGAAAAGATTTATGCATCAATAATGGGGGTATGTTTCAGCTTATACTGAGGAAGATGTGCTAGTGAAGAATTATAATTAATAACATGAAAATCATGATTTGCCACGGGATATTTGCCACGTGGCAAATATCACACTTCCAAACAGTAAATATCACACTTTGGAAGTGTGATATTTGCCACGGGATGACAATCAATAACATGAAAATCATGCAAAAAGTAAATTTCGACCTTCTTTTACCAAATGTAAGAGTATGCTGAAAAAGGGGAAAAGACAGACAAGATGACCCTTCAAGTCTAATTTATCTTAAGATTTGCAAATTTGAACAGAAATAGCATCTGGATATAAGAGATGAGGAAGTTCGCCAGGATGAAGAGAGAAAATAAGAAAAACATAACAGCAACTAAGAAAGATACCTAACTATTTTACAAAAGTGAACAATAAGCTTTCACATGGCAAACTTCATTTTATTGCACCTAGTCACTAGCTAAGTCTGTACTTGCAGAGGATCATCAAGCAAACTGAACTTCCACTTGCATGGTATCCCTATAATTGTCTTATTGTTTCAAAATTCATTTACTCATTTACTGTATTATACACAATTAATATTTTTTTATCTTAAAGAACGAAAGATGGGCAATGGATTGAGATCCAGTATTCAGCTCTGATTTGCTCTTCCCATGTCATCGTATCACAATTTACCAATTTCTTGAAGGGGATAACGAAACAAGAGGGAAGATAACAGCAATAGCGAAAGTTTGCACTTTGCAGTATACAAACATTATGGAAATGAAAAATATAGTAGTTGCGATATAATAGCACATGGCTTACTGAAACTAGTATCTTTACAGTTGTGATCCCAAACAAGGGGCACACATATGGTGTATGCCATGAGCATATACACAACTTATTTACTCCACAAATTTGTGCTCAACAATACCTCATCCTTTTACATCATGGTGTCCAGTGTCCTCAATCTCATCAGTGCTACATTATGTAATTCCTTCGTATCAGATCCATTATCATCTCAATCTTATTTATGCTACACCAAATCATGCTAGTTGTAGACTTGAACATTCACAAAGTTGCAACAGGTTGAAATTGACGAATAACTTTCACAGTTAAAGGCATACTAATCAGAGGTTTAAAAGATCACAAAAGAAGGAGAAATTGAATGATTAGATTGCAAAAACCCTATCCTCCACAAATGGCATGATGAAGTAGAATGTAATAAGAGCTTCGACGACTCCTAAGCATGCCCCAGCAACAACATCGAGAACGAAATGCCTACCCAGGAGAACACGAGAAGCCGACGTGGCCACGGACCAGATCGATGCGATCCACACCAAGAGCTCCGCCACATCGCCCTCGTAGTACTTTTCTATCCAGCGGCGAGGGGGCGCGAGGGGGGCGTCGAGGACGGCGCGGAGGAAAGGCAAGGAGAGACGCAGGAAGGCAGCGATGAAGAAAACACGGGAGGAGTGGCCGCTAGGGAAGGACCAGTGGTCGACAGCGAAGGTAAGGCTCATGCCCTTGTTGTAGACGGGGCGGGGGCGGCGGACGAGGTGCTTGATGAGGCCGACGAGCAGGAGGTCAAGGAGGGACCCAAGGAGCAGACCTAGGAGGAGGGAATAGGCAGCGCCGAATCCGGAGGCGGAGGAGAGGGGGAGGAGAGCGATGGGTACAGGGAACCAAAAGCGGCCGTCGCCAGAGATCTCGAGGAGTTTGAGGAGGAAGCGAGGGAGGGGGAGGCAGAGAGAATGGATCCGGAGAGAGAGGGCGGTGTCGAACGCGACGGTCCGATGGAGAAGGGAGGAATGGACGCGGGCGGGCGCAGTCGGAGCGTCGGCAGCCATCGGGTCGGGTCACGCAAGATTTACCAGGCTTGGGCCACCTCCAGGCGTGCCTACACAGGATATTTACCAGGCGAAAACAGACATTTTTTATATAAACTTTACAAATTTTTATTCATTTTAATATTTAATGCAAAGCGATGCAAACGCTATGCTTCCTGAGAAAAAGAAAAAGAAAATAATAATAATATATGCTTTTTTTCCTAAAATAAGAGAAGAATTTTTTTCCCTTTTCTTTTTCGGGCAAAGAAGTACAACTCTCACGCAAATATCAAGAGTCATCTAGTTGGCCAATAAAATTTGAAAGAATCAACTTTTATTTTGAGCTAAAAAATGAGGGTTCTTTTATGGTTACGGTCAATAGCCTAAATAAAAGAATTTATTTGGGCCCAGCAAATTTTTGTATCCATTGACGCATGCAGGCAGATTTTTGAGATGCTTGAAATGCTCAGCTAAAGCAAGTTTCACTTTTAGATGTAGATAATTTCACAAATGATGTTGTAACAGTTAACCAAAAGACGGGAATTGGTTAAACTCTTAAGCCATCTTCTGCAGTTTAACCAGTTAATTTTGGGTACAAATAAATTCTGCATCATTGCGAAAGTTAAAAATTACACGAGATGAGTATCGCTTGAAGATGCCATTGCAGCCACAGTAACACAATCATACTGCCACCAGAAAATGATACCAAAAAAAAAACTCCATCCAAAATCTATGGAACTGAATGTAGGAGAATGAGGAACGAACAGTTAAGTTGGATTTTACTTGTCAGTTGGGTCATAGCAATATCAATCAGCATTTCCTGAATATTTAATCCAATATGCATAAATAAAGATGAAATAAGTCAATCGTCAAGTTCACCTTCTCTGAACTGGCTTATAAAGCACGACTGTAACAAATTTCGACCGGAAACGGTGGGTAATCCCCATAGCTACAACAGATCTTGGGCCCTCTCGGTTCTCAATGTAGAGATGGTTTAGAATCACATTTTGGGGCACCGAGAGAGTAGTTGGATCATCTGGGCTGGGTGGTTGGAAGTTCAGCAAGGTATGATTCAGATGCGGAGGGACAGGAGGTGGCTCTCGAGCTTCATCTTCATTCCCTGGTAATGGGTTGTTGTAGCTCGACTCTGGTGATCTTGGAACTTCGAAACCTACGACGCTGACTAACTCCTGCAATAGTAAGTTTCATTTTCAAATTAGGACACGAGATGCTGAATTTTAGAGGTAAGAATTTGAACTTACATGATCATCCCCATTTTGCCGATCCATGCTTTGATATAACTGACTTGGTGATGCCAAGTCTGCAAAGGAATCAAAGCCACATTGCTTATCAATGTAAATAACAAGTAAAAGAATAGCCGCGAGGTGTGTAACCGAGCTGAAAACAGATTAAATTTGAAGCAAAGCAGATAGAATTTTTGTTGCCATGAATTAATTGAAACACTGCCCTAAAAAGGGTCATGTAGACATCAATGTAATCAATGGAAGAATTGACGATTTATTCCAGAAAATTGGAGAAAATGATAATTTATGGTTTTACTTTTCTTTAGATGTATTCATTCTGTATAAACGCTTCTCATATCTCACTCCTTTCATCTCCTTATTCCTCTTTTACTTCATTTTCCCCTTTTGTCGTTGTGATTCCAACTTGAGATCACTGATTTTTTTAATCCAGACATGAAATCTCAAGCCAAAATTGAGTAACATCAAACAAACATCAGCCAAAATAAAGCTACATATATCTACTATCTCAGGTCAACTTTGAAAAAACAACCCCTTTTTGATATAAGAAAAGACATCTAAGGGGCATATGCCAAAACGGATCAGGATTAGTCGATACGGATTGGAATTGGCCAGTCTTATAAACTATATGACATGCACATTTGCCACATATTTGGTCATTAAAGCTGTGTTTTTAGAAGGAAAGTGGGCGATGAATTTTCGATATGGATTGGAATTGGCCAGTCATATGCACTTGTTATCTTATCTCTCATCTGCATATGTAGCATGAATTTTCGAGATATAATGGCTAGATTTCCTTCAGATGGTTCTGAATAAGCTGGGCATGCATAAACTATCTATTTGCCTATTTCTTTTCTTATTGCATAAGAAAAGAAACAACAGAAATATGGCCTAATATGCATGTCCAGGCAGCTCCATTCCTCTACATGTACCACCCATAAACTATCACTGCCAGACACAAGAAGGCATCAGCATGACAACGCTGTGTGCTTCTCCCAAGCCCAATTTACCAGCATTGCACGTGCAAGGCCAAGTAACACATTATTTTATAAGAACACATTAGGCAACATGTCCATTACTTGGCATCAAAGAGTAAGTACATGAGTAGTGACAAAAAAGATTCATTTTATAGTTAATCAGAAATCTTATGTTAACAATACTACTTGAAAGGCTAATGTTGATCTTCCATGTTATATCCAAGTGTTATTAAAGATGCTAAGTGCTCTAAGGCACCAAATTGTTAAAATGCCTGAACCTCTAGGTACTGGCCTGAGTAGAATGAGGTGATTATTTTTAAAGAATGATAAAAGTATGCTAAAAAATATCTTTCACTGATTGAAATGTCATGAGAAATCACTAATAAAACACCACACTAAACTAAACTTAAAAACTCTAATCAGCGATTACTAAATCAAAGACAAACCAGACTAAAAATGATATCAAGAATAGATCGCTCCACGCCAAAAAAATGATAACCACCCAAACAATTTTTATATATGTATTTATGTTATTTAAAGTAGAGTAGAGCAAAGAAAACATGTCAGCTAGGTGGAAGGTCTGTTTTTCTTTGTTTTCATCTGTTATTCACTTCAGGTACTCATCCAGATGCTCACCTAACGGGCACCCAGTTGCAGTCAGCTGTCAAAAATTGTTGGGCGTACCTCACTTGTGCTGCCAATAACAAGATTGTTATACCCTACTCGGCATCTTAATTGCTTGCAAGAGATGCATCTTAGCAACATAATTCAAATTCGATTATTTATATTATATATTTACATATTGACTCAAAGTTTTGAGTTGGGCATATTAGCCAATAACATAAAGGAAAAAACTGTAAAATAAAAACAAGCACATTAAAACTTGAGATGAAAAATGATTAATACAAAGAATAAAGGGCAATAAGGAACTCCAACCCAGTAACTACAGGTTGGTTCCATACTCGCAAAACTCACTCAATGCACCACTATCTGTAGCAATTCTATATGATATGCCAAAAATATAGAGGTCTAATAAGCACACAACAACAGTAAACGTCGATAACAGAGTAAAGAAAAAATGCAATGCATCTCTATTTCAGGAACATGAGGGGGAACTATGAAAGAGATTCAGTTCCAAAATTGTGAAGCCAAGCGACTGCCTACTTAAATACCTATGACTAGATCGAAATCAAATAAAAGGTTCGCCAAATCAGAAAAGAGTATAAAGCTATATCATATAAATCACTTTCGGAATTTGAGAATTGTGATGAACAAGGTTTTGCAGCTCAACGTCAATGGAAATACAATCTTTGCCAAAAAAAAAACACATTGAAAAATTATAAAAATTACAACACAAACTTCAGCACCAGAATACCCTGTTAGCTCCTTACGATGTCAAAAGTGATTCAACTCAATTCAAGAAACTCCAAATTTAAGCACCATTCACATATTTCCAGTAAGATAGATTCACAGTAATAGTTAATAATAAAAGTTACAGCTAATTTATGAGGTTCGATCTGGTTGTTATCATACAGACACGAAACAAAATAGAATATCTAATTGATGAAATAGTAATGCGAATCCCAAATCTGATAGCAGATAGTTCACATAATGCACACAGGAAGGTTGGGGAAAAAGGAGATTTCTGAACAAGCAAGGTGCAATAAGAAACCTTCAATCGGGATCCCCCATCCCCTTGGACCCCAAATTGTTCTCCATCGAGGCCTGCCCCTGATCTTTACAGGTGAACGTACAGCATCGGCGAAATCGATTTTCAGAGAAGAAGAGGGCGATAATACCAAGAGAGCGGGGACGATTCGATGCAGTAGGAAAGGACAGAGCGAGGAACAAAGCATACCGTCGCAGCGTCAGCCGGCAGTGGGCGATGTCGCGAAATCCACGACGTGAGGGTTCCGGTGGCTGGCGATGGCTGAGGACGACGCTGGTTCTCCTCAGCTTTCTCTATTTTGCCATGGATTAGGGCACGGAGCGGTGGATAAAACAGGAGGTTCCGATACGAGAGATACCGCGATTTAGAAAACGGAAATCACTGCGGACTTCGGTTCAGGCTTTCGACGGAGGCAAATGGCAACGGTTCGAGTATCAGTTTTTTATTCTAAACTTAAATTTATTAAATAACGGAGTTAAATTTTTTAATTATTATAATCCAATCAAATACAAATTTATTTTATATTTTCAATCCAAATTCTTGGGTAAAATAAATAAATTGAAACAATTTTATATATTTATATAATAATTTTAAAATTAATTAATTAAGATATTTAGATGAATGTATAATATTGTTTTTTTTAATTGGATATTGAGTAGAAAATAGCCATAATTCTAATTTAATTATTGTTTTTAACATTGTGTTGGCCTTTTTAAAGAGTAAATGTTTTATGCGATGTCACCGCATGGTGCGATGGATGATATAAATGTTCTATACGATGGTGCGGTGGCATACTTAGAAAATATGTTGATATGCGTGTATGCTAGTATCCCAATCATGCACTTGTGGTGGATGATGCGACCGTATAACTTTTTTTCCTTTTCAAGTGACTAGTAGTTCATCCGGTACAGGTATAGTTCATGTATGTGATTCCAAAGTTAATTGCCATTTGGTACTCCATTTGAATGAACTGAAAAGGATTCTGATTAAACTATATTATGAACAACTTCACTGTAACAGATAGAGAGAAAGGTAAAAAAAATTGATGCTAATAGTTGCAACTACAATGTTGACAAGCAGAGGCTATATACACTTGAGAAGGTTCAGAGAAGCAAGTTTCTATATGCAGCCAGCCCTTGACTTGGAAGGCACTCCTTCAGCTTGTTCATAGCTCGGCTCTCTATCTGTCTTACCCTCTCATTTGACATGCCATACATCTCACCAATCTCAGTTAAAGTCTTCTTCTTGCTGTCATACATTCCAAAACGGTACTGAACAATCTGGCTTTCCTTAGGCTTGAGTGTCTTGAGAAGGCAGCGCAAGTGCTGCCTCATCAGCTGCTTGGCTATGATAAGTTCAGGATTCTCCGCCGCTGGGTCTGCTGTTATTTCCTGACAAGAATCAAAATGATCATACAGATTGAGGTTTTATTGAAGAAACAAGTAGTATTTGCTCACAGACATTTGAATGTATCTGAAATCTTCCAGTGCATACATATGCTTGGAAGAAGCAGGTAATCGAAGAGTTTTTGATGTGTAATCGAAATGTACAGCAGGTATTGTTGTAGCATTAAGATGGAAATCTTTGTTCTGAATGTATGGAGGAATTTGCCTCCAGATTATGAGATAAATTGCTACTAAATGAATCTTTAAGACACAAATGACTGCAGAGTTTATGAACTTTACTCACTTGAAAAGTGACATCCTGAAAATAACGTTCATGAATTGAGACTGGGTCTCTGAAGGTTATTAGAAGTTTTCGCAATTTCTTAGCAGTGATGCCGGCTCTCTTCGCTATTTCTTCGTCTGTCACCGGATGACCTTCTTGAATGCACAATCTCCTTGCATATTTTATCCTCTTTTGCAAGGCAAAGTAGTTTTCCTGCTCCATAGCATATGAAACATGAGCAGTCTATTGCACTGATAAGATATTGTATCTTCAATGGCAAATGTCCAGTAAAAGCTGTTTGGTATCAATCCCAAAATGATAAGAAGCTAGAATTGTGTTGTCACTTTAGCACAGTAGAGATAAATTTTAGGCAGAAGAATAAGAAACTACAGTGAACTACAGTGATATTGTCATTCTCTTTAAACAAAAAGCTGATTGATCAATCGAAATTTGATACCGGCAAACGGATCAACCGCGAATTGCAAAATATGGCCTTCTTAATTGACTGCCTTATCCACCAAAAAGCATAAGTTGAAAACTTGCAACCAGCTTTGGGCTTGAACTTCTCTAAGCTCTTCAGCAGACCCCTGCTTCCCTCCTACAATAAAGGAAACATAATTCATGCAAACTTAGAGAAAGGCTCTGATCAATAATGCAAGTGGAGCAAAAAGACAGGAATTATTGTGTAGCAACCTGCAATAGATCCTTCAACTCAAGGCCCTTCCCTTGATATTGTTTAGCCAAATGTACAACAAGACGAAGATTGGCATTGATCATCTTCTCCCGGCTGCGTCGCCCAGCTGAAAGGTGGGAACATAGAACTTGACTGCTCATTCCAACAGCTTTAGCCCACTCATCCAATGTCGGTTCTCGATTAAATTGAACCTGAAGCCTCTGATGAACTGCTTCCAATCTCATCAGATCCTGTTATGAGGGAAAGCATAAATGGGAAGCAAAGAACAATTTGTTAAAAAGTAAGTGAACAAAATTAAAGATTCCAGCAAAGGGATAATGCAGCACATGCCTGTATCTGGATGAACAATTCTTTCTGTTCTTTGATGGCTAGAAGCTTCTTTGTCTCAGGACCCGACAAAAATAATTTAAGGGGATCATTTGAATCAATACTTATATCAACCTTCTTGTTTATCTCAGCTGCTGATCCAGTAGTAACCCTGTGATCTAAATACTTTGGAATCTTAGGAACCTTCCGTTTCTTGGATTGCCTCTCCAATCGCCGCTTGGATCTGATAAATATTTTCTCTTCAACAACAGTCCCCTTGCTGGATCTATGACAAGAAAAGTTGACAAGGAGTATTGTCAAACTCTAACCAGATCAGATACAAAGACATTAACTTGTTAATCATGAAAAAATACAAGGACTTGAGAGTCAACCCAGGAATATGGCATTCATCAAGCTGTTCTGCTAAGAGATTGGATGTTTCCTCAAATGATGCAGCTCCTCGTGAGGCCATCACAGCTCTTGTATCAGCAGTGAGAACATGCACTAAGGACATGGACTTCCGACTGTTATCTGATTGCATTCTCTTGTCTTCACCTGTAGTGGTAGGATTTTCAACTTGTTCTATCCACATCTCTAGTGTTGACATTCCCTTGTATAATGGCGTGAATCTAAGTCAATGAGAGAACAGAAAAGTTCAAGAAAATGGAAATCAGCAATGAGAAATTAGCACACAACCAGTCACGTCAAGAAAGGTGAACCTAGATTCTCTTACTGATTTTGGGAGCCCAGATGATATAGAAGTTGCTGCCTGAATTTTCTTGGATAATGGTCAAAATCATGCTCTTCATTGAGTGAAGTTGCAGCATCTGCTTTCTCTTTATCCGATATTGCCTTACAAATGAAAGCATTTGATGCACATATTAATGGTGTGTGTGTATATTTTATATGAATGTCACAAATCATACATTGTCAAGACATGGATAAATTTTGTAATGGCTCCATTGGATATTGCCAAACCTTCTTGGAATCACCTAACTGATGGTATTGTTTCAAATGCAGAATCATACCTACCAAAGTTGTCATATAAAAACTATCTCAATAGAAAATATTTCGCATTTTCGTGAGTTATATGTTTGTGCTATGATCACATAAACTACGAACAAAGATCAAATATACAGTTATTTACCATATGTGATGATTCTATTGAAAAAAAAAGCTGCAAAGAAAAGCACAAGTATTGATAAGCATGAGAAAATGCAATGAGCCTTACCAATTTATGATCATTCTGCTGTTCCTTCGCGACAATTGAAACTGCGAAAGGGTGAGTTATTGATGCGGTAGGCATAGAGCTAAGTGGCTTAGTACCTTGATCATAAAGCATCCCCACTGCATTACAAAAGTAGTTTTTGAGAAAAAAAAATTTGGATTTTTTTTCTGCAAATCCTGCAAGGCAAACGGAGTATCTTTTTGGTTGTGGGATTATCCAAGAGAAGAAGCAACAACTTCTCAACAATGAATTGGTGCAAAGATGATTCATGGAAAAAAAAAAGTGCACCAAATTGGGATTACATAAACACAGATTTTCAGCAGTGAAGTAAGCTGAGTTGCAAGTGCTGTGTGAAGCAACATGGTTGACTAGTGGATGCGTACTGCTAATCACAAGAAAAAGTTGAAAACATTAACTCCACTGAATTGTGTATCAAGAGTCTCAAAGCATGTCCTCTTGCTCTGATGGTTAGCACATTTTAGGCTAGTTGTAGAAGGTATTGTCTCGGATTCGATCGCCGAGAAAGTCATTAGGAATTTCTTTTCATTACAAGAGAAGCAACCACATTATTCAAGAACCTCAATTAAGACAAGAGAGCAATGAGCCATAGGTCTTCCAAGGTAAGACGTCTGATGTCAAGCTCTGCACATATTTTACCCATCTACGTTCTCCTATAGACTACATAGTAAGAACTGCAAAGGTCCTAGGTATTCTATCAGTTCATCCAATAGAGAAAATAAGTTGCAACAATCAACCGAAGCTGATGAATAACTCCCGATAATTGACATGATTCTCTATTGAATAATCAGCTACAATGACCATACAAGTAAAGAAAAGGAAAGAACAAACACATGCAAAATTAGGGTTAGCATTGTTATCAATGCCGGCTCTAGATTTTATGAGATGCGCCACTTTGGTGAAGTAAAAGAACAAACAAACGAGATCATATCAGTCCATTTGAAACCCAAAGATGAAGAAGCAAATGCTTGACGAAAATATCACCAGCCAAGTATTGTAAGGCAGAAGAGAAAAAGAACATGATCAGTAACTACAAACAGAGGAAAGAAATCGCTGCAACCTGCACAGGAGGAGGAATTCTTGAAGTGGGCTCTTGTTTGCGTGGGAGGAGGCGACGGATGAAGGAGCCTCGTGCCAGCCTCCATCCAGAATCAAAGATGATCTTTTAGGTACACTAGAGCTAAAATTTGTGTGAGGCAAGAAGGACCAAGGGTTGGGTCGTGAGGAAATTAAATTGTGGACGTGGAAGGCTCGGTTTTCACTGCTCTCTGCAAGGCCGAGCAAGTGGAACGACGAGGTGTCGAGAGACTAGATGGTTAGATTCTGTGGATCGATATGTCGTACACATGTCCATTTCTCATTGGCCGCACCTGATAAGCTGGATCTCCAAGCTAAATCCAGTTATTGTACGGTTACGTCACTTTGTGGTCTGCGCTGAATGATTAGAAAGACTTGAAGCCTCGCGACACATTCTATTTCTGAGGCTCTGAGCCACACAGATTGAACTCCTGCTTGCATGTGTAAGGAGGTAGAGCATTTTATGGCCTATAAGTCAGTCCGTTTTGTATATATCACTATGTATATATATCAGATATTAAAGTATATATATATATAATAAAAGTAGCTTCTCTTGGCTTAGTCACATCCCAAATGACTAAAAGTTGGCCCATAAGTCACTTGGGTCTCTCTCGAGTGCTAAATAACAGCCTCTCAGGCTCTAAACGCTTGAAGACCTCATTAATGACAAACTTCTCAACATTGACACCCTAAAATTTTGGTCACCTGTTCCAAAAGTAGTAAATTGCAATAACTATTCACTAAGTTAAAACATTGAATACCAATTTAAGATAGTCCACAACATTAAAGCACCTATAAGGAGTTAATATAGTAGATACATTATGCATATTAAATATTATTATTAATTCTAAATGAAGTCAACCCCGTCTAACATCGTAATCACACGAGCATGCCCCCACAATAGTCTCGCTAACAGGATCATAGAGGGCATCAAAATCTAGAGGTTACATTTCTCTTACATCCTCAAACTTGCATACCTTTTTTTTTTTTCATTTTCAATGCTTGACATTCTCGCGTCAAAAGAGAGCATATCTAATCAAAGACAACGAAGTCAAATTCTATTGGTTATTCATCACTTCTTATATCAAAATCGGTGACGCAGATCAATTTATTTATGATGTGACCCAACTCAAATATTTTAGATCATGAATAGATCGATTCAATAGTTATCCAAATCTCTTTATATTTGAACTAAACTCATCTAACTTCACATTGGGTCGTCTTAGATAAATAAATTAAGTCAATATTTGTGGGCAGATTTTAAAAAAAAAAAATCATTTGGCGACTTTCATTGTGACTTACGAGAATAGCAAGAGTATAATTATGTGAAACACAAATATCAGCCTTTTATCAGGAATATGAAGCTGAGAAAGCAAAGCTACTTCAAAATGCCATCTTCAATCTTATTCATGTACAACTTTTACTACATACAATCGCAGAAGCCTCAATCGCCAGCACTACAATATGCAAATACATCTGCGATATCTTCTCGTCAGTAAAAGCCAAATTACAACTGCGATATCTTCTTGTCAGGAACTAGAATCTTGGAAGTATCCGAATCATCATCTAGCTATTTACTGCTTCCAATTACGTACTAAAGCAATTAGATACAGGAGTTCTTTTCTGGTTTTAACCGCAATCTCTACTACCAATGCGCTCTCAAAAGCTTCAGCGGCCACCTCTGCCATACAAACCGTCTACCTTCATCCACCTTTGAATCGCAGATCCTTCTCTTCAAGGCCACTACTTTGTCTTCGCCTCCACAAGATTTTTCTTCATGAAAAGCATTTAAAGGGGGTTGAGTTCCAATCTCGGAATCCTTTACCACCCTTCGAACCATCTCCAACACCTCACTCATCTTAGGTCTCGATTTTGGGCTTCGCATGAGACACAAATTTGCAAGTGCAGCTAATTCCATTGCTTGTTTTAAAGAGTACTCTGCCTCTAAACGTGGATCAACTATTATATGAAACTTCTTGGCGTCTGATGCATATGGTTTGATCCACTCCAGAAGAATCTTCTCTTTTTTTGCACGATTGCGGTCCACTGGTTTTCTACCAGTGATCAGTTCATAAAGAACAATGCCATAGCTCCAAATGTCACTCTTGGCAGTAAGGTGCCCACTTTTGATGTATTCTGGAGCTGCATATCCCATTGTTCCAACAACCTGTCATATAAATTTGAGGAAACAACAGTCAAGAGATAAAACTAAATTGCAAGAATAATAGGGGTCAATATTTATCAGATGTTGGATTATGGATTAGATGAAACATTTCTTAAATTTTGGACTTCCATAACGTAGCTGTTTCTATCCCCATGAAGCTTCAGAAATAAAAATTTATCAAACATTGAGTAATAAGTTCGATGAAACATTTCTCAAAATTTTGAAGTTCTGTAATGTAAATGTTTCTAATTCCATAAAAGAAACCAACAGTATATCATGTCCTTTTCTAAAAATTAACTAATGCAACTTTGCAAGAGTGCATCACACCAGCCACGAAAACAAATGAACAAGTTACAGTGATAGAACATAACAAAAAGTATGATGATAATTAATGTCTAACTTTCTAGGTTAAATCACCATATAAGTTGAAGACAATACAAGATAATACGTGGAAGCTTACCTAAATAGTTCAGAAGTTTTCTTGTTTGAATCACAGGCGAAAGATGAAATCACCATAGGAAATTATACTCGTTCTTTAAACAACTAGAATGACATAGTATAATGAAATTATATTAATTTCTTATTTTAGAAAGAAACTTGAAATGAGAGCTTTTATCATACCTAAATTAGTCATGTTAAACCACTGAGACATTAAAGTAAAGGCATCCCTTGAACCATAGCAAGAATGATATTGCAGAGTTGAGATTTCTTGGCATCGGTCCAAGATGGTTCTGGTATCACCTTGGCAGAGATGATACCGATACATTGGTACAAGCCAAGACTTTAAACATTGCTTTCAAGTCTATACTAAAATTTTTTTGAAGATCAAAACAAGAGGCTTCATTTCCCTCTCTTCTTCATCCTCTTGGTGATTGGTTGCCATAGGATTCAATGTATATAGTTTGACACAAGAACCACAACCCTAATAATATAGTTGAAGTTTTGCAAGTTGTATCTTTTTGCTAGGTTGACTTATTATGAAATTAGAAATTATACTATGATATCTGCACATAATAAAACCTTTATTTATTATATTATAATGCACAATTATTTTCATACGTGGGCTCACATTAAATTTTTAACAGTTTCCCACCTGATCCACATATGATTAATAAATGCGTATTATAAAACAACTTTATATGCACTTATACTTATGCTATACATGTAGAAAGTATCTATAAAAACAATCTCGCCCATCCATTATATTAATATAAGATTAAAGCCACCTTTGTAACATTTATCATAAATAGACCCATCAATCACCATATATATATCAATATAACCAAATAACATAGTTTAAGTATGAATATGTAGCGTAAAAATTACACATGCGGCAATCTTAACACGCCTATTTCTAATTAGTTCAATCTAATTCCCTTATGAAAACAAATTAAACATATCCGGAGTAGAAAAAATAAATACTTTATATCTATATAAAATATCCATAAACATGGAAAGTGTAGTAAACTCAAAAGTATTTAAGTTCTCATTAACCAACACATTAATCCATACGAGCACTATGTTCATGAAACGTCCGGCTAAGGACACTTAAGCGGAAGCACAAGAACTCTCAGTCACCCTCATCCAGGAGGGGTTCGGTGACTCACTACCCCTACGAGTACGCTCACATAAGTCACACCACTAAAATCTCTACGCCCGCACTCCTCACTTATCGTAATATCCAAATTGGGCTGACGGACAATTAAACTGGACCTGTGGGCAAGAGCAAGCAACGACCCTTCAAGGGGGCGGGCTTGAATAATAGCAATTAATAAATCAACTAGCCCTATACGGGCTCACACAATAACCAGGTCGAGCAGAAAGCCTAGAAAGAGCTCGGCCGACAATGCAGGTATGACAGTTAAGTTTCAAATCTGAGAAGGTCAGGATTTACCCTTGTAGTGTGCCTTGCTCCTCGTGTCTCGAACTGTTGAAGAAGTCTCCGTGCACCAACTAACATACATATCCAACCGTACATACAAGCTACACGTGCCAAGAGCCATGCACATGCTCCCTGTTCCAGCCGCATGCGGAAGCCACACGCATGGAAAGAAACCGCGAGACTCCCAACTGCACGCGGAAGCCACGCGCATGGAAAGAAACCACGCGAGTCTCGCGCATGCAATTGTCTCCCCTTTCTCACGCATGTTAGCTCCTCTGCCCACGCCCAGTGCCCTGAGTTCACCGCTGGTTATTGCTAGTCACCCAGCCGACCGGCGACGGGTTCACCGGAACCCTAATGCCGCCTCGCCGCCGAGATCAAGCCCTAGCGCTACCGCTAGGTCGAACGTGTCGCGTGGATCAGCCGAAGAAGCAAAGAGTCGCCGCCTGAAGGTGCCGCCGAGGACGGACGAGATTTTCGTCGCCAAAGTGATCCCAAGGAGGCGTAGACGACACAGAGAAGATGGAGGCGTCTCCTTTGGTCATGTGCGCGGAAGGAGGAACCGCCTCTTGTCGTGTGTGGAAAGGAGCTGCCAGAATCGTCCGCCTGACAAGAACACCGCTGGAGATCTAGCCTAGTCACCGCCTGAGGAACGGAACGACGCCTGAGTGGAGGAGACGCCCTGAAGGAAGGGACGACGCCAAGGATGAAGATGCGCCTGCTACCTTCCTCTGTTGCCATCAACGTCCACGCGCATGAGCACGGACGGATGCCTCTTGTTGCTGCCATATGACACCCTAATGGCGCATAGGTGTGTGTGGAACCGGAGAAGCGCACCGCGCTTCCCTCTCCCTCGCCTAGGTCTCCAACCGTAAGCTCAATACGCTTTAGGAAAACCTAGATTCGTCAACAAATTGATGCTACCCCCGCGGCCCCTAAGGTTTATTTAAAACCTAGGGCGTCGCCCACACACGCCACGTGTTGCCACATATGCGCCACTAGGTCCCGCATATAAGTCGGACCATGGGCTCGCCAACGGTTTAATATGAATATTGGGTCCAGACCCATAATTATGTGCACACCCTTTGCACGTGTTAGGGTGAGTGTCCGCGCCTCCTTTACACGTCCTTCGCTCAAATCCCTAAATTAGGGTGACAATCGGGTCAACCCTTGGTGGATTTAATTCATTCATCTAACTCGAGCTCAGGCAACCTCAGTGCCTGTCCACTGCGTCGGATGACCTGGGATCAACGTCATCCATCGCGCTCCGTGTGCTTTGGGATTCGTGCTAAATCCCGAGGGCATCACACTACGCATGATACTTGGTATAATTTTTATTCATGTATCCACTATTTCTATAGGAGAAATATGAAAATTACTGGTTCCTTCTGTTATTTCTTTTGTGATGTAGCACCCAAAGCTTCCTTATCTTTTTTTCCTTTCCTTGCTTTTGTTTTTCTCATTAGAAGTACTTGTCAAGTGAGCACTATCAATCCTCTCTTACTTCAATCTTTCTTCTTTTTGCTCATAAGATGAGTTTACTAAGAGACCAAAGGTTTTAAATCTCGATCTGGTACAAGGTACTAGTCCAATCACTCAGTAGCAAAGGTATAGTACCGGACATACCAATGCAATATGGTACCGGACCAAATATTGCTCGGACCGATATGTATCGCCCATACAGTGGTAAAACATTGAGAGACCATCTTTTCTTTTAGAATACATAATTGACCTTAAATTAACTAAATAGTGTAGAAAGAGCAATCAAAATTAGATGCATAAGAGGGTCTTAAGCATGTCTTACTTTGGAAGTGATAGAACCCCTCAGCTGTCATCGGTGAGAAATCGTGCAAAAACACGCCCTAATGAGAAAATAACAAAATATTTCAACACTCTAACTCTAACCCTAGACCCTTATTTATAGAACTTTCCTACTTAGCGAACCGGGTATGACATACCAACCCGGATCCACTTTATTAATAACCTACTAATGATATTGGGCCCGTAACAATTGCCCCCCTCTCTAACTAGCCTTGTCCTCAAGGCTAAAAACTTCATCTTGTGCTTTCTCCAGGGTCCCAAGTCACTCGATTTTCTCCCTCCAGATCTTCATCTTCAGATAGTAGCATCAACCGGAATTGTTTATTCTCGCATCGGTGCATTGGATGATACAGTTGATCACAATTGAAGCATAACTCTTTTTCTCTTTTATTGACATATTCCTGGTGGGACATAGCTCGACTCCTCCTAGCGCAGTCATAAGTGCTTGAAGATGTACGTTGACCTCCCATCTCTTTGGAGCTATTATGGGATGGCCCACCTCCTCTCCCCTCAGCATGCAGTGTAGTGCTAGAGTTAACACTAATGCTTCTCCTTGGCTGTTAGACACTATAAGTTGAAGTAGCTATGGAAGGTGAATCTGGTAAAGCTGGATTAGAAAGAAAACTTCCTCCCCAAGAGTAATTTCTATTACTCGATTGGCTTTTGCTCACTACCCCATCAACCCCTGTCCGCCCTTTCACTGTTGATCCCCTTGTCAGCTCCCTCTCACTAACTCGAGCAAGTGTCATAGCCTGCATAACATTAGTGGGTAAGAAAGCTCGCACATTTTCTCTAATATTATTATTTAAACTTTTCAAAAAGAAACTCACGTACTGTTCTTCAGACAAATCAGGTATTTGTGAGACTATCTCCTCAAAGACCCCTATATGCTCTGTCACAGTCAGAAGACCTTGCTCAAGGGCCGCCAGACGTTCATATGCAGAAGTGGTTGCAAACTCACTATAGCGTTGTATCATTTCTTCCTTCAACCTTTCCCACGTAAGATTGAGAATTCTTCTCCTCACCCATCGAAACCAATGACTTGTCAAACCTTTCATGCTCATGAAAGCCATCGAAACTTTATATTCATCAGTTGTCCTCTAGAGATCAAAATATTGTTCTGCTCGCGCAATCCATCCAACCAGATCAGTGCCATCAAATCCTGGAAGCTCTACGCGTTTATGGATCTACCGTATGTCATCCCCTCACTGGGTCTCCTCCTAAGTGTACTCCACCTCCCCGTTTGTCTTCATCAATAATTTCTATTCTGTTTGGCCTCATACTTGATTCTGGTGGAAACCAATGCTCACATGATGGTGGTGGTCAGTATGGCTCATTGCCTTGGCGATGGTTAGGGCATGTTAGAAGTTCCCTTTACTCGTCTCTCCTTCCTTTCATTGTCTCTACCAAATTTCTCATCCCGTTCCTCAGCTCATCTATAACCCCAAAGTGTCGATCCATCTCAGTCTGGTGCTTATTAATTTCAACCATTTCCTCTCGATGTAGACATCGTTCTTCTGCTTCCGCTGTAGCTTCAATTCTCCTTTCCTCCCCTACAGATTGGAGTTCCTCTTGCATAATTGCAATAGAACTCTGCACTTCTACCACTATCTTTTCAAGAGCCTCTAATCGAGCCTCACTTCTCGTCGTCATCCTTTAGTTTTTTTTAATATTTTTTTACTACAATAACTTATAACAATTTATATCCCTCTGTTTTTTTTTCTTTTTTTTCTTTTTTTTCTTTTTTTATCTAACCTAGCTACAGTACTCCAAACAGCGACGCTGCCTTCGTCTACAAGCATAGGCGCTTGCTTCGCCGACCAATTGCGCCCGTCGCCAGTTAGGGTTCCGGCTGAAGAGAAAGTGAATGTCTGGTTGGTCTTCTGTCGCTGCTCCTTGCCCTCATTGCCCAACACAGCAGCAGCGGAAGAACGAGATCGGCGTCGCGATGCTACCTCACCCCTTGCCTTCGTCGCCAGCAAGTCCTTCAAAGTTCGCTGGGGTACTCACGACAGGGAAGAGCCGCCAGAAAGGAAGAGATGCCACCGCGCGTCGCCTCCGCCGAAAGCAAGGTCGCCGCTCGCGCTGGGCGTTCGCTGTAGATAACGGCTCTGGCGCCACCTCGCATCGAAGAAGAAGTTGATGAAGACTCCTTGCGTCGACGTTGACTGGAGTCTTCTTCATCGCTTTTGACAAAGACTCTTGCATCGACGAAAAATGATGTTGCTACCGACAACACCGCTGGAAAATTCGTCCGTTAATAGTCACGGAACGTCAATAGTCACGGAAGAAAGTTGCTACATTTACCTTCTCCCTAGGGTTTCGATTAACTCCTCCCTAGAGTTTCTTTGTCAGCTTGATCAACGATAATAGACCCACCGTTTAGCTTTACTACCGACAATGGAATTTCTTCCGCCTTTATCCGTCGTCAGATCACCGGTTCCCCGGTGATCGATCCGGTAGATCGAACCAATTGATAGAACCTCTCAGCCGTCACCGACGAGAAATCGTGCAAAGCACGCCCTAATGAGAAAATAACAAAATACTTCGACACCCTAACTCTAACCCGAAGACTTTATTTATAGAACTTCCCTACTTAGCGAACCGAGTATGATATACCAACCCGAATCCGCTTTATTAATAACCTACAAATGATATTGGGCCTGTAACAGGAAGCAAGAGGAGACATTCTCCATTATTCACTGTTTTGTTCCCTTTTTCTTTATACCTCATTTCACTAAATCAATACATACTAATATACCAACTATAGCAGAGTTGTGGGAAGTAGTCGTAGGAATGGTAAGAGTTGAGGAGTACCCATAAAGTGAGAGGCTCGGCTAATCAGTAGCAATCTTTATATGAGGAGACCTATTAAAATTTTACCAACATCAATTAAGCATGTGATTGGCTCTGCTACAATTTGTACAAGATGGGAAGCCCTTACCCCTGCCTTTACCATAACCTGATTTTGATTGTCTGCCATAACTTCCTAATGGTGAAGCTGACATAGTAATAAACTCATGTGAGGTAATGGTCGTAGGAGAGTTTTTAGGTGCCATCAAGTCCCGCATGCGTCAAGAAGACATTTTGTAAACTGTATTATTATAGAATTAACCAGCTGATGAGCCCATGCAGTAAAGCAAATCTAACCAAGACTAGAAAGTTTTGCCACCAAAAGTCATGTCTTTGCCGAAGAAAGGTTGCCATATTTGTAGGAGGATGGTGTTCTAATCATCCCACTTACATGTAGTATAGCATAATACTCTTGCAAGGGCCAACCATCTTGTTTGAGATTTAAGATTTCTTCATATAGGTGGTAAATATGATAGGCATTTAGTTATAGAGCATAAGTATTGAGTAGCACGAAGAACATCCCATACAACCTTTGCAGTCTTCATAAACATGATTGTAGAAGAAATAGTAGGTTCCATACTGTTCGGCAATGAGAATCCCTATATTATATTGTGGCCACTCATAAGATGCATATGTGGTATTATGGCAAGAAGAAGAGTATTAAGATGATGATTTTTCTCGTGAGATCCTACAAAACATTACATTTTATCTAAATAGTTTTTGCTATTGAGTTTAATTATTGTGTCAAAGTGAGTTTAAGATCATGACTTGTGAAGGTAAAATCCAAGGTGAAGGGGTGCAAAGAGGGGAATAAAGGCATGTGAATAACGAGAAGAGAGTTATTAAGGCTAGAGAACAATATTAGATAATAACTCCAATACTACAAAAGAAACCCCTTAGAGGGGAAAGAGGAAAGTAAAATCAGAGGCGAAGATGCTAATATCTATAAATGACAAATAAACCACTAAATGAAAGGGAACAGGAAGAGGGGGCAGCAGATAATAGGAGAAAAGTGAAAATGGGGCAAATGGTAGTGGTGAACTCAGCGAAAGAGAGAGGTTTAAGGGAAGAATAAGAAACTTTAGCTCTGATACCAAGTTGGAGGAAAAGAAAGATTCTTTTCTTTTTTTTTTAAGATAATAGATGATAGAAGTATAAAGAAGCTATAACAATTATAAACCCAATAATATGTTATATGTATATATATAAACCAAATAAGGTGACTATCCAATGTCCCCAAAACTCAAATACATAATAAAAACTAATAACAATGTTATAAAGTATAATCTCTAACATGTCCAATTTGAAGGTAGTAAGCTACTTACCCAGTATTTCTGTTAATTTCAAAGCAACAAGACAAAGACATCAGTACACTAGTCAACAGAAACTAATAAGGAAAGCTTAATCGGTTGCATCTATTGACCCTGTCAATTAGTTTGCTAGTAAACTACTCAACCAGTTTTAAAATGTGAACTATCTTGATTGAACAATATGGTAATACAGAAAGAACGAAATCTGAATATATTCAGAACAAAAAAAACATTATATGAAATGTTAAAGATGTAGCATAATATTAAGCTATTAAATTGAACATACTCTTGTTGAAACATATCCTGATTCATCAAGGGGTCCTTCTCTAGCCAACCCAAAGTCAGATAATTTTGCATTCCAGTGCTCATCCAGAAGAACATTAGATGTCTTCAAATCTCGGAAAATTATCTGCATGCATCATGGATTCAGTATCAACGAACTGTTGCAGGGTCAACAATATCATCTCTAGTAACAAACTTGTACTGAAGTAGACGTCAACTTTAGAATATCAAAATATTTTTTCTTCATCAGTTGGACAAAATATTAGGTGCCAATGTTCTCATTAACATAAGCTGACAATATTAATGTAATTACATTATATTTCAGTCTACAGATTTAAAGAAAATAAAATCAAGAACAAAAGTAAACATCCAAATCTTTCAACATTGATGATTTTCTACTAATTACTCTCTCCTCGCATTTGCAGAAGTATCAATGAGAGATTTCTCATTATTCTTGAAAATACTCTGCAAGTCATAGTAGAGGATATCAAGAAGTGTTCCTGAACACAGAATTGCAACATCAGGGAAATAAACAAATTACATTTTCATGTTGCTAGCGTCTTCAAAAAATGCCGTTTTGCCCGACATCCTATTTCTCCATTAAGTGGAAGTTAGTACCTTAAGTCAAGTTTTGTGCACATATAGGATGTTAGTGTATTATTTATGTCTTTACTAGTAACGGGTTTGGGTTTATGGATCCTCTCTCATTAACTATACCCGTTACTCTATGCTTATGTACTAGTTACCCTAATGAAAAGATTGAATTTTTGGTTTCCATTATTTTCAACTTGGTATCAGAGCGATCCCTGTCGCCGCCGCCCTTCCGTCACCTCCCATACATCGTTGTTTCTTCCGTCGCCACACCATCTTCCACCTCTTTCCCTTTACTTTTTCACCAAACTGTAGAAGAAGCCTCGCGTGCTTGGCACTTAGAGCTCAAGCGGAGCGCCTCTGGCGCATGACGCCGTAATCGGCGTCGCTTGACGTGCTGTGCGTTGCGTGACTGATCAGCGTCGCGTGACGTGCTGGGCGTCTCTCTTCATTCCGATGCTGTGAAGACTTGGCTATCCTTTCTTCCACTGATGTTTCCTCTGCTCATGTGAAGACTGTCGACCTCTCCAATCACTGCATCTTCCGCTCTCTGCTTCCCCTATCGTGAAGGTCGGCATCTTCCGCTCAAGTGACAGACTTCTATGATTCCCTTGTCTCCAGCTGCTTATCGACCGGAAGTTGGCATGGTTCTCTCCTTGCGGTATTTTTGGTGTCACTAAGTGTCTTTATGTGGCCCATCTCCTATCGGTGTGTTTCCTGATCTCTTGTTGGTTCTCTTTGGTTGTCTATCGTTCTTTGCTTCAAAAAAATATATATATCAATATGGAGTCTTTTTCATCTACGGCGGAACTCATGCCTAGTAATACTTTTGGCATGAATATTGTTAAATTTGATGGCACAAATTTTCATTATGGTCTCAATCAGTTCGACTTTTTTTGGGTCCCATGGCAAAGAACATCATCTCACACAGGCAGGTCCACCCCTCACTGACCCCAATTATGACACTTTGGCGTCGTTCTGATATGGCTATCTTGAATCTTTTACTTCATAGTATGGATAACAAGGTGACATCTACCATTATGTATCATCCGACTACGAAGTCAGCTTGGGAGTTTCTCACTAGTACTTATGCTTCGCGGCAAAATCTTAGTCATGTTCTTCGTCTCTATGAGGAGATAATTAATCTACAACAAGAGGACCATACTTTCCAAGAGACTTATGTCTTATTACAAGGCAAATGGGATGAGCTTTGTCAGTATCATCCGGCATCCTCTGATATTGAAGTCACTCTCCAACAGAAGCAAGAATTCTTGGTGGCCAAATATTTGTCTTGTTTAAATCCAAAGTACTCTTGCCTTGGGTTCCCAATTATTGGTGGATTCTATAGTTACTACTCTTCAGGGTGTCTTCTCTCGATTATTGTGTGTGACCGCCGCCTCTTCATCCAGGGATACTCCCAGCGCCTTGGTGGTTCCACCTACTTCTCCCTCAGTTGGGTCGGGGGAGGGGTCGGGAACGTACCTTTCCTCCATGTTCTCATTGTGGTCGGACTAACCACACTCTGACCGATGTTGGCAAAAGTTTAGGATTAGTCGTCCACATGCTCGGGCGGCCATCACTACTGATACTGGTTCTTCTGGGACTTCTCATGAGACTGGCTCTTCTAGGACTTCTCATGTTCCTGCCACGCCTGACACAGTCACCATTTCTGCGGCTGAATATGAACGTCTTCTTCAGTCCGCTTCTATTTCTTCTGCGGGGGCTTCTACATTTATAGCTACTTCTACTCCGGTATCTGGTACAACCACTCTTGCTTCCTCTGGATCTACCTGGATTGTTAATTCCGGGGCTTCTTCTCACATGACAGGTAACCATGCCTTGTTTATCTCGTTATCTACCGACGGTGTCTATCCTCCGGTATCTATTGCTGATGGCACCTTTGTTCCTGTTATGGGCATCGGCACTGTTCCGATTTCTTCCACTATTACACTCTCTCATGTTTTATATATACCTTCATTTCCGATTAATCTCTTTTCTGTTCGTTCTTTTACTGCTCAGTGTAACTGTAGTGTCACCTTTCTGTCTTCTCATTGTTTGTTTCAGAACCTCCGAACGAAGATGATGATTAGTGGGGGGTCTAGACGGGGCAGTGTCTACACTTTCACTACCTCCTCGTTCCATCATGTTTTCTCTTCTGCTGTGGTTTCTCCTATTCAGTGGCACTACCGGCTTGGCCATCCTTCATCGGCTCATCTTCAACGGTTTCTATCTTTGTCGTCGCGGCCTTATTTTACCTGTGATGCTTGCGAATTGGGCAAACACCACCGTGCTTCGTTACTGCCTGCGTCGTTTACTCGTCACGTGCGTCCTTTCCATCTTGTTCATTCTGACATTTGGGGGTCCAGTCCGGTTCCTGGTCGTGAGGGTCATAAGTATTTTGTCACCTTTATTGATGACTGTTCTCGTTTATATTGGTGCTATATTTTAGTTCGTCGGTCTGAACTCTTTGATGTATTTTGCAAATTCTACGCTGAAATCAAAAATCAATTTGGAGTTTCTATTAAAATCTTGCGTTCTGATAATGCTTCGGAATATACTAGTGCTGACTTTAATTCTTTATGTGCGTCCCATGGCATTTTACATGAGACAACTTGCTCTTATACTTCCTCGCAGAATGGGGTTGCTGAACGCAAGAATTGGCATCTACTTGATGTGGCTCGTACCATGTTATTTCATATGCATGTCCCTCGCTCTTTTTGGCCTGATGCGGTTCTTACTACTTCTTTTCTTATTAGTCGTGTTTCCACTCCGGTTTTGGGCGGTCGCTCTCCCTTCTCGATTGTTTTTCCGTCCAAGGTTTCCTTTCCTCTTACTCCTCGTGTTTTTTGGCCGCCTTTGTTATGTTCATGTTTTAGGTCCTCATACTAACAAGCTTAGTCCACGCGCTACTCGGTGTGTATTCATTGGGTACTCTCGCACTCAGAAGGGCTATCGTTGCTTCGACCCCTCTAGTGGTCGTACCTTTGTCAATATGGATGTTACCTTTCATGATTCTCAGTCGTTTTTTTCATCCTTCCAGCCTTCCCCTACTTCTTCTGCTCTACTTCCAGTTCCTATCACTCTTTCTCCCTCTCCTCCTTCCATTTCTTCACCCCCGGATGCGTTGGTTCCTTCTGATGTTCCCTTACAAGTTTATAGTCGCCGCCCCCGGCCGCTCCCTGCTGTCTCTTCTTCACCGGCAGCTCCTGATGACGACCTTCCCATTGCCCTGCGCAAAGGCAAGCGTTCCACTTCTCGCTTCTCTATATCTCATTATGTCTCGTTCGCTCGGTTATCTCCTCACTATCATGCTTTTTCCACTACCATATCATCGGTTTCTCTGCCTGTGTCTCCCTTACAGGCTATGCTGGTACCTGAGTGGAAGCATGCTATGGACGCAGAAACGGTCGTCTTACAGGCTCCGCCGGACTTGGACCTTAGTGCCACCTCTGCCCGGGGCCCGGATTGTTCCCTGTCGGTGGGTTTTTGCGGTGAAGTATCACTCTAATAGCTCTATCGCTCGCTACACGGCTCGCTTGGTGGCTAAAGGGTTTTCTCAAATTTATAGGCTCGATTATCATGAGATCTTTTCTCCGGTGACTCGTCTCAATTCGGTTCGGACCTTGTTCTCCTTGGCCGTCAATTGTGGGTGGTCTCTCCACCAGATGGACGTTAGTAATGCCTTTTTTTATGGTGACCTCTCTGAGGAAGTCTACATGGAGCAACCTCCTGGCTATGTTGCTCAGGGGGAGATGGTGTGTAAATTACACAAGTCTATTTATGGTCTCAAACAAAGCCCACGTGCTTGGTTCCAGAAACTTTCACAGATAATGACTACAGCTGGATTTCGCCGTAGTCAAGCTAACCATTCTATATTTATTCACCGCTCAGAAAATGGCATAATCATTTTGGCTGTTTATGTTAATGATATGCTACTTACCGGTGATGACACTCAGGGCATTGAGAGAACTAAACTTCACTTACAGTCCCATTTTTCTATAAAAAATCTGGGAACACTGAGGTATTTTTTGGGCATTGAGGCAAAATTGTATATTTATGTCACAAAGGAAATATACCTTGGATCTCTAGAAGAAATTCACATGAGCGATTGCAAGCCAGCTGACTCTCCATTAGTTCCAAATCAGAAGTACAGTGAAAATTCTGATTCAAAGTTGGTGGATGCAACACAGTATCGACGTCTCAAAGGCAAACTTAATTTCCTTACTGTTACCAGATCAGACATCTCTCATGCTGTCAGTATTGTTAGTCAATTTATGCAGCAACCCAAACAGTGCCACTAGGATGCTGCCACCAGAATAGTTCAATACATCAAAGGGTCTCCTGGTCGAGGGCTAAAATATTACAAGAATGGGCACACTCGCATCGAAGCTTATTCTGATGCTGACTATGCCGGGAATGTAGATGACAAAAAATCTGTTTCTGGTTTTTGCACATACCTTGGTGGCAATTTAGTCACATGGCGAAGTAAGAAACAGACCGTTGTAGCTAGGTCAAGCTGTGAAGCCGAGTATAGAGCCATGGCTCATACTGTCTGCGAGATGATGTAGCTAAAGAATTTTCTACACGAATGTGGAATAGAGTGCCCCAGTCCAATGAACATGTTTTGTGACAATCAGGTTGTCATCTTTACTGCCAACAATCTAGTTTTTCGCGAACGTACCAAGCATATTGAGGTGGATTGTCATTTCATCAAAGAAGCCATTAACAATAATCTCATTAGCACTCCGTATCTGAGATCTGAAGACCAAGTTGCAGACATCTTCACGAAATCCTTAGGGCCTACAAGGCTCAATCAACTTTGTAACAAGCTAGGCCTTATCAATATTTTTGCTCCAGCTTGAGGGGGAGTGTTAGTGTATTATTTATGTCTTTACTAGTAACAGATTTGGATTTATGGATCCTCTCTCAGTAATTATACCCGTTACTCTATGCTTATGTACTGGTTACCCTGATGAAAAGATTGAATTTTTGGTTTTCATTATTTTCAACTCAGATACATGTCCATAACAAAATGTTATATTACACGACTTTATACTTTCTGCAAATACCGATTGCCTCCTCTTTCATAACCATAATTCATGTGAGTAATTATCATCTATGATCACATCAATTTTCTCATATGTTGCATTTGCTTGGAGAAATCATATGGTTACTGTACTTTATTTTCAGATACACCATAATAAGAACTATTGAAATCTTTTGATGTACGCAAATATGCGCAAGCATCCTATGTGTAATGTATCTAGTATCTACAATCTATGCACTAGATTACGTATATGACACCAACTTGAAATGGGAAATTGATTATTTTCCAGAACTTTAATGGTCTATTCATCTAATCCAAACCAATGAAGTTGTATCAAATTGATTGCAAAAAACTTGATATTGTCTCGACTTTATCCCAATGTTAACTTGCCATCAATTTCTTTGACCTAAACATCTGATGTGGTATTTACTGAACTTTACTAGAAATTTTTAAAAGAAACTAGTAAACTTGACACTTTAGCTTACCCTCCAACATGCAGAGATTTTACTAGTTAATACCAAACTTGGACATGATAGCATATTGATGGAATATCTGGTTAAATAAATTAATGATCCCTTTATAAAATATCATAACAGTAGCAACTGATGTTTATGTTAGGCAAAATAATAAATTATGCATTGCCCACAACACCACTTTTACCAAAACGCTTATTTGGAGAATATGCTACACACATTCTCAAGGTGATACAATATATATATGTGTATACATATTTGTACATACATACATATATAAGTATAATATTTCATCTGAATTTGCAATTAAAACAAAAAGTAAAGAGTTGGAGAGCAAACGAGCACCGGAACGTCTCCGCCTTCATGCAGATATGTCAAGCCATGAGCAGCACCAAGAGCTATTCTGAGCCTAATAGGCCATGAAAGTGTTGTAAGAGAGCGAGTTGATAAATGATCTTCCACACTTCTATTATGCATAAACTCATAAACAAGAAGTCGCTGGATTCCTCTTGCATCATCTTCAGCACAGTATCCAATTAGCTTTACAAGATTTGGATGCTCAATCACACCAAGAACATCAACTTCAGTTAGCCATTCCTTCTGTCCCTAGAAGGCAAAATAGATTATATTTCAGATTTGACATCATGGCAAGAGTTTTTTTTTTCCTGATAGGAAGGTAATTGACATCTTCCAGTGGACAACAGTCATGGCATAGACATGAAAATGCATGCGATTTACAGGTTAAGGATATGATATACCTGTTTGATGATAACTATAAAAATAAAGACAACTTTTCTTGGACTATTCCTTAAAATAGGTGAATGAAAAGGTAATTTTCGTCAAGCAAACATTGAAAATAACAATAAATAAATAAATCCTATTACAAAAGCAGCTTCTCAATTTAAAATAGCTTCTTGGTGAATAAATCAATTATGTCAGGAGATTTATAAAATATCCCAGAAACTTCTTTTGGACAAATTTAAAAAAGAATTAGCCTTTTCCAATACAAATGGCAACATTATGGCCATGACACATAGAGTAGACTTGGAAAAAAAAGGATAAATCTGGCATGGAAAGTAAAGTTTAAATTTTGGTTTGGTATATCAGTCTAGTGTTCAGCCATCAGGCCACAACTTCTTGTCTTAGCTTTCCACGAATAAGTCTACACAATAAAAACTATCATATCTATAGTTATGGATGGTCGACGGCTTCCATCTAAGTCATATGTTTATTCATTTTCTTCTTGAGGATATTATTTTTCTTTCATGTTGAATTTATCTTTGTTTCCACTTCATTTCTTAATCATTTTATCTTATTCGTTTGTGAACCAACCTACCAATTCTTATTAGCATATAACCGAATTTGTCTCCCTTCCCTTCCTTTGGCATCGGCTTGACTAGTGAAAATAGAAGTTTATGTTAGAAGATGACCACAGTACAAAGGTTAAGATACAAAAAGGACTTACCTATTTTTTCTTTACCTTCTTTTGTTCACAGTTCACACACAATGTTCAATCTGAAATAGTGCACACAAAAGAAATGCTGTTGAAGTTAAGATACAAATAGAACATTAACATAGTTTGGCACACTTCATTTTAAGCTTTGATTTTCAAACTATAACACTAGTTTCAAGATCTTGGTCCTCTTGAAGAAAATTTTTGTTTGTATAATAATACTAAATAAATCACGCATCGTAACAGTAGTATACTAGTATTAGCGAAGTCATTTCAAAGAAGAGGCCTTTAATAATACTATTTCGTTCTTTGAATAGGACCGTGAATCTGGCAGATAAGGTAGTTTCCAACGGAAGAACCTGAAACAATGAAGTACTGAAACCAAAATCTGAAATGCTGAAAAAATTAGAGTTCTTACAAGGCAACTAAGAAAAGCATTGGATAGAGAAAACGAAGTTTGAACAACAACAACGAGGAGATAATTTACCTGCTGGCCTCCACGGTTCAATTTTTTTATAGCAACATCAAGGCTTACACGTGGATGTTTAGTACTCTGTATTGTGCCCCTATAAACACATCCAAAACCACCTTCTCCAATCATTACTGTGTGGCTGAAATTCCTTGTAGCACTTTTCAGCTCTTTAAAGGTGAATACTCTGAGACTATCTGGCCTCTGGGACAAACTAGGAAACCGGGAACTTCCCCCAGAAAGACCAATCATATCCAAAGACAAGTTGGAGTCAAATTCAGAGCTTCTCCTGTCATGATTTGTCGATCTATTGCTATTTGATCTATTCGATGAAGACTTCCCAGACCCGGGGTCTGTCTTTTCTCCATTAGAAAAACGAAAGCAGTTCATTTGCCTTTAAACCCCCACAATCTCTGTAACAAATTAGCAAGAGAATAAGCGCTCACAACTAGAAGAATTAACTTCTACTACGCAGTAACAGAAGAAAATTAATGATTCCCACTAAAATTAAAGGGGTTTAAACCAAGATAGGAAGAAGCCCTGCAAGGTTGACTTCCATGAATTACAATCTTCTTTATGTAGAAGTTTTTGTCATGCGACATTAGCATATTCTACATTCTGGACAGTCATGCGGTTTTTTAGTACAGAAAACATGGAGCAAAAGCTCCATAGAATTCAGAACTGCATAACAAGGGAAAACAAGTAAAGGGCGACACTCATTTTGTTGGGAAAATATAAAACTTTCCTACATTTTAATCTCACATGGGAGGAACTACAGATTGTGAGCCGTAGGCCATGGGCTACAGGCAACCAGTAAATTTAAAGTTGTTTTCTTCTTTTTCAAAAAATTGAAATGCCAAGGGTTGCACCAATTTGGGTTTATATGTTAAGGGTTGCACGTGCATGGAAGGATGCATGGACTCTATTTAAGTTGCACTTTACCTAGTTTTGGGACAAGAAAATTATTCTCTCCCCCTCAATTTGAAAGATTTCCTGATTTGCTGGTAAACAAATCTTCGGCCCATCCACAGTAGTTCATGTAAGCGAGAAACACAAATTATATTTTCAAGTGTTCAATCTAGGTTAACTTGCATGCGAGACTAATTTTTCAACAAAATACAATGACTATATGTCTTGGTACTATACTCTAAATAATTCTTTTATTATTTAAATATAATTATATTTTTATAATTTTCATATTAATTAATTCTTTGTATAAAACCAACTAATTCTTAAGTGAAAATCTCATCAAGCTAAATTTAATAATTTTGATATACACAAATCATTCTTATCTTATTGCAATTTCAGTTTGCATAATAATAACAATGGAATATTTAATTAATATTTTTTATTAATTGGACTAAAAACTATTTCTCATAAAGTGATTGTGTCGTCGAATTGTTTTTAATCCGTAAAGGTCAATCTATGACGCTATATTGATTTAAAATCTACATTATTATTTTACTTTATACTAAATTAAATGCTATAAGATTTGTCTACGATACTATATTGATTAAACACTCCAATTTGAAAATATAATTGAATTTACTAATTTGTAAAGTACTTTGATTACTATCACTAGATTGACCTATGAAATTATATTAATCACAAAATTTGATTCTTTAGCCAATATATATAGTGTATCATGATTGCATGTAGCAATCCATGCTGCTCAATATAGGTGGCAATGTACTAGTCTAAGAAATGATGGGACTAGTATATCTATATATCAATGTGCCTAGTAAGTACTAGTTTGAGATCAAACTGATACACTAGTATTAAAAACTTGTGATTTATTGATTACCATCACAAGATAGGCCTACAATACTATATAAATTAGGACAATTGGTTTATTAACCAAATAAATAATTTTATAATGCACCACCTAGTTCACTTTGAGCAAGTGATTATGTCGCAATGTTCTTAATTTATAAAGTCTAGGCTATGACACATTATTAATTAAATAATTCAACTATTGAGAATATTTATATTCTTGTTTATTCTAATTCTGCAATTTTATTTCAAATACTATATGATTATCACATTACTCAAATGCTTTATTAAAATGCATTATTAAAATCATGAGTAATCATCTAATTGTTAACACAATTAGCTTCTACTTATTTCAATTCTTTGGTTTGCACATAACACGAATTATTTAGTTTAGGCACCAACTTGTATTATTCAGTCCACTAAAAGAAATATATACATGGATCAAAGTCAAATCTTTATTTTTAATTATATGCAGGAAAAGAAATAGAGAAAAAAATTGAATTGATGCATATAATACGTTTGTGCATTATGCATCATAAACATTAACTTCAACATGTGATTCATATTTTACTACTTGCACTAAGTAGGCATGCAAAATTGGAAAATTACTGATAACTAAAGGCAAGAAATTTCTTTTGTCAGCCTTCTAGGCCTTGTTAAATATGATGCTTGCAAAGATACAAAAGAGTAATTCACATCTTTGTTTGATTAGCCAATGAATGTGAATAAAATATTTTTGTATTAGTTTACTTTACTATTATGACATAAATATACAAGTAAGATATATCACAAGCTAATGATTGCAATTTTTATATTGGTCTTTCATGAAAAAATAATAATAATTTAAATTTCACAATGCAATTTGCACGAATATATGAAATTTTCTTTTACTGTAATAAAATTTAACATAATGGTTTATTTCTATTTATAACATAAAACTAGCATATGTGATTTGAAAAATTATTGTTGATCATGTGATATATAATTTATTGAAATAGTTTTGTAAATGATTATTTTTCAAAATAATTATTAAAATTTATAAAACAATTTGAATGAAAATCATCTACCATAGTAATAAATTATCAATAAGACCATTTTCTTTCCATAGGAAACGTAGGGGCTATGTAATCAAGATAGATTCATAATATTTATTTTAATTATAATTTATAATTCAATTATTATAGCATACACACTAATGCTTATTATTTTACATAATAAACAATTGCATGCAAAATTATATCTAGATGTATGAAATTATTTTAGGTTAGTTTAAACTTAAGTCTTAAGTACATCATTATCTATCAATTCAAAATTGGTATATGTGATTTTAATCTATATGTAGCTTAAAGATTTTCATACATACATGCTTCTATTATATTCTTCACTAACATTAGCTCTAGTGACTTTCTTTGGCAACCTAATAATAATCATAATTTAAATTATTATAATGTAAGGGTAGCATGTAAATAGTAAAATAGATATGATATAAAGTTATCATCTTAGCATGCATAATTGTGAACTATTTCCTTTAATATTGTGTGACTCATTTAATTGAATCCTTATGGCATGCTATGTGAGTATGATATAATTATTATTTCCTTTAGAAAATATAGATTTTATATTTATTGCAAAATATATAATAAAGCATATGTACAAAATTTTAACAATGATAATGCTCCATAAAAATGTGGGAGTTTATTACTATTGTCATATGATAATATACTTTTATAAAAAATTATGCATTTAATAATTGTGTTATTAATGGCTAATGCAGTATGTTCTTAACAACAAAAAGCTTCTTAAAAGTTTCTAGATTTACGAAAGACTTTAACAATATTAAAATCTTGATATGAAAAGGAATGAGATTATATTTAATGGGGTCTTATAAGTAGGAAACTAATCATTGTGATAGTAGGTCCCTTGATGAAGATTTAACATGACACTAACAAGCTAACTAACTATCCAAGGATCACTTTGAAACTATAAACTACAAAAAAACTTTGGTGTATAGATTTGTGTGATAGAGTTAACACTACATCTATTGCTAAGGATACATTACTTATGTTGCTGAGTTGAAAAAGAATTAAAATGATACCTTTGTAATTTTAATGGGATTTAGATGCTTTTATAGCTTCTGTCTGAATTGATTGTTGTTGCACTCTTTCCTTTGATATTTGATGGGTTTATGTTAGTCTAATTATTTATCACTCTTATAATTTGGTCTTGCTTATTAGGAAATCTGCCAATTCACCAAAATCTACCATTGAAGGATTGAATCAAATTGAGTCGGCTGATGGAAGCGGTTTGAATGCGGATTGATAGTTTCAAATCGGGCATTGGTGGATTGGATGCAGATCTATCCCAAATCTACTTCCATCCGCTCCGCTTTCGCCTCTAGCAATAACTAGGATTGATAAAATTATTGCAGTTTGTAAACAAGGCATCATCTGACCGAGCATGTTTAGAGCACTGATAAGGCTGTCCAGATACTTTGGAGAGATTCTAAGTTTAGTAGTTGGTTATTCTGCAACCATAGGTCCTCAGCAGAGTGAAATCTCCTATACCCCGGTCTGAAAACTCTGTCACTTCGGAACATCCATACAACACAAACCCAGTTTTGCAGAATTGTATACTATGTTTATTGTTTGGTATGTATATACTTGATCACAGTCATAAAGTACCTAGTAGGTCAAGAAATAATTAATGGGTATGGGAAAAAGAACCTTGAGAGCTTTACCACGAAGGATTAACCATAGGTCTTGGAATTCATAACAATTACTCATTAACCAAGAAAGAACCATAACCTATCGGTCCTATCCACCAAAACCAAAATTCAAAAAAAAAACTTAAGAGCATAGAGAGTACCCTAAAATACGTAGAAGAAGAAGATACGCCGTATGAAGCTCAAGAAACCAACCTCCCACAGATCGGGCGAGGCAACGAGTACGGCGAGGCTGCGTCGGGCGATCGAGCGAGGCTCCAGTGTCGGAAAAGGGGAGAGAGTGGCGACGAGAAGTAAGAGAAGGCGGCGTGACGGTAGCTAAATACCAGATCACCCGCTGAGGGCAAGTGAAGCGCCGCTCCCTCACCTTTCCTTTTCCGAGTGCAAATGCACGGGGGTTGGGACTTGGGTAGGTGGGAGCACGACATCGATAGAAACGATGGGGGATTCTGCTTCGCACCCAGAGAACCGAGGAGGTTTAAGACGTTTTAAAAGGAATCGAGCCAGAATTTAAAATTATATAATGCTATAGCATATGTATAAAATTTTTATAACTTATAATTTTTAAAATTCAAAATTTATATATTATTTGCCTAAAAATATAAAACAAATCACTATTTAATAGTATTTATACATAACTCACTCATATACAAAGTTTTTTTAAAATAATTTTGATTGATTATTTTTTTATTATTTTTTTGACAGATTCAATAAAAATATAATAAGTTTATATGGCACATTTTTTCAGAATGCTAATAATTGTGCAAGTAGTCTACTCTAATATTTAATAGTGCTGTCATAATCTTGATTAATCCATTGCCTTCACTGATGAATATTGACAAGTATCACATATTTTCCTCTTAAATAACAAGTCAATAATTCCTCTCTGAAATTACAATCTATTTCTCTATCAGAGTCATATTAAGAAAAATCAAAGGCAGACCCTACATTATATATATATATATTCTTATTAAGTTTATACTATTAGTCTTTTAGGGCTAAATTTAATTCCACAACCACAAACTTGCCTCGCAGCGTCATATTATGCATGTGAGGATTTCGTCTGAAAGAACATAAAGTTTTATTTTGTATCAGTTTTTTGAACTGGCTACAAGGTGGAAACAAGCACTGACAAACAAGCTTCAGCTAGGATTAAAGAGAAATTTAATTCCTAAGTCGATTGATTTGTTTTCACCTTTATCTGGGATTAAAGAGAAATTAACAACAAAGAACTAAGGATCAGGTATTCAGGTCCACTCCCTTTTCCATCAATGACTTGTGGCAAGAAATGGAAGTAGCCACAAGCTATCTCATTTGTGTGGACTCTGGAGAACCGTTCTGGCATCCGCATCCAGTGCTCATCAACTAGTCAACTCACAAGGTCAATAAGTTCCTTCAAAGACCAGATATTTCCGCTTCACATGTGCCTGTTAATTGGTGTTTTGAAGTCAAAGTTGTGGATTTCAATCCTATTGTTTGTTGTTTTCTCCAATTTTCTGCGTCCGTTCGGAAATGTAGTAGTTGAGATGAGTACTGCTCTCTTGGCATACTTTCCTCCCTGACGTAAGATGTTTCAATTCAGAGACTCCAGGAGCTCATATTTCTTCCTTTCTCGCTGTGATGAAAAAGACTGATCAACAGCATCTTGTTTGATTAAGTTGATAGCATCAATTTCTTCTCTAAATTTAAGATAATAAAAATAGCAAAGATGTTCAGATATTCTAAACAAGTACATACCACTCTGAGCATTATTTCTTACATGCAACGGAGCAACACAGAATTTTGAAACGATTTTCATGGTGAATTTGTACGTATGTGCGTTTAGTGATAACAGTGCCGTCGTTATCTTCGATTTCAATCTGATGAAGGCTAATCCAAATACTTGATTAAACAGGCACAGTTCGGTTGTAACCGTTGGAGTCTTTCTGCTGCTGCTCTTCCTCGTTCTCGCCGGACATTTCCTCTAGCGACTTGCCCTTCGACTCCGGCACCAAGAAAGTAAAGATCATTCCCAGCAGATTGCAAGCGGCGAGCACGAAGAGCGCGTTGCGTATGCCGATGCCCGCCGGGTAGCCCTTGTCCCGCTTCGCCGGGTCCCTGCTCTGCGCCGCGTACAGGAACCCGAACGCGCCCACGATGGCTCCTGCCTTGCCTGCAGCGGCCGAGATGCCGTGGCATGTCGAACGCAACCGCGCGGGGAAGATCTCCGCCGGCACGATGAAGGTCGTGCTGTTGGGCCCGAAGTTGGCGAAGAAGAAGGTGAGGCCGTACATCACCACGAATCCGATGTGGTTGCCGCGGGTGGTCCAGTGGTGGTACGGTATGGCCAGGCACAGCATGAAGACGGTCATGAAGAAGAACCCCATGAGCTGGATCGAGAACCGGCCTACCTTGTCGATGAGGGCCACGGTGAACCAGTAGCCCGGCACGGTGCCGCAGAGCGCGATGAGGGTCTGCGCCCGCGCGATGCGGAACACCTCCTCGATGGCGTTCATGGTGGCAGCCTTGGGGATCCAGTTTATGGCGCTGAAGATGTCTTTTTGGAAAAGGTTTTGGCTGTAGAAGGCGATGTCGAGGAGGAACCAGGTGGTGGTGGTGCCGACGAGATGCAGACCGTGGCGGAGAGCGAACTCCCGGGAGAAGAGCCCGAAGTTGTTGGCCTCCTTCATGGTGAGTTGCTCCACCTTGTCCTGCTCCTCCTGGATCTCCACCTGGAGGACCTTCGACATGTCGGCCGCGGCCTGCTTCGCGTTCTTGGCGACGAGTGCGGTGTACCGCGCGGTCTCGGGCATCTTCATCCGCCAGTAATAGGTGAGCGCGGCAGGGGCGGCGCCGAGCATGAGGATGATCCGCCAGATGTAGTCGGCCTGCGGCACGGTGGAGCCGGCTCGGTCTGCGGAGTAGGGCTGCGCGTCATATCGGCTCTTGAAGGCGGCGGAGATGATGAGGGCAACGATGCCGCCGGTGAGGATGCCGAAGCCCTGCATCGCGAAGACGGCGGCGATGAAGGCGCCGCGAGTCTTTTTATTGGCGTACTCAGACATGATGGTGGCGGAGAGCGGGTAATCGCCGCCGATCCCGAAGCCGAGCCAGAAGCGGAAGAAGCAGAGCGTGGCTACGACGCCCTTGGCGGTATGGCCGAAGGAGAGGCCCGAGGCGATGGAGCAGACAACCATCAGCATGAGTGTCATGCCGTACACCTTCTTGCGGCCGAGCTTGTCGCCAAGCCAGCCGAAGAAGAGCTGACCGGAGAGCGTCCCGCAGAAGGCGACGCCGTTGACGGCGGCGGAGACGTTGGGCGGGAGGATTCCCGGAGTGGCGGAGCTGGGGTCATAGTAGTAGATGCGGCCAAGGAGCTTAGTGACGAGGGAGATGCAGAAGAGGTCGTAGGCGTCGGTGAAGAAGCCCATGCCGGCGATGATGATCGCCGTGAAGTGGTACCATTGCGTCTTGGCCAAATCGAGCGCGGTGAGGACTTGAAGCTGATCCCCCGCCATTGATTAATCGCTCTGCAGTCGGCAAATTCTTGCTTCTTTTTCTTCTTTAAATTCCTCAATGCAAAAAGCTGCTGCAATCAGAGAAAGACGCAGTTTGCGTAAGCGGGAGCCAATTGTTGCTGCCTTGCTGGTCAACAGTTGGGTATCTATCTACGTACAACTTTATCAAACTATCAATTCATATTGGAGAGAAAACAGAAACAAGAAGACAAGCTAAAAACAGTTTCCCACTCGCAGATTCTCAGAGGAAGACGCTGCTACACTTTGTTTTTGTGGCCCCAAAAATCAAATCTACGATAAAAAATCATTTTATTTCTAGACAAACAGTTCAGGATTCTTAAAGCTAGAAAGAACAGATTCCTGAAAAGTTGGAATCCAGAAACATCACACAGGAAATAAGAATCTCCAGTGGAATATACTCAAACAACTGGGCCCTTATCAAAAAGGAAAAAGGGCAACAAAATATTTGCAAAAAGGCAAGAAAGCTTTGGAAGAGAAAAGTTCGATCACGTAATCCTACTGCCTTTTGGCGCGGCAGATGATCTACTCCATGAACGAGCAAATTGTTAAACAGAGGATCCTCAAAACATGAACAAGTATGAATATTCAAGTGCCACTGGCGCGATTAGAAAAATCAAATCCCGACAAAGTCGTAGGAGAAAAATATTAAGAAAGAAAAAGATTATTTAATAACACTTGCATATTGCAGAGGAGTATACCTGCGCTGGCCAAGGGGAGAGAAGAGAGGAGCAGATGGAACAAGACAACAAGTGAACCGGAGACGAGATGATGATGAATGAGTGGGAAATAAGAGGGAAGGGCTGGGCATATATTAATAGGCGATGGGAGTCACGGTCTCACGGAGACGGCATCGTGTAGGTATATTCCCCTTCGGTCAACGCTTCCCGGGGCGCGGGCCCACCCAAGAGCCGAAGGTCCAGCAACTGCGCGGCGACGAACCATCCTTTCGTCATCCGTTTCCCACCACTCCGGTTTCCGATTCTGAATTACAAATATATACATTTCAGCATGTGGAATATAATTAGGATAATTTATTGCATACTTTTGATACGAGAGAACGCAATAAGTTAGTTGGTTGTACTTGTAACAAGTCAACGGTCACTTATGGGGATTAAGTAATGGCAATATTTAACTAGGAGGGGTTATTTGCATTATGAGCTATTTGTCCCGCATTTAAGCTATTTAAAGTGGTTTTTAAGTAAATAATAATTAAACGAAAAGCTTTTTATAAACATAAAAAATAATAATAAAGTAAAAAATTTGAAAAACTATAATTTGAGGTTTTGCAACTTTTGCTTTAAAAAAAATAATTTGTATACTTTATTTAAAATTTAATATATTGATATTTTAAATAATTAAAATTTTTAATACTAAAAAAATAAAATATATTTTTATTTTAAATTTTAATAATAAAAAAAAATATTAATTAAATATTTTATAAATTTTAAGAGTGTAATATACTATCACAATTTAATATAATTATAAAGCTATTAACTGTGTACCAAATATGCCCTACGTTGGAGGATCCGCTAACTATTCATTTAGGTTAACTATTTGCCTTGAAGTAGTCGATTATGTGGAATTCAATTATCATGTGCATATGTGTGTTATCTAAGAAGAGCAAGAGATTTCTATAGTCTTCTCTAGGAGACAAAATCACGTGGTTCCTTCATGTAATTTCGTCATATCTTTGAGTGTAATCAGTGACCAACTTCTAACCACTGTAACTAACGTCTTGTCATGCACATAAAGGTTCGGACTCCGTTACAAGTTTCCGTCGATACGAATAAAGGTTCGGAATGGAAACTGAGGATGGACGCACATAAATTGCAAGGGGACTCGCTTGCACTCAAATGGTTGCTAGCGATTAAGGAATAAATGGCCAAAGCTGGCCTTGGAGACTTACTCTTACCTAACACAACATGACACGCGAGTGCCCTAACAAATTTTAACTATAACTGGCCGTATCCTAACCGTCGTTGCCTGCCACCTCCGTCATTCATTCATCAAAACAAGTGAGCATTTGCTTCATGCAGCTTCTCTTTTTCCTCTTACAATGGACTTGACTCGGCAGAAGTCGGTCTTTGTTTGGATGTCTCGTACTCAGCTTTACGCGACTATGTATTATATTCGTAGAGGCTTCATGCAGCTTTACGCGACTACCTTCAGCAGCAGACTAGACGCCATCTATCATCTATTTTAGTAGAGGCTTATGTATTAGCTAGTTTAATCGGTAAGAATTATATTCGTTGATAATAAGATCTTCTGGATCGGGTCTTGTCTTTATCAAAATAAAATTCAGCAAATTAATATTTAGTTTGAATTCAGACCGCAGCTGTCGAGTGCTAATTGCTTGGAAAAAACTGTGGAGCCGAAGTTCTATGTTGACTGCGCTTTTCTGGATTCGGCACATCATCTGAAATAAATTCCAATCCGCGTTGTCAATTATTGCATTTCGCGTTGAAGATTCCACATGATTGACTTGTGATTTGTAACGGCTTGTTTTTATTAATTAAATTGCTTCCTCTCTTTATTAATTTCGTCGCTGTGTGACATAAATACTTGTCACGGTGCTGTCAGCTCTGGACTTGCAAGTCTTCGTTTTATTAAGGTCATGATTAGTCAAATTACGCGGTTCTATAATGGACGGGTGTGATGTATGGAAGAACACGGATCGAGCCTAACAAAATCAAATCTCTATGACACGAATTTCATGGAACAATCCTCCAACGATTGATCTCATATTCAATTTAACTCATTTAGTCATCCTAGATCAAAGTCTTATTGGGCATCCTCTTAACCTTTTATTGAGCTTATGTAAGCGAGAGAATAGTCTAGAGTTGTTAGCACATTTTTCGTTTGTTATTGGTAGCCAAATATATATTGGCTTTGTGTTCACAAAATTGAATGTTATGATCATTGCCCGATGGTCATTTTATGCAATCTAAACAGTCTTACTCGAGTCCCAGGATAGTGGTCATTTCATGTTACTCCTGGAGGCTTATTTACTTGTGGGAAAAATTTAAAAGGAAAAAAAAAAAAAATAGAAGAGAAAAGAAAAATTTAAAAGGAAAAAAAAGAAAATAGAAGAGAAAAGAGTATAGACTTATTTATTTGGGCAGATGAATAATTTAAGAGGAAAAGTAAGAAAAAAACTTAGGCATTAAACCCTTTATTTACTTTCTGTCAGAATTAGGTGAAAAGCTAAAACTATACTTAATGGGAGATCTAGGACCCAAAGATATACGGAGGCAATTAATATTTGAAGGGCAATACAGAAAAATTAAAATTTATTGGGTGGGGGCAAATCAAAGTTTATATACATATAATATTATAAATATGTATAACTAATTTTGAGAGTGAGGCATTTGCCTACACTCATGTATATGTGGCTTCGCTATTGACTATACCTTAACTTTACTAACTTCATGTTTTGATTTCACGGCACCGCTGCTTGTCCTCACTTGCTCCAAGCTCACCTCAACTACTCATCCTTGCCGCTGCTACTCAAGCTCACCACCACTACTTATATTTAATAATTATATGATGTTAATAGTATTTATGTAATATGAGTGAAAAAATAAAAATTGGGATGTATATATCAATTCTTCAAATTTTCTTTTCTTTCCATCGTGTTTCCTTGGAGGGAAAAGTGGAAGGAAGGAAAATTTTTTTTCTTTGTTTCCTTAGAGAGAAACAACGAAGGAAAGGAAAAACGGAGAAAACTCTTTTTGGCTTCCGCCCAAATCGGGCGGAAATCCAAATGAAAAAAAAAGTCATGCATGCCACCTAAGCCACTCAATTTGTCCCGTCCAGCTTGCTTGTGTCCACATCATCCAAATCTCTCCAGCTCACCGTTGTCATCATCGTCCAAGCCACTTGCCGTCGCCATTGTCGTCAGCCTACTCGCTCATCGCCCTCTGCCCTCCAGCCGCTCACCATCGCCCTCGCCCTCAACCTGCTCGCTCGTCGCCCTCACTCTCCAACCTACTCGCCAGTCGCCCTCTGCCCTTAGCCAGGGATGCCACTCTCCCTTTCTCCTAAGCTCACGATGCTCATCGACGCCAAGGAAGGCGATAGGGATGGAAGTGGAGAAGAGAAGGAAAGCAATCCGCCGATGAGTACGCTACTCGCCGAAGAGGAGGAGGAGGAAAGTGAGGATGTTGCTCGCTGTTTTCTCCTTTTCTCATCTATTTTTTTTTTCATTCTCTTTATTTTTATCTTCTCTCTATTTTTCTTTTCCTTATTTTTTTTCTTCTTAGAAAATACACTATTCAAATAAACACAAGAAAGAAAAAATTATAATATATTTTATTTATTTATTTATTTGTCTTCTACTTATAAGTGATTGATGTGCAAGTGGCCGAGTGTTTTCTGAGCACTTGGGCTTCTTCCGTGCTCCATCTTTGTCATTTCCCGAGTGCCTAATCTTCGAGCACTACCTGAATAGGCGGGTCTTTACTGTGCGATTTGACTTTCGTTCATTAAGTCAAACTGATGTTCTTCAATTTCTTAGTTTGGTCCATATGCTAATGTACGCCACTTGTAGCCGCCGGCTCGGCAGATCTTATCAAGTTTTAGTCACTTCGATACTACAAAAGTGCCCTCAGAGTAGAGGTTACTTGAACCTTATCAAGTTTGACTTTCTCATCCTCATGGGACACTAACTCATGAAGGTTCCTCACCAGAGAGCTTATTTGCTCGAGCTACTTTTACCACATTGATCTGCTGTAGAAGCTCAGACCTCGTGATTTAATCCCTTATTAAAATGTGCTAGCACTTGTGAATGTTCGGTATGAAGCTAATTGCGGCCATTCTTTTTTTTTTTTTCTTTCGGCCGCACTGAACACACTTGCAAACTAAATGTCAAAACAGAGTTGACTTTGAGTTTTTAGCGACTGCTGGGATAATCTTGCACAAGCAACTCGTGGATGATTGACATCAACACTGTTCAAGTTGAAGCACTTCAATCCAAATTGCAGACGATGTACATAAAAAAAAAAGAAAAAAAAAAAGAGTCAAGCTGCAAAATTTTGAACGATCTCCTAAAAACGGTCGTTAAAAAGATGGTCCATGGATGCACACTTACTAAAGGGATTCCTGAATTGGTGCACAGCAAAAGTCAAGCAGCTTACTTGGACCAAACGCGTACATGGAAACAAACTAAAGTTAAAGGTGTGGGTCCCTGCCAAGGCGAAGACGCAATATACGCAGTGGAGGGTCAATGTTCCCTGGAGCGCAGGGACGAGGGCCAGAGGAGAAGACATAGAAGTCAAAGTCAATGGCCTACTCTTTCCCACCGTGGGGTCCTGTTGGCTGTTGCTCAAGTGGAATCAGTAACAGGATGTCTACATTTCTATAAATTGTCTAGTCAAAAGGTTCACTACTCTTTTTCCCCCCTCGTCTTTATGTCTGCGGTGATGAGTATGTCCTCGTGATCAATTTCAAAAGTATGTCCTTTGATTGTCACAATTTCACTCTCAGGATGCGATACGATCATCTTTGGCAGGGATGGCAAAGTCGAGTCGGGAAAGGGAGTACCAAATCCGACTCCGACGCCGTAATAATGCATGACCGGGCGACGGGAGCGGTGCACCGGCCGCGTGGTGGTACACAGGGCGATAGGATGGGGCGGCATCAGTTAGCAATATTTATTTGGACAGATGGATTATGCAAAAAAGAGAAACAAAGGAAGGAATAAAAATATAGATGAATAAAATATGTTATAAGTTTTTTTTCTTGTGTTTATTTAAAAGGATAAATAATTTGATGGATTTATATATATATTTTTAATTTTTATATTTTTACTTATATTACATAAATGCTATTAATATTATAAAATTATTATCGATACTATTGTATAATATAAAATTACTAAATATTATTTAATACTATTAAAAATTATAAAAATTACTAAAAATTATTAAATACTATAAAATTATTAAATATTATTTAGTACTATTAAAAATTATAAAATTAAAATATAAAAAAAACACAACACATAACTTTCTTAAAATGTTATAAGTTTCTAGCGAAACAAGCAGTGAGCAATCCGTCCGATTTGGGCGGATTGAAAAACGAAGGAAAATGCCATATTTTTCCTTCCTATTTTCTCAGTTTTCCATTCGCCCAAGTAAACGATGGAAAAAGGTATAATCCATCTTTCCCTTCCTCTTTTCCGTTCAAGTAAAAGATTAAGATTTTATTATTTTAATTAATAATAAAATTATAATTTTTATAGAGAGGATAAATTCAAGACAAGATAGTTACAGAAAAAATTTTAGACAGGTCCGTTTAACTGAGTTAAGCAGTGTATCAGATAAAATAAAATCTCTCAAACATAAAAAAGATTTTTTTTTTTTTTTTTTTTTAATGTAGCACTCAAGAGTTTATCGTTTTAGTGGGAGATTTTATCTTATTATGAAAGACCCTGCTTAAAAATTTTATCCGATAGTCACAACTAATTTATAAATCGAGTTTTATCTGAACTTGACTCGACCCCGATTAACATAAATTTTTTTTGATTAAATCTGTGCAAGACGAGGCAAAATGGGATGGGGATGAATTTTTATGTACATACTAAGCAGTTAGATTCCCAGCAGATATATGTACATACTCAAAGAACAAAAAACTAAAAGGGAAATAAAAAATAGTTAAATATATGAATTTTTGAGAATTTATAATCAAAGATAAATTGCCTAATAATCAAGACAACAGGGTCAGTTTCAAACTTAAATCGAGCCCACGAACTTGTGGGCTGCTCGAAAAGCCCAACACCCGACGAAGTGTACGCTTAAGTCTTAACTCTTAACTACCATTCGCGCCCGTCGCGCTCCTCACTCGTCAGTCGGTACTCGGTACGGCTTGGTTGGTTTGACCGGCCGTTCCTCCTTCCTCTTTCACCAAATGGCTCTGAAGCGATCTGCCTCCAGTGAGCCACTCCCTCCCCGTTGTACGCCGCCACCCTCCTCTTCCGCCTCACAACTCCCCACTAGCAGCTAACATTAAGGAAAGTTTAGAATCTCATACGGTTTGAGATTTGGTTGTTTTTTTTTTATTTTATTTTTGTGGGTTTTTTTTTATTTTGTTGCTCACTCATGAAAGGATGTTCTAATCAATTTCTTCACGATCGTGCGCACAGGAGAAGAATACTTGATTGTATCCTGGGTGTTCAATCCGAATTTAACTCACACGAGAGATCAAATTTTTACCTAAGGACAAATCAGAATACAGTTATATTATTCTAACTCTTTTAAATATGTTTTACAAGTTTTATTGCTTCATAATCTATATTTTTATTTTTTATTTAAATAAAAATCTATATAAAATTTTAGATCAACAATTAAAAATCCATTCTATCATATTCTGTTTATATTAAATAAAATTTGGTGTTTATCTACAATTCTTTACTATTAAATTGAAGAACTAAACTATCGCGTCAAATTATTTCTCTTTAGCTTATGTAAAAATATTCTGTTTTGAGCATATTATGATAATTAAAAAAAAAACATAGTGCTAAGTAATGATGGTGGGAATGCAACAATAGTAAAAATAATAATTCTAATTACTATTGCTGTCAACAGATTTAATTTTATGTTCAATTCTATTCTAGAAATCGTGTTCTATCTAGAATATTTTTTTAAGAAAAAAATTAAATTAAATAATCTGTTTGTTACACGAGATTAGAAATTTTCTTTTAATGGATTTAAAATTTTCCATCTTCTCGCTGTTCTCGGATTTTCTTTTTTTCTTTCTTTCAATTTTATTAACTATTAATAAATTTGTTGCTTTCAAAATCTATTGGTTACCTTTTAAAACCTTGTAACGTTGCTGTTTTCCAAACATTATTATTTGCTTATCTTAATTTAAATAATAATAATAATAATAATAATAATAATAACAATAATAATAATAACAATAATAATAATAATAATAAAACATTTGGGTTTATTATTTAATTATAATAGGAAATTTTTAAACGCTAAATTTTTTTTATTAATTTTGAATTGCCATTAGTTAAGGGTATATTCGGTAGAGTGATCTAGATTCATTGATGTTTCCATCCTTTCCATGGTGGATTCCACTCTACCGAACATACCCTAAGAGTTTTTTTAAAAAAGTGGTGATTGTTATGTTACAATGTCCATTTTTGATTGGCAGTGATGACTTCATTATCACAAGCAGTGAGTGACACCTAGCAGTGTATTGCTGCCACCTAAGTCATCGAAATGGATGTCATCATCGATAATCCACAAACAACAACAAAGTACCTGTGCATTCCTGTCCCTTTGCTAGGCTGATTTTTAGATTGGACAAACGTGTCACACATATTTTACTCAATCAAATGGTCATAACTAAATCAGATTTTACCTAGGTGTGGCTACACACTTTCAGTCATAGAGAGGGGAGAAGGGCAAGGATATTAAGGTTCCATTTAAGCAATGGGCAAATCCTCTCTTTGCAAGATGTATCTCACATACGACTTATGATATGCCTAATGACAATCGTTATGACTGACTTACTATGGCGAGATATTAGGTTGTATCAAAGCACATTCCTTACCATATAGTGATACAACTCCCTCAAGTCAAATGACAAATGCACCTCTATCACTGTGCTTAACACACTAAGTTAAAACCTCACGGTGGGTCGATCCAGTATATCTACCTTGAAATATCCAAATGTTTGTGTTCTGCATCCCGTGCTTAACTATAGTACTCGACTAGGGATATAACTTTTGAGATATGATATATATCTCTGGGGACACTATCATATAAACATACTTATACGTAGGAGAATGCTAGGACATGTATAAATATCAAAAGTAAATATAGTACAAAGATTTGGACCAACAACTGGTCCTAGGGCATACACACTAACATTAAACAGGTACCCGTGCTACCCGAGATGGATTCAAGTAAGGTACGAGCAGTGTAGGTTGGGTATCCACCACCTTAACCCGATTATATATATATATATATATATATATATATATATATATATATATATTATTGTTATTTTATAAAAAATAATTTATGTTTATAATCTAATATTCTAATTTTTTTATGTTAGATTTTATTCAGATATTTGGGTATATAATATGTAATTTAATATGGTTAATTATTTAAGTCTAGTATTTATAAGTTTTACGTAGTTAATGTGTAGTCTAAATTTTATATGTGTATTTATAAGGTTTGGGGTAGGAGTTTTAGAAAAAAATTAAGGTACCAGTATCAACGATGAAATCGGTAAATCGGTATTTACCGAATTTACCGAACCGAATGTACACCCCTAGAGACCCCTCTCTGCCCTCAGCCTTCTCGCTGCCGACTGGCAGCCGCCTGCTGCTGGAAACTCTTGCCAGAACTGCTGTTCACATGAGAAATAGGGGAAGGATCAAGGATGGAGAGGAAAGCTCGTATTAACTCCTTTAATAGCTACAAAACCACTCCCCTTACTCGTCGTCGACCCCCTGGCCGCCGACCCCTCTTTTCTTCCCTCGCCGACGACACACTCGCCGTCGGTTACAATCACTCGTCAATCTCCCACGATCTTCACTCGTCGACGCCTTGGCGGCATCAGAGCTGTTGGATAATCTTGCACAAGTAAAATATGACAGAGCAAGTGAGGCGTGGATGATTGACAGCAACACTGTTTAAGTTGAAGCACTTCAATCCAAGTGAGGCGTGGATGATTGACAGCAACACATTTGATCTCCGAATAAAAGTTGGAATGGTCAAGCGGAGACAACTTAAAGATGTTTATGTTCACACATCCCTAAACAAGTATGGACGGTGGACGGGGAACCGGTGGCTCCGCTTTGAATTTTTTTCCTCTGAGTGGTCTTTAGTGTGCGATTTGACTTTCGATCATTAAGTCAAACTAATGTTCTTCTTCAATTTCTTAGTTTGTTCCATATGCTAATGTACGCCACCTGTAGCCGCCGGCTCGGCAGATCTTATCATATATATATATATATGTATATTTTTTTTTTTGATTTTATCATGTTTTAGATACTACAAAAGTGCCTCAAGTAGAGGTTACTTGAACCTTATCAAGTTTGACTTTCTCATCCTTATGGGGCACTAAAATATCGCCTCACGAAATCGCCGTCGTCTTCAACGCACGAACGCCACCGAAGATTGAGCGCCCGCATGCGTACGTCGCTGGAGAACCAGGGCGTGTCGACAGGGTGGAGACCCCTCTCTGCCCTCAGCCTTCTCGCTGTCGACTGGCAGCAGCCTGCTGTTGGAAACTCTTGCCGGAACTGCTGTTCACATGAGAAACAAGGGAAGGATCAAGGATGGAGAGGAAAGCTTGTATTAACTCCTTTAACAGCTAAAAAACCTCTCCCCTTAATCGCCGTCGACCCCCTGGCCGTCGACCCCTCTTCCCCTCCCTCGTCGACGACACACTCGCCGTCGGTTATAGTCACTCGTCAATCTCCCACGATCTTCACTTGTCGACGCCCCCTGGCGGCATCAGAGCCCCTGCTCTGGAAGGGCGACAACGCCGTCGCCTATGGTGGTGCTTCGCCCACTGCCCCCCCCCCCCCCCCCCCGCTCCGCGCGTGCGTTCGTCCCACTTCGGACTCATTTATAGGAATAGAGAGCACGTGCGCATGACTCCACGCTGCCGAGTCTCCCGCGTTGTCCACTTCCGCCGAGGCCACTCAACTGCCAGAGGAAGTCGCCGCGCCAAAGGATGATGTGCTCCGCAAGTGCACGGACAATCGAAGCAATAAAATGTCGATCCCACATGGACCAATGACTAAGTACTGATTCTTACTTAGAATAGTTCGTTAGACAAATCAGAGAGAAAATGATCTTTATCGCTACTAAAAAGAACGAAGAAGCAATTAGTAGGCTGGTTGTAATCAATTTATAGAAAATCAGGATTTAGGGTTCACCACTCTATGTCTCATGACTTACTAAAATTAAAGATATCTTACGAAGGATTTACTATGTTGAAGAAAATTTATCCGCATGTACAGATTGCCCCTTCTCAGTAGTACAATCCAGTGTTTATCCGAATTAATCTCTTACTCTCGTGGTTATTAACTCGAGATAAACCCAATGAGCTCTTGATAAATCTGAAGATCCCTCAAGTCAATTCAAACTACTCTCGTGTTCAAATTGACTTTTCCAAGTATTGTAGATCTGATGTCTCAATTCACTTTTCAGTACTTCTTGAGACATCTATAACATGAGAATCATGGCCAGTAATTATCATGTGATTAATACAACAATAATTAAATCTAACAAGAGTAAATAACTTCATAAGATGGTATAAAACAGTCAAGTCATGAAAACAAAGAGGGGTTACGCCCTTAATCCTGAATAAAAGTTTACGCTGATATGTTAAACACATTCACGGTATAAAAATCCATGTTTTGATTACAAATTGGCAAAATATCACGCAAAAGAGACAAAGGAAGACAAGGATCAATGTTTCCTAATGAAGATCGTCGCCAAGAATCCTTGAAATCGAAGCTTTCTGCGTGTAAAATCGCCGGTCGCCGCTTTCTCCCCTAGCTTTTGCCTCTTCCCCAAATTCTGCTTGAAAATTGACCAAAAAGTCCTCAAACTCAGCCCAAAGCTCCCTTAAATAGTTCCCCATCCTTGTATTAGGGTTTCCCCAAAATTTGGCTAGAAAACGGATCGAATTGGATGAGAAACGAAGTCAAATCCGAAACTGGCGGAAAACATTACGGCCACGAGCGGCTGTGAAACCTTTTGTTGAAAACTGGAATTGTAACCCGATAGAATTACGACCGTAATTATTTTCACTGGCGGCTGTAAAACTTTCTGTTTAATTCCGTATTTTTTCTTGAATAAATTTACGGCCGTGAAATCTTTCACGCCCATGGCCGTAAAATGCTCTGTATGCCCAGGAATACTGTCAGAACAGGAGAACTTGTACTTAGAGATCCGGAGATAGAGCGTACTTTCCGTTTGGTCCGAAGAAATTTGAAAAGATTAAAGCTTGAAGGACAGTTTTCTGACAACCAAACGATGGAAGCCAATGTCAATCGCTTTTTGAAGGACTTTGCAGCACCCACCATCTCTGGTGTGCACTCGAGCATATCGCGGCCTGCTATCGAAGCTAACAACTTTGAGATTAAGCCATCACTTGTACAGATGGTGCAACAGAATCAATTCAGTGGAGCAGCCACTGACGATCCTAACCTTCATTTATCTATCTTTTTAGAATGCTGCGACACTTTAAAAATTAATGGTGCTCATCCTGATGCTATCAAACTGAGACTCTTTCCTTTTTCTCTCAGGGATCGAGCTAGGGCGTGGTTGCAGTCTTTACCACAGGCATCAATTACAACGTGGGAACAGTTATCGTAAGCTTTTCTGTCAAAATATTTCCCACTAAGCAAAATCGCCCAGCTCAGGAATCAGATAACCAATTTTGCCCAACGAGAAGGAGAGTCCCTGTATGAAGCATGAGATAGGTTCAAGGAGTTACTAAGGATGTGCCTGCACCAAAATCTACAGAAATGGGTACTTATTCATATATTTTATGGTGGTTTCTTTACTAGACTAGACTTTCTGTAGATGCTGCTGCTGGTAGGGCACTAGTGAACAAGAATGTCGATGACACTATAAACTTGATTGAGGACATGACACTCAATCACTACCAATGGTTAGGAGAAAGAAACCAACATGTAAGAGGCTCAGGTAAGTATAATTTGGATATGTTGAGTTCACTGGTGGCTAAGGTAGATTCATTGTCACATAAATTTAATTCTATGAATGTATCAACCTCTAACTCTGTCACTTGTGAAGTTTGTAGAGTAACAGGCCATTTTACTAATGATTGTTATATCTTGAACACTCATTCAGATCAATTCAATGCTATTGAAAATTACAGGGACCAAAACGACTCATCCTCGAGCGTATATGATCCGGGATGGAGGAATAACCCGAATTTCCCTACGGACTTAATTAAGGGCACGCCCCTCATACAAATTTTGCTAATCCAAATTCTTCTTCAAATTTCAGGCTTCCTCCCGGGATCCAACTTCCATTTGCTAATAAAAAAAAGCCAGAACCACCAAACGGGTTGAAACTTGAGTTGATGCTGGAAAAGCTCCTCACCATGCAAATTAAACAATAAGATGACACCAGTGAATATATGCGCCAGCTGAACTTGAAAATAGACTCCGTGTCCACACATTGTAAGGATATTGATGATCGATTTACTCAGCTTACTCGACGAATTGATGTATCCTCAAAAGCTCAAGATGAAGTCAACCCCATTGAGCACTGTAATGCGATCACAACGAGAAGCGGAATCAAATTAGAAGACCCCAAAATGCCCGAACCTAAGGAAAGAACAGTGCAAGCTTCACCCGAAGAACTTTTACTTGAAAAGAACTCACCGGTCGATCCAGAGCCAGAACAACAAATCTCCAATGCACCAAAGGAGCATGTCTACATTCCACCTTCGCCATATAAACTGCTCATCCCTTTTCCTCAGCGTCTAGCTAAGGCTAAATTGGATCGACAGTTTGGAAAATTTTTGGAGGTATTAAAGAAGCTCCATCTCAATATTCCCTTCACAGAGGCAATTTCTTAGATGCCCACTTATGCCAAGTTCCTTAAGGACATTCTGACCAATAAAAGGAAAATAGAGGAACATGAAATGGTGGCGTTGACAAGAGAATATACAACAATCATTTAGAATCAGCTACCTCCTAAACTTGAAGATCCTGATAGTTTTTCCATCTCATGCAGAATTGGCAACATCTCATTTGAAAGAGCACTCTTGGACTTGGGGGCCAACGTTAGTATCATGCCACTCTCTATCTTCAAGAAGCTAGGCTTGGGGGATTTGAAACCAACATCTAAAATTCTTCAGCTTGCCAATAACTCTACACATCAACTAGTGGGAATTGTGGAAGATGTGTCCATTAAAGTCGGGGAATTCTTCGTTCCAGTGGACTTCGTGGTTTTAGATATGACAGAGAATTCCAGACTTCCTCTTATATTGGGCAGGCCATTCCTCGCTATAGCCGGAGCTGTAATAGATGTCAAACACAGAAAGCTGTCATTGAACATTTGTGAGAATATCTTAAAATTTGACCTTTCTATTGATAATGAGAAATCATCTTTTTCAGGTTCCTGTTGCAGCATTGAGGTGGTGGAAGAGAATGCCAAATCATCAAGAGGCATGAAGGCATGTTTTGAAGGAGAGCTTGACGACTTGGCCAATCCATATGAAGAGAAGGTGTTGGCCTATATGACCTTCATAGATGATGGTCTGGGAGTTGACCCTAAGAGAGTGCTACATGGAGCGCCTGAAGACAAGGAATTGAAGGGCATTGAGAGAACTTTAGAGTTTAACTATCTTCTTGTTCCATATCATTTAAGAACAATAATAATTGTACTGTTGTATTTGATGTTCATCTAAATAGGTACAATTTTCAGGCGACGAAGAAAGCGGAGACTACACCCCCTTTATTTTGGCTCTGCTCCACCAAGACCACCATGATTATTTAGACATTGGTCAAGCTAGTGACCCTAAAGAAGCGCTTGTTGGGAGGCAACCCAACCTCTTCTTTGCTATTTTTACCTTCTCATTTATTTTCATGATTTAGACTTTGTTATTTTTCAGTTTTTACTTCATATTTATACTCTCTAAGCTATACCACGCTGATGGAATTTTTTCTGTAATTTTTCAGGTATCACCGAGCCATGCACGGTCGCACCCGTGCATCCAAGCATGGCCGTGGACGGCTCGATTAACCCTTCCCAACGCGCGACCGAGCGCTGCATAGGCATGGGTGTGAAGGGCGCATGGCCGTGACGCGTAACGAGATTCCGCACCCGCGCTTGACCGAGCCGTGCACGGGCATGCACCGATGCACCGCCATGCATCATAAGTGAACTCAGATGCTTCCGTAGACCGAGTGTTGCACGGGCTGGGCCGTGTGTCCATACACACCCGTGCATGACATTTTATAAAATCCGCCGCCTGCACAGCCACGTACACACCCTTGTACGCAACCCTAGCGCCGCCGCCGCCATCCAGATCCGCCGCCGCCGCCATCCAGATCCGCCGCCTCCGGTGCTCGATCGATCGCCGGCGACCTTCCATCGTCTTCCCCATCCTCCGGTGACCATTTCCCCCAACTTTCCGGCACCGATCCGCGCTTCCTGCCGCTGTTTCACCGCCGCCCTAGTTCCGGTCGCCGCCCACGATTCCGCCGCCGCCGACCCTCCTTCTTTGCCGCTGACGCTTCCGAAGTTCCCTCCACAGCACCAGCTACCTTCTCGTCGCCTCCCTTCACTGCCAGCATGTCTCGACGGTAGCAACCTACCTCTAAGCATCGCGCGTCCTCCTCTTCTCAGGCCGCCGCCGAGCATCTTCCGCCACCAGCCTTGCCACCCACTCCATATGGGATTATCTGTCGAGATCCAGAGCAACTTACTAGGCTCACCGCCCTTGCACGCCGATTAGTGTTGACCACATGATTCCTGGATCATGCAACGCTGAATACTTTGGGTTTCCATGATGACGTACAATGGCTCTTTCAACGGGTGGGGTGGGATCAATTCTTCACTATCAACTACCTCACCTACATCCCCATTGTACTGGAGTTCCTAGCATCCATGGAGTTTCATGCTAGCATTCATACTGATGACGATGACGGCAGTTTATCCTTCCGGCTCAACAACACCGAATATGTGCTTACATTGACAGAGCTAAACTCTATTTATGGTTTTCCTACTGATGGGACGTGCCTCACACCAACTGAGTTTAAAGCAAGCAACTTCTCGGCCGACCTGACTGGCTTCTGACCCTTTGACACCAAGACAGCTAGAGCCACATGCCTGAGGAACCCTGTGGTGAAATATGTGCACCGTGTTCTGGCACATACTATTTTCGGTCGAGGGGAGTCTGATGGTCTTGTCCGAGCTTCTGAGCTTCAGTTTCTTTGGGCTATGCTGCATGGGGTCCGCCTCAACACTGCTTTCCACTTTGCCCGACAACTCCAGAAGGTATCAAGGGCACCGAAGGGTGCAATAGTTCTCGGGGGGACTTCTTACCCCACTTGCTTATGCAGTAAGGATTCATCCCTACCAGATGGAGCAAGCACGGGGCAACAGCCGACTCGATCTTGATTCTTACATCTCGATGCGGATGATAGTAAAGGAAGGTGAACTTTACAGCTTGATTGTCCCCGGGAGCGATGTGAAGTTACCGCTGCCAAATCCTGCACGTACTACTGTTCGAGAGCAGCGGAACTGGAGAGTGGAAGCAGTTGAGGATGAGGATGTGTCTCTTGCAACTGAACCACCACAACCTTCTCACCAGCGCCCTTCTACCCAGCTCGACCGCATTGAGACTATGATCCGGTTTGTCCGCGACGCCCAACAAGAGACTTACCTGTCTGTCGATGCGGGCAATGACCGGATTCAACATCTCGAGACTGAAGTTGAGCGCTAGGGACGAGTACAATCCTCCATTTTAGAGTCTGTCCATGAGCTTCAGGCGCGACTGCGTCGGCGTTGGGGATGAGCTTCTTTGGTTTCACCCATTACTTGGTCAGCTTTATGTTTTTCCAGTAGTTTTCTTTAGTTGTTGATTATTAGTTTTCTTTGGTCAGCTTATGTTAGTTTGCATGCTTTGTTATTTTGTGGCATCAACATCTTTAGTGTCTTGCCCAAACCCTACTTTTCTTTATGCTATTTGCTTTGTCTTCTAGTATTGTGTTGTTCTCTGACTACTTGATTGCTTAGGATAGGAATCTAAACTTTGATCTGCCAATGGTCTATAATGGTTATGGTTTGCACATATGATTCTTTGGTTTACTGTAGTTGATTGATGTAATTAACCCAATTCATTATTTATATGATCTTGAAGAGCATGCTTGTTACTATACCTTACCCTGGATGATCCTCTCATGTGTAGTGATTGATTGCATCTAGCTCCATACATCTACTGTCATTGTGTACTTTGTCATGGAAATCAAAAATAATAATAGTGGTACCGAGGTGTTCTTGTACATTGCACATTGTACTTCTACTTGACACTATTCATAGCATCTCATAGAAAAAGGGTTAGTGGTACCTAAGTTCATTGCCCATCATACTTGGCACTAACCTCATAGTTTTAAATAATAACAATGGAACCTAAGTGGTACTGAAGCAAAGCTTGACACTTAGCGTTGTCCTAAAAAAAAAAGGCATCACATAGGGACTATGTGGTACTGATGCTATTTTTTCATGACTTATTGCACAATAATATGTCTTTTTGGATGCTTGATCAATTATATCATTTGTGTGAGGTGTATAGTAAAGGTTTTTGGTAATGTAACTTTGCATGTTCTATAGATTGTATCCATGATAATTGGTTTAATTTGCTTTCCATACTACACTATAACCTGAAGACCTATTATGTTTAACCAATAACCTTATTAGACCTAGTTGAGCTATTTGAGATTTCTTATTCCATGTCATCATTGTATTCTAGACAATTCAATTGCTTGAGGACAAGCAAAACTTTAAGTCCGATATATTTAATGACATGCAAAAATATGATATTTTGTGACTTAATTCTATTATTATTTTGGAGTAAAATGCATGCTTTGTCTCATTTATGCACTTAAATACTTCATATTCTTCAGAGTCTTCACTTTTCCCTTGTTTTATGAAAATGTAGGTTTTTGGCCACAAAATTAATGGAATTTGGAGAATCTGAAGGTATGGGACGATTTCCCATGATTAGACGAAGCTACACGCCAAATTTCAGCCCAATCGGAGTTTTCTACAAGATGCACGATCGTGGGTGTGTACCCATGCACGGCCGTGCATGATCTAACTATCCAGGCTTCACTGAGCTGTACACAGGCATGGCCGTGCATCCATACATGGCCGTGAATCATAAGTTATCCAGCAACCGAGCCGTGCACGGGCGTGCCCGCGCACCGATACACGGTCGTGCATCGTCCCGCGCAACTTTGACAAACGCTCGGTATTTCGGTCATAACTTTCTATTCCTGACTCAGAATTGAACGAAATTTCAGGGAGACCTTTCCAACTTGGATATGCACGTTTTGGGACTGGAATCATCGAATTTGATGAAGTGGTTGAGGAGAACGAAGGAAAACGGCGCAGACCTAGGGTTTGGGGCGATTTTCTGGGCGACAACTTGGTTCCTGTGCGATTCTTCCTCTGTTCCGACGTGGATCTTTGTGCTGGACCTTTTTCCATCAACAATCTACCCTTCCCTTTGGTTTGATTTAATTATTATGAGAGATTTCATGTATTTCACGATGAATCTTGTAGCGTAAACCTACTTTTCGGGGTTTGGGCGTAGCCCACCGTATAAATGTTGAATACTATTGCTTGATCTATATATTTCTCTATTTATCTTTGTTCTCATATATGTTTAGGATGTTTTATCTCGTGTTTATGTACTGGTCATACGTATGCATGTCTTAGATGTTGTGGGAAGGACTGAGAGGTAAACCACAGTCATCGGAACCCCTTAGACTGGACTGGTGATTTCGTTTAGCGAGAGCACTCGAAATCACCCGAGGAACCCTAATCCTTCACAGAACCCATTGGGTCCGACTTAACCCGGTAAGCCACGAGAGTAGGAGACTTGGGTTAAGTTGGATACTGGACCGTGTCTTGAGAGGGAGCGCGTCTGTACCCTAGGAAGGATTACCTTGAGAATTTAGATAAAACTTAATTGGAACATCAAGCCTTAATATTTTCATGCTTCAGTGTGGTGAAACCCAATACCCCGAATCTCTCTCATAATCTTAAAAACCTCGATTGCTTTGCTCTCTGCGCTGCTTACTTTTGATTCGCTTTAATTTAATTACTTGCATTATGATCTTAGACATTTCACCATTAATCGTTAATCTAGCTATTGATTTGCTGATCAGTTAGTACTTGACTCTAGTCCCTGTGGGTTCGATCTTATTATATGACGCGATAGACCGTGCACTTGCGGTAGCAGCTGTTTAGGCCCCTATCACACACCAATAAAACTGAGCTATGGGCCCGGTCGTCCCCTATGGATACGCACTCATATCTGAGTGGTCCCAGTGTTAGCTCGCACACTGAAAACGACTGCTCATTCCGCTGGTACTACGTCCAGTACCCTATCATACCAGTGCATAATAGCACAACTGTATACAGATATCAAATATAGTCTACGAGGTCAAACCTCCATAGCACTATATAGGTCTGGCCCCAAAACACGTCCGACTGGCACTCCAGCGCCACCAGTACGGCCCGAACATCACTATACCGTACTAAGTACGGCCAAATAATAACAGACAACATGTGCTAGAGAGCACGCATGCAGTATAATAACGTGAAATCCTAGTAAACTAAGATAAGGACATATCATGTGTAGGAATATAAATAAACAATCATATCATGCTCAATGGAACTAACCGTTCAATGGAATCTAATAGCAAGAGAGTAAATTAGTAGGGCGTTCCTAACAAAGCGGTAATGCTCAACCGTAAGATGTCTCCTAATCAAATGGTAGACACCTTAATCAATGTACAGGAATAAAGATCCCTACCTACCACTGTAGGTCTGACTAATTCCGCACCCGAATCAGAAATATCCCGTATGTCCGAATCTACAGCCTCTACACGGGGTACAGTGCAATATGTATTAGTTATCCATTCAATTTTTTGTATTTACATATGAAATTATTTATTTATCTTTAGTTTAATTTATTTCTTATTTTTTCTTAATTACCGTTACGGGTTCATTGTGATCGCTCATGCCGTTTGTCAATCACGGGTAGTTGTTCGTCAATTATGCATAAGTAGGTATTATTGTATCCTAAGCATGCATTGGTCTAATCGGTCCGTTATATTAAGCATGCATGGTTCGTTGCCTAAATATGTATGAAGTGGGTTTAGGTACTAACTTAGCCCACAACTTGTGTGGACGAACCACCGATTGAGTCGAACAGACATGTCGAAAGATCGCCAAAAAGTTCGCCGGAACAGTACTTCGTCCTCGGCGCCGGCAGCTACCAACACCAGCAGAAAATGGCAGCGTTCCAAAGTCGAAAATGGGGAATAGCGGGTCGTCGGCCTCGCCGGAGCTTCGCCAGAGTTCCGCCGAAAATTCGTCGGAAAGCAATGAGACGTTGTCGGAAGTGGCTGAAAATTGCAGGAAACACACAGCAGCACTTCACCGATGCTTCCGAACCAATTTGATGAGATTTGGTGGGGATCCGAGGAAGAAAGAGGTCGCCGGAGCTAGGGTATCGGCGAACTCGTTTCCTGCTTGTCTCACCGGCCGGAGGGATCAAAGAGGAAGGAGATGGGGCCGGAAGCTTCGCCGCAGCCTTCGGAGCTTGCCGCCGGTGGCCGGAGGGTCGTCGGACAGCGACGTCAGTGAGATCGATGGAATGTGCGAGCGGCGGAAGAGAAACACGAGACGAAAGGGAAGAAATGCGTGAAGGATCGCGTGCACATGGAACGAGGCGAACGAGAGATTAAATCGAATGAGAGAGAATCAAATGGAGTCACGGGCACGACAAGGAAATAATTTGATGCTACAGTACAATCAACGTCTCTTTGTTTGTTTGTTTGTTTTTACTCACCTTTTACTGTTTTCTTTCTCTTTTATTTTTTTTTTTGTCGTTACGTGCAAGACATGTAACACCACGCATCCTTGTTTCACCATCATGGCTGAACTTGGCTGAACCTCGCATCCCCATGCTCAGTCTGAATCTCGTTCTGATGCCTATTGTCACGCCCCAATGAACCGTTCCCCGACGAATCTAGGACTGTGTGCCAAATCCCTAGATTTAGCCCTAAATCTCAATTTTGACTAGCCGAGTCAAAATCAAAATCGCGTCGCGAAGCCGAAATCAAACTGTTCTACTGACGTCACCCTTACGCCAGTCGCCTCTGATTTGAAATCGCAAAATCGCCATCGTCTTCAACGCACGAACGCCACCGAAGCTTGAGCGCCCGCCTGCGTACGTCACCGGAGAGCCAGGGCGTGCTGGCAGGGTGGAGACCCCTCTCTGCCCTCAGCGTTCTCGCCACCGACTGGCAGCGCCTGCTGCCGAAAACTCTTGCCAGAACTACTGTTCACATGAGAAACAGGGGAAGGATCAAGGATGGAGAGGAAAGCTCGTATTAACTCCTTTAACAGCTACAAAACCTCTCCCCTTACTCGCCGTCAACCCCCTAGCCGCCGACCCCTCTTCCCCGCCCTCACCGTCGGTTACAGTCACTCGTCGACACCCCCTGGTGCCGGAATTCTCGTCCCTTAGCGACATCAGAGCCCCCACTCTGGAAGGGCGACTGCGCCTATGGTGGTGCTCCCTAGCACCTCCCCCCTGTGCCGGCAGGGTGGAGACCCCTCTCCGCCCTCAGCCTTCTCGGCGCCGACTGGCTGTCGCCTGCTGCTGGAAACTCTTGCCGGAATTCCTGTTCACATGAGAAACAGGGGAAGGATCAAGGATGGAGACGAAAGCTCGTATTAACTCCTTTAACAGCTACAAAACCTCTCCCCTTACTCGTCGTCGACCCCCTAGCCACCGACCCCTCTTCCCCTCCCTCGCCGACGGCACACTCGCCATCGGTTACAGTCACTCGTCGATCTCCCACGATCTTCACTCGACGACGCCCCCTGGCAGCATGAAGCTCACGAAGACAACGCTCGTCCACGCTTCCGATTTGGATGTTGACCAGATGATTGACTGCAAATCGAGCTCCGCTTTGGATCACTGCCGCATGGGCTTGGCCCACCGCCCAGCTTAGTCTCTTTTGGCCCGGCCTAATGGTCCTCGGGCCTAACAATATGCTAGGTGGGCCCATCGCCTAACACATAACATATATATAACATACATTTTACTTAAAATAATCAATACTATATATGATTATACTATATATTTAGATCTAATTAATCTTAGCAGGCTTTACGAATTTGTAAATTCTTGTTAAATCTTATAATTATTTTTTATCTTGCTCTGTTAATTTCGATTGACGTGTATCGAATCATGGTGGCCTGGCTTCGACCCCACAACGTGTGCGCGAGCGCGATTCTTGCGCGAGTAGCTTGACCAACAAGTTAAGCGATCATTTCAAAACATTGTATATCATACATTCCATTTATATATTAGATTCAGCACACTGTTACTTATTTTAATTTATGCTATCAATCACTTCTATTTATTGCAAAAATATATATTATCGGCTTATTGAAAATTTATTTATTACTTGCAATTTTATTTCTTCTAGACATTGTCTAACTTAAATATTCTTGTGACTCTCTATAAAACTTAGAAATTTTATAAATCTTAATATGAAATTCTTTCGAGGTGTTTAACTAAAGTCAATATACTAGAACTCAAAAGAAAGAATTTGGACCTAAATCTGTTGATCTAGAATATTCCCTAGACTCTAATATATATATAAATATCTAGTAATCAATTCCGATGAAAATCTACTTAAAGACAAATTTTCATATTACCTTCAGATTTTTCTAATAATGACTTATTTCTTGATTTTGTTAATTATAGGATTAGTTCCAACAGAAGTTTCCTCACCCGGGAGCTTATTTGCTCGAACTATTTTTACCACATTTTTTTGTCATAGGCAAGTTTAGTAATAAGAGTAGGGTTTGACTCTAAGACCTTATTATTAACAACTAAGATCCTTATCAGTTAAACTAACTAAGGTACTTTTACCACGTTGATCTGCTGTAGGAGCTCAGACTCGTGATTTAATCCCATATTAAAATGTGCTGTCACTTGTGAATGCTCGGTATGAAGCTAACTGCGGCTATTTTTTTTTTTCTTTTGGGGGACAATGAACACATTTCAAACTAGAATTTATCATCAAAGATAAATTGCCTCAAAGATAAATTGCCTCATAATCAAGACGAAAGGGTCAGTTTCAAACTTCAATCGAGCCCACGAGCTTGTGGGCCTCTCGAAAAGCCCAAGGCCTGAAGAAGCGTACGCTTAACCGCCATTCGCGCCCGTCGCGCTCCTCACTCGTCAGTCGGTACTCGGCACTGCTTGGTTTGTTTGACTGGCCGTTGCTCCTCCTTCCTCTTTCACCAAATGGCTCTGAAGCGATCTGCGTCCAGTGAGCCACTCCCTCCCCAATGGACGCCTCCACCCTCCTCTTCCGCCCCACAACTCTCCACTCCGCTCCTCCCTCCTCCTCCTCTTCATCCCCCACCTCCTCCCCACCATCATCACCTCCACCGCCACGGAGGCGGCCTCCGAGCACCACCTATCGCGTCGGAATCTCTATCACCAATCCCTCGCCGGATCAAATCGGTGACGACGCTTGGTCCTGCTTGGTCATCCTCCTCACCTTCTTGTTCTTCGGTATCCCTTCCGACCCCCTCCTCTCTTGTTTATTCTTCTGCGGGCAATTATCGCTTAAACCCTCGATCTTCAACCATCAGCCTCCATAACGTTGATCCTTGGGTTGTACGGCTCCGTCGATATCGTCTTGGGCCCTAATTCCTCCAAGATTCTGCGGGCCAATTCGTGGTTGGTGCAGGATATCAAGGTCGGCCTCCTCTGACTCATCAACTCGGGTTGTTGATGCACCGCCCAGTTTGACTCACTCTATGCTTTTGCAGGTGAAAGTGCAAGAGGAGTCGGAGAACACCCCGACGCTTTACGGATTTCTTGACCCTCCACCGCTCGATGTATTGACAGCGTGGTCGGAGACTCGAAATGTGTCTGTCCCGCAGAACTTGCACCAGGCAGGAATAACACAAGTACACTTTCTCTATTCCTTTTTTTTTCTTTTCCTAAATTCCTCCGGAATTGGCCCTCGTACTCATTTCTTTTCAAATACAGGATGACTTTTAGGAGCTTCTCCCTTACCTAAAAACTGTTTGTTTCTCCATTGAACTGTAGAATGGTTATTTGCCATTAAATATTGTGCAGGAATGGGTATACTTCCTCAACAAGGGATCTGAAATCGAGATTTCTTATGATGTGAAGTCGCATGGGTCGTTCCCGTTGATCCTTGTCATCTCAGAAGGTAAATATGAACTCGCACAGTGATCCTTACATTTCTGCTGCATAATGATTAAGCATTTAGAAGAAAACCAGATGACATCTGCTGAACTTTAACCATGCGTATAAATATTCTCCAAAAAAGGTGGAAGATAAGTATCACTAGTTCCCCTAGGTTTGTAGAAAACTTGAATGAAGTTATGCATATCTTGTATGCTTTTGTTCCCTTTCCCAATCATGACCGGAAACTAAAACCTGATTATGTAATTCATTTCTTGGCCTGGGGAATTAATCCACTGTTTACTAACTACAAATTCCATAAACATACACAAAACGCTGAGTTCTAAAGCTGCTGTTGAATCACCTTCATCTTTCCGTAGAAGTGTGTTATCCTTGTTCAACAAGGCAGCCAGGTAACTGATAATATCATAATATATATATACGCTGAGTTCTAAAGCTGCTGTTGAATCACCTTCATCTTTCCGTAGAAGTGTGTTATCCTTGTTCAACAAGGCAGCCAGGTAACTGATAATATCATAATATATATATATATATATATATACATATATATATGCACTAAATGATTAAATGAAAGCCTACCAAAAAGTGAGGATAAGTGAGGCAAAAACTTGGTGACAAGGGATTGGCACGAAACTGAAGTGTCGACTGGCTGATAAATAAGTCTACTTCTTCCTAGGTTGGCTTTCAGTGGCGCATGTGGACAGTTTCATGATTGTGTTCACTTTACTATTATAGCGTCATAATTTTATATTGTTGTTCTACCTTTTATTTGTGAGGAAGAAGATGGGTTGTCACAGTTATATTTACTGCTGTTCAGGTTGGAACAAAATTTAACTAATATTCTATGGTTGTCTATCAATGTTATTCATCTTAGGGAAGGATGACCTTATACAATGGATTGAGAAACCATCACATCCCAATACGACAATGTTTTGGTCACTTATACAAGGTATGGCTCTAAGTAAAAAATATTTAGAATATGGAGTCAAGAAGCTCACTGTACCTGACAAATACGCAAATGCAGGAAGTGGCAAAATTCAGCAGGCTATTCAACATCCTTCCGATTATTATATTGCTGTGGCTAATTTAAATAGCATAGAAATTGAGGTACATTAAAACTGCTTTATTTTGTTACTTTGCTTATTGCGTTCAAAGTTTAGTGCTTTTTTATCCAGATAGTACTTTACTTCAATGAATTCTGATATTAGAGGTTCGACAGTGCTTTTCACAATATCAAAAAAATTGGTCCTATATTAGGAAGGTAGGTGGTGAAGGTGGATTCTAGGATCTTAATATCAACATCTGGAGTTATTACCCCTTCATTTAGCCACTTTCAACTATTTGCTTCTCGTGATTGAGTTATGTAGCCTTTCATAAATTTTTTTTTAAAAAAGGCTGTATAGTGGGAGAGTAAGTGATGAAGACGAGATTCAACTTTAGGACTTTTTTTAATCAGCAACTATAGTCATTACTTGTTTAACTAACTAGCACATTCATATTCAGCAATGTCACCGACATTCTTGCTTCTATTATTATTATTATTATTATTATTATTATTTTGTGATCCATAATTTGACGTTTCCCTTTTTTTTTTTTTTTTTTCCAATCTTTAATCTTAACTGACAAAATTTCTTGGAACTATTTGGGAGGTAGAACAGAAAATGTTGAAATGCACACAATCTGACATTGTTCATGATAACCACTATTGTTTTAGATTGATCCCACTCGCTTTATCAATATTTCTCTTTGGAATTTGAGAGACTCTGCCAGATATGATTAACCAAGTACTAATTGCATAACTGCATTGTCCGAGAGTACAGAAATTTGGTTTTATAATTTACTTAATCCCTATTTCTTTGACCTATTGGTTATTACTCCTTATTACATCTGTTTTGGTACTAGTAGAAAGAAGAAAGTTGAATATGGTGCATAGGATCAATTGCAGTAGTACGCTGACTGTTCAAACTGTTCCTTGTGTTTTTTGACTAATCATTGAGTGATTTTCTAAGACATGAATTTCTTGAAACAGATTGCGCTCACTTTCAATATTCAAGCTATTATGTACAATACTACTCCGGCATACTACAAATGTTCACTGGATCACTGGCTCTGTTCTTTCAAGTTGTTGTTAGAAAGGAGCAATGTTGCTATTCTAACAACTCCGGCCCCTGCAGAAGTAAAACTCTTGCGACCTGACTGACTTTTTTTGCATATAAATTATTTTTTAAAGAATAGCCATGATAAATCTTTTAGACTTTATGAATGAAATACAAATGATTACATGGAGCAACTATAGATTCAAATCTTGGTCCCCATCACCTAGTATTTCTCGGCACCAGTACCGAGCAATGGCAGTACAACTAGTATCACTACTGTGTAATGTCGGTACCAGTCTGAGATTGAACCGGTGCACTATACCGTACCAAACTGAGATTTGAATCCTTGGGAGTAACTTCATCAGATCATGCACTTAATTAGTTGGTTAGTCATGAATATGTTCATAGAGGATTTCCTAGCATAAAAAGTTAAAAACATAAGATAGCGCGCAGGTATAAATATTTTCCTAATCCTACTTATCTTTTGAATCATTGTTCACTATGTTCATAGAGGATTTACTAGCACTTGCAAGTTGATCTACATCCATTATAAGGGCTTTTCAATTTAGCCCTTGCAGTTTATTCTGAGTTACACTTGACCTGCATAGTTTGAAAAACTGTAAATTACTCATGGAATTGCAGTTTGAATTTAATTGTTGTACAAAAATATGATATTATTTTTTAACTTATAAATTTATGTTTTATAGAATAACTTGACTTGAAAACCTCAACTGAACTTTTATTTTATCTTGTTTAGGTATCCTCATGCAGCCATTTGAATACCGAGATTGGGTTTATTTTATATAATATGATATTTGAATTGGGCATCGGGTCAGGTTTGGTTTTGAATTTACAAGAAAAATTCAAGAACTTAATCCATTAAAAGGCGACTTTATGTAGCAAAAGATGTTTATAAAATCTTAAAATTTTGAAATGGTGTATTTCAAAGGTCAGAGGTCGTGTAATTGTAAAACATTGGGGATTATAATATTCAACACAATAAAAATGGTCCATTGTTGTAAGTTACCCTATAATCATGAGTCATCCTCTTTCACTTGTAAGTTATCTTGTAAGGGAGCTATGCACAAGCACCAAGGTTCCATCAATTTGCACCTTGAAATATCATGCTTATTTTTATGAATTCGTATGAATTTGAATGATGAAATTCAGTGTGAAACTTCTCCTCCTGAGGTAATTAACTTTATCTTATTTCTTAATTCAGACCTCACAGATTAACAAATGTAATGTCAAGTTGTCGTATGGACCACGTTGGCTAACTTATTTTGTTGGATCAGGTAACCGTAACTCTGCATATTGATCTGTCTACGAGTCTTTTTCCTACTCTTGCAGTTATGTTTTATTGTTCTATTTGTTGGTGTAGGTATTATGACTCTGCTGGTTTTCATGGCATTCCAAATATTTAGTAATCTAGGGTGTCACTCTCAAGATGAAACCGCTCGTCACACAAATGAGAGACGCCCCTTGCTTTCTAACAAGGATGATGATCAGAGCCTAGGATCCTCCTATGAATCTGTTTCCCACGACGAGGAAGAAATAGTTGAAACCCTTGTGACAGGATCAGCCATGCCACTAGACGGTGAAATTGACAACTCTACACACCTCTGCACCCTCTGTTGCGATGCTCGCAGGGATTGTTTTTTTCTGCCTTGCGGGCACTGTGTCGTTTGCTTTACATGCGGCACAAGGTAAACTTTTAAGCTAAACATTACTGTTAATTCTTGAAATGAACTAGTAGGGACTGACAATTATATTTTGCATACAGGATTCTAGATGAGGCTGGTACATGTCCCATTTGCCGGAGAAGGATGAAAAAAGTAAGGAAAATTTTTACAGTTTGAGGTCTATCGGCTCATCCTCATGCGAGCAACCAAATGCTAGCTACTTAGTGAATAGTGTAAACAGACATGACATGCAGTGAGCGGAATGTCCGTTTGATCATTGAATTCGTCACACAAGGTCTTAATAAATTGGTGATTGTTATTTCACAGTTTCAGTAGCATAATGTGCAAAAACTTGGATTTGTAATATATGGTTTTACAGTGCCAAGAGGGTTCATTTTTGCCATCGTGAAGTATGCTTGCTGTTTATATTTCTGCTAGCTAGAAAGGTACTCAAAACAACTTTTGCTGGAATATGTGCTAACATTCATAACATCTGCTATACAAGGTGTTTTCTACTACATATTGCTCTCGGACTTTTTTGTTTAAACGATGAATTCAGCTAGAATGAACGAATCAAAACAGAGAAAGAAAAAGCTAAATATTTTGGTTAAAAATGCAAAGGCCTTGCTCATATTTCAAGCCTGCAAACTGTTTGACAAAACACTTTTTTATGGACCAACTAAAATTATGCACTCTTAGGATAATTTTGATATTAAAAAATATATTAACTATTGTGTAAACATTACAAAAAGCTTTGTTTTCTTATTTTTATTTTTATGTCGAAAAGTATAATTATTATCTTAATAACAGTTGACCATTAATCTTAATGAAAATTTGTTTTAAATATTACCAACCGAAAGATAACACGAAGTTCTTGACATTACATATTCATATTAGCATAACATCAAATCAACCCTCCATACAGGCACAAGCCAACCATACTTGATTGAAGAAAAAATATTGAGTCATTTAACTTAAAAGAAAATCCTATTATTGATCAACCTAACTTAATTCACCTAATTCATGTCATTTGCAAGTAAATCCTATATTAGATTGATTATCAATCAATCTAAAATACTTGCCTAAGCTAATTGAGCAAGTATTCCTCGATCAACTTTAGTACTAAAACAAAACAATGATATTTGCTAGAGCTCCTACAAACTGCTGATTATACAGAAGTACACTTAAGCCTATTAGTACATAACAAGTATTGTTATAATTTATTACTCACATAACTTGACCATGGATAATATAACTTTTGTGTGGTCTAACAATTCTAATAAATGCAAGATGTTATGGTCAATAACAATAATTTATAATTATGTAGAAATAATTTTAATCTAAATAACTCTATTATAATAGATTCTATTATCACATGAGGAAGGAATAAGCATATGAAAAATTTTACTCGTGTTGATGTGGAGCTCAAAGTGTCACATTTTATTCATTTGGATCAAGAATATTCAATGTCACCGTTGAGACAAACTTGCCTCATTCATTGAGAGACCAGTCAGGGCTGTTAGCCTTTGACAACCTACAACAAAGACACCTCAAATTTAATTGAAAGCTTTTTCCTTCATTGCTCAAGTTACTCTTCTAGATTAATCAAGGTCTTATTTGTAAACAGCAGAAGCTAATAGGCTTCAGGACTTCACCATTCAGGTCACTTCATTGTTTTAAGAGTTTATTGATAAACTCAACCGCAATGGATCAGTTGCCTGGGCACTAACCATGCTATGCTGATTGTGATTAGGTGCCAAGCAGCCTAACATATCGAGATGGCTTAGCTGCACAAACTGAGCTGTAGCTGGGACAAATTCATGTGTTACACGTTCATTACATCGAAACTGGACTTGGCATGAATCTTGACTTGTCTTTTTAGATGGATTGAGATATTGCAGTCTTGTTTTACACGTTTTCTTCTTCTTTTTTGCTGTAACTTTGCGTTTACTTTGTTAATCAAGTGTGTGCAGTCGGTTGAATTAGCTCATTCCTGCAGCAAATAATCTGTATTCAGATCTGCCATTTGCGTTGGTTGAATGGTCAGATAAGAATAGTCGTAGTCCAACAAGTTAAGGAGCTTGAAAATCCTTTTCGTCACGCAACTAGATGTTAGGAAAAAGAATCAAGCAGAAGCCATTAGTTTTGCTTTTGTTCTAAATGCTTTTGATTTATTCCAAGTAATAGCTTGTAAGAATGGATATACTCTTGTGCTAAGGATTGATTCTAAGTATTATTCAATTCAATAATATATGTAGCTAAATTAAATAATTAATTCAGTGTCACAAATTAAAATTTCAAGATTGGTAAAATCACAACAACTAAATTGCTTGGCCAAAATTTATTTTGATATTAATTAGTAATAAAATATAAATAAGGTGAATAAAAATGTGTCTAATGTAATTAATGAATTTCTATTCCCTTGAAATGGCACCAAAATGCAAATCATAGTTGTTTAAGGACATGAGCAGCGCGGCCTCTTCATAAGCACACATTCATTTTCTTCAATTATTTGCCATTGTCCCTATTGTTTTTCCTCCCAATCTCTTTTCCTCTTCCATCATCCACTCCCTCTTCCTCATAAAAGAGGAGAAAGCAGCTATAAAGGAGGAATTTTTCGAGCGCAGGCCAGACCCAATCGCATCCCCAAACTCCTCTCCGCCCCCCTCAGGCAGCTCCGCTCATCAAGATGTCGTCTCCGAGCAAGCGCCGCGAGATTGACCTGATGAAACTGTACATCTTTGGAAAAAGAACCGACTCTAATTTGATCAATTTGGTTTCTTCTCCTCCTCCTCCTTCTTCTTCTTCTTTAATTTTGGTTTTCTTTCTTGGGGATTGTAGGATGATGAGCGACTACAAGGTGGAGATGTTAAATGATGGGATGCATGAGTTCTTCGTCGATTTCCATGGCCCGAATGAGAGTATATCATCTATTACTCACAAATCATTAACTTTTTTTGTTCTTCCGGATTTGGCCTCTCTTTTTTTTTGGCTTGCGGATCTGATTTGAATTCGAGGATGTAAAAAGCTGAGAGATAGAAGAACGCAAAGCTGTCGGCGTCAGAATTTTTGATTTATTTCTTATTTCTCTGAGGTGTTCCACTGTCGTGGTAGTAGTTGCTTTTAATTTCTTTTAAATAGTTGTTTTAACTAGTTATGCTATAGTATCTCATCTCGACTACATGCTCATTAAGTTCTTTTCTGTCTAGTGTAATGATATGCAGAGGCTAATTCGTAATAAGAAGTTTAGTGATAATATTCTGCTTGTGGTTTCTACATTATATACTTACATTGTTTGATTTGGTTAATTCTAATGGTTTAATGTAATAGGTGAAATAGTAGATTGCACTTTTTTCAACTCATTATTTGATTATTTTGTGTTACTTTTCGTGATGATTAACTACTTAACTACTAGTATGGTAAGAGGGAATTTTGTTTAATTGTTGACCATGGCAGGCCTTTATCAGGGAGGAGTTTGGAGAGTAAGGGTGGAACTGCCAGATGCTTATCCTTACAAATCTCCATCAATTGGCTTTGTTAATAAGATATTCCATCCTAATGTAGATGATATGTGAGTGCATTTCTGTTTATTCGTCATCTCGACAACATTATGATCCACAATATATAGCCAGTCTTATAAATCCACAATGATCTAAACATACACTGAAAATCAAAATTATGCCATTCACACGTTTTATGTCATGCCTAATTTTTAGGTCTGGGTCAGTTTGTTTGGATGTCATCAATCAAACTTGGAGTCCCATGTTTGGTAAGTGAACTTGCTCCTCATCCTTGCGCTGTATGATTCACCAATGCAACGAGTGTTGAGTTCATAGGGAGCTAATAATCTGCAAATTTTTCTGCCAGATCTTGTCAATGTATTTGAGGTTTTTCTCCCGCAACTTCTTTTATATCCAAATCCTTCAGATCCATTGAATGGGGAGGCTGCAGCATTAATGATGCGCGATCGACCTGGTTATGAACAAAAAGTGAAAGGTGAGGACTGAACTTTGCTTGATGTATTTATTCATTCATTTTAGGCAGGGCATGCTTATTTTCATGGCTTACTATCTAACTTATCAGATTATCTGTCTTTAGTCTCCTAGCATTTCCCTATTTGATTATTTACCCATATTACTCTAGTAATATAAAATTGTACAAGAGAAACAATTTATAGAATGATGTCCAAATCAAGGATTTAAAAATCGGTCCATATCTGTCTGAGATGGTACTGGTAGTGGTCCTGGAGAGTCAATACATCCGGTGCTAGTACCATCTAGTGTCAACACAGTACATACCGATTCCGGTATACTGGTATAAATTGAGATTTCAAACCTTAGTCCAAATAGGCTCTTATGTACCATCAGGAAGGTGTTTATTATTAAACTTGACCACATTTGTCCTTCTAGGTTTAAGACTATGATTGCCTTTGTCATTATGAGTATTATACTGTTTGAAAAAAATCTGGTTAAAAAAGAAAGAAAAGCATGGTCAGCATACAAAAGAACTAATCATGGTCAAAAACTCAGAAGGGTTATATTCATCAAATGATTCCATTTTGTTATCTAGTTTGATCCTTCTTCATAAAGTACAGTGGTAGATCAAAGTTTTAAGCACTTCATAGGCTATCAACATCTCAAGATTTTTTTATAAAAAAATTGGTTATTGCTTTTATCCAGTACAATTACAAGCAATGAAGCAATACCAGTGCATGATTTTACTTGTAATTTATCTAATCATTGTGGAAGTCGATCATCTGAATGGAGCTTCCGTTGACAGTTTGAGGCATTAATGAGTAAGTATGGAGCCTATAGTTGAGATATGTCAATATGATTGAAAACATAATACAAAAGATATTGATACTTTTTGACAGAAACCACAACAATATGTTTGCCAAAAAAGTTTTAATTATTTAGCTTATTTAGCTATGAGTTCTTTTGTAAGTTCAAAGTTTTGTGGCTAATTATGCTTAGTCTAACTCTCATGTGTCATCTTGTTGCAAAATTGATTCAGTGGGCATGCCGAAGGTCATATCCCTTAATCCTTGCTATTTATCGCATGCGATATGTGAAAAAGCAATACTGATATGACATTTTTTTTAAGATGAACAACAAGGATATAACCCTGCCTAAGAATCCTAGGCCGGTCCCTCTCCTAGGAAATTTCGGCATGCCTATAGAGGATTATATATCTAAGGCCTCCACAACCATTAGATCAATGCACGCAGATCAAAGGGGCATGCAAGGGCCTATATGGATGCACTTAGCCCAATAGCTACTAGGCAGGTACCTCCCCTAGGAAAATTTGGCATGCCTGTAGAGGATTATACATCAGGCTTCCACAACCATTAGATCAGTGCACGCAGATACACATGATCAAAAGGGCATGCAAGGGCCTATATGGATGCACTTAGCCCAATGGCTGCAACGCATTTGCGTGGGCATAAGACGGGCAAACGGTTTTATATGCAAGGCCTAGCAGAGGATTTATGCCAACCGATAGGATTAGATATTGGTTTTGATATGAGCAGTATATTCTTCTGCACCTAGTTACTGATTGATTTCCTTTTGCCCCTCATCATCCAGAGTACTGTCAAAAATATGCAAAGCCCGGGGATGTCGGTGCTGCTCCAGAAGACAAATCCAGCGACGAAGAGCTGAGTGAAGAAGAATATGATTCAAGCGATGAACAAGTGGTTGGAAAACCTGACCCTTGAAGAGGGCACTGGTGCTAAACTGTACATGCATATTCCATCTACCAGGAAAAAAGAAAAAGAAAAATGAAAATTCAAACTCTTCGTCTCATGTGTCATTGTAAATAAACTTACTCAAATCAGGAATGTATTTGTTGCCATTTGCCAATGCATGGATGGACATAATGCGTCCTGGACTCCTGGTAATTAGTCAACGCCAAGTTTATTTCTCAACTTGAGATAGAGAGGGTCATGTTGGATTACGTAAAACACTCTTTCTAACTAAGATAATATTTCTCTTATGAAATAAATTTCAAAATGAAACCATTTTCTTTTTTTTTTTTATTAAAATATTTTATTTTTATTTATTAGGAGATAAATAAAAAAATGTTTTTAAAATATTTGGATCAATAAGTAATATGATTATTTTATACAAAAACATTTAATATAATAGGTTATATTTTTTACTCGGTTTGATAATCTAGTTGCATATCCAAGTTCATCTCATTTGTTCAACTAATCTAGTTATGTTGTTTGAAAAAAAAAAAAATATTTTCTTGGATGACTAAATCAAAATATTATGATCTCCTCCACTTAATATTTAACGTCATTATCAAATTCAAGTTTTAATATAGCATAATTTATTAAAATACTTAAATCGAGTAAATCTACTAAGCTATATATAATATATTATTTTTTGCTTGGATATTATAAGTATTTCATAAAAATCGTATGCATCAAAATTATTATTATTATTTGTTAAATTATTTTTTAATTTTTTTAATAGATAGTTTATAAAATAATTAAAAGCATCTGATCATATTATTTATATATATATATCTTTATCCGTTGCTGCCGGATCGTAGATTCCGGCTGCTTGTCTCCGTCTCGCATCAGAAGAGGACACGAGCTCCCCCTGTCTGTCACCTCCCCGAACTGTAATCTTTCACATTTATTTCTCGAAGCTTCACGAGGATTCTCAACTAGCAAACGAACCAGACGATCAAATGACACAGGCAGATGCTGCTGCTTTTCCTCCTCCCGTCACGAATTTGTTTGTCGCACTCGCCTTTATCAACTGCTCCTCCAGATTGCATTGTGAAAGCGACGCTACAGGCTCTTCTTTTTTCCCCCTTTTTTCGAGCTCGCGTATATTGTATTTTTTAATGTAGCGGAAGAAGGCTTTACTTTTTGTGCCCACCGTTCGACATTCTCTGTGGGCTATATCTATCTCCGGTTGTTCTTCGTCGATCGGATGCGCAGCATGTCAGTGAATTGTATCAGGTATGTCGCTCTTCACATACCCCTGAGCTTAAGCCGATTCTGTTCTTGTGATTCTTGTTGATGAAACAAATCCGCTGATTGAATCTACATATCTGGCCGAATAACTTGTTTGCGCCTTCAACTGATTATACTGCTGTTTTCCTAGTAAGATCGGTTGAAACAGTGTGATTGTTGATGGAGATCTAGGCTAGAGTTGTGCCCTTTGGTTTATCTTTGGCAATTTGTCTTATCGATTGACTTATAAGAGAGATCGATCGAAGAGCTTGGAAAGGATTCAAACATTTTGGTAATCTGATTGACAAATTTGGTATCTTTGGACAAAGGGTATTTAGGTCAATGTGCTTTCCAAAACCAAGTATCAATCTCGATCTCGTTCCAGTGTTCCATATTCTTCTTCTCTGCGGGTTTAAAGTCTACCCCGGCGCTGCTGGCGATCTGCTGCGCTTCTCGTCGCCGTCCACATCTCGATCCAGTATCTTGCTTTCTGCGACCACCATCGCCCCCCACGCTTCCGGTGGAAGTACCTCCATCTCTCCGTCTTCCTTGGCCCTCGCGGCTAGATCGCTCCTCCCTTCCGGAATCTCATCTGGGAGGAGCTGAGAGACGACTGCCGTGGTGGCCTTGGGTGTCAATGGTAAAAGGCGAACGCGGTAATCGATCCTTTCTTTTCTACTAGCCTTTCATCCCGCGCCGCCCCTTGATTTTGCCGTGTCTATTTCGCTAATGCGACAGAGATGGTGGTTGAAATTATCCTGTAACCAAAATTTATATCTTGGAGTAAATTTGGTCAGGCCTAAATCTTCTCTACTTAAAACTAGTTCGCTTAAATTTATGGGAAAAAAACGATGTGCAATTCAATGATTCTATTTTTGATCTTAATTTCTAGATTTCTTACTGAAACATTAAATTTGCCACGAACTTCGACCTTTTCGCATGCAAATTTAATACCTGCTCTCGTAAACCATTTGTTTCTACTGTGATTCGACTAAATTTCCAAACCATACCCAATGGCTATCAATGGTCCATGATTACATCTTTGGCAATGGATATAATTGATTGAAGTTTAAGTTCTATGCTGTTGACAAATTGGATAATCTTTTTCAAGTGCGTGCTTGTAAATTAATCTGTTTTATAAATTAGGCGAAGGTTGCGTTCACTGTTTCTTTAATTAAATTAGAGTGGATTTTTTGTCCTTGTTCTCCATTCGGTCAACTAAAATGGATGACGATTTGCAATAAGTATTTGCATATTTGTAACAAATTTAGCGTGAATCCTCCGAATGCTTGTCTAAATGCTTAGATGCCTAGTGCTTACACGGATTTTGTTATCTTTGTGGTAATTTAGATATTATGTTGTATACTTTTTGTTTCCTATCTGCTTCATGGAGATTGAAATGGTTTTGAGTTGTTCCTCTACTTTGATTGTGCATTTGCTTGAATCCTCCATTCCTGAGGTGCGCATTACAATTATTTTTCTTAAGTGAGAACTGCAAAAGCCACAGTCTTGCAGTGCATTACTCCATATTTTTTAAGGTGCCAAATTTCTATTGACAGGATATTAGGATTTTGAATGGAGAAGCATGCGATAAAACTTGAATCCAATATTGCTGCAGTTGTATGGCGTTTCCTGCGTTGGTGCCTCTTTTCTGTGCTTTCCTTCGGTCCCATGCCCAAGCATGTTGCATTTATTATGGATGGTAATCGAAGATTTGCCAAGAGAAGGAACATCAAAGAGGGAAATGGTCATTATGTTGGTTTCAGAACTCTTATTTCTGTCCTCCAATACTGCTATGAAATGGGGGTGAAGCATGTGACTGTGTATGCCTTCAGTATTGACAACTTCAAGCGGAAACCAGAGGAAGTGCAGACCCTCATGGATTTGATGAAGGAGAAGATTGATGAATTGTTAGATGAAGAGAGTATTGTGCATAAATTTGGATTGAGAATCAATTTCTGGGGAAACTTGGACCTCTTGAGTGAACCTGTCAGATTGGCAGCTGAGAAGGCGATGATCACAACTGCAAATAACACAGGACCAGTTGTATCTGTCTGTGTGGCCTACACCTCCACTAATGAAATACTACGTGCTATCAAAAAATCTTGTGCAAATAATAAAGACAGGACACGACAATCATATACTCTTTGTGGTGGCGATCCAGAATGTGAGATTGTTGATAGTTCCATTACTGTGGCTGATTTAGAGGAGAACTTAGATACTGCTAATTGTTCGGACCCTGATATTGTCATTAGGACGTCAGGAGAGACTAGGTTAAGTAATTTTCTTCTTTGGCAATCTACTTTGAGCCATTTGCAGAACCCAAGTCCACTATGGCCTGAATTCTCACTAGGGCATCTAATCTGGTCTATTTTGGAGTACCAGAAGGCATACCCTTACTTAGAGGCAAGGAAAAGCTTATGCAAGAAGACTATCTGATACTGGTTTCAGTGTTGAATATCAGGTGGAAGAGCCAACTTGAAGCTCTCTTGCATTGTCGGATGTACTTTCTATGTTTATGATTAATTAAGGCATTGCTCCATATTCGAATTGAAATGAATGACCACTGTGTTTTTGTTATAGTTGAAGCCAATATGATGGAAAATATTCTTGCGATGCTTGTACAGTCGGATGGCCCTTCTGTTGGCCATGAAGGCAAGTAATTTTGTCAGAAAATTCTGAACCAGGAGTACAGTATCTCCTACATCATATTGGTTTTGCTATTGACTCTCTTCATTTTCGCTTTTGTAGCGTGTTGAGGTTCTTATCCTTGCATCAAATTTTAAAATGTTGGTTGGCTTTGGTTATCCTTGTTATTCAAAGGAACCAATATTCTTTAGAAAAACACTCAGAATATGCTATTTAGTGGTCAGATACATGAGATGTTATTTTTCAGTGACATTTTTGGCCAGCTAGTCGTTGGATCTTCCAGTCTGCATACTTGTAAACTGGACATATTGGCAAAGTTGGCATAATCAACCAGGTAATTGATTTTAATCCAGTTCTAATTGAGAATTGTAGAGAAGCTCTCATTTTATTTGCTTACAATAAAGTTGGGTTACAAGTATCCAAGCACATTTTGTATCTTACAAAGCTATGTGCTTGGCTGCACACGTTTGGCTCTCCCACAATATTTTAAGTTTCAACCTTCCCCTGCCTATAATCTTATTGTTGTATTACTTATCCTGCGTTTTAATAGGCATTCTTGATATAGAAAGAATATACATTCATCCCCTTCCTATCCTGTATGCCATCTATTCTTTTTGTAGAAGAGTTGACTAGTTCAAAGTCATATAAGTATACTTTCTTGATAAATATACTATCAACTTTCAAAATTTTAGTAGGGGCCATATATTAGAGTGACCCAATTATAATTTCAAATGTAATATTTTTATTTGTAGATTTAATTCTTAATAATATATAGATAGCGAAGCTAAATGGAACGAATTTCCAAACTTTTTTAATACTGAAATATAAGGAATATTTAGAAACAAGATAAACTTAAGCTTAACAAAAATAATTTGAAAACTACAAAGATTGCAGAAAAGTATATCTTTTATATAAATAATTAGGAAATTATGAAAACAGCACCATTAATACAGATGTAAAATAAAATTTAAAATTATTTTAATTCTATTTAAAGATAAAAATAAAAACAATTTTATTTTGCCCCTTATGTATTACCAAACCATCCTTAACTTCTTCCAATTTTTAGTTTTTAAAAAATTTATAACGCATACAATTATCTCGATTAACAATCCTTTAATAGACTCACAGAACTTCTAAATAAAAATTGTCCCATAATACCATAAAACTACTTTAATACAAAAATCTCTAATTTTCTTTCTACGCAAATATCATTAAATTAAGGTAGAAATACCTATAAAAATTAAATCAAGTTAATAAATAGTAGCACTTAGTACTTCAATCCTACCTTTAAATGAATATTGCAAATAATACCATGAAACTGAAAGTAATACTCCTTGTACTTTTATAGCTAATAATTTATCTGTTGTCATCAAAAGTCAAAACTATACAAAACTACTTCCAGTATACCAAGCGCAAATAATGTTATCTTGGTCTCAAGCATATAATCTAAACAGAACAGAATATCGCCCAGGTTTTTCAATGCTCAAAACAGAAAATTCGGAAGGTAACAACATTTTTAGTACACGGGAAGATGCAATCAATAAGAAGAGCTCAAAGTTAAGCTTCAACTACAGAAAAATGTCGCTAATCAGCTAAAACAACTAACTTGAGTATTGGGTACTTGAAAGTAAAAGAGGATCTGCGATACGATTCGGGTTACTAGTAGCCACCCTTGAGATCATTGACCACATCATAAGGAATGGGGGTGACGGTCTCAAGCGTGGCACCTTCCACCATGAAACCAGGTTTAGGGCCCTCGGGCTGCCGTTTAGTGCTAATGACCTCACCACGAGCCTTTGCCTCGGCCTTCAGTTGGTCGTTCTTCTTCACTCTAGTGCGGAAATCTTCCTGGCACCTGGAAGGCTGCACATGCTCCACACGGACATGAATTCTTTTCCTGATGATCCTGTTGCCAACCTGCAAACACAAATTTCCTGGGCAACTTTAAATGTATTGAATGCCTAAAGGTTGCCTTAAACAACAGAAAATCCTTGTTAAGGCCACTCAATTTGCATGAAAATTGTACACATCATAGGATTATTTCTGTCATTTCATGATACTAGGTATAGAATAAAATAATAACCAAACACATTAATACTCATTCTCATTTGATCACTCGACTTTATTAACTTAAATGCTATGTTTATCCATTTCTTCCAGAAAATTGACTGATTAAAGTGAAATTATCACCCTAGACCACACGTGTTTATTCCAACAGCACAAAGAAGCTCCTAGCTAAATAACCCCCAAAAGGCTACAAATATCAACTTTATCCAAGAAAAAGACACCCAACTGCTGATACTCCTGAATACAGTGAAACAACATCAATTTACTAAAAGTTTCTAACATTGATGAGACCAATCTTCCGATTGGTGTTAGCTGGCAGCCTCGTACAGAGTTAACTGATTGAGTTTGGTATGATACACAAGAAAAAAAGGGAGCTCGAGTAATGGGAGGCTGGAGTCAACAAGAGATTGACTTCTTTTATGAGGAGGTAGTGTAGAAAATACCGGTAAACTAGTAACCAGCAATTCAGCAAACGCCATACTGGTAAGAATGTATTCTCTATTTTATTGTAGTTTATTATTTGGTTTTACCAATTGCCATTGAAGTTAGTCAAAACCTTTCCGACATCATTACAAATAGCCAACAACAATTTAAGTAACTGCTAGATGAAGAAAACAAGTTTATGGACGATTCCAGGTGTATAATCACCGTGGAAACTTAAACAATAGATACTGCTTTAAATTAGCGGGAAGATGCGCATCCTATATTACAACTCCTGATCTATTAACCTCAAATTATAAGTAAAGCTAAAATGCGTTGACTAAGCTCTTACAGGACAGTATGAATCTGTTTAAGATTAGCACTCTTAAACTATAAAGATACTATACCAACTTCTTGGATGCAGCAAATGGCAAAAAATTAAAGATTTTATATCTCTATATGTCGAAACTAAATTAACCTACATCTAGAGAACCTATAGATTCAATATTGCAATTTTAAGAACGATTAAGGATAGACACTCCATCGTTACTATGTCCTACTAATTGTTCATTTCCTCCGAAAAGCTTACTACATGACATCTTGTCTACTACTAATTTGAATATAAAATCACTCAGGTCTAGGATGTTTGAAGGATATTTTTTTACTGTACATCAGGATCTTCATAGGTGCTAATTTAGCATATCACAACAAACAGGCTTTTCAAAACAGTGGCTAAATCAAGGCAATTTTCCACCGTGCACGCCGCCTATCTAAAGATATGTTTTTAATCTATGATCTCTAGACATCAAATATGATAAATCCTTGTACGTGTATTCATGACATATATAAGATTTTAAAGCATATTCTGTCATTACGATATAAAGATCCACCCCATCAGAAACTGAATGACACTGAAGGGAGAACAAAAGAGAGAGAGAGCACGAACCTGCTTGTTGATCTCCACGCCGATGGCGCGTTTGGTGACGTTCCATACCTTGCCGGTGCGACCGTGGTAGAACTTGTGGGGCATGCCCTTATGGACGGCGCCGTTCACTTTGACGTCGACGTAGTCGCCGATCTTGTAGGTGCGGAGGTAGGTCGTCAGGGAGATGTAACCCTTCTTGCGGAAGGGGCGAGCGAAGAGGTCCCTGGTGCGAGAGCGAAGGCCATGCCCTGCCGGCATCTTTCTCCCACTTCTTAGGGTCAAGCGCTTGCTACTGCCGCTAAGGAAGCGGTGGGATGAGGAAGAAGAAAACTAGGGTTTCGATAACAAGTTTATTTATACTCGATTAAGGTGGACGGGTTTCGTGTGCTCATGCGGCCCGGCCCGCCCATTATATTAGCCAAATGGGCTGGATTTCATTTTTTAGTTGTGATGGAAGCTCAGATTCTTTGCACAAAAGAAATAACCTTAAAATTGACAGTTGTATAATTATTATAAGAAAAAAAAGAAAAATAAGTTTGCTACTAGAATACTAGACTAATACTGTAGTGTTGACTTATTTTGATTCATGAGACTAATTATCTAATAGTAGTGTTGACTTATTTTGACTCATGATATATTTACGCATGATAAAAAATATAATCTATTTAAATATAGTTATTAGTATAAATTAATTGACGAATAATTATATAATAGAGCCACGATGATCATAAATAAATTGATATATTTATGACGCAAATATGATTTACATGTGTTAATTTTTGTTACTGCCTTAAATTAAAACCTTCAAACTTTTTGTTATCGTTTCCAAAAATCGTTTCTTAGCTGGCACTTCAATTGTACTACCATGTGCTTCGCACGTGATAGGAAAGCAAGTGCGCTCAACGTGGCCCGGGCGGAATTTTAAGCGGGCGCCTTCGCGTCCCCGCCAATCCAACGGCTGGCGTCGCCCTATCGGAAGCAGCGCCTGCCGCCCGCATCACATGTCCGGCAAAGCAACCCATATTTTTTTTTTTCTTTTTTAACCCGCGCTGCCTCGAGATCGATCTCTTTTCACTTGTGGCAAAGCGGAGAGAGAGATAGAGAAGGAAAGGAAGGCGTCGAGGGGGAAATCTCCATCCTGCTGCTAGAGGCGGAGTATGGTAAGAAGATAGAGCGAGGAGGGATCGACTCTGGGAGCACTCTCGCCCTTCTCCTCCGGATTTCTCGCCGCCATTTCTTTCCTTGGATTCGCACGGCAGATCCCCCAGCCCCGGCTCAGAGTGGTTTCTCGGATTGATCTCTGTGTCGTCGCTCGGATCTAGGGTAGGCAGATCGGTTCCCTTGCATGCGCCGCGATGGCTTCTCTGTACCCCGGTCACGTCGGTGCGGTCCAGGTAATTAATCGAGGGCACGAAATGCTTTCAGCAAAAGGGGCAGTGTTGAGTTTCTGTCTCACCTTTTCTTTTATTCAAGTGTTCGCTTTTCGTTCCCTTTGGCTAATTTCTTACTTCACTCTTTCACTGAAACAGGTTGGTGCTTATTTCTTGGAGCAGTACTATCGTATTCTCCAGCAGCAGCCGGAATTAGTGCACCAGTTCTACACGGAAATGAGCTCCATGGTGCGATTCGATGGAACTGCCACTGAAACGGCTTCGGGGATGGTGGTACTGTTCGTGGAATCTGCGTTTTTTCCCCCTTCGATTTGATTGATGGATTCCCTTTTACTACTTTATTGCTTATAAGAATATTGTGACATCTGTATGTCATCAATAACATAGGACGTAAAATCTGGCGAATATGTAGTCTTTTGGTTCATGGAATATGGACTCTGGTGCTTTGAAATCTGTTTACCTTGTTTATGATTTTCACGAAATATCCTTATTACCAATGTTCAAAATTTTGATTTGAAACAACACACTCGTTGATATTGGTAACATTGGTAGCTTGTTCCAAGTAAATGGGGTCCTGCGGAAGATTAAGTTTCACTTCAGAGCTTCAAACCGTTTTTTCTGGTAATTTCTCTTGACAGAGATGAACATTGCAAGGATTTTTAATCATACACACTGATGACTATAACTGAGAAGAACTGAAATCACGTATAATTTTATGGTTAATCCTTCTGATTAGTAATTCTGCGACAAGTTCAGTATCTATTTTCTATGTGCCTTTTTTAAGACGGTTTCAAAGTGTTTACTACTAGTTTTTATAATCTATTACCGTACTTAATATAGCTACTTTCTCTGATCTATATTTGTAAGATAATAATCATTCTGTTTTTTGCATTGTGCTGTGTGATTTTGGCTTACTATGATGGTAGGGCATGGTTTTATATTTGGTGACTATTTACGTGTTCTTTCAAAATTTCAAGACATAAGAGATCCTTGATTACTTTTCTATATTGAAGAGCATTTTGTCAATCATAATGCGTAAACTATGAAGCAAAGCTTTGTATGCATGAAGAATTCATGTAAGTTTTATGGAGCATCATTAAAAAATGTAGAATATAAACTAACATCTTCAAGTACATTTGGTTCATTCAAAATCATCAAATACCGCTTTCACTATAGTTACTTTTGATTACTACAGTGAACTCTATGTTAGGTGTTGAATACAAAGACCTTTTATGTTTATACTCAAGCTGACAAGTTGACCAATGCTCACTCAAAATTCCCTCTCTCAATAGTTAAAATGGTTCCATGCTGGTGAACATGATGGAGAAAAATACTATATTTTCTGTACATGCATTCTTCATATGCCTTAGAGGTCTTATTTCAGTAAGATACTAAATGATTGATGCCTAAGATAAATATGAGAGAAGCACAAAGCATCAAGCAAGGTGGGTTAGTGCTTGCAATTGAATACTTAACAAGCTTATATATGTGTGACAAGGACAAATAATACCCGCACATAATACACTCTAATTAATAATAGTTAAGTGGATTATAATTTGCTACCTTCCTTACTTTCCAACAGATCTTCAAGTTGGAGCATGTATGTCATCATTTTTAGGTTAGTACAAATAGTGAGGCACTTGTGCTAGTTGAGAGCTTGCTGCATACATGAAGATGAGAAGACGCATCATGAGACTCCATAGAGAATAACTTTTGCAAAGGTGTACTTTTCTTGGAGAGAGGATAAAGGAAACAATTGAGATATTAGAGATGAGGCATTCTCTGACTTTAGAGAGAACAACTCATGACATACTTTATCTTCTTGTCTTGGAGAGAGGAGAGACAATTAAGGTGCAAGAGAAGTGTGTACTAGAGACTATAGAGGAGAGGTGCCGTAAGACTTCAGAGAGACAACTGTGGCAAAAGCATACTCATCTCAATGGAGGCGACTGAGGCACAAAGAGAAGTGAAGCACTGAAGTGGAGAGGTGCTATATGCCAATCATGCCCAACTTGGTATAAAGATAACAAGGATGGTTAAGAGCTTTTGCCAATTCTGAAGAAGGTTCTATTGCAAAGTAGTTCTTCATAAAAACAGAATGATGAATTGAAGGTGGAAGTTTGACTCCTATTTTTTGTTTGTTGTTTTTTTATTGCTTATTGTAGTTGTATAGAATCTCAGGAGGAAGGTGCAAATATGGAACAAAGACCATGAGGGGATGTATGCAAATGAAGGCAGAACATAATCTTAGATGTGAACTGTGCTCTGAGGATGGGGAGAGACCTATTCTCATATGTGTTGACTGAGGGTGTAGGACAAAAATCTATTTTCACACCAGGGATAATAGGTGTGAAGAACTATTCTTGTGAGACTATAAGCAACATAAACTTCTTTGTGTGTGAATACCTATTCATGCAGGTGAATTTCTTTGTTCGAGCAGGACTTGCATAACATGCGTGATGAATTTCTTTCTTCGAGCAGGGATTGCATAACATTCCTGTGGTCAGCGCTGAGGAAGGGTGGGGCAAAAGTGTAGAAGGTGAATCTATGTCAGCAGTCAATGTGGTTGGAGAGGAGGTAAGGATTCGAGAGGGATTTACTGTGAACAAACTGCAGCATAGCTGAGGCAGTGCTATGAGTGAAAGAGGTGTGGGACGTACGGTTATTACTGACTGTTCCTTCTGTAGAGGAAGGTAGATGGCATCATGAGATTTTCATGGATAGTGTGATTCAATAGGCTTTCTAGTAAGATGAGGGAGTTGAAGTAGTCTTCTACAACCTGTGATTCTTTTAAAGTATGTTGATCTTACTGTTTTGAAGTTGAGAAGCTGCTATGGCAAATCTTTTGTAATGACAAGTGTGGGCAAAAGAAGTCATGGGGGAATAGAGCTAAGTGATGTGGAGATGAGAGCTCCGAGGGTAGTGGGTGGATGAGACAGAGAAGGATATGCATGGAGCCATGGACACATTAAGCATTAGTGTCTGCAAGGTTGTTTTGATGTGAATGGGTGAAGGAGAGTGAGGAGGCGGATTCTGATCATCGGTGAGTGTTTTGGAGAAGTTGGCTGATAATCTAGAGGGGGATTTGAAGCAGAGGAAGTAAATGACTAGGGGAAATATGAAGCATAGTTGTTTGCTAGGGATAGTACTGGCGTCCGAGATGGTGCAAGAGCAGAGTAATCTCTTTCACATGCTGCTGGGCTAAGAAATATGTGGTTAGAGCACATCAAAGAAGAATAAGACTGGAGAGAGGTTAAGCTATGTTGAGCTAAGAAAGATGTGGTTAGAGCACTTCGAAAACTGCTTTGCTACCATGTTGGAACATGGAAACAAGGGGAGGGAGGTTAAACTATGTACATTACATAAATTACATGTCCATTATGATAATTAACAAATCCTTGCATAGGCTTGAATGACAATGCCCATGCATTTATAAAGACCTTCCATGCTGACCCACACTTGCAACATATGGGGGGATGCAGTTCACTGGTTTATACTTGATCTAACGGATGCTTGGTCGAATTCAGCCCATTCCTAACAACGTAGACTTTTAGGATGTGGTCATCTCTTCTAGTCTTGACATGGTATCAGAACATTGTTCAAGAGTATGAATGTTGGTGCATTCCCTATTTATATATTATTCCTTCTGGTCGTCTGATGCTGCACATTTGTCCAAAGCAATGGCTAGATCCCTCTTGTAAAACTGTTTGATGGTTTAAGCCTGTGGCTTGGTTACAATGTTGAATGTTTATTATAAATATACAAATTTGGTCTTTCTTAACAACTTAATCTTTTAGGAAAGATGGTCTTTCTCGTAAAGCTGTTCCACAGTTCAAGCTGGTGGCTTGGTTATGATGTTAAACGTTAACTATAAATACATAAATTTGGCTTTGAGGAGAAATGATCACCCTAGTAACTATAAATACACAATGTTTGCATATTAGAAATTTGCTGGTCCTTGATAACTGCTTCTTTTATTATTATGACCTATAGGCATGAATTTTCATCTCGATGGCATCATTTTCAATTTAATGGTTTTTTTCTTCTTTCTAGATGTGAAGCTTTGACAGTTTGACTAACAAATCTATCTAGTTGTTTGAGATTAATTAGCGTACCTAAACTTCCATTTGGAATTGAGCAGCCTCATCTGTAAATGATTGTTGTTGTAAATAGTGCAAGTTTCCTAAATCACTCAGTGCTACATGACTAAGAAATTTAATTGAAGGTGCACTTGGCTCATACTCTGAAATTTAAAGGTTATCGTTCCCATTAGTTTTGGGATTAGGGCTGATACAGTTTTTGCATTTAATGCTGTCAATCCACCTTGGCCCATTTTAGCCATAATTTTATGGAGTGTTCTGAATCATCATTACCATTACGTGACTGGACTTTTTTTGTGCCTAGAAAATTTAAGTTTATTACACTGATATGGAACATTTAAGAAACGCCATGTTTCTGACTTTATTCATATTATTTTCAATGTGTTGATTGTACAAGGCTATATTTTGAACTGAAAGTATTGTTCTAAAACTTTGCAGCAAATCCATCGTCTTGTTATGTGCCTGAATTTTAAGGGGATTGAGATTAAATCAGCTCACTCTTTGGAGTCCTGGAATGGTGGTGTGCTGGTGATGGTTTCAGGTTATGTGCAATTGGAAGACTATAGTGTTAGGAGGGAATTTGTGCAAACTTTTTTCCTTGCTCCACAGGAGAAAGGGTTTTTCGTCCTCAATGACATTTTCCACTTCCTTGAGGAGGAGCATATTCATCAGCGCGCAGAAGCCTTCTTGTCTCAGAACGATTTTGAGACCAAGTTGAATGTGTCAAATTCTATAGAAGAACCAGGTAGCATTCATTTGGTTAAGTAGTATCATATTAATCAATGGTACATTTGTTGCTTCTACATAATGATGCTGCCCTCTATTTGGAATTCAAACTTGCTCTTATGTCACTGTAACTTTATCTCTTTAGTCATGATTTTGTTGATTGAAAATTGCAGCCTCTGACTACATACTGGGCGAAGAAATTCAGGCACGGGATTTGGAGCCAATAGTAGTAGCTCCAGTGCACGTGGAAACAGATGACACAGTTGAGAAGTATAGCTCTCCCGAAGCACCACAGCAACTTCCATATTCTGATGACAGATTAGATGAACCTGTTGCTGAAGATATTACTTCATTTCCAAGTGCGCTGGAAACTAGTAGGGACCCACCTCCGCCGGCTCCAGAAGAGCCTGTTGTAGAGCCGGCTAAGCAGACTTATGCCTCCATTGTAAACTGACTTATTCATTTGCCATATTTCTTACATGGAATTCATTGAAGTACGAAGTCTAATATTACTTCTTATCTCAGCTTCGTGCTAAAACCCAATCTGGACCATCCATGCACCACGGGGCATCTTCAACCAAGACCACCCAAATGGCTTCAGAATGGACACAGTCCTCACAACCAACGTACCAAACACAGCCTGCTTTGGTTCCTGAAAAGTCCAATGCAGAGGCAATTGAGGAGACTCCTCTGGTTGAAGATGAAGGTTTTCTCCATTTCGCTCTTGTATTATTTTTTTTTTGTAAAATACGTAATGTCTGAATTCCAGCATCTCATTTCGTTCCAGATGGAATAGGTCAGCTCTCTCATACATACTTAGGCCTCATAAGCTCATATTGACAAGTATGATGTTACTTTTAGTGTTCTAGTGTCATACATGCAGTGATGATTGTAGACAATTTTATGTTTTCCTCCTTGTTTCTGGAATGTTTTTTCCTTTAGTTGATGCGCATTTAGTTTGTAAATCAATTGATCAGTTCCAAATAATCCAATTCATTTTGTTTTGTTAGCTTCAGCTTATTTTGGGTGAACTTCTTTTACTTACCTCCACGTCCATATGGTTTTGCATATAGTTTATTCTCTTCTATTAGAACAATTGCTGATCTTAATTTAAAGCCCATCTTAGTCATCATGATATTTTTGGTTGAATAGGTGATGCAAGATCAGTGTATGTAGGAAATCTTCCTTCATCTATTTCAACTACAGACCTTGAGCAAGTCTTTAAGCACTTCGGTAGACTGAGGCCTGATGGCGTTTCTATTAGGAGCCGCAAGGTAAATCTCTTTCTTGACTTGTTTTTGGCTGGGGTTAAAATTTTTGGATCACTAACTTTCGTCATACAAAATTTCAGGAGTCTGATGTTTTTTATGCTTTCATTGAATACGAAGATGTCGTTGGCGTACAGAATGCACTTAAGGTATGCCATCCTCCTCTACTATATATATAATATATTACAAATTTTTTTTAATGCATCTAGTCTAAATCCGCTTGTGCTTATCTTTACAAGTCTCATTGTGGAAATGATGTAGGACGGGGGTCTGAAACATTCAAACAACGAGTTTGAAAACTGATTTTGATAATATGTAGATAATAAAGAAATCCGATGTTAACTAACGATATTTGAAACTAGTTTTTTTTGTATTTTATAGTAGTAAGGAAAAATCCGAGATTACAACTACTGAAAGAAAGCAGTAAATGCAGGAATTAAACTTGCTGGAAATAAACTTACAGAGCAGTCCTTGAGAATAGAAGGACTGTACGTCCCGATCTTCACCGGTCCAACTCTGATGGAAGGTGTAGGGTGGAGCTTACAAGCAATCACAAATAAATCCGTACAAGCCACGGATTTTAATACAAATAACAGATCAAGGGGGAGGTTAGGCCTCACAAGTTCCCTTGCTAAACCTAGATTCGACTAAAGAGAAGGGGGAGAAGGGAGAAGAGGGGAAGTGCCCCTCCTGAATCCACACCAAGCGCAAGCTACAGATTCAAACAGCCAAAAATTAGTGTAGGGAAGAGTTCTTGAACAAAGTGAAGAGTTTAGAGAAGGAACTTAGCCGAGAGTGTTGATGCTTCCATATGGCCGAAGGTTGATGGATTCATCTTCAAGCTTGCTCCAAACCGAGGGTGAAGGGAACTCCTTGAGTGGCGCACTTTAAGAGATGAGGAGATCTTCTTGAGGTTCGGTGGAGAAGTTGGAAGAGAAGAGAGTCGGCCTTGGATAACACTACACTAACACTAAGGCCATGTTTACTTGGACGGATGAATTATGCAAAGGAAAGGAAAAAATGAAGAAAGAAAAAATAGATGGATGAAATATGTTATAAGTTTTCTTTCCTTGTGTTTACTTAAAAGGATGTATAATTTGATGGATTTATATATACACCCTTAATTTTTATTTTTTTACTCATATTACATAAATACTATTAATATTATAAAATTATTATCGATACTATTATATAATATGAAAATTAGTAAATATTATTTAATACTATTAAAAATTATAAAAATTATTAAATATTATTAAATACTATAAAATTATTAAATATTATTTAGTACTATTAAAAATTATAAAATTAAAATATAAAAAAAAATTATAATACATAACTTTCTTAAAATGTTATAAGTTTCCAGCGAAGCAAGTAGTGAGCAATCCGCCCGATTTGGGCGGATTGAGAAACAAAGGAAAATGCCCTATTTTTTCTTTCCATTTTCCTTTGTCAGTTTTCCGTCCGCCCAAGTAAACGATGGAAAAAGGTATAATCCATCATTCCCTTCCTCTTTTCCGTCCAAGTAAACATGGCCTAAAGTTTATCTAGGAAACTAGTAGACAAATTCTTATTTCATCAAAGCTTGAGAATACATGCGAGAGGGGTTACATTTATAGGCGAGGTGAAGGTTAGGGCAAGGTGGTCTTTTGCCCCTAGGCGCCTATTACAAACATGGAGAGAAAAATCAACATTTAATCCAAAGTGTGAATGCAATTAAAGGTGTGGATTCTTCCTTTCTTTGGTGAAGTTTCTTTGGAAATTCTTTGAAATTCGAATGGATTCCTTGTTGTAGACGAGATGGTCTCCTTCCTTGCTGGTTGTGAGCGCATGAAAGAGGAATTCGAAATTTGAATTCCTTCCATAAGATCTTGGGCGGCAAAGCATTGATGGAAGTTTTCATTAAAGGCTTCCTTTGATTGTGGATCTAAATTGGGATTGACTTTGAATTCTTTCTTTGCTTGGCTGATGTGTTGGCGCATATCCAAGGTTGGATGGTTGATGTGGCTGATTGATTCATTGAAGAAGCGCCTAATTAAATGAGGAAACTGAAGTGGCAAGTGAGTTCATCCATGGCTTGGGTTGAACTTGGACTTTGAAGCTTCTTTCCTTCTTGGGCTGAATTTGTTTGAGTGCAACTTGAGCTGACTTTTGAGTGGATCTTGAGCTGACCCTTAGCTTAATTGACCTGCCAAAAATGTAACAAATGCAAGGATGCACTATTCTACCATGATGCAAAGTACATTAAAGACTCATGCATTACAATGCACAAACGTACTACATTTGGACTTGCCATAATTGACTATATGATACATGGCTTTATTTGAAACTTAAACTAACCTAAATGCCATGAAATGCAATGCAAAACAATACAAAGCAAGTGAGCTCTAGGTGAACCCTTGTTGAGGAGGTTTCCTCCGAGCCCAAGCGTGTCTCTTTAAAGTAGGGCTGCTGCCTCCATCAGGAAACCTATATGTAATGATTTTGAATCCCTAGCCTGATGTTCATACGGGATGTTCCTAAATAATTTTTTGAAATAATATTATTTTAATCCGATTGATTGTCTTTTTTTGTTATTTTTTGATAAAACCACATTGAATATATACTTGGCTTCTCAGATTAGAAGTTAAATTGGATTTTTTTTTTATCAGAGCTTATGTTTTTGGCTAATTGGACAATAAATAAAATATGCTATTCTCAACCTATTTCTTTGGTTATTATCATGTTTGCTCTCATTATTGCACTCTGGACCTACCTTTGTGAATGGCATTAATGAGCCCCATCCTTCTGGATCTGCTCTACGGTCATTTTTATGGGTCGTGTTAAGCTTAATTCAACGCACACGAAGGGCATGCTAAATTATTAACCTGACCTATGATATCATAAATATGCAAATTAAAAATTTTCCCACAGGCTTAAACTTTGACAATTGTTGATCACCCAATTAAATTTGAAATGTTGGTTGAGGCATAAATCACTATGTCATTGATTAAGATTCTATCTCCGATAGTATCACTTTGTAATTAATGACATGTGCACACGTTTCTTCTCAGGAGTTTCTGTTCTGTTGTCTTCTAAATTTGCATGTTCACTGGGATTTTATGCATTTATGCTAATTTAATTTGATATTTGTTAATTTTGAATCCGCTTGTCTTTCTAAAAGCTACTTTTAGGTCCGCGCCCTTCTTGCTGGATCCTTGTAAAATTTAAGCATATTCTTTTGTATTCATGTGAATATTATTATGCATAAGACAATTGCCAACTCCCATTTTATAATCTTGTTTCTTAAATCTGTGTAACAACTTTCTTAAATCTGTAGGCATCTCCAGTACAGTTAAATGGGAGGTTGATTCATGTTGAGGGGAGAAGACCTAATAGTGGTGTTTCACGAGGAAGTAAGCCTTCTGTTCTTTAGAATGTTGATTAAATGCTTGCCTCAGCATTTGCAATTTGTATGCAGATATTTGATATTTAGAAAAAATTGACTTTCACGCAATGAGAATCCTATATTTCTGATTTGTTCAAATTATTTTGAGGTCACTATTTAATGGAGGTGAAACGTATAGATGGTAACAGGGAAATATGTGGAAACTAGAAAAAGTAAAACTTGATTTCTAGTTAACCCGAGAAAGAAAATTAAGAAAGGAAGAAAATGGAAGTTAGGAAGCCTTCCTCCCTTATTTTTCCCTAAAACAATAAAAGAAGACTTTAATTGCTTAATGCTTCCATCATTTCTCTTTCTATGCTCTCCTAAACATAGCAGCAGACTGAACATTGTAGCTTTGATATTTTCCGTTGAACAATGTAATCTTAATTGGAGTTAAACATCCTGGAAATTCAAAATCTTATTCTTGTTTTCATAATCTAAAATCTGTTATTTGTTTTATTGATGAGTCTGGTATACCGTGCGCATAAAGACTTTGATGTCCTTCAGTTGCCATTTCTTTTCTAGTGAAGAATAAAGGGCGGAAGAGGAGAAGTTGTGAACACTTAGCGTTTCAGATTAATGTATCTTTGTGTAATGCTAAAGTCCTTCATATGCAGCAAAAAACATATGCTATCGCTAATTTGTGACAGTTTACGCTCTTCCGGAATATACTACAACTGTGCTCATTGGGCAAGGGCTGGTGAACAGAACACGGAAAAACTGGTAAACAATAAAAAGTACACACTTGAGTATGTGAAGGCATGTATTATTTTCGTTCACGATACGGATTTTGTTGTTCGGTTGTCAGAATTGGTTATGCCTGTTGTACAATTACGATGTAGTTTGTAATTGTCAAACAAATCAAGTAATTGTCTTTCATTTTCTACATTTTGCAAAAAAAAAAAAAATCTTAAAAGTGCAATGTTGAGCACGTCTCATGCATTTTAGCAAACTAAATTTATATTTTGATTCTTTTTCCTTTGCATTGTTATTCAGCTGTACTTTTTTACGTTTCATCATTTATTATATTTTACTTCAGAATAATTTAGTTTCCATTCCTTTTTTTTCAGAAAAAGGCAGAGGTAGAGGTGGATACACATCCGAGGTCCCAAGGGGGCGCTTCGGTAGCCGGCTTGTCGGACGGGGTAGCAGGCAAGACAACACTGACAGGGACTATACTAGTAGCCGGTCTAGGGGAAACGGATACCCACAGCGTGTTCATGAAAGGGGTTATTAGGATTTCCAAGGTGAACCCCATGACAAGATTCTGTAGGTACCTAATACATGGGAAAGTTCTTTGTTTCCAGGTGTTTTGTCTTCAGCAATTTGGGAAGTAGTTGTATACTGTTTTTTTAAGTGGTAATTGTGATCCCTATTTTGTCGAGTGACATTTAATTAACTTGCGTTTTGAAAAAAATCTTCGTGTGGGACTGGTCCTTTTTATTTATCTCAACATTAGAGCAATCTTTTGAAGTTGCAGGGTAGTTAACTAGGAAAGATGGCACAGTTTTGATATGATATTTTACTTGCTAAATTTTAATTGACCAAATGTGCATCTCTATTTAGTTTATTGTTTTTATATGAAACGTAGCAAATATCATGATCTTGCGGAGTTTTCTCCAGTATCCTTTTGAATATGTATACGAAAACGAGACTTCTCTTTATTTCTGATTAGGGGTGAGCATAATTCGGTTTTTATCGAATTTACCGTTCGGTAAATTGATAAATCAATTCGGTAATAATATTTAGGTAATTTGGTATTCGATTTTTGATTCAGTAAATAAGTTTTCAGTTCAATAATTTACTGATTTACCGATATGAATATATATGAATAATTGAATATATACAAAAATCGATTATTTAATACCGAAGAGGCTACCAAATAGTCGAAGCATACCGATAACTGATTATTTTAATATTTTAATTAATATTTTTTTTATTCTTTTAATAGATTAATTAGGTATTCGGTAAATTGGTAAATTTATCGATCGGTAAATATTAAATTCGGTATTAGTTTCGGTATAGAGTTTTTCGGTTTCGATAAATCGGCAAATGCTTATTCAGTTTTTGGTTTTTCGATTTTTACCGAATGCTCAGCCCTATTTCTGATGTCCTTATTTGTAAAATGTACAAATGAGAGTTTGGAGTTGGATGTGCAATTTCTAACAAAATTACTTTATCATAGTATGTCTTCAAGAAATGCATCACCTTTTCCTCTATGAACAATGATAGACAGGCTCGGTTGCATTGGATTAGAGACTTTTTTGTCTGTTTGATGCCATACTTTACACGACTAGTGTCACGCCTCGAGTTTAAGGTTCTCCGGTGAATTTTCATACCATGACGGATTTTTCGGTGGATTTTCGTACCACGACGAAACCTTAGATTTTTGGACGTGAGATCACTCCTAAATTAATTAAATCCTAATTTTGATCGAAGTCCAAATTAATGTCATGCCGCTTGCCAATTCGATCAGAAATTTTGGAACTTGCTGACGTCAGCCGCCGAATTCGCTTCCGCCCTTGAATTTGAGCGTTGACTACTTTGTCCAGTTGACCTGTGCCTTGCGACGCGTGCAAAGCCTCACCACCTTCGTCTTCGTCATCGAGCGCGGCCTGCGCTCGTGATCTCGCTGGAGAAGATTGGTGCGAAGGTAGGGAGAGGATGTCATCCCGCCCTCGACCTCTCATCACCGTTAACCGACAGTCGCCTACTGTCGGAGCTCACCGGAGATGGCGATGAGCGTTGCCGAAAACCAGAAGAAGCAGGGGGAAAGAGGAAGATAGGAAAAGCTTAATCTTATTAACTCAGCTACAAAACCCTAAATCTTATTCACCGGCAACCCTCGTCGCCGACGCCCTCTTTCCCTCCCTCGTCGGTCGACTCCCCAGTCGCCGGTTACATTCTCTCAACAGCTCCCTCACGTCATCGTCTCCTTAGATGCTGGAACTCACCCAAACACACCTTCTTGCTTCCCAAAGCCCTTGTTGTCCTCGATGGTGCTTCGCTACTACTAATTCCCCCTTTCCTCGTCGCTCGTCGATGTCTTTAAAGGGAGAGAGAGCTGCCTCTGCTATCTTCGGCGTTGGACCATGTCTCCCTCGCCTGAACGCCTCGTCGGCACTTGCATCCGGGTCTTCCGCCAAAGGCCTTATCGCCCTGCCGCTAGAGCTCGCATCCGATGGTGGTAACAAAGACGCGGCAGGAGGACGCTTCGAGCTAAAGAAAATTCCTAACTTGGGTACCCAGGTTAGGAATTTTAAGCTAGGTACCCTGATTTTAGAATAAATAATATTTTTTTTTTGATTTTTTTTAGGAATGATCTACTCTTTGTAAGCTTTCCAATGGTACCAAATTTAGGGTATTTTAGATCACGTATACGTATAAAATACCCTATACAAATTTTTTTTTTATATAGTAAATTTTATTTGTCTTATATGTAATCTTGTATAGGGTATTTTATACGTATACGTGATTTAAAATACCCCAAATTTGGTACCATTGAAAAGCTTACAAAAAGTAAATCATTTCTTAAAACAAATCAAAACTTTTTATATAGTAAATATTATTTGTCTTATATGTAATCTTGTATGGGGTATTTTATATGTATACGTGATCTAAAATACTCAAAATTTGGTACCATTGGAAAGCTTACAAAGAGTAGATCATTTCTAAAAAAAAATAAAAAAAAATATTATTTACCCTAAAATCAAGGTACCCAGCTTAAAATTCCTAACCTTGGTACCTAAGTTAGAAATTTTCTTCCTTTAGCTCTCCGCATGCACGTGAATCGGAGAGAGCGATTTGGGGTCAGTGCACCTATTTGACCACATTTCGCCCCTAGTTGGGCTCTGTTCCTTATGTGTTTGCCTTGGGCTTCGGCTAAGCCCAAGTCGATTTCCAGTCCGGTGATCCATGGCCTAACAACTAGCATATAGGTATAGGATTCTTTGACTGATCATGCTTAAGACAAGTAATTCTAGTAAGGGACAACCGCAGAAGTTGTGGCAATTCAGTTTAAGTTTACATATTTATATAATAGTGATTGTAAATGTTAATTGGTTAATAACTACAGGTAAAATTAAATGACTACTCAAAGTGTGAAGGGGAATGAATTAAAGTGATTTAAGAGTTGTGCCATAGATATGTTCCCATCGTTAAATATACAAATTTTCATTAATTTATCCACAGAGCTTCACTAAGAGAATTTTCCACGTTACTAAAACTAACATGCCAATGGTTCCAGTCACAGTAAACACGCTGTACTTCACATTCATTACCTCGTACAAATATAGTAGAGATACGTCCACAAACCAGTATTTGTATTTATGCAATATAGTATTGAAGTAACTTGGCGATCAAGAGGAGAAAGTCAGGAAGATGAGGATTTCAAAGTTAGGGGTTACGGTTCGCTTGCTTTCGGTGATTAAGAGTTTTGAGAGGAGGACCACTTAGTAGCTCGTGGTGGCCGAAAAGGAGTAGATTCGTCGGAGTTAGGCCGTAGAGAAAGTCAGGCTGGTGGAGTACAGTTTCGATGAAAATGGGACGAGCTTTTGGGGGTATTGAAAAAGGAAAGAGAAAAGAAAGTAAGGTGTAATGGGTTTTGGGGTTTTGGGGGAAAAAAATAATTAGGGTTAGTTCTTCCGAAGGCAAACCGCGTAAACGGAAAAAAACAGGAGCCTGAGTTGAAAATAGATTTATTTGGTCTTATTGATTCGTGCGAGATTAAAACAGATTACGAAGATCGAGGGGCTATCCGATCTTCATCCCTTGCGTCCACAAGTACAACTCATTCGGGCGCCGCTCTCCGCCTGACTCTCGCCAGCAGCCCATTCTTCATCTGCAGAATGATGGAAAGCTTTGGCTCCACAACATGCCCTTCCACCACCTCCACGTGAAAGTTGTACACGACCGCCGCCGCCTCCTTCATCTGTGTCAACGCCAGGTCCTTCCCCAGGCAAGTCCTCGGCCCCGAGTTGAACGCCAAGAACTTGTACGACGGCTCGTGCCTCACAGTCCCCTTGTCCGAAATCCACCTCTCCGGCCTGAACTCCAAGCAGTCCTTCCCCCAAACCTCCTCCACCCTCGCCATGCAATATGCCGACAGCAAAATCTTCGCGCCCGCCTCCACCTTGTCGCCGCTGGGAAGCACATCCGCTCGCAGGGCCGACTTGTGCTCGGACGGAACAGAGGCAAAAAGCCTCAGCGACTCGCACAGCGCCGCGTGCAAGTGGGCCAACTTACCGAGTTCCTCCGAGTCGAACACGGTCAGATCCGGATTCGAGCATGAGCTCCGTCTCGGCGTGACCTTCATCAACTCCTCCAGGATCTTTGATTCCACCGCGGGATTCTTGGAGAGCAGCCAGAAGAACCACGTCAGCGCCACGCCGGTTGTGTCCCTCCCGGCGAGCATGAAGGTTATGACCGTGTCTCTGAGGAACTTGTCGTCATTAGGGACGTCATGATCAATATAGGACGATAGCAGATCGTGGTTACTATTATTGCTGACGTCGCGGTTGAGGCGGTTCTTCTTCTCGACTATGTTCTCTGCTATGAGGCGATCTATTTCTTTCCACGCTGCGGCCAGCTTCCTCTCCTCCCCGACCCCTAGCCACCTCATCAGCTTCCAGAAGGCCGGCGGCATGACGTGCCGGAAAAACACCGCGCCCATGGCGTCGTCCACCGCCTTAGCGAAAGGAACCACGGGGAGGTCAGCCTACAGGCAGCCCGGGTCGACCCTGAACAGGAAGCAGCTAGTGGTGTCAAACGTCAAACGAAGGAAGACATCTTGCAAGTCCACCACCGCGGCCTCGCCACGGCGCCCGATCTGGTCGAGGAGCGGCAGCAGGCCGGTCGCCACCTTGCGCTGCGTGGAATCGGCTACGAAGGCACGGAATCGGCGGTTGCTCAAGAGGGTGTGGGCCATGGTCCGCTGCTTCCTCCACGCGTCGGCGTCGGTGTTGATGATGCTATCCCCGAGTACGTCGAAGATCGCGGAGAACTCCTCGCCCTTGGGGTAGTTGGCGTGGTTGGTGTTGAAAATGTGCTGTACGTTGGCGGGGTCGAGAGTGATCAAATAGTCCATGCCGAGGAACCATGGGCCGCGGAACCAGAAGGTGCAGGTGCGCAACTCCCGGTAGACTTGCACGCTCCAGTCGTCGATTTTGTTGAGGCGGGCGATGATTCCGGGGAACATCCCGATGAGCGGCCAGTTCACCGGGATCGCCGGGGGAATTCTTAAAACATGGATATAGAGGGAGAGGAAGAGGAAGCTGAGCAAGGAGAGGAGCAACTCGGGGTAGGCTTGGAGGAGGGACTTGCAGCTGCTGCTGTCCATGAACCAACTCCAGACCATTGGTTAAATGATTGAGCTTTTCTTCGCTGAGACTCGCACGAATTAATCTTAAAGACCACAAATCTGTGAAGCCCTTTGCTTCTGTTCGCATCAATTTATATCGGCGGGAAACAAAGAACAACGCGCGCACAATCACTAACATAACTAAATAAGGCAGCTCGATTAGGCGGCTCGTGTTCTGCACGTGGCATTTAATTTTCACAATTAATTACTTATTCTCTTCATTTATGACAAATTACTAGACTATGATTTATCTCATTCCTAGTCATTAAATGAGGCGAGACATTATTCTATTGAGTTGATCCAAATTTTATAGATGGATATTGAAACCGGGCATTCGCGTATTTGACTCAAATTTTTAAAAATATGAATAAACATAATAACAGAGATAGAACTACAAGATTAACAAAATTTGGATTAACTACGAGGAGATGCGAGAACTTAATTAAATCATCAGTTACGAAATCAGAAATTATACAGATTTGAGATGCAAACTAGATCTAATGTTTTAAAGGTGCGCAGAGTCAACTATATAAATAGAATATGTTATACAATTTCAGGAAAGTAGCGATCATCAGGCTGGTCATGTGCGCTCGCGTAAAGCGCGGTACTTGCGCAGCTCGGATTATACTTAATAATTAATACATGCGTACAAATAGGATTAGATACAAATAAAATTTAATTATAATTATTGAATCTAATCATGTAATTAACAAAAATAAATAAAAGAATTAGAGTTAAAAAAAAACCTGGAGGCGATCCTAATGGATATGGGATTTGACCGGTATTTCACCTCAAAGGTTCACCAATATTTCACTACTATGAAAAGAGAGTGAGAGGGGGGAAGAGTAATGATGAGCAAATTGGATAGGAAATATTGCGTTGTCTCTCACTAATCACTATATAAAAGAGATGTCTGTTTAAAAATAATAAATTCAGTTTATTAATAAATAATGATTCAGTTGCTCATATCTAATAAATAGGGATACTAATGACTAATTAAAATCGAGTAAAATAATTTTAATATTATTTGTTAATAGTATTTTTAAAATAGTCTAAGAGTAATTATTCGTTCATACCTAATTAGGTACTTTTTTCGGTTTTCCCTCTAGAAACTCCCAGACTCAATTTTTTAAAAAGAAATTAGAAAAAAATTATAAAATTCAAAGCAAGAAACTCAATGAAATTAATTTATGTAATTAATAATAGCGATAAAAATTAATAATAGCGATCCACAATGAAATTAATCAGTTCATCAAATTGATAATATGATTTATTGAAGTAAGATACGCGTGCTACAGTGTAGTCAGAGCATTTAAACAAATATATCAGTGTGACGTGTCGTTCCTGTTGACTTAAAAATTGCTTACTCTATAAGGAAGACAATTAAACAAATAATGAGAACATAGAACAGTCATTTTCCAAACTTAATTAGGCTTAAACAGAAAATCAAAATCATGAGGATCACAAACTTTAATTGGTTTTCGCAAATTTCTCAATTTAATTCGATTCCTCAACTTTCGCTTTCCTAATTCCAAACCAGAATCTAAGATTATAGTTGAATAAATGACAATTCCACTTTGAGTTAATAATTCTAACTAATGAAAACTTGCCAAAGTTTAGCAAACAATGGAAGGCCAATTAAAATAAGAATCTAAAACAATTATATTAATTATATAACTTGATTATTTGATAAAATTTTAATAAAATAATAATAATAATAATAATAACAATAATATCTATATATCTAACTTGTATCCTTCACCTCCAGCTGGTTCAATAGGACAACAGCTTAGGGCTTGTTTGGAGTTATCGTACTTCCAGTGGCGCTCCAAGGGTAATTAACGAAGGGTAATTAACGATGAGCGCTTGTTTGGTGTCCGACCATAAATTTGAAATGGTAATTAACCTTGGAGTCCGGCCACAGACTTTTTGCATAGTGATTTTTGAGCAATCCGCTATGAAATGCTATAACGGTCTATGAAATGCTATAACACCGTTATAGCGGATAAGACTCTATTATTATAATATTAAGTTTGAGAAATTAACATTATGATTTGAATTGAGTTAGTAATATATTATCTTTCTTTATATAATTTATTTTATTTTTATACAGCTTAATTTATTAGATATATAACATATATTTTATATGTTATAATTAACTTTTTATATATATAATATATATTTTAAACGCTATGTAGCTTTTGCTATTTGCCCGCAACGTAATCTACTATATCATATTACGAATTTTTAGTTTTTCACTATTTTTCACGATTCGTTATTGATAATACTATTTTCTGTATATGCATTCTTCATATGCCTTAGAGTTCTTATTTCATTAACATACCAAATGATTGATGCCTAAGATAAATATGAGAGAAGCACAAAGCATCAAGCAAGGTGGTTAGTGCTTGCAATTGAATACTTAACAAGTTTATATATGTGTGACAAGGACAAATAATACCCGCACATAATACACTCTAATTAATAATAGTTAAGTGCATTATAATTTGCTACCTTCCTTACTTTCCAACAGATCTTCAAGTTGGAGCATGTATGTCACCATTTTTAGGTTAGTACAAATAGTGAGGCAATTGTGCTAGTTGAGAGCTTGCTGCATAGAGAATAACTCTTGCAAAGGTGTACTTGTCTTGGAGAGAGGATAAAGGAAACAATTGAGATATTAGAGATGAGGCATTCTCTGACTTTAGAGAGAACAACTCATGACATACTTTATCTTCTTGTCTTGGAGAGAGGAGAGACAATTAAGGTGCAAGAGAAGTGTACATTACATAAATTACATGGGGAGGGAGGTTAAACTATGTACATTCTGGTCGTCTGATGCTGCACATTTGTCCAAAGCAATGGCTAGATCCCTCTCGTAAAACTGTTTGATGGTTCAAGCCTGTAGCTTGGTTACAATGTCGAATGTTTTGTATAAATATACAAATTTGGTCTTTCTTAACAACTTAAATCTTTTAGGAAAGATGGTCTTTCTTGTAACTATAAATACATAATGTTTGCATATTAGAAATTTGCTGGTCCTTGATAACTACTTCCTTTATTATTATGATCTATAGGCATGAATTTTCATCTTGATGGCATCATTTTGAATTTAATGGTTTTTTTTTTCTTTCTAGATGTGAAGCTTTGACAGTTTGACTTACAAGTCCATCTAGTTGTTTGAGATTAATTAGCGTACCTAAACTTCCATTTGGAATTGAGCAGCCTCATCTGTAAATGATTGTTGTTGTAAATAGTGCAAGTTTCCTAAATCACTCAGTGCTACATGACTGAGAAATTTAATTGAAGGTGCACTTGGCTTATACTCTGAAATTTAGAGGTTAATAGTTCCCATTAGTTTTGGGGTTAGGGCTGATACAGTTTTTGCATTTAATGCAGTCACTTCACCTTGACCCATTTTTGCCATAATTTTATGGAGTGTTCTAAATCATCATTACCATTACGTGACTGGACTTTTATTTGTGCCTAGAAAATTTAAGTTTATTACACTGATATGGAACATTTAAGAAACGCCATGTTACTGACTTTATTCATATTATTTTCAATGGGTTGATTGTGCAAGCTATATTTTGAATTGAAAGTATTGTTCTAAAACTTTGCAGCAAATCCATCGTCTTGTTATGTGCCTGTGAATTTTAAGGGGATTGAGATTAAACCAGCTCACTCTTTGGAGTCCTGGAATGGTGGTGTGCTGGTGATGGTTTCAGGTTATGTGCAATTTGATTGAGACCAAGTTGAATGTGTCAAATTCTGTAGAAGAACCAGGTAGCATTCATTTGGTTAAGTATTGTCATATTAACCAATGGTACATTTGTTGCTTCTACATAATGATGCTGTCCTCTATTTGGAATGCAAACTTGCTCTTATGCTGTAACCTTTTCTCTTTAGTCATGATTTTGTTGGTTGAAAATTGCAGCCTCTCACTACATACTGAGCGAAGAAATTCAGGCCCAGGATTTGGAGCCAGTAGTAGTAGCTCCAGTGCACGTGGAAACAAATGACACAGTTGAGAAGTATAGCTCTCCCGAAGCACCGCAGCAACTTCCATATTCTGATGACAGATTAGATGAACCTATTGCTGAAGATATTACTTCATTTCCAACCAATTGAGGAGACTCCTCTGGTTGAAGATGAAGGTTTTCTCCATTTCGCTCTTGTATTATTATTATTTTTTTTTTGTAAAATACGTAATGTCTGAATTCCAGCATCTCATTTCGTTCCAGATGGAATGGGTCAGCTCTCTCATACATACTTAGGCCTCATAAGCTCATATTGACAAGTATGATGTTACTTTTAGTGTTCTAGTGTCATTAATACAGTGATGATCGTAGACAATTTTATGTTTTCCTCCTTGTTTCTGGAATGTTTTTTCCTTTAGTTTTGATGCGCATTTAGTTTGTAACTCAATTGATCAGTTCCAAATAATCCGATTCATTTTGTTTTGTTAGCTTCAGCTTATTTTGGGTGAACTTCCTCTTTTACTTGCCTCCCACGTTCATATGGTTGTGCATATAGTTTATTCTCTTCTATTAGAACAATCGCCGATCTTAATTTAATGGAGGTGACACGTATAGTTGGTAACATCCAAACTTTAAATACTTGGCTTATCGGCTCGTTCATCCTAATTCTGAATGTTTGGCCCATCAGCCTATCGGCCCATTCACCCCAAAATTCAAACATTTGGCCTCACAGCTTGTCCACCCAACTCTTGCACTCAACTCTTCCAATTAATTCAAACATAGTCATGGATGATAAATTCTTGACACGTGTTGTCGATGACGTTGTTTGGCAGGTGCATACGTCGATACTTCGTATCGGGGCGTAGTTCCTCAACGTTCTTACAACACACAACTCAAAATTTGTCTCCATGGCTTATGTTAGATGATGTACTCTTATATCAAATTGTAAATTGTGTCATGACACGAAATTATGAATGATATTATTCTTTTAACTATTTGTCCTTACTCAGTTATATGTTATAGATTTCTTAATCAAAGGTGTCCTAAGATACTTAGGGGTAATTAACAATGAATGCTTACATTCATTGGAAGCTAGAACCTACTAAAACAAAAGGCTTTATAATTTATAAGGTGAAATTGAAACGGTCACACTACTTTTTCAATATTTCAATTTACATTGGTGAAATTGAAACGGTCGCACTACTTTTTCAATATTTTAATTTACATTGAAATATAACAAAAAATGACCCACATATACCAGGATTAGGATGAATGCTAAAAGGACCAAAGAAAATATATAACTCAATCTGAATGAATTCTAACAATGACCATAATTCCTGCAAATGTCAACACATTGTAATACATTTGTTGGAATCAGGATGAGAATGAATGCACACATCTGAAATATCCAAAAGGACCAAAGAAAAATATACAACCTAATCTTTTAAGATAATAATAGATAAACATGGAGATAATCTTCAACGAAATCATCAGCCTGCATAAGCATGGTTCCATCATCTCCAGCTTCGCAGCAATCCGAGCTTGGCAACCATTTACCACCTTATTCAGGTACACCAGTGGAGTCTGTTCAATTAACTGAAAATTTAGACAAAGGAAAAACAAAAGCAAGAAGGTCAGTAAAGAAAAAGATAATATTAAAGCAAAAGAACATCAAAAGATGATTTAATAATGCAAGGCATACTTCAGTTACATCCTTCGCCATTGCTGCACATGATTCTCCCATTTCTAGATTAGCTGCAAGAAAATAAAAACAAAAAGTTACACTATTGTGCTGAGGATTGGAGGTTCGGGGGAAAACCAGTCATATATTCTAACAAAAATCGTCCATAAACAGAATCCAACTTAAGTAATCCAAGTTAATTCTCAACCGCATATCATAAAAAGGAGAAATTTAGTTACTTTAAAGTCGAAATCAAGATATTATAAATCATAGGCATTCAGATCAATGCAGAAATATTAACCGTAAAGACAAGAACAAATAGGATCAATCACGAACACAGATCCACAGAAGAAACAACAAAAGAAAAAGAAAAAACCAAAGCAAAAAACACTATGGATCTAAGATCAGATGACAAACCTTATCGCCGTAAATCACCCCTGTTCCTCTTTTCGTCTCTGCCAAAATTAGAGTAGTGGCAGCGATAGACGAAGAGGGCTAGAGTTCGCCGGAGATCATCGCCGGAGACAGTAGTAGCATCGACGGAGAGGGCCAGAGATCGCCGAAGATCGTCTACAACAAGGTTGACGAAGAAAAAGAGGGCTACAGTTGGCTGGAAATTGAGTTGATGATGAACGCAATAGGGAGCTGGAGAAATTGACTAAAAGAATAGCGCTGCGAAAACTCAAAATTGAACGTTTGACCCATCGGCTCGTTCATCCACATTTTGAATGTTTGTTCCATCGGCTCATTCAATCAAATTTGAACGTTTGGTCTCATGACCCGTTCATTCAAACTTTGAACATTTGGCCTATCGGCTCATTCATCTAAATTATAAATAATTGGTCTCACGACCCGTTCATCCGAATTTCGAACGTTTGGCCAACTGACTCGTTCTTCAAAATTTTGAATGTTTGGCCCATCGGCTCATTCAATAAAATTCGAACGTTTGGTCCCATGACCCGTTCATCCAATTTTGAACGTTTGACCAATCGGCTCGTTCATCTCAAATTCTGAATGTTTGGCTGATTAGCTCATTCATTAAATTTTGAAAGTTTGGTCATACGACTCGTTCACCCAAATTCCGAACGTTTGGCCCATCAGCTCGTTCGCCAAAACTTCTAAACGCTTGGTCCATCGGCTCATTCATCCAAATTTTGAATGTTTGTCATATTGGCTCATTCAATCAAATTCAAACGTTTGGTGCCCCGACCCGTTCATCCAAACTTTGAACGCTTGGCTCATTGGCTCGTTCATCCAAATTTTGAATGTTTGGCCCATCGGCCTATTCACCCCAAAATTCGAACATTGGGCCTCACGGCTTGTCCACCCAACTCTTGCACTCAACTCTTCCAATTAATTTAAACATAGTCATGGATGATAAATTCTTGACGCATGTTGTCGATGACGTTGTTTGGGAGGTGTGTATGTCGATAGTACGTATCGGGGCGTAGTTCCTCAACGTTGTTACAACACACAACTCAAAATTTTTCTCCATAGCTTATGTCAGATGATATATTCTTATACCAAATTGTAAACCGTGTCATGACACGAAATTATGAATGATATTATTCTTTCAACCATTTGTCCTTACTCAGTTATATGTTATAGATCTCTTAATCAAAGGTGCCCTAAGCTACTTAGAGGTAATTAACAATGAAAGCTTGCATTCATTGGAAGCTAGAACCTACTAAAACAAAAAGCTTTATAATTTATAAGGTGAATTTGAAACGGCCGCAATACTTTTTTAATATTTTAATTTACATTGAAATATAACAAAAAATGACCCCACATATACCAGGGTTAGGATGAATGCTAAATGGACCAAAGAAAATATATAACCCAATCTGAATGAATTCTAACAATGACCATAATTTCTGCAAATGTTAACACATTGTAATACATTTGTTGGAATCAGGATCAGGATGAATGCACACATCTGAAACATCCAAAAGGAACAAAGAAAAATGTACAACCTAATCTTTTAAGATAATCATAGATAAACATGGAGATAATCTTCAACGAAATCATCAGCCTGCATCAGCATGGTTTCATCATCTCCAGCTTCGCAGCAATCCGAGCTTGGCAACCATTTACCGCCTTATTCAGGTACACCAGTGGAGTCTGTTCAATTAACTGAAATTTTAGACAAAGGAAAAAAACAAAAGCAAGAAGGTTAGTAAAGAAAAAGAACATCAAAAGATAATTTAATAATGCAAGACATACTTCAGTTAAAAACCAATCATATATTCTAACAAAAATCATCCGTAAACGGAATCCAACTTAACTAATCCAAGTTAATTCTCAACCGCATATCATAAAAAGGAGAAATTTAGTTACTTTAAAGTCCAAATCAAAATATTGTAAATCATAGGCATTTCAGATCAATGCAGAAATATTAACCGTAAAGACAAGAACAAATAGCATCAATCACGAACACAGATCCACAGAAGAAACAACAGAAGAAAAAGAAAAAACCAAAGCAAAAAACACTATGGATCTAAGATCAGATGACAAACCTTATCGCCGTAAATCACCCATGTTCCTCTTTTCGTCTCTGACAAAATCAGAGTAGAGGCAGCGGCAGACAAAGAGGGCTAGAGTTCGCCGGAGATCATCGCCGGAGACAGTAGTAGCGTCGACAGAGACGGCCAGAGATCGCCGAAGATCGTCTCCAGCAAGGTTGACGGAGAAGAAGAGGGCTATAGTTGGCTGGAAATTGAGTTGATGATGAACGCAATAGGGAGCGGGAGAAATTGACTGAAAGAATAGGGCTGCGAAAACTCAAAATTTAACCCTAAGTAAGAAGTGACACGGTAACATTGACCAAAATGTTAAAAAATTCGTATGCATTGACAAAGATTGGGTAATTTTTATTTCGTGTACATGGATCCTTATTATATAATAGACTTTGCTTATGCGATCACGCGTAGAAGGGACCTTCCGACGAAAAAATCGTGTAGAAGGAACCTGATAGGTGTCCATTTTATAGGTTTTAGAGTCTTGTTTCTACCATCTTTATAGGCTTAAGTTCTATTTTCTGTCACATTTTGATATCTTTTCTTGTAAAGTATGGAATATTCACTCTTTTTCGTTTATTTATGAAATGCAGGTCATTTCTCTATATTTTCGTGAAGAATTTTGAAGATTTTATATTATGAAAAGATTCATCATAGTTCGACGAGGTTACAGGCAAAATTTCAGAGTTTTTGGAGTTTTCCATGAAGAACACGGCCTGGCCGTGACATTCGTCACGCCCGTGCTCAATGAAATGCACCGAAGCCGTCATCGTCGTGCCGCGCCCGTGTTCGGGCGTTTCGGAATTTACAGAGACGAACACGGCTTGCCCGTGTCCAGAGGCACGGCCGTGTTCACTTACCTGCAGTCTGCCCGAGACCGACATGGCCTGCCCGTGTTCGCTGTCACGCCCGTGATCGCGTCCGCTGATCACGACCTTTCGTTCGTTTCTCCTCAAATTCGACGCTCCAAATGCCAGAAAATTAAGGAAAATTCCCAATTAACATTCCTAACTACCCAAAGCTTGGGAAGGAGTATATAATCGAGATTTTTGGGCAGTTATTGGGGGTCGATTCTGGGAAGAACGTGGCTAGGGCGAAAACAGTGATTTTGGGACTTCGAGGACTCGATTCGACTGATTTCCTTGGGGCTTTCGAGAGGAAACTCAAGATTCATTGTCTTCTAACCTCGACTAGTAATTTCCCCAACTTTCGAACTCATTCTTTAGGGTTTTCAAGTGTTTATTATGTATATGGTTGAGTAAAACCCTTGTTCGGGCCTTGGGCGTAGCCCGTTGGAAAATCTCTTTAAATGTAAAACACATTGTATGAATCTCATATTACTTATTAAGTGAATTGCTTATTATTATTGGGTGTGCTCATTGCGTATTAATATTTTGGCCAAATATTTATATTTATTAAGTGTTACGAGAAATACCGAGAGGTGAATCGTAACACTCGATTGTCCAATTCTAACTTGTGACTTTGAATTACGAGAGTCATTCAAAGTTACTTGAGGATTCACGATCATCATAGAGCTCAATGGGTCTCTCTTAAGTTAATTTTGCTACTAAAGTAGAAAATTAGCTTAAGTAGGCACCGGATTATGCTTCGAGAGAAGATAATCCGTACCGAAGGATTGATCGCCTTAAACAATTTACCGTCAGATTACGTTTCGATAGAAGGTAATCTGTTTTCTTTACCTTAAATTTTGATTCATTGTTTTACGATATTATTTAACTGACGAGGTGAAACCTATTATCCCGAACCTTTGTAAAACTTGTATTTCTTCCTATTAGTTGTCGAATTCTAGAGTTGATAATTAAGGTCTACTTAGGTAGTTCATTTGTTTTCTGAATTAAATTTTAAATTATTTAGCTTTCAATGATGCTTAAGGTTGGTACTTGACGCCAAACTCCCTGAGGACGATACTTATTACTATATACTTGCAGGCCTATCAAAACCTTCTGGCGAATTTTTTTTTACAGGTTAGCACCAGATTTTTCTAAAACAAATGATATTTAAAAGGGAGTAGATCTGGAGAATAATTATTCTTTATTCAATGGCTTGCAGAGGAAGCTAACTTACAAGAGAAGCTTTACGGAAGCATGAAAAAAACACTTAGAGATACATCTTACTAAGATGACACTAACATCATACGACGACGTTTAAGTCGTCTTCAATCTCAAAGTCTCTGAAATCTCAAAGTACACCATGAACAGAAACGGATCCTTTAACAACATTAACTCCATAACCTCCTGCTAATATAATCAATGCATAATTTCCTCCACGTGGAGCTACAAAACTCCAAGAACATGAAATAGTAGAACCAGAACCTAAAACAGTCTTATCAACAACAAGTCTTCCGGCAGGCTTAAAGCGTGAACGCTGACCATCTTCATCTATCATATCTGAATAAACCGCCTTCTGAGAACCAGTCCATGTGTGCCGGAAATGATAATTACCGGCACTCTTATTATCCCAATCTTCATCTAGTATAGGAGATGTCGGAACAATCATTAAATCAAAATAAGCTCCGGCGATAAACGCCGTGGATCCTGTAAGAACAATCTTCACAAGATTCTTATCTCCAGCAGTAGGACCATCATAACGAAAACCAACGACGTTGGTCTTCACTCCGTTGAAATTAAGATCTCCGGTTTCATAGCTATACTGAACGTTCTCCATAATCGTCAAAAATAAAGAAAAAAACAAGAGAGAGAAAGAAATCTTGCAAATCAATGCTTTGTGCTCGGTGCCAAGTGAACTCGCCTTTTATAGATTCATGAAATAGTATTTTATTCAATTAGCGCAGACGTCACAGAGAGAAATTAAGTGCCATCCCCAGGGGCAAAGTTGGAAACTTTGCTCTTAAAATAATATTATCTAGTCAGGATGGGCTGACTTAGCAAATGGTTAGCAGAAGATGTTTCTAGAACAAATATTATTTAAATGGGAGTAGATTGTAGATCTGGAGAATAACTATTCTTTATTCAATGGCTTCGCTAACTTACAAGAGAAGCTTTACATAAGCAAATTTTTTAATCTGTACATTTTTCACGTGGACTGGTTCCAGGTCTTTCTAAAAGCTATTTTTAGGTCCGAACCCTTATCCTTGTAAAATTTAAGCATATTCTTTTGTATTCATGTGAATATTTATGCACAAGACAATTGCCAACTCACATTTTTTAATCTTGTTTCTTAAATCTGTGTAACAACTTTCTTAAATCTGTAGGCATCTCCAGCACAGTTAAATGGGAGGTTGATTCATGTTGAGGGGAGAAGACCTAATGGTGGTGTTTCACGAGGAAGTATGCCTTGTGTTCTTTAGAATGTTGATTAAATGCTTGCCTCAGAATTTGCAATTTGTATGCAGGTATTTGGTATTTAGAAAAAAAAAATTAACTTTCACGCAATGAGAATCCTATATTTCTGATCTGTTCAAATTATTCTGAGGTCACTATTTAATGGAGGTGAAACGTATAGATGGTAACAGGGAAATGAGGAAACTGGAAAAAAAGTAAAACTTGATTTCTAGTTAAGAAAGGAAGAAAATGGAAGTTAGGAAAGCTTCCTCCCAGATTTTTTCCTAAAACGATAAAAGCAGACTTTAATTGCTCAACGCTTCCATCATTTCTCTTTCTATGCTCTACTAAACATAGCAGCAGACTGTGAACATTGTAGCTTTGATATCTTTCCGTTGAACAATGTAATCTTAATTGGAGTTGAACATCCTGGAAATTCAAAATCTTATTCTTGTTTTCATAATCTAAAATCTGTTATTTGTTTTATTGATGAGTCTGGTATACCGTGCGCATAAAGACTTTGATGTCCTTCAGTTGCCATTTCTTTTCTAGTGAAGAATAAAGGGCGGAAGAGGAGAAGTTGTGAACACTTAGCGTTTCAGATTAATGTATCTTTGTGTAATGCTAAAGTCCTTCATACGCAGCAAAAAACATATGCTATCGCTAATTTGTGACAGTTTACGCTCTTCCGGAATATACTACAACTGTGCTCATTGGGCAAGGGCTGGTGAACAGAACACGGAAAAACTGGTAAACAATAAAAAGTACACACTTGAGTATATGTGAAGGCATGTATTATTTTCGTTCACGATACGGATTTTGTTGTTCGGTTGTCAGAATTCGTTATGCCTGTTGTACAATTACGATGCAGTTTGTAATTGTCAAACAAATCAAGTAATTGTCTTTCATTTTCTACATTTTGAAAAAAAAAAAAATCTTAAAAGTGCAATGTTGAGCACGTCTCATGTATTTTAGCAAACTAAATTTATATTTTGATTCTTTTTTCCTTTGCATTGTTATTCAGCTGTATTTTTTACGTTCCATCATTTATTATATTTTACTTCAGAACAATTTAGTTTGCATTCCTTTTTTTTCAGAAAAAGGCAGAGGTAGAGGTGGATACACATCCGAGGTCCCAAGGGGGCGCTTCGGTAGCCGGCTTGTCGGACGGGGGTAGCAGGCAAGACAACACTGACAGGGACTATACTAGTAGCCGGTCTAGGGGAAACGGATACCTATACTGTCACGCTCCGATCGAAATTGCCTAAAATAGTACTTAAACGTTGTCTCAAGACTATTCGGCGGAACACCGGAACGCAACGCTCTCTAGGATTTCTAACCCAAAATTGAAAATCCTAACTTTCTCGAATAATTTTTATCCCTAATTTACAGTTCGCACGGAAAACCCTAACCCTAATTAGGAAATCCGAAATCAAACCCTAAATAGAAAAATAAAACCTCAATCTGATTTTGACCGGGTCAAAATCAGCCGCCGAATCGAATTAATCTTACTGATGATGTCAGGCTGACGTCACTCGCCAATTTGTCTCCGCGCGCGTGAAATTGATTTTCGGATGCTGACGTCGCCTCTCGTCAGCCGTTCCGATTTCGATTTCGATTTCGAAATCGAACGAGTCAATGCCCGTCTGCTGACTCCACGTCACCCGCTCCTCATTTCGAACGCCGCTCACGTTCGAAAACTCGCCTCACGTTTTCGTCTTCAATCTTTGCTCGACGCCGCCTGCGCCTGAGCGTCATCCTCACGCGTGGACTCGTCGGAGTTGCTGGAACGTGCTGATAGGAAGAGTCACCGGCCTCCCTTCAACCTTCCGTTGACGTCCTGTGGCCGCCCGTCGCCGAGAACACGCTGCCCAAGATACCAGAATAGAGGAAAGCGAACAGAGGAGAAGAAGAAGCCTTTATTTCTAGAAATTAGCTACAACTCTCTCCTTACCGTCGACCGCCGACGCCCTTTGTCCCTCCCTCGCCGGCAACCCTTTAGCCGGTTACAATCTCTCCAAATCCTCCCTTAAAGGATCGTTGGATGCTGGTGAAGACGCTTACTCTGCTCGGTGATGATCCTCCGTGATCGAGTGTCCCCGCTCTCTGCCCTTTGCTGCAGCTTTAAAGGGGAAGAGCACCGCCTCCACTCTTCCGCTCCAGCCGCTCGCTGCGCCCAAATTAGGGCGTCCACCTCCGTGTCTCCGCGTCCTCCGCGTCCGAGCAGTGCGGAGAGGACGACGACCTCGTCGCACCGCCATGTCCTCTTCTCGCCGTGTCCGCTTCCTTCGGCGGGCTCGCGTGCTTGGGTAGGTCAACTGCCCCCGTTGATCATGAATTCTGGATCCCGATTTCACAATTGCAACGTGGGCTTCAACTTCTGCATGGCCCATTGGGCCTTGGGCCGGACCGGCTTGAACCAGGCCTGATACACAGCGTGTTCAAGAAAGGGGTTATTAGGATTTCCAAGGTGAACCCCATAACAAGATTCTGTAGGTACCCAATATATGAGAAAGTTCTTTGTTTCCAGGTGTTTTGTCTTCAGCAATTTGGGAAGTAGTTGTATACTGTTTTTTGAAGTGGTAATTGTGATCCCTATTTTGTCGAGTGACATTTGATTAACTTGCGTTTTTTAAGCGGTTGTATACTTTCACATAGTATGTCTTCAAGAACTGCATCACCTTTTCCGCTACGAACAATGGTAGGCAAGTCCGGTTGCATTGGATCAGATACTTTTTTGTGTGTTGGATGCCGTACTTACGGCTAGCATATACGTCTAGGATTCTTTGACTGATCATGCTTAAGACGAGTAATTCTGGTAAGGGACAACCGCCGAAGTTGTGGCAATTCAGTTTAAGCTTACATATTTATATAATAGTGATTGTATATGTTAATTGGTCAATAACTTGAGGTAAAATTAAATGACTACTCAAAGTGTGAAGGGGAATGAATTAAGTGCTTTAAGATTTGTGCCATAGATATGTTCCCATCATTAAATATACAAATTTTCATTAATTTAAAACTTACATGCCAACGGTTCCTGTCACAGTAAACACGCTGTACCTTGGAAACTCCACACTAATACTTCACATTCATTACCTCGTACAAATATAGTAGAGATACGTCCACAAACCAATATTTGTATTTATGCAATATAGTACAAGCATCCTCACTATTTATAATATTCGTACCTGCCTGCCAAGAAAATAAGCACCACAGTCAACTCATTCGGGCGCCGCTCTCCTTCTGACTCTCGCCAGCAGCCCATTCTTCATCTGCAGAATGACGGAAAGCTTTGGCTCCACCACATGCCCTTCCACCACCTCCACGTGGAAGTTATACACGACCGCTGCCGCCGCCGCTTTCATCTGTGTCAACGCCACGTCCTTTCCCAGGCAAGTCCTCGGCCCCGAGTTGAACGCCAAGAACTTGTACGACGGCTCGTGCCTCACAGTCCCCTTGTCCGAAATCCACCTCTCCGGCCTGAACTCCATGCAGTCCTTCCCCCAAACCTCCTCCACCCTCGCCATGCAATATGCCGACAGCAAAATCTTCGCGCCCGCCTCCACCTTGTCGCCGCTGGGGAGCACATCCGCTCGCAGCGCCGACTTGTACTCGAACGGAATAGAGGGGAAAAGCCTCAGCGACTCGCACAGCGCCGCGTGCAAGTAGGCCAACTTACCGAGTTCCTCCGAGTCGAACACGGTCAGATCCTGATTAGAGCATGAGCTCCGTCTCGGCGTGACCTTCATCAACTCCTCCAGGATCTTTGGTTCCACCGCGGGATTCTTGGAGAGCAGCCAGAAGAACCACGTCAGCGCCACGCCGGTTGTGTCCCTCCCGGCGAGCATGAAGGTTATGACCGTGTCTCTGAGGAACTTGTCGTCATTAGGGACGTCATAATCAATATAGGACGATAGCAGATCGTGGTTACTGTTATTGCTGACGTCGCGGTTGCGGCGGTTCTTCTTCTCGGCTATGTTCTCTGCTATGAAGCGATCTATTTCTTTCCACGCTGCGGCCAGCTTCCTCTCCTCCCCAACCCCTAGCCACCTCATCAGCTTCCAGAAGGCCGGCGGCATGACGTGCCGGAAGAACACCGCGCCCATGGCGTCGTCCACCGCCTTAGCGAAAGGAACCACGGGGAGGTCAGCCGACAGGCAGCCCGGGTCGACCCCGAACAGGAAGCAGCTAGTGGTGTCAAACGTCAACCGAAGGAAGACATCTTGCACGTCCACCACAGCGGCGTCGCCACGGCTCCCGATCTGGTCGAGGAACGGCAGCAGGCTTGTCGCCACCTTTCGCTGCGTGGAATCGGCTACGAAGGCACGGAATCGGCGGCTGCTCAAGAGGGTGTGGGCCATGGTCCGCTGCTTCCTCCACTCGTCGGCGTCGGTGTTGATGATGCTGTCCCCGAGTACGTCGAAGATCGCGGAGAACTCCTCGCCCTTGGGGTAGTTGGCGTGGTTGGTGTTGAAAATGTGCTGTACGTTGGCGGGGTCGAGAGTGATCAAGTAGTCCATGCCGAGGAACCATGGGCCGCGGAACCAGAAGGTGCAGGTGCGCAACTCCCGGTAGACTTGTACGCTCCAGTCGTGGATTTTGTTGAGGCGGGAGATGATTCCGGGGAGCATCCCAATGAGCGGCCAGTTCACTGGGATCGCCGGCGGAATTCTCAAAACATGGATATAGAGGGAGAGGAAGAGGAAGCTGAGCAAAGAGAGGAGCAACTCGGGGTAGGCTTGGAGGAAGGACTTGCAGCTGCTGCTGTCCATGAACCAACTCCAGACCATTGGTTAAATAATTGAGCTTTTCTTCGCCGAGACTCGCACGAATTAATCTTAAAGACCACGGATCTGTGAAGCCCTTTGCTTCTGTTCGCATCAATTTATATCGGAGGGAAACAAAGAACAATGCGCGCGCAATTACTAACATAACTAAATAGTGGAAATAATGATTTATAAGGCTGCTGGCAACTGTTTGTAGTCGTCACATTGAATAATAAATAGTGGAAATAATGATTTTTCTCGGTTAGTCGGCTTGTGTTCTGCACGTTGCATTTAATTTTCACAATTAATTACTTATTCTCTTCATGTATGAAGAATTACTAGACATTATTCTATTGAGTTGATCCAAATTTTATATATAGATATTGAAACCTAGCATTTGAGTATTTGACTCATTTTTTTTTAAAAAAAATAAAATAAAATTCAAAGCAAGAAACCCAATGAAATTAATTTATGTAATTAATAATAGCGATAAATAACAATAATAACGATCCACAATGAAATTAATCAGTTCATTGAATTGATAATATGGTTTATTGAAGTAAGATACGCGTGCTACAGTGTATTGAGAGCATTTAAACAAATATATCAGTGTGACGTGTCGTCCCTGTTGACTTAAAAATTGCTTACTCTATAAGGAAAACAATTAAACAAATAATGAAGGCATAGAACAGTCATTTTCCAAACTTAATTAGGCTTAAACAGAAAACCAAAATCATGAGGATCACAAACTTTAATTGGTTTTTCACAATTTTCTCAATTTAATTTGATTCCTCAACTTTCGCTTTCCTAGTTGAAAACCAGAATTTAAGGCCCTATTTGCCCCGCTTTGAAATAGTTTTAAAGCAAAAGCTACTAAAACTGTGTTTGATAATAAAAAAGAGAAACATAAAAAGTAGTAAAAAAAGTAAAATCTCGGAAAGCTATAATTTAATTCTTTTATTATTTTTACTTTTTTAAAAAATAATTTACTTTATTTTAAATAATTTTTAATTATTATTATTTTAAATAATATAAAAATTTAATAATAAAAAATATAATTATTTTAAATAATTTATTTATTTATTTTTTTAAAATTTGATAGTTGTTAAAAAATTATTTATTAAATATCTTATAAATTTTGATAACATAATAGTAATTGAATGAATGACAATTCCTCTTTGAGTTGAATATTTCTAACTAATGAAAACTTGCCAAAGTTAGCAAAGGCCAATTAAAATAAGAATCCAACGAACTATATTAATTATATAACTTAGTTATTTGATAAAATTTTCAAAAAAAAAAAAAAAAAATAATAATATCTATATATCTCATTCACCTCCAGCTGGTTCATTAGGACAATTGCGTAGTCGTTTATTTTTGCACAAGATGAAGCCGAAAGAGTTAATGTCTGCTTTAAATAGATTAGGAAGCACTTCTCAATCACATACCACCTCCACTGTTCATGAAATAAAGCTCTAATTAGACGCTAAATTTGACTATACAATTGAGCATGCTCATTAGCAACACTACGATAAGCCCTTGTTCGTAATGGCTCATCGAAAGGTGTCGGATAGTTCAATTAATATAAAACTTTGTTTATTTTTAAAATCATCTAAATAATCATCTTAATTAAGGTTAGAGACCTCAATTTAAGAGGAACGGGACATTTACCGATTTATTAGTCGATTTAGTTGGAACGATCCTCCATACAGTATATAACACAGCTACGTACATTAAATAGTAAGATTCCAATTTAATTGGAGTTGCACATGGCCAACGCTGCCGTTTCTTCGTCAAATTAATTGAAGCTTTCAATCGTGCAGCCCCTCTTACATGAGTTATCTGCGACATGGTGGAGATATTTGAGCTCGACTGCATGAATCGTCCCTGTCCTCGCCCGCCGCCCCGCGTGCAAATTTGGTATTAAATCTAATAGTAACAATAACAATAATAATAATAATAATAATAATAACCATCTATTTTGTGCTTGCCTAATCTCATAAATGTCATATTAGGTTCTATCCATTTTCAATCACATTGAACCGGACCGGATGCCTTACAAATGGTTTAGTGTTAGGCACATGGCATGAACAATGGGCCGCCTTTTACTTATCATACAATTAATACACAGTCTGCCCATGGGCCGTTTAGGCTTCATTCAGTGAAGTCCATCAAAGAGTGTGAATTGACGGCCCATCCAACAAGGCGATTGTTTATTTTCTTGCCTGTAAATATCAAATAATTATAAAAATACATAGATTAAAACCCAAACTAAACAGGAGTGCCCTGTGGCCATCCACAAAGAAATAATGCTTATGCGATTGACTTTTAATTTTTATGGTTGACTTTTCAACAATTATATGCCAAGCACTGATCCTGTTGACGCCACACCCTTACATGCACGTATAATTAAACACTCAATCATTGCACACGTGTAGTCAGCTGCGCGCGCGCGCGCTGATTCCTCATTCTATAAATATTGATGATTTCTTTTTATGTATCAATCGCTTTCAGCGCTTCTCTTCTTCACCCGCATCCGCAGTCCGTTCTTCATATGAAGGATAATGGAAAGCTTGGGCTCAACCACATGCCCTTCCACCAACTCCACGTTGAAATTGTACACCACGGCCGCCGCCACCGCCTTCATCTGCGTGAAGGCCACCTCCTTCCCCAAGCAAGTCCTCGGCCCCGAGTTGAACGACAAGAACTTATACGACGGCTCGTGCCTCAACCTGCCCTTCTCCGTCAACCACCTCTCCGGCCTGAATTCCATGCAGTCCTTGCCCCAGATCCCCTCCAACCGCGCCATGCAGTAGGCGGACAGCAAAATCTTGGTGCCGGCTTCCACCTTGTGGCCGCTGGGGAGGACTTCGGATTCCACCGCTGCCTTGTGCTCGAAAGGAACCGAGGGGTAGAGCCTCAGCGACTCGTACAAGGCCGCTTGCAGGTAGAGGCACTTGTTGAGCTCCTCCGCGTCGAACAGGGTGAGACTCGGTCCCGAGCTCGACGTCGATTTCGGTGTCCCTTTCAACTCCTCCAGAATCTTGGACTCCTCTTTGGGGTTCTTGGAAATCAGCCAAAAGAACCACGTCAGCGCCGTGCCGGTCGTGTCCCGCCCGGCAAGCATGAAGTTGACGGCCGTGTCTCTTAGGAACTTGATCGACTTGGCGTCGTCATCGTTGGCGTCGTTAATGTAGGCCGAGAGGAGGTCGGCGTCTTCCTCGTTACTATCCTGGTTGTTCATGTGGCGGCGCTGCTTCTCGGCGATCCTCTCTACGATAAAACAATCTATTAGCTTTCGCGCCGCGGCCAGCTTCCTCTCTTCGCCGACCCGCAGCCACCTCATCAACTTCCACCAGGCTGGCGGCACGGCGTGGCGCATCAGCAGTGCGCCCATCGCGTCGTCCATCGCCTTGGCGAACGGAATCGTTGGGAAGTCAACCGACAGGCAGCCTGGGTCGACCCCGAACACCAAGTAGCACGTGGTGTCGAAGGTCAACCGCAGGAAGACATCTTGCAAGTCAACAACCGCATCCTGACGTTGCGCGAAGTAGTCGAGGAGGGGGAGGAGCACGCGCTCCACCTTGGCCCGCGCGGAGTCGGCCACGAGGGCGCGGAACCGGCGCCCGGTCACGAGGGTGTGGGCCTTGATGCGCTGCTTCTTCCACGAGTCGGCGTCGGAGTTGAAGATGCCGTCGCCGAGGATGTCGAAAATCTCGGCAAACTCCTTGCCCTTGGGGTAGTTGTCGAAGTTGACGTTGAAGATATGCTGAACGTTGGCGGGATCGGCGGTGCATAGGTAGTCCATGCCGAGGAACCAGGGGCCGTGGAACCAGAAGGTGCAGCCCACCTGCCGGTAAATTCCTACGCCCCAGTCGTGGATGTGCTGGAGGCGGAGGATAACTCCGGGGAGCATCCCGATGATGGGCCATTCGATCGGCATGAGGGACTGCCTTCTGAAGATGTTGTAGTAGGCAAAGAGGCCGAGGAAGCAGAGGAGGGAGAGAAGGAATTCGGGGTACGTTTGGAGGACGGACATGGTAGCCATGAGCAAACTCGCACCCATTTCTCCTTAATGATCGCTAAAATTAGCTTGATCGAAAGAGAGGATTCACTCTTTTCTTAGCTCGAATGTGTTGTTGGTTGCAAGTGCAAGTCTGATGCTGTATATAAAGTGCTGAAAATTTGGTGAGACATTTCTTTCAACCTGTTTATGGACGAATTTCAACAAGAACTGGAGAACTGATTATAACAGAAAATATAATCTAGGCCAATCAATGGTAAATTGCATGCCGTTGAAAGCGTTTAATGAGTTAGCTCAAAATACATACACAAGTTGATCGTTTGTGCCATACTTGACCTCCTCATGCGTGATGAACTGATGATGGTGCCCTCCCAGCTGCACAGATGGTAATTGCTCCAGGCATGGTCACTGGTCAGGAACAAAGCAAATACTCCTGACAGCTTTCTGTCCCACTTATCCTCCCTAATTAACCACGCTATCATCTAATTAACATCCAAGTAGACGAATTCGCATATCGATTGCTAAATATATCTTCTACCAGCTCGATTTTAATCAGATAGATATGAGAAGAGTCGTTGTACATCGATCCTTCATCGTATTTGATGCGGGAGCATCACAGCCAACATCACAACCGTTCATCATCGACTTGGATCCAGAAACGCCAACCAGTAGTCCGGGGACCCAGGGACTATTAGTCAGATATGAGTGGGCGCCATGTGGAGGGGACTTACCGTTTTTGGAACGCAACGTAAAAGGGCGCTTGGAGGAGATCGAGAGGGCAGACAACATTGGAAACAAATTGTGTTTTGGTACTCCGTTGGCGGCGGTAGACCCTAGCGATTGAAGATCTCTATCGGGGTGGATTCCTCGATCGCGGTTCTTCTCCGAAATTCCTCTCCGGTGGATTCCCTTAGAGGCGTTTCATCTTGTGGACGGCGGATCTTTCTCTCTTTCTCGGGTGGATTCCTGGGTGACGATTGGTTCGTTGTTCATAGTTATCTTTCTTTTCTTGTCGTTGTTTGGATGTTTCTAGAAGAAGAAAACTCATCAGAACCCTTTTATTGTATTGGAGAATTTGTTTGAGGATTGGATCGAATGATATCTGTACTATCTAATTTTTTTTTAAAAAAATCGTCGATATTATTCCTTCATATTTTGAAGAAGTTCCCTGTAGACGAAGCACTCCTCGTCGCCGCTGGACACCTTCGTCCGATAGCAAACTCGGCGCCGCTGGGCACCTTCGTCCGGTATCAAGTGGTATCAGAGCACTCTTCGATCATGGCTGGAGATAGAAGCAAGGCTCCATTGGATGAAGAGACTCACCAACGAGAGCGCAATGTAAATGAACTTACCCTGGCAGACATGGCCAAGCAAATCCGACAGATGCAAGCGACGATCGCAGGGCTTCAGGGAGAAAATATTGCACTTCGAGGCCGCCTTGAGAGGAGGACTCCTGATCCCCATGTATCTGCCGAAGTCGAAGAGCACGGTACAGAAGAACCGGATTTCATCCATTACACTCCGGAGGCAGTTGTTCCTCACCAGTTGCATCAGCAACCCGGTCGCTTCCAGCGGCAAGAACCAGACTTCCGTATTGATCTGCAGACTTCGAAGGACGTTCACAACATGAGGATTTTATTGATTGGCTACAAGCTGTGGAGAAGGTGTTTGATTATAAAGAAGTCCCTGAGAATCGCAAGGTCAAACTGGTGGCCTTGAAGCTGAAGAAATATGCAGGGTTGTGGTGGGAAAATCTAAAAAGGCAGCGTATTAGAGAGGGAGATCGCCCCATCATTACTTGGGAAGATATGAAGCAAGAATTGAGGAGGAGGTTCCTCCCCACACATTATCGATTGGATCTGTTCCAGCAATACCACAATTTGACACAATATAACATGACAGTGGATGAATACACCATGGAGTTCGAACAGTTAAAGATCCGCTGCGATGTCAACGAGTCAGAGGAGCAAACCATCGCACATTACTTGAGTGGGTTAAAACTTGAGGTCCGGAATACCCTCCAGCTGCAGAATTTCCTCTCTTTTTCAGATGTATGCAAATTGGCCTTGCGGATCGAAAAACAACAAAAGGAGAGTAGAGGTAAGGGGAGTGCCCTAACGGCCCCAAACCGGGCGCATTCTCCCTCGGGTCCGGTCTCGTCCAGTAAGCCCTCCAGCGCTCCTGGCAGGGGCCCCACTACCACTTTTCCATCAAAGGGAGGCTCCTCAGTTCCAAACAAATCTAGCACCATTGAATCCAGAAGATGCTACAAGTGCCAAGGTTTTGGCCACATTGCGGTTGATTGCCCAAACCGCAAGATCGTCACTTTGGTTGAGGAAGAAGCTGAAATCCAAACGGAAGAGGAGCCACAACACTCTGAGGAAGAAACCATTGAAGGAGGAGATGTGGGCGAATTACTTGTCTGTCGCAACCTTAACTTACAAAGAGAAGAGTACAATGACGAGTGGCTCCGCCACAATATTTTTCGCACACGCTGCACAGTACAAGGAAAGGTATGCGATGTTATAATTGATGGGGGAAGTTTTGAGAACGTGGTCTCCCAAACTATGGTGGAAAAGTTGCAACTACCCACAGAAGACCACCCCAAACCGTATCACTTGACGTGGTTAAGCAAACACAGAGAATTGCAGGTCCAAAAGCGCTGCAAGGTCAAATTTTCTATAGGGGCGAAATACTCTGATGAGGTACAATGTGATGTCGTACCCATGGACGCGTGCCACATGATACTGGGTCGTCCGTGGCAATATGACAGATGAACCACTCATGATGGCTTCAAGAATACGTATATGTTCCGGAAGGATGGGGTACGTGTGACTTTAACTCCAACGAGAAACCAGGTGACCTCGGGTTCCATGAAGAGGGAAGAACGGGGTCTCACTTTACTTCCGGGGGCTGATGCGCGCAAAGAATTGGAAGCAGCCCAGGGGGGCTGTATCTTGGTGATGCTGGAGGCCAAAGAATCACACACTATACACCCTGTTGAGGTATCCCCAGTTTTAATGGAATTCGCTGACGTGATCCCAAGAGATATTCCCGCAGGTCTTCCTCCCTTAAGAGACATCCAACACGGCATTGACTTTATTCTGGGGTCAGTAATACCTAACAAGGCGGCTTATAGAATGAGTCCGAAAGAACACGAGGAGCTACAACGGCAGGTTTTAGAATTATTATCCAAAGGACTAATAAGAGTTAGCAAGAGTCCCTGTGCTGTTCCTGCCTTGCTCGTACCAAAGAAAGATGGATCTTCGCGAATGTGCGTTGACAGCAGAGCCGTCAAAAAAATTACTATTCATTATCGGTTCCCGATCCCACGTTTGGACGATCTCCTTGATCAGTTATATGGTGCTGCTATTTTCTCACGTATTGATCTCCGAAGTGGTTATCATCAGATTCGGATGCGAGAGGGGGACGAATGGAAGACGGCATTCAAAACTCGAGATGGCTTATATGAATGGCTAGTGATGCCATTCGGCTTATCTAACGCCCCTAGCACTTTTATGCGACTCATGAACGAAGTATTTCAGCCTTTTATTGGCAAGTTCGTGGTGGTCTATTTCGACGATATCCTGATATTTAGTAGAGAGAGGAGCCTACATCTGGAGCACCTTCGGCACGTCTTTCAAGCCCTCCGCGAACAAAGGTTATACGTCAACCTCGATAAGTGTGAATTCTTTTCTGACAGTTTGGTTTTCCTAGGATATGTGATTTCAAAGGAGGGCATCCAGATGGATTCCAAGAAAATACAGGCTATTGTGGAGTGGCCCATACCCACATCCTTGTCCGCTATGCGGAGTTTCCATGGCTTCGCTTCTTTTTATAGGAGGTTCATTAAGAACTTCAGTTCCATCATCGCCCCGGTGACGGAGTGCTTAAAAGGGAAGTCTTACCAATGGACCAAGGCGGCCCAACAGAGTTTCGAACTCCTCAAGAAGAAAGTAACTGAAGCCCCCATCTTATCTTTGCCGGACTTCAACAAATTATTTGAGGTGGAGTGCGACGCTTCCAACTTGGGCATAGGGGCGGTGCTCAGTCAAGAAGGAAGGCCGATAGCTTACTTCAGCGAGAAACTTAATGAGACTAGGAGAAATTATCCAACCTATGACAAAGAGTTCTACGCTATCGTACGTGCCCTATCTCATTGGAGTCACTATTTACTTGGGCAACCTTTTACTCTCTTTACAGATCATGAAGCCCTTAAACACATCAACAATCAACACAAGTTAAATCGACGTCATGCGACTTGGGTCAAATTCCTGCAGAGCTATAGTTTCCTACTCAAACATAAGGCGGGATCACAAAATCAAATTGCCGACGCGCTCAGCCGACGCTATACTCTACTATCCACCATGCAGGCACATGTTATGGGATTTGACGTCATCAGGGAACAATATACAGATGATCCAGACTTCGGCTCCATGTGGGAAAAGTGTCAAGATCGCCCCTGCGGGGACTTTCACATGCAACAAGGATTTCTATTCATGGGTAACTGCGTATGCATCCCACGGGGATCCCTCCGCCGAGCCATCATCAGTGAAGCCCATGACGGTAGGATGGGAGGACACTTCGGGAGAGACAAGACTATAAGCTCCATTACCGCAAAATTTTATTGGCCCAAGCTCGGAAAAGAGGTAGCAAGTTATGTCCAGAAATGCAATGTATGCATAGCCGCAAAGAGCCGACAACAAAATACGGGATTGTATGCCCCATTACCCGTTCCCCGAGCCCCTTGGGAAGATGTCAGCATGGACTTCGTGGTGGGATTACCACGTACTCAGCGGAAGAAGGATTCTATTTTTGTGGTGGTGGATCGGTTCTCCAAGATGGCGCATTTCATCCCCTGCAGTAAGACAGACGACGCCTCACACATCGCCGATTTATACCTGAAAGAAGTAGTCAGACTCCATGGTATCCCGTTGACGATCACCTCCGATAGAGATCCCAAATTCATGGGTCATTTTTGGTGAACATTATGGAGAAAATTAGGGACCCGTCTACAGTTCAGCACCACCGCTCACCCACAGACAGATGGACAAACCGAAGTGGTGAACCGGAGTCTTGGAAATCTACTTCGAAGCACTATAGGGAAAAACATCCGTGAGTGGGATTTACTTTTACCGTAGTTGGAGTTCGTTTTCAACTGTTCGTTAAATCAGACTACACACTGCAGCCCTTTCCAGACGGTCTACGGTGAGAATCCGAAGGGACCCTTGGACTTAGTCCCCATACCCACGATCCACGTCTTCAGTAGTGACGCCAAGGAACGTGCTGATCAATTGCAACGGCAACATGCCAAGTTGAGGGAACAAATACTGAAGCAGAATGAAAGATACAAAGAGAGAGCTGATAGACATCAGCGACCTATACATTACGATGTCGGCGATTTGGTATGGGTTCATATGCGAAAAGAGAGATTCCCACCGGGCAAGTTTGGCAAGCTTAAGCCTAAAGCCCAAGGTCCTTTCAAGGTTCTCCAACGCATTGGGGAGAATGCGTATAAGATCGACCTCCCCGAACACTATGGAATCTCCAACACTCTTAATGTCTCAGATCTTATCTTATATCGCAGGGAAGGCAACGATCCTAACCTAGAGGCGAGCTGCTCGCAACCCGGAGAGAATGATGTGGGAGCATCACAGCCAACATCACAACCGTTCATCATCGACTTGGATCCAGAAACGCCAACCAGTAGTCCGGGGACCCAGGGACTATTAGTCAGATATGAGTGGGCGCCATGTGGAGGGGACTTACCGTTTTTGGAACGCAACGTAAAAGGGCGCTTGGAGGAGATCGAGAGGGCAGACAACATTGGAAACAAACTGTGTTTTGGTACTCCGTTGGCGGCGGTAGACCCTAGCGATTGAAGATCTCTATCGGGGTGGATTCCTCGGTCGCGGTTCTTCTCCGAAATTCCTCTCCGGTGGATTCCCTTAGAGGCGTTTCATCTCGTGGACGGCGGATCTTTCTCTCTTTCTCGGGTGGATTCCTGGGTGACGATTGGTTCGTTGTTCATAGTTATCTTTCTTTTCTTGTCGTTGTTTGGATGTTTCTAGAAGAAGAAAACTCATCAGAACCCTTTTATTGTATTGGAGAATTTGTTTGAGGATTGGATCGAATGATATCTGTACTATCTAATTTTTTTTAAAAAAAATCGTCGATATTATTCCTTCATATTTTGAAGAAGTTCCCTGTAGACGAAGCACTCCTCGTCGCCGCTGGACACCTTCGTCCGATAGCAAACTCGGCGCCGCTGGGCACCTTCGTCCGGTATCAGTATTTCACAAACAAGAATTAGGTGTCTTCAGTTAGTGTCTTCCTGAACATGATACGCATGTGCAACTGGTTTGATAGCGCCTAACTTCTGCGCAGCAATATGCCATTCTTTTTCTCGATCCTCAAACAACTGGTTTGATAGACGCACAAGATCGTGCATGCCTTTATCAGTTAACTAAAATGCAGAGACCGATGAAGAAGAAGATGGTGATGATGATATGTACCAGAATTAGACAGTGGATTCGATAGCTTCTAAATTCTTCCGAGGAATAGTTTGAACTACATCACTTGTTTCTGGTTAAATTTCTCAGTTCTGATCATTAATTAAAATTGTTGAGGATGAACACCCTTAAGGATTGAGGATGCCATTCTTCGAATATATAATTAAACAACCATACAAATTAATAGCTGATTAGATATTGATTTGTTTGCTGCAAATCAACTAGTTATTCTGAATTTAGCAGCTACCGACCTTCCATATCTCAAGAACAATCTCTAAAGATATGAACGGATTGGCAAGTCTAAACAAACTCCCTCATTTCTTATAGTTAACTGTCTTCTCTAGATTTGTCGATCTTCATTTTTTGTTTATTTTTTTTTTATATATTTCATATTACCTAAGAATTCTGAATCTCATAATCAACATATACTCATAGATTTATGATGTTGTATGCCAACCAAAGGTTGAGAAATAGACAAAGAAGTATGAAATCAAGAATAAAAAAAAACAAAAGGTGTCTGTTAGTTCAATTAGTAAATATCTTTGTTGTTGTTGATATAATTTTAATAAACTAGAAGATTGTGGTTTTCTTTTTCAACATTAATATCAAAAACCTAAGTCAAATGAGACAATGAGTTAATGGAGAAAGCATCGTTCGAGTGACTTTACATCAATGGTAATAACTTAGACATCACTATCAATCATAATAGAAAATAGTTTATCACTAAAGAGTAATAGAATACTAATAAATTAGCGCCACAACTAAAAGATAAAAACACTGATAAAAACACTTTTCTAAAAATAAAATATTTATGAAACTATATCTAAATGATAGATATTTGCAATTAGTAAAGACCTTTTCTGCTGTTGATATAACTTTGATAAACTAGAAGATTGTGAGTTTCTTTTGCTGCATTGATATAAAAAACCTAAGTCAAATGAGATAAGGAGTTAATGAAGAAAACATAATTTCAGTTACTTTCGATCAATGGTAATAACTTAAACATCACCATTACACCTAATAGAAAATAGTTCATCACTAAAGAGTTATAGAGAACTCATAAATTAGTGCCGCAACTAAAAGATAAAGACGTTTTCCTAGAAATAAAATATTTATGAAAATATATATAAATGATAGATGTTTGCAATTAGTAAAGACCTTTGCTGTTCTTGTTGATATAACTTTGATAAACTAGAAGATTGTGATTTTCTTTTTCAACATTATTGATATCAAAATCCTAAATAAAATGAGACAAGGAGTTAGTGGAGAAAGCATCATTTGAGTGACCTTCGATCAATGGTAATAACTTAAACATCACCATTACTCCTAATAGAAAATTGCTCATCACTAAAGAGTTACAGAGTATTCATAAATTATCGTTGCAATTAAAAGATAAAGACACTTTCTTAAAAATAAAACACATATGAAAATATATCTAAACAATAGATATTTGCAGTTAGTAAAGATCTTTGTTCTTGTTGATATAACTTTGATAAACTAGAAGATTATGATTTCCTTTTTCAACATTGATATTAAAAACCTAAGTCAAATGAGATGAGGAGTTCATGGAGAAAGCATCATTCGAGTGACCTTTGATCAATACTAATAACTTAAACATCACCATTAATCCTAATAGAAAATAGTGCATAACTAAAGAGTAATAGAATACTCATAAATTGGCGCTGCAACTAAAAGATAAAGAAGCTTTTCTAAAATTAAAATATTTATGATAATATATCTAAATGATAGATATTTGCAATTAGTAAAAACTTTTGTTGTTGTTGATATAACTTTTATAAACTAGAAGATTGTGATTTTCTTTTTCAGCATTGACATCAAAAACCTAAGTCAAATGAGACAAGGAGTTAATGGAGATAGCATCATTCAACTGACCTTTGATCAATAGTAATAACTTAAACATCACCATTAATCCTAATAGAAAATACTTCATCATTAAAAGAGTAACTGGATACTTATAAATTAGAGCCACAACTAAAATATAAAGACGCTTTCCTAAAAATAAAATATTTATGAAAATATATCTAAATGATATATATATTTGCAATTAGTAAACACTATTGATATAACTTTAATAAACTAAAAGATTGTGATTTTATTTTTCAACATTGATATCAAAAACCTAAGTCAAATGACACAAAGAGTTAATGGAGAAAGTATATTTCTTGTGACCTTTGATCAATGATAATAACTTAAATATCACCATTAATCTTAATAGAAAATAGTTCATCGCTAAAGAGTAATAAAGTACTCATAAATTAGCACCACAACTAAAAGATAAAGACACTTTCCTAGAAATAAAATATTTATAAAAATATATCTAAATGATATATATTTGCAATTAGTGAAGACTTTTGTTGTTGTTGATATAACTTTGATAAATTTGAAGATTGTGATTTTCTTTTACAATATTGATATCAAAAACCTAAGTCAAATAAGATAAGGAGTTGATGGAGAAAACATCATTCAAGTGACCTTCGATCAATGGAAATAACTTATACATCACCATTAATCCTAATAGAAAATAGTTCAACACTAAAAAGTAAATAATACTTATAAATTAGCACCGCAAATAAAATATTTATGAAAATATACTATCATTTACAAAATTTTAAAACGCTTATAAGTAGAATTGATATAATCCTTTCTATAGCAAAGCAATCCTCTTCCACACAACTTTCTCTTAAAGTCTTCATTCAACTACTCAATGTCTGACTATTCTACAAAATCATCCTGTCATTACTTTCTTATGAGGAAAAGGATGAACTGAATTCAATTTGCAACATGTGTTCCGCTGACAATGAAACTTAGTTTCCATTTATTCATTAATTGCTCAAAAAATTGATCGCCAGAAGAAAAAAAATTTCCCAAATCAAATTATTTTGATCAACCCTAATTATACCCAACCAAATATATATATATATATATATACTGATTAACTACACATATTATGCATTGTCCTATGTATATGGGATGCATTTACACGTAGGTTGAAAAAGTGGATGAAGCACATTATAGCTTGGTATATATTTACACTTGGTTCAAGTGTATTTTTCTTAGGCATTAAAGAAGCAAGATAGAGTGACACATTTGTTTACTGAAGCTGAATATATAGTAGTAAGTGAAGCTATAAAGTAAGTTGTCTGGTTGAGAAGGATCTTAGAAGACATGGATGAGAAACAAAAGAAGACCATAACTCTTTTATCTGACAATAAATCCGCCATTGCCATCTCAAAAAATTTAGTTTTCCATAGCCAAACAAAACACTTCAACCTCAAGCATCGTTACATTCGAGAAATGGTTGAAGATAAAAAAATTCTTGTGAAATACATCTAACATCAATGATCAAGTTATAGATATTTTTACTAAAACACTTTCTTGTATGAAATTTAATTATTTTAGAGATTTATTAAAAATGAAGAATAATAGTACTAAGAAGAAGTGTTAAATTTAATACTTTGTTTTTCAGTTGCGCTTGTTATTGGGTGGGCTATAGTACTTTAGTTGGCCTATAGTAGAATTAGGTATTTATTGTATTATGCAATCTGCTGGAATTGAATGGGATGAACAATAAATCTACGAGAGCTCTCAGCTACGGCAACAGTGTGCAGCCACACCAACAGTTTGTAGCCATCACATTTATTCGGCTGCAACAACATTATGCAGCCACACCAACACTTTATAGACGTCACATTTATTTTATGTTTTGATCGAAAATTGGGAAGATGAAAAATATATTGAATTTAGTAAAAATATTTTTTTTTATTTTTTTCTTTTAATTTTCCGTCTACAAAAATACAATCTTAAAAATAATAAATAGTGGAATACTGATTTTTCTCGGTTAGGCGGCTTGTGTTGTGGACGCCGCCTCGCGTGCAAATTCGGTATCAAATATAATAGTAATAAAAACCATATCTTTTGTGCGTGGATAATCTCATATTAGATTCTATCCATATTCAATCACATTGAACCGGACCGGATGCATTACAAATGGGCCAGTGTTAGGCACATGGCATGAGGAATGGGCCACTTTTTACTTGTCATACAGTTATATATTTGTTTAAAGCCAGTCTGCCCATGGCTTATAAAGAGGCTAGTGTTAGGACTTAGGCGCATGGCATCAGGAATGAGCCACTTTTTACTTATTCTATAATTATATGTTTTTTAAGCCCAATCTGCATATGGGCCGTTTGGGTGCGGTACATAAAAGAGTGTGATTTGACGGCCCATCTAACAAGGCCATTGTTTATTTTCTTGCCGGTTGGATAAAGTTGGCAAATTCATCTGACGGGTTCGGATACCCGATCTGACCCAACCCGTTAGCTAATCGGGTACCCGCAGTCCGTTCTTCAATAATTATAATAATAATTATTATTTTTGTGCTTTCAGCCCTTCTCTTCTCTTCTTCACCCTCATCCGCAGTCCGTTCTTCATCTGAAGGATAATGGAAAGCTTGGGCTCAACCACATGCCCTTCCACCAACTCCACGTTGAAATTGTACACCACGGCCGCTGCCACCGCCTTCATCTGCGTGAAGGCCACCTCCTTCCCCAAGCAAGCCCTCGGCCCCGAGTTGAACGACAAGAACTTATACGACGGCTCGTGCCTCAACCTGCCCTTCTCCGTCAACCACCTCTCCGGCCTGAATTCCATGCAGTCCTTGCCCCAGATCCCCTCCAACCTCGCCATGCAGTAGGCGGACAGCAAAATCTTGGTGCCGGCTTCCACCTTGTGGCCGCTGGGGAGGACTTCGGATTCCACCGCTGCCTTGTGCTCGAAAGGAACCGAGGGGTAGAGCCTCAGCGACTCGTACAAGGCCGCTTGCAGGTAGAGGCACTTGTTGAGCTCCTCCGCGTCGAACAGGGTGAGACTCGGTCCCGAGCTCGACGTCGATTTCGGTGTCGCTTTCAACTCCTCCAGAATCTTGGACTCCACTTTGGGGTTCTTGGAAATCAGCCAAAAGAACCACGTCAGCGCCGTGCCGGTCGTGTCCCGCCCGGCAAGCATGAAGTTGACGGCCGTGTCTCTTAGGAACTTGACCGACTTGGTGTCGTCATCGTTGGCGTCGTTAATGTAGGCCGAGAGTAAGTCGGCGTCTTCCTCGTTACTATCCTCGTTGTTCAGGTGGCGGCGCTGCTTCTCCGCGATCCTCTCGGCGATAAAACGATCTATTACCACCCGCGCCGCGGCCAGCTTCCTCTCGTCGCCGACCCGCAGCCACCTCATCAACTTCCACCAGGCCGGCGGCACGGCGTGGCGCATCAGCAGTGCGCCCATCGCGTCGTCCATCGCCTTGGCGAACGGAATCGTCGGGAAGTCAACCGACAGGCAGCCCGGGTCGACCCCGAACACCAAGTAGCACGTGGTGTCGAAGGTCAACCGCAGGAAGACGTCTTGCAAGTCAACAACCGCATCCCGACGTTGCGCGACGTGGTCGAGGAGGGGGAGGAGCACGCGCTCCACCTTGGCCCGTGCGGAGTCGGCCACGAGGGCGCGGAACCGGCGCCCGGTCACGAGGGTGTGGGCCTTGACGCGCTGCTTCTTCCACGAGTCGGCGTCGGAGTTGAAGATGCCGTCGCCGAGGATGTCGAAGATCTCGGCAAACTCCTCGCCCTTGGGGTAGTTGTCGAAGTTGACGTTGAAGATATGCTGAACGTTGGCGGGATCGGCGGTGCACAGGTAGTCCATGCCGAGGAACCAGGGGCCGTGTAACCAGAAGGTGCAGCCCACCTCCCGGTAAATTGCTACGGCCCAGTCGTGGACGTGCCGGAGGTGGAGGAGAATTCCGGGGAGCATCCCGATGAGGGGCCATTCGATCGGAAAGACGGACTCCCTTCTGAAGATGTTGTAGTAGGCAAAGAGGCCGAGGAAGCAGAAGAGGGAGAGAAGAAATTCGGGGTACGTTTGGAGGACGGACATGGTAGCCATGAGCAAACTCGCACCCATTTCTCCTTAATGATAGCTAAAATTAACCTGATCGAATGAGAGGATTCACTCTTTTCTTAGCTCGAATGTGTTGTTGGTTGCAAGTGCAAGTCTGATGCTGTATATAAAGTGCTGAAAATTTGGTGAGACATTCCTTTCAACCTGTGTATGGACGAATTTCAACAAGGACTGGAGAACTGATTATAACAGAAAATATAATCTAGGTCAATCAATGGTAAATACATACACAAAGTTGATCGTTTGTGCCATTCTTGACCTCCTCATGAGTGATGAATTGATGATGGTGCCCTCCCAGCTGCACAGATGATAATTAATAGCAGCAATAATAGAATCACCAGCAAGGATTGAATTGTTGCCAAATCAATCCTTGCCATCCTTACAAATTTTCCATATACAAAGAAATCTTTCTATACGAACCCCGAGATTAAGCCATAAGCTGTGATGGCGCTCGGTGAATTTTATCTATATATATATATATATATATATATATATATATATATATATATATATATATATATATATATATTCTTCTCTTGTAAATATACAACAGAATAATCATAAGTGAATTGCTTCTCAAATTTACAGTTTCCGTCTTTCCTCTATCTTCTACACTTTACATGGTATCAGAGCGTGCGATCCTTATCGCCTAACCTGTGCAGCGCCTATCTCTTCGACGCGCTGCTCCACCATCCAAAGCTTTCCGCTTCGTAGATTAATTCAACAAGCGATTCTCCGGCTTGGCTGCTAAGTCAAATCAAAACTTCTTCCTCTCGGCGATTTCTGTTTACGAGATCTTCAAAACTCTCAGCGGTATATTCTTTTCATCATTTATCAGCATGTCTGAAGCGAATTCGTCCGGATCGAATATATTATCTTCAAATAATGTCTTCAACGTTTCGTCGGCTTCACTTATTCTAAGTGGATTTCTTTTCAGCCTATTAAACTTACCCATGATAATTATTTATTACGGAAGATGCAATTAATGCCCATTTTACGAGTACATGATTATCTTAATATTCTTGATAGAACTTCTCTTTGCCCTAGTCCATTAGATTCCAATTATCATGATTGGATTAAGAAAGATCAAGTGATATTAACCTGGATTATATCAACACTATCAGAGAATGTTCTTCCTATGGTCGTTGGTCTTAACTCATCACACGATGTTTGGGAAGCTCTCTCACGTGCTTTTGCTTCTCAGTCACGTGCACGAGTCCTTCAGTTAAAAACACAATTAAAAAGGATCGAACGTGGAGACAAATCTATTGATGAGTACATGCAAAATGTCAAAAGTGTTACAAATAATCTTGCGGTAATTGGGCATCCGATATCAGATTCTGATCTCTTAATGCATATATTAACAGTTTTAAGTCCATTTTATGATAATGTTGTTACAGCTATCTCTATTCGTGTTGAAAATTTTAGTCTTGAAGAGGTTCATGGTGTGCTCTCATCGCATGAACGTATACTATAGTTACAATCTATGCGAAACTCTGAACACTCTCTTCCGGCTATTCATGCAACAAGAGTCAATGATTCTATTGGCTCTAATTCTCAACGTGGTGGTCGCCACAATCACGGCAGATATGGCAGAGGTAGAGGGCGTCGTCAAGTAAGATGTCATATATGTCTTTCTTTTGGACACTATGCTCATGAGTGTTATAAAAGATTTGACAATACTTATACTGGTGGATATTCAAGAGGCAATCAACAATCATACGCTCATAACACTACTGTCTCTACTTTAACTCCTACCTCATCTGCCATCATTTAGTACCTTGATTCTGGAGCCACTCATCATGTTACTCCTGATTATAACGCTCTTTCAGACACTATGCCATATCATGGATTAGATACTGTACATGTCAGCAACGGTGTAGGTTTGCAAATTGCTCACCTTGGGAACACATACTTAGGTTGTCCTACTCGCAATTTTCATATGCGCAATGTTCTTGATGCAGCAGCGTTGTCACCAGCTGGAGATGAAGACACTAACTTATGTTTAAATTGTGATGCAGGTCATGAGGATAGCGCTAGCAGATTGTTGATGGAGTACTCGTGGAAGGAATGCCATAAATCAACACTCAAAAGACATCAAGACTTTGACCAAAGTGGGCCCTCACTAGACTTCATTGAAGCTGAGCTGGATAGTCAAGATGTAAAAAGGGGAGTACAGAGGAGCTGAACCCTAGTTTTTGCAAAAGCAAGAAAGAAATTGGGGGCGACATCCATTTTCGGTGATCAAAGAGGGCGACCTCCCTCTTCGTTGTCTGTATCCTGGAGTGGCGATCCAGGTGGTGATTATCGGCCAAGGTTTCCTTTAAGCTGCTCGGGATCAGGTTCCATTTTGTCTTGGCTTTGTCCTCCAAAAGTCCCAACTGTTTTGTTAACGGACATAATACTTGGATCTCTACCTCTAAATTGCTGCACTTGTTTTGTTTTACCACTGGAACTTGTTAATGTGAATGACATTGCCACTCCTGTTTTGGAATTTTTCTACACTGCTGAATGTGAACTTTTATTGCTTGTGGTATTGCTTGTGAAGTGATATTTCCTGGATTAGGATTTTATTTTGTCTCTCCCTTTACTTTACAAATCCGCCAGAAGGTCTTTTCTGCAAATTTGTTATTACTTGACTCCATCCAGAGGATCTGGATTAAGTGGTATCAGAGCCTCCTTTATGGCTGGTAGCCGCCGTAGTGGTCCAAGCGAGGAAGTTGATCATCCTCGAGAAAGGGACTTGCATGATATTGAGCTTGCCGAGCTGCGGAAGCAGGTTCGGCAACTGCAAGCACAATTAGCACGATCGCAAAGGGGAGGGGATGAGCAACCACAACAACCTCCTGCTAGCGATGGAGACGAGAGTGATGATAATCCGTTACCTCAATCCCCGATGACCGCAAGGCGCCCTCAACAACAGTTTCACACTCAAGCCCCATCATCACAAGCTCAACCTCCACTGCAACATCGATCTGAACTTGACTTCCGTGTAGACATCCCCGAGTTTGACGGAAAATTACAGACTGATGAATTTCTGGACTGGTTATTTACAGTGGAGCGAGTTTTTGATTTCAAAGAAGTTCCAGAAGGCCGAAAAGTCAAATTGGTCGCCCTGAAATTGAGAAAGTATGCTGGCCTCTGGTGGGAAAACCTTAAGAAAAGACGTATTCAGGATGGAAAGAACCCCATTCAATCATGGGTTAAGATGAAGAAGGTGCTTAAAAAGAGATTCCTACCAAAAAATTATAAGCAGAACTTCTATCTCTAGCTACATAATTTCAGGCAAAACAATCTATCTGTGGAGGACTTCACCACTGAATTTGAGCATTTATTGATTAAATGTGATGTCACAGAGCCTGAAGAACAAACTATTGCTCGCTACCTTGGGGGTCTACGAGTTGAAATTGCAAACGTAGTACAACTACAACCGTATTGTACTCTGTTAGATATTTGCAAACTTGCCTCTAAAGTTGAGAAGTAACAAAAGGAATCTAAGGGTAAAGGGATCTTGCTGCGACCTCCTCCTAAGGAAGGTAGTCCTAGTCCAAGTCAGCCCATCTCTTCTCGGGGTTCTAATCAGCCAAAGTGGTCACCCTCTACAATGCAACCAAGAACAGACCTTGCTAATCCTCAACGACCCTCTACACTTGGCCCACGGAAGTGTTTTAAATGTCAAGGGTTTGGTCACATCGCTGCCGATTGCCCTAATATGAGGATCATTACCCTCATTGAAGAAAACCATGAAGAACCTTTAGAAAATGATAAGGAGGAATCAGCTAAATCTGAAATTGTGGTATATGCAGATGAGGGTGAATTGTTGGTTTGTCGAAACCTTAATGTACAACGGGTGGAGCAGGAAGATTGGCTCAGGCGCAATATTTTTCAAACTCGATGTACTATATTGGGCAAAGTTTGTGATGTGATCATTGATGGAGGTAGTTTTGAGAATGTTGTATCCTCCGATGTAGTGAACAAACTGCACATTAAAGCTGAAGACCATCCTCAACCCTACAGGCTTTCATGGTTAAGCAAAACCCAGGAAATTAAGGTGAACAAACGCTGCCTCATTCAATTCTCCATTGGACAGAAATACCAAGATGAGGTATATTGTGATATCGTTCCAATGGATGCATGCCACATTATTCTGGGGAGGCCATGCCAATATGATAAAAGGACCCTACATAATGGGTTCAATAATACTTATAGTTTCACTAAGGATGGAGTTAAAATCTTGTTGGCCCCCACCAAATTCCACAACATTCGGGGAACAGATGAGAAAAAAGAGAGAGGGCTTACAATACTTCCTACAACTAAACTGCACAAGGAGCTAGGGGAAGCCAAAAGAGGCTGCATCTTAGTAATAATTGAAGCAAATGAGGAGTCTACAGTCCATCCTGAGGAAGTAAAACCTTTATTGCATGAATTTGCTGATGTTATTCCTATAGAAATGCCACCCGGTCTTCCCCCATTAAGGGACATCCAACATTGTATTGATTTTGTTTCAGGATCGGTAATCCCCAACAAGGCAGCATACCGCATGAATCCCAAGGAACATGAAGAACTCCAATGCCAAGTTGAAGAACTCCTCTCCAAAGGCTTCATTAGGGAAAGCAAAAGCCCTTGTGCCGTGCCAGCATTATTAGTCCCAAAAAAAGATGGGACGTGGCGAATGTGTGTCGATAGTAGGGCTGTGAATAAAATCACCATCCACTATAGGTTTCCAATTCCACGGTTGGACGACCTCCTAGATCAACTTTGTGGGGCTATCATCTTCTCTCGTATTGACCTTCGGAGTGGATATCATCAAATTCATATGAGGGAGGGTGATGAATGGAAGTTAGCGTTCAAAACTAGAGATGGACTCTACGAATGGCTTGTGATGCCATTCGGCTTATCAAATGCTCCAAGTACTTTCATGCGCCTGATGAATGATGTTTTTAAGTAATACATTGGTAAGTTTATCGTGGTGTACTTCGATGATATTTTGGTCTATAGTCGAGATAGAGCTCAACATCTGGAGCATCTTCGCAGATTTTTCAAAATCTAAGAGAGCAGCAACTTTTCGCAAACCTCAAAAAATGTGAGTTTATGGCAGATAGTCTCACCTTTCTAGGATATGTGATATCTAAAGATGGTCTAAAGATGGACCCATTAAAGGTGCAAGCAATTATTGACTGGCCTCCACCGAACTCCCTTCAAGCAATTAGGAGCTTTCACGGCTTTGCCTCATTTTATAGACGTTTCATTAGAGCTTTCAGCACAGTCATTGCGCCAATCACGGAATGTCTAAAAGGTGATACTCACAAATGGAGCACAAAAGCTCAAAAGAGTTTTGATCTCATCAAGAAAAAAGTCACAGAAGCCCCCATTCTTGCACTTCCTGATTTCGCTAAGTTATTTGAAATAGAGTGTGATGCATCAAATGCAGGAATCGGAGCTGTCCTTAGTCAAGAAGGTAGACCCGTAGCATTTTTCAGTGACAAGCTCAATGACTCTCGCAAGAATTATTCTACCTACGATAAAGAATTTTATGCTATAGTGCGAGCTGTGAACCATTGGAGTCATTACCTTCTTCCTAAGCCCTTCACGCTGTATACAGATCATGAAACTTTAAAACATATCAATAGTCAACAGAAGCTCAGCCGTCGTCATGCATTGTGGGTGGAATTTTTGCAAGCTTATAGCATTGTCATTAAGCACAAAAGGGGCTCTCAAAATCAGATAGCGGATGCTTTAAGTCGCAGATATACCTTGTTGGCAACAATGCAAATGCAGGTGCTCGGTTTTGATATCCTCAAGGAGCTGTATCACTAAGATAATTTTTTTGGGAGCATTTTGCAGAAATGTCATCAGGGGCCTCATGCACAATTTCATTTACAACAAGACTATCTTTTTAAAGGAAATTGTTTATGTATTCCTCAATGCTCTCTTCGTATGACTATCTTATCAGAGGCGCACAATGGTGGCTTAGGTGGTCATTTTGGGCGAGAGAAGACACTAGCAAGCATCAAAGAGAGGTTCTATTGGCCCAAAATGGAAAAGGATGTGCTCAATTTCATTCGAAGGTGCAACGTATGTCACACCGCTAAGAGCCAATCTCAGAACACAGGACTTTATACTCCTTTGCCCGTTCCCCAAGCACCTTGAGAAGATGTCAGCATGGATTTTGTTTTAGGCTTACCTCGAACTCAAAGGAACAAAGACTCTATTTTTGTAGTGGTTGATCGTTTCTCAAAAATGGCACATTTCATACCCTGCCAAAAGACATCAGATGCTTCGGGGATAGCTGATCTCTATCTCAAGGAAGTGGTTAGGCTACTTGGCATTCCCCTAACTATCACCTCTGATCGAGACACTAAGTTCATGAGTCACTTCTGGCGTACTCTTTGGCGAAAGTTGGGTACCAAGTTACGATTTAGCTCTACCGCACACCCACAAACAGATGGCCAGACCGAAGTTGTCAATCGCAGTTTGGGAAACCTCCTCCAGAGTGTTGTGGGCAAGAATATTCGTCAGTGGGATTTATTGTTGCCTCAAGTTGAATTTGCTTACAATCAGCCAGTTAATCAAACCACTAAGTGCAGCCCATTTCAAACTGTTTATGGTCAAAATCTCATGAGTCCCTTGGATTTGAATCCAATTCCTATCCAGCACTATTTCAGTAGTGATGCAAATGAAAGAGCTAACCAACTCAAACAGCTGCATACTAAGATCAGAGATCATATCATTCAACAAAATGAATCCTACAGCAGACGAGCCAACAAACATCGGCGTCATGTGGAATTCAAAGAGGGGGATTTAGTCTGGGTGCATATGAGGAACGAGCGTTTCCCCCGGGGAAAGTTTGCTAAACTTAGTGCTAGAGCTATGGGTCCATTTCCAGTGTTACAGCAAATTGGGAGCAATGCCTATAAGATTGATCTTCCAGCCAATTTTGGGATCTCCAACACATTTAATGTAGCTGATCTTTCTCTTTATTATGGTGAAAATGAGGATCCAAGCTCGAGGGCGAGCCTTTTCCAACCGGAGGGGACTGATGCAGCAGCGTTGTCACCAGCTGGAGATGAAGACACTAACTCATGTTTAAATTGTGATGCAGGTCATGAGGATAGCGCTAGCAGATTGTTGATGGAGTACTCGTGGAAGGAATGTCATAAATCAACACTCAAAAGGCATCAAGACTTTGACCAAAGTGGGCCCTCACTAGACTTCATTGAAGCTGAGCTGGATAGTCAAGATGTAAAAAGGGGAGTACATAGGAGCTGAACCCTAGTTTTTGCAAAAGCAAGAAAGAAATTGGGGGCGACATCCGTTTTCGGTGATCAAAGAGGGCGACCTCCCTCTTCGTTGTCTGTATCCTGGAGTGGCGATCCAGGTGGTGATTATCGGCCAAGGTTTCCTTTAAGCTGCTCGGGATCAGGTTCCATTTAGTCTTGGCTTTGTCCTCCAAAAGTTCCGACTGTTTTGTTAACGGACAAAATACTTGGACATCTACCTCTAAATTGCTGCACTTGATTTGTTTTACCACTGGAACTTGTTAATGTGAATGACATTGCCACTCCTGTTTTGGAATTTTTCTATACTACTGAATGTGAACTTTTATTGCTTGTGGTATTGCTTGTGAAGTGATCTTTCCTGGATTAGGATTTTATTTTGTCTCTCCCTTTACTTTACAAATCCGCTAGAAGGTCTTTTCTACAAATTTGTTATTACTTGACTCCATCCAGAGGATCCGGATTAGTTCTCCATGTTCTTTCTTTAACAAAAATTTACTTTCTATTCGTTAATTTGCCTCTGACAATAATGTTTATTTTGAGTTTCACACAAATGAGTGTCTTGTGAAGGATCACGTGACGAGATCCATTCTGCTCTGGGGCGGCATCAAAAATAATCTCTATCATATTCAACCTCATCCTCTACTATTTATATCCGCGAGCACACTAATACTACATCTTGGCATGCTCGACTTGGGCACCCTTCCTTGCATATTGTTCTGCAAATAATAGACCAATATGGTCTTCCTGTTTTTAAAAATGATGTTTCTAGACATTCTCATGCTTGTATGCGGGCTAAAAGCCATAAACTTCCTTTTTCAATATCAAATAATATATCGTCTTCTCCATTAGAACTTATTCACTCTGATGTTTGGGGTCCTGCCTCTATTTTATCCAGTAATGGTTTTTCATATTATGTCTCCTTTGTTGACGATTTTAGTAAATTTACTTGGCTTTTTCTCATGCGTCGCAAATCCGAACTTACTATTATTTTCTGTTTCTTTCAAAAACATATTGAACGATTTTTTGGTCGAAAAATTCTAGCATTCCAATCAGATTGGGGAGGCAAATTTCAAGGTCTACATAAACACCTTCAAGCTTCAGGAGTAAAATGGGTATGCTGGGAGGAAATACAGACACATCATTGAAACTGCTCTAGCTCTACTACAACATGCCTCTATGTCTGCAAAATATTGGGATGACGTCGTGCCCACTTCTGTTTATCTCATTAACCGACTTCCTACATCTAATCTGGCATACAAAACTCCTTTAGAAAACCTTTACAATCGCCCTCCTACTTATGACTTTCTTCGTATATTTGGTTGCGTATGTTTTCCTTGGCTTAGACCTTACAATAAACACAAACTCCATCCACGCTCTTTACTATGTGTTTTCCTTGGTTATAGTAATTTACATCATAGTTACCGTTGCTTATATATACCAACCGGGAGGAACTATATCTCCCGGCATGTTGTCTTTGATGAATCTTTCTTCCCTTTTGCAGCAAAAGCAGATCATGCTTCTAGCTCGCTAAGTCCTCCGCTGCCAACTACTATATATCAGGGCCTTTTAGGAGCAACGCCATCTTCATTCATTAGATCTACATCAGTTCCAGAACGTTCCTCTTCTTATCAGGATACAAGCTCCTCAACTTCTCAAATAGCAACTCCTCATGCTTCAAGTGACAATCAGTTTGTGCCATCAACTCCTATATCTCCATCCACTCCAATAACTCCATCAAATCCAACGACATCTTCATCAAGTCCAGAATCTGAGACTCCTCCTCGGCGCACACAAATGCTTCAAGATATTTATAACAACACCGTTCCTTTATCCAATAGCATTCAAGTCTGCACTAAACATGCATTACCACACGCATTATTGGCCTCATTACCGCTAAGTGAACCGACTTGTTTCACTCAAGCTTCTAAAGACCCTGCTTGGCGAGCTGCTATGACTTCTGAATTTGATGCCCTTCTTCATAATGGTACTTGGACACTTGTTCCTCGGTCTCCCTCTATGAATATTATTGGTTGCAAATGGGTCTTCAAAATCAAGTATAAGGCTGATGGTACCATTGAACGACACAAAGCACGTCTTGTAGCAAAAGGCTTTCGACAATAACCAGGTGTTGACTTCACAGAAACATTTAGTCCGGTTGTCAAGATCACTACTGGTCGCCTTCTATTATCTATTGCTATTAGCTCTAATTGGCCCATTCGTCAGTTGGATGTTTCTAATGCCTTTCTGCATGGTCAAATAGAAGAAACAATATATATGGAGCAACCGCCTGGTTTTCATCACTCTCATTTTCCAAATCATGTTTGTCATCTCAAAAAGTCTCTTTATGGCTTACGACAGGCTCCCCGTTAGGGGTGTCAATGGGTACCTGACTTCGCGGGTATCCGACCCGACCCGACCCGTTTATGGCGGGTTCGGGTACCCGGTTAGCTAATCGGGTCGGGTTCGGGTTTACTCCCATGGGTACCCGCGGGTACCCGATACCCGATTATATATAATAAAATATATATATATATATATATATATATATATATATATATTTATATAATAAAATGATTTTTTTATAAATATATTTATTATTATTATTATTATTTTATAGTTATATTTTATAAAAATAATTTAAAAATAAATATTTTAATTTAAACGGGTACCCACGGGTACCCGTTTAAATACCCGACTCGGGTTTAACCGGGTACCCACGGGTACCCGTTTAAATACCCGACTCGGGTTTAACCGGGTTCAGGTTTGGTGCGGGTCGGGTTTGGGTTTGGCCAAAAAGGGCGGGTACCCGACCCATTGACATCCCTACTCCCCGTGCTTGGTTTTATCGCTTAAGTGGATGGTTGCAATCACAAGGATTTCTAGGCTCTAAGACTGATACTTCTCTATTCTACTATTGCACCTCTGGTATTATGATCTATATTCTCATATATGTGGATGATATATTGATTACTGCACTAATTCCTCTCACATTGATGGCTTAATTAAATCTCTGAGCTAAGAGTTTGTCATTCGAGATTTGGGATCGGCCAATTTTTTCTTGGGTATCGAACTATCCCAACATTCTCATGGATGTCAATTATCACAAAGTAAATACGTCACAGGAATTCTACAACGTGCCAAAATGGATGGTTCACAGCCTGCTTCAACCCCAATGACTATTTCCTTTTCCTCATCCTCCACTACATCATTCAAAGATCCAACTCTTTATCGCAGTATAGTAGGCGCATTACAATATGTCACTATCACGTGATCAGATATTACTTTTGCGGTCAATCGGGTATGTCAATTCATGCATTCACCGACTGATCAATATTGGGATATGGTTAAACGTATACTTCGGTACTTAAAGGGTACTATTCTTCATGGTCTTATCTTATATCGCAACTCTTCTCGCAAATTACAAGTTTACAGTGATGCTGATTGGGCTAGCTCACTTGAAGAGCGATGATCTACTAGCAGTTTTGCAATCTTTCTTGGCAAAAATTTCATATCATGGAACTCTAAGAAGCAACAAACCGTGTCTCGATCAAGTACCAAAGCAGAGTATAAGGCGATTGCTAATGTGACCGCTGAAGTTATTTGGATTAATTCTCATTTAACTGAACTCCAACTTGCCTTCTCTCAAATTCCAAGACTTTGGTGTGATAACATTGGTGCTACTTAATTAGCGGCTAATCCAGTATTTCATGCTCACACTAAACATGTGGAGATTGATTTTTACTTACGTGAACGAGTGACAATGCGACAACTCACAGTCTCCTACATCTCCACAAGAGATCAATTAGCTGATATCTTCACCAAACCACTTTCGCGTGTCAGATTTCAGTATCTATTATCCAAACTCAATGTTTGTTCTACCACAATGAGTTTACGGGGAGTAATAGCAATAAGAATAGAATCGACAGCAAGGATTGAATTATTGCCAAATCAATCCTTGCCATCCTTACCAACTTCCCATATACAAAGAAATCTTTCTATACGAACGCCGAGATTAAGCCATAAGCTGTGATGGCTCTCGGTGAATTTTATCTATATATAATCAAAAGTGAATTGCTTCTCAATTTTACAGTTTCCGTCTTTCCTCTATCTTCTACACTTTACAATAATTGCTTCCGGCACGGTATCTGGTCAGTAAGAAAGCAAATACTCCTGACAGCTACAGATTCTTGTTCCCTGGTCCCCGTCATCATGTTCCATCTGTCCTCCTTAATTAACCACGATAACATCCAAGTAGACGAATTCGTATATCGATTGCTGAATATATCTTCTAGCAGCTCGATTTTAATCAGATAGCTAAGAGAAGAGTAGTTGTACTTCAATCCATCTTCGTCTTTCACAAACAAGAATTAGGTTGTCTTCAGTTAGTGTCTTCCTCAAGATGATACGTATGTGCAACTGGTTTGATAGCGCAGCCATATGTCATTCTTTTTCTCGATCCTCAAATAACTTAATAAATTGTTTGCCTCCCTCAAGGAATCAGACGCACAAGATCGTGCATGTCTTAATCTGTTAACTAAAATGCAGAGACCGATGAAGAAGAAGATGGTGATGATGATAAGTACCAGAATTAGACAGTGAATTCGATAGCTCCTAAATTCTTCCGGAGAATAGTTTGATCTACACCATTTGTTTCTGGTTAAATTTCTGAGTTCTGATCATTAATTAAAGTGGTTGAGGATGAACACCCTTAAGGATTGAGGATGCCAATGCCATTCTTCGAATATATAATTGAACAACCATACAAATTAATAGCTGATTAGATATTAATTTGTTTGCTGCAAATCAACTAGTTATTCAGAATTCAGCAACTACCGACCTACCACATCTCAAGAAAATTCTCGAAAGATATGATCGGATTGGCAAGTCTGAACAAACTCCCTTATTTCTTATAGTTAACTGTCTTCTCTAGATTTGTCGATCTTCAATTTTTTTTGTTATTTTTTGTGTATATTTCATATTACCTAAGAATTCTGAATCTCATAATCAACATATACTGATAGATTTATGATATTGTATGCCTCAGGAACCAAAGGTTGGGAAATAGACAAAGAAGTATGAAATCTAGTTGAGATAGTATAGGTAATTAAAAAAAAAGAGGTATGCTAGTTCAATTAGTAAAGACTTTTGTTGTTTGATAAGTTAGAAGATTGTGAATTTCTTTTTCAACATTGATATTGAAAACCTAAATCAAATGAGACAAGGAGTTAACGGAGAACGCATCATTCAAGTGACCTTCGATCAATGGTAACTTAAACATCACCATTAATCCTAATAGAAAATAGTGTATAACTATAGAGTAATAAAATACTCATAAATTAGCGCCGCACCTACAAGATAGAGACGCATTCTTAAAAACAAAACATTTATAAAAATATATCTAAATAATACATATTTGCAATTAGTAAAGATCTTTGCTGTTGTTGATATAACTTTGATAAACTAGAAGCCTGTGATTTTCTTTTTCAACATTGATATCAAAAACCTAAGTCAAATGCGATAAGGAGTTGATGCAGAAAACATCATTCGTTGTGCATCATTCGAGTGACCTTCAATCAATAGTAATAACTTAAACAACACCATTAATCTTAATAGAAAATTGTGCATAACTAAAGAGTAATAGAATACTCATAAATTAGCGTTGCAACTAAAATATAAAGATGTTTTCCTAAAAATAAAACATTTATGAAAATATATCTAAATGATATATATTTGCAATCTTCGATCATTAGTAATAACTTAAACATCACCATTAATCCTAATAGAAAATAGTGCATAACTAAAGAGTAATAGAATACTCATAAATTAGCGCCACAACTAAAAGATAAAGACGCTTTCCCAGAAATAAAACATTTATGAAAATATACTACCATTTACAAAATTTTAAGTAGACATGATATAATCCTTCGTATAGCAAAGCAATCCTCTTCCACGCAACTTTCTCGCTAAAGTCTTCTTCTTCATTCGACTACCCAATCTCTTACTATTCTACAAAATTATCCTATCATTACTTTCTCGTGAGGAAAAGGATGAACTGAATTCAATTTGCAACATGTGTTCCGCTGACAATCAAACTTAATTACCATTTATTCATTAATTACTCAAAAAATTGATCGCCAAAAGAATTAAAATTTCCCAAATCAACTTATTTTGAGCAACCCTAATTATATGTGTCGGTCAATATTCATACCCAACCAAAATATATATGCTGATTAACTACACATATTCAATGCATACTGTTATGCATAAAGTTCCATCACTTGAGGAGACGTGTTGCAAGGACGCCAATTAATAGTGGAGCACACATAGTTAGTGAACCATATCGCTTTGAAAACCCTAGCAACGTAATTGCATGGGATCTTCCTAAAATCTAATTCGCACAATATGGCCGCACAGAGAAAACTGATCCAATTCAGACGATCGCGGCAGTGGGGGAGATGGACTTGGAAGTTGGAACGGTCGAGTCATTCTCACCTCCGCTGTTGTCTTCAAACCATTGGTACGTAGTGGGGTCCGGGCGGTATGTGAACGGAGGTGAACCACGTCCGCACCAAAACCTAGCCAACTTGAAGGCTACATGCAGCTGCACCCATAATTATATATCGTTAACGTAATTTAGGGTTCGATATCTTGGAACGACGTTTTAGAAGGCGACACTGGTGGCAGATGAAGAGGGGGTTAGATGTGATTGAACAGTTATATAATAAATTATATTGATCATGTGTAAATTGTAATTAGATTATATCCGCATAATTAATGCTGATACAGCCAAAAACTATATCCAATTTAATAAAGTAATCGACTGATATTAGTATTAATGCGCATATTTTTGTGAACTCGGTGGCATTACATGGAGCATACGTTTTGTGCAATTAATTAGGCTTGAATTGATGCTCTACTAACTACTTATAGCTAGCTATAAGTTCTGCTTGTACTTGTTCCAATTAGCCTAATAAACGCATAAGTTACAGTTACTATAACTCATTGTTTGAATTAGCCTAATTATATTCTATGCGGTTCATTAAGGCTGTGTTTTTTTGGGTGGATTCCACAGTAGATGGAAGGAAAAATGATATTTTCTCTTTTTTTTCGACGGATGGAAAGCAATGGAAAGAATTTCTGAAAAAAAATGAATGCTTTTTCCTCTATTTTGGCTTTCGCCCAAATCGGGCGGAAACCACAAATTCACACGTTGCAGTGCAGACCCGTCTGTCGTCCTTCCCTCTCCCCGTTGCCGACCCCGCCCATCCTTCCCTCTCCCTCATCGCCAGCGCCGCCCCTCGTCCTTCCCTCTCCCTTGTCGTCGGCGTCGCCCTTCTCCCAACGCCGATGAACTCGCCACCTCCCACCTCTCGCGGCGCAGGCGGACGTCTCGCGAGGCTGGATTCTGCAGCATCGTCCGCATTGGAGCAGGCTTCCGCGCTTCCCTCTTCCTCGTTGCCGGCGCCTGCGCCCTCTCCAGCTCCAGCCGACGTACTCGCTCGCTGGAAGACCTCTCCCTCACCGCCGAAGAAGCTTGCCTCTCATGCCGCCAAAGCCGCTCGCCTCTCGCGCCGCCGAAGCCTCTGCTCGCGTCCGCCAACGTCGCTGAAGAAGGGGCTCGCGTACATGCCGGGAAACTCGCCGAAGCTGCTCCGCCTCGCGTCCAAAGAGATAGGAGAAGGGCGGCGATTCGATCTCTTCAGAAGCGAGGCGGGAAACTCGCCGAAGCTGCTGTCGCCACCGGCCCATCCGCCGGCGATCTCTCCCCTGTCCGGCGAGGAGAGGAGCCGGCGAGCTCAGCAACGAGCTTCGCGCACAGCAAAATCGAAAATAGCTTCTTTTGTTTTCACGTGCGTAGCACGTGCCCCAATTTCCCTTCGCGTCTCTCTCCTTTCCTCACATCACTCCTTTCCACAGCACTTTCTATCCTCTCTAGGAAACACAACCTAAGATATGATAGATAGAGTCCAATTTTTCTCATTGTTTGTATTCAGTCAATTTTTTTTTTTTAAAAAAAAAAACCTATGTACCCACTATGTATGCAATAGGTAAAAAAATATAATTTAAATTTTATTTAATATGTATTTTCCGCACGTGCACTAAATTTTATTTAATATAGTTAAGGTTGGGAAGGAAAATTCTTTCTAGGCATGGAGGCCACGCTTAGGATTGTTAAGCGTGTTCCCTTCTTCAGCGTTGATATTGTTTTAAAAATCGAACAGCACTAGTTGAACTTGAATCATGTTGTATGAATTTTAAAACAGTATCCAGGGTTAGATTTAACGCTACTTTACATGTCTTGGAAAATTTTTTGTCGGGAGGTTGGTACAGTGGATATATATGTTATCACTATATATGTTTTTGTGGCTCTAACTCCTTTATGCCACAATAAAAGTAAAAGAAAAAAATTAGTTAATACTTGTATTTATTGTTTAAATTCTTGGATTTACGATTTATTAATTAATTCTTCTGTGACAAATAACAGAGCACAAGGTGTTATGTGTAGTTTATTAATACGGAAATTTGCAAAAGAAGTTTCCTTGTCCCTCCGACACGTGTATAATAACAATGATAGCACAGCATGCTTCTAGGCTTCTAGCTCTGCTGGGAATTCTTTAATATGACACATGTTGCACCAGCATCATAAACTAATAATAAATTATTCCACGTTGTTGCCAAAAGTCTCACAAAATAATAAGCCTGTCAACATCGCACGTGTTAGGCCCTGGGCTCCCCGGTTCAGCCCAAAGAGGGGTGTGCCGATCCAAGCCCAGGCCCACGCAACATTGGAAGCACGCAGCAGAAAAGGGCTTCGGTCGAAGAAGCGGACTCGGCTGCTGGACGCGGGCAACGAGCGAAGTGGACGGGCGGCACATGAAATTCGGCGCTACGACTGGGTTCTCAACGAGAGAACCGAACGGAAGGCGGCGTCTTCGCGGAAGACACGGAGGCGAACTCGGCGGAACTTCCGGACACGGACGAAGACGATGGAGGAAGGATGCGGCGGACGCGGACGCAAAGGAGAGGCTTCGTCTCGGACGACTCGGACGCGCGGAAGGAGTCGACGACTTCCCTATAAAGATGAGGCAGGAGAAGTTGGGACGGGCGATCGGAGATCGGCGATAGAGTGATCGGCATTCGGCAACGGAATCCACCGAGCGGCGAGCGTTGAGAGGAAACAGAGAGCGAGCGACGCGAGCGTGAGCAGAGAGAGTGAACGACGTGAGAAAGGGAGACGAGAGGTAAGGGAGGAGTTTTGTAGCTTGATTGACGAAGGAATAAAAGCTTTCTTCTCCATCTTCCCCGTGCTTCTTCTCCGACGTGGTTCCGTATCTTCCAGCGAGATCCCGGTTACGGTGATCTCCCCTGTTTCCGACGACTTCGGCGACCGTCGGCTGGTAGGCAGCCGGCGACGGGCTAGACGAGAAGGCGGGCGGCCTTCCAGTTGGCGCCGGTCTTCTCCTGATCGGCGGCGAGATCGCGGCGACGTTCGGCGGAGGAAACGAACGCGAACGAAGCGTTCGCGTGGACGACGACGACGAAGCGCGGCTGACGCAAGCAGACGTCAGCGGGGGCGAAGTCAAAATTGGCGGCGGAAATCGAAATCGAATTCGATTTCAGCATGCTGACGCAAGCAGACGTCAGCCAGGAAACCGAGTTCGCGGCGACGGAATTAATAGTCGGCTGACGTCAGCGTGACGTCAGCACGAACGATTCGAGCGGCCGAGTTTGAACAGTAAAGTCGAATTATTTTGGTGGGATTTTGACTCTCGGGTCAAAATCAATTAAAGGTATTTTGATCTTCCGGATTTCTCGAATTAGGGTTAGGGTTTTCAAATCCTTCCTTGAGTGAATTGTAATTTGGGGAATAAAAAGTGAGCGGGAACTAGGGTTTTGAATTTGGGGACGAAATTCGGTCCGGAAACCCTAGCGCGATCACGTTCTGGTGTTCCGCCGGACGGCTCTAGGAAGCAGATAAGCACTGTTTTTAGACCGTTCCGACCAGGGCGTGACAACAGGTATCAGAGCTTAAAGTGATCCAACAGCAATATGGTGAATCAAGGAGATCGTATTGCCCGGATCGAGCAAGTGCTCGGTTTGAGTGGGAATAGCAGAGATGCGGTGGTTCCTCAGGTGGAGGACCTCCATCGCACAATAGAAGAGCAAAGGTTGCAGATTCTTGCCCTACAACAAACTTTGGCTGGGATGGCTGAAGCCCAGTAAAACTTTGAAGGGATGGCGGCGCTACAGCAGCAGGTGGCCACCTTGACAGCACAAACTCAGCAGGTGATTGCGTTGCAAGGTCAGGTAGCAACCTTGACAACACAGTTGACCAATTCCACGGCTGTGCAACAGCAGATATTGGCTGATCTGGCGGTGACGCGCATGGCACTGGCGCAGGCACAAGGGAGTGGTTCTACAGCAGCCAGGACGGAGTATGGGGCTCCCAACGGCAACGGGAAGGTTCGCACCCCAGAACCTGCAGTGTTCAAAGGGGCCAGATCTGCTAAAGTATTGGGTAATTTTCTGTGGGACATGCAACAATATTTTGAAGCTAACCATGTCACAGATCAGGAGAAAGTGAGAGTGTGCACAGCATATCTCTCAGATGATGCAAAGCTCTGGTGGAGAACCAAAGTTGATTCTACATCAGAGGCGGCTAGTTGGATTTGGGAGGTGTTCCGAGAGGAACTGCGGCAGCAGTTCCTTCCCGGAAACTCGGTAGACCAGGCACGAGAGGCGGTGGATCGGCTCAAGCATACAGGGACGATCCAGGAGTATGTCAGGGCATTCTCCGCGCTGATGTTGGAGCTACCTGAGATGGCAGAGGGAGATAGGAGGTACTTCTTCCTCCGGAATCTCCAACCCTGGGCGGCCACGGAGGTGCGACGACATGCGCCGCAGGACTGGAGGACGGCTGCAGCTATAGCCGAGTCCTTGGTGGACCAGAGGACTTCAGGGACGACCTTCTAGAGAGCACAAAGGTCGCCCCCAAAGCGACCATCTCCACCGAGACCTAGAGCGCCAGAGAGGGAGAGGCCCTCTCCCCGACGAAACGGAGGACAACCAGCGTGGCAGGAGCATGCTCGACCTGCAGAGCGAGGGCAAGGTCAACTGAGACCGATTGCCTGCTTTTTGTGCAAGGGACCGCACCAGATACGCGACTGTCGGGATCGACAGAGGGTGAACGCGATTGCAGCGATTGTGCATCGCGAGCTAGCGGAGAAACCGGCGGTGGTGCAGGACGAGGAACCAGTAGAGGCCCGCATAGGAGTTGTGCGCATCGCCTCAGTGGTCGCAGAAGGACCATCGCCGGCAACCGCAGAAGCAAAGCCGAAAGACGCAGTCGACAAAGGTAATGTCGAGCAAAAGCCGAGCTCCGAAGAGATAAACCCTCAACAGGAGAAGAAAACATGGGGGCAAGTAGTGGAGGAGAAGGCTCCACCGAAGTCCTCGAATTCTTCAGACACAGAGAGGGATGACGGGCCCCAGTGGATCCAGGGGAGATATTTGCCCTCTTTAGCCGACCCCGTAGAGTACGAACGAAGGCGTCAAGCTATATTTGACGATATTGAGTACCAGAAGAGACGTAAGGAGATGTGGAAGAAACCTGTGGACGTCAGAGCTCCAAGCAGGAGTGAGCTCTCAAGTAGGTGTTGAGCGGGCTGCCCGCGCCGGACATCGAGGGCGATGTCCAAATTGGGCCGGGGAGAATTGTTAGGCCCTGGGCTCCCCGGTTCAGCCCAGAGAGGGGTGGGCCGATCCAAGCCCAGGCCCACGCAACATTGGAAGCACGCAGCAGAAAAGGGCTTCGGTCGAAGAAGCGGACGCGGCTGCTGGACGCGGGCAACGAGCGAAGTGGACGGGCGGCACGTGAAATTCGGCGCTACGACTGGGTTCTCAACGAGAGAACCGAACGGAAGGCGGCGTCTTCGCGGAAGACACGAAGGCGAACTCGGCGGAACTTCCGGACACGGACGAAGGCGATGGAGGAAGGATGCGGCGGACGCGGACGCAAAGGAGAGGCTTCGTCTCGGACGACTCGGACGCGCGGAAGGAGTCGATGACTTCCCTATAAAGATGAGGCAGGAGAAGTTGGGACGGGCGATCGGAGATCGGCGATAGAGTGATCGGCATTCGGCAACGGAATCCACCGAGCGGCGAGCGTTGAGAGGAAACAGAGAGCGAGCGACGCGAGCGTGAGCAGAGAGAGTGAACGACGTGAGAAAGGGAGACGAGAGGTAAGGGAGGAGTTTTGTAGCTTGATTGACGAAGGAATAAAAGCTTTCTTCTCCATCTTCCCCGTGCTTCTTCTCCGACGTGGTTCCGTATCTTCCGGCGAGATCCCGGTTACGGTGATCTCCCCTGTTTCCTACGACTTCGGCGACCGTCGACTGGCAGGGGGCCGGCGACGGGCTAGACGAGAAGGCGGGCGGCCTTCCAGTTGGCGCCGGTCTTCTCCGGATCGGCGGCGAGATCGCGACGACGTTCGGCGGAGGAAACGAACGCGAACGAAGCGTTCGCGAGGACGACGACGACGAAGCGCGGCTGACGCAAGCAGACGTCAGCGGGGGCGAAGTCAAAATTGGCGGCGAAAATCGAAATCGAATTCGATTTCGGCACGCTGACGCAAGCAGACGTCAGCCAGGAAACCGAGTTCGCGGCGACGGAATTAATCGTCGGCTGATGTCAGCGTGACGTCAGCACGAACGATTCGAGCGGCCGAGTTTGAACAGTAAAGTTGAATTATTTTGGTGGGATTTTGACTCTCGGGTCAAAATCAATTAAAGGTATTTTGATCTTCCGGATTTCTCGAATTAGGGTTAGGATTTTCAAATCCTTCCTTGAGTGAATTGTAATTTGGGGAATAAAAAGTGAGCGGAAACTAGGGTTTTGAATTTGGGGACGAAATTCGGTCCGGAAACCCTAGCGCGATCACGTTCTGGTGTTCCGCCGGACGGCTCTAGGAAGCAGATAAGCACTGTTTTTAGACCGTTCCGATCGGGGCGTGACAGCACGGATGTATGTCAGATTAGTGGCACATCATATTAATATTTGTCAATTTTTTATACCTACAGTGGAATAGGGTACAGTGTTAGAAAATACACACGAAGATAAAGGGCTTTGCGCAAATTAATCACCCAAAAAATGAATAGTTTGAATTGATATAGTCCACAGAATAGCTCGCATATGATAGACAATATGCGGTGAAAGACATGGCCAGGTCTCAAAGTGTTTCTTTAAAAAAAAAAAAAAAAAAAAAAGGTGTTTCTTGCCTCCGTATACTACTACAGCCAACGTCTGAACCTCTGTACTTCGCTCCCTTCTGCTTTTGGTTGACACTGACATTGACCAGAAACAATGTATTGCATTGCGTTGATCGGGAAGAAAAAAACATAGAGCTGAGATTGATTGAGTCTGACAAGTATCTGTATGTGGATAGTGACAGCAATTTTGTGCGGCTCAGTTTAGTGATGTTCAGTAATTCGTATAAGCAAGGACAATATTATCGTTTAGTCATCTGTTGAACTGAAATATAACAGCTTAAACCATACAGATTTGCAGCGTAAGGCGCACATGATTCAGAGTTAGACCATACACGAGAAGGCGCACATTTTCCAGCTAATAAAAAAAAAGTGAGAAGATGATTTGTAGTGTTAATTGCTTATTCACTTTGTTGCAGAGTACATTTTCTATGAATCCGCGGATTCATAGAATTTTAAGAAATCGTATATAACACCGTTGGATGGTGAAAGTGATAATCTCAAAATCTCGTTTGTGTGCAACTCACGTTCCCTTGCACAACATGGTGTCGTGTGTGCATATCACAAAGGAAAATGAACGGTATGGATCAGAAAATTATGAATCCGTGGATTCATAAAAAATTTTTCCCTCGGGTTGCAGAGCAGATTTAATCTCAAATCGCTATAGGTCAAGTTCAAGCGGCGTGAGGGAGCGGCGGCATCGGCGGCAAGTGGGCGATTTGACTGTGGAGGGAGCGGCGAGTGGGCGAATCGTGGAGAGAGCAGCTGCGAGCGTGGGAGAAAAGGTAGGGCAGAAATATTTGGGCATAGGAGAGAGCGGCTACGAGCATGGGAGAAGAGATAGGGCACTAGGAGAAAGGATTTTTTTTTTTTTTGCGTTTTGGAAGAATAAAAATGCTTAGAAAAATTTTATATTTTATATATATATTTTTTAATTTTTTTGTCCGTCCAAAAAAACACAATAAATAAGTAGAAATATAATTTTTTTTCTTTTCTCTCTATTTTTTTTCTTAGAAAACATAATGTTACAGACTAACTTATGAGAGGGTATTTCTGTTTTCAAGTTTCAGTATATAAGATTCTGCATATTATTTGTCTGGTTGTGTAGAACCGGCACTTGATTTCATATTTTGAAATATTTAATGCTGTGGATAATGTTTATTGTTGGTACCTTTGATGTCCGCCGATTGATAACTGAAAAGCTGAGAGACAAAGAGCAAAGCTTAGAATGTTTGGCTAGCTTTCAACTTTGTAATTTTTCGAATTTGTTTTGATTCTACCTCTTGTATCTATTAAAAGATAAAAAAATCCTTGTTATATAGTCAAGTAGTACAATTTTCAGTTGAAAAAATCCAGCGGTTGGGGCTTTCAAGGGTACCGAATTGCAACCGCAATGACAATAATAATACTACGTGCAGAAAGTAAGAAGTTATGAAACTCAACAATAGAAAGTGGTAGATTATTGGGAAAAATTTTTTATTAATCCTATGAATCCGCTGATCCATACCGTTCATTCTCCTTTGTGATATACACACACGACACCATGTTGTGCAGGGGACGTGAGTTACAGACAAAAGGAGATTTTGAGACTATCACTTTCACCATCCAACGGTGTTATAAACGATTTCTTAAAATTCTATGAACCCGCGGATTCATAGAAAATGTACTCTGCAACAAAGTGAGGTGGAGGATTTTGCTGCTGCTCTGCGTGGATAAGGCTTGCTGAGTTTGTCAACAAAAAAAGGTTCCAAAATTGCAGCTACTGGGCCTTTGTATTTTTCTTTATGATGTTTCCAGCTAGTTGCTACTAGCTATAGCTTAGGACTTTTTTAGGATGTCCATGAATGGACACCATGATGGTCCAACATCTCATCACACTCTTGTTTGTGTGCTCTTGCCCACACAATTGTGGATGATACAGGCCCCTTACTCACATGGTGAGATAATGTAGTCACAAATATTCGGTCCCTCGTGCGCGATGTAATTCGATCTTTCACCTTGAAGATTCAACCGGTAATCCGCTTCTGCTGGCGCGTCGGTGGAGCGGTTGTCACAGGGATGCTTTCGGTGAGGACAGCAAAAACAGGAAGAGATGCACGAGAGAGAAAGAGCGTATGAGAATGTCTACTAATTATGCACAACTCTATATGTGTATACAGAGAATTCACAATGGCTATTCTTAGTAGGTCATACGTGCGCTGCAGTCGCACGACTTTATTAAGACGACTAGGTCTTAATTAATTGCCACTAAGAATAAAAATAAATAAATGGACGAATTTAATAATGAGTAAATTAATGCCCAAATAAAATTAATTTAAGAAAATGGGTTTGGGCTTTTGGGTTTTCCCCTAAAGCGCCGACAATCCCCCACAAAACGCAAAAGGTCCAAACAAAGAAATAAAATGCTGTCAAATACCTATATCATGCGGCCAGGGAAAAGACATGCTTGACACACTTAGTACACGGAACTCCATTGGAAGAAATGTAGTGAACCAGGTCTTGAACTACATTCTTTTGAATCAATGTTGAACGGTGCACACATGATACAGTAGCCCTGTGACGCGGGGTTGCGCATTTTTGGCCGTGCGCATAATCTTCTTTTCATGTAACTTTCACTTAGCTAGAGAGGTTCAGTTCTCTATTCCGCGGCCGTATACGAAAAAGTTACATATAGGAGAAACCCTATGAGGAAGTGTGTAGAGGCACTTCTTAGGATATACCTTTGGGTTTCTTTATCAGAATCATTGATTTGGAAACCATATGACAACACAGCTTTATCGAATTTTTCGTGCCACTGTTTAGGGGCTTGCTTGAGACCGTAGAGAGAACGGACCAGCTTGCAAACCTTTCCCTCACAGCCACGCACGACAAATCCTTCAGGCTGAGTCATATAAATTTCCTCCTCAAGGTCTTCATGGAGAAAAGCAGTTTTTACATCCATTTGATGAATTATTAATTTATAGATTGATGCAAGAGAAAGAAGGAACCTAATAGTAGTGATTCTAGCAACTGGCGCATATGTGTCAAAGTAGTCTATATCGGCTTTCTGAGGGAAAACCCTGAGCTACTAGACGCGCCTTAAACTTCTCAACACTACCATCAGTTCTTAATTTCTTCTTGAAAATCCATTTACAACCAAAGGGTTTGTTGCCAGGAGGAAGGTCAGTTAAGATCCAAGTATTATTACTGACTATGGATTGAAATTCATTATTAATTGCTTCTTTCCAGAAAGGAGCATCAGGAGAACTGAGAGCTTCTTGATATGATTTTGGTGTATCTTCAATCATGTAAGTAACAAAATCATCACCAAAATCTCTAGCAACTCTAGTTCTCTTACCTCTTCTGGGTTCAGCAAAGTGATCAGAATGAGAAATGGAATCAGATTGATCAGGGAGAATTTCAGAGTTTTGATTTGTGATAGGAACAGGGTCAGGCTGAGGATTTGAAGGTTTAAAAGGAAAGACATTCTCAAAGAAAGTAATGTCTCTAGATTCAATTAAGGTATTATTAGAGATTTCAGGAATATCAGAATTGATTACTAGGCACCTATAGGTATTAGAGTCTAGGGAATATCCTATGAAGACAGCATCAACAGTCTTAGGTCCAATTTTCTTTCTTTTGGGTTCTGGTATATTGACCTTAGCCAAACACCCCCGCATTCGAAAGAATTTAAGATTTGGTTTATGACCTTTCCAAGCTTCATAGGGAGTTACAGGAGTATTTTTATGAGGAACCCTATTTTGAATGAAACAAGCTGTAAGGATAGCTTCCCCCCACAAGTTCGGGGGAGCTCCAGAACTTAGTAGCATGGCATTCACCATATCTAATAAGGTTCTGTTTTTCCTTTCAGCCACTCCATTAGACTGAGGAGAGTAGGGGGCAGTAACTTGATGAACTATCCCATGTTTTTGACAAAACTGGGTAAATTCATTAGAGGTATATTCCCCACCTTTATCAGATCTAACAAAATTATAAGATTAGGCGATATAAATGATTACACTGATGTATAACAGTACTCAAGATTAATGAATTAATTCTACCAGATGCGCAGTAGTAATTAAATCTGATAGATTAATTAAACAAGTAGTACGAAATTAGATCATATTAATTACCAAATTTGCAACAGTAATTAAGATGCGATCTGATTAAAATCAGATGAACAACAATAGAAGCGGATGAATAAATACGAGACTAGCTAAACAGGTTTATCGGAAACAAATTGATTAAGAATTAAAACAGATGATTACCAGATTTGGAATTTGCAGATTAAGAAGAAATCGTAACAATAGATGCGATTAACAACGAAAAACCAAATTAACTGTATTAACAAATTAAGCAGATCAGGAATATAGTAAATAACAGATGCGAGTGATTAATAATAATAATTAACATATAATTAAATTAGAAGTAGATCTAAGATTTAAAAATTGCAAGAAAGATTGACGGGGACGTGAGATCTAATTAGAATATGCGAAAGCTAGATTTGCGAGAGAGAATATATGCGAACAAATATAATCCAACGTTAATTTACAAGATTAGATATGAAAGTATTTACTAGGGGTCGAATCCCGCAGCAGGTCATGACTCGTGAGGGTCATGTCCAGAGGTCGAATCCCGCTGCAGACGAAATATATTCGAAAAAACTGAATCGAGATTCGGGTTTGTAAACCTTGGGTTGGGGCCCAAACCTCTGGGCCTAGCTTGTTACGAGTTATAGAACTAACAGACTTCGGGTCGGGTCGAGTCGAATCGGGGCGGGGCCGGGATGGGTTTTCTTGCCATTCCTAGCCATGAGGTACTAAACTGTTTGAGAACATGCTATATTGTTGAGAAAGAAGCTGTTTAAGTGCTTTATTATGCTTTGTTGTATTGTGCGATGTTGTTATATGAAATAAATGTTGTATTAATGCTTTTGTATAAATTGTTTTTACTTACCACTGCACAATCCAAACTAGGATTGATATGCATCTATATAATGTAAGAGTCTGTGGTGCATATGAGTCCATCGTTAGCACAAATTCGCTTAGTAAGAGCACGCCATACATAATAACTTTTTAATTAAGAATACAAAATATTATAATTAAAATAATTATTAAGATAATAGTGTGATGGTGGCAGTGACAGCTGCACATAAGTGTTGGTCATAACACATTTATATAAGGAAAACACATCACATATAATAAATTTTATAATTAAATATAAATATAAGCTTTTTTAAAATAATCAATTATACTTTATTATTAATAAAAATAAATTAAATTTTATTAATTATAATAATTATATATTATATTTAGCAAGATAATTAATTGTGTATGTTATATAGGTGACTCATCATGCGTGTTGATGATTGGAGTGTGCAGTAGAGGTGGCCACCTACCAAAGTGGGTTGCTGGTTAGAGAGTGCACGCGAGGTGAGCTTAATGCTTGTGGGTGGGGGAGGGTGGAGGGAATATAAGGTCGATAGTTGAAATACGTGCAAGAGACGAATTTGAAGCCACGTGGGAGGGTGAGGTTCTACCAATATGGGAAAGCATTGCGTTGGCTCCTACCCCACTTCTATACATTGAATTTCAGGTGTGAGCCACACCATGCCTTCCCAAACACGGTGCACAACTACACAATGCTTGCAACCGCATAGGCTAACACAACAATAATTTGTTTGATAAAACAAATATTGGTCAATAATCATCCCGACATATTATAAAATCAGCACATCTTGAGAGAAAATAAGCTTTGTTGTGCTTGAAATTAAACATCAAAAGAATTATGGTAAAATGGATAGTAGAAGAATCTATTAGAAGTTGGTCTATTTTGACCAAATTTGTCACGACCCAAACGATCACCAACCCAATACAGTTAGCTAATTGCCCGGGGGTGTAATACTATGAATCGTGATCAACATAATAATTACAAATAATCCAACAATTTATCTGAAACAAATCCACATTTACACCACCTACACAAGAACCATATAAATCATAATACAATTGCTCAGCTCATAAATTCTTTTTCACACTTACCAACATATAGATTAACACACACTTGATCAATCAAAATGTCAATAACAATAAATGAGAACATTAATCCAAATAATAATTTACATTATTATTGCTCCAAGTCCAACCATCTATCTACAACATGAAGACAAGATCTGTAGCCTCTACTTCTAGCTACCACCATCAACAACATAAATAACTCTCTACCTGGAGGCAAAACAAAATAAATGACGTTAGCTTAAATAGCTAAGTAAGAATCCCAACAAATATGCATGCATCAAGATAACTAAACCATAGCCAACACCATACTCATAACAACAAAATTGGACATGATAATATCCAAAACACATAATCAACACAATGTCGTGTAATCAAGAGCAATGACCATAAACAATGCCATTATGCGTCCGCACTCTTAACAAGAGTGTTTTCATCATAGCTCACACAATGAAACAATTGCTCTTACTAGCAGCTTGGCAGTGTTGTATCCAACACCTAGGAAACCTTGAACAATCCCGAAGGACTCTAAATAGATAACCGATACAAAACCAATCTCATAGCCAATACATGGCCTTTGGTATAAACACATGGTTCACTGGCTTATCAAGCTCAGCCCCTGGCTAACATCAGCCAGTCACAGATCACAAAGTGCCACAACATATATCATACATGCATATATCAAATGTATCACAACATAACTGTGCAACTCAGATCATAAGCCCATAAGCCCATTCACATGATTCCGTTACCATATCATTAATAAATGTTGTAACCGGTAATCCATTTAAACAACCATCATAAAATACCAATCTCTACCACATCCATATCAACAAATGCAATGTGGTACATCACATAACTCATGAAATATCAATCAACTATAAGCACATGTATGCATCAATAAATGACTACACAGGAGCACAATGGAGTAGAAGCAAAATCAATAAGAAAAGAGCAACAAGATATCATGGCATCAAATTTTTACTCATAACACATATACTTTACCAGCACTATGCCATGATTCCAAAAACAAAGAAAACGATTCCTACCTGTACTATTGCAATTCCCAACATGCTTGTGACTTTCATATCTTGGACCACCTTGTCCACCTCAAACCAAATACCATCTATAATATCACAAAACAAAACACATCACTAATAATATCACCAATCTCTATTTTCACTTATTTAATTAATATCAACAAGTGTACACATATAGCTACATATACCCATATATACGCATGTACACGTGCATACACTTATACAAATCATTCCAAATTATCTCAAAGATCATATATAAATTTTTCCTTTCCATATCATTCATTAATCTAAATACCATTTCTCATTCATAAATTTATCAATATTTACACATATATTTATCCACATACATTTATAATTCTCCATCAATATACTTGTACACATACGTATACTCATATATACGTATAAATATACATGTGCACCCCCGCATAAATCATCACCATACAAGCTTTATCAACAAAAAGGAAATACAAGGGTAAGTCATCGTTACCAAGCAATATGCTGGAAAGATCGTTGGTGACGACACAACGGCATAAAAGGAAGACAATCCAAAACTCCAAATCTGTCCATGCTTCATCGGCAACCCACTCTATGTCAAGACTTCACGCATAGTGGCAGCAGCACAACGGTGGTGCAAGGCAGTAGTTGTTGGAGATTGGAGAAGAAGATAGAGATTTGGAGAAAAATTTCTGAAAATTTTTGGCAGAATTCTGTTTGTAAATTGGGGGAGAAGAAACAATGCTTCAGCACTTGTTTCACCTTTTTTTCACATCACACAAACCTGCTACAAGCATAACATTAAAGCCCTAATACAAAGTCAAAATACCTAAGTCAAAATAAGTCAAGTCAACTATAAGAAAATTACAAATTACAACTTTAACACCCTCCTTAATTTGTAATGTTGAGTTGCCGCCTGAACTTATCGAACTTGTCTTTTGCAACGGCCTTTGTCATGAAATTAACAACATTCTCATGTGTATTGATGTGCTCTAAATGAATTTCACCTTTGCTTACAAGATCATGACTGAAGTGATGTCTTAGCTCGATATGCTTGCTTCTAGCATGAAAAATCAGATTCTTTGTCATGGCTATAGTTGACATGTTATCACACAATATCATTGTTGACTTTGTGACATTTTGTTGTAAATCCATAAGTATTCTTCTAAGCCAACTTGCTTCACATGCTGCTTCTGTTGCAGCCATATATTCAGCTTCAGCTGATGATAATACCATAGTTTGTTATTTCTTTGACCTCCAAGAGATCATATTTGAGCCAAGACAAAATACATAGCCATATGTACTTCTTCTATCATCACTACTTCCTGCCCAATCACTATCAGTGAAACCAAATAATTCACATTTAGAATTTTTCACATACCTTATACCTTCTTTCTTTGTTCCCTTCAAGTATCTCAAGATTCTCTTTGCTGCAGATAAGTGCAATTTCCTTGGATTGCTCATAAACCTTGAAACAATACTCACAGCTTGAACAATATTAGGTCTTGTGTTTGTAAGATATATGAGTGAACCAACCAAGCTTCTATAAGCATTTGCATCAACATCTTCTTTGTGATCAATTTGTTGCAATTTCTCATTCATATTCATTGGAGTACCAATAGGCTTGCAATTAGAGATATTAAACTTTTGCAATAAGTCTTCAATATACCTTTCTTGAGATAAGAAGATGTCTTCCTTTGATTGCTTGATTTGAAAACCTAAGAAATACTTCATAAGACCCAAGTCGGTCATCTCAAATTCTTTCATCATAGCTTTCTTGAAGTCTTCAACCATTGCTTCATTAGTTCTTGCACATATCAAGTCATCTACATAAAGACATACAATAAGAAAGTCTCCTTTTTCACCTTTCTTCACATATAGTGATGGCTCATTTGGGCTTCTATGAAAATCATAACTCAAAAAGTAATAATCAATCTTAGTGTTCCAATCATAACTCAAAAAGTAATAATCAATCTTGGTGTTCCAAGCTCGTGGAGCTTGCTTGAGCTCATATAATGCTTTATGAAGCCTATAAACTTTATCTTCCTTGTCTTTAACACAATAGGCTTCAAGTTGCTTCACATAAACTTCTTCTTGTAATTCTCCATTCAAGAAGGCTGATTTCACATCAAGTTGATATACTTTCATTTCCAATTGTATTGCTAGGGCAAGTACAGTTCGAATTATTTCCATTCTTGCAACAGGAGCATAAGGCTCATTGAAATCCACCCCAGGTTGTTGTGAATAGCCTTTACCAACCAAACGTGCTTTGTACTTTTGAATGTTTCCATCTTCATCATATTTGATCTTGTACACCCATTTTAAGCCAATAACTTCTTTTCCCTTAGGAAGATCTGTCAATTCCCAAGTGCAATTTTTCTTAATGCTTTCCATTTCTGCATTCATAGCTTTCCTCCAATTTTCCTCCTTTTGTGCATTTGAAAAGTTATCTGGTTCACGCATTAAGAAAACTGCATTACATGAAGCATATATGTCTGCTAAAGATCGATACCTTCGAGGAGGAGTTTCATTATCTTCATCATCCTCTTGTGGTTGTTCTTGAATATCAGGAGCATCATGAGAAACTTCAGCATTTTCAGATACTTGTTCATGACTTTCTTGTTGATTTTCTGTATGTGTAATGTCTTGTTGCAAGCTAACCTCTTGACTTCCTTGTTGCAAGCTAACTTCTTGATTTTCTGGTTGCAAGGTCACTTCTTCATTTTCCCATTTCAATTCTTCTAATTCATCAAAGATGACATCACGTGAGATTACCAACTTGTTGTTGATTGGATTGAGAAATTTATAGTGTTTGGATTCATCACTATATCTAATGAAGATGTACTTCTCCCCTTTCTTGTTAAACTTCTCTCTTGCTTGAGAAGTTGTGAGTGCATAAGCAATGCATCTAAACACTTTGAGTTGATTAACCAAAGGTTTTCTTTAATGCTAAGTTTCAAATGGAGTCTTGTTGCGAATAGCTTTTGTTGGAGAACGATTCAAGATATAAGCAGCTACATGAATTGCTTCAGCCCAAAGTTAATTAGGAAGATTCTTTCCTTTCAACATGCTTCTAGCCATTTCAATAATGGTTATGTTTTTCCTTTCTGCAACTCCATTTTGTTGAGGGGAATGACTCACAGTGAGTTGTCTTTAAATTCCATGTTCCTTGCAATAATCAAGGAACCTCTTATAGATGAACTCTCCTCCACGATTAGTTCGGAGAGTCTTAATTTGACAACCACTTTGCTTTTCAACTAAAGCTTGAAAATGTAAGAAGGTTGTGAAAACATCTGATTTTTGCTCAAGAAAATAAAGCCATGTCATTCTAGTGTAATCATCAATAAAAAGAATGAAATACCGTTTGGTACCGAATGATGGCGTTTGTGTTGGACCACATTGTTGGTGTATATGCCCTAAAGACCAATGTATGGACATGGTCAGGCATTGGTTGAATGTACTTTGATAGAACTATTACTCTTTATATAGGCATGGTCGTTATTATGCAGACTTCTCTACCTGCGTTGATGTATTGAGTTGCATAAATAATGTCCCAGGAGTTTGGATTGGATCCATTCTCATAAGCTATCCCCAGACAAGGTACCTTAGCAGATATGGGACAGCTTTGGTACATGTGAGACTGGTGTATGGGCTGGTTAGGTGCGGGGCACAGTAACGCAGACATACAGGTGCATTGGATGCACTGGAGTGATCCACCGTGAGGATTGACTTGTCTAGTCAACAAGTCAATCTCACATGCAAGAGGTTTTGCATTGATCCTTAGACTTGAGGTATTCATGTCTAGATTTGATGATGGGTATGCTTTAATATAGTCTTACGTCTCTCCGTAACTGGGAGACCAAAACGACTGTCATTGGGCATGTCATAAGTCACGTAGAGACATGGATGACCAATAGTAGGATTTGCCCCTTCCTTCAGAGGAAGCATGATATCCACCTCGGGGCGCCCCACCTTATTGGTGCATGACAGGAGAGTGTGGCCACACTTTTTGAGTCATGACCAATGCATTGGATAATAAACTTGAGACTAATCCAACGGCAGGATATCAGCTTAGGCAAAGGGATCTGTAATGCAATGGGAATCCTCGTTGCTTGTTAGGAGTTGTTGCCATAATGACTTAAGTCCTATGACATGGGTAGTAGTGATGTGTTGCTAGATACCCCTCACTACTTATGATGTTTACATCATTGCCATCGTCATATGGATCCTACGGGGTCACACGCAATAGACTCTTGACGTTGCTTTAATCAGAAGCCTTAGGATCAAGTTATTGGATAACTTGGATCAATTTGGAAGATTTCATCAGCGCCAATGGGCCTGATGAGTTGGAAGAAAGTTATTGGAGCCAAACTTCATTTTTGGCAGGTTGACCTGAACTTGACCTAGATTGGTCACATTTGGATTAGGGTTGCATTGGATTGGATCCAATGCCTTAATCAACCCATGCCATGAAGTTTGGGCTAGCTCATTATCCAATGAGGCCCAATAATTAGTTGTCATGAAGAGGAATTGGCTTAAAAGGGTATAATGGGGAGAAATCTCACCCCATTGGCGCCTAGGGGCATAATGGGGTGAGGGAGGCGCCTTTGCTTCATTATGGAAGTAAAGGGCGCCTAGCCCTTCTTCCTTGGATGGAATACTTGCCTCTAAGGTAAGTCTTGGGGCTGATATGGCTTGAGAACTTTTATGGGAAGTTCCTAGGCGCATATGGACATAGGGAAGAGGTTTATGGTAATGTCTTGGAGACTTACCTTACCTCAAACCCTAGTTTCTCCCAAAACCCTTACCCTAGCCGAAACTCCTCATGCATGTTGCGCCTAGCCACTTAGCCTTTGATGGTAAGAATGCATTTGAGGCATGTCTTGGGCTGATATAGTGTTTAGACTTTTATGGATAGGTTGAATGAGGTTTATGGTAAAGTATTGGATACTTTCCTTACTTCAAGACACCTCATCCTAGCCATACACTTGGCATGATCCTAGCCCTTGCTCAAACCGCCTCTAGTCCTATTTATAGGACCCATTGTCGCCCTCTCTAGATGATGAACGCTTGGAGATGTGAACACAAGTAGAGGGGTGAAAGCAAGGGCAAAGGGTGACAACATCAAAGTGGCGCAACCCTTCTTCCAACAAGTGACCGCAAGTCTTCTCCTTCCTCTCCTCTTGGCGTGACTTGGAGAAGGACTTGGTGGCGCAATTTTCCCTTAATCTTCCTCAAGGGCGAAACTCATCTTCTCCCTCTTCTCTTGGAGTGAAGAGGATAAGGAGTTGGCGGCATCTTCCTTGCACTTGGCACATGAACCTTGGAGGTGGCGCAAGAAGAGTGAAGGAACCCTAAGGCTCGATTCTCTTCCCGAGGCTAGCACCGAGCGTGGAAGGGAGCAACGATCAAGGAGTCGACGCGTGGATACTTGTAGAGGGCGAACACTTGGGCGCTTTCAACATGGCTTCGACATCTAAACAAGCAAAAGAGGTACATCTCTAACACATCCTTGTGTCTTCTCTCTCACATGGATCCTTGGGAAAGGAATGTGTTTCGGGTGTAATGCTTCTTCCGCTGCGTCCTGGGACTGCAAAATTTTAAATTACACCCGGCATTCCCTAACACACATAAATCTGCGTGCACAAGCTCAAGAGGACTATAAGCTCTCCAAGATGTCTTTGGAAATGGAAGCCGATACAATTTTCCATAAACACAACCTTCACAAGGCTTATCACATCCTTGTATTTGTGGTAATCTAACAACCATTTTCTTTTGTTGTAGAAGTTGCAGCCCTTTATAATTTAAGTGTCCATAACCCAAATGCCAAAGTTGAGAATCATCAACAACTTTACTTTTCAAGGCAAAACTTTGCATTGTCTCTAGATTGATAGGAAAGAGGTTATTCATGCTCATCTTCACAATAGCAACTGTATGTTTTGTCTTCTTATCAAATATCTCACATTGATCATCATCAAAGATCAATCTATAACCTCTTTATAACATTTGACCAACACTAAGAAGATTTTGAGTAATACTTGGAGAATAATGAACATTATGAATGCACTTTTCTTTACCTTCTTGAGTATTGATTGAAATGATACCTCTGCCTTTTATATCCAAGAATTTGCTATCTCCAATTTCAACTCTTGAAGAAAAACTTTCATCCAATTGTGAGAAAACTTCTTTGTTGCCCGTTATGTGGTTGTTACATCTAGAATCTAACAACCAAGTTTTTGAACCTTCTTGTTGATCTTTTCCAAAATAAAGAGCATGATCATTTTCAACACACAAACAAAGTTAATCTTGATCTTGGTCTTGGTCTTCTTCTTCTTCTTTTGAAAAATGTGCAACTTGCTTTCCATCATTTCTCCCTTTTTTCTCTTTATACCGACAAACACTATATGAATGATAAGAGTCTTTGCATATAGTGCATCTAAAATGATAATCTCTAGTATGATGATTAGATTTCTTGCAAATTGTGCAATATAAATTAGAGTTACCAGAATTTTGTGGGTGTTGGAAATCTTTTCTTCCTTTATTATGTTGGAATTGTCTTCTTCCTCCATGATGTTGAAAAGTTCTTCCTCCTTCACCTCTACCTTGGGTTTGCACGACCTCTTGTAAATGTTCTAGCTTTGAAAGGTCTTTTGTTTCTTCAATCACTGCAACAATATGCTCAAATTTTTTAAGTACGCTTCTAAGTATCTTCTCCACAATTTTCTTTTCTGGAATTACTTCACCAAGATTTCTAATTTGATTCACAATTTCAGAAGCTTTTGAAAAGAAGTCTTTGACACATTCACCATCTCTCATTCTCATGTTGTCAAAATTCCTCCATAAATTTTGCAACTTGATGGAGATCACTTTTTCAGAACCTTAAAACTCATTCTTCAATGTTTTTCATGCATCTTTTGCTTTTTTTTATACCAAGAATGCGAGAATAAATTGATTTGCTCACACCTTGTTGTATGATTCTCAATGTCATAGCATTCTTTTTCATATTTTCTTTGTATTCTTTCTAATTTGTTTTTGACCTTGAAGAACTACTTGATGCTTTAAATTGTTCTTCATAATCATCCTCAACAATATCCCACAAATCTTGAGAAATAAAAATCATCTCCATTTGAGCATTCCATATATCATCATGTTCACCATCAAAAATAGAAATTTGACTAGGAGAATATGAAAAAAAAATGTATTATGAGATAAAGCCATAGTTACTAACAATGCTAGACTGATTTGAAGCCCTTTTCTTTATTTTGGTCTCAGCAAAGATTTTCAATACAAAGCTCTGTTTTATCCTTCTTCAAATTCCCCTTTTCTTCTCAGCCTCTGTACTTCTCTCTGTCACGAAATCAATTGAACAGAAATCACAATTGATATGTGAAATCTCAATGGCTGAAAATCCAATAGCTTCAATAGGAATCTCTGATTTTCCTTTAATTAGAATGTTGTCTTTTCCTTCTCGAAATTGTTGGAGCTCCTTTATTTCCTGTCAAATTTCTCTTCTCACGGCTAAAAACCCAAGCCTGCCCTTCTATTGCTTCAAGATTGACATCCAAATCGAATTGAAAACTAGAATTGAAATCTGCGCAGTGGAGTACTGTAGCTCGGTGTTGGGCATCCCAGCAAAATCGAAATCAACGCATTCACCAGAATGAGAAAGAATACCAAGAATGTTGGAATTAAAAACCTGGCAGATATCACTCCAATAGAGCAGGGGCAGAGGCACGGGAGCATCCTTCGAACGCCGGGTTCGTGGGCGACAGCGGCGGCTAGGGTTTTTTGTTTTAGAGATTGGAGAAGAAGATAGAGATTTGGAGAAAGATTTCTGAAAAAATTTGGCAGAATTTTGTTTGTAAATTAGGGGAGAAGGAACAATGCTTCAGCACTTGTTCCACCTTTTTTCACATCACACAAACCTACTACAAGCAAAACATTAAAACCCTAATACAAAGTCAAAATAAGTCAAATCAACTATAAGAAAATTACAAATTACAACTTTAAAAGTAGCAGCCGACGGTGATAGCCATAGGTGGCAGCATCGTCGCCACAAGCGGCGCAGCCATGGATAGCAGCAAGAAAGGGGAACATATGGCTGGCTGGCCCGGAAGCATGCCCACTCGCCAAAGAACTTGCCGGAAGCCGGCGGCGACATGGACAACACCCTGGCAAGGGAATGAGTTGCTAGCGTGCACACTTGTGAAGGGGTGCAGGAACCTGGAGCATCGCCTCGACACCACGAGAAGTCATATGTCATCAGAGATGGAGGCGGCGACGAGTCTGGGCAGCAAACACACACAAATGGAGAAAGAACGAGAGAAATTTAGGAAGAAGAGAGGAAAATCGAGAGGAAGAACATGGGAGAGGAGGTTGCGACTGGGATGAAAATTTTTTGTAGAAGGGGGCTCTCCTGCAAAATCACGCAGAAGGGTCCCCCTTTGTGAGAGCCTTTACTCGATAATCATCGTATAACTTTATACGATGATTATCGTGTAAAGGCTCTCACAAAGGGGGACCCTTCTGCAAAATCTTATACGATAATTATTGTATAACGCTCTCACAAAGGGGATCCTTCTGCGTGATTTTGCAGAATGGCCCCTTCTTCAAAAAAAATTTTCGTATGGGATTGAGGTCGGCTGCAACTTCCCCTATTTTTTTTTAACTTTCTTCACGTTGACAACATAACCCATCCTATTTCCACTATTCACAAAAATGCCCCCTTCCAAAAATCATAAATATAACAAAATTTGTAGAGTTATGGGACCGAATAAGAAAATGAAAGAAGGTAATGAATGTTTTAGGAAGACTCAAAGGAAGTCTTACAGGTGATTGTTCTTCTTCAGTTCAAATGAAAGCATAATGAAAAATTTTGCATAAACTTTAACATAGGCAAAGGTACCATGTCACTAATGTGGGAGGAAAGAGCGACGGTGGCTGCAATGGCGGATCCTTTGGAGATAGCTTTATTATGGTTGACTTTTCACAATTAATTTTTATGTATCAATCGCTTTCAGCCCTTCTCTTCCCTTCTTCACCCTCATCCGCAGTCCGTTCTTCATCTGAAGGATAATGGAAAGCTTGGGTTTAACCACATGCCCTTCCACCAACTCCACGTTGAAATTGTACACCACGGCCGCCGCCACCTCCTTCATCTGCGTGAACGCCACCTCCTTCCCCAAGCAAGTCCTCGGCCCCGAGTTGAATGAAAAAAATTTTGGCAGAAAGGTACCCAACTGCCGCATCTGCAGTTGGGTACCTTAATCAGTCAGCCACGAATCTCAAAGATGTCGTGCGAAAATTAATGCAGAGTCCATTTCATGATGCAGCGGTCAACCTTCATGATGTATTAACTCATATCTAACCCTGGTTTAAGGTCAATTTCACGCTTCTGGTCAACTCACACAAAAACTTTTTTCTGTTGGAGATTGCGGACGACTTCTTTCGCCACCGACCACCGACCCTTGAAGACTCCGATCTCCGGTTAGCTTTGACGTTGTTGTCCACCTCCATGCAACTCTGTGTCATCCTCCTCTCGCCGCCGACCCTTGAAGCCTCCGGACTGAGGTAGCACGAGGAGAAATCGTCGCCCCTTTTTTAGGGTTTAAAAAATTTTCTCTTTGAACTTGGTTTTTTTTGTTCTAGTCACTTGCGTGAGTGGACGCCGACGTTCGCAGTGAGAACAGCTGTCTCCGGCATCCTTTCGTCGCCGACCGCCAACACTCGTAGCCTCCAATCTTCGGTCAGCTTCCACGTTTCTGTCCACCTCGCCGCTCAACTGAGTCAATCTCCTCTCGCCGCCGACTCTTGAAGGCTTTGGACTCCTGCAGCATGAGGAGAAATCATCGCCATTTAAAACATTTTATCTTGACCTTGGTTTTTTTTCCTTCCAGTCACTTGCGTGAGTGGACGCCGACGTTCGCAGTGAGAACAGCTAATTGCGGCATCACTGGAACCTCGGACGAAATTTTGCTTCAACTTCCATCACTTCAACCTTGGAACAGGGGATTTTGCTTCAACATCCGACGATCATAAGCAACATGTATGTGCTCTAATTCATCTTATTGCATTATGAGATTGTGAATATCATACTGGTTTAGGAAATAAACTAAATCAACCCCCTATTTCAGTTATTGTCTAAAAATGGTTGGCCCAAGCAGTAAAGGAAAAAAAAAAGAAATATGTGGACCGTCGTCCAGTGCTGAGTCGATGCTCCCTCAGTCATTTGCATAAGTTCATAAGCGAGATAGAAGGGGGTAGTTTATTTCTACAGCAATTAGGGCATACCCCATTTAGGCATTTGTTGGGAGGCCCCTCTATTCAATTAGACATGTTAGCTATAGAATACCAGCAACCCACATGGGATGCTGAGAGATGTGGGTTTTTAATTAATGGACATTTTGTTCCATTCTCTGTGAGAGATGTATCGATGATTCTTGGTCTTCCAAACGAGGGAGTGTTCGTTCGATTTACAAGTGATCGGCCGCCTACTACCTTTTATTTGAGTGAATTTAGTGGGCATCCACTAAACAGAAATGTGCTGGAAGACAAGTTGAAACAAGTTTGCTCTCCTCTAGCAGATAGGGTGGATGAGGAGAGAGTTAGGAGGTTGGGTGTCCTCCTAGTCTTTTGCTGCTTTCTATTCAGTCGCACGAGTTTATCACTAGACGCCGGTGTTGTCTCCTATGTCGAGGACCTTACAAAATTAGGAGACTATAATTGGGCTGAAGCAGTACACTATTATCTGATATCTGAGTTGACAGCTACTATGAAGAAGAAGCAAAGATCTGGGATTGCTGGTTGTGGGATTGTGATTTGTGTAAGTATCATTTATTACACATATTGGTAATTTCCACAACTACAAAATATTAATGTCATTTCATTAAATTTGTTATACAGGTCTGGTTTTATGAGCATACCCTGTTGCATGGCAATGGTCAATTGGCTGGTGAAGGCCCACGGATGTTCCGTTGGGCAAGGCTTAAAGTACCCCGACTTAATATCTATTTCAAGAAGTGTATGAAAATAGAGAAAGATATGGTATGATGCATTACTTAGTTATACTATAATGTGTTTTAGTTAATTTTTGGTACTAACAATCACAACACTTGTATAGATTATTCTTAACATTATTGAAGATGAAGATGATCAAGCACGAGCGGCAGAGGAAGGATGCCCTATAGAAGACACTTTACCTACGAAGGCATCATTACACTTATCTCCTCTTAGTATAAATTTTCTTTATGAAATTTACAATTGGTTTTTTACACACACTATAATTGGTGCAGATCAATGAAGAAACAGAAAGCCTGGATGCAGAAATTAACATGCTGAAAAAGGAAATTGAGAAGAGAGATTTTGAGATGGCTAAGATAGAACAACAATTGGTTGAAGCTCGTGAAGAGAATTTGGTTTTAAAAGAACGAGTAAAAAAACTGCCTTCAATACTAGAAGAAAACCCGGAGTTGGATACGAAAGGTCTGGGAACTAAAGATCCTGTAGAAGATAGTAGCCCTGAAGAACCCAGTGAGAAGAAAAAAGGCCGAGCGAAAAGAGTTAGAACGGGCTCTTGGGCAGTGGTATCCCCATATAGCCAAGAAAAGAAAAAAGCGAAAACAGTAGAGGTAACTAGCACACGTGAGTTGAATATGTCATTACAATCATTTTGTTCTTTCTTTGTCCTCTTAACATTATCAATGGTATTTGCGCAGACTGTGGTGTTGGATGATTTAGCACCCGATATACCTGCTATAGACAAGGTAAATGGCATGTTGTTTAACATATCTGATTCTTAATAGTTTGATCAAAGAAAATGACCGTTTATGGTTTATGTTTTATGGTTTATACACTTGTATTCCAGTTTAAAGACAAAACAGACTACCATGGCCATCTGTTAATCAAAGAAGAAGAAAGGCAAAATCTTGACCTCTTTTTGTCATGGGATATGCATATATTTAACGAAACTCATCCTTGGAAAATTGAGAAGTTCCTTATTTGGTGATTTGATTTGATTTGATTTCTAAAACTGTAAGTTCCTTATTCTTATGCTTATAATTGATAAGTTCCATGGCTTATGCTTATTCCTATAATGTGTTTTTGAATGTCTTTTTGTTATTGTTTAGGTGATAGATGCATATGCCACATTATTGGCTAATAGGTCAAGGCAAAACAAAAAGAAATTTCAACCATTTGCTTATATACGTTCGTCAGCCCTGTATCAATTTCAGAATGATCTAATTGCTGGATGCTTCGCTCAATTAGAGCACATTAACAAAGACAATATCCGAAGCATAAAGATTATTATGGCGCCAGTGTGCAATAACAAACACTGGTACTTGTTATGCATTGATTTCAGGAAGAAAGAGGTCGTTGGTTATAATTTGTTGACACCGAAGAAGACTGACGATGGTGTTGTTAAAACCTATGTAAGTATTGCTACTTGGTTTTCTAAAACTTGTATCTAATTGCTGGTGTATTTCTTTGGGTAGCTTGAAGTCCTTAGATTCCATATATCGTCAGTTTGCAAGGCACCCAAGGGCAAAGATATTGCGGAATGGGATTTTAGGTGGGCTGCTAATTGCCCGCAACAACCCTCAGACAGTGTGGACTTGCATTATTTGTTATCAAATACATGGACTACTTATTACGCAACGAAGAATTTGATTTTAGCCAAGAAGACATGCCTAGGTTTCGGGCATTGCTTGGGTTGGAGCTCTTCACTGGCAAGCTGCTATGATATGGTATGGTATCATTTCATAATACTACTCAATTTTCAGTCATTAGTTATCTTACTTCTTGTCTTGGCAAGCTGCAGTCATGTTAATGGTTTGGTTGCTGGTAAGCTACAATCAAGTTCATGGTAAGCTACAGTCAAGTTGGGTAATCATGAGTTTAGTGTTACTTATGTTGTTACTGATTGTAGCTTCTGTGTTGTCCCTAGTGATGCTGATACTGCGTTGCCGAGACTATCTTGATCCTGTGTGCTTGATACTGATGCTGATCATGTGTTCATCAGTGTTTAGGGTTACTGATGTTGTTCCTATCTTTTCAGGCATTGCTGATACTTTCTTGTGTGGTCCCTAGTGTTGGCGATACTGATGTTTATCCTATACAATGATGTTTATGGCATGTTGTTTATGGTTTTAAGCACATCTGGTACTCGAGTACTATGGCGAGTTGTTGATGTAATCTTGTTAGAAAAAACTATGTGAATCTGGTGGAGCATCTTTGTTAATACTATGTGAATCTTTGTTAGAAATGCATAATCTTCATCATTTCACGATAAACAGGTATCATTTCATAATAAACTGTTATCATTTCACGATAAACATGTATCATTTCACGATAAACAGGTATCATTTCACAGTAAACAGGTATCATTTCACGATAAACTGTTATCATTACACGATAAATTGACATCATTTCATTTCTGAAACTCAGTGCATTCCACGATAAACTGTTAACATTTCCAAATCAATACACATTTAAGAGTTGGCGTTGATACAAGACTACATGCTAAGATACAAGACGAACCAGAGATTGTCAATACCACATGATCAAATTCAGCTTGTACAACACCTTGAAATGAGATGGTAAACTACAGTTACAAAAAAGTCATAACCTCACAAAACAAGAGATGAACTAATACAAGAATCCCACAAGACATGATACAGGCGTCATGCTTCAACAACAAACTGTGATGCTTCATCAAATTATTTCTTATCGGAAGGGATCGAATAATTATACCCCTCTTGAGATGAAAGATTTGTGCCTTGAATCTGTGATGCTTCATCAACAAACTGCACATACATTGAGACTGGGATTAAAAGAATGTTAAAAAGCAAATGATACAATAACTAAAGTAGCAACATAATTATTTGTTACGTAGTGCGGCACAGAAGCACCCATCATCAATTGCGTATATGACAATAATGGTCCTGGTTGAATCGGAGGTTGGAAAATTGGTACCTGTTATCATAAGAAATATGTATTAATAATTTGACAATATAATTAAATTTCACAATAAGTTAGCATATTCAATAATGTAACTAGTACAACAGTCAAATTCTATAATCTACTTAAGCAAACCTGGGCCACTGGGTAGGTGTACATTGGAGTGCTGGTATACACTGGAGTGTTGCTGCCTCCAGATTTGGTAACCGGTGGCTTCTTATGCCTTTGTTCAAGCTGCCCCTTCTTACGTTTTTCCTTTGAACCTTTCTTAGACACAGGTGGCTTAATAATAAGACCATCACCTGACCCTTCAATATCATCACCAACCAAATGTTCATCGGTGGCTTCAGTAACCAAATGTTCAGTAGGCCCGGCCTCTTTGCGTAATATCTTATTTACATCTATGCTTAGCTGCCTAGTTTAGAGCTCAATACAATCAAGTGCTGTCCTAGAATGCAAACTCATTGTTGATATACAATATTGCTTTTGACACACTCGACTATATATATAGCTCAAACTTTCTTTCCCTGACGCATCAATCATCGGTGGACAGGCAATGACCCCATCACCTTCTCTTGCATACTTTGTCCACCTTTTTAATATATATTGTTCTGGTATGTATGTCACATTATTGGCAGCAAGCACCTTTATAGCATGCACACAAATGATACCTTTGACTTCAAACATTTTGCATGTACACTGAACCTGAATCGGGCTAAGGCTGAAGTTGACAAATTCACATCTACCATGGTTAGGTGAAGTCATCTTATATGTGATCCCCCTCTCATCAGAACTCATGAACTGCATATGGCAATCAACATGAATCGAAAACTGCCCCAAAAACTCCTCATAAATTACTTCAGTATACAGTTCTGCTGCTTGTTTACACATATTACCATAGCCACCACTTGGTGTTCTATTCCGAGACTTAAAATCAGCCTTTATCTCTTTCTCCCGGAAGAAACTCAGTGCTTTATCATATTGTTCTAAGAATTCAAATAAACCCAACTTTTTCCTAAATTTTTTTTTAAAGTGACAGTTCATACTTTCACTTCGTTGGGTGGTGGTCATATCAGCTGAAAATGTGTCTACTCGAAAACATGCAGCCTATTTAGTGCGAATTTTATAAAAATTTATCATCCAAGAGTGATCAACAAGATGGTACTTACTCAAAAGAGCCTCCCATAATTTTTCAAAAGTGTCAACACTACACCGCTCATATATACACTGTTTAAAATCTTTCATAAATGCAGAGGTACTGTGAATCACATGTGATAAATGTATCGCTGCATTTTGAAATATATGCCACAAACAAAGTCGATGAGCTGTATTTGGAAAAACAGTATGTATTGCTTTGGCTATTGCAGCTGACTGATCAGTAAAAATAGTTACCAGATGTCGGCCACACATAGCTTGCAAAAAGGTCTCAAATAGCCAAATAAATGAATCAGTCGTCTCATCGTATAATAATGCTGCACCAAATATAATAGTCTGTTTGTGGTGGTTTAATCCAACGATTGGCGCAAAAGACATATCATATTCATTGGTTTGAAATGTAGTATCAAAACAAACTACATCCCCAAAATATGAAAAATCTATAATAGATCTACCATCACACCAAAAGAAATGAGTAATCTCGCCTGAATCTACAGTTTCCATAGTAGAAAAAAACGAAGGATCTTTGGCCCGCCTATCTTTCAAGAATCTAAGAATACCACGAGTTTCCTTACCATCCAATTTTTTGCGTCTACATCTTTGGATGTAATTGGTACTATCATCTCTGATAAAACCAATATCACTATTAGCTCCACCTGATTGAAAATAGTTATACACGTGATGAGCCTTGATACCAGAATTTGTCATCTGGTCTATAAGAGAACGCTGGTAAGGTAAAATTCTCCTATGTGATTTGAGCATATGAGTCTTATTAGGACTTGTCATAGGATGATTATGATTCAATTCGAATTTCTTTAATGTCCAAACATCATTCCTATCGGTCTTAAATTCAATCCTAGTCATGCAATTCATTCGGGTATCAGGTAGTGATTTCTTAGGAACTCGATCTTTGCGTATTTGCTTTGTTCCTTCCTTGCTACAAGCAAATTTTCGATATTTGAGACTACTGTCCTTTCTACGTTCTAAATGAAACTTTTTAATACTAAATCTCATTCTTTTAGCATACTCATTATAAAAGTTGTAAGCTTGATCTTCCCCACTAAAAGTCATACCAATACTGGGAACTATAAATGAGGATTCAGTTGGTGTACATGTCTCTATATCCTCACCTTTTAGAGTTGCTATTGTTTCATCATCTACTTCCTGAGAAAGTACATACAACTATTATAGGCATAGGTCTTTGGCATGTGTTGCCTAAAAAATATTATTATAGCAATTCAAATATGGCAGATTGTATTAACTTACCAGTTTCACACTTCTCGTCTCAAAATCACTTTGTTCATTATCTGTTTGATCATCATTCGAGGTTGACCATTCAAACATATCACTAATCTTAATTCCCTTCTTCTGAGAAGACTCTCCCTTATCCATTTCAATGTATAAATGAATATATCTAACAAAATACATGCGATAGGTATTATGGTAAATACCTAACACTATCAATTTAGCAACACAATAAATTCACAAAATACAAAGAAACCTAACTAGGGTTTTCGAATTAACTGTTTGGATAAAGAAGAGATGCGGAGATTCAGATATCAGTCAAAAAATCAAAGGTTCAAAACTTACAAGAAATCGTCGAAGAGGGATGATCACCCTTGCAGGAAACTTTGATGAAAAAGAACCGACGAGTAGCTGAGAACCGCTGAAGAGAATCGACGACCGGGAGAGAACCTTTGAAGAGAGTCGACGATCGGGAGAGAACCGTTGAAGAGAGTCACCAGAAGGAAAGTGTCGCGGGAGAAGAAGAGGCGGGCGATAGTTGTCGCCAAAGAAGAAGAGGCGGGCGATAGTGGTCGCCAGAGAGAAATTATCGTAAAAAAGAATACACGGGAACGGATGAAATCAGCTGCCCTAAGTAAAAAGTTTTCGTGTGAGTTGACCAGAAGCGTGAAATTAATCTTAAACCAGAGTTGGATATGAGTTAATACATCGTGAAGGTTGATCGCCGAACTCTGCATTAATTTTTGCATGGCATCTTTGAGATTTGTGGCTGACTGATTAAGGTACCGAACTCTGCCAAAATTTTTTCGAGTTGAACCACAAGAACTTGTACGACGGCTCGTGCCTCAACCTGCCCTTCTCGGTCAACCACCTCTCCGGCCTGAATTCCATGCAGTCCTTGCCCCAGATCCCCTCCAACCTGAGTCCGTTTTCTATGCATCCGCGGATGCAGAAAATTTTAGGAAACCTTACATGCATCCGTTGGATGGATAAAAGTGGGAATCCCTATACATAGTTTTGTGTGCAAAAATGGTTGTGTGACCACAACATGTCTCGTGTGCATATCAGGAGGTGTTTGGACGGTGAAGATGGGCGAATTCCTAAAATACTAGGAATTCGCAGCTACATAGAAAATTTTTCCCTCCAACCTTGCCATGCAGTAGGCGGACAGCAAAATCTTGGTGCCGGCTTCCACCTTGTGGCCGCTGGGGAGGACTTCGGATTCCACCGCTGCCTTGTGCTCGAAGGGAAGCGAGGGGTAGAGCCTCAGCGACTCGTACAAGGCCGCTTGCAGGTAGAGGCACTTGTTGAGCTCCTCCGCCTCGAACAGGGTGAGACTCGGTCCCGAGCTCGACGTCGATTTCGGTGTCGCTTTCAACTCCTCCAGTATCTTGGACTCCACTTTGGGGTTCTTGGAAATCAGCCAAAAGAACCACGTCAGCACCGTGCCGGTCGTGTCCCGCCCGGCAAACATGAAGTTGACGGCCGTGTCTCTTAGGAACTTGATCGACTCGGTGTCGTCATCGTTGGCGTCGTTAATATAGACCGAGAGTAGGTCGGCGTCTTCCTCGTTGCTATCCTCGTTGTTCATGTGGCGGCGCTGCTTTTCCGCGATCCTCTCGGCGATAAAACAATCTATTACCTTTCGCGCCGCGGCCAGCTTCCTCTCTTCGCCGACCCGCAGCCACCTCATCAGCTTCCACCAGGCCGGCGGCACGGCGTGGCGCATCAGCAGTGTGCCCATCGCATCGTCCATCGCCTTGGCGAACGGAATCGTCGGGAAGTCAACCCACAGGCAGCCCAGGTCGACCCCGAACAACAAGCAACACGTGGTGTCGAAGGTCAACCGCAGGAAGACGTCTTGCATGTCAACGACCGCATCCCGACATTGCGCGACGTGGTCGAGGAGAGGGAGGAACACGCGCTCCACCTTGGCCCGCGCGGAGTCGGCCACGAGGGCGCGGAACCGGCGCCCGGTCACGAGGGTGTGGGCTTTGACGCGCTGTTTCTTCCACGAGTCGGCGTCGGAGTTGAAGATGCCGTCGCCGAGAATGTCGAAGATCTCGGCAAACTCCTCGCGCTTGGGGTAGTTGTCGAAGTTGACGTTGAAGATATGCTGAACGTTGGCGGGATCGGCGGTGCACAGGTAGTCCATGCCGAGGAACCAGGGGCCGTGGATCCAGAAGGTGCAGCCCACCTCCCGGCAAATTGCTACGGCCCAGTCGTGGACGTGCCGGAGGTGGAGGAAAATTCCGGGAAGCATCCCGATGAGGGGCCATTCGATCGGCAAGATGGACAGCCTTCTGAAGTTGTTATAGTAGGCAAAGAGGCCGAGGAAGCAGAAAAGGGAGAGAAGGAATTCAGGGCCATTCGATTGCTCGATATATCTTCTACCAGCTCGATTTTAATCCGATAGATAATAGAAGAGTAGTTGTACATCGATCCATCATTGTATTTCACAAACAAGAATTATGTGTCTTCAGTTAGTGTCTTCCTCAAGATGATACGTATGTGCAACTGGTTTGATAGCGCCTAACTTCTGCGCAGCAATATGCCATTCTTTTTCTCGATCCTCATATAACTTAATAAATTGTTTGCCTCCCTTAAAGGAATCAGACGCACAAGATCGTGCATGCCTTTATTAGTTAAATAAATTGCAGAGACAGATGAAGAAGAAGATGGAGATGATGATATGTACATGAATTAGACATTGGATTTGATATCAGTTAACTAGTTTGAACTACAGCACTAGTTTCTGATTAAATTTCTCAGTTCACTTAGTAAAGACTTTGTTGTTGTTATTAGTTCACTTAGTAAAGACTTTGTTGTTGTTGATACCACTTTGATAAACTAAAATGAATTTCTTTTTCAAGATTGATATCAAAAACCTAAATCAAATGAGACAAAGAGTTAATGGAGAAAGCATCTTTCGAGTGACCTTCTATCAGTGGGAATAATTTAAACATCACCATTAACCCTAATAGAAAATAGTTCATCCCTTTGCTACTAGATTTAATGTATTTTATATTTTTTTTTCTCAATTTTTAGTGCAAACAAACACAGCATAAAAGAGTACATAAAAGAGTAACATAATACTAATAAATTAGCGCCACAACTAAAAATAAGTATGCTTTCTTAGAAATAAAATATTTATGAAAATATAGATATTTGCAATAGAAAACTCTAGAATATGTATAAAACAAATATAGAAAATTTTAGAACGAAGAGAAGTAGAAACATAGCTTCTAAGTAGACACGATGTAATCCTTTGTATAGCGAAACAATCCTTTGTACTAAACGTATTCTCTATAGTCTTCTTCTTCATTTAACTATCCAATCTCTTAGACTATTCTACAAAATCATTCTATCATTATTTTCTCATCAGTAAAAGGATGAATTTACTTGCCATTTATTCATTAGTTGTTCAAAAATTGATTGCCAAGAGTAATAAATATTCCCCAAATCAACTTATTTTGAGCAGCCCTAATTATATGTGTCGGTCAATATTTATACCCAACCAAATATATGTGCTGATTAACAACACATTGTCCTATACATATTCAATGCATATAGTTGGAGGAGACAAGGACGCCAATTAATAGTGAACCATATCACTTTGATAACTCTAACAAATTAATTCTACGTAATTAAACGAGGTCTTTCTAAAATTTTATTCGCAAATGCAGATGATCTAATGGTTTAAGTTTTATTTTCTAAAATTTTTAGGGAGGAGGGGTCTTTTAGAAATTCTAATTTACACGATGTGCAGGGGTGTATAAGTGTATTTATATATGTATAAAATATTGTATGTTGACGACTGCTAAGAGGATTGCGACAGTGGAGGAGATGCACTTGAAAGTAGCCCCGGTAAAATCTGACCCGACCCGCTGACCTGACTTGATCCGACACAAAGTTAGGCAAGTTTCGATCAGCCATAATCATGTTCGAGTTATAAACAGGTCAACCCGTTTATGATCCGAAAATAATCAGGTCTTGCCGGGTTGTAAATAGATTGACCCGCTTAACCCGATTACATTATATATATATATATATATATATATATATATATATAATTTAAATATAGGCTCAATTAACTCTTAGTTCATAAGCCCAAATATCTTTTAACTATCTTTTAACCTAGATTTCGACCCACACATAAGCCCAAAGTTTTATTAATTTTAATAGAATTTTTATCAATTTATTATTTATACTTAAAATATAAATGATAAGCGGGTTATTTGGATTGTAACGGATTGATCTTATTTGGATTGTAACGGGTTGATCCCGATTGTATTCAAATCGTATTCATGTTAAACAATTTAACTTATTTAATTAAATAGATCATATTTAGGTCGGCTTAATCGGATCATAAATGACAGTTAATATGACTTATTTATAATCTGCTTATCTAAATTACTAGATTACTTAAAATTGGAATGGGCGTGCCGTTCTCATGCTGTTGTCTTCAAACCAGTGGTACGTAGCGGGGTCGGGGCGGTGTGGATGGATGGAGGTGACCCACGTCCACGTCCCACCAAAACCTAGCTTTAATTTGAAGACTACATGCAACTATAAATTAAAAATTATTTTATGTGTATTTTCCACACGTGCACTATATATATGTTTATGAGACGACTTTATTTCCGTGTACAAGTTCTCGATCCTGTCTGCTGGAGTTAGAACCACAATAAAAGCTTTAAAAAAAGGACACACGAAGATATATGTTTATGACACGACTTTATTTCCACACGTGCACTATATATATGTTTATGACACACGAAGATAAATGGCTTTCGCAAATTAATCACCACCAATAATGAGTATGCTACTGGCCAGAATAGTTTGAATTAATCGAGTCCTCAGAATAGTTTGCAAATTATAGAAAATATGACAATATGCGGTGAATGACATGGATATAACTCTTAAGCGGGTACCCGCTTATCTCATTTCAGCGGGCTCTCGTAGGTAAGGTAGGGGAAAAGTTTTACTTTACCTGTGAGAGTCCGTTTATCTCACTTCAGCGATATCCCGCTTAAGAGTTCTATTCGAAAGATATAGTCAAGTCTCTAATATTTAATTTTTTTTTCCTCAACGCTTAAACGTGTTAAGCGAAGTCCCTGACTCAATCTAAAGTCCAATGTCGGCCAAACCGCAGAAAAAAACTTTTCAGCATACCCGACCCAACTATTGATGTGTGTTGGGATCCATGCATGCACAGGTCCCAATGTGATTTAATGATTAGACCGGATACAACGGGGTACCCGCTTAATAAATCTACTTCAAACTATGAAGTGGGAAGAGCAGGTAATATAGGCCCAGTTTGGGGAATAAAACTCTTAAGCGCCCCCCTCTTGCTAAGCAGGGCACTTCATCTGGCCGTTAAAATTTATTGGGATTTGTGTATGCACGAATTCCAATGTTAAATAAATGGTAGAAGTGGAGTGCTCACTTAAGAGTTTTATTCCAGTTTGGGGGAAGGCTACAGACTCTCAGTTGAGGAGCGGTCATTGGCGAAAGTCGACAGATAGGCTAAGGAGCAATCACAATGTTCAATTCAGTGGTGGACACAAAGGGTCACAGGCAAACATTGAAACTACATGAGTGGTCACGAGCACTCTAATTCTAAGAGAAGTAACTTCTCGCTTAAGAGTTTTATTCCAGTTTGGGGGAAGACTACAGACTCTCAGTTGAGGAGCGGTCATTGGCGAAAGTCAACAGATAGGCTAAGGAGCAATCACAATGTTCAATTCAGTGGTGGAGAGGGTCACAGGCGAACATTGAAACTACATGAGTGGTCACGAGCACTCTGATTCTAAGAGAAGTAACTTCTTCCTAACTTTCCCGCGACAACTGAAAATTATTGTCTCAAGCTTGAGAAGCAATCTTAAACACTCATATTGGCCTAGATTCTACTGTCTACTGGGCAGTAACTTCAAGCGGGCCATAGTTGGTGGCTGAGAGAAGAAGAGAAGGGAGAACAAGATGAGACACTTCCGAAGGTGAAAGAAAAAAAAAAAAAAAAAAGAACGTGTTAGTTTTTAGGGGCGGGTCCCAATTGCGCCCGACTTCGCTCCCTTCTACTTTTGGTTGACACTGACATTGACCAGAAACAATGTATTGCATTGCGTGGGCACATTTTGGTGAACATAGTGCTGATAGGGTAAAAAAATCATATAGCTGAGATTGATTGATTCTGACAAATATCTGTATGTGGATAGCAGTAACTGTAACAGCAATTTTGTGCGGTTCAGTTTAGTGATGTTCTGTAATACATATAAAGGACAATTTTATCGTTTAATCTTCTGTTGAACTGAGAGATATAACAGCGTAAGAGATTTACTATAAAGGACAATTTTATCGTTTAATCTTCTGTTGAACTGAGAGATATAACAGCGTAAGAGATTTACTTCAAGCAACGTTGATTCAGAGTCAGACCATATAGGAGGAGGCGCACATTTTGTGGCTAACATTTTGGAGAATACTGAAAACTGCCTGTGTGAAGAGAATCGGTTCCAGCTCCCGAAAGATAACCCTTACACAATTAAAAGATAATGCAGCAGCACTTCATGAAAATTTAAATTTTCCAATAATACAGCAGCACTTCTATACGTTGTTATACAAGTCATTACTGTAGCAATTCAATAATCTACCCTTAAATACTCCAACTGCTGGATTTTTCAACTTCAACAATTTTCTACCGTACTACTTGGCCATTATATAACAAGGATTTTTTGATCTTTTAATAGATACAAGAGGTAGAATCAAAACAAATTCAAAAATTACAAACTTGAAAGCTAGCCAAACATTCTAAGCTTTGTTCTTTGTCTCTCAGCTTTTCAGTTATCAATCGGCGGACATCAAAGGTACCAACAATAAACATTATCCACAGCATTAAATATTTCAAAATATGAAATCAAGTGCTGGTTCTACACAACCAGACAAATAATATGCAGAATCTTATATACTGAAAGTTGAAAACAGAAATACCTTCTCCTAAGTTAAGTCTTAATGACAAAGATAACTCATCCATCCTGTACCAGTTGTCTTTCTTCTGATTGCCTTCACGCTCCAGTTATCAGTTGCAAGAATAATTTGTTCTAGTAACAAGTTGTAGAAGTAAACACAAGTTAATAGTGACAATTGCCAACTGATAAAAATCATTGATCTTAAGCATTGAAAAAACAATAACATAGAAGACGTAACTTTGCTATGGAGATAGCAAGAGAAAAAATACAATTAATTACAAACATGAAAATAAATCCATTTTAGCTGCAGTATATGAATTTGCAGCTACGCCCATAAACAAGCAAGAATTTCAACTGATTCTGTACACACATCAGTATCATTTCCAGACGGGATGAATTGTTTTTAATGAATATACTATTCATGCAAAAATATTATCATACTATTTTAGGTAGGGACGCTTGATAGATTACTTGACTGAAGGGATATATGGAATGAAAATCTTTTTAAACTACTGAGAACAACCAGATATTTGCATTATATACTAATGGTTTCTATGCTTCATCTATTGTAATTAGTTATTATTGGAATCGAAGTAATTATTTATCAGCATAGTGAACATAATTTAATATTTATATTCTAGAATTGTTTTTGGTTTAAATATTTTATACATGTTTATTGTGTTTATTACATTTTAATTATCTTAGTAAATATATTGATTAGATTTTCCTGTAACTAACATAACTTTGATCACCCTTGAATCAAAAACTTAAGTTGTAACTTGCAGCAATTGCATTTGTCAAAAACTAGTATTTTAATCATTCTCTTCTTGTAAACAAATAGCCTTGTGACAAGGATGAAATTGCCTATAGTATTGGTCATTTCTAAAAATTAAACCTAATAGACATGGCATCATCTTAGACTGAACCATTTGTCCAATTTATTGAGAGTTATCTAAAATAAACAAGAACTAACAAAATGCAGCTTAGCTATCTGACAGCCTCAAAAGAAGGCAGAGGAACATAATAGAATACTCAAGAAGATAGCTCTGATTTGTGAAGCAGAGAAGATATTCTTTACTTTATTAAATTAATTCGTTATAACCAAAGGTAAGTGATACACTGAAGAGTTATATCTAATTATTTTGATTCTCTAGTTACAGCCTCAACTATAATTATCAAAAGCAACTTTCTAAAATTAGATGATCCTTAACCCCAGATCAATCAAGTTGGATCTGGATTGGCAATAGCATCCATGGTTGGATCTAGATTGGCAATAACCTTTATGGGTTTGTTAGGAGTTGCTCTATTGTTGTTGTTATTGTGCCGTGTGGTACTAGGCTGTTTGAGAACATGCTATATTGTTGACAAAGAAGCTGTTTAGGTGCTTTATTGTGCTTTGTTGTGTTGTGCGATGTTGTTATATAAAATAAATGTTGTACTAATGCTTTTGTATAAATTGTTTTTACTTACCACTGCATAATTCAAACTAAGATTGATATGCATCTACATAATGTAAGAGTGTGGTGCATACAAGTGCATCGTTAGCACAAATTTTCTTAGTAAGAGCATGCCATACATAATAACTTTTTTATTAAGATAAAAAAATATTATAATTAAAATAATTATTAAGATAATAGTGTGATGGTGGCAGTGACATAGTTGCACATAAGTGTTGGTCATAATACATTTATATACGGAAAACACATCACATATAATAAATTTTATAATTAAATATAAATATAAGCTTTTTTAAAAAAAATAATCAAGTATATTTTGTTATTAATAAAAAATAAATTAGATTTTATTACCTTATAATAATTATATATTATATTTAGCAAGATAATAAATTGTGTATGTTATATAGGTGACTCATCATGCGTGTTGTTGATTGGAGTGTGCACAAGAGGTGGCCACCAACCAAGTGGGTTGCTGGTTAGAGATTGCGCGAGAGATGAGCTTAATGCTTGTGGGTGGGGGAGGGTGTTGGGAATATAAGGTCGATAGTTGAAATACGTGCAAGAGATGGATTTCAAGCCACGTGGGAGGGTGAGGGTGCTACCAAAATGGGAATGCATTGCCTTAGCTCCTACCCCACTTCTATACATTGAATTTCAGGTGTGGGCCACACCATGCCTTCCCAAACACGGTGCACCACTACACATCTGCAACCGCATAGGCTAACACAACAATAATTTGTTTGATAAAACAAATATTAGTCAATAATCATCCCTACATATTATAAAAATCACCACAACTTGAGAGAAAATAAGTTTTGTTGTGCTTGAAATTAAACATCAAAAGAATTACGGTAAAATGGATAGTAGAAGAATCTATAAGAAGTTAGTCGGACCAAATATGAAAATGAAAGAAGGATAAAAAGGCAATGAATGTTTCAGAAAGACTCAAAGGAAGTCTTATAGGTGATTGTTCTTCTCCCGTTTAAATCAAATCATAATAAAAAATTTTGCATAAACTTTAACATAGGCAAAGGTACCATGTAACTAATGTGTGAGAAAAGTGCGAGGGCTAGGGGTGTGCAAAAAAACCGGCCGAACCATTGAACCGCAGTTAACCGGTCGAACCGAACCGATCTGGCAGTTAACCGAACCGACGGTTCTTTGATCGGTCGGTTTTTTCCCATATATAACGGTTCACGGTTCGGGACTTCGCCGAACCACGGTTAACCGAACAGAACCGTACATATAATATTTATATATATAATATTTATTTATATATATAAATAAATATTTTATATAAAAATCAAACCAGTTAACCATCGATACCAACAGTTAACCGTCGAAAACCAACAGTTAACCGTCGAAAACCAACACTTAACCGCAGAAAACTAACGGTTAACCGAGATTATTTATATTTTTTTATCTTAAATTATTATATAATTTTAAATATTTTTTAAAAAATAAATAATACGGTTAACCGAACCGAAAAATTGGTTAATCGTTGACCGGTTAACCGGGTCAACGGTTTTCAAATTCCCTAAACCGTTCGGTTCGGTTCGGGATGAAAAATTACTGCACGGTTCGGTTAACTGAACCATGCACACCCCTAGCGAGGGGAATCCACCAAGTATCATGAATCATTATTTTTCATTAAAGAAAAAAACCTAGTGGTGACCTGTCACCCTCCAACTCACAACATTTCCTGGCAAAATGGAAGACAACTACAGGGACATGCAGGCTAAAGCTATGCATGTTTGATATTATTTGATATCTGAATGTTAATTAAGTTGTTGGATCATAGGATCCTATTCTTATGACATCAGTCAACAAGCCCTCTATTGTTGTTATTTGGAAATCAAGTCTGAGAACCTCAACTTCATAGGCTACATAGTTCTCACAAATAATGCAAGTAATCAAATTGAGTGCCTTATCAATGACAAATATATCTCAGTTATCTACTGTAAATAAATGCTTAGACGCACATCTAGCCTCTCAAAACATCACATATAAACAAATTTGATTTTTGTCTTTGATAACTATTAACATATATTTTTGAATTTTTTTAATTATTATTATTGTTACCAAGGTTTAAAGTCTCGGTCCGTACTTGTATAATGGTACCATCTCGAACCTGTACGTGTATACCAATAGAACTCATTCTAGGCAACGTAAATCAGTTTTTTATTCCTTGATTGGTACCATTATTATACTTTTTATAATGTATGGGAAACATATACTTGGACTTCAAGTTTGACTCTAATTTTAATTTGGCTAATGGACTTCTAAAAAAAATTCAAAATGTAAGCTTGAGATTACCCAACTTTGAGTCATTCTTATTCTCTGTTAATTATTTTACATTAATCATTTTCTAACTTCAATTGCACAACAATCTACCATATTATTAATGATAAGATCATCTATTTGTTCAAAAAAGTAATTAAAAATAAATATTAACCGAATGAGGTATTTGATCTTTTTTATGTTGCCAGCCAAGATTGTCAGAATCGAGTTCCTACGTAAAATCGGTGATCAGAACAATTACGATCCTACCGAAAGAATAAAAAACTATTTTTTTTAGAAAAATATATTTATATATGTATATATTAAGAGTAAAAACATGTATTTTCAAGTAATAAGAAGGCTAACATTCTACTTCCTGGTGCATTGTTCCTCTTTGCATTAGATGATTTATTAGCTCCAGCCATTTGAAATTATAAGCCTAATATAATTCTAAAAAAAATCTACATGAATTTTATAATTTACATAAACTGTGTGCATATATCATGTATGATGTATCATCAATCATGTTTCTATATAAATGTAAGTGAAGATTGAAGGCGTCTGCAGCAGTGATTGACTCCATATAAATGTCGGCAGCTGAACACTTGAATCTTGAAGGCGAAGATTGAAGGCGGCGTGTCACGGACGCACTTTCCTTAGTGCCTAATGTCTTCCTCCGATCCCTGACAGTCGGCTTCAGCACTTTGAAGACTCGCGACAGGCACTCGACAGCGTTGGCGGCAGCAAAGGAGAAGCAACCAGCGAAGGGAGCGAAAGCAGCAAGGGTGTAGCGAAGAAGTCGCCGGTGAAGGAAGCGAAAGCAGCAAGTGAGGAAGAAGTCGGCGGCGGTGAGCAGCAATGGACAAGTCGCTGGCAAAGGGAGCGACAACGGCAAGCAAAGAAGTCACCGGCGCGAAGAGAGCGAAAGCGGCAACTGCGAGTAGTGGAGAAGGGAGCCAAGGGAGCGGAAGTGGGAAATAAACTGGATTAGGATTCGAAATCAAGAGGAAAGTAAACTGGATTGGGTTCGGGTTAACAAGTATTAGGTCTAAGGTTTTTGTAAACTGGATCAGTGGGAATGCCCGATCCCAGCCGTTCCTACATTCTGGAATGACGATCCCACCGTTCCTACATCAAACCAATCCTGCACCTGATCCAGAATGCAGGGCTTGATCCGGGTCATAGGATCAGCTCGACCCGGAATGCGATTTCGATAACACTGTTGCCAGCTAAGTAGGAGGTAAAATGCTGAAATTATGGTTCAACTCGAAATGATCTAATTCGAGGATTGCGATGAAATGGTCATTGAGATTGCACCAACATTTATGGAACAAATTAAGCATTTTAGTACAATATTTTCTCTTCCATATTGGATTTAGCATATACTTTTAGGCACAACTCCTTAGTTCTTTTCAAACACTAAAAGATATTCTTTATATCTATTTAGTGTTGCACACTTGGATTAGATTGGTATCGATTGGTTACACTCACAGCAGAAGTCATATATGGTCTAGTATACATAGGCACCCTAACTCAGGGCTAGGAGCTTCTTAGATCTATCCCTGAAGATCCTCATGCCCAATACATAGGTGACCTCCCCTAAGTCTTTCTTCTCGAAATACTTTCCTAATTATGTCTTTACCACATGAAGAGTCGGGATGTCATTTCTGATGATCAGTATGTCACTGAGATACAAGACCAGAAATGTCATCAAGCTCCTATTGAATTTTTGAGCCTCAAGTTGACTAACAACTTGTAACGATGGCTCTGGCTTCATCTCAATCTCTGTCTTATAGCTGACCTTGAACTTCATCCAAGTCATAACTTTCTCCCACTAGCTTCTTTGTAGAGATATTTTTTCTTCTAGAAAGACAACACCACGAGCAACATATACCTTGTTCTTTGTGGGATTATGAAAGCAGTATCCTCTAGTTTCCTTATGATACCCCATAAACACATATTTATCAGACCTAGGATCTAGCTTGCTAGAATCCTGACATTTAACATAAGTCTCTCATCCCTAGATCCTCATAAAGATAGGTTATGTTGTCTCCCAGTCTATAACCCATATATAGTCCTAGAGACATCCTTAGATGAAACATCATTCTATGCTTAGAAAAGCTATATCCAATGCAAAACCCCAGAAGTATGAAGGTAGAGTTGCATGACTCATCATACACCAGACCATCTCGAGTAGGGTTTGATTTCTCTTCTTAGACATACCAATCCTTAGGTGTTCTAAAAGGAGTGAGCTGTGAGAGAATCTCACACTCTTTTAGATACTTAGTGAACTTGTGGCTCAAGCACTCTCTATCTCAATCAGATCGAAGAGCCTTAATAGATCTACTAAAGTGGTTATTCACTTCATTTTTGAATAATTTGAACTTAGCAAAGAGCTCAGATTATGTCTCATAGACATGTCTTACTATAGCCATCAGTAAGGTAATGAAGTATTGTTACTTGCTTCTGGCACCTATCCTTTCACCTCACTTGGTGAAGGACACCTCTATTATTTTCCTCAATAAACAAGTTTTGCACATACCAGTATCAAACTCTTCTAAGGAGATTGAATCTAGGAGTCCATTTGCATGGAGTCATTACATGCAATTCTGGTTTATGTGCTCTAAACAATAATGCTAAGGACAAGTATTATTCGTACCACTTATTTTGATCCACACTTGGTCTTTATGTTACATATAGAACCATTCATGTTCAAGATAGATAAATCCATTATTAAATATCAAATCTGCAAACGTCTCAGCATATATTTTCTCTATTATATTTTGTTTTCTGATTTTCAAGTAGTCGGTTGATGAATCAAGCTTTTAACCAGTTCCATATCAATGTTAATTCCGCATCATCCAAAATTCCAGTTTTAAAACTATCTACCGTGCTGCTGATGCTGCTCATCATTCTCAATCTTCTGATGCTTAGGTTGATTCCTTTAACATCTTGACCATAACCACAATAAAAAATCAATTGATAAAAAAATGAGTAAAAGACTAGTAATGAAACAAGGTGCTTGTTTACAAGCAAAGGCTAAAAAACTACACATTATTGTACAACTTCAACAGATGATTATAAGGCATAGATTCCTCAAAAATTAAAACAAAAATAACATGAAAGCCATTCAATTTGCTAAAAATACTACAAACCCACTAAAAAAATATTGGTGGCACGTAGATTGACGGTGTTAAAAGGGAATTAGAGTTCGCCAGTGGACTTACACTTGCGGAATCGTGCAAAAGGATAGCCACACACCGGCTCTTCTGGAGGTGAAAGCTCAGCCGCCCGCATGTCGCCCACAGAGTGTATCTTGTTCCTCCGCTTCCCAAAGCTTCCCGTGTTGGGATCAGAAGGCACTCAAAAACACAATGCTAGATTTAACCGGGTTTTGGAAGAACTCGGGAAGGAGACAGGTATGAAGAACTTGAACTCGATAGATTGAAATGTTGCATTACAAGTGTTTATATAGGGGAGAAATCGAATCTAAATTAAATACAGAAATAAATGAAAACAGAGAATCGAGGCATTCGTCGTGATCGACGCGTCCGTCTGGCAGGCGTTTGTCGCAAGCGATGCGTCCGGCTGGCTTCCGAGGCGTCGCTTGCAGTGTCCGAGGCGATGGCTGCATCATCCGAGGTCGTTTCAAGTTTATCTTTCAACATCCCCCCTTAAACTTGAAGTTCTTGCACTCCTAGCTTGTCTCTTAATTCTTTGAATTCTTTGATCTTGAGTGCCTTTGTGAAGATGTCTGCAATCTGATCTTCAGTCTTCACATACTTCAGTTGTACTTGCTTCTTTTCGACACATTCCCGGACATAGTGAAATCGCGTGTCGATGTGCTTGCTTCTTTCATGGAACAGGGGGTTCTTCGCCAGTGCGATTGCTGATTTGTTATCCACATTCACTTGCGTTGGCTCCTTCGGTGCGAAGTGTAATTCTTCCAGCAGGTTCCTCAACCATATTGCTTGAGTCACACATGAGTTGAGTGCGACGTACTCTGCTTCGCAAGTTGACAACGTCACGATCGGTTGCTTCTTCGAGCTCCATGTGAAAGCAGCACTATTCATATAGAATACATATCCTGTTGTACTCTTCCGATCGTCAGTGTCTCCAGCCCAATCGCTATCGCAGAATCCTTCAAGTTTGAATTCGTCAGTAGCACGATAATATATACCATAGTTTAGTGTACCTTTGAGATAGCGCAATATTCTCTTGGCAGCATTCATGTGAGTCTGAGTTGGTTCCTCTAAGTACCTGCTCACAATTCCAACTCCATAGCATATGTCTGGTCTGGTACATGTCAAGTACCTTAAGCTTCCTACTAAGCTTCTATAAAGAGTTGGATCCACTTTCCTGTTTTTGTCATACCGAGACAACTTCTCATTTTGCTCCACTGGGGTGTTTACTGGATTACAGCTACTCATGTTGAATTTCTTCAACGTCTCTTTTGCATAATTCTCCTGAGAGATGAATATGCCTTCTCTTGTCTGCTTTACTTCCATCCCCAGGTAGTAGGACATAAGTCCTAGATCCGTCATCTCAAACTCCTTGTGCATGACATTCTTGAAGTCTTCAATCATCTTTAAATTGTTGCCTGTAAAGATTAAGTCATCTACATACAAGCAAATGATTAGTAAACTATCAGCATTCTTCTTTAAGTACAGGGCATGCTCATATGGACACTTCTTGAATCCATTTTCCTGGAAGTATCTGTCTATTCTCTGGTTCCAGGATCTGGGGGCTTGCTTTAGTCCATATACAGCTTTCTTTAATCGTAGGACCTTTCCTTGCCCTTCTTGCATTTTGTATCCTGGAGGTTGTTCCACGTAGACTTCCTCCTCAAGATATCCATTTAAAAATGCTGACTTAACATCCATTTGAAAAATATTCCATTTTTGTTGAGCAGCAAGGGAAATAATTAATCTGATAGTTTCGAGTCGAGCAACAGGAGCGAATACCTCATCATAGTCGATACCTTGCTTCTGCTTGTAGCCTTTCACTACCAGTCTTGCCTTATGCCGTTCAATTTCTCCTTTGGCATTCTTCTTGGTTTTGTAAACCCACTTGACTCCTATGGGTTTATGCCCTTCTGGTAGATTTGTCAGCTCCCATGTGTTGTTCTTCTCTATGGCTTTGATTTCATCATCCATAGCCATTCTCCATTTCTCTTCTTTGATTGCATCGTCAAAACTGATAGGCTCAGTATCTGCAAAAAGACACATTAGTGATACATCATCTATTCTTTCTGTATCTCTATATATATCCTCAAGTCTCCTTGTGCGTATCTGCACTTGACTTGTACTAGCTTCTGAGCTGTTCTGTGCGGGTGATGTTGGTGGTGTGATAGGTGTAACCCTTTCTTCAACATTCTCTTCTTCAAGCTCCGGAAGAAGGTTGTAGTCATTTTGACTTTCTGGAGTATTCCAACTCCATGTAGCTTCCTCATCGAAGTCTACATCTCTACTAACAAATCCTTTTTTGTTAGTTGGGTCATACAATTTATACCCCTTTGTTCTCAAGTCATAGCCAACAAATATGCATTTTTTACTTTTATCATCCAATTTGGTTCTATGTTCATCATGAATACGAGCATAGGCTATGCTACCAAATACCTTTAAGTGAATAGCAGATGGTTTCCTTCCTCCCCATGCTTCAATCGGAGTCTTCCGGTTGAGAGCTTTCGTCTCACATCGATTTTGGAGGTAGACAGCACAATCCACAGCGTATGCCCAAAATTCTTCTGGCATACCTTTGGTTTTCATCATGCTTCTAGCCATGTTCAGTACTGTTCGATTCTTTCGCTCAACTACTCCATTTTGTTGAGGCGATCCTGGTGCAGTTAGGAACCGTTGTATCCCATGCTGATCACAGTATGCTTGAAAGTTTCTGGAGGTAAACTCTCCTCCTCTGTCAGATCTAAGAGCCTGGATCCTGCATCCACTTTCTCTCTCCACAAGTGCTTTAAATATTTGAAAATATTTAAAAACCTCTGATTTTTCTTTGAGGAAATAAACCCAAGTCTTTCTACTGAAATCGTCAATGAATAGTAGAAAATACTTATTCTTACCAAAAGATTCTGGGGTGATCGGTCCGCAGAGATCTGTGTGCACCAACTGCAATGGTCTTGTGGCTCTAGATTCTGATTCGTTCGGAAAGCTTTTCCGGGATTGCTTTCCTAGCAAGCATCCTTCACAAATGCTGTCTTGGTCACCAATCTCAGGTAACCCTCTCACCATTCTTTCTCTTGCCATCCTTTGCAGTCCAGCGAAGTTGGCATGTCCATATCTCAGATGCCATAGCCATGATACGTCCCTGTAGCATGCTTTAAGGCATTTTGTCATTCCCGTCTGTATGGGCAGCACAAACAGCCTGTTCTGCGACATTGGTACTTTGGCTATCATATTCCCTGCATTGTCCTTCAGACACAAAGTACGGCCAATGGTGTAGAAAACATAACCCTTTTCTAAAAGTTGTCCCATACTCAAAATATTGTTCTTCATGTCAGGAGCATAATAGACATTTGAGATATACTGATGAGATTTATCTTTCAATCTAATGAGAATTTTACCTTTTCCCTTGATTGGGATTTTGGAGGAATCACCGAAAGTGATAGCTCCATTGATGTTTTCATCCATCTCGATGAACTGTGATCTGTCTCCGCACATGTGATTGCTAGCCCCAGTGTCCAGGTACCATGAGGTTCTTTCGTCTTGTCTCTGATTCGTATCTTTGTATGCAATCAGGACAGTAGAATCTACCTTTTCACTGCTTTCTTCTTGTGCAAGGTTGGTTGTAGCATTACTTCTACTTCTGCAATCCTTTGCCATATGTCCATATTTTTGGCAATTATAACATTGGATTTTTGATTTATCATACCTTTGCACATACTGTTGCTTTCCACCTCTTCCTCGACCGTGTCCTCCTGTTGAGTTGGCTTGAGGTGTTTTATTCTGAGGTGCCGTATATGGACCTCGTCCTCCTCTACCAGTATTTTGGTAGCGACCTCTTCCTCTGCCTCTGAAGTTTTGAATACTTCCTTCTTGTATGTTCAATTTTGACTGTAGAACTTGTTCTACAGGCTCCTTCTTTCTTCTGTTGAGCTTCTCTTCATGTGCTTCCAGTGACCCAGTCAGCTCTTCAATGGTCATCTCGTCCAGATCTTTTGCCTCTTCTATGGCTGTCACTATGTAATCATATTTTTCAGTTAAGGATCTAAGTATTTTCTCTATTACCTTTAGATCCTCTATGTCTTCACCCAGCCTTTTCATCTGGTTCGCAATCGCTGCGACTCTGGAGATGTAATCCGATACCTTCTCGGATTCCTTCATATTTACCGCTTCAAATTCTTTTCGAAGGTTTTGTAGTCGTATCTTCTTCGCTTTGTTGCTACCCTTGCACGTCGTCTGAAGCATGTCCCATGCTTGCTTAGCGGTAGTAGCATTTGATACCTTCTCAAACATGTCTTCATCCAGTGCTTGGTGGATGAGCGAGATTGCCTTCTGATCTTTCCTCTTAAGATCTCTTTGGGCTTGTGTAAGCACCGCAGGATTTTCTGGAGTCACATATCCAGTTTCTACAATCTCCCAAACGTCATGTGCACCCAAAATAGCTTTCATACGAATACACCAATTATCAAATCTTTCTTTTGAAAATTTAGGGACTGGAAGAGTAACAGAATTATTTGCCATCTTTTTTACTTAAATTTCCTCACGTTTTTCTTTGTTTCCACACTTGCTCACTTTCTCCTTTTAAAGTCAAAGTTGATTTTTGACTTTGAGAAAAATCCCCAAAACGAAATCAGAATCTAATTTCGAAATTGTAGCTCACGTCACCTTTTTTAACACTTCACCGCCCAACTTCTTCTCTCTTCTTTTTTAAACTCTAAAAAGTCCAATTGAGGTAAGCTTACCCAAGGTAACCAGATCTACTACCTTTTTACTTTTCCTTTCGCAGCTCGTCTTCTTCGTTCGGCTGCAACTTAGGGTTCGGCAGCAAGCTTTTCCGGCGAGCACAACGCGGCGGCGACGGCTTTCTTCGACGGTGATGGCGGCGCGGCTCCGGCACGATCGTCCTCCTCTGATACCACTTTGTTGGGATCAGAAGGCACTCAAAAACACAATGCTAGATTTAACCGGGTTTTGGAAGAACTCGGGAAGGAGACAGGTATGAAGAACTTGAACTCGATAGATTGAAATGTTGCATTACAAGTGTTTATATAGGGGAGAAATCGAATCTAAATTAAATACAGAAATAAATGAAAACAGAGAATCGAGGCGTTCGTCGTGATCGACGCATCCATCTGGCAGGCGTTTGTCGCAAGCGACGCGTCCGGCTGGCTTCCGAGGCGTCGCTTGCAGTGTCCGAGGCGATGGCTGCATCATCCGAGGTCGTTTCAAGTTTATCTTTCAACATCCCGTTCCCTTCCCCTGCAGCACGAAGAAACCGCAACAAAGAGTCATGGATCATAACCATGGCACATGGAGGAGTACACCAGAGGAATCACGCGCGAGGGTTCGGGCAATGGGGTTTGATAAAATCACCATATCGCGTCAGTATCCTCCGCGATAGTCTTTCGTCATTTCACCTCGGTGTGGCGGTGGAGACGGCCAAATAAAGAATACTCAAGTCACGCACCTTTGAACTCTTATCTAATAGTACATGTTTGATTTTTTTTTAACCCTAACTTGACTTTAAAATGTTAACTAAAATGAATTTGAAAAGACAAAAAAAAATTATAATTTTAATATAAAAATTCTTTTGTGTCGATGAGTATTTTTATATGTATAATATATTATTTTCTCTTCTACTTCTAATATGAGACTAAAATGTGTATTATATTTTTTTTTATTAAGTCTTGATATCCTCGTTAAGCTCAAGCCCTAACATATCACATAATCATCTCATAGTTAGTAGCATACGAGATCAGCCCAATGACTCTATTATCTTTAGTAGCTTTTTTCTGAATCTCACAATACTTGTAATACCCCGATTTAGTTCTATGTTAAAAGTGAAAGAAAATATTATATTTTATATAAGACTTAGTGGATATACTATTGTTAAGTTAGGCTATGTGCTCGAAAGCTAAAAAGCCGAAGTTTTTGGACTAAAAAACTAATTTAGTTGCCACCATTCACAATTAGGGGTGAGCAAACTGTTCGGTAAAATCAGTTTTTATATATTTCTTGATGTTCGGTAAAAAAAATCAGTTTCGGTATCCATAATAAATTTTTTAAAATTCAATTTTTAGTTTCGGAATCGATTTTTTATTTTTTGATTCAGTAAAAATTGAATTTAAGGATACTAAGTATTAAATTAATAAATTCAGTTTAGTAAATTATAATTTACCTATACAAAAATAAAATTATTAAATTTTAATTAATAAATATATAAAATAAAATTATTATATGTATAATAATTTATCGAATTTACCAAAAAATGTGTAAGAGATCAATTTTTTTATTCAATTCAATTTTAATTTTATAAAATTCGATAAAAATTTACTCAATAAATTCAATTTCAATTTAACGGAATGCTCACCCTATTCACAATAACACACAAGGAAATTTTACTTGCAACAAGACGGACTACTTTATGTTCTGATGACACCAAAATATGTAGTATATTTTGCATCATTTTAGATACCTTTTCATGCTAAATTGGGGATCTTTTACTTGTTTTTATGATTCAATCCATCAAATATTGCAAAGTCTACTTCTATTTTGGTTTTTCAGGCAAAAAGGCACTATTTAAGGCATTTTCAAGCAAAATAAAATACATGGAAGAGTTCTCATCATCAAGAAGAAGTCATCCAAGAAATTTCATGCAAATCGAGGTTGAAGACCAAAATACGGTAGTGTCGTATTTATAATATGGTACCGTATTTTTCGCGGCTACCGTATTATTGAGAGCACGACCGTATTTTGGTGATTTTTCAAACAAAAGATTGTGCGAAAAATACGGCACCGCCGTAATATTTTACACGGCCGTATTTTGGGGCGCTTTCGGAACAGAAACCTTTGCCGAAATTACGGCACTGCCGTAACCCATTTTACAGGCCATATTTTGGAGCGTCTTCAGAACATAATGTTTCACTGAAATTACGGCACTGTCGTAAATAATTACACGGGCGGTATTTTCCCGACGTATCCGACCAGAGAGTTCAGTCGATTTTACAGCACGGCCGTAAACTATATTACGGTGTCGTATTTTCCAGCACTTTCAGAACAGAATAGTCGAGGGATTTTATGGCAGTGTCGTAAGATATTACACTGCCGTTTTTGAATGGGACTCTCAGGTCAATTTCAACACCCGATTTTTGCGGAGATTATTGCGAGCGATCTAGAGCTTTAAATTGGATGTCGTAAAAAGAGAAAAGAGAGCTTGGAACGAGAGGATTACAGAGAGACCAAAAGCCCCAATTTGCATCCATTGTCGAGGGAGAAATTGTGATTCATGCCGCCGCCTAGGGTTTTGCCGCCGCGACCGATCCAAAGTACCTCCGGCCGTGATTTTCATACTGAAGCTTCGTCTGAAGAAGGAGACCACACACTAGAAGTTTCAGATCGAAAGGAGATCGATTGGAAGAGAAATCTAAGAAAGAGGAGGCGCTGACACTGTTCATCGCTTTCAATTGCAAATTACGGCTGTGAAATACTTCACAGCCATGCTGTATTTTCTAAACTTCTCTTTTCTTTCGATTTTCGATCTTCTGAAATCATGACTTATTGTAATTTCTTCATGATGTTAGCTTAAACTATTTTTGGGACATAGGGGAGCAATTCACCCGATTTTTAATGACTAGATGACTGCTTCTTCACTATTTCGTTGTGTTTAATCTTAACATGATGATTTTGCTCATGTGACAATTGTGCTTAGACTCTCTATAGTTCCATGTTACTAATTATGTTCTTAGAATTTTCGCTATTGACTGAAAGGTAATTGCTTGAGAATTTGGAACTCTAGAATTGCATGTTAGGAACCCTTCCTTAGGTTAGATCCTATTTGATCTATTCTAGTAGAATAATTGCCATGATTATAATATAAATCTATAGATCGAGTCTATTTGTGAAACGTGGAGATCTTGTGCGAAAGCAAGGATCGGAACGTTGGAAATCCATAAGTAAAACTAGTGTCGAAACTCGGATGCACGAAAGTGATCCTTGAGTTCCACTAGAGATTATCAACCAAGAATTTGGATGCACAAAAGTGATCCTTGAGTTCATTGTTTGATGATTTACTTATCTTCAGTGTTGGGACGAATCTTGCGTGAAAGCGAGGATTAATCCCTGCTCAGTTGTTTGCACGAAAGTGAAACAATTCTTTTATTAAGTAAATTACATCTTCATCATGATAAAATTGAACTGACGAAATCCTTATCATGTCTAGTCATAAAAGTTGAAGTGAACGAAACCCTAGTCCCAGCTTTTCTATCTGATAATTCCGTTTTTAGTTTCCAATTGCTATTTTTCACCAATTCGATTAGCCTAGATAGTAAGAAATTAATTATTCAGTACTTGATAACGAAGATCTTTGTGGGATCGATATTTTCTTTATTACTTTGAGTATCCGTGTTAGTTTTAGACACTATAAGTTTAGGGACAACAAGTTTTTGGAGCCGTATCAGGGGGTGACAGTTCCCTGTGCGCCAAATAAGTTTTGGCTGCGACACCTTAAATTAGTCTACCTACTTGTATCTATAAGTGTGTCCTTTCGGATCACATCAAGTTTTTGGCGCCGTTGCCGGGGACCTTAGCTTTTATCAATATTGAAGATATTGAGATTATTGCTAGATTAGGTTTATTTACTATTTTTTTATTTACTGTTTATTTTCTGTTTTTCTTAAAATCACTTGATCTATCTACTTTGCATGCGCATGAGTCTTAGGTTAGGACCACTTGTACCATTGGATCCTAAAATCAATAGAACACTAAGAGTGTGCAGGAAGTTGAGATTAGAAGAAAGATTGCAAGAGACATCCCAACCAGAGTTACAAGAAGAAATATTAGAGATGGGAGACAATCAGAACAATCAGAGAACACTTAGGGACTATGCAGCCCCTAATCCTCAAGAAATCCATTCTAGTATTGCTAGACCAGCAATAGAGGCCAACAATTTCGAGATTAAGTCTGCTTTTATTTCAATGATTCAACAGAACCAGTTTGGAGGATCTCCACTGGAGGATCCCAACCAACACTTGTCCTTATTTCTTGAATTATGTGATACTATTAAATTTAATGGTGTTTCTAACGACGCTTTGAAACTGAGACTTTTTCCTTTTTCTCTTAGGGACCAGGCAAAGATATGGCTTCAATCACAACCAACCGGTACCTTCACAACCTGGAACCAACTGCAAAATTCCTTCTTGACAAAATACTTCCCTCCAAGCAAGACAATTCAATTGAGAAATCAAATTACAAACTTTCAACAAAGAGATGGGGAGTCATTCAGTGAGGCTTGGGAGAGATTCAACGAATTACAGCGGAAGTGTCCTCACCATGGCATTGAAGATTGGAGTTTATTGCAAACTTTTTACTATGCTTTATCAAATAATACCAAATTTACTGTGGATGCTGCTGCAGGTGGAGCTCTTATGAGCAAAACACCTGATGATGCCTTCAGATTACTAGAAGAGATGACACTGAATCACAATCAATGGAATACCAAGAGAGGAGTACTTTACAAGCCTTCTCAAGGTAAGGGTGATGGTGATGGATGGCGATCCTTAGCAGAGAAGGTAGACTTTTTGTGCAGTAAGTTTAATTCTATGCAGACTGCTTCTGTTTCCTCTATCGCTTGTGAATTTTGTGGCAATGATGGTCATTCTTATGAACATTGTAGAATAGTTGTTGATCAGGGTAATGAGCATTTGAATGCCATAGGGAATTATAATCAAAGTAGACCTAATGATCCCTACTCTAGTACATATAACCCTATATGGAAAAATCATCCCAACCTTTCATGGAAGAACAATAACAATGTAGGGGGAAACACTGAAAACAAAGGATATCAAAGACCAAACTAGCATCAAAATCAAAATCAGAATTCAAATATAGAATCCATGTTTGAAAAAATGATGGCCAGTCAAAATTAGTTTATGTTAAGTCAAGATAGAAAAATTGGAGAATTTATGTCTAAGCAAGACTAACTCATGTCAAATCAAAATAGACAAATTGAAGAATTTAAGGAAAGTTTTCATCAAATCAACTCCAGATTGGAAATAGTAGAAGCCCACAACAAATTTCTTGAAAATCAGATTGCCCAACATGCTAGTGTACCTTACAGACCCCCTGGGAAATTGCCTGCCAAACCTGAGATAAATCCTAGGGAGCACTGTAATGTCATCATGACTAGAAGTGGGAAACCACTAGGAGAACCTAGAGGGAGGTTTGAAAACACTGAAAAAAGGCTTGATGATAATGAAGAGGAATTAGAGTTAGGAGAATCCTCTTCACATGAGGAACCCTAAACTTGTTTACCACCTCAAAAGGGTGATAAACCTAAAGGAGATGAATCATGTGAAAAAGACAATCATAAACCTAATTTGCCTGCTCCTTACCAGCCACCTATACCCTTTTCCTCAAAGGTTAGTTCAGAATAAATTAGACAAAAAATTTGGCAAATTCCTTGAAATCCTGAAAAAGCTATATGTTAACATTCCATTTACTGAAGCTATTACTGAAATGCCATCTTATGCCAAGTTTTTAAAGGAAATTTTGTCTAGTAAAAGGAAACTAGATGATTATGGCACATGCACTGTTACTTTAACTGAAGATTGTAGTGCTATCATACAGAACAAATTGCCACCTAAACTGAAGGATTCAGGTAGTTTTTCTATACCTTGTTCAATAGGCACTATGGCTTTTGACCGAGCCTTATGTGACCTAGGTGCCAGTGTGAGTCTAATGCCTCTTTCTACTTACAGGAAACTAAATCTTGGAGAGCTAAAGCATACATCCATATCCTTACAGCTTGCGGATTTATCGGTAAAGTATCATGTTGGTATATTAGAGAATGTTCCTGTACAAATTGGTAAGTTTTTCATTCCTGCAGATTTTGTAGTGTTAGACATGGAGGAAAATTCTAGAAATCCTATAATTCTTGGTAGACCACTATTGGCCACTGCTAAGGCGAACATAAATGTGAAAGAGGAAAAGATTACTTTTGATATATGTGACAACAAGATTGAATTTAATCTTAATGATTCATTGAACAAATTTTCATATTCAAGATCTTGTTGTAGTGTTGAAATATTTAATGATGAAATTTATGATGTTTCAAGTCTGTTTGATGAAACCTCAAATAATGAATCTGACAATCTTTTTGAGGGTATTGATGAGAAATTGCAGAAAAAGAAAAAGACAAAGAGGAAGAGAAGAAGAGGAAGCTCTAGATTGATTAACAAAATAGAAAGGATTCTGAGTAAATTTGGATACTGTTTCAAGATTGAGCCTTATGTTGAAAAATTAGAGTGGAAATCTAGGAATTCACGATCAAACCCGAGTGTTAAAGGGTCAAGCTAATGGCCTTTAAATTAGCGCTTCTTGGGAGGCAACCCAAGCTTTCTAACCCTCACCTTAGTTTTACTTTACCTTGATTTTTGCTTAGGACTAATTTTTCTTTTATTTTCGTAGGTTTTTTGTGATTTGGAGCAAAATACGGCAGTATCGTAAAGTAAATTACGGTACCGTATTTTTGACTGCTCACGACCAGAGAGCTGCGACGAAATTACGGTACGGCCGTAAGGTGTTTCACGGTACCGTATTTCTGATCCAAAATCAACCCGAGAGTTTCGTGATTTTTACGGCACTACCGTAAGGTATTTTACGTGCTGTATTTTCTTGAATTTTTGTTTTTTTCGTTTTTCCATCAAAAAAAATCCGCTGCTTAAATTTTACGGCAGTACCGTAAAGCATTTTACGGTACCGTATTTTTGAGTGATTTTGAACAGAACGTTGCCGAGATTTTACGGCGGTACCGTAAATCATTTTCAAACAGAGAGATTTCGAGATTTTACAGCAGTGTCGTAAGAGATTACACTGCCGTATTTTGCTTTCTGTACGCGAGTCCTGTATCGTATTTAGGGTTACGACTGAATCGTTTTTAGGGTTTTTACCCTAGATCTCACTCATCTTTGAGCCGTTCCTGGATTTCTGATCTTCTCCGACCACCTGAGGAAACCGGCGACCTTTCCCGTTCAACTCTCGTCGTCGATTAGGTAACCGATTCTTTGATTTTACCGCTTTAACGAGTTTTCACAAAATTTCGCCCCTTTCACTCATTTTCTCTCGATTCTTGATCATTTTAAGTGATTCTTGTTTGCATTTACTCACTAGAAGATAGGTTATCAATCCTTTGCGGTTTGAGAAGAATTTAGACCGATTTCCGTCACTAATTTGAGCTGAAACGCAACGTGCACGATTCGGAATTACTGTTCATCGACGCTTGTTTCGTTTTTTGTTAGAGCATGAAATTTAAACGAATTTTTGTCTCTAAATTGCTGGATTGATGTTTCTGATAATTTTGGGAGTGTGATATATGCTTGTCATATTATGTTGAGACTATGGATACCAAGGTGATCAGGGAGGAACCCCATACTATGATCCAGAGGAGACTGCGAGAGACTCTGAGGCCACCCGATCAGATGATGATGAGTAGATACTTTGTGAGTATTATCTTCCTTTATCTCTTTGCTATGCTATGATTTTCTACATCTTACCGTTGTTTCATATGATGAAGGGAAGGATGATGCTTCCATGACTGCCGCCACTGCTATTCTGTTTACCATGCCTATTATTCTTATTCGATATGGTTGTATGATGATGATGATATTGATTTTTACTATTTCGATGGGGTTGTATGATATTTTGATATTCTGATGAGATATTTTCGATATGGTTGTAGTATACATGATGATATATTTTTGTTGATATGATATTGTGATGATTGATGATGATGATGAGTACACTCTTGATTTATACTGTTGATAACTTGAATGATTGATGATCTCAAATTCATGATTGAAAATATAACTCTATCATGTTAAATTTATTTCTTCAATACATATTTGTCTATTGAGATATGACATTGATTGATGCATAAAATTTTGGGTGGATGTATTATTTGAAGAATAAAATTTAAAAGTGAAACTTCTCTTTTGAATAAAATGAGTATATTAGTATGATTTGTGAATTTAGATCAATTGATCAACCTAGTTGAGGCTTAGTCTATTTTTGTTATTTATTGGGAAGAAGGAATCCAAGATCCATAAAAATAGTGAGAGAGACTCCCCTACTTGGCACTATGTAAAATTGATAATGGTACCTAAGACATAGGTTGAAGTCTATGCATAAAAAAATTAATGAGTGATAAAAAGAATAAGACTCCTCTACTTGGCACTGTGTAAAATTGACAGTGGTATCGAAGAAAGAGTTGAAGTCAAAAATAAAAAGTATGTGTCTATGTGGATACGTACCATCTATGCAAAAAAATTCCATGAAAAAGAAAAAAAAAGAGAGAAAGAAATTTTGTGTGGAAAAAGATCTTGGAGACTTAATTCATGTAAACAAAAGCATGATAGATTTAAATTGAGACTGGGTGAAATCATGAGATTGAAAATTCTATTTATTATACAAGTTGCAAAGTTTTATTTGATTGAGTTGTGAATCTAGAGAATTGAGTTCTAAGAATGATATGTTTATTTAAAGTTTTGTAAATCAATTGATAGAATTTTCCATTGACAAGTTGTAATTTAGAAATTTATTGAGCATGAAAAGGTTATTCTTTTAATCAAATTTTGATTTTTGCTTGAGGATAAGCAAAGTTTGAGCCTTATGTGTTTGATGACACCAAAATATGTAGTATATTTTGCATTATTTTAGATACCTTTTCATGCTAAATTGGGGATCTTTTACTTGTTTTTATGATTGAATCCATCAAATATTACAAAGTCTACTTCTATTTTGGTTTTTCATGTTTTTCAGGCAAAAAGGCACTATTTAAGGCATTTTCAAACAAAATAAAATACATGGAAGAGTTCTCATCATCAAGAAGAAGTCATCCAAGAAATTTTACACAAATCGAGGCTGAAGACCAAAATACGGTAGTGCCGTATTTATAATACGGTACCGTATTTTTCGCGGCTACCGTATTATCGAGAGCACGGCCGTATTTTGGTGATTTTCCAAACAAAAGATTGTGCGAAAAATACGGCACTACCGTAATATTTTACACGGCCGTATTTTGGGGCCCTTTCGAAACAAAAACCTTTGCCGAAATTACGGCACTGCCGTAAATAATTACACGGGCCGTATTTTCCCGACGTATCCGACCAGAGAGTTCAGCCGATTTTACGGCACGGCCGTAAACCATATTATGGTGCCGTATTTTCCAGCACTTTCAAAACAGAACAGTCGAGGGATTTTACGGCAGTGTCGTAAAATGTTACACTGCCGTATTTCGGTTTTTGAACGGGACTCCCAGGTCAATTTCAACACCTGATTTTTGCGGAGATTATTGCGGGCGATCTAGAGCTTTAAATTGGATGCCGAAAAGGAGAAAAGAGAGCTTGGAACGAGAGGATTACAGAGAGACCAAAAGCCCCAATTTGCATCCATTGTCGAGGGAGAAATTGCGATTCACGCCGCCGCCTAGGGTTTCGCCGCCGTGACCAATCCAAAGTACCTCCGGCCGTGATTTTCATACTGAAGCTTCGTCTGAAGAAGGAGACCACACGCCAAAAGTTTCAGATCGAAAGGAGATCGATTAGAAGAGAAATCGAAGAAAGAGGAGGCGCCGACACTGTTCATCGCTTTCAATTGCAAATTACGGCTGTGAAATACTTCACAACCTTGCTGTATTTTATAAACTTCTCTTTTCCTTCGATTTTCAATCTTCTGAAATCATGACTTATTGTAATTTCTTCATGATGCTAGCTTAAACTATTTTTGGGACATAGGGGAGTAATTCACCCGATTTTTAATGACTAGATGACTGCTTCTTTACTATTTCGTTGTGTTTAATCTTAACATGATGATTTTGCTCATGTGACAATTGTGCTTAGACTCTCTATAGTTCCATGTTACTAATTATGTTCTTAGAATTTTCGCTATTGACTGAAAGGTAATTGCTTGAGAATTTGGAACTCTAGAATTGCATGTTAGGAACCCTTCCTTAGGTTAGATCCTATTTGATCTGTTCTAGTAGAATAATTGCCATGATTATAATATAAATCTATAGATCGAGTCTATTTGTGAAACGTGGAGATCTTGTGCGAAAGCAAGGATTGGAAAGTTGTAAATCCATAAGTAAAACTAGTGTCGAAACTCGGATGCACGAAAGTGATCCTTGAGTTCCACTAGAGATTATCAACCAAGAATTCAGATGCACGAAAGTGATCCTTGACTTCATTGTTTGATGATTTACTTATCTTCAGCGTTGGGACGAATCTTGCGCGAAAGCGAGGATTAATCCCTGCTCAGTTGTTTGCACGAAAGTGAAACAATTCTTTTATTAAGTAAATTACATCTTCATCATAATAAAATTGAATTGACGAAATCCTTATCATGTCTAGTCATAAAAGTTGAAGTGAATGAAACCCTAGTCCCAGCTTTTCTCTCTGATAATTCCGTTTTTAGTTTCCAATTGCTATTTTTCACCAATTCGATTATCCTAGATAGTAAGAAATCAATTATTCAGTACTTGATAACGAAGGTCTCTGTGGGATTGATATTTTCTTTATTACTTCGAGTATCCGTGCACTTGCGGACATTACAAGTTTAGGGACAACAAGTTTTTGGAGCCGTATCAGGGGGTAACAGTTCCCTGTGCGCCAAATAAGTTTTGGCTGTGATACCTTAAATTAGTCTACCTACTTGTATCTATAAGTGTGTCCTTTTGGATCACATCATGTTCCTGAAATATTAATCAGAAGAATCCAAACTGGAGTACAAAAGCTAAGTTTTGTCGCAGTTAGCAAGTTTATGATGTGCAATTCTTTATTAATCACTACCATCCTCTACTTCTTCTCTTTGACTGAACTTAGGGGTGAGCATTCGGTGAAAACCGAAACCGAATTTACTGAAATTAATTAACCGAAATTTTTTTTACCGAATTTTCAAAAATCGAAACCGAACCGAATTTTGTAAAAACCGAAATTTTACCGAACCGAATTTACCGAATTTTTTCGGTAAATTCGGTAAATTACCGAAAAGTTTAATTATTAAAGATTTAGTTAATTATATGATTAGTAATTAGGTTATTAACTATTAGATAATATATTTTATACTTTTAGTAACTAATTATAATATAATAAAATAAAAATATAATATAATATATTTTATTTTTTAATGTATATTATATATTTTAATATATATATCGGTAAATTCAGTTTTTTACCGAACCGAAAATCGAAAACCGAATTTACTAAAACTTAAAATCGAAACCAAAACCAAATTTATTTTTACCGAACCGAATTTACTGTAATATTCGGTAATCGATAAAAACTGATTTTACCGCACCGAATGCTCACCCCTACCTGGACTTAATAGGGTTGGTCCGTCAAAGTCATTCCTTGATGCATCTGATTCTCTACACGCGACACACATTCTTTTCAGCTTCTCCAGTACCGTTGCTTTGAGCTTCAGAATTCTTGTCATCGCTCTCAGCGCTGGAATCTCTGACTTTTCCCCATAGAACGCAGTAGAGTCCCACAACTATGATGAAGGCCCCGATCAGGCTATATATAAACAAGAAAGAAAGGATATAGATTGATAAGCTTTTGAAATGAAAATTTTTCTTCTTAACAATGTAAATCTTCTTCACAGACTATAAAGTTTCAATCACTTGAGGCACACCTGCCTACATGAAGTCGCTCGGCGAAGATGAATGCTGAAATGAATCCCACGATCAGCATCCCCAGCGGCGTGAATATGGCAGCAAAGACGGGACCCTTCTCGCTGATACAGTACGTTTGCAGGTAGTACGTGAGGCCAGATATTACAGTTCCCTGCGCATGATGATGATTCAGTCTCCAAATACTGCTATGCTACTGCCTGCAGCAGCGAGAGATGAGAAAACATACGCAGTAGAAGATTGCAAGGAGCCGTATGTTCCAGTTCATTCTCCATGACGAAGCGTTCCTTTCAAAGATGAGCGCGAGTGCAGAGGACTGCAGCGTCGCGAAGAAGCACATTAAGGTGTTCATGGACAGGCTGGCTGGGTAGATCTTGTAGATGAACGCCTGAAATGCTTGCTACTTTTAGCCTATCAGAATGTAGAAAGAAACCAAGAGATGGCAATGAATTGGATGACCTGAAGAACAAGCCATGCACTATTTGTAATGGCGCTGGTTAGGATAAGAGCAGAGCCCTTAAGCCAATCTTGCCGCCCCCCCCCCCCCCCCCCCCTGCTTAGGACCTTTGGCATGCACCCGAATCAAAGGGCTCTGGACGAAGCCCCCCAAGAGACGGCCGAATGTGAAGATTAGAGCGCCTCCGATGCAGAAGATGGTGCCCACGAGCCTGGCCCTCCCTTTTGCACTCCAAATGCTGACCTTTTCCATCCTGAGAAGAGACCACAAGCGTGTCATTCAATCAATTATACATTCATACTTTCAGACTTCAAGTTTCTGAACTGACCCGAGGAAAACTGCCAGGATAAAAGTAAAAGCAGGCATGACATTGCACAAGGCGATTGCTACAGTCGGAGAAGTGAAGTCCAGCCCAGCGTAGTACACATTTTGCTGAACTGTGATTCCCAACAAAGCAAGAAGGAAGATTCTTAAGACCACAGAGAATGAGAGAGCGGGCCTTTTGTTCCTACAGTGAGTTCAAGAGCATCAAATTAGCTTGAGAGCTGGTCATTTGTATGAACATAAGAAATCAGTGCAGGAATTGGTGACTGAACCTTTCAAGCACATAAGCGAGGGGCCAAGATGAGCAGGGCGATGAGATGGCGGTAGACGATGAAGACAAGCAAGCTTAGTCCTCGCTCGAGCGCAAGCTTGCAGAGGATGTTTGATCCTGCGTACGCTAACTGCGCCACCACCATGCTCACGTAGGGAGCAGAAGCTTTCATCCAGTTCATCCCCATTCTCCTGGTTTGGGATCAGGATTAGAATTCAAGCTCTTTTTGCAAAATATTTTGCAGAGGTGTTCGGTCAGGATAATATGCTGAAGCTTTGCCGAGTTTGCAACAAATAGCAGTAGCACGGCAGGAAACGCTCGGCTTAATTTGTGCTTGCTGCTTGACTCAGCATTCTTCCATTTGAAGAATATTCGTTCAAAGCACCTCGGCGTTGACATTGCTGCGTAAGATGTCACTTCCATTAACTCATGAGCGTTGACCACTAGAATAAAAGCACTTGAAGGCCTAGTGCTGCATGCACAAGATTTTGCAGAGGCAGAAAGTGGGCGAGCATCAAAGTCAGAGAGCAGTCTTCTCTTGTCAGAATTAAGTAGAACACCAGCGAGAGCAGCCTGAAACGTAACCAACCAGAAATGATAAGGCACTGAGATCGGGATTGTCACTTGGAAAGAGAAAGCCAACGAACTAATGCTTTGTTTGCAGCTTAATTATTGAGATTTTGTAATCTATCTTTCAAGAATGTTTCAAAACAAGGCAAAAAGAAAAGAAAATAACATAAATAAATTATATCCATAGGCAATAGAAAACGCTTTTTTGATTAGCTTAATTAGTTCCTACTGATGCTAAGAACTCACCCCTCATTAATCAGTACAGAAAGAACTAATGCTGGACTAAGCCAATTTTAGTTGATGGAAGGAGGTATGTTATTCCATTACATTAGGTGTTTTATGCATCTCATACTTGAGCTCATATTTCTACAGATTGATTGCAAAGCCAGATGAACAAAATTTGGTAGTTGTGAAAGGATAAAGTTCAATAAAATTGGATGCGGATAGAACTTAACAAGCACCATGCGTGATTCTAGTTGGATTGTTAGACATAGGATGAGCATCGGTTAGTAAAAACTGAATTTACCAAATTTACTGACAAATTTAGCAAATTCGGTGTTGGAATAGATATCGGTAATAATTCTTTTGTAATTTGATTATCAGTTTCGATTTCGGTATTTTTTTTCTAGTCCAGTAAAAACTAAATTTATTGATATAAGTTATAATTAGTAAATTCGATAAGTGTAGTAAATTTGATTTGGTAAATTATCGATATTAATATAAAATTATTTAATTTTATTTGATAAATATACTAAAAAAGAGAAATATTAATATTTACAATTATTCCTTCAAGAAAATACTCGCTCTCTTACTTCTACTTTTTTTTTTCCTACAAAATAAGGAGTCTGCCATCGTTCAGCATAAACATCTATAAGCATGATCCAGTCGAAATCTGTCTAAAGCCAGAATTCTTCATTATATTATCATTTCAATCACTGTTTTTTCCCAGAGGACACAGTAGAGACCCACAATGATAATGAAGGCGTCAATCAAGCTACAAACATTTAAGTGGATAACAAATAGTGGAAGAGTGATTTTTATCGGTCAGGCAGCCTGTGGTCTGCACGTGGCATTTAATTTTCACAATTAATTACTTATTCTCTTCATTTATGACAAATTACTAGACTATGATTTATCTCATTCCTAGTCATTAAATGAGGCGAGACATTATTCTCTTGAGTTGATCCAAATTTTATATATAGATATTGAAACCTAGCATTTGAGTATTTGACTCAATTTTTATTTTTAATATATATATATATATATATATATATATAATTCAAAGCAAGAAACGAGTGCTACAGTATAGTGAGAGGAGTTAGTACAAGTAGCATATTTGGCCTACCAGTTGGCTGCCTTATTGCCCTCACGAGGCACAAAACATAGAGTTCAGTGTGGTAATCTACTCAGTAGAAACCGAATTTGACGTACGTATAATTAAACACTCAATGTATCAATCGCTTTCAGCCCTTCTCTTCTCTTCTTCACCCTCATCCGCAGTCCGTTCTTCATCTGAAGGATAATGGAAAGCTTGGGCTCAACCACATGCCCTTCCACCAACTCCACGTTGAAATTGTACACCACGGTCGCCGCCACCGCCTTCATCTGCGTGAAGGCCACCTCCTTCCCCAAGCAAGTCCTCGGCCCCGAGTTGAACGACAAGAACTTATACGACGGCTCGTGCCTCAACCTGCCCTTCTCCGTCAACCACCTCTCCGGCCTGAATTCCATGCAGTCCTTGCCCCAGATCCCCTCCAACCTCGCCATGCAGTAGGCGGACAGCAAAATCTTGGTGCCGGCTTCCACCTTGTGGCCGCTGGGGAGGACTTCGGATTCCACCGCTGCCTTGTGCTCGAAAGGAACCGAGGGGTAGAGCCTCAGAGACTCGTACAAGGCCGCTTGCAGGTAGAGGCACTTGTTGAGCTCCTCCGCGTCGAACAGGGTGAGACTCGGTCCCGAGCTCGACGTCGATTTCAGTGTCGCTTTCAACTCCTCCAGAATCTTGGACTCCACTTTGGGGTTCTTGGAAATCAGCCAAAAGAACCACGTCAGCGCCGTGCCGGTCGTGTCCCGCCCGGCAAGCATGAAGTTGACGGTCGTGTCTCTTAGGAACTTGACCGACTTGGTGTCGTCATCGTTGGCGTCATTAATGTAGGCCGAGAGTAAGTCGGCGTCTTCCTCGTTACTATCCTCGTTGTTCAGGTGGCGGCGCTGCTTCTCCGCGATCCTCTCGGCGATAAAACGATCTATTACCACCCGCGCCGCGGCCAGCTTCCTCTCGTCGCCGACCCGCAGCCACCTCATCAACTTCCACCAGGCCGGCGGCACGGCGTGGCGCATCAGCAGTGCGCCCATCGCGTCGTCCATCGCCTTGGCGAACGGAATCGTCGGGAAGTCAACCGACAGGCAGCCCGGGTCGACCCCGAACACCAAGTAGCACGTGGTGTCGAAGGTCAACCGCAGGAAGACGTCTTGCAAGTCAACAACCGCATCCCGACGTTGCGCGACGTGGTCGAGGAGGGGGAGGAGCACGCGCTCCACCTTGGCCCGTGCGGAGTCGTCCACGAGGGCGCGGAACCGGCGCCCGGTCACGAGGGTGTGGGCCTTGACGCGCTGCTTCTTCCACGAGTCGGCGTCGGAGTTGAAGATGCCGTCGCCGAGGATGTCGAAGATCTCGGCAAACTCCTCGCCCTTGGGGTAGTTGTCGAAGTTGACGTTGAAGATATGCTGAACGTTGGCGGGATCGGCGGTGCACAGGTAGTCCATGCCGAGGAACCAGGGGCCGTGTACCCAGAAGGTGCAGCCCACCTCCCGGTAAATTGCTACGGCCCAGTCGTGGACGTGCCGGAGGTGGAGGAGAATTCCGGGGAGCATCCCGATGAGGGGCCATTCGATCGGAAAGACGGACTCCCTTCTGAAGATGTTGTAGTAGGCAAAGAGGCCGAGGAAGCAGAAGAGGGAGAGAAGAAATTCGGGGTACGTTTGGAGGACGGACATGGTAGCCATGAGCAAACTCGCACCCATTTCTCCTTAATGATAGCTAAAATTAGCCTGATCGAAAGAGAGGATTCACTCTTTTCTTAGCTCGAATGTGTTGTTGGTAGCAAGTGCAAGTCTGATGCTGTATATAAAGTGCTGAAAATTTGGTAAGACATTTCTTTCAACCTGTGTATGGACGAATTTCAACAAGGACTGGAGAACTGATTCTAACAGAAAATATAATCTAGGCCGATAAAAGGTAAATTGTATGCCGTTGAAAGCGTTTAATGAGTTAGCTCAAAATACATACACGAGTTGATCGTTTGTTCCATTCTTGACCTCCTCATGTGTGATGAACTGATGATGGTGCCCTCCCAGCTGCACAGATGATAATTGCTCCAGGCATGGTCACTGGTCAGGAAGAAAGCAAATACTCCTAACAGTTACAGGTTCTTGTTCCCTGCTTCCCCTCAACCCGCCCAACCTAATTATATGTGTCGGTCAATATAATTAGGGTTGAGCAATGTTCCCCAAATCAACTTATTTTGAGCAACCCTAATTATATGTGTCGGTCAATATAATTAGTGTTGAGCAATGTTCCCCAAATCAACTTATTTTGAGCAACCCTAATTATATGTGTCGGTCAATATTTATACCCAGCCAAATATATATGCTGATTAACTGCACATGTTAAGCATTGTCCTATACATATTCAATGCATATAATTGGAGGAGACATGTTGCAAGGACGCCAATTAATAGTGAACCATATCACTTTGATAACCCTAACAAATTAATTTTACGTAATTAAACGAGGTCTTTCTACAATTTTATTCGCAAATGCAGATGATCTAACGGTTTAAGTTTTATTTTCTAAAATTTTTAGGGAGGAGGGGGTCTTTTAGAAATTCTAATTTACACGATGTGCATGGGAGTATTTTCGTATGCATAAAATATTGTATGTCGACGACCGCAGAGGATCGCGGCAGTGGGGGAGATGGACTTGAAAGTTGGAACGGACAAGCCATTCTCACCTCTGCTGTTGTCTTCAAAACAGTGGTACGTAGCGGGGTCGGGGCGGTGTGGTCCGTGTGGATGGAGGTGGTCGCCTTTTCTTGGAAAGAAGAGGAACGGACGAGCCATTCTCACCTCTGCTGTTGTCTTCAAAACAGTGGTACGTGGCGATGTCGGGGACGAGTGGATGGAGGAGGGCGCGTTTTCTCTATAAGCTTTTTTCCGAGCCAAAAGTCCCACTATCGCCGTTTATCTAAATTAATTTTGTACGCATCTCAATGCAATTAAATTCAGTCGTTTACACCTTTTCTTCCCCATTTTCTTGCCGTTCACGCCGCTCACACGTCTGCCTCGATGAAACTAACCAAGGTTAGTATTCCACTTTTTACACTAAATAATAAATTTATTCCCTTCCCTCTCAGGACGCTCGTCCCCATCTTACATCAGTGAACCCTAGAGGATTTATTCCTAACTGTCGCCCACACCCGGCTCCCCACTCTTAGATTTGTGATCAAGCGACTTTATCTGCCTCGATAATCGCATAAGGTAAGTAGATGTCGATTCATCCTAACTTGATTATTTTTGGCATTATTAAGCTGCAAGATTTGGGGCTTTTTAACTATTGGTTGCTTCAAGAATGTCATTCCTTTTCTTGTTTTTTTTTTCTAATATTACAAATTTGAATAGCAACGAAGAGCATTGAACATGTGAGATGGTCATCCATTGATTATTTTTGACACTATCTAAGCTTCAAGATTTGGGATTTTTTAACTATTGGTTGTTATAAGAATGTTACAATCTTGAAGAGTGACGAAGAGCATTGAACCTATGAGATGGTACAAAATCTTCTTTGTTTTGTTTTATTTTACTTTTTTTTTATAAAAAAATCTTCGATACCCTCGCCTACTTTCACATAAGTAAAGACTTGGTATTTATCTTCTATTTCTTGTGTTTACAGTTTACATTTATCTTTGATGAACAGACGAAGAGGCTACAGAGCAGATTGTAAGAGGCGCATAAGAGCCTGGAGCAGATGATCCTGCAGAGCGCCGCGCAAAGTGGACCCTGAGGGGTTTAGCTTTTTTTTTTTGCTTGTTTTGTTTTGTTTTGCTTTGCTTTTTTTAAAAAAAATTTCATCAATTTAATTTTCTATATTTTTCACGATTTGGAATTTTGTTAACTTGCTGTATGAATATAAATTTATAAATTTTCCACCATATTGATGTATTTTTCTACGATATAGAAGTTGGTTAACTTGCTGTATGAATGTAAATTCAGGAATTTTTCATCATGTTGAAGTATTTTTCCACAATTTGGAATTTGATTAACTTATTGAATAAATGTGAATACAGAAAATTTTCACCATGTTAATGTATTTTTGAACGATCTGGAATTTGGTTAATTTGCTGTATGAATATGAATTTATGAATTTTCCACCATGTTGATATATTTTTCCACGATTTGGAATTTGGTTAACTTGCTGTATGAATGTAAATATAGGAATTTTCAACCATGTTAAAGTATTTTTCCACAATCTAGAATTTGATTAACTTATTGAATAAATGTGAATACAAAAATTTTCCATCACGTTGATGTATTTTTTCATGATCTGGAATTTGGTTCATTTGCTGTATGAATGTGAATTTATGAATTTTCCACCAAGTTGATGTATTTTTCTACTATCTAGAAGTTGGTTAACTTGCTGTATGAATGTAAATTTAGGAATTTTCCACCATGTTGAAGTATTTTTTTCACGATTTGGAATTTGTTTAACTTATTGAATGAATGTAAATACAAAAATTTTTCACTATGTTGATGTATTTTTCAACGATATGGAATTTGGTTAATTTGCTGTATGAATGTGAATTTATGAATTTTCTACCATGTTGATGTATTTTTCCACGATCTGGAATTTGGTTAATTTGCTGTATGAATGTAAATTTATCAATTTTCCACCATGTTGATATATTTTTCTACGATATAGAAGTTGGTTAACTTGCTGTATGAATGTAAATTCAGGAATTTTACACCATGTTGAAGTATTTTTCCACAATTTGGAATTTGATTAACTTATTGAATGTGAATACAGAAATTTTCCACTATGTTGATGTATTTTTCAACGATTTGGAATTTAGTTAATTTGCTGTATGAATATGAATTTATGAATTTTCCACCATGTTGATGTATTTTTCGACGATCTGGAATTTGGTTAACTTGCTTTATGAATATAAATATAGGAATTTTCCACTATGTTGAAGTATTTTTCCACGATTTTGAATTTGATTAACTTATTGAATGAATGTGAATACAGAAATTTTCCATCATGTTGATGTATTTTTTCACAATATGAAATTTGGTTAATTTGTTGTATGAATGTGAATTTATGAATTTTCCACCAGGTTGATGTATTTTTCTATGAATTAGAAGTTGGTTAACTTGCTGTATGAATGTAAATTCATGAATTTTCCACCATATTAAAATATTTTTTCATGATTTAGAATTTGATTAATTTATTGAACGAATGTGAATACAGAAATTTTCCACTATGTTGATGTGTTTTTCAGTGATTTGGAATTTGATTAATTTGCTGTATGAATGTGAATTTATGAATTTTACATCATGTTTGTATTTTTCCACGATCTAGAATTTGGTTAATTTGCTGTATGAATGTGAATTTATGAATTTTCCATCATATTTGTAATACCCCGGTTTAGTCCCACATTGAAAGTGAGAGAAGAGATTATATGGTATATAAGGCTTAGTGAGCTTGCTATTGTTAACTTGGGCTTAAGCATTTTAATAGATTGGGTCACATTGCAAATCGGCTCACTAAGTTAATAAATATTTTGCTTACTAAGCGGGTCATTACAATGTAAATGTATTTTTCTACGATCTAGAAGTTGGTTAACTTATTGAATGAATCTGAATACAGAAATTTTTGAATTTTATTAACTTATTGAATGAAGGTGCATATAGGAAACATATACATAATTTCCATAAATTCTATATAATTTCTATGAATTCTATATAATAACCTGTTCTAATTTAGATACAAAACAATGTATTTCTACCAACAAAAATAGCATTTATACTCTATGGTCAATATGGTCAATGCCCATACAAAATAATCGTCACAGTGCTAGCAGATTAGCTTCAACTTTTTAGGTTTAAAAAGTTTTGTTGTGTTAAATCTGGATGTATCGGTCCCTATAATAAGAACTCATGTTTAGAGTTGATTTCCACATAACCGATTTATTAGAATCTTGAATCAAGAAAAAACTTACAAATATACTTATAGCTGACTGCAATAAAAAAAGTATAAAAAAATTTGGGTTTATAGCACTTGATTTGGGTTACAGTAGGAATGGGTAACCTGGCTTATTAAATGAAATTCCAGCGACAACAAAACATAAGGGCAAATTGATATATTCCAAGAAAAGGTGCTAATAAGCTCAACTAGTAAAGTTCTATTTGGTTGGACGAACACATTGGTGAGAGTTCACCAACCGCTTAATAAAGAAATCAAAGATAAATATAAACTTTAAAATAAGAAATCAAGAAATCGAACATAAATACCAAGTCTTTACTTACGTGAAAGCAGGTGAGGGCATCAAAGATTTTTTTTTTATATAAAAAAAAAAGAAAAACAAAACGAAACAAAGAAGATTTTGCACATCTGACAGGTTCAATGCTCTTCGTTGCTATTCAAGCTTGTAATATTAGAAAAAAAAAAGAGAGAAGGAATAATGGCATTCTTGAAGCAACCAATAGTTAAAAAGCTCCAAATCTTGCAGCTTAGATAATGCCGAAAATAATCAAGTTGGGATGAATCGGCAGCTGCTTACCTTATGCCGAAAATAATCAAGTTGGGATGATACAGCCAAAAACCAAAAACAACCAAATCCAATTTAATGAAGTAATCGACTGATATTAGTATCAATGCGCATATTTTATGAACTCGGTGGTACTACGTGGATCATAAGGTTTGTGCAATTAATTAGGCTTGCATGTTGAATTGCTGCGCTAATAACCACTCGTAGAGTTGTGGCTAGCTTTAATTTCTGCGTGTACTTGTTTCAATCGGTTTCGGACACGACGTGGTGCAGTCAGATATAAATCTATTTAACTTGATGATGATCAAATCATCACAATCATTGATCAACAAATTACAAATCGTTGAAATTAAATTTGACATAGATGTATTATTTTATTTGTTTAATATGAGTCATGTTCAAGTTAGTCTAATAGGTGCACAAGTTTAATTGCATGAATAATATGCGCCTTATCAAGATATCATAGATGGAGTCAAATTTTTATCATTGTTACTAATAATTATTGTTTGTGTTCCGTCAATTTTTTTTAAAAAAAATATGCCCACTATTTATATATATATGCAATAGGTAAAAAAGTTATAAATTAAAAATTATTTTATGAGTATTTTCCACACGCGGACTATATATATGTTCATCACACGTGGACTATATTTTATGAGTATTTCCTGTCTGCTGAAGTTAGAACCACAATAAAAGCTTAAAAAAAAGGAAACTAGTTATTCCTTATATTGTTTAAATTAAAAGTACTTGTATTTATTGTTTAAATTCTTGGCTTTACGATTTATAAATTAATTCTTCTGTGGTAAATTAATTCCACGGTGTTACCAAAGTCTCAAAATAAAAAAAAAAAGCCTGTCAACATCGCACGGATGTCAGATTAGTGGCACATCATATTAATATGTCATGTTTTTTATACCTGCGGTGGAATAGAGTGCAGTGTTAGAAAATACACACAAGATAAATGGCGTTCGCAAATTAATCACCACCAATAATGATTTTGCTACTGGCCAGAATAGTTTGAATTGATCGAGTCCTCAGAATAGTTTGCAAATTATAGACAATATGAGGTGAAAGACAAAAAAACTTGTATGTGGGGCCAATGGCCCATCCACCATTTAAGATACACCGGGATATGTATAAAAATAAATCCTAATAACTTTCGAAGATTAACTTCGAGCAACGTAACAAAATGCAGCTCCCAAAAGATAACAGCGTAAGAGATTAACTTCGAGCAACGTAAAAAAAAAAAACCTTCAAGCAACGTTGATTCAGAGTCAGACCATATACGGATTGAAAACTGAAAACTGCCGACTTTCGCGACCATTTTGGAGAAACTGAGGTCCTGTTTGGCCCCGCTATTAATAATTTTATAACTGTGCTAAACTGTGTTGTGATATACTGTGCTACACTGTCCAAATTTATAATATATTTGATTCATAACTTTTTAATTACTGTCAAAATTTAAAATAATAAATAAATATTTATTTTAAATTATTTAAAATAATAAATATATTATATTTTTCTTTAGTATTAATATTTTAACTATTTAAAATACTAATACTTAAACTTTTAAGTGAAATCATATGAATTACTTTTTTTGAAAAGCAAAAACTGCAAAAGCATTAAATTGTAACTTTCACAATTTCTGCTTTTTTTCTGCTTTTGTTTTTCATTATCAAACAGTTTTCTAATAGCTTTCTGCTTTAAAGCTGATTAAAATCAGCTTAAAAGCGGGGCCAAACAGGCTCTGAAAACTGCCTATGTGAAAAGAATCGGCTCCAGCTCCTCAAAGATAACCCTTACACAATTAAAAGATAATACAGCAGCACTTCATGAAATTTTAAATTTTCCAATAATACAGCAGCACTTCTATACGTTGTTATACAAGTCATTACTGTAGCAATTCAATAATCTACCCTTAAATACTCCAACTGCTGGATTTTTCAACTTCAACAATTTTCTACCGTACTACTTTGGCCGTTATATAACAAGGATTTTTTGATCTTTTAATAGATACAAGAGGTAGAATCAAAACAAATTCAAAAATAACAAAGTTGAAAGCTAGCCAAACATTCTAAGCTTTGTTCTTTGTCTCTCAGCCTTTCAGTTATCAATCGGAGGACATCAAATGTACCAACAATAAACATTATCCACAGCATTAAATATTGCAAAATATGAAATCAAGTGCTGCTTCTACACAACCAGACAAATAATATGCAGGATCTTATATACTGAAAGTTGAAAACAGAAATACCTTCTCCTAAGTTAGTCTGTAAATGACAAAGATAACTCATCCTTCCTGTACCAGTTGTCTTTCTTCTGATTGCCTTCACGCTCCAGTTATCAGTTGCAAGAATAATTTGTTCTAGTAACAAGTTGCAGAAGTAAACACAAGTTAATAGTGACAATTTCCAACTGATAAAAATCATTGATCTTAAGCATTGAAAAAAAATAACATAGAAGATGTAACTTTGCTATGGAGATAGCAAGAGAAGAAACACAATTAATTACAAACATGAAAGTAAACCCATTTTAATCATTCTCTTCTTGTGGACAAATAGCCTTGTAACAACGATGAAATTGTCTATAGTATTGATCATTTCCAAAAATTAAACCTAATAGAGATGGCATCATCTTAGACTGAATCATTTGTCCAATTTATTGAGAGTGATCAAAAATAAACAAGAACTAACAAAATGCAGCTTAGCTATCTGACAGCCTCAAAAGAAGGCAGAGGAAATAGAATATTCAAGAAGACAGCTCTGATTTGTGAAGCGGAGAAGATATTCTTTACTTTATTAAATCAATTCGTTATAACCAAAAGTAAGTGATACACTGAAGAGTTATATCTAATTATTTTGATTCTCTAGTTACAGCCTCAACTATAATTATCAAAAGCAACTTTCTAAAATTAGATGATCCTTAACCCCAGATCAATCAAGTTGGATCTGGATTGGCAATAGCATCCATGGTTGGCTCTAGATTGGCAATAACTTTTATGGGTCTGTTAGGAGTTGCTCTATTGTTGTTGTTATTGTGCCGTGTGGTACTAGGCTGTTTGAGAACATGCTATATTGATGACAAAGAAGCTGTTTAGGTGCTTTATTGTACTTTGTTGTGTTGTGCGATGTTGTTATATAAAATAAATGTTGTACTAGTGCTTTTGTATAAATTGGTTTTTTTTACTTACCACTGCACAATTCAAACTAGGATTGATATGCGTCTACATAATGTAAGAGTGTGGTGCATACAAGTCCATCATTAGCACAAATTTGCTTAGTAAGAGCATGTCATACATAATAACTTTTTTATTAAGAATAAAAAATATTATAATTAAAATAATTATTAAGATAATAGTGTGATGGTGGCAGTGACATAGTTGCACATAAGTGTTGGTCATAACACATTTATATAAGGAAAACACATCACATATAATAAATTTTATAATTAAATATAAATATAAGCTTTTTTAAAAAAATAATCAATTATACTTTGTTATTAATAAAAAATAAATTAGATTTTATTACCTTATAATAATTATATATGATATTTAGCAAGATAATAAATTGTGTATGTTATATAGGTGACTCATCATGCGTGTTGTTGATTGGAGTGTGCACAAGAGGTGGCCACCAACCAAGTGGGTTGCTGGTTAGAGATTGCGCGAGAGATGAGCTTAATGCTTGTGGGTGGGGGAGGGTGTTGGAAATATAAGGTCGACAGTTGAAATACGTGCAAGAGATGGATTTCAAGCCACGTGGGAGGGTGAGGGTGCTACCAAAATGGGAATGCATTGCCTTAGCTCCTACCCCACTTCTATACATTGAATTTCAGGTGTGGGCCACACCATGCCTTCCCAAACACGGTGCACAACTACACATCTGCAACCGCATAGGCTAACACAACAATAATTTGTTTGATAAAACAAATATTAGTCAATAATCATCCCTACATATTATAAAAATCACCACAACTTGAGAGAAAATAAGTTTTGTTGTGCTTGAAATTAAACATCAAAAGAATTGCGGTAAAATGGATAGTAGAAGAATCTATTAGAAGTTAGTCGGACCAAATATGAAAATGAAAGAAGGATAAAAAGGCAATGAATGTTTCAGAAAGACTCAAAAGGAAGTCTTATAGGTGATTGTTCTTCTCCCGTTCAAATCAAATCATAATGAAAAATTTTGCATAAACTTTAACATACGCAAAGGTACCATGTGACTAATGTGTGAGAAAAGTGCGAGGGGAATCCACCAAGTGTCATGAATCTTTATTTTCATTAAAGAAAAAAACCTGGTGGTGACCTGTCACCCTCCAACGCACAACACTTCCTGGCAAAATGGAAGACAACTACAGGGACATGCAGGCTAAAGCTATGCATGTTTGATATTATTTGATATCTGAATGTTAATTAAGTTGTTGGATCATAGGATCCTATTCTTATGCCATCAGTCAACAAGCCCTCTATTGTTGTTATTTGGAAAGCAAGTATGAGAACCTCAACTTCAAAGGCTACATAGTTGGCTACATAGTTCTCACAAATAGTGCAAGTAATCAAATTGAGTGCCTTATCAATGACAAATATATCTCAGTTATCTACTGTAAATAAATGCTTAGACGCACATCTAGCCTCTCAAAACATCACATATAAACAAATTTGATTTTCGTCTTTGATAACTATTAACATATATTTTTGGATTTTTTTAACTATTATTATTGTTATCAAGGTTTAAAGTCTCGGTCCGTACTTGTATAATGGTACCATCTCGAACCTGTACGTGTATACCAATACTTTCTGCTCATTCTAGGCAACGTAAATCAGTTTTTTATTCCTTGATTGTTACCATTATTATACTTTTTATAATGTATGGGAAACATATACTTGGACTTCAAGTTCGACTCTAATTTTAATTTGGCTAATGGACTTCTAAAAAAAATTCAAAATGTAGGCTTGAGATTACCCAACTTTGAGTCATTCTTATTCTCTGTTAATTATTTTACATTAATCATTTTCTAACTTCAATTGCACAACAATCTACCATATTATTAATGATAAGATCATCTATTTGTTCCAAAAAGTAATTAAAAATAAATATTAACCGAATTAGGTATTTGATCTTTTTTATGTTGCCAGCCAAGATTGTCAAAATCGAGTTCATGTTTACATATTCAAAAATTATATACTTGACTATATAACAAGGATTTTTTGATATTTTAATAGATACAAGAGGTAGAATCAAAACAAATTCAAAAATTACAAAGTTGAAAGCTAGCCAAACATTCTAAGCTTTGTTCTTTGTCTCTCAGCTTTTCAGTTATCAATCGGAGGACATCAAAGGTACCAACAATAAACATTATCCACAGCATTAAATATTTCAAAATATGAAATCAAGTGCTGGTTCTACACAACCAGACAAATAATATGCAGAATCTTATATACTGAAAGTTGAAAACATAAATACCTTCTCCTAAGTTAGTCTGTAAATGACAAAGATAACTCATCCATCCTGTACCAGTTGTCTTTCTTCTGATTGCCTTCACGCTCCAGTTATCAGTTGCAAGAATAATTTGTTCTAGTAACAAGTTGTAGAAGTAAACACAAGTTAATAGTGACAATTGCCAACTGACAAAAAGCATTGATCTTAAGCATTGAAAAAACAATAACATAGAAGACGTAACTTCTCTATGGAGATAGCAAGAGAAAAAATACAATTAATTACAAACATGAAAATAAATCCATTTTAGCTGCAGTATATGAATTTGCAGCTACGCCCATAAACAAACAAGAATTTCAACTGATTCTGTACACACATCAATATCATTTCCAGAAGGGATGAATTGTTTTTAATGAATATACTATTCATGCAAAAATATTATCATACTATTTTAGGTAGGGACGCTTGATAGATTACTTGACAGAAGGGATATATGGAATGAGAATCTTTTTAAACTACTGAGAACAACCAGATATTTGCATTATCTACTAATGGTTTCTATGCTTCACCTATTGCAATTAGTTATTATTGGAATCGAAGTAATTATTTATCAACATAGTGAACATAATTTAATATTTAGATTCTAGAATTATTTTTGGTTTAAATATATTATACATGTTTATTGTGTTTATTACATTTTAATTATCTTAGTAAATATATTGATTAGATTTTCCAGTAACTAACATAACTTTGATCACCCTTGAATCAAAAACTTAAGTTGTAAGTTGCAGCAATTGCATTTGTCAAAAACTAGTATTTTAATCATTCTCTTCTTGTAAACAAATAGCCTTTTAACAAGGATGAAATTGTCTATAGTATTGATCATTTCCAAAAATTAAACCTAATAGACATGGCATCATCTTAGACTGAACCATTTGTCCAATTTATTGAGAGTGATCTAAAATAAACAAGAACTAACAAAATGCAGCTTAGCTATCTGACAGCCTCAAAAGAAGGCAGAGGAACATAATAGAATATTCAAGAAGATAGCTCTGATTTGTGAAGCAGAGAAGATATTCTTTACTTTATTAAATTAATTCGTTATAACCAAAAGTAAGTGATACACAGAAGAGTTATACCTAATTATTTTGATTCTCTAGTTACAGCCTCAACTATAATTATCAAAAGCAACTTTCTAAAATTAGATGATCCTTAACCCCAGATCAATCAAGTTGGATCTGGATTGGCAATAACATCCATGGTTGGATCTAGATTGGCAATAACCTTTATGGGTTTGTTAGGAGTTGCTCTATTGTAGTTGTTATTGTGTCATGTGGTACTAAGCTGTTTGAGAACATGCTATATTGTTGAGAAAGAAGCTATTTAGGTGCTTTATTGTGCTTTGTTGTGTTGTGCGATGTTGTTATATAAAATAAATGTTGTACTAATGTTTTTGTATAAATTGTTTTTACTAGGGTTGGCAAAATTACCCGTCGGGGTCGGGTACCCGACCTAACCCATTTACACCGGGTTTGGGTACCCGTTTATCTAAACGGGATGGGTTCGACCGTTCAGATTTGATGGGTCGAATTTTAATCGTGTTTGGGTCGGGTTCGGATTTAGTGATGCGAGTACCCGGTACACGATACCTGATTTCAATAAAAAATAAATAAATATATATAGTTTTATTAAAATATAAATAATAATAAATAACTATTATATAAATATTTATTATTAGGAAAAATATAAAAATAATAATAAATTATTCTTATATAAATATATTTATTGTTATTTTAATTTTTAAATTATATTTTATAAAATATAAAACAATAAATAATTTTTATTTTATTTAATCGGGTACCCGATTAAATACTCGACCCGGGTTCGAGTTGCACAATAAGATATTCAACCCAAGTTCGGGTATCGGGTTTTGAATTCGGGTCGAGTTCGAGTTTTGGGTGGCAATGCAGGTACCCGACCCGTTGCCACCCTACTTTTTACATACCACTGCACAATTCAAACTAGGATTGATATGCACCTACATAATGTAAGAGTCTATGGTGCATAGGAGTCCATCGTTAGCACAAATTCGCTCATTAAGAGCATACCACACATAATAACTTTTTTATTATGAATAAAAAATATTATAATTAAAATAATTATTAAGATAATAGTGTTATGGGAATGTGCTACCAAAATGGGAATGTGCCTTAGCTCCTACCCCACTTCTATACATTGAATTTTGAGTGCGGGCCACACCATACCTTCCCAAACACTCCCAAACACGGTGCACAACTACACAACGCCTGCAACCACATTGGCTAACACAACAATAATTTGTTTGATAAAATAAATATTAGTCAATAATCATCCCTACATGTTATAAAAATCACCACAACTTGAGAGAAAATAAGCTTTGTTGTGCTTGAAATTAAACATCAAAAGAATTACGGTAAAATGGATAGTAGAAGAATCTATTAGAAGTTGGTCGGACCAAACAAGGAAATGAAAGAAGGATAAAAAGGCAATGAATGTTTCAGGAAGACTCAAAGAAAGTCTTACAGGTGAATGTTCTTCTCCGGTTCAAATCAAAGCATAATGAAAAATTTTGCATAAACTTTAACATAGGCAAAGCTACCATGTGATAAATGTGTGAGGAAAGAGCTAGGGGAATCCATCCAGTGTCATGAATCTTTATTTTTCATTAAAGAAAAAAACCTGGCGGTGGCCTGTCACCCTCCAACTCACAACACTTGCAAGCAAAATGGAAGACAACTGCAGAGACATGCAGGCTAAAGCTATGCATGCTTGATATTATTTGACATCTGAATGTCAACAAGCCCTCTATTGTTCTTAATTTAGAAAGCAAGTCTGAGAACCTCAACTTCAAAGTCTACATAGTTCTCACAAATAGTGCATGTAATCAACTTGAGTGTCTTATCAATGACAAATATAACTCAGTTATATACTGTAAATAAATGCTTAGAAGCACATCTAGCCTCTCAAAACATCACATATAGCCCAATTTGATTTTTGCCTTTGATAACTATTAACATATAATTTTGGATTTTTCTTTTTAATTATTATTATTGATACCAAGATTTAAAGTCTTGATCCATACTAGTGTAATGGTACCATCTCGGACTAGTGTAATGGTACCATCTCGGACCTGGATGTGTATACCAATACGTTCTGCTCATTCTAGGCAACGTAAATCATTTTTTATTCCTTGATTGTTACCATTATTATACTTTATATAATGTATAGTAAACATATAATTGGACTTCAAGTTTGACTCTAATGGACTTCTAAAAAAAAATCAAAATTTAGGCTTGAGATTACCCAACTTTGAGTCATTCTTATTCTCTGTTAATTATTTTACATTAATCATTTTCTAACTTCAGTTGCACAACAATGTACCCTATTATCAATGATAAGATCATCTATTTTTTTCCAAAAAGTAATTAAAAATAAATATTAGCAGATTGAGGTATTTGATTTTTTGTATGTTGCCAGCTAATTAGGAGGTAAAATGTTGAAATTATAGTTCAATCAAAATGTTCTAATTCGAGGATTGCACTGTTATTGCACCAACATTTATGGAACAAATCGAACATTTTAGTACAATATTTTCTCTTCCGTATTGGATTTAGCATATACTTTTAGGCAGTTAGATGTTATATTAAATATCAAATCTGCAAACGTCTCAGCATATATTTTCTCTATTATATTTTGTTTTTTTTTCTGATTTTCAAGCAGTCGGTTGATGAATCAAGCTTTTAACCAGTTCCATATCAATGTTAATTCCGCATCATCCAAAATTCCAGTCGGTTGATGCCTTTAACATCTTGATCATAACCACAATAAAAAATCAATTGATAAAAAATGAGTAAAAGACTACTAATGAAACAAGGTGCTTGTTTACAAGCAAAGGCTAAAAAACTACACAATATTGTACAACTTCAAAAGATGATTATGAAGCATAGATTCCTCAAAAATTAAAACAAAAATAACATGAAAGCCATTCAATTTGCTAAAAATACTACGAACCCACTCAAACAATATTGGTGGCAAGTAGATTGACGGTGTTAAAAGGGAATTAGAGTTCGCCAGTGGACTTACACTTGCGGAATCGTGCAAAAGGGTAGCCACACACCGGCTCTTCTGGAGGTGAAAGCACAGCCGCCTGTATCTCGCGCACAGAGTGTGTATCTTGTTCCTCCGCTTCCCAAAGCCTCCCGTTCCCTTCCTCCGCAGAACGAAGAAACCGCAACAAAGAGTCATGGATCAGAACCATGGCACATAGAGGAATACACTAGAGGAATCACGCGCAAGGGTTTGGGCAATGGGGTTTGATAAAATTACCGTATCGCGTTAGTGTCCTCCGCAATTGTCTTTCGTCATTTCTCCTCGGCGTGGCGGTGGAGACGGCCAAATAAAAGAAAACTCAAGTCACGCTTTTCTAATAAGTACGCGTTTGAGTTTTTTTTAAACCCTAATTTTGACTTTAAAATGTTCAAGTAAAAAGAATTTGAAAAGATAAAAATATATATATAATTTTAATATAAAATTATTTATGTGTCGATGAGTATTTTTACATGTTTAATCGAAGAACTTGAATAGAATGTTCTTTCTTCTACTTTTTTACATGAGACTAAACTGTATATTATAATTTTCTTACTTAAATCTATCGAACTCCAAAAACTTGGATGCTTGTACTTAGTGCTGTAAAGCTGAAGAGCCAAAGTCTTTGGAGTAAAAAAACTAAGGGCCAAACACAGCTGGAGTTTATAACTCGAGCTGGTTACATAAATTTTAAGCTATTTGGGTAAACTAACTTTTAGCTGGTTAAATAGTTAAAATCAACTTTAACCAAGAGAGAATAGAGTTGGATCGGAGGAAAGAGAGGAGAGAGTCACTGACAATAAGCCAAGGATCGCCAGACAAGGAGGGGGAGCTCACCGCATAGGAGGGAGGAGAAGGGGAGCTCGGGTCAATGCCGAGGAAGGAGGAAGGCGGAGCTCGAGCTGGTGCCGAGGAAAGCGGAGATCAAGCTCAGGCCATCGCTAAGGAAAGAGGAAGGCAGAACTCAAGCTGGGGAAAAAGGAGGGAGGCAAAGCTCGAGCTAAGAAGAAAGAGGCAGAGCTCGGGCTAGGAAGGAAGGGAAGCGGAACTTGAGCTAGGGAGGGAGGGAAGTGAAGCTCAGGTAGGAAGGAAGGGAAGCGGAACTTGAGCTAGGGAGGGAGGGAAGTGAAGCTCAGGCTGGTGCCAAGGAAGGAGGGTGGCAAAAGAAGGGCAGTCATGTTCGAGAGCTAGCAGCGAAGCCTTAGAAAGCTGGCTTGGTTCGCGTTGAGGAGAAGCTGCCAGAAACATGTGAATGGAAAAGCTGTCAGAAGCTGCTCAAAACAACTTACCGTGAACTAGAGAAGTTATTTCCCAAATATTAGATTTGACTATAAGCTACCGGCCGCACCAACGTAAATTGAAAAGTTGTCAATCCAAAACGCAGCCTAATTCAGTGGCCACCATTCAGAATAACGCACAAAGAAATTTTACTTGCAAAGGACGGACTACTTATACTCGTAAAGCTATGTTTAATATTAGTCAGAAGAATCCAAACTGGAGTGCAAAAGCTATTTTTTGTCGCAGTTAGCAAGTGTATGATGTGCAATTATTTATTAATCACCACCATCCTCTACTTCTTCTCTATGACTGAACTTAATAGGGTTGGTCGGCCGTCAAAGTCATTCATTGATACATCTGACTCTCTAAACGCGACACACATTCTTTTCAGCTCCTCCAGTATCGTTGCTTTGAGCTCCAGAATTCTTGTCATCGCTCTCAGCGCTGGAATCTCTGACTTTTCCCCATAGAACGCAGTAGAGTCCCACAACTATGATGAAGGCCCCGATCAGGCTATATATAAACAAGAAAGAAAAGATATAGTGTGATATTTGATAAGATTTGAAATGAAAAATTTTTGTTCTTAACAATGTAAATCTTCTTCACAGACTATAAAGTTTCAATCACTTGAGGCACACCTGCCTACATGAAGTCGCTCGGCGAAGATGAATGCTGAAATGAATCCCACGATCAGCATCCCCAGCGGCGTGAATATGGCAGCAAAGACAGGACCCTTCTCGCTGATACAGTACGTTTGCAGGTAGTACGTGAGGCCAGATATTACAGTTCCCTGCGCATGATGATGATTCAGTCTCCAAATACTGCTATGCTACTGCCTGCAGCAGCGAGAGATGAGAAAACATACGCAGTAGATGATTGCAAGGAGCCGTATGTTCCAGTTCATTCTCCATGACGAAGCGTTCCTTTCAAAGATGAGCGCGAGTGCAGAGGACTGCAGCGTCGCGAAGAAGCACATTAAGGTGTTCATGGACAAGCTGGCTGGGTAGATCTTGTAGATGAACGCCTGAAATGCTTGCTACTTTTAGCCTATCATAATCTAGAAAGAAACCAAGAGATGGCAATGAATTGGATGACCTGAAGAACAAGCCATGCACTATTTGTAATGGCGCTGGTTAGGATAAGAGCAGAGCCCTTAAGCCAATCTTGCCCCCCCTTCTTAGGACCTTTGGCATGCACCCGAATCAAAGGGCTCTGGACGAAGCCCCCCAAGAGACGGCCTTTCCAGAATGTGAAGATTAGAGCGCCGCCGATGCAGAAGACAGTGCCCACGAGCCTGGCCCTCCCTTTTGCACTCCAAATACTGACCTTTTCCATCCTGAAAAGAGACCACAAGCGTGTCATTCAATCAATTCTACATTCATACTTTCAGACCTCAAGTTTCTGAACTGACCCGAGGAAAATTGCCAGGATAAAAGTAAAAGCAGGCATGACATTGCACAAGGCGCTTGCTACAGTCGGAGAAGTGAAGTCCAGCCCAGCGTAGTACACATTTTGCTGAACTGTGATTCCCAACAAAGCAAGAAGGAAGATTCTTAAGACCACAGAGAATGAGAGAGAGGGCCTTTTGTTCCTACAGTGAGTTCAAGAGCATCAAATTAGCTTGAGAGCTGGTCATTTGTATGAACATAAGAAATCAGTGCAGGAATTGGTGACTGAACCTTTCAAGCACATAAGCGAGAGGGGCCAAGATGAGCAGGGCGATGAGATGGCGGTAGACGATGAAGACAAGCAAGCTTAGTCCTCGCTCGAGCGCAAGCTTGCAGAGGATGTTTGATCCTGCGTACGCTAACTGCGCCACCACCATGCTCACGTAGGGAGCAGAAGCTTTCATCCAGTTCATCCCCATTCTCAACGGTTACTAATTGCCTCGAGCTTCTTCTAATGCTGAATTCTATTTAAACTAAAACAGTCCTGCAGCACTTGGCCGCAGATATAGGCATCTAGCTCTTATCTAATCCGTTTTACTTTTCGAGGTGGTGGAATTCAGATTCAGTGCTGCATTTTATGGCCACTCATTTGATGTTCTCCTGGTTTGGAATCTGATTAGGATTCAAGCTCTTTTTCCAAAATCTTTTGCAGAGGTGTTCGGTCAGGATAATATGCTGAAGCTTTGCCGAGTTTGCAACAAATAGCATTAGCACAGCAGGCAACGCTCGGCTTAATTTGTGCTTGCTGCTTGACTCAGCATTCTTCCATTTGAAGAATATTCGTTCAAAGCACCTCGGCGTTGACATTGCTGCGTAATATGTCACTTCCATTAACTCCATGAGCGTTGACCACTAGAATAAAAGCACTTGAAGGCCTAGTGCTGCATGCACAAGATTTTGCAGAGGCAGAAAGTGGGCGAGCATCAAAGTCAGAGAGCAGCCTACTCTTGTCAGAATTAAGTAGAACACCAGCGAGTGCAGCCTGAAACGTAACCAACCAGAAATGGTAAGGCACTGAGATCGGGATTGTCACTTGGAAAGAGAAAGCCAACGAACTAATGCTTTGTTTGCGGCTTAATTAATGAGATTTTGCAATCTATCTTTCAAGAATGTTTCAAAACGAGGCAAAAAGAAAAGAAAAAAAAAGCAGCTCCACTGCTACTGACATGAACTTTGAAGATCGATTCATAACCAACACAAGATAACATAAATAAATTGTATCCATAGGCAATAGAAAACGCTTTTTTGATCAGCTTAATTAGTTCCTACTGATGCAAAGAACTCACCCCTCATAAATCAGTACAGAAAGAACTAATGCTGGACTAAGCCAATTTTAGTTGATGGAAGGAGGTATGTTATTCCATTACATTAGGTGTTTTATGCATCTCATACTTGAGCTCATATTTCTACAGATTGAATGCAAAGCCAAATGAACAAAATTCGATAGTTGTGAAAGGATAAAGTTCAATAAAATTGGTTTCGGATAGAACTTAACAAACCCCATGAGTGATTCTAGTTGGATTGTTAGACATGAGATGAGCATCGGTTTGTAAAAACTGAATTTACCAAATTTACTGACAAATTTAGCAAATTCAATGTTGGAATCGATATCGAAATCGGTAATAATATTTTTGTAATTCGATTATCAGTTTCGGTTTCGGTATTTTTTTTTTTTTTTGGTTCATTAGAAACTAAATTTATTGATATAAGTGATAATTAGCAAATTCGGTAAATGCAGTAAATTTGGTTCGATAAATTACCAATATAAATATAGAATCATTTAATTTTATTTGATAAATATATTAAAAAGAGAAATATTAATATTTACCATTATTCCTTCAAGAAGATACTCGCTCTCCTCCTATTTTTTTTTTCTTTCTACAGAGTTTGCCATCGTTCAGTATGAGCATCTATAAGCATGTTCCAGTCGAAATCTGTCCAGAGCCAGAATTCTTCACAATATTATCATTTCAATCACCGCTTTTTTCCCAGAGGACGCAGTAGAGACCCACAATGATAATGAAGGCGCCAATCAAGCTACAAACAACCCCAAAGATTAGTAAGAGAGAGAAAGATAGGATTTTGACTCATTAACAAGTGATCCCTTGTTGAATTTAGAACGATGATTATCGTACAAGGAAAATTTGATCAGGAACTTAAGTTCTGAACTAGCAATTAAAGCTCAGACTGATAGCTCCTTGTGCCTCTCACCTGCCAACATGCAGTCGTTCAGCGAAAATGAAGGCCGAGGCAAGTCCTACAATCACAAGGAGCATTGGTGTAAATGTGGCGGCAAAGACAGGCCCCCTCTCGCTGATGCAATACGTTTGTGTTGGATCTAATCCTATAATTAACAAAAACAAAGAAATAATTAGATTTAGAGAACCTGGAGGCGATCCGAAAATCTGTCTTTAGGCAAATATTCGGTCTCTCGCGCGGGATGTAATCCGATCTTTCACCTTGAAGATTCAACCAGGAATCCGCTTCTGCCGGCGCGTCTGTGGAGCGGTTGTCACAGGGATGCTTTCGGTGAAGACAACAATGTGGAGCGGTTGTCACAGGGATGCTTTCGGTGAAGACAACAAAAACAGGAAGAGATGCACAAGAGAGAAATAGCGTATGAGAGTGTCGACCAATTGTGCACAACTCTATATATATATATAGAGAAGTCACAATGGGTATTCTTAGTAGGTCATACGTGCGCTGCAGTCGCATGACTTTAATTAAGACAACTAGGTCTTAATTAATTACCACTAAGAATAAAATTAAATAAATAAATGGGCGAATTTAATAATAAGTAAATTAATGCCCAAATAAAATTAATTTAAGAAAATGGATTTGGGCTTTTGGGTTTTCCCCTAAAGCGCCAATAATCCCCCACAAAACGCAAAAGGTCCAAACAAAAGAATAAAATGTTGTCAAATACCTATATCATGCGGTCAGGGAAAAGCCATGCTTGACACACTTAGTACACGGAACTTCATTGGAAGAAATATAGTAAACCAGATCTTGAACTACATTCTTTTGACCCAATGTTGAATGGTGCACACATGATACAGTAGCCCTGTGACGCGAGGTTGCGCATGTTTGGCCGTACGCATAATCTTCTTTTCATGTAACTTTCACTTAGATAGAGAGGTCCAGTTCTCTATTCCGCGGCCGTATACGGAAAAGTTACATATAGGAGAACCCTCTGAAGAAGTGTGTAGAGGCACTTCTTAGGATATACCTTTGGGTTTCTTTAAGAGTAATATACTCAACCTTACATCTACATAGGAGTACAAAATCACCTTAGGAATGAGGCATTGAAGTTTTATAATAACTCCAACAAACACAATAGTGTTTTTAATAAATCTTTAGTTGGTACTCCTTGGCCAACCAGTCAGCTTGTTGTTACCCTTTCCAGGATCGACCTATCACGGAGGTTGGGTTGCCACTGTAGGAAGGCCCATTATGGACAAACCCCCATTCCCCTAAATGAGGCCACCACTTTGGTTTGAGATAAACCTTTAGTGAGGCAATCAGCAAGGTTATCATCTGTTTTAACAAAAGACAAAGAAATCACATTATGTGTGGTTAACCATCTAATTGATTTTTGTCTTATCTTGACATGTCTACTTAGTTTTGTATTAACCAGTTTCTTTTTACAAAATTCAATAGCAGCTTTATTATCACAGTTTATGGAAATTGGAGAATTTAAAGCTAAAGTCACTGGTAAGGAGGAACACAAGTTACTTAGCCATTCAGCTTCAGAACAAGCTAAGTCTAGAGCAACTAATTCAGCTTCCATGGTACTTTAGCAATTATGGTTTGTTTTGTGGATTACCATAAAATAGCACCTCCACCTAATGAAAACACATATCCTGAGGTGGATTTGATGTCATTTGAATCAGAGATCCAATTGGCATCAAAAAATCCTTCTAACACAGAAGGATATCCACAATAGGTTAGGACATAGTTTTTAGTTCCTTTAAGATATCTAAAAACTCTATTCAAGGCATTCCAATGATCATCACTAGGGTTACTAGTGTACCTACTCAATCTAAACACAGAATAGGCAATATCGGGTCTAGTCCGATTTGCTAGGAAGAGAAGAGATCCTATAGTCTTAGAGTAAAGCTCTTGATTAACAGCATAGGCTTGATTTTTAAGCAAATGACAAGTAGGATCAAAAGGTATACTAAGAGCAGAAGCAGATGAAGGATTGAATTTTTTCTAAAATCTCATCAACATAGTGACATTGGGAAAGAGAGATTGAGTTTTGATTTCTTATGATTTTCATGCCAAGAATTACATCAGCTTCTCCAATGTCTTTCATTTGAAATTGTTTAGAGAGAAAATCTGTAGTGTCAGTTACCATGTCCATGTCATTAGATAAAATCAAAATATCATCTACATATAGACATAGTAACACAAAGGTAGAGGTGGAGATTTTAAAGTAAAGGCAATTATCAGAATCATTGATTTGGAAACCATATGACAACACAGCTTTATCGAATTTTTCGTGACACTGATTAGGGGCTTGCTTGAGACCGTAGAGAGAACGGACCAGCTTGCAAACCTTTCCCTCACAGCCACGCACGACAAATCCTTCAGGCTGAGTCATATAAATTTCCTCCTCAAGGTCTCCGTGGAGAAAAGCAGTTTTTACATCCATTTGGTGAATTATTAATCTATGGATTGATGCAAGAGAAAGAAGGAACCTAATAGTAGTGATTCTAGCAACTGGCGCATATGTGTCAAAGTAGTCTATATCGGCTTTCTGACGAAAACCCTGAGCTACTAAACGTGCCTTAAACTTCTCAACACTACCATCAGTTCTTAATTTCTTCTTGAAAATCCATTTACAACCTAAGGGTTTGTTGCTAGAAGGAAGGTCAGTTAAGATCCAAGTATTGTTACTAACTATGGATTGAAATTCATTATTAATTGTTTCTTTCCAGAAAGAAGCATCAGGAGAACTGAGAGCTTCTTGATATGATTTTGGTGTATCTTCAATCATGTAAGTAACAAAATCATCACCAAAATCTCTAGCAAATCTAGTTCTCTTACCTCTTCTGGGTTCAGCAAAGTGATCAGAATGAGAAATGGAATCAGATTGATCAGAGAGAATTTCAGAGTTTTGATTTGTGATAGGAATAGAGTCAGGCTGAGAATTTGAAGGTTTAAAAGGAAAGACATTATCAAAGAAAGTAATGTCTCTAGATTCAATTAAGGTATTATTAGAGATTTCAGGAATATCAGAAATGATTACTAGGCACCTATAGGTATTAGAGTCTAGGGAATATCCTATGAAGACAGCATCAACAGTCTTAGGTCCAATTTTTTTTCTTTTGGGTTCTGGTTGATTGACCTTAGCCAAACACCCCCACATTCGAAAGAATTTAAGATTTGGTTTATGACCTTTCCAAGCTTCATAGGGAGTTACAGGAGTATTTTTATGAGGAACCCTATTTTGAATGAAACAAGCTGTAAGGATAGCTTCCCCCCACAAGTTAGGGGGAGCTCCAGAACTTAGTAGCATGACATTCACCATATCTAATAAGGTTCTGTTTTTCCTTTCAGCCACTCCATTAGACTGAGGAGAGTAGGGGGCAGTAACTTGATGAACTATTCCATGTTCTTGACAGAACTGGGTAAATTCATTAGAGGCATATTCCCCACCTCTATCAGATCTAATGACTTTAATCTTTTTATTTAATTGGTCTTCTACTTCAGCTTTATAGATTTTGAATTTAGAGAGAACTTCATCTTTAGATTTCAAAAGATAGGTGAAGCAGAATTTAGAAGAATTACCTATAAAAGTGACAAAGTATTTGCTACCACCCCTAGTTGGAACTCTACAAGAGTCACAAACATCTGAGTGGATGAGTTCAAGAAGATCAGTATCTCTGTGGGGTATAGATTTAAAAGGCTTCCTAGGTTGTTTGGCTTGAGAACAAATTTGATAGTTTTCATCTTTTGACATAGACTTAGGGATTAAATCTTGGTGTGTCATCCTAGATAGGTATTTAAAGTTTAGATGTCCTAGTCTACTATGTCAATCAACACATGTTTCAACATTCAAAGAAGTAGAAGAAACTGGTTCATTAAAGTTCAAAGGAACAATATTCAGTTTAAATAATCCATTGGAGGTAAATCTCTTTCTAATGAAAAGATCTCCCTTGGAGATTACAACTTTATTGACATCTAGGACAATTTTATAACCAGTCTGAACTAAGCAAGATCCACTAATAAGATTCTTACGGATCTCTGGAACATGAAATACATCATTTAAAATAATAGATTTCCTTGTCTCTTTCTAATGAAAAGATCTCCCTTGGAGATTACAACTTTATTGACATCTAGGACAATTTTATAACCAGTCTGAACTAAGCAAGATCCACTAATAAGATTCTTACGGATCTCTGGAACATGAAATACATCATTTAAAATAATAGATTTCCCTGAAGTGAACTTCAAGGTAACTTTTCCATGTCCAAGAACAGTAGCTGTGGATCCATTCCTCATTGCTACACTTCCTCCACTTGTGACTTGGTAAGAAGTGAATCATGACCGGTTAGAACATACATACATGCATGTTCGCACCGGTGTCTAACCACCAATCAGAATCTTGATAGGCTAGATTAACAGTAGGGAAACAGGAAACTAACCTTAGATCTGAGGAGGAGGGAGCAGGAAGGTCTTCTACCATGTTATCTAGAGGTTTTAAATGATGTTGATCAGTATCAGTTTTGTTTTTTAAGGAATCAGAGAAAGAAGATGATTTATGGTTCTGATTCTTGTCAAAGGGATGGTCTACCCTAATGACATTGAAAAATCCTAAAGTGACTAGCCAATCCTCCATTTGAGTTTTCCATCTATTAAATAGAGTTCCAATGAATTTTCCTGGTTTTAAGGATAAGTATTTTTCATTGGTCATCATGATCAAAGAAATACATAGATGTATTATGCTGTAATTAAAATATGCAAGAGGATTTAAATATGCAGTTCTAAGCATGTAAAACAGAATAATGACATATGCAAGATAATGAGTCATCAATATATTTACGCAATAAAATAATGGACTAAAACAGGATTTAAAATAAGCAATTTTTGATTAAAAACAGCAGGCTGGAATTTTAATATAAGTAAAATATGCGATTATTTATATTAAAGATTGAGTGCCGATGGTCATGCGCGCGCGCAAAAAGCGCAGCGCTTGCCAGGTTGCGGTTCGGAAGCCTCGCGAACGCGTTTATAGGTTGTTCTTGCGACACGTGCGTGCACGCGTAGGCGTGACGTCAGCGAGTGCGCCGACAGAGGTTAGGGTTTAATCAGCAAGCGGTAATCAATGCAATTAATGAAATTAACAAATTAACAATATAGATTAAATGACTGATCAAAATGTTCGAATGCGAGACCGATCCAAAGTAACAGATCTAAAATAGATTAATCAATTAACATATTATAATCAGATCAGATTACAACCGATCAAATCTGATAAGCTGTCACGCCCACGTTTACGGTAATATTATTATTATTATTTTTAATTATTTCTACATGAGTCAACGCTTGACTCGAGTCCAACTGCGTCAACGCAGGTATCCTAACGGTCGAAACCGCCGGATTGGGCGCGACTGGCGAAGTCGATTCCTCAAATTGACTTCCAGCCCGATTATGGACTCAACACAGATCGCTGCCGTTCCAACATGGCTCAAGTCAACGTCGACGATTCACCGAAGACCGGTGTCATCAAGTCGAACTAGTTCACCCGAACCCAAACGGGACTCACCCGTATCCGACCGCGTCGGACGAGGTCCACAACAGAAATACCCAATCGCCCGCGGATCAAGCCAGCGCCCGGCAATCACGGACGGAAGTCTATACGGCGTCGCACGCCGGTGACGGGAAAGACTTGGTCGGTGCCTAACTCGCACACCGGCGAGGGGGAGAACCCGAACCACCACACACAGAGTCGCACGCACGTATGCGTCGACGACAACCGGACGGATAGTCCGAGCACGCCTCGCGTGCGTCCGCGGCGGGCCGAAGAGCTGGCCGTCCACCCTCACACGTAGGTGAGGTGGGGAAGAAAGAGGGGCAGCCCTGCTCGCACGTCGGCGAGTACCGGAGGGGCCGCGATGCAGCAGACGAACAGCGGTCGAGTCGAGAGAGGAGGGTTCACGCTGCAGCTTTCCGCGTTGGTGAAGCAGGCGACGACGGAGGCGGAACTCTTCCGCGCTGGCAAGGGAGACGCCACCTCGCTGCACTTCTCGACGGAAGAAGACCGGCGGACGAAGAAGGGACGTAGCGTTGACCTCCCTCTGCTACTGCTCCCACGTCGCTGAAGAAGACGCCGACCACCGGGAGCACACCACGTTGGCGGGGAGGGAGCGCACGCGTCCGCCTGGAGGGGAGACTCACACCGTCCGCCGATTGTTCGAGCTGGCGGAGTGAACCCCGTTGCTCCTCCTAGTTGCTTGCCGGACGAGAGAAAACGCTGCCGCACGCAGGCGGCGAGGGAGGCGAGCGGAGAACGTCGCACGCAGGCGACGTCGGCTCCGGGAGTTCCCGCACGCAGGCGGGTCGGCAGCCAAAAGGGAAGAAGGAGAGCGGGCTCGCCGGGGGAGCAGAGAGGGGAACACGGCCACGCCAGGCAGGGGACGGAAGGGTTCGCCGGAGCCGAGAGCGCGGCCGGGAACGAGAACCAGAGGAGGAGGAGGAGTACCTCGGCGCCAAGCGCCGGCTCCTTCTTTCCGATGGAGTGTCTGCCGGTCGTGCCTTCCAAGGCAGTCTGGAAGTGTGGATTCCCGGCGACGGCAGCGGCGGCGGCGGCGTGAGGAAGACGACGCGAATGATAGCTAGGGGACGATGCTCTCCTTGGTGTTCCTCCACCCGCCCGCACCACCGGAACATCCTGGAGACCACATCGCCGACGAACGTCCGACGAGGACGATGATCGGAGAGGGAGAGAAGGAGAAGAGACCAAGGTCCGCCGGAAAGCTTTTGTTCGAAAGCTCCTCTGCCGCTCTGAGACGAGGACGACGTCCTCTCTCCTTTTTTCCACCAGCGTCAGACGACGCACGTCACGCGCGCCCATGCCCCGTCCCATCCGCCGTGCGTCCCAAGCGAGCGTTTTCCCGTTGGAGGAAATTTCTGGATTCGGATCCGGATTCGGGCGGATCCCGATCCGATCCGCTATCCGATCCATCTAATGAGTAATGGATGGGTTGGGCTTAACTCAATTGGGCTGGAATTTTGGGCCGCGCCCAAATTTCGGCGCAATTAACTCTGATACAGTCTATGTAACATTAGGCAATTAACTCTGATACAGTCTATGTAACATTAATCAATGTATTGTAAGGTGCGAGAGAACAATTAGAAAATTCTGATTTAGGGATTAGCAGATTAAGAACAAACAGTAAATGATAGATACGATTAATAATAGAAAATTAACTAAATTAATAGAACAAATATGCGATCAGATCTGAAATATGACAAATAATAGATGTGACTACAGTAATAGTAATTAATTAACAAATATGGTTATGCAAACGAGAATTTGATTGAATCTAGAGGAGAAACAGTATTTAACAAGCGTATGCGAGAGATTAAGTGAAAGGATTAATTAATCAGAATTAAAGAAGCTAATTAATTCAAAACAATAGTTAGAAGATGCGAGATAGAGATTTAATTAACAGATTAAGGTTAATTAACAGGATTAGATAAAAACTATTTGCCTAAAATTGTTGGATCTAATCCTAGAATTAACAAAAATAAAGAAATAATTAGATTTAGAGAATCTGGAGGCGATCCGAAGATCTGTCTTTAGGCAAATATTCAGTCCCTCACGCGGGATGTAATCCAATCTTTCACCTTAAAGATTCAACCTGGAATCCGCTTCTGCCGGCGCGTCGGTGGAGCGGTTGTCACAGGAATGCTTTCGGTGAAGACAGCAAAAACAGAAAGAGATGCACAAGAGAGAAAGAGTGTATGAGAGTGTTGACCAATTGTGCATAACTCTATATATGTATATAGAGAAGTCACAATGGCTATTCTTAGTAGGTCATAGGTGCATTGCAGTCGCACGACTTTAATTAAGACAACTAGGTCTTAATTAATTACCACTAAGAATAAAATTAAATAAATAAACAGCCGAATTTAATAATAAATAAATTAATGTCGTAATAAAATTAATTTAAGAAAATAGATTTCGGCTTTTGGGTTTTCCCTAAAGCGCCAACAGTTTGCACGTAGCATGCCGCATAAGATAACACAATTCCCTGCAGATGTTATAATTCAGAGGAATTCAGACGGCTGCAACTCAATCGGTGAAAATGTCGGAGAGATCAAAAGGACCTACGCAGTAGATGGTCGTCACGAGCTGTATGTTCCAACCCATCCTCCACGACGAAGCATTCCTTTCAAAGATCAGCGCGAGCACAGAAGACTGCAGCGATGCAAAGAAGCAAAGCAAAGCGTTCATCGATAGCCTGGCCGGGTAGCTCCGGAAGATGATCGCCTGAGATCAGAATCGTTTGTTTCTGTGATTCTGCGTCTAAAATGGTAAATGATGGAACGAGAGATCAGTCCAGGACCTGAAGAATTAGCCAAACACTGAATGCGATATAGCTGGTGAGGATCAGAACAGAGCCCTTGAGCCAATCGTCTTTGTCATGCACAGCCCCTTCCTTTGGACCTTTGCCATGTATCTCAATCAAAGGTCTTCTAACAAACCCCTGCAGTAGTTGCCCTTTCCAAAAGGTGAAGAGTAGAGCACCAGTAATACAAACGACGGTGCCTAGAAGCCTGGCCCTTCCCCTTGCACTCCTTATGCTGACCTTTTCCATTCTGACAAGAAACCGGAAAAAAAAAATGGAAGAGAATCAAACTAAAACTAGAAAGAATGAGAAGAGCAGAATCAGGAGTCAAATAAGCTTAAGGTGGTTTCTGGACGAACCTCAGGATGACAGCCAAGTTAAAGGTAAGGGCTGGAATGACATTGCTCAAGGCACTCGCAACAGTAGGAGAAGTGCAGTTCAGCCCAGCATAGTACAACATTTTGGTGAATTGTCACTCCAAACAGAGCAAGGACAAAGATTTTTGCGAGGACTGAAAATGAGAGAGAGCGCATTTGTTTCCTGCAAAGAACAAATTATTCAGAAGCATTAATCTGAATATCTGAATATCACAAGTCTGGTGCAAGTTGGTAGAGGCACCAGTGCAAGCTTGGAAAGGATGTTGGATCCTGCATATGCGAATTGGACTGCCACCATGCCAAAATAGGGAGAACAAGCTTTCATGTAGCTCATCTTCGCAAGAAATGGTTCTTCAGAACATAATAGTCAGCTCTTCAGTGGCAGGTTTTGGGACTTTAGTAATCGACTTTTCGAGCTGGTGGAGTTCAGATTCACTGAAGCATAAGATCGTTTATGCTACACTGAAGAATTAGTTCTTTTGGTTGGGAAGATTAAGAAATTCTTGCTGACTCAAAAAGCTTCACGAATACAGAACAATGCACCATGAGCAAGAAAGTTTTTAGCAGAAGATCTGTGGCCAATCTTACGCATTGTTAATGCTTTTTATTGATTAACAAAAATACACAAATACTATTACTTTTTACGGATTACTAAAATCAATTAGCTCCATTGTTAATGCTTTCATATGCACTGTTGTGACCAACCTTACGCATATGGATCTACCAAAATGCAGCTTTCTAAAAAGGAAATACGAACAACCGGACAGCTCTACCAAACGCACCCTCAATACTTTCATCCTTACATCCTGATTTAATTACATAGATTGTTACCCATCTAAATTTCTCCAAAAGATGAGAGTTGGCTCCAGAATCACAAAGCTCAAAGACATCGCCCATAGATTAGCATTAATCAGACGAAAGTGATGGCATCAAACACCATGCTGCTGTATCTTTCATTCGCCAGCATCCTTGGATGTCTTTGTCATATCTTGCAGCTGAATTCGCCTCCAGCTAGTTGCACGCATAAATACTCTCAATTACGAGCGAATAAATGCATCAGCGAAGGGGGATTCAAATAAAATTTGGATATTTGGATACAGGTGGCGAAGGAAGGAGACAGCGCGCTCTTTAATCTTCTGACTACTCATTGGATCCATTACACAACAGAAGGCACAGAACAAGTGCAGCCTTTTGCCCTGCATTCTCTCTCTGATGACAAGTTACAGGAGAAGAAGATGATGATGATGGACATATAAAGTGACCAAATATGTCTTCGATATTCGTGTGTATGGATGGGCTTGGCACGCATCACGGAGGAAAAGGATGCATCTATCAAGCTCAATTCTCATCCATCCGTCACTACTTGCCTGCCAATTGCCAGGTCCCCCTTCTTTCGCAGCTTTCTTGTTTCTTCCATCCCCCACACTCTGCTACCCAGCCTATCCAACACTAATTAATATCATTGCAATTTTTTTTTTAAAAAAAAACAATAATTCCGTTGCTATATTTTACGTCATTTTTACTCACTAAATCTAGACATGACAATTTGGATAAGCGAATCATAAATAGGTGATGTCAGCTGTGACTCATGATTCGATTAAGCCAATCCGAACACGATCGATTTAATTAATTAGGCCAAACTGTGTAACCTGAACACGACCCGAATGTAATCAGGTCAACCCGACACGATCCGAATAACCCATTTATCATTTATATTTTAAATATAAATAATAAATTAATAAAAATTATATTAAAATTAATAAAAATTTGCGCTTATGAGTGGGCTAAAATCTAGGTTAAAAAATAGTTAGAAGATATTTGAGCTTATGGGCTAGCAATGAGAGTTAGATGTGCCTATATTTAAATTTTATATATATAAATATATATTGTAATCGGGTTAAGCGAGTCAACCCGTTTACAACTCGACATGATCTGATTATTTTCGGGTCATAAACGGGTTGACTTGTTTATGACCCGAATACGATTATGGCTGACCCAACCCCGCCTAACTTCGTGTCGAGACAGGTCGGGTCAGCGGGTTGTGTCAAATTTTGTCAGGTCTAACTAAATCAGTTCATATAAAATATTTTAAAAAAAAAAATTAGACAAAGTCACTATCTAAAAATCTTAAGCAAATTATAATACCCCAATTTAATCTCACATTAAAAGTGAAAGAAAAAAAATTATAAAATATATAAGATTTAAAGAGTTTAAAAGTATTAACTTTGAGTTTAAAATATTAATAGATTGAGTCATTGTAAGATGACCGCTTAGAAATTATTTTCTTAATTGTAACTCTTCTCTCATGTGACTTGTGAGCCACGTCAGCCTGTATATTGAATGAAGCACAGGAATCGGGGTTGTCTGATGAGTTGACAACTGGCTGTTACTTGGGGGTGTGGGGCCCAATCTGTTATGTGTACTGAGATGGCAAAGCTAAGCTAGATCCATTCCATCCACCATATGAGGAAAAGGACAAACTCACATGACCTCAACCCAGATGGCTCCATCTTGGTCCCGCTTCCATTCCTCTATCTCTCTATCTATACGCCTCTGCCGCTACGTACCATCCCCCCATTTCTCTCACGTACCTTTCACACTTCACTCGCCGCTGCGCCCATCTGCTTCCCCTCCTTCCTACCGAAGATGAATCTTTCACCCAATTATGTGCACCCCCTACGGATCGCAATTCAATAAGGTAGCGATAAAACTGCTAGCTCTAAGAAGCCATGGATTTGGCGCTTGGGATCAGAAGATGCTCCAGTGTTGTTCAAGGAGAGGCGCAGGTCGATGTGGTCTCCAGTGTCCCTCCGCCCTTGCCGGAGCAGATCAGGGAGCACATGTTCGACAAGGTGGTCACCCCCAGCGACGTGGGCAAGCTGAACCGGCTGGTGATCCCCAAGCACCACGCCGAGAAGCACTTCCCGCTCGACGCGGAGGCCAACGACAAGGGCTTGCTCCTCAGCTTCGAGGACCGCACCGGCAAGCCCTGGCGCTTCCGCTACTCCTACTGGGGCAGCAGCCAGAGCTACGTCATCACCAAAGGCTGGAGCCGCTTTGTCAAGGAGAAGGGGCTCGGCGCCGGCGACACCGTCTCCTTTGCCCGCGGGGCTGGCGAAGCCACCCGCCACTGCCTCTACATCGACTGGAAGCGCCGCCGCCCCACCCGCGACCCGCCCCAGATGCTGCTTCCGACGCCCTGGGCCGGGGTGGGGCAGCTCTTCTGGTACAAATTTCCGGCCGCGGAGGCGCCGGAGGTGGGGACCCGGCAGGTGGTGGATGCCGGCAGTGGGTTAATGATCCCCATGGTGCTCAACTCGGTGCCGCTTGTTCATGGCCAGGCCGGGGTTAAAAGGGTTAGGCTATTTGGAGTCAACCTGGATTGCCCTGAATCGGGAGGCGCATCGTCGTCGTCGACGTCCATGCGCAAGGACAAGCCATCGCCGGTGGATTTATACTGATGAGCAAGAAACTAAAATAGGATCAAAGGGAGAACACGTTAATTTAAACATATATATCTTCTTTGTAATTTCTTTACTTGAGAGAGATTTAAATAAACCAAGGATATATGTATCCAAATTATTTATGTTTCCTAATTATCATTATCTTCTTCTTGTAATCGCAAAAATAGATTGGAAATTTTTCCAGATGATCACTCTATTCTGCAGATCAAATGTTTACATCTTCCTCAAATATTTCAACTCTTGCCTGCCCTAATTAGAATGGCGATTACAAGGGAGCATGCACTATCATGCAGGTAAGATCTAACTAGATCCTCTTCGCCTATTTTCGTTCTTCATTTTCTTTTCATAACTGTTCATAATATTATAAGTTGTTCAAGCCTTTATCCACCGTATATATTTTTTGTCACTACTGCTCTCATGTGGTAACACAGGATCCAAAACTTGTACATTTGAATGCAGAATGAAAAGACAAGTACTGCATATGTTATTCATGGCATTTTAATGAATTTCAGATTTATTAAAAAACCAAGTACTGTATATGTATTCAGTTATTCATTACGATCATCAGATGCTGTCTAGGCTTTGTTTTATAGTTAGCATATAAATCATATGTTTTTTAAGTGAAAGTGTGACATGAGGAGTTTAATTTTGTTATGTTCTTCCTAATCATTAATTAAGAAAGAAAGTCAAAAAAATAATAAAACGAGGATCTATATACATCAATTAATAAGCTTAAGCTATCTTCATGAAAGCAGAAATTCTTCGTTCGTTATCATTCATGTGTTCTTGTTCCTAATTTAGTTATCTAATTCAATTTAGCAATATATATGGCTGGCAAAATATCAATCCTATTCCATCTAAGATCAGATGCCAAACTGGAGCTGAGGTACATTTATTATATGAGTACTTTTCTTTACTTTTAAAACAACTGTTCATTTGGTTTCTTCCTTTACTATTCTTAATGTATTTCTTCAACTAATCCTTAAAACAATTAGTACAGTTGTTGCTCTTGTTTCTTCCTTTATACACTTGAATGTGATTTCTGCCAACGCAGCTCAAGATCCCTTGATCTTAGGTATTTTTAAATGGAATTACTCGTTTATATTTAGTTGATTAATTGTTCATATAATTGTCGATCTCTTGAATATATATATACTTGAGTATTCTTTTATTAATTTCCAAAAAGAATTCACCGATGAACTAGATGCTTATGATACCATTTCGCATGCAAACTATTGAATTTCTTGTGATATCGGCTGACTACAAGAAAATTACGGATCATGTATGCTTAAATGCTTTGGTTCATCACTTTTTTCCTTTTTGAGTTCAAAGATAGCATTGTTTGATCATTATCACAACATATGAGGCAAAAATTCGATCGTAAACATTAAGTCAACTATACAATTTAGTAATATTTTCAGAGAAATTTAAAAAGAGATTTGAGATGCTGGGTTGCAAATTTACTAGTGAATGCAATATTATTAAATTTAAACATACAAACAAAGAAACTTTTTCTAGCAGCTGCTAAGATAGTAGCAGGATCATGAGTTTGGGAATATTCAGTGATTATTTATTAATTAATTTGCTGCTTTTAAACTTACTGCGATTCAGGAAAAGTAAAACATAAGTTTCGTAAGCTTAAATTGAGATGCCAGATTACAATGAGTTACGTGGTTTTCTAATCGTTTGAGCTTTTAGAACAAGTTGAATACTATGATGTATCGCTCATTGTATGTACATAGGTAATTAATTAAGGCCTGTCACATGCAGTTAAGTAGTGAGCAGGAGATCGATGGAGGAGATACACACGCCTGCAGCTGCAGAATTGATTCAGAAGGCAGGAATAGTAGGCGCAGGTCGCATCCCCAATCTATGTTCGCTAAGCTCTAGTGTACTGGTGCAGATTGAGCTCCTTCCAAAGAGAAAAGAAGGCAATGTAGATTAGCTGTGTTCATCCTCCTCTTCCTGTGGCCCAATAAAGCTCGAGCTGGGCGAGCCTAAGCATGTACGTACCTCCGTTTAGAGTCTTAAATTGGGGGGATCGATCGACCATGTGATGCGAGAGAGAGAGAGAGAGGAGTGACCTCATTCCCTTTTAAGTTTCAGGCTTTCAGCTGATGAATTCCTTTCCTTGCCTGCATGCTCCCTTTTGAGTAATGGATTCCTCTTGAGAAGGACCTCTCTAGCTTTTTGGACACTTGAAATTCCCCCCAAATCGATCTGATTGCCGGTCTTGATCTGCCTTGGCTTTGCTGTGTGCCCATATTTTCAGTGTTGCTTGTGCGTGCATTCTCTGTAACTACGCCTGGGTTTGATTAAATCTAGGGATGGCGGGTAGGTTTTTAGCATCTACCCAATCTATCGGAATCCGATTATAGATAATCGAATATCTATTAAACTAGTTTAAGTAAGGTATGGATAGTATATATACTATTAGAATTGGATTTGGGTAGGATTCGGATAGTATAGGTTGGATACCCTCTACCCGAACTCAATTATATATTTATAATAAAAATAATTTTATAAATAATAAACTATATTACCCATAACTTAAAACTAATTACCCTAACTAAAACTTAACCCTAAACCTCTAAATCCAAATCTTAGCATTTTTTCTCTTTTTTTTTCTCCAACCCACCGCTCCATCTAGTAAGCTCGCCTCATTTTTTTCTCTAGCCCACCGCCGCCTCTAGCGAGCTCACTGCTCGCCACTCTCTTTCTCTCCTGTTTGCTTGGTTGGTGTCTGAGCGACAGCGATGGCAATGACGACGGCGACAATGCGAGATCAGAGGTGTAGTGAGCCTAGGCGGCGAGAGGAAGCGAGGCCAGGGGGCACGATGCAGGGTGTGGTCTTAGGGTCGCCATCGACATCAGACATAGGCGGTAGTAAAGGGGACCAACGTCGGTGTGGGCATCAGGTTCATGTAGTGTGGCAGCAAGGGGAGAAGCGTCTGCGTCAACGATAGAGGCTAGTAAAACTAGAAGGGGAGCTGCATTGGAGGTGAAGAATGCGGCGGCAGGGAAGCTGCGTTGGAGGTGAAGAACGCAGTAGTGGTGGACGACGGTGGCAGGGTGGGGAAGAGAGGGGAGGTTAGGGAAATAGAAAATTAGGGTAAAATGTTGTTGACCGTTGATCTCTGAACGGATAATTTGTGTAGTTGTCCGGTTTAGATAATAAGCGGGTAGTAAAAAAATATAATAGGGTAGGTATGAATAAAAAGGTGAAAAAAAAAAAGGAATAGTTAATCGGGTTTGGGTAGTACTGTATCCGCTGCCATCTGTTTGAACGGATCTCCGGTATCAAAAGCAAACACAAATTGGGGGAAAGAATTTTTTTAGGAAAGTGTCCCTAAAATGTAAATCTGTGAATTAGGTTAGTGAGTCTAAGTTTAAAAATAAATAAGAGCTTTCAAAAAAAAAATGCTTTGTTGAGGTCGTAGCGGAGAACAACTCACACTTTTTATTATTTAAGATTCTAAAAATATCGGAATAACAATTAATTTAGTTTTATAATCCATCAGTTAAAATTTTAAATGAATAAAAAGGAAAATGTTACAAAATGAAAATACCATATAATGGTCAAAAACTATATATTTATTTTTTTCGAAAACATATATAATTTAATCTTAAAAGGGTGCAAATAAAATTATTAATTTATTTAAAATTGATTTGTCTTGATTCCGAGAGTTATATACGACCTTCTGGGCTCGTCTTCCAACAAAAGAAAGCAAAAATGAATTAACAAATAAAAAGAAAAAAAGATTAGAAATTTTGTGAAAAATTAAAAAATTAAGAAAAATTTGGGGATCAATATTTAGAATATAAATATTTTAATCTGGTTTTTGTTATTATATATTTTTTTAAAAAAATAATATATATCAGTAGCTATTATTTTGAAGGTCATTCAATTGTTTTTGGGTTTTGAATTTGGACCGGGCTATCTCCCAAGCAGGCCTAAACAATTACTCAGGCTTCACCCATTCACGGCCCATAATAATATTATTTCTACTTCTGGGGTGTCTAAGTAGAGTGATCGCCAAACGATTACTAATAATAATATTATTGTTACTACTACTATGAATAAAAACGTTTTCAATTAAATTAAAACAATAGAAGCTCAATATAATAAAGTGGTTAGATAATTTATTAGATTAAATTGCCTTCACTAAAAAAGCTAAGTAAATTTAGCTTATCCGTTTAGCACCAATGAAACTTTTAATTTTTATTAGTTAAAAAAAATATTTATTAAAAAATAATTAGTTGAAAAAGTAAAAAAAAAGTAAAATTTATAATTATGTTTTGCGACAAACTTTATAAGAAATTTGGTTAATAATTTTTTAATTGCTATAAAAATTTAAAATAATAAATAAGTATAATATTTTAAATTAATTAAAATAATAATATTTTTTATTATTAAAATTTTAAATTACTTAAAATAATAATACTTAAAATTTTATATAAAATCATATGAATTATTTTTTTACAAATAGAAATGGTAAAAGTATTAAATTATAATTTTTTTAACTTCTATTTTTTTATTATGTATTTTTATTTTTATTTTTTATTACTAAATAATTTTATAATTATTTATTTTTATTTTATTTTTTATTACTAAATAATTTTTTAACTATTTTATAGTTAAAAACCACTTAAAAGTAGCTTAAAATTAGAGGCAAATACACTAGAAAAAAAATTCCTCAACAAGGATCTATTTGAAAATCTCAAGTAGAGTCTCTATTTAGCCACTCGAGGAGCAACGGACTACCATTGAAATTACGGAAAATGCAAATAGGTGAGATTTACATAAGAAATTTTCTGAAGGAGGGGCATACTTCTCAAAATAAATACCCTTATTTAAGCATTTATCAAATGCATCAACACACTTACGAGGAGATTCATTGTTCATCCAGTCATCCTGCCCCACAGTTGGCACAAATTAATTAATTAGCTCGCTCTGAAGAGCTCCAGACAGTGCTCGTCGTCGAGGTTTCGGCTCCAAAACTTCTTGTAGTATTCATCGTACGTGTAGCTCCTGTACATGGCCGGAGACCCGTCGCCCACGAGCTTCTCCGGCGGGCTGATGACGGCGAATTTGCAGGGGCAAAGGAAGGACGCCACCGAGATCCGCTCGTTGTCCGAATTCACCACCGCTCGGTGCAAAGCGCTCTGGTACCTTCCGTTGCTCAGCGCCTGCAACAATAGTTCACGCCCAGAATTCAATTTGAATTAGGATAATTTATTGTAAGTTGCTGAGAATGCACAGGAGTAGAGAGACCTGGAGCTGGTCGCCGATGTTCACGACGAGTGCGTTGACTTGGGGGTTGACGGCGATCCACTTGCCGTCCTTGAAGACCTGCAATCCAGCGACGGTTGGGTCCTGGAGGAGGATGGTGAGGGCGTTGGGGTCGGTGTGGGCGGGCAAGCCGTAGGTGAGCTCCGGCTCCGGGCACTTGGGGTAGTAGTTGATGGCCATGTGCTGCTCCTGCTGCTGCTCGCCCAGCACCATCTGCATGTGCTCCTCCTCCAGTCCCAGGCCGAGCGAGATGAGACGCAGGAGGCGGAAGCCCAGCTCACGCACTTCCCGGCAGTAACTGCTCACCACTTCCCTGGGCGCACACAACATTTATCTATATTCACTACTAAATGAATCCACAAATCGTAGCCGATCCTTTGCAGGTGGATTTCATCAACTGATACCTCTGTTGGAATAAAAATTAAAAACTTCTCTCGTCATAGTCCCACATTGGGGACATGCGGAAGTTAATGAGTTTACAAGTTCATAAATATTAATCTCATTGGGAGTTTATAGGGTCCATTAACTAAATTCAATTGATTGAGCCTAATTGAAACCTCTCATGTCACATAGAAGAGGAACAAGACGATTCATGGAAGCCAGTTTGGGATTATAGTATAGGTCATCTAGTTATAGATAATGTTAGGCCCAATCTTAAATTTAGGGCCCAGCCCAATTGGGCCTTGACCTAAGGTCAAAATTGGCCCAAGGAGAAATCCAAATTGATTTTGGCAAAGACGAGCGACGAACACGTCGGTCGCTCGCTCGATCGGGGACGACTCCGGTGGCACCTCCGGTGGCCGGAGGCCTCGTCCGACCCAGCGGGAAACATCGCCGGACGAAGTCGCGTCACTAGGTGGTGGTCTTCCGGCCGGCGAAGCAGCGGCAGCACGCGCAACCGACGAGGCGAACACTGGCGGATCGATGGGAAAAGACGACGCGAAGTCGTCTCGCCCACGTTCGTCAGGTGGTGACGATGGCACTGGACGGGAAGGCGACGTCTGAGGCGTGGCTCTCTAGTCGTCAAACGGTGACGAGGGCAAGCCACCGGAAGGACGACAAAGTCGTCACCTGAACGTGGCTAAGTTTGACAAAGGGGAGAAGAGAGCGCTTGATCCAGAGGTCTGAAGCAGAGGCGACGCTTGGACGAGCAGATCATCACACGGCGGCACCTCTACCCGGCGGACCGAAGAGGGCAGTCAGACGACAAGGGGTGTTCGGCATGGGCAGGCATGGGCGGAGCTCTGGCGCGACATGGCTCCGCCTGCCGTCGAGTCGACATCGCCCTGTGTGCATACGCGCCCAAGCTGCCTATAAAAGAGGCGGCCGATGAGCTCGACGAAAAAAAAGGAGGAGACGGCTGCGAGAGTAAAACCTGTATTCGGTGAGGAACGAAACCAAATTGAGGGAAGTGGACGGCCGGACCTAAAGGCGACGACGGGACGCGGTAAGCGCGGATCGGCGAGGTTGAGAACGAACCTAGTCCACCCCTTTTCCCGTTCACCACTCCTCCCGACGACGACGCGGCGACTCCGGCGAAGGCCAGCGGCGGCCCTCGTCCGACGTGCTTCGGTGGTGAGGGTGGGTGGTACGAAGCACACTTGATGCCTGCTCCCTTGGCAGCGAGATCCACGTCGCGTTCTTCATCGAGCTCTCTCCTCTTTTCTCTGCCTCCGTCCTCTGCTCGATTCGACCGAGCTTGGGGCGGCGGCTTCAGTCGGACAGTATCCTCCGGCAAGTCGACGAACGCCATAGGAAGAGGGCGGCGAGGTCCTTTCGATCCACGCGAACTCTGAACGCCGTGATTGCGCCAGCGTAGTACGACGCCTCCCTTACGACGTGAACGAAGCGGCGTGCTTTGTACGCAAACACGAACGCCGACGTGGAGCTTCGTTGACGCGTTGACTCAAAATCGAACCCGGTGCCAAAATTAAAATCGGGCGCCGAATTTGCCTCGCGGGCACAGCTGAAATTTAGGATCGGATTCGGGCACTAATCCGAATCCAACAAAGGTATAATTCCATTTTTAATATTTGGTTTTTAATACTGATGTATTTTCTCTCTCTTCTCTCTCCTTTCTAGACTGCACGAGGGTCGGAACCCCTCGTGGAGGCTGAGGGGCACAAACGGACGTACCCCTGCCGGTCACGCTGAACCTGGACAAGACATGAACTTAAGCCCTACGTGGCAATAGAACAGTTGTAATAATTAATTAAAATTGATTCATTGTACTTGTATAATACAGGGCGTGACAATAGGGGTGTATAGGTCATGTAGTTGTAGATAGGGGTGAGCATTCGATAAAAATCGAAATCGATTTATCGAAAACTTTTTTACCGAAATATTAAAAACCGAAATCGAATCGAATTTCATAAAAACTAAAATTTTAGCGAACCGAATTTAAATTCCGTAAATTACTGAAAAATTAAATTATTAAGTATTTAATTATTTATATGATTGATAATTAAGTGATTAGGTATTGAGTAATAGGTTTTAGACTTTTAATAACTAATTATACTATAATAAAATTAGGATATAATATAATATATTATATTTTTAATATATATTATATATTATATATTTTTTATATTTTTATATATATATATATATATATATATCGGTAGATCTGTTTTTTACTTAACCGAAATTATAAAAACCAAAACCGAAACCGAAAACAGAATTTTATAAAATTTATTACCGAAACCGAAACCGAATATTTTTTTTCCTGAATTTACCGAAATTTTTGGTAATCGGTAAAAACCGAAAAAATGAACCTGAATGCTCACCCCTAGTTGTAGGTGATAAAAGTGCTGTACAGTAAGTTGTAAAAGTGCTGCTGAAAAAACTAATATAAAATATTGACGATCCTAGAGGAGCGAGCGCTGCTGCAGCCTCAACAAGACACACCCAAGATCGGCGACATCGAGCGCCTAGCTGGCACCGACGTTGTCCCTACTGGCGTCGACCTCGACACCGGCACCACCTCCAAGGACGTCCTTATCGACCAAGCCAGCGGCCTCACAGCGCGTCTCTTCCTTCCCGACACCCTCCCCATAATCCAAGCTACCCATTCTCTCATCTACTTCCACGGCGGCGGCTTCTGCATCGAATCCCCCTTTTCCTCCCACGGCGGTGGCTTCCTCAACTCCCTCACAGCCAAGGCCAACGCGGTCGCTTGCATCGGGAACATGCCAAAGAAGTTGTCATCGTCAATTTCGAGCATTTCCACTGAATGGACGAGGCCCTGGGTTGAGGTCGAGTTCTTTGGCAGAGAAGAGGAGGGAGAGCTCGTCCAACGAGGGCCTGGGTCGAGGTCGAGCTCTATGGCGAAGAAGAGGAGGGAGAGCTCATCCAATGAGGGCCTGGGTCGAGGTCGAGCTCTGTGGTGGAGAAGAGGAGGGAGAGCTCGCCGACAAGGGCTTGGGTCGAGGTCGAGCTCTTTGGCAGAGAAGAGGAGGGAGAGCTCAAGGTCGAGGTTGAGCTCTTTGGCGGAGGAGAGGAGATCAGCTTCCGCTCTCGAGGCTCGAGCGCCCACACGAACAACGAGGGAAGACATGCGGGCCGAACCGGGCGAAAAATAGCCGGTCAGCTTCAGTCAACGCGGGCAAGCGGGTGAAAAGCGCGGAAAGCACTTTGCATTTGCTGCTTCATGGACCAACCACCCACGCGACCTACGGTTCCGCTTACAATGCCAAACGCACCCTTAATCCATCTTGACGAAGATCTTAAACTTGTACAACATAACTAATTTACATCACATAGCATAACATGGTTTTTTTTATAATTAAAAATCAATTATATGAAAATATTAAAATAGTTATATTAATGTTTTCATAGAAAAAATAAAACAATAGTTACATATGTATAGGTTTAAATTTTTATTTTTTTCCTAAATTTTATAAATGTAGAAATTATTTGGCATATGTAAATTTTACATAATGATTATTCGCTTTGTAATTTTTATTGATTAAGAAATTTTAAAAAATGAAAATTTTTTTTATTCTGTTTTATTATGACAGAAAACTGAATAAAAACATATGTGAAAAAATTTATAAATTGCATAAAGTATATTCCTTGTACTCAAATTTGATTGGTGTTGCTAAATAATAAAAATAAATAGAAGAGAAGACTGCAGAGAGTGCAACATTCAGAGACGACGAACAAAACAGTAACAAAGAATTAGAATCCAAACGTACTTGAAGGATGATGGATTCGAAGGCCAGGCCGGCACGAATTGGTCGAGCGGATGGCAATGGAGGCGGAGGTAATCCCTCCAGTTGCGCACCGTCTCCGTCCGGATGTTCGAGCTCGTCGACAGCCTCACCGTCTTCGCTGGATCATCCGAGTAGTACTTCGCCTTCTCCTCCGCCGTCAGCCGAAAGAACTCCGCCGCCACCGACATCACTCTCTCAATCAGCTCCCACTCCACCCCATGGTTCACTACCTACGTTCATTCATTTAAATTCAATTTTAGTCCTCAACTGATGGAAGAATTCAGAGACGACGCTCCATCGGACAGCAACACGCCTACCTGAAAGGACCCGTATACTCTGCAGGCCTCAGCAACCTGCTCCACGATTCGTTGCCTGTCCGGAGAACCCAGATCGACTGTGGGGATTTTGGCGTCGGGGACGACTTCGTCGAACCGAGGCCGCTCCGGTAGCGGCCGGATGTAGCACTGGGGAAGTGAGCGGTGGATGGGGGCGATGGATAGAAGTTGATAGGCCATGACGCGCGAGAGAGCGAGAGAGAGGAAGATGGAGAGAGAGAGAAGACAGAAGAGGAGGAAGACGAAGACTAGGTATCGAGAAAAAAAATCCCAAGCATCGGACACGGTTCCATGACTCCAAACTCCAAGTCTTCTCCCGCCCCCGGCAATAGAACGTGGCACGTTACCAAATCTATTACTTTTATTGTTTTCAAACAAATTAAATTCATAATTCTACACAACTAATTGCAAATAACCACCGTCCAAAAAAACATACCCTCAGTTGACTTGACTTCATGAGCGTGTTCTGCAGTCATTAATGACAGCAGCAGCCCACGCAGTCGTGTCGTCATCTCAATTTCATTTGCAATTGAGTTACGTTATAAATTTTATAGTCCGGTTTAATTGTCATATTGAACTGAACCGGACAGTCCTGCGCACATCAGCAACGCAAACTGCGCCGTAAAATTCTGCACAACCCCACGTATTTTATTTTGCGTCCATTCCCTTATACATTAATTTATGATTCACTTAGTCAAGATTGTATTTCTTTAATTCACAAGGCCGTATTGGTAACATGTCACCTTGTTCACTAGTATTTCAATTTTCTACAATATTTTTGACCGCTAGTGCAATGAGCCGGCATTATATGATAAATACATCGACCACACAAGTCTAAGAAGATCACCTATGAGTATCAAAGTCGAACAATCAAGTTACGTAAACACAAGTCTTTCCTATTGACTCAACAAAGTCTAGTCACAGAACAAATCCCATCTACAATTTACTAAATTCAACAAAGTCTAGTTACAGAACAAATCCCATCTACAATTTACTAAATTCAACAAAGTCATGTTGACTATAATGCTAGTCAACTACCATTGGTTGTTCTAAATATTTTCAGGTGGCAAATAATTTTGAAGGAGAGTGGTTTGTATCTAATAGCGTCATGAGTCACATTATATTATCGTTGTGACAAAGAAATAATTGTCAATTGTAGTTATATATATACTTGTGTATAGAAATTTACGCACGGGATTGAGAGAGAAAACTCTCACCCGAGTGAGATTATAATAATAAAAAAATTTTGTTGTTTTTTATAGAAAATCTCATAATTAAAATTTTTTTCAAAGACAAGGTGAGCGATTATAATTGACTTTTATTATAATTTAATAAGTGTTATGCAAATTATAAATTTATTTTCCCAAGGGAAAAGAGCTTATTGAGTTAGAGAGTAATTATTTTTAGTCAATTATAGTTGCGTTTTCTTAGGAAAAAAAGCTATGTATTTTGACAAAGTTTGGAGCAAATAGTGATGGCAATTGGTCTTTGGTGTTTGTTTGAACTTGCTTGACTTAATGTATTTATAATTAATGCTAAGTTAATGCAATAATTGTGGCGGGGCGAATGCAAATGAGCTCAGCCAACGTATTTGACCCGTAAACTAAACTCATGTTATTATCGATAACAATAGTCCTTAAAAATTAATTAGGTGATAACTTGTTGATCTCTCTTGCTCCTGTTCTAGATGGTTACTCTTTTCTTCGTCCATTTTATAGTGAGTTTTTTTAAAATTTTATGACTTTATTTTGCAACAATCAATAGCATACTAATATAATATTTTCTAGAGAGAGAAGAGAGAGGAAAGAAAAGATTTAACTAGTTTTCTTTATTTTTTTGAAAAAATTTAAATAAAAAGAGAATAAATAAGTTTTTTTTTTTCCAAAATTTGATTTAGGCTTTGTTAGACCCAACTTCTATTTCCCAGCCAACCCGCGATCTGCTCACTAGATCACATTAGAAGTACATGATAATCTTTTTTTTTTTCTCCCCTCATATTTCCTTTCCCTCAATTGTTTTTTCACCTCAATTTTCTCTTCCCTCCAATGAAACACAATAAATTATAACTTAATTGTGCCTCAAATTGGGCGAATCCAAGAAAGACTCAGCACAATCGAGTTTGCCCTATTTCTTTGGATGAAATTCACAAGGAAAAAAAAGAAAAAAATATATTAAATCTATTTTTCTATTAGATTCAATATATATATATTTTTTTCTATATGAATTTCGTCCCAAAAAAACAAGGAGCACAGCACAACATATAAGTCAAACTTAGCCTAACACAAGTTAATCTACTTTTGAATTTTAAAACATATTTTTTTATAAAAATAGAAAAGAGATTTTTTTTCCCTTTAAAAAGTGGGAAATTATTTTAAAATAAAGATATTAATTTGTGGGTGCCATGTGGACACTTATGCTTCGCCTGTTGCGTAATAGTTAGTAGTACAAAGGTGTTTCTATAATTTTCTACAGAGTTAATGTTTTTATTTAAAAAATTAATTGCATGAATAGTATGACCGTGACGTGACATATAATTTTATTTGCAATTTACACGTGAATTTTTAATTTGATGTGGTAGGTCAGCTTTTAATTCCTGTGTTCTTCGGGAACATGTGTTGATGTTGTCCGTCCAATCTATTTATCTCCTCCATACACATTAATTCTTTGTTGTTGACATCTCAACTACCACTCCCGCTTTTGAATGTGCCAATTTTCGATATAACCCTTGTTGAAATTTCATCAATTTAGAATAAATATCAATTTGGCTAAATAATTTTTTATATAGGCAAATAATTGATAGAAGACGAAACTCGATTTACTTGTAAATATCAATTGAGCTAAAGATAATATCTTGTCTGTTTACCCACCAACATATCTTTTCACATAATATGGTTGTGATAGATATTAGTTGTGTAGTAGATGTAAGATATTATAAAGAGTGGCAATTATGTTATTAAGTACTCAAATATCTACAAATTGCTTCATACCGGGAACACCCTTTCATATGACCCATATTCAATTCATTTGGTCACTTTGTCCCTCTTCAAATGTAGAGCCCGTTTGGCGCAGTTTCTAGTCTGCTTTTACTGATCGTAAACACTGATTTAGAGAAACTATTCTGTTTGACTATCAGTTTCTAGGTTTCAAATCTAGAAATTGCTGTTGTCCACGGAAGCCCTCTCCTCTCTGCTTCTAAACTGCTTTTAACTAATTTTACCAAATCACTTCTCAATAACTAATGCGAGCTTTCAATCGTTCTCCACTGCGATTACGGAGGATCACTGTGGGACTAATCGTTGTCTCAATTTGACAAGTAATGCAATCCCGTGATGGTACATAATTTGGATTACTCAAAAACACACATCTGAAGCATGTGCATAACATGTTTTTTTGAAGAGAAATTGAGCCACATTTCAATCATGTCTGAGTTCATTGTACTCTGAATTATTATTGACTCATGGTCTGCTAAAGCACACGTCGCAGCGGGAAGAAACCTAATTGGAAGTTTTCAGCTACAAACAGATACTGATTACTGAGGTCAAGGTTGGGGGCCAGACAAGTCAGCGCAGACTTTCAATATTTAAGATCAGTGTGTGGTCCTCGCTGCTAGCTCAGGGGGATTCACTTCGCTCATGGATTTCCCTGCTGACTCTTACGATCCAATCGACCTCCCAAAGCCCGTCTTGCTCATCGTCTCCCTACTCGAATCCTTAATCTTATCCTTCGCGTCCGTCCTCCACCGTCTCGGCTTGATCCGCCCATCGCCATCGCCGCCTTCGTCGATGGAGTTACTTGATCCTGCTGCTGCTGGATCGATAAAGAAGCAGCTGAGGGTGGTGGCGTTCGCGCGCCTGGCGAAGAGGCGGGGATCGGAGGTTCCGGCGGCCGCCGCCACTTGCGCCATCTGCTTGGGGCATGTGGATGCGGGGCATACGGTAAGGGAGCTGGGCAACTGCGCGCATGCCTTCCACGTGGAGTGCATCGATAGGTGGATAGATGCGGGGCGGCGGAGCTGTCCTCTATGTAGGGCTGACTTATTGCCTGTGCCCGCGGCGGTGGCGGCGTTGGGTGTCCAAATTTCGGTTTAATAGGATGAATCGAATCGAATGGGATCAAAAAAAAATTTGGTTTGATTTAATTTTAAGTTAAATTTGGTTCGATTTAGTTTGTGTTGACATGATTTAAAAAATTTTGATTTGGGTTTCGTTCAGTTTCTAGAAAATTCGATTCGAGTTTGATTTATTTTTATTTTATTTTTAGTTTAATTTAAAATCTATTCGATACGAGTTAAATCATATGGACACCCTAGATAACCAACTGTGCCACAAATTTCTAGTTATCACATATAACAAATATTCAGCTGATATAAAACATTGAAATAAATTTTATGAATTACTTGCGAACTCAGTGAATCATGCTCCAAGATCTATGGAGCCTAAGTACGTCTTTCTACCAACACTTCAAATCAATTATAGGCTTAAAAAATAAAATAAAACTTTTAAGCCGCCCCCGGGAAAAAGGTTCTTTGAGGTTAGAACTTTTACGCGGGGTCACTTTGTTTTACTTTTAAAAATATTTTTTTATTATTTATTATTTTTTAAAAATGATTTACTTCTGGTAAACTATCTAATGATATTAATATTGGGTTTTAGATTATAAAAATACTATTTATTCTATCATATTGATTAAGGTATTTTATATATATATATAATCTAAAATACCCAATATTAATACCATTAGATAGCTTACAAGGAGTACATCATTTCTAAAAAATAAAAAATAATAAAAAAATATTTTTAAAAATAAAACAAAATGACCCCGCATAAAAATTCTATGAGATGCCACTTCATAAAACTTTTTTTCCCAAACAAGCGGGTCACATGCATTCACCATCTGTGCCTCCTTGGGATCTGTGCATGCACGAATCCTGAGATAGTTGGAGGTGGATCGGGTGCCCCGCTCAGCGCGCGGGGAGAGGGGCTTATGATTTTTTTTTTCTAAAAAATGACATTCAAATTTGGATCTATTTTTATCATATTAATAAATATTTTTTTTATATAAAAAGCAATGTTGCAGTTGCTGTAGAACAAAGTATAAATAAGTGCACATAAGACAATATGAGAAATAGAGATAAATTATTTTAACTAAATAATTAATTCAGTCAATGAAATAATTTTGTTTGTCAAATTAAATATATTTATATATCAACTTTAGATTGACTATTAAAAAAATTTAAAAATAGTTGGTTTCCCAATCTAAGTGGTCAACCAAGTACATCTATAAAGCAAAATTAATCTTTTAATTGAACTAGAATGACTGTGCACTGGTTTTTTTTTTAAAAAAAAAAAACAAATCTTACAGACCAAATCGAATTTTGAGGGTCTAAATATAAACAAAGAATTATAACATGCAAATCTATTAGGCTTTCAGAATGGTGGAACCAAAAGTTTGTCCATTTAAACTTCACCGTCACTAGGGAACACGAAAGTTTACGAAAGAACTTAATAATAATCTTAGATGTAGAGATGCCCAGTTTTATCAAAATAAAGCACAAAAAATTTCTACTTTTACGTGCCAGGTAAGATAAGAAGATAAATTTTCGTTAGTTCCTGAATGACTTATAGGGCAGCTTGGGATGGTTCCAGTTTCTGGATTTTGATTAGTTTGATCAAAGCTGATTTAACTAGAGTTAATTAAAAAAATTAGTGCGTCAAACGAGATTATTTTTGACTTTTGATTGCCCACAAATACAAAATCAGCCTAAAAGTCACTCCAAACGGCGCCATAATCTACGGCGAGGCCATGAGAACTACATCAAGGTTGCTTCTAGGTGCTTTCTCTCGTGCCCTATTTCTTTTTTCCCTTCACGTCAGCAAACAAACCTCAATCTGTGTGCCATGAAATCAATTTCTGCCGACCCGAATTTGGATTTCGTCGCCGAATTTGACTCTAATGCCAACCCCTATTTTGACTTTGGTCAAACACTTTGATGCGAATGCCTCCCGCACTCGTTTGTGAGCATGCCGGCATTGTCGCCGAAAGAGATGGAAGTGTGGAGGGAAGCTCTCGAGGTGGGCAAATCCAAAACAGGCTTAGCATAATCGAGTTTGGCTGTGTTTTGTTAGAGGGGAAGAAAAGTAGAATGAATGAAAAAAGAGAAAGGGAAAAAATATAGGAGAGAAGAAAATTAGTCTGATTCACATGATCTCCCCCTTCCTCAGCAGTGATAGGGGAGAGCTCCACTGCTGGAGGCGGGGCGGATGCGAGCTCGTGCGACTGTAGGAAGGGAGGGGAGGAGGAGGTGGAGGTGGAGGGAGGGGGGAGGAGGCGAGCAAAAGCGGGGCAGATGCAAGCTCGCGCGAACTCGTGCGGCTGCAAGAAGAGAGGGGAGGAGGAGGCAGAGGAAGGGGGAAGAGCGGGGGCGTCGGGAAGGGGCGAGCAAAGGTGGGGCGAATGCAAGCTCGCATGAACTCGTGCGGCTATAGGGAGGGGAGAAGGAGGCGAATGGAGGAGGCAAGACGCGGGGAGGAGGAGACATGGACGTTAGGAAGGGAGTCATGGAGAAGGCGAGGCACGGGGAGGGGAGGAAGGCAGTGACGTTGGAAGGGGAGGGACCGAGGCAGCACTAGTAGCAATGTAGAGTTTTTGTTTTTGAAAAAAAATAATTTTTTTCCTCTAGATTAGTCCCCCAATAAAACAATGAAAAAGTGAAGTTTTAACTTGTCCCGTTTCTTCTTAAAAAAAAAAAGTATTAAGCACAACACAACATATAAGTCGAATTAGCCTAACATAAGTTAACTTACTTTTGAATTTTCAAACATATTTTTTAAAAAAACAAAAAGAGAGAATTTTGCCATGTGACCCATGCTTCTCCTATTGCGTGATAGTTAGTTGTACAACAGTGTTTCTTTAATTTTCTACACCATTCTGTCCTAGTATACAAAATTAATATCTTTTTTTAAAAAATTAATTGCATGAATGGCGTGGCGTGACACTTTTAAGTATAATTTTATTTGTATCCCGCAAGTGAATTTTTTATTTGATGTGGTAGGTTAGCTTTTAATTTTTGTGTTATTCGGGAACATGTGTTGTTGTCTGTCCAATCTATTTATCTCCTCCATACATACTAATTCTTTGTTGTTGACATCTCTACTACCGCTCCCGCTTTTAAATGTGCAAAATTTCGATATAACCCTTGTTAAAATTTCATCACGTTTAGAATAAATATCAATTTGGCTAAATAATTTTTGATCTAGGGTCAGTTTAGCTCCACTGTTGATAGTTTTATAATTATGCTGTATTGTACTGTATTACATTATTAAAATTTATAAAATATTTAGTTAATAACTTTTTAACTGTGATTAAAATTTAAAATAATAAATAAATATATTATTTTAAATTATTTAAAATAATAATATATTTTATTTTTTTAGTGTTAAAGTTTTAAATTATTTAAAATAATAATATCTAAAATTTTAAATAATATTATATAAATTACTTTTTTAGAAAAATAAAAACTATAAAAACATTAAATTGTAACTTTCTTAAATTTTATTTTTTTATTTTATTTTTTATTATCAAACAGTTTTTTAATTTTTCTCTATTTAAAAATTATTTATAATCATCTTTGAAGCGGGGGCAAAAATACCCATAGCCGTCTCAATAACTAATGCGATTACGGAGGATCACTGTGGGTCTGTCGATTAGAGAGCCAAAATGACTAATCGTTGTCTCAATTTGACAATTAATGCAATCCCGTGATGGTACAGAATTTGGATTACTAAAAACACACTCTGAACCATGTGCATAACATGTTTTTTTGAAGAGAAATTGAGCCGCATTTCAATCATGTCTGAGTTCATTGTACTCTGAATTATTATTTACTCATGTCTGAGTTAATTGGAAGTTTTCAGCTACAAACAGATACTGAGGTCAGGTTGGAGTACTAAAAGCACTCTGGTCCTCGTTGCTAGCTGAGGGGATTCACTTCGCTCATGGATTTCCCTGCTGACTCTTACGATCCAATCGACCTCCCAAAGCCCGTCTTGCTCATCGTCTCCCTACTCGAATCCTTATTCTTATCCTTCGCGTCCGTCCTCCACCGTCTCGGCTTGATCCGCCCATCGCCATCGCCGCCTTCGTCGATGGAGTTACTTGACCCTGCTGCTGCTGGATCGAAAAAGAAGCAGCTGAGGGTTGTGGCGTTCGCGCGCCTGGCGAAGAGGCGGGGATCGGAGAGTCCGGCGGCCGCCGCCATTTGCGCCATCTGCTTGGGACATGTGGAGGCGGGGCATAAGGTGAGGGAGCTGGGCAACTGCGGGCATGCCTACCACGTGGAGTGCATCGATAGCTGGATAGATGCGGGGCGGCTGAGCTGTCCTCTATGTAGGGCTGACTCATTGCCTGTGCCCGCGGCGGGTGGCGGCGTTCCGCGTCCAAATTTCGGTTTAATCGGATGAACCGAATCGAATCAAATAAAAAAAAGTTTGGTTTGATTTAATTTTAAATTAAATTTGGTTCGATTTGATTTGTGTTGAGATGATTAAAAAAATTTTGATTTGGGTTTGGTTTAGTTTTTAAAAAATTCGATTTGATTTTGATTTAATTTTTTTATTTTTAATTTAATTTAAAATTAATTTGATTCAAGTTAAATCATTTGGACACCGCCTAGATAACCAGTTGTGCCTTTGCCGGCAGCTCACAAAATTCTAGTGATCACTTATAACATATATTCAGCTCGATGTAAAACATTAAAAATAAATTCTACGAATCATTTGCAAATTCTCTAAATCATGCTCCAAGATCTATAGAGCCTCTACTACCGACACACTTCAAATCAATCATAGGCTTAAAAAAATAACACCCCCCACCCCCCCAAGCGGGGCACACGCATCCACCATTATGATTTATTTTCTATTGATTTTGGATCTTGAAAATTTTGTGTTAAACATAAAAGATAATAATTAGTTTTCTTAAGAGTGTGACACGTGCTATCTTAGGATCCGTGCATGCACGAACCCTAAGACAGTTGGAGGGTGGAACGCGCGCGTGTGGAGGGGGCTTATGATTTTTTTTAATAAAAAATGACCTTCCATGTTACTTAAAATTAATTTTGAGCTCTAATTTTTAATACTAGTTGGATCTATATTTATCATATTAATAGATATTTTTTTATATAGAAAGCAATGTTGCAGTTGCTTGTAGGGATGGCAATAAAACTCATCCCCGATCTGACCCGACCCGGCCCGACCCAAAGTCAACGGGGAAAACCCGAGTTGACTAGGTCTCGAGTCGGGTTCGGGGAAAACCCAACTGGGGTAAGATCGGGTCTGGGTCGGGTTCGGGGATTCAAGTATCCGCCCCAAATCCGACCCCGAACCCGCCCCGATTATCAAAATTACATATTTACCCTCATAAACTAAAATTTTTAAGTAATTTATATAAGGTTTTTGTGGAATTTTTTATGAATATGTGATAAAAATTTATTTTAAATATATTTTTAAATAATTATAGCATATATTTATTGTTTAGGAAGGTCGGGTCGGGTTTCCCCGTGGGGTCGGGTTTCCCCGCGGGATCGGGGATGGGGTTGAGATTTAAAAACTCGTCGGGTTCGGGTCGGGGTCGGGGACGGGTTTGGGGAAGTCGGGGTCGGGTCGGGGATGGCAAAACCCGATCCCGAACCGCCCCGTTGCCATCCCTAGTTGCTTGATACTCTATGGTAGAATAAAGTATAAATAAGTGCACCTAAGACAATATGAGAGATAGAGAGACATATTACTTTGACCATATAGTTAATTCAGTCAATGAATTGATGTTGTTTGTCAGATTAAATATATTTATATATCAACTTTAGATTGACTATTAAAAAAATTTAAATAATTGAACTAGAATGACTGTGCACTGGTTTTTTTTTTTTTTTTTAAAAAAACAAATCTTACAGACCAAATCGATTTCAGGTTTAATATTACAATATGGTAAGGATGTAAACAAAAGGTTCTTTGTCAATTTTGAAGGTCTAAACATAAACAAAGAATTATAACATGCAAATCTATTAGGCTTTCAGAATGGTGGAACCAAAAGTTGTCCATTTAAACTTGACCGTCACTAGTGAACACGAAAGTTTATGAAAGAACTTAATAATAATCTTAGACATAGAGATGCCCAGTTTTATCAAAATAAAGCACAAAAATTTTCTAATTTTATGTGCCAGGTAAGATAAGAAGATAAATTTTAGTTAGTTCATGAATGATTTATGGGGCCAATTTGGGATAGTTGAAGCTTTTGATTTTTAGTTAGTTTAACTAAAACTGATTTGACTAGAGCTAATTGGAAAAATTAACATGCTAAACAAGGTTACTTTTGACTTTTGACTGCCCACAAACATGAAAACAGCCTAGAAACCGCTCCAAACCGGGCCATAATCTACGGCAAGACTATGAGAACTATATCTGAGTTACTTCTAGGTGCTTTCCATGTTAGGCCACATGAAAAACAAAGAGACAAAAAATATATTAGGCCACATGGCATAGGTTGCTCTCAATTAATTTAGTAACTTAAATAGTTTTCCACTGCTATGTTTTCTTATATATATTTCTTTTGAGAGAGAAAAGGGAGAAAAAAAAGAAATTAAATTTTTTGACATAAAATTTTCTCCATGTCTGTGTAAAACAGCCTAGAAACCTCTTCAAACGAGGCCATAATCTACGATAAGGCCATGAGAACTATATCTGAGTTACTTCTGGGTGTTTTTCATGTTAGGTCACATGAAAAACAAAGAGAAAAAAAATATATTAGGCCACATGGCATAGGTTGCTTTCAATTAATTTAGTAGCTCAAATAGTTTTTTACTTCTGTTTTCTTATATATATTTCTTTTGAGAGAAAAGGGAAAGAAAAAAAAGAAATTAAATTTTTTGACAGAAAATTTTCTCCATGTGTGTGTCGCCCGCATGCAACCCTTGCTTGGTTCCTACAAGATCACACCATCATCTCTCTCTCGCTTGGTCCCCACCCTCCATCCCCACCTCCTGCCTTTCCATCGCCCTCCCTTGCCTTACCCCCTCCCTCCACGGCATCCTCAACCCCTCCTCCCTGCTTCTTTCCTCAGCTTTTTTTATCTCTCCCGTGAGATCCCCCATTCACCTCCCTCCCACCCCACCTACGAGCTTGCCTCGCTGCCAGTGAAGCAGTAGTGAACCCTCCCCCACCTTACTACCGCCTCTCCTCCTCCCCGGCCCCTACTTTCCCGCTTCTCCCTTCTTCCCTACTGCACGCCGCCTCTCCACCTCCCTTCCCCCTCCCGTCTCATAAGAAGGAAATTCTAATTTATCCATGCAAATAAGGAGGGCAATGAACCAGTCAACTGGATTGCAAGGCAAGAGAGAGATAATAAAACATCTATGTTTTTAAAAGTTAGTTGGCCCCTGTTTTGTCCAGGCTATTGAAAATGAATGTAACTTGACCGTTCAGAAAAATAAAGAGACCGAATGATTAAGATTCTTTAGCTGAGTAACGTATCAAGAGACTGAGTGATTAAGATTCTTTAGCATAACAATACTTGCAAACTCTTTTTTGTTTGCCATACAACAACTGTTGGCAGGCCTTCCGGCCTCACAATGATAAGCATTAGAGGGAAAAAAAAAATTCTAAACAACATTTCTGCATGGCAGGTACCATGCTCCTAGCAAAGGAGCAGAACATTTTCAAGTGAATTCCAGGCAAGACCATTGTTCCCAAAATGAAAAAAATGTGAGAAACAGGTACCTACTGTTTTTAATGTTAGAATGGGAAATGTTGATATAATGCAGCTCTGTTGCACCACAGTTGCAAAGTATGTCACCCAAATGAATGGTAGAGAGACCGCCAAACTGGAAGGATGTTGGGAAAAACAAATGGCAGATATTCTTCAAAACTTCAGTGTTCTCTACCTTCGATCCTTTAATCCAGATGACCCAACTACTAAAAGGAGAAACAGGAACTTACGTAATTAGTCATATTTCAGTGAAATCCGTTGAGGGTCATATCCGACCAAAAGTGGCCCAAGACAACTTACAAAAATGGAAAAAAGAATATCAGGCACTTAAATCCCAAAAAATGGAAGTTAAGATTAATAATGTAGTAATTTTACAAGGTAGACATGGAACAGAAACTTCTTATGCCTCCTCAGCGGGGAAAAAATGACCATGGGTTTGGCGCCACTTTGCTATTCCACAAGAGTAAGTTAAAGTACTTGGGGCTATCGTTGATCCTTCCAATGAGAGGGCATATGATATGTCATCATTGAATATTGAATGCGATATAACCCCAAACAGGTATAGCACTTAGTTTGGAGATATATAGAAAAAAAGATTCAATAGTTAGCCAAATTCCTCAGGCTCCCTCCGTCTTTGCTGAAACCTTCTAGATTTGCATCCCCCAGGATTACGATACTGTACAGTCCCTCCATCTTTGCTGATCAAGCGCTTCTCATCGGCATCATCACATTGCCTCATAGAACGGAGAAATTCATATCTACCACCATGTCCCCTTTTATCACTTCGAGCATCATACTTGTATCCCCTACCAAAGCTAACAAGTTCTGCTTTCCTGCTAGACTGCAGAGGACCCTGATTATGATGATAGTAATCATCAGGCTTCGGTCTTCCTTGTGAATCCAAGGAATCAAACCTATGTCCAGTAAACACTTTTATACTTGGGCTTCTTCTAGAAGGTCGCCTGTATCCTTGTTCCCTATGATGATTGGGTGAATCCTTCCTGTCATCAACCCATCCTGATGTATGTGATGGGGAAGCAACCGTAGCAGAGCCTGAGCCATAAACATTTAAGCGCTCCTCAAAGCTGGCTCGACGATTTGGTGATCTTCTCTCCATTCTGCTTACTGAAGACCTGGTGCCTCTGTGATACGGCGAGGTGCTTCGTTCTCTTGTGGACAAACGGTGCCCTCCTAGGGATGATTCAATTCTGTCATGAGGCATAGGTTTGTTATCATATTGATCATCATCTATATCATGAGCATATTTACCAGCCTGACCCCCAACACCAAAGTGCCTATCACTTGTCTCTCTTGGATTTCGTGGTCTGTGCCCTCTATATGCTCGATCCCTCTCATCTTGTAACCCCCATCCGGTTACAGAGGGATGTGAGCTTTGCAAGGCCATGTTTGGAGATTTCTTGGGCAAAAGGCCAACAGAACCAACACTAGCTGCCTTAACTAAGGTTCCATCGCGTGCAACAACAAAGCCATTGCTCTCAACCTTGGCTGCAGCAGCTGCAGCCGCATTCCTTGAAGGTCGGGCATAACTAGGAGTATCATAGTAACCAGGTGAATTATGATTCCTAGGACCACGACAATTGGGTTCAAACCAATGTTCATCCCTGCCCCCCCTCCCATGAGTACGCCGCGAAGACCCAACCCACCCTGTGGAGTTCTGAGCAGAGCTGTTCCTTTCAGCTTTTGCCTCGACACCGTCACAATCATTATACCTAGAGATAATAGAGCAATCAAGTTAATTTAAACGATATAATTTTTAATGGGGATAATATACTCAAAAGTATAACAAGCTTGCTGTAGAGTTACCTGCTTAATTTGTCATAAATGTTACCATTCCTGTGCGACTCATCCAAAGACTTGAGTCTCTCAACTCGAGATGATAAACCACCTCTGAATGCTGAACCAGATCTTCCCAACGATTCACCATTACTGAATGCACCTAAAGAACTAGCAGTACCATCTTGTTTGCCAGAGCCAATCTCAAGCAGATTATTTCCACCAAGCCTATGGCTTTCTGGTAGCAGATCCCATCCTGATGATCTTAACCTCACATTTGCAGAAGGCTCCCTCGTATTGTCACCTTCATTATGAAAGTCAAGAATCTTACTTTTCTTCCTACTTCTATTTAATGTGGAATCGTCTGCATCCTTCAAACCAACTTCACAAATGGTTCTTGTCCCTCCTACTGAACCTGGGCCGTCCGATTTGGATGAACACCTTGATGAGGGTTGAGAAATAGCAACATGCCTATTCTTTCCATCTTCTGTTTTATCAGTATCAGACAAGTTTCTGTCACTGAATGTTATGCTCACATCAGATAAAGGGATGGAAGCAGGCACGTCAGAACCCATTTCACACATATCATTCAATCCATTGTCAGAACCATAATCAACATGTTCAGATTCCACTTCTTCAATGGAATCCTCCCCCCAATTGCGAAGAATAGATTCTCTAACTTCACCATCTTCAAATTGAGAATCATCATCTCCTAAAAGGTTGGCCTTTTCTAATCCAGAGATTTGGACAGCACCAACTTGACAAGCATTTGGATTATGATCGCCATTAAAATTTACATTAATATCCATGTAGTTTTGACCTGCCTCCGGAGTTCCCACAGCACATACCAAATTGGTATCAGTTCTTAATGTAGCTGTAACAGATGAAACATAGACAAGAGGGTTGGAATCAGAAGGGTTGTCGACATCACTCTTGAAATCTTCTACTATACTATCACATTTAGCAGAACATTTGACTTTGCAATTCTGATGATCAGGTTTTGATGGCCCAGGGCTGTCGTGTTGATGACAATTTAACTGCAAAGACTTGTCAGCATTCTGGTCACTGCTCATTTCTAAGCCAACAGGGCGAATAGCTTCACCAGATGTTCGACATTCTCCATCCAAATTTGCATTATCAACAAACGTTATATTATCACCTTTTTCGGAAAGGGAAAGCGACCAATGTCCCCTCTGTAGATCACTTATATGCCTAGGCTGTTCTTCAAAATTAGTCAGGCATTGATCGTCAGATCTTTTTTCCGCATTTGATGCAATGCTAGTTCCACTCTCAATATAAATCGGCTTACTTAATGATTGGACCAAGTATGAATGTGACCTAAATGTGTCAGAATTAAATTCACAACTGATATTCTCACTAAAAGCTGTTATTTCACTTTTAACCTCCAAGCCATAACTCATTTTATCATTCTTGATATCATTGGATTCGGTTGCCAAAGAACCATCCCTTGATTTTACCTCCAAATCAGAACTCATTTTATCCTTCTCAGTATCAGTGTATTCAGTTCCTAAAGAACCAACCCTTGAGGAGCGAAGCACGTCAGTAGCAACTTCAGTACTGCAAGTGGTGTTCCTTTGATTGCGCATGATTTTTGTTTCCTCAGCAGGATTCATCAAATGACCAGCAGTAGCATCCAAGTCATGCTCTTCTTCAACCATGATATGACCATGAGGAAAAGAACCGCCTTTCTGATGATTGGAAACTAAAAGACCATCACAAGTATCAGGTTTTTCTGATGATTCGTTAGAAATGATCGCACAGCTATATCCTGTGATGCCAACCACGCTAGCTAAGTTTTCAACATCTGGGGTGCATTCTCCATTCTCTGCCTCGCATTTGCAACTATCAAAGACAACTAAATCCTCATTCACTTTACCATTTTCACCTGCAAGATCAGTAGTAACTGATTCAAATATTACAAGTTGATCAGAGTTGCTATTCCATGCATCCATATCGGTGTTAAGGTCCCAGTGAAGCCTAGAAACAGAGGGAGGCCCTATCTTATCAGAAACGGCTGGCAATGAAACCATGGAGCTAGTCATGTTCAGTGGTTCACAAAATTTGACTTCATCTGCTGCAGATGTAGAATTGTTCACATTCACATTATTTTCCTGCAAATCATCCAAGGACTGCAATTGCTGCTCCCTGTCTTCACATGATGAATGTGATTTATCATTCTTGGTGTGTTCTAAATGGATTTCTTTACATGAATTTCCATTCAAATCTAATTTAAGAGAATGTGTACTCTCGCTCACAATCTCACTATTGCAGGCAGCAGCAGCCAATATTGAAATACCAGAGAAATCAGCAACATCATTGGCCTCTTCAACTAAATGATTCAAACCAGTTATTTTGTTGGCAACAAATTTCCTGTCATGATCTTTGTCCAAGACTAATGGATCCGTGAACGAAGGCGGCTTGCCCCCTAATAAATTATCAGAATCATCAGAATAAGAAGACTGCTGCGGAGATGATGGAGATCGAGCAAACAGAAATTTTCTTTTCTTTATTGGAACAATTTCTAGAGAGTCACTGAAGTGTCGTCCAAGAATACTGATACCGACCTACAAAAAATGCAATTGCAATTCCACAGTTAGATTTTTCAAGAGAAAAACAATGGGTGTGAAATTAAAAGCAGTACAGACATATAAATACCTTTTCAGAATCAGAATCAGGCATCTCTCCAGTTCTGCTGGGAAGCTTGTCCATGGCAAATTCACTTCCTTTGGAACTTTTCGTAACTGAACTCTTTCTTCTTCCCCCAGAAAATGAACTTCTAGCTCGTTTTACAGCCCATTTCCTGCCCTCATCTGGTGTCTTCCAGTTCAGATTTCGATTTATAGCTCCTGGAAATTCAACACCTGTGTTACTCAGCATGCTTCCTCACAGAGCCAAATCTACAATTGAAGATGTGCCACCAAATCTTGTGCAGGAATATGATGTTTTGTGGTTTCAACTATAGAGATCAAGCTCCAGAACAAATGCACAGATGAATCTGCAAGGTAAACATTACTTTTTTAGTACGCTTTGCACAGAGAAGCATGTCTGGGGGATTCCTACTTTGAGCATACAAAGATCAGAAGATTATAGACAATAACAGAATCCTGATCCTGATAACCAATGTAAATGAAAACATCATTTTTTTTTTTACGAATGAGACGCAATCCTCATTCTCTATCTCAAACAAGAATTGATTGAATAATGAATTGCAGATCCTGTGCAACTGAAGAAGATCTCCAACAAGCAAGAAAATATTCTTAAACCTGCAGATCATTAGACAAGCTTTGATGTCATGTAAATGGTATGATTTTCCAATCAAAAGCAAATATAATATATGGCACAAAGTCTGCTTGTAGGTATCACACTAATAGTTGCTTTAGGAGAGCACACTGTTCCAATTCAAAGATGGTACGATTATCTCCGGGAGAACTAATAATAGTGCATGAATCTCCAAGCAATATACACAGCAGTATGTGAAGTCTACCATTGCTCCGGCCTTTGCACAATGATTACCTTGCTCCACAGAACAAATTGCCTATCAAAATCTTCCCAGAAGAGGCATGCTTGCTAAATAGGCCAATCAACTCCTCCATTGATCAAAACTAAAAATTCTCAGATCACAAAGTTCAGTCTGCAAGACTGAGGGCAACAATTCCAGTCCACTCGAAGTATCAAATAATCAGTTAGGCCGAATGGTCAGGATCCAATGAGAAACAGATGCCTTCTAGATCAAGAAGAACTGATCCAGAAAACATGCAGTTTGACTAGGAAAGTTGAGAGATCTGAGAGAAACAATCTGCTGGCAGAGGCAAAACGAATCTAAATGTATTGGAAGAATCCTTCAACCTGTGAAACCTAACATGAATAGGATCCCAGTAAACACACGGTCCAAGAACATGAAACGTTGCCCATCTCAGCTGATAGAAGGAAACATAACTGGATGCCAGAGCTGTGGCAGCCCTTAAAAAAGGATGGCCAAACGAACAGCAGATCGAGGCCACAGTCAAGACCTAAAAGTGAGCTATCAAAGGTAGATCTTCGATATACTGCAACAATTTGCAGTAGCTACGAGAATCAAGAGCCTGGCAGAAATTCTTCGACCCTGAAAAGCCTAAATCATTTAAAACATACACGATGCATCTTCAATAGGAGCAACACCGTAGCCCTTGTCCCGGCTCTTAGGACCTGGCAAATACCTAAGTAGAGACCGCGATACAGGCAGCAGATTCAAAACCTTGCTCAGAACCTAGAAAAATAGATCCATTAGAGATAGTTTTCAGAATAGGTTGGCGGTAGATCCATGATCCAAAGTCAAAGACCACGCGGCTGCCCTCCCACTGTGACCAAAAAAACTCTGTTCCGACAATCGGCCAATAATCGAAGTAAATCCCGGCGGATCCAAGCTGCCTCCGACACCCTAATCCCCTTTCCGTTGCAGACTGGACTTGCAAGAGAATCTAAACAAAGCAAACAGAGATCATGAACTAAGGTTGCTGTATACCTGGATCTAAAGAGGAGGATCAGCTTCTATCCTCTCCTTCCGACCTGGTTTCCTGTTCCCCTTTAATTTGTTATCTCCTCTGTGATCTACTAAGGCTACATAAACCGAGCGATGGATGGATTCGTTTCTTGGCGATCGTTCCTACGACCTAGAAAGAAAGAGTTCCTTATCCTGCACGCGATCCACAAGCCGCCCCCTCTGCAGGCTATAATCCTGCGGCGATACCCTCTTCCTCTCTCCTTTCTCCCTTCCTCCGGCTCTTTCTATTCCTCTCCTTGCTCCTGGCTCCTGATATGGTGCTTAGACCATTCTCATCTCATCCTCCCCACCACCTTGGCCGCTAGCCTCGCACCTGCCCTCCGCCTCACATTGAACTACGATACTGCCATTAGGGCTTGCACGTTGACACACGCGAACCAAAAGTGGTGTAAGTTCACTGATGCATAAGGCTAGCCCGATGTTCGGGCGCTAACTTGATAATTAATTTTAGTAAAATTTTCATTTTATTATTAATATAATTAAAGTTATAATAATTACGATAAAAGCACCATAACATTATTCTTTTTTTTATTTTTAGATACTTCGGAAAGTATATAGGAGCTATCATGATATTGCATAGTAATTTGACTTTCTTATGAACGGCCATAGAGATGGCAATAGATCGAATACATAGTTTATACAAATTTGACTATATTATATAATTTAAACTAGATTTGGATATTTAAATAGGTATCCAATTAATAAAAAATATTTTTTATTATTTATTTTAAAGTAATTTATTAAAATATAATGTTGTAAAAAATAATTTTTTATTTTTTATGATAAAAAAAATTATGTTTTATGAAAATTAATTAGGTGTCCATTCCGGATACCTATATTTAACCCAATTGGCATATCAAACTCAAATTAGTCTTGGCTAGCATATTACGTGCTCAAAGCCACTTAAAAACAAATTGAGTTAGGTTGAGCAACTAATTATAATTGATTTAATTGTCATCTTCAAACTTTATCTCTTTTCTATGCTACGATGTACATTGTAGCTATGTAAAATAACAATTTTGGCCCCTTTGGGGTTTGACTATGAGGGTTTAGGGTCGTTCTTATCTTCTCCACATGTGTCCGTCTCACTCTTCATAACTTACTTCTCTCTAGGTAATTTATTTTCTTACTATTTACTAAGAATTTAATAGTTCATACTATTTCTAGCAAATCTAAGCCAATCATAGAGATATTCCTTGGTAATCCGATAATTCCCAATAAATCATACCCATCTTTTGAAATCTAGCCTCTAATCATCCACCTAATGACTTAAAGATCCAAATTAGTCGATCTAATCCCAGTCGGTAGTCATTTAGATCAAAACTTTAATACGAATGTTTGGAAATTCTTCTAAAAATTGCACTTGTACTCGTTTGTTTGGGTAGATCTATCTTCCATAAGTCTTTCTTAGTTTTTGTTTAGTCTTGCACTTATTTTATTATATTACTGAAATAAATTATAATAATTATAATTATAGCATCTTATTACTCTCTGATGATCATCATTTACTCATATTCTACTCTAGAATTTGGAGACAATAATAAAATGCTATTTTAAACCCCGAACCCAACCTCCATCGTGTACTCTGTTTCAGCTCAACAAACCCATGAGGACTTACGGAAGGGGTCGGCGTTATCTCTCCAGAGGGAGTCAGCTATATTGTTGTTTGCCAGCGGGCAGTGGTTCGGTGTCTCCCTAGTCCCTTCTCGTAGTGATACAGTGATCTCGTACGTCGTACGTGCCCCCATAAGCTCTGTCCGAATCTAGCCTCTTTCTCCGGTCCCTTGGAACCACAACCTGTTTGACTCGGATCCGCGGAATACTGAAGCCGTTCGCCGACACGGCGCAGTCTGCACGCATGTGGCGATCTAGAGAAGCGAGTACCGTGGGACCCAGCGGCTATACTTTAGCGTCACGCCATTGGTAGATGGCTAAGATCTTAGGGCGGATCGTGACTATTTTATTGAACCAATTGGTTCGATGAAGTAATGGATCCGGAAGCCACTTTGATTAATAGTCGAGCGAAAAATATAATGCTACTAAATGATATTGCTTACATAAAAGCATTGCTAGGTGGCTCGGATTCTAATAGAAAAAAGAAAGCAAGTCAATGAGCAGCTTTGTCGTGGATGAGACAATATATAACTGTAGCAGAAGTGGTTCAAGTCCCATCACATGAACGTCTTGTGATCAGAGCTCGAGCCTCAGAAATAAGCTAAGCTTATAAATCTAACCTGTGCTTGTAACGATTTTCAACAGGTAGAACAAATAAGTCAGGCAATTTTAGTTATCAAGACGCCTTTTTTTAAAAAAAAAAAAACTCGTAGTGTAACAAACTTGTGCAGGCAAGGCTGACCAGACATGGAATATCGGCTTTCTCGCCTCAAACATTCACCTATGATTAATTCAATCATTTAATTTGATGCGGGATCCCATTGCCGTTGACATCAATTTGAGCTATATTATTAGGCTCTAGTGCAGAATCCTCTGGTCAAATACAGAATGCCTTTCTTCTTATAATAAAAAGGAATGCAAACATTGTTCATAGCCAAGAGCAAGTTCCAACTGGAAAAGACCATCGGTTCAAAATTCATTAATTGAATATTTCTTAGGTGCCAATTAAAGATAGACTTGAATTAAGGAAACAAAAAGAAAAGAAAAAAACAATTGAAAACGAAAAAATTATCACAATCTACAATCCAAAAGCAATAGTAATTAGTTTGACAAACAATGTGATGTCTTAACAAACAAATTCCAGTGCCCTGAACTTAGAGGGTTGGAGTAGACATGAGTGTTGTTTGCTTATCATCTGTTTCAGCATCACCATATGCAGAAAGACTATATCAAGATTTTGAATTGCAAATGCAAAGAACAAAGATACACTCCACAATCACAAATCATGTATTCACACAACTAGAAGCTGGCAATGAGAAAACCATTCAGGCAGTCTCAGATCTTTCAAGCCCCATGGATTAACAAAATTACCATTTTGGGTGTACATCTATGAGCCTAAATACCTCACCTTGACCGGGTGATTCTTGTTGTACCACATTATAAGCAAAAGCTCTTCATGCTTATCATCAGTTACACTCTATCATCACTTCCACCTACGTATATCCTCTACTGAAGCCAGCAAGCTCTTAGAGTGAATGATGATGTAATATTCTTAGTTGATTCATCCGATCAAATATATGACATTATCATCAGATTAGATTCACATAAGAGCATCTCCTGAAAACATGTTAATGCCACACAATATGCCATATTGAATCATTCCTTAATGAACCCATTCTGAAGGATGAAAATTTCTGTCCTCAAGATAGCGTCATGGTATGAGGTAATCTCATTCATACCATTCTGGAATTTGGACATGAGACCGCAGAACAAAAAAGTGGCGTCATTCCTCTCAATTTTGAGTAATAGATCTCAAAGTATATCCACTGGGAGAACAAGACAGACAAAGATGCCTTCTGCACATGATAAATGCTGTCATCGGACACAGTTCTGCGATGTGATCATATGACCATCAAATGTTCAGAATTACCAGCAAAGCTGCAACTATTCTGTATCTACTAAATTTCCATCTCTGCTTTGCACATGTTTGCTCTCTCTTGACCAACACATGACAACTACTTCGTGAGGAAGCAATTGGAGATCGCCAAGGGGAGTAGATGGCATTTCAGACAACTAGCCTTCTTACACTTTTAACTTTGCCACAACAGCTACAGCCTTCCTGAATCAGATCAAGCTAAACCTAGGTGTGTTAGCTACATCCTACAGCAATATCCCTCGAACCGGATCAAGCAAAACCTATCCACCTAGGTGCATCCAGGCAAACTGGTGAGCTACCATGCTGAAGACCACCATGATTAGAAACTTTTGGCAAAATAAATGTTGATATCTGTCATTCCTTCCTTCAAGGATCTATCACCCATATAGTTTATGAACACCTAAATAAATTGGCTTCCTGGTTTATTTTAGGGAACACCCTAGCCTAGCTTTGTATGTTACCCTAAAGATTACATTAGTTGGCTGAAAACTTTTGCACAGCGTCCAGCGACTCCCCACCTCTAGCCTTCTTGCTAGCTTTAGTTTCGGCAGAGCTATGCCTTCTTTTTTCTGTGGCTGGGGTGCTGATTAGTTCTTAAGGCTGCTATCCTGAAGTTTAACTGCATGATTTATTCCACTGAGAGGAAAAAAGCAGGTGAGAAGACCCCAAAGTTGGCTCAGTGGACCAAACCCCCAACAGACTCAATGAAAATCAATCAATATGGATGCTGCTTGAGAAAAGACCTTGGCTTCTGGTGGCATTGGCCTCCTGATAAAGAACTCTGGCATTTACAGCTTCACGCTCTCCCTCGACACCTACTCCCATTCTGTGCTCAGTATGGAAATTCTTGCTATCAAATTGGCTTGCATCATACCTATGTCAACCACCCACAAGACAAGAATTGCAATTGGATGATTGCATCAGATAGCCAACACCCAGTGGATACCATCAATGATTCATCTCAGCACCTCCCTGGGAATGACTTCCAAATTATTCAGGAGGCCTCTTTCTTCTGAGCAGAATTAAAAATTGTCCTCTCATGTATATACCTAGGTCGGCCAATCAAGCTGCTAACTACTTGTCCAGCTTAGCTAAGTTTTCTAAATCATGTCCTACGTAACGATCTGACTGCCAGATGGTCTCAGATGTATTGGGAAAAAAAATCGACTGTTTATATAAAAAAAAAATGCGTTCAGGCTTGCACTTAGCGCACCATGATCATCAGATCCAGAGCCATCCAAAAGTAGCTAACACCTGTTATGCATAAAACCTCAGAAAGTTTCTAGCAATATGGAAACCATCAACACATTAGACCCAAATATGCAGCAGCATAGCCAATCTTTTTCAGCCGATCAAAGAAAAAAGATATATAGTTTCTTTCCCCGTTCTTAGACCCTGCACATTCAAGGCCAATCGAATGACCTTGAAGATATCAACGAAATAATTGCACTAAGAAACAAACCAGTTGGAACCTAACATCATTCGAAACTCCAAGAGACAAACCAAATATCCTCCTCGTCCAGCTGAAACGGCCGGCCTCTGCAACAATCGAAGAGTCCACGATGAAGCAAAGATCTAGAAGAATTTCAAGGAAGTGCAGATTGAAATGATAAGAGTTTCAACACAGAACAACGGGCACACAATCCTCTAGCCTCCAGATCAGGTTGAGGCACAGATTCATGCCGGTGGTGTCATGGGAGCTATCTTCAAGTAGCAAACTACAGCTTGTTCCCAGCCTAATCCCTCTCCTTTCCAGCAACCAAAAATATAAAAAAAATTTTGCTACGACATGTGAAATAGAAAACCAATCGTCAAAACTTATCTGTTCTTTCCATGGCTGATTCGAGCGACAAGAAAAAACCTAAAGAAAGGGCATCCCGAGTTAGGGTTTTGGTACCTGGAACTCAAAATCGCATCTTCTTTAATCTGTTCTCACGATGACGAGTTCAAAGGGGCCAGATTCCTTTCTTCGCCTTGCTCACACCACCGACTCTTCTTTTCCATTCCTCTGCGTCAATCATATACTTCTGTTATTAGTTTGTAGTCAACAGATTACAATCCCTCATCTCGTTACCACTTGTTCTGCGCTCCCGACATTAACCCCTTATCATTATAAATACCCTAGCAACACTTATATAACTACGGTACTGCCACGACGCATCTTTATTCGCTTCTGTGAGTCGTGACGTGACCCGGAAAAGTCTGGAAGCCGGTTCGTTCGCCGAGACCGGCCTCTGACGCGGTTCACGTTCTTCAGCGAGGTAAGCTGACCGGAACACGAAATTTGACGTCTTGTTGGAACCCAAACCGAGATGGCTGGAGGCTAGCTTCGATGGAGCGGGACTTGGAGGGTTTCCCGATTCCCTTGCCTGGTCGCGGTTTTCGCTCTCAGGGGTTGTTAAGGCGGGAGCACGATGAGGTGGAGCGACGGAGCGAGATTAGTTAATGAGGAAGAGGGCGAGAGATGGCGGCGAGCGGGAGCGGCGAGTTGGGTGGGCGGGGCGCGAAGGTGCGGGCCGCAGATCAGATAAGGCAGGCGGTACAGTCGACCTCCAATCTTTTTCATCTCTTGCAGGATTCCTCCACTTCCCAGGTATTGGACTGGAGTATATACAGTTTAGATTGTTAGATTCGGGAAATGAAATTCATCGTTGAGATATTAGCCAATGGCATAGTTTAGCTGATGTGCATCCAGTTTCTGCCATCTCTATGCAAATCTAATATGGAAGCACGAAATTGAGGAACGGCCACTTAATAAACACAAGTTTTCTGCAAAAGTAAATCCTTTCTTGTTTCACGATAGGCCATGACCTATTGAAAGATCTTTGATTTTATTGATATTTGTTCATCATCGCCCTTGTTCATTGTTCCCCTATTCACTGCTCACGTTCTCTTCTTCTAAGTGCAACCAGCCACTTCTTGATGGAGGATAGGACAACCAAATTCTAGCTCGAAAATCAGAATGACAATGGCAGCCCAATCGATATGGGTAAAGCTATGTGTGATTGCATATATGCATCATGTAAAATTGGTAGTAAATTCATTGTTACATGCATAAGCTAATAAAATAAACAAAACATGCATCATCTGACATAGGATGCCACATTGCCCACCACATTATCACCTCTCCTATGTGGCATCCATATTAACTGCTGCCTCACTGCTCTGCATTGCCAATCAACATTCTTACAAGCAACCAAGTCAAAGCGCTAACTCCACTTCAAAAGCTTCATGCAACCATCATGCCTTCAAAAGTGTTTCAAGGCACCATTAATCACTCCATACAGTCACCCACATCTTCAAAGATTCAAAGTTGCATGCAGTTAACCAAACTATGATGACACTTGAGTTTTCCCTGCAACCAACGATGCTTTAATGATATTTTAGTTTTCAATGAGAAGCAAAGTTCCATTCAGCCGCTCATGTAGCCTTCAGCATTCCATGCAGCCAACAAAGCTATGAAGATACTTGAGTTTTCAAGGAGCTAAGTTCCATTTATCCACCAAGTAACCAAGCTATTTAACATGAAAATAATTGCTAGGTCTCAAGACTTGAAAGTTTTTCATTAAAAACCTTTGATCCCCAAGAACTCATTCAATGAAGTTTTCAAACGGCAACAAAGCTAAGTTTTTAAATAAATGGTCAAAAGTAGAGAATATAAAGTATTGTTATGTATAGCATGTAGCATGATGTTTTAACTAATGCTTTAGTGCTCCTTTGAATAATGGTGTTCAAAGGAATCCTTTCTCTCCCTAGTTCTCTCTTCTCCTTATGTTGAGAGACTTCTTCTTCTTCCTCCCCTTCTCAAGTGCATTTAAGGCTGCCTTCCTCTCAAGCTCTCTCTTCTTGCAATCTCTCAGACATGTTATCTCCCCTAAAACCGGCTTCTTCTCAAGTTCCTCTCTTTCTTTAGATAGATATTTGTGTATGATAGGAATGTTTTTAAGGGTAATTTGGAGTTAGCACTCCACTCTTGATCCATTGTATTATTGTTATTATTATTACTAATGTATATTTGCAAACATCTTCTTTGTGGATCAGGGTGAGGCCTTTTCACTCGCAAGACGTCTCAAGATAATATGCCACTAGCATTTCACTTTTCTAGCTCTTAGATTATTTAAACTGCAAGGCTTGGACTTGCACTATGTTGTATTGGTCATATTAATAGCATAATAAGTTTAGTTTACATCATATTTGCTAAATCTTAACATCTGCCTTGAAAACCAATTATTAGATGATGACTTTAACATTATTTATCATATTTATATTTATAATTTATTAAAAAAATATCGTTTTTGTATTTACTTGGCATATGTGTAATATAAGTAATTATAATAATGTTCCAAAAATAATATAATTATTCTTAAATGTTTCTAGTCAAGTATTATTGAGGATTGAGATAACAATAATACACCAAAACTAGTATGTATAGTGACTAATAATAAAGAGTTGTCATGATACAAGATATGAAGGCAACATACATGTATATACTAGAGAATAATGTACTGCACAAATCCACCATGAGAATATTGCATGGATTGTTATGTGTTATTATACATATTATATGGTATTATATCAATAACATATATTATCATAGATACATTATGTATCATTATTACATATTATCATAATATTAACCATATATCTGTGTGTGTTTGTTGATATACATCATGTTATCATATAGATGAGTATGCATGTATGCAACTTTATTTATTTATATATATCACCCTTTGGTTTACTTAGTCCTCTAGATTTGTTAAATACGTTCTCATCAATTCTCAATAGAATGATTGTTGCTTAAATTTCTTTTGTTCATGTTAGATTTGTGCTTATCCTACTAGTTTTCTTTAATAATTTTTGTCTATGTTGCCTCCACCCTCAAGGTTGTAGTAATTGCTATGTGCTTAAAGGTATGGTTAACATCCTATATCTAATAGCATGATGCAATCATCTAACAAAACGTTAGACTCAATGTCTCTTTGTGGCTATTATCTTGATTGAACTCAACAACACATTCTTGTATTATTATGCTAGTTTGCTTCTAATTCGTGAACTTCTACTTTTTGTTGTCTTGGAATGCTATAGTTTCATAAAATGTTGCTTGATAAACACTCCACGAAGCAGCATTTATGCATGGGGCAATTTTAGTAGCACTCCCCTTATGATTTTGCATAATTAGCTAAAAGAAGTAGATAATGTCTTGCCCTGGTTTAGGCACTTAAATCTTCAAATGTTTCCTCTATATTGTCGAGTCAACAACATGCATACTAAACGTCAGCTTGTCCTTTAAGCAATCCAAAGCTATCCTTCTCATTGAATAAAGTAAATTATTTTTTCTACATGTCTACAACACCTCAACATTCTATTAGTCCTTAAGCAATGTATCACTAAACCAAGGCCTAAATCCTTATCCCTTCTGTCTTTATATCATAGAACTCGTTCTTATAACCTAACAATTTGAGACTAATAAAATTATCATGCCCTGTTCAGGTTCTAACTTAAGCGTCAGTAGTCACCTTTAGTGCGTAACAGTTTACCAACAATGCAAGCAAACTAAAAATATAAATCTATTAATATATAATATGTTGAATTCCAAGTAATGAATAACTAATCCATTATCTAAATAATTTGGTTGGTGTTCTTCTTAGAAATTACTCCCTTTTGATGAATTTTATGATTAAACTTTTATTATGGAAGAGACATTGTATAATTATTTTAAGTGGAAGCTCTTGTGATATTTCCATGGTTTTCTACCCTCCTTTTCAGGGGGCGTTCTTTGTTAAATATTGATGTTCTTGTTCCTTCACTTTATATCTATTCAGAATTCCCATTCCTTCCCTTAATTTGCTTGTGTAATGTTGTCCATAAATTATTTGAAAAACTTTTTTTTGCTACACGTTATGGGTCATCATTGTGATTTGAAACCAGTATCACAGCAAAGCTTATTTCAGTTTGGTTGGTTTTTGGTTCATCATTAGTGATTTGAAACCAGTATCACCACAAAGCCTATTTCAGACTGCATTTCGTAAAAATATGACAAACAGATGAAGTGAAACAAACAGTAAAGGGCTAAAGCATAATTAACCAGATACAAAGCCTGGAGGTTGTTACAGTCTACGGCTCTATGCAGCTAATGCTTAATCTATCAGATGAACACAAGTAATTTATGTGGTTAACATGCGCAGTTCAGCCACCCAAACTTTAGTGTTTTTTTATAGCTGTACTCTGGAGAGAATTAGAATCATATGATTATGGCTATTTTTTTAGTCCAAGGCTCCAAGCTGGTACTTATTGTGTGACAAGCTTATAGGCCTTTATCAATTATTTCTTGCTATAAATCTAACACAAATGTCAAATGTTATCTAAAAAAAACTGAAAATGCATTTTTCAAAACATTATGCATGTTGTTGCTCTCGTATTCTTTGTGCCATCATATTTTTAGTTCTGCATTTTTGGTTATTATATGTCCTTTTCTTCTTTGCGTTTTGCAGGAACAATTGACAAAGCTGCCTAAGAATCTATTGGCCAAAGTTTCTACTATTAAGCACACTGGGCAAGTCAGTAAATTTTTAGTTCTAATATGACAATAGATTATTCTACTCTGAAAATCACTTAGTTCCAAACTTTGGTTGCTGACTTGTAGGTCTTAGATCAACTGCCTCGAGTAATTTCTTCTTTGGATGCTTACATGGAAAGCAGTTTAAACAGGTCAGGCTTCTGTTTTGAGTGATGTCTGGGTATCATTTCATCTGTTTTCTCCATCATGGTATACTTGTAAGTTTCTAAGAGGGTTCTTGTATTATTAATCATGCAACCAATAGTTGTGGCTTATGGCCTACGGAAAGCTAATTTACACATGTTGTTTAAAATTTTCACAGTATCTTTGTTTTTATAACATCTTCTGTAGTTCAACGAGAGCAAAGAGAATTGTACATAAATGGGGTTTTCAAGTTTTGGACTATTTAGATCCTCAATAAGTTAGTCTTCTATCCCATGTTAGACCTATTAAGAAGTTTGTCTGACTTATCTGTTTCTAGATAATTTGTATACTAAAAACACCAGAGGAGATGATATACTAAATCTAGATAATGGTGAACAAATAAAAAAAAATGAACCGCTAGATCTTTAAGAAACCAACACAAAACAAAGTTGGAGCTGGCAATGTTGGAGCTGGCTTGTATCAGTCAACGCACAGAAAATGAATGAGCTAAATCTATTTATGTTGGTCGCCTTGTCTGATATTGCATTCACTTTAAGCGGATCCTTGTCTGGCAATTGCTTAACCGATCGTGACTATGGGTCAAGGCGGGTGGTTCTTATGGAACAATTTAACTTAACAGTAGACAGTTCACTTGAAGTTGAACCTCCTCCTCGGGCATCAAAATGGCACGAAGCCTGCAAAGCTGTAACTTCGTGTCTCACAAGCAGCATATAGTCTGCATATTTGTAGGCTGTTATTATTGTTTAGGCCCTCCAGATGCGTTTACGAGGATTCGCTATTTTCCAAACTACACAATCTTTCTTGTACGTTTCGCAAGCTTTTTTTTACATTTTCATATGCTGTGTTCATTTCGAATTGTTTTGTTGACAGTGCTCCACAGCTAAAGCCTGTAGCCGAGTTGCTTTCTAACATGGAAACTTCTCAGCTTAAATATGCATCTCCAACCAGTCGGCATGGAGAAGGGCTAAAAGGTACCAACTCGGGAAAAGTATATAAACCTTAATTTCGCCGGCCCTCCGAAATTTCTTCCTTAGCTCTTGAATATGATCTAAGCCAACACAAGAATTCTGTAGTTCTTCACAGACAAATAAATTGCCCGTCTCTCAGCAATTTTGATGCAACTCTGTGCCTCGTAATCTGTTTGGTCGGGAACCTAGAATTTTGTGAGCTTTCTTCCCGCCTGTTATATTGAAATTTTAGGTATTGATTGTGCAGGAGTATGCCAGACTGAACTCCATGATAACATCTGTGTTTTGATTCACATTAGCTTGTAATAATTGTTTTCAGGCTAATTCTATAAAGAGATATAATTCAAATGCTATAAAAGATGATGCAGCTGTCATTGTGTCACGGAGGAAAGATTGGGTGATAATTTAGGATGACTTAACTGTGGAGTATACTGCATAATTGTTGTTATAGGGTACTTAAATCTCTCCACAGGGTACTTATGACATTACCATTGTGACTTTGTGAGTAATATATTTGAACAATATAAAATATTGAATTAACACCTCTTAACAAAAGCTTGGTGAAGAACAAGTTTAACTAGAGTGAATGAATGATTTTATGCAACACCCATTTATGCCATATTATGCACTTCATTTTTTGGTTTGGGGGTACAAAAACTGCTAATTAATCTAGTTTCTCAAAATAATATAAAAGCTATGTAAATGTATATATTATGCACGTACGTTCGGAACAATTATACGAGTTCCTCCTTTAATCAATCTGTCCTTAATATTCTCCATGTCTTAGTTATTGATGGCCTCGTGAATGTATGATCTTATTTAGGTTAATTTTGATTGAGATATCTCTTAGAGTTTATAATGCTAGTAGATTATAAAGTCTACTCATCCATTTGGTTTTATAGTTCAGTATTTGGAATAAAATTCCTAAGCGCCCGCCCCCTGCGCGCCGCGCTGAGCGGGGCGCTTTCTTGACCCTTATTTTTTTTTTTTTTTTATAGAGGGAAGGAAAATGTAAGGAATAAAAAATTGCAAGGAAAAAAAATTTGAGGACAAGAAAAAAAAATCCATATCATGTTTCCTTGGAAAGAAGGAAAAGAAAATGGAAAATTAATTTCGAAGTTCAGGCGAAGTGGTGTTGTGTTTTCTTTAATTTTTTTGTCCGATTTAGGCGGAAAAATTTTAGAGGAAAAGTTATAAAATTTTTTATTCACTTTTCCATTTAAATTTTTCTTTCCACCCAAGGAAACAGCGGAAAACTTATTTTTCTTTCCTTTCCCTCTAGTTTTTCTCTTAAAGAAACAGACCCTTAATGTTGCACGAATCTTAATGCTAAGCTAATGTTAAATTAACGTAGATGGGGTACTTGCTTAGGAGTTATTCACAGTATTTGCTAGTTTTGAAAAAGACTATACTAACTTACGATCTCTTCTTTTTTTTCTCAAAAAAATATAGCTAAGCTATTTGACACTGTCCTTCGTGAGATAAGACTCACCTAGTCCATTTTTTTTATTGAATATGGCCCCGTATGGCAAGGTTGCCCGCCAGTGTTTGCATTTGTAGGCAACCAAAAGAGAGAAGCTTGAGCGTTTGGCATGCGGCTTTTCAGTTGCACTGTTTAGAATAGGTGGTAGGATAAAGCTTTTTGAGGGAGCTGATCGGTTGTTGGTAAACAGTAAAATCCAAACTTGAGTGTCGTGATCGCCAACTCTTCCATCGTTGCGAGCATCCATTGTCGTCTTCGTCGGTCGCAGGCTTCGGCCGTCGCTGTTGCCTCTTCTGATGTTCCTCACCTGCCTATCACCGCCTCCTCCCGTCGCTGACTTCGATAGCTCAAGATATTAGATGATCTCCTGTCGCCGACCTCTGTCGTTCCTTGCCACCTCCTCTCATCGCCGACCTTTGTTGTTCCTCACCCCCTTCTCCTTCGCCCGTCGTTGGCAGCGTCCGTCGCCCCCTTCTCCTTCGCTCGTCGTCGGTAGCATCCATCGCCCCCTTCTCCTTCGCTTGTCGTCGACCGCCGTGGCCAGCGTTCGAGGCGACGACGATGAGGGCAGGCAACGTCCGTCACCCCCTTCTCTCCCAGTCCCTTCTCTTGGTGACGACAAGGGATTTGGGATTTTATTTTACTTTTATTTTATTTTTTTTACCGAGGTATAGAGAAAAAAAAGAAAACTTAAATATAAAAATTTTAAAAATCAAAATAATAAAAGAATAGAGCTATGCACTTAGGGAATTTTTGCATTTAAAAATTAAATATAAGATTAAATATATTAATCTCTTTTTATATTTAAGATTATTTTTTAATTTTATATATTATGTATGTAGGGTTATATATTTAGAAAATTCTTAAAAAATTTAAGATTCATCACAATGAAATATATAAATATATATATAATTAATAAATATATTTATTATTATATTAAATAATTTTAAATTATATTATATATAATGAAAATTTTACTTCTATTGCAAATTATAAAATTTTACATATATTTATAAATTTTTCACTTAATAAAACATAGCAGCACAGCATAATATTTCTAAACTGCTATCTAGAGCAGCTGTTTTACCCAAACAGGCTCAGCTTTTTTAACTAGCTCTAGTCAAATCAGCTCTGGTCAAATCAGCCAAAAACCAGAAGCTTTAGCCTTACCAAACTGGCCCTATATTGGCACTAATTTTGATTCTCAATTTGCACACTCAAGCTTTTCCTAAAATTGCTAGAGCATTTTGATTATAAAAGTATTAATTTACTTACAAATACTAATCCATCATTATGATCAACTCTTCAATCATGAGAAAAATCATCTAAAAAACTCTAGTGATATTTCTAGTACATACTCTTTAGGCATCTTTGTCTTATGGGCATACCCTGACTTGGGCATGGATACTTATGCCCAACTTTATTTTTTCAATGGACTATAGTGATATTCTCTACTTTAAATTATAGTATCGCCAGTTAGTTTGTGTTTCTCTTAATACTCTTAAAAAGCAATAGAGATTAAACACAATGTTTCATCAATCGACCATAAAATAGTTAAGAAATTTTATGAACATCTATTAGTTATTCTCATTATGCTTAAGATGGTTAGCTCATCTATCAATTGTGACGTGGTGAAGCGAATTTGTATATTTCTTTTTGTTCCCAAAGTAATATGGATCTGAAAGAGTTCAAGGAATGATATAGGTATCATGTTTGTCTGCTCCATGAACTACACTCTTAAAATCAGTTGTTAATTATCATGGAGAGTATCTTTAAATTTGATATACACTACTCCCAACATTAGGGCACTATAAAAAGTCGATCATCTTCAATGACTTGAGCAATTTTTTTCCTAATTATATGCCTACCTATTTGCCTCTACCTTAAAACAAAAGGATCATCTTCATGTGTGCCAGTTGAAGTTCTAGATTCCGAATATTAATATATGTTTCTAATTAATAAAGAAATCTTAATTGGAGTCGAATTTCCATGTATTAAAAATATTGTCAAGTGCTTAAAAAAGGGAAAGAACGTTAACTCTAGAGGCAAACAACAAAACCCACCGAAATATTGTCGAATTTCCAAAGTTTTCATCTTTCTCCCTAACTCCTCCAGTAGGTGGCTCAGGCAGTACTGGCATAAGAAACAAGCTATTTATTGACAATCGGCAGTCATTAATCTGCTGCTGCTACCTCTCACTGACTCTAACCAGGACAACCACTTTCCCCTCCCCTCGGTTAACTACTTCGAGCTCCGCCCACCTTTTGCTGTTGCATTCTACGTTCACAAAACTTTCCCTAAAAGCAACATCACAAGAGCAAACGTTAAAGAATTTAAACGTACCACGACCAAATAAAGTGGCTCTGCACTGAGACTTCCCCACAAGGCACAACTGTTTCCCAGTAAATTCCTCTTATTTATTTCCCCTTAAAACTCCACAATGTGTGTTCTGTCCCTCCCAGAGAACCGACGGTAATTGCTCGGAGGGTGACACTGACTGGGCGTGTTGGCAATTTTGCAGAATTATTCAAATGGGTCGGCAGCGGCAACCGCACAAGTCTGAAATGACGATTATGTCCCCACCAGCCACTTGTAGAAGCCGTAGTAACCGCCCTCCTCTGCCTCTAGCCGAGCGGTTGCATCCAGATCCCACGAGCCCCGGCCCCCTTCGCCGTCGTACCGGTGGCTCCACCGACCGGAGAGGCGGAGCGAGGAGAAGGACGACGACGCTGACGAGGCCAGCCGATCCACGCGATCCCTCAGCCACCCGATCCCTCCCCCTCCCCCTCCGCTGCCCACCGCCATAGCCACCTCCTCGCCCGGTGACGCTGGCCCAGCATTGGCTTCCCCACGATTCTCTACCTTCTCACTCCTTCTCACAATACGCGCAACCACCGCGTCCATCTCCTCCTCCATCGTGTACTCGAACGAAGACCCAATCGAGTACGATCGCCGGTGTGGAGGCGGGTTTCCAAGTTCCTCCGACGATGGGGCTCTCCTGCGGCTGACACTTCCAATCTCGATCCGGAAACTGCCGGTTCCGGCGTCGACCGGATCCCCGGCGGTGTGTAGCGGAGGGAGGACCGGCGACGGTGGCGTGATAGAGGCTCGGCAGAGGGGGCAAGAAGGGGCGGTTCGGAGCCAGGGGTCGACGCACGAGGGGTGGAAGGCGTGGCCGCAGGCTGGGAGGAGGCGGAGCTCGTCGTCAGCGCGGAAGGGGCATAGGCAGACGGCGCAGTCCAGGGAGGATTTGGGGAAGACTGATAGGGCGGAGGCGAGAGAGAATACGGGGAGGGATTCGATCAGCGCCGCCTTCTCCTGGTCAGAGAGTGCGGATTCGACTTCAGCCGCCACTGTGGCAGAGGAGGAAGAGGCGGGAACAGAGGAGTGCGAATGCGGATGTGGCAAGGCGGCGACGGAGGCGGAGGAGGAGAGGCGTCGGAAGGAGAGAAAACGAAGCAACAGGTGGATGGAGGCGGAGGCGACTACGACGAAGACGATGATGGCGGCGACGATGAAGAGGTTGGGGCTGAGGGATAGAGAAGGCGACGGTGCGGATCGATGCAAATCGACTCCCATCTGATCCGTCGACGCAATGGGAGGGCTCATGGCGACGACAGCAGTAGGTAACGTGGCAAGGAGTGGAGGCGGGGGAGAGATCTCCATTGTCAAGTCGCGCGGAGGTAAGTAACAAACTACAGAGCGAGCTTTCTTTTGAATCGTTTCCTTTGTCGGCTATATACCTCATTTGCGTCATTCCTGTGCTTGCTTAGACAATTAACTAAAAATAATCTTACTCTACCCTATTAATTGAATTAAGTTCCAGATGACGTTTTAAATCAGTGATAACTTTCTTGGGCTTCTACTTCTCAGGTCGTTGGAGTCGAGAGACAGAAATTATAGTGGCAAATTAAACTTTCTTCCTGCAGGCCAAGGCGTCTAAATCAAAACTGCCGACCGAGCTGACTCCACGGACTCTTCATACATGATTGAATGCCCACTGCAGTACGTGCCACCTCTGCTCTTTACTTGTACCATGCGTGTTCGTCACTGGTCACGTACGTGCGTAGTAGTAATACCAAAGTTAATGCTACGACCTGCCTCGTTTTCTCCACTGCTGCTGTTTCAAGTTCCAAATTGCCACTCAATATTCAATGAACCAACTACTGCATAAATTTCTTTATTTATCTATTTATCAGGGAATTTACGGACCAACTGCCGTCCATGTGAGCATGCACAAAGATTTAAAGGATGACTTGATGTATCCATTTAATTTTACAACTACTACCTACACCGGCAAAGCTTCATAGTTTAAAGCGAATAGGCATAGGTAGGTGGGGTTGATTGCATATTAGCTCGTACACAGTTGTGTTACGATCATCTAATGTATAGTTGTATATTGTAAACTGTGAAGGCACGTACATAGGGATCATTTGGTGGCACTTTCCGCCGCAGGGGAAGCTGGATATTTCTAGCTTTCAGAGAGTAAATTCTATACAGGTAGAAAGATATGCAGATGTGTAGTCAGACTCATATAAACATACGTAGATGTTGATAATTAATAGTAAAAAGATACGCAGATGTGTCTAGTCTGACAATACATTCATTAAACATACGTATATGTTGATAATTACTAGTAAAAAGATATGCAAATGTGTCTAGTCTTACGATACATTCACTTTCACATTTGCATTAGATAGCCACAGTTAAAATTAATATACGTAGGGATGGTAGCGGGTAGGATACCCATATTTTTTGTGCTACTCGTACCTTAATCCGAATAACTATTCTACTACCCGTACCGAATAACTACCCATTTATTTTTTAGAACCTCTACCCATATCCTACCCTATTAAAAATTTAACTACTCGTTTAATAACTGAACCCTATAAATACCCGACTTAAATATCTATCCTATTAAATTTTAACATATATATATATATATATATATTACCCGATTAATATTCGGGTACCCGACCCTATAATACCTTAATAATAATCAAATTTCGGGTAAGATAAAATCGGTGCTCGTAAACCCGAATAATATATTAAAAAATATAGTAAATAAATAATATATATATATATATATATATATATATATATATATATATATATATATATATATATATATATATAATAGGGTTCGGGTAGTGGGTATCTGTCCTATGCTATCTGAATCCGACTCGGGTAGCATATGCACTACTCATATCCTACCAAAACCCGAATAACAACTATCCGTTTACCTTTAAACGAATTCAAGTAGAGCGGAACCCGTTAAATTGGTAACTAATTGTCATCCCTAAATATACGAGCTAGTTACACACTAGTCCTGTAGCAACAAGGTACTTGATACAGCTAATTAATACTCAATTAAATTTTAGCTGTACAACAGGTAAACAGACATTCTCTCTTCTGTTATTGCTGCTGGATTGGCCGTGGGGCTTGCTTCTATTGGACCTGGAATTGGTCAAGGTACTGCTGCAGGCCAAGCTGTAGAAGGTATTGCGAGACAACCAGAAGCAGAGGGTAGTGTAAAATTAATTATTCTACATTTACCTTTTTCATGTATAGGCAAGTAGTTTTACCTAGTTGATAAATGTAGAGTCTACCTAAATCTGAATCCTAAAAAGTGTAAAAATTTATATACCCAAATTCACTAAATTTTGATTCAATATGACCTTTAATCTAATCAAGGCACATAGATAAGTACCAATAGATACTTGACCTGAAATAAGTTATGACCCAAGGGGAGACGAGAGATTATAAAGACAAAAATGAGGGACTTTTGTGGATAAAATTTATCATTTAGATTTATTATTTTTTTCATACTCTACTGTAGATTCTATCCAATAGTGAAAAATCATCTAGATTCATTATTTTTTTATTTTTTCCACTGTGGATTTCATCCAACAGAACATAGCCCAAATTTATTTATAAAGTCAAATGACAAGTAGGGTGTGTTTGGTATAGCTGGAGCTTTTAGCTTCTACTGGTTGAGAAAGTAATGATTGAAAAATAGCTAGCTGGAAAAGTTGAATAGTGTGTTAAATTAGTGCAGAAGTTGATAGTCAAACAGATTAGCTTCTCAAAAATAATTTTTGATAATTAGTAGTAAAAAGATACGCAGATGTGTTTAGTCTGACAATACATTCATTAAACATACGTATATGTTGATAATTACTAGTAAAAAGATATGCAAATGTGTCTAGTCTTACGATACATTCACTTTCACATTTGCATTAGATAGCCACAGTTAAAGTTAATATACGTAGGGATGGTAGCGGGTAGAATACCCATATTTTTTGTGTTACTCGTATCTTAATCCGAATAACTATTCTACTACCCGTACCCGAATAACTACCCATTTATTTTTTAGAACCTCTACCCATATCCTACCCTATTAAAAATTTAACTACTCGTTTAATATCCGAACCCTATAAATACCCGACTTAAATAACTATCCTATTAAATTTCAACATATATATATATATATATATATATATATATATATATATATATATATATTACCCGATTAATATTCGGGTACCCGACCCTATAATACCTTAATAATAATCAAATTTCGGATAAGATAAAATCGGTACTCGTAAACCCGAATAGTATATTAAAAAATATAGTAAATAAATAAAAAAAATATATTTATATACATATATATATAACCGGGTTCGGGTAGTGGGTATCCGTCCTATGCTATCCGAACCCGACTCAGGTAGCATATGCACTACTCATATCCTACCCAAACCTGAATAACAACTACCCGTTTACCTTTAAACGAATTCGAATAGAGCAGGTACCCGCTAAATTGGTAACCAATTGTCATCCCTAAATATAGGGGCTAGTTACACACTAGTCCTGTGGCAACAAGGCACTTGATGCAGCTAATTAATACTCCATTAAATTTTAGTTGTACAACAGGTAAACAGACATTCTCTCAAGTGAGTGTAAAATTAATTATTCTACATTTACCTTTTTCATGTATGGGCAAGTAGTTTTACCTAGTTGATAAATGTAGAGTCTACCTAAATCTGAATCCTAAAAAGTGTAAAAATTTATATACCCAAATTCACTAAATTTTGATTCAATATGACCTTTAATCTAATCAAGGCACATAGATAAGTACCAATAGATACTTGACCTGAAATAAGTTATGACCCAAGGGGAGACGAGAGATTATAAAGACAAAAATGAGGGACTTTTGTGGATAAAATTCATCATTTAGATTTATTATTTTTTTTATCTTTTCTACTGTAGATTCTATCCAATAGTGAAAAATCATCTAGAGTCATTACTTTTTTTATTTTTTCCACTGTGGATTCCATCTAACAGAACATAGCCCAAATTTATTTATAAAGCCAAATGACAAGTAAGGTGTGTTTGGTATAGCTGGAGCTTTTAGCTTCTACTGATTGAGAAAGTAATGATTGAAAAATAGCTAGCTGAAAAAGCTGAATAGTGTGTTAAATTAGTGCAGAAGTTGATAGCCAAACAGATCAGCTTCTCAAAAATAATTTTTGCAGTTATTAAAAGTAGCCCAAAAACTATGCCAAACACACCTGTAGTCGGGGGTAACTTATATTTGCACCAACAGCGTATTTGGGCTTTTGGTTCATTCAGTAGGGTTCGCCCAACCCACGACGCTGGAAGCGAAGCCCTAATTTTCGGGCAGACATGGGCTGCCCAATTTGCGGCTCGGAGATAGGCTGTCTCTTTATTTCCTCTTCCATCTTCCTCTATCCTCCGACTTGAGTGTAACAAAGTAAAGGGATCAAGCCATGTATCGCCAAGCCCCGCGCCTGCTATCGCAAGCCCTCGGCACGAGCCGCCGTGGCGCAGGAATCGGCCGGCTCTTCTCCACCGACCTCCCGGCTGCGCCATTGGAGAACACCGCGTTCGTGGAAGCCTGGAAGAAGGTGGCCCCCAACATCGACCCGCCCAAGACCCCGCTTGCCTTCATGAAACCCCGCCCCCCAACGCCCTCGACCATCCCATCCAAGCTTACCGTCAATTTCGTCCTGCCGTACCAGTCCGAGATATCCAACAAGGAGGTTTGTTCCCTCCCTCCCTCTCCAACCGATCGGTCGATCTTATTCCTGATCCAAGGCTATATTCTGATGTTTGGATGATCATTTTGTTTGAATGTTTTAGGATATTACGGAAGAGGATTCTAAGTTGAATTAACAAATGAAATAGGCCATTGCCTTGTGGATTTTCAAGATGGATTTTTTAGGTTGGATCGTAGTTCCGCTATAATCTTGCTTCTCTTTGGCTCGACATTTATTCTTTCAATCAGGAAAGTAGTGGATAAGTTGTGTGGTTGATTTATATGGGAAATTGAACCTATACTAGAAGTTGACTTTGAATATTTCATTGGGTTAGGACGTATCAGGGTTTGCAGTCAGTTGAGCCCTGCATAAGCTGATGTGGTCAATGATTGTGCTTATAAATCAATGGAAGGCGATTTATTAGTACGGTTGGGTACGAAGTCCTCTCTTTAACTCGTACGATATCTCTGAAACGGGATAACATTTAAAGTTTAAGTCGTAGTAGTTATTGACTTTATGCTTTCAAAAAGAGATTTAGCTTATGCATACTCTCTTGTGAGAGATAATCCATAAGTTTTGAATGTCTTAGAAATTGGTAGACAATGTGTAGCTTTCTGGAGTTACCTTGTCTTACTCTAGTAATATCTATAACTCGATGAAATGTTTCTTAGGAAAAATTTGAGAACTTGATATTTTGCTAGATCGTAGGGAAAACATGGAAACTCCAAGTTCCATGAAACATTTTGCAAAGTTGTAGCAAGTAAAGGTGCAAAGTTACATGAAACTTTCAGCAGATGAAAAACAGAAAATTTAAATTTTCCTATTTACCATCTAGAAGTGTAAGGATAGAAACGAAGTAGTTAGTTCTGTGACCAGCTTGTTCCTAGTGCCCTCTTTATACTAGAGTAGAAAGGTGCAAAAACAATATACTTTATCTTTTTCAAAATATTTTTTTGTAGCATGCAATTTTATTGCAGTTTTTGAACATATTTACTCGAATACCAATAATACATTTGCACCTCCTTTTTACTTAATGTCATCTTCAAAGAGTAGTGCTTAGTTGATGTGGGATAAACAGGAGAAAGGAAGAGAAGAGAATAGAGAGGAAGAGATGTATTAGAGAGAAGAGAAGAGAAGGAAACAAAAAATGGGAGTTTTAATTCATATTCAGTTATAAAACAAGTATAAGAAACCATTCACTTATAGTTTTAATGGTAGCAAGGAAAATTAATAACAACACATGCATCACAAATTTCCTAGGCAAGCCTTGAGATTTTCCATGCAACCCAAACATTCTCATGTACACTATAAGAAACCTAAAGCACCAACTAAAATGTTAAAATTTCCATACATTATTTAGAACACTGAATCACCTTTTAGATAAACATAGGGTGTTAATCTTGAGAAATGTTCTCTATTCCTTGCCTAAAGAACTCTCCTAAATTCTATGACCCGTGTAGTTGAAAGAAACTCAACTCCACCAATAGTTTAAAACTATTAACGTCCAATATTAGTTATGAAGTCACCAAGCTAGAATTAGAATCCTATTAATAACAATTTGTTATAGTAAATCAAAGCTCGCAGAAACAACCCAAAATATCAATAAAAAAAAAATTGAATTCTCATACAATATTTAAAATCTCATATAATATTTGGAAATTTTTAGGTCGTTATTATTGGAAACTTCTTATTTCATTTCATGTCCGATGCATGATACATTCAAACAGTCTTAATCATTCTTTGTTAGTTACCAAATGTTCAAAGCATGGATTGAGGAACCGATGGGTCCTCCGGTTTGTACTGGTCTGGCGAGGGACCGGCACCGGATGATAGGGCGGAGCGGTGGAAGCCAGTTCGAAGTTTCCTCCGGCGGCAGAGGCTTGTTTCTACCAATGGCGGCGGACACGGGTGGCCGCGGCCGGGAGCTACTCCGCTTGGTTTCATCGAGATTTCAGTACGTACCAATCTAACGACTGCGACCGGTTCCTTAAATCATGGTTCAAAGTAGTATTTTTGCCCGAAATCGCATAAAATCATAAAACTCCTCAAGTTTAGCTCAAAATAGAATCAGAATTAGGTAATGTAAATTGTTGTGATAAATCATGGGGGCTAGAAATAAGTCGATCCTCAGGATGACCTCGTCAACATCTTTTTGCCTTGTGCAATCTAATCTTGCTGCAGTTTTTGGTTATTGAACCATTTATCAAGCACAACAGTCTTGGTAAACAAGGTTAAAATCACCATTAAGGTTGTGTGTCCTAGAAAGGAAAATTGAAGGGGACGGAAAGAAAATAAACATTTTTCTTATTTTCTTGCAAGGAAAGAAAAGAGAAGGAAAGTGGAAGAAAAATTTCTATGCTTTCTCCCCTTTTGATCTTGTCCAAATTGGGGTGGGGGGATGGGGGCCGGGGAATGTAACTATTTTTCCATTCTTAATTATTCGTCCTTCTTTCTCCTTTTCACTTATCTTTCTTCCAACTGATATTCTGTAAATGATAATTTAAATATATTTTTATTTGATAACGCCATGTTGATTCAGGCTTCCTGCCACAATTACTCGTTGTTTCAAAGCAGCTGTTGGGTGAAAAACTGTCATTTTGGCAAAGAAATACTACAATGACCTTACCCTCATCAATTTTTTTTTTCTTTTTAGCTGTTGCCTGGTTCGGTGAGGCTGAGTAAATTTTTATCTAGGTAACGAACTGATTAGCTATCCTTACCTTTAAACCCTATCCTAGCTTCATCATAGGTTGACACAATTACATTATTCCACCAAGGCCACTTGGACTAACATTGAGCTAGCAAATGACATTTGGATCATGCATCGAGCTTGACAATCAAACTCAGAAAGCCACAATAACCTAGGCGTATAGTGGGGATAACACATTGCCATGTGAACTGCACTTTGACCTGTGTTATTAAAGTGCTCTGAGATGCCAGTAGCCTCATAATTCTTGAGGTGCCTATGTTCTCCGACACGAAGCAAGTTGCTACATTCTGAAAGAATGTTTTTAAGCTAGATACAGTCACCAAACAAGAAGTATACTTGCATGTCTGAAATTATTGCTACAGAATATTAAAGAGTAAGCTTTGAATGATAGATCACACAATAAAAATTGATGAGCCCTCTACAGTTAACAGGGTCGGAGATTTTGGGTTTTTGTTATTCGTCTTTGAGTGTATACTATGTTTGGATCCAAGGGCTTATGCTGAACAGGCTTTTATTATACTTCCCCAATTCCATTTTAAACGTTGGAAATACTTGCTGAAGCACACAACTTCTCATGTATATCTATGCTTGACAGAGGTTGCATTTGTCCAAGCTGGTGACGACTGGAGAAAGAGTAACAACTATGTAACTAAAAGAAAATAGTGAGAGCAAGGAGGGAGAAGAAAGAGAATATTGAAATTTTTGCTAATTCATAGTCTATTATATTAGGTGATTATTTGTAACTCTGCTCCCTGGTCCGTGGTGCTTGCTCTAAGCGCCTAGTGAGTGCCTTTTGTGCTTTTAATAACAGTGAATCTGACTAGCTTTGACCTGGTATGCACTGCCCAGCTTATGTGCACATTGGTCTAAATCTATATATACATTATTGTCTTGAAAATTTCTCAAATCCGTCTGCTAGATTAGCAAAGTTCCCCCTTCTTTTTATCATCTCAGTGACTCCAGTCAGCTGTTTCACTTCATTTGCAGAAATATTTATCATTTTTTATCTATATATTTCTAGTCGATTAGCTTTGGGAGTTCTCATGGTGTCTGATTGAAATGTAAATTAACCGAAAGGCCAAAAAAGTTACCAGTCTTATTTTCTTTTCTCCTTATCTGCTTCCAGGTTGATATGGTCATTGTGCCAGCAACTACAGGTCAAATGGGTGTTTTGCCTGGGCATGTTGCCACCATTGCAGAACTCAAGCCAGGTGTTCTTTCTGTACATGAAGGGAATGATGTCACCAAGTACTTCGTTAGCAGTGGTTTTGCATTCATACATGCTAACTCAGTTACGGACATAGTTGCCGTTGAGGCTGTTCCTGTTGACCATATCGATCCAAGTCTGGTTCAAAAGGGGCTTGCGGATTTTACTCAAAAGCTAAACTCCGCGACAACAGATTTGGAAAAGGCTGAAGCACAGATTGGGGTTGATGTTCATAGTGCACTAAATGCTGCACTATCTGGTTGAGAGAATGATATTTGTTGAGACACCCTCTTGACTCGAGCTCATTGTTGAATGCACACAGGTTGCCACAATGCAATTTGTGGAGAAAGAGGGGCGAGTTCAATAAAATTTTCTTCTTTTTGCCGCCTGAATATGCAAATCTGGAGTTTAAAATGTTATGTTCTTGTTTTTAGCACTAGATCATCAATGGCCTGATACAAAGGTTATGTTGACTTTGATTGAACTATGAGTTCGCTTGTGCTTAACTAACCTTTAACTTGTCATCTTTCTTCTTCTATTTTATTCAATCCTAAACAGCCAAAAATGTTGAGGTTCTTGCTTCTCTGTATTTTATTCTTCGATGAAACCAGTGTGCTCTCCTTGCATTTGTCATGTGACTCAATCGAGTAAAAGCTATTGATTACACATCTGCATTCAGCGGATGATTGAGAAAATTAGTTTTTCACAAGGAATAAAAGCTAAAATCTATACCGCCATGCTTTTGATTCCATACTGCCGTACCGGACGGTATGTATGGGTGCTAGTACAAAATTTGTACCGGTACTAGTACTAACCTATGGTATTATCTAGGATGCTATACAGGAGCTTATACTGCTTTCGACTTAATTTGTATTATGCTGATTAATAATTTTTTTCACCATTCTTTCTTCGAAGATTCAAATTTAATCCACATTAGTTTTTTATTATAATAGAACATTGAGAATCAGATGGGAGAAAAAGTCCTTGGGATCATTTTTGTAGGTTAGATCCATATTTATTTGATCCATGCAAAGGTGGACATAGCCATTCTATTATTGTTAACAAATCCAAAGTCTAGAGGCTCATATGAGCAGTAGAACCCTTATTTTCTGTTCTTTTTGTTTATACCTCTGTGAAAACTATTTGAGTGCTCAAGGCAAATAAATCTCTCTTGGTTGAGGTGACAGCTCCTGAAAGAGACAGTACTTTATCATGAGTCAGAAAAAAGTACTTTATCTTAAGTCAGAAAAAAAGTAGAATAAGACAAGTAATCGCATCTGTTATTGCCTTATTGGCCTGTTGATGTGACAAGAGGATTCAGCAACAATTGCTACTTGGTTTATGATCTCTAAGAGGATAGAAGAGAAGCGTAGAAAAAAACAAGGATAAGAAATAAATAATCCAATGGAACGAGTATCAACTTCTCGCATGGATTACTTAGTAGTTAGAATTCAACGTTAATAACATAAAGTACTTACAACTAGACATGCATAAAGATGAAGAGCCGATCCCTCCACCGTTTGATTGTGATCACGTGGCGGAGGTTCTCTGACATGAGAAAGGCGAGTACACAGCTATACAAGGCATACATATAATAGATATAACATGTGATGTTGGATATTTGTAAGAGTCATGATCGCTAAAATCACCTGCAAAGAATGTTCATTTCATAATTGATATGACTAGAGGTGGATTTAAATTCACAAGTACAAGGGTTTAATCCTTCTGATGGTGGTACCGTAGTATGTATGCATGGAATGAATAAAGATGGCATGCTATCAATGAATTTATAAGTACTAACGGGATGCAGAACTTACAAGAACATAGAGTCACTTCAGGGCTTCAACTAATGTGCTAGAGACAGATTTGAGCACGCCATGCATTCAAAATGGATGATGTTTAGCAGCTACATTTCGTAGTGTCTGGCTGCACCTTCACTCATAAAAATATCAACAAATAACAAAGGGAAGAACAACAATAATCTTCAGACAAGCATGTAGTGGGATGTGTATTTCAGTAATCAAGGAAAGTTGAGCAATTCATTATTGTCAGGAAATCCTAAAACAGTGCCTTTGGGTAAGACACAAAATAAGACTTCAAACTACAAAATATCAGATATAGAAACACAATATGCTACCAGCATAAGTTGATTGCTAAGAGTAATAGTAAAGTCATAGGACTGTAGGACATTGATAGGCGGAAGGTAGGGAAAACCTAACCTAAAAATCCGGGCTTGGGTTTTCAATTTTCTAAATTCAAATTCAAACCTGGATCTAATTCACTAAAAAAATAAAAATATACATTTTAAAATTTTCTCACATTTGATTCTTTCTTATTGATGTTGCATTACATCTTATAATTTATTTATAAATAGTATTTCTAGAGATTTTTGTCAAAATAGTTTTGTATTTTCGTATGCAAATACCTAAACTCAAGGCTATATCTGAAATATAAAGCACTCAATCCAGCCCAACACAAACAACAACCGAATTGCCTACATAGAAGTAGTATTTTAAATATTAGTTCATATTCTTACTGAAACATTATGATCCAACCCTATATCAGTTTATAAAATAGATTCTACATATATATAACATCATCTTCATATGATATATGCAGCAAAAACTTCGTTTGTCTTATTACAAGTGATTTGTTCTTACACATTATCAAAACCAGGGATACATCTACTCTAATTAGTGAAGACATCATTTTTGGATATGGAATGGTGTGAACTAGAGGTCCGAGCGATTTTAACATTAAGCATAAAAATTGTGTTCGTTGAATCCAGGTTTGTGTATTATCTCTGGCAAAGTAACCAAATTAAACCTAGTCTTTGGCCGTTCTCTTGAACCTTTAGAGTGTTTGGCTAACCATTTGAGCCTTTGAAATTGATTGCTCAGTATGAACTTTTGAGTGTGTTATGTTTGTTTTAGTTTAGTCTCACATAGAGTACTTATGACTTACTCCTTTTGTAACTAGTCTATATATTAGACAGTTAGCTTAGTCCAACATGAAGTGCTTATTACTCTTGTAATTTGACCATGTTTATGTTAGCTTTATTTGATACCACGGAAAGGCTTAGTTTTAGTCATAAATAGAGTTAATATCTTAACAAGTGCTCATGCACACCTCAAAGCCACTATTTTTTAACAATAACGCTTCTCTATCTTCTATCGTTCTAGTTGTCCTTTTACACCTGAGATCTTCCGTTCTATTTGGTCCTTCTGATCCAATATGATGGACCAGGCTGATAGGGTACTGAGCAATATTTTTGGAGGAATAATGATCTTGGATCAAATATTGTGAGAACTATTAGTAAAAGCTGGAGTATAATATTTATAAGATTCAAGGTATCACACTTATGCTGTGGTCAACTGTATGGGTCTTTTACCAAGTAAAAGCCTAAATTGACCTTCTTTTATAAACCCTGGCACCTAACATCTAGAATTTCTGACGAGCGAGTTACCTATCAGTCGATCAAACAGAGGCAGATATTCATCAGAATCAGAAATACGATGAACATACCAACCAAAGTTCTAGATACTTCAATACTTGCTTATATATATAATATCCAAGAAGATTCATAAAATACTTGCTTATATATGTAATATCCAATAAGATTCATAAAATGAAACAAGTAATAGAGGCAAATTTACCTGATCCACAACTGTAGTGGGCATAGAGCTCCCACGCCATACCCGTCACGCTCGCTTCCGGGCCAATCCCCCTCGTGCCTTCCCTTCCCAAGAGTATAAAACTACATCCCCCGCGGCGGAGCACCTACCTTGGTAGAACGCCCCCTTCCCCAAGTAGAAATCCTCATCGATTAATGCATTCATGTGGGATCGGCGGTACACGTAGTTGGGTTTACTGGGGCAAGAGAAGCGTCCGATAGAGGAGGTGGTAGCGGAGCAGGAGGGCGGAAGAGGAAGGAGGGGCAGAACGAGGGAGTGAGCCATGATTTGAAGATAAGACTGAGGACGATGGCGGAGGCGACTGCAAAGAAGAGAAATCGGTCGGCAAAAGCCAAAAGGAAGGGTGTTAATTAGTTTAACAAGGACCTTTCTTCTTGATAACAAATTCTAAAACTTTTTAAGCGCCCCAAGTGTTTATAAGCATAGCCAGGGGAACGGAAGGCAACCAATAACTGAATTAATCTTAATCAAAAAATAAAGCAAGCTCTAAGTAGCATCTTGAACAACCCAATTTTGAATCATATTACGCGGAACGTACAGAACCCAAACAATAATAATATGTGCGCTAACAAATGGCAAGAAAATTTAAAAGTTCACAGATATTATAAAAAATACATAAAAACAATCTAATAAATATAATTTAAAATAATTTATTTCTTTTAAAAAAATAATTTATATAAAATTAATATACTATAGTATATAGGCAGACCTCATAAATGTAACTTTCGATATTTTGAAAAAGAAAACATTTAGATATGTTGTGCTATTTATACTTCTGAAGTTTTTGTAGTCGATAAGTTTTTGAATTTGTAATCAAACTTGAAAAAATAAAAATAAAACAAAGGTCAATAGTAGCTTACGCGCTGCTGTTAGGTGTGAACTCAAGTTAGCAAATGCTCAAATTGCACAAGGCCCGCACAATTCACACATGCCACACGCCATCCTTGCTTGGCAAGGTTCAACATGTCTGTTACACGACCACTTATTGACAGGTGTGCCCAGCGAACCGAGGTTGGTTTGAACAGTGTAATATGCTAGCGACGTCTAGCAAGGATGAAAAATATTATTGAATCAATTAACATTCTAATTTACATTTCTCATAAGACCATACAAAATAGAGAAACCGATAGCATATAAGAGGAAAAACAAGGTACAAGAAAGATGCGCAATAGCCATGGGTCCTGAAGCGGCTAGTATTAATACATTTTCCCAAAGGCAAAAAAAGTAAAGTACGAACTGATCAAACAAAGTGTGGCAAGGGCAAAAGGGTGAAAAAAAAAGGTCTGCGCCAATTAACCAGCCGTATTGAAAGCCTCGAAAGTGAAAAAAAATAATCATAAAAAGTTACATTTGCTCAGTAGTTACAAGGTTATGAAAAACATGAATAGAACAGCCCACAATACATTTTCTCAAGTATAACAGGTTAACAATTGCTGCATTCTAAACACAACCCACGCCCCTCCAGACAAATGGAATACACCATGTAGCGGCGGGCTCAACAAGTCACGGTTTGTGGATCTTATAGCCAAATACCCTAGGAACATAACGTTGTGACGGCTTCTGTGGCTTTAGGTGCCCGTAAGTCATCAGAAACAGGTGAGGAAACGTTGTACCGAAGTAAGCACCATCAACATCTACGAGAGGTCAAGTAAATTCCAAAAGACAAATAATGGAGGAAAAATAATCCATTTTTATTTTATTAAAAAGGAAATCATTTCTGTAGAAAAATAACTACATATAGCATACTGTAAGTGTAGTAGAGCCATGGATAGACGATAACAGTGTTCTAGTGTGAGGATCTAAAAAGAATAGGTAAACATCAAATTGCCCATAAGCTATTCATGAATTTATTGCGAAATGGATATGCTCGTACTTCGAAAAATATTTACTAGCGGGAAAAAGGATACTGCCTTGATACTTCGATCTGGGGTAGTATATATCTTCACATTTTGGACAATATATCTTCACAGTACTTGATCTAGGAACGTCCGATTGCCCAACAGGAAGACAAGGCTGGCCACAACAGTAAACTCGAGGACATCTTCCAAAATCATAGTTTTTAAACTTCTCCAGCTACACAATTGTTCAAAAGTTTTCGTGGATGGCCAGTAAATCAAGAAACAAAAAACATAGAACACAATACAAGATCTTACCATCGCAGCCATCCCTTTACTGGTTAATATATATCGAACATGAATCAAACCATACAGCATCTCTGCTGCTGATTCAACTAGCTCATTTTGCTCCTCAGTGAACATGTCTCCTGCCAACATAAAAAAGTACATCGAGAAATCCTAAATTCAGCTTTCAAGATATATTTGCAACAAATCAGTAAACATAGTGACGGCAAACATTAAAAATAATGTATAAAGTGATTAGAGTTCAATGTTCGTGCATTATATTTGAGTTCTCCTAAAATAGAGTATCTAATATGACTCTCACATCGTTAGACAGGCAGCTAGTTATGATGGTATAGCGACTATAGAGGTTAAATTTGCAACGACCATTGTTTAGCAAATCTCAAACGTTCTTGAAGGAAAAAATCTGAGTCAAGTGAACCAAATAATGAGTAGAAATGGTCAAAGCACACAAAAAGTAACAGTATTCCGATCATGACTACCCAAGATTTTTAAGATTAACCATCGTAAAGAGCTATAGAGAAACAGAGCTCTAATCATGAGGGCCCAAGATATTATAGCTAACACAGCAAAAAGCTAGGAACTCACTAAGGGTGCAATACAGAAGCACAATTTCCATGTGTGATTAAAGGGGTTAAAGGTCATCGCTGTAATGTTTACTTTAAGTAGACATTCCAAAATTTAGTAGAAGTTATTATACTAACGGAGGCTCACAGTATTAGAGGAAACAACAACGTTATCAGCATCCATCACTTACTGTTCAGTGTAAACATCTCCATTACATTGTTTAGTACGGGCCAGTGAAGTAATTCATACATTTCTTATATCAGTTCATGGAACAGTTGGATTATATATTGCCAGACAAGGACGTAAAGTGTCGGACAAATTTACAAGAAAAAAAAATTTGGTCTCAAATAAACAAAATACTAGAGTCAAAGAAAGCTCTGTGCAGTTCATACGCCCATCACTAGTTCAAGTTCTGAAAAGAGTCAACATTGACATCAAAATGACCATATTTTCTTAATTCAATTCGGTTATTTTATCCACATAATCTCTATAACTTGAAAACTTTAAGCCAGTACCATTTAATAGCTAAAATATTAGTGAGCATCCATCACAGATGAAAGTAATGGTGGAAATTATCAATACCGTATCAAGAAGTCCTTTAGAACATATAGTCCACACACACCTACACTTCCTACTCGACCATATCCAATAGAATGTACTCACTGTACAAACTACTTTGTCTTTGGCTAGTTACAACACCTATCAACCTCTTCAAATTCAACGCATGTTAGTGTTCTCTTTTCAGAACATCAAATGCAACATTTACTCTGAAGCTCATGAGAAAATATTCGCATTTGTAATAGAAAAGAACAAGAAAAGCATATTCTGACAATAAAATTTTGACCTTCCAATAAAATTTAATTTGGGATGAATACTGTAGATGCTAGCATTTAGTTTTTAAAGATATAATTAGAAGCTTTTATCCAAGTCAAATGCATCAGTCATATAGATTAGTTCATTGTCTTAACACCTAGTTGCTGACCCGAAACAATGACATAGGTTAGATCTAAAGTCCTCTTTCATGGCTTGCTTAATTTTCACCTCTCAATTTCGCTGGTTAACATTTACTACTGATCATACTCTGCTCATATGAAACCCTTCATCCCTTTAAATAGGCTTTCCTCAATTGTAATAACCACACGTTAACCGCTAATACATAACCTAACTAACTACCCACTAACATAAAAGTAAATGTTAACCACTAATTTTTAATTTCTGATTGCATCATTCATTCCCACAAAAAGCCTCGATAATGACAAACAAATTCAATATTCTAAAATATATTAGTAGCAATTTTTTTGTAAAAAAAGTAGTGCCAATAAATTTCCATATTTATTTTGAATTTTTTTTCTTTCTTTCTCCTTTATACATATTTTCGTTATTATCTCCTTTTACCCTTTTTTTGTTGTTTCCTATTTGTTGTGTTCTTGCTTGCTATGTGTCAACACTTTGCTTACGTGATACCGTAAGCATGACCATGTGCTCATCATAAACCTAGATCATGACATGGGTCATGGAGAGTATGTGGTGAAAACAACGGTAAGGTAGTTTGTGATAATAGTGCCAAGCAACATGGACGGCTAACCCCCAACAATAGTGTCAAGCAAGGTTTAAAAGACTGGCTCATACCAGAAGGTATGGCTGGTACAGGAACAGCTGGTTTATACCAGAGCACAAACGCGGCATGTCGGAGTGGGCCAAAGCCAAAGAAAAAGAATGAGAAAAAGAAAAAGGTGCAGGAGGAGGGCTCCATGAGATGCATTCTCTACAGAGGAGGTGAGAGCGACTGCGCCGGCTGCAGAGGAGGAGGCAAGTGTGAGAATGAGCCACATCCATGGTAGAGTAGGAGGCAAACTCAAGCAAGAGCCATGTCCATGAGGGGGAGGCGAGTGCAAGCATGAGCTGCGTTCGTGAGTGCGAGTGCGAGAACGTCCACTAAGCACAAGATACAATTCTATATTTATTAGTACGTACCGGTCTAGACCGGTATTTGAAACCTTAGAGCTGAGTAGTAACAACAAGAAAACACAACATGTTGTTCAATAGAGACTAGCGAGCAACTGAGCAATTGGGAGGCCACAATGTTGAGGTCCTATTGGCTGTGAAAAATGAAAATTAGGCAGCAATTTTAAGTTTGTGCATGAGACTTGCCTCGTCGCTATCAAGTATCAACAAAGATGAATTGATGATGGTAAAGATAGATGCCCACAACAAAAGCATGGCAATGGGGTTGGTGATTTGTTAACTAATACAATGGTGCATGTCAATTTCGATAGATTTTTCAAATAAAAGAAGGGGCTTGAGTTGTTTCAAACTTTGAGAGGGATTGTAATAGGCGACTAAGAACCACTTCTAATCTATTAGCACATGTGGATGTTGTTCTTTGCTTACTTTGTAGTTTCTATCTGCTTTTTTCAATGTAGTGACAATAGCTAATGGTTGTGGGAGCATAAGGTGTGAGTTACAGTAAAGTTAAAAGGAAAAATCCAAAACCCTAATGTTTCATTGAACTCTTAAATATTTAGTAGATTCAATAAGTCACTCTAATAGAGTAAGTTATATCCACTATCTTAACCACGATTTGCCCAAGAAGACATAACAAGACCATCCAATAAAGATTTAACAAGATATTAAGATAATAAAGTCAAATCTGACTAAGTTAACACCCAAGTTTCTCAAACAAATAAATAACATTGCATTTAACTAGCATTCATAAAAATTGAGGTGAATATATCTATCAAGTAATCTTTAAACTTAGTAAAAGGAATTGAAAATTATTTGGATAGAACATCTCAAACAAAATATAAAACCCCTCGGTAGATTAAAAACCAACATTATTTCACAAGTGCCATAAGTCACAGCTCTTCTATTTTTTACTTTTTCAAGTAACCAAATTCCAACAATCATCAGCATTGCTTGCATAGTCAACATTGCTGAAATAGATCTATAATCATTAGCATTGCTTGCATAGTCAACATTGCTGAAATAGATCCATAATATAGTTTGGTATCAACTTTTTTAGTAGAATGATATGATGTAATTTGTGGGCTTTTAATTATATTAGGATGAGGTGTAAATTATGGTACCATGGGCACATAGATGTATTGGTGTCGGGTGTATTAACATAGATATGCCAATACAATTATATTTCATACTGGTCCGAGCATCCCAATACCAATCAACAAAAAAAGTAACATGGTAGTAGCAAATTATTGTAAGACAGACAACGATAACTTCAATTAAGATGATTTCTCTCCCTTTCCCTGCCTCTTGCCTCCCCTCACACTATCTCGCCACACCTTTTTCTTCAATCTCCCTATCTTGCAGTAGTATTGCTATGTTGCAGAGAAAGAAAAACATCGACATTATCAATAGCATTTTATTACTTACAAAGAAATGGAAATAATCCAAGCTTTGCGCTAGTATGTTTATTACTTGATAGAAGAGGGCATGCAAGAAACTGAAGTATTCAAAATGAGACAAACAATATTTAGCTGATGGAATACAATTTCCATGAATTCTAATTCTAATAACTTTAAGTAAAGCAACAGAAAATAGATAAACCGTATACAGAATCAATATAAACCAGAAAAAAGAAAGCTTGGCCTAGGTATGCAAATATTCCTCAAAAACTGAAGGAATCTAAAACATGATCAAGTATTGTATTGTATAGCAATTTAAGAACAACAAAAAAAACACTAAGGATGGAACTCGTTTAAGAAAAGCTTCAGTGAAAAATAAAAGCAAAGGAACTTACCATGAGAAGAATCAACATCCAAGATTAGATCAAGAGCATAATCATAATACGGAACTTGACTGCTCAAGCCACATAGATTAAAATCATCTTGAATATATTCATCATCAATTTCACAAAAAAACTCATTCCCTCTAAGGTTACAGAACCATGAAATCCAAGATGTGTCTTCCATGTCAGAACCACTAACATCTGATTCTTCGCTGTCTGATTCTGATTCATCTGCAGTAACGGATAAAGTTAATTATTTAAAGGCAAAGAATATACAGAAAAAGAATATGAATTAGAATATTGCATTAGCACTGCATACAAGAAGACAAAACTGCAGTCATCTTTTATATGAAACTGTGTACATGTCAAGGAAAAAGAAAAGGGATTACATGGCTTTAGTGGAAGCATCATTATACTTGTGTATAGCCTAGAAAATTATTATGACTAGAAATCAACTAAGTCTCTTTGAAGAGCCCACAGAAACAATTGGATAAACATTTAGCAGAAGCACCATTTAAATGCATATAAAAATTAAATCATAGAGATCAATTAAAATTCGATCTGAAGAGTCCACGAAAACATTCATAGCTACTTCCATGTTACATCCCTTAGTAACTGTAGTTAATTCTTGGAGTATTAACGTTTCAGAATTGTAATTCACAACCTTTTCATCGTAAAACTAAATTTGGGTCCAACAATGTGATTAGAGACCAAATATGAGTTAGATTGTTGAAGGAAGTCATAAACTATTTCAACCTTAGTATCGCATAGCAGCAAATAGAAGAACTACCTTAAACAAAAGAAATAATTGAAACTCACATATTTCATGATGTTGTGTAAATTATAATTAGTGTTAGTGGGTCAACGGTAGTAGGTCAGATCAGTTAGTTGGCTAGCGTGGAGTTACAGTTAGATGTTGGTTAAAGGCTGCAAAAGGTTTAAATTGCAATAAGAAAACCATATTTATACTTCTCTTTCTTTCTTCCAAACACCCATAAATGCATGGTTCTCTTCCCTTACCTCTTTTATCTCCCTCTACCTCTAAATCCTCCATTAGCCTGCATCATTTGGTATTAGAGACCATTCCACCTAGCCACTGCAACACTGCCTCGCCATGGACCCTAAACCCTTATTGACTACACCCTTGTGCGCTGACCTCTCTTCCCCATAGGCCCTAGCTTGCTCACCAACTCAAAACAGAGCCAGCAAAACCCCGCGTACTCACTGTCCCAAAGAAGGATGTAGATCATTCATTTCCATCTAGCAACACATCACAAGGACCCATACTCTGCACAAAAGGCCCTTGATATCATCGCAACATCGAATCGGCATCTACTCTTGCTAAAGTAACCACTGTTGAGCTCCTCACCTTGCACCTTTTCCCCTCATCCCTCTCTTAAGCACAATTTCAATGGCACTAAAACTGAGAAGAAACCTATCACGGTCAACAAAGTAATGAAAGAAGAAGAAGGCAAAGAAGGCTCCGCCATAAAGAAGCCTAAGACTAAGAAACACCTAGTCTACAAGGATGCCAAATATTCACTTTGTTGTCACCACAATAGAAGTTGTCTCATCAACCATGATCAACCCCTTGATAAAGCACCACTACAACCACATCTCTGATCAAATCTATGAGTAGACTTGTGGTGTGCTCAAAATCTTATCAAGAATGTCATCAGTAATGTTTTTGTCCCCCAAGGACACTCATTTCTTGCTTGTCCACTCTGGTACATCTAGCACACAATGAGATATTATCACTCCCAACTCCACATCTACTTCGAGCCACACATAGTGTTATAGTGTCATTGGTGCCTCTTTGTAAACTCCACCTAAACAGCCCCACCACCTATTGTTGCAACCACACAAGCATATGATCTAAGTCATGGTAGCAAACTCAAGGGATGCGCATGCACTCATGACCACACTGGGAAGGAAAAGGCATGAAAAGTTTTGCGCAACAAAATGAAAAGAAATGGAGAAAAGAAGATCACAAAATGGAAAATGGGGGATAAGGACAAAGTATCAAATATGTAAATTAGGGTTCTCAGTTTCTCTCTTCATGCACCAAAAATAGGTATACAATTTTATCAATTTCTCAAACTTGTTCAAGTTTGAGTTTTTAGCAATAGAAAAAAGTGATGTGGTGTAAATTATATTATTATATTAGTGTTAATGGCTTAGTGATAGCAAGGTTTAAAATCTCAGTCCAAGTATGTGTACCGGCCTATGCTCAGGTTGGTATGTGGTGATACCAGGTCATACACAAGTGCAAGCAAGTATCGCAAAAGCATGAGTAGAAGCAGTAGGCGAGACAGCAGAAGAGCAATGCAAAAGCAAGAGGCAAAGGCGGGGGAGCTCGTGTACCAGGCCGTAAAAAAGTGCAAGCGAGCAGCGCAAAAGCATGAGTAGAGGCCGTAGGTGAGGCGGCATACGAGTAAAGCAAAAGCAGGAGGCAAAGGCGGGGTGCTCGTGGACATGGTTCTCCTCCTCCTCCCTTCTTCTTCCAACTCTATTCTGCTCTTAGGTTGCCTGTGCTGTACAAGCTGACCATACTGCCCAGTAGTGGACCAGTTTTTAAAACCTTGAGTGATAGTAGTTTTAGCACATTAGTGGGTTTCTAAGGAGTTTTGATTAGGTGTGAGTTAAAGCCAATATAAAGGCTTAAATTATGATGAAAAATCAAACTTTGATTAGTGAACTGAATTATTCTCCTTGGTAATTTGTTTCTCTCTTGCAATCCTCAAAACACAAGATTCTACATCACTACATATACCCTACAACCCAAGGTTTGAAAAAGCAGTTCGAATAAGTGTGCGGTCTAATCTCGAACCGGTTGCTCTAGTGAAACTAACACTATGCTACAATAAGTCGGTACCAGCACAGTACTACAGTGAAACAATACAAACTGAAAATTTTGGTTAGTTCAGACCGAAATTCCAAACCTTGCTACAACCTGATGAATCATTAGACATGGAAATCATCTTAGGTTGGAAATGGATAGCTTAAAAGAATCAAGATTGGGTTAGCAATTGTTATTTCACAATCTACCTCTTTTTTCCTTTATTAAGAAACCTTTACATTGAATCTTGTAAAGCTGAATATAGTTCACTAACAATATGATCAAGCACCCAAAATTATTGAAGTTGTGCAAATTTAACCACACTAGGAAAGGTTCAATAGCTATAGTTGTAAAAAGAATACAAAAGGGATTTGATATACATATTACCCTATTAATAACTATAGATTAACTTTAAACTTTAATTAAGAGAGCACTGGTTTTCAATATTATCTATTGTACAATTACTTCCAACCACATAAACAGAGGACAAGCAAGGTCCCTTCTGAGCAAGATTGCATGTAAAACCAGATGCAATGCATGATAAAAAGGGTAACGTTACCCTTCATGATAAAAAGGGTAACGTACTACTATCCGTAGAGCTGCAAGCAAAGCTTACAACATAGAAGAGGAAGGTCTGGATCGTAGATTGCAATACTAATTAAAGAATGAAAAGTAACTTCAAAAAATCCATATAACAAACTTAAATCAGGGATTGCATACACTTCTATCTCAAGGATCTAAAATGAGGTTCTTTTTCACCTGTTAATGGGAAAAAAATCAAGGCCAGATTTTATGGTAGGTTTGCTTGTTGAATTACAATTTTTTTTGTCTCCGCATCATCAAGAACAGACAACCAGGTGTTTATTTTAGTGCGTAATTAATTAACTCTTCCCTACATACAGGAGCCAAGCATCCCGTACTATCACAATCAACGCGTGAATAGCTCCTATCGTCATTGAATTGAATTTCTTAGGAACTGGGGAAAAATGTAAAATCACACACTTCAAGCTTTATTCCTCTGGCATCAGCCTGGTGAATCTCCTTCTTTATACTCAACGTACTTTATCTATCGCCTAGAATTCCGTTTAAACAAAATCTTTTGACAATACAAAGAGAATCTTGCTTCTGTATGTAGACAAAATTTTAGCCACACAGAATTGGCAAATAAATAGATCTAGCCAAAGAAGGAATTCTTAATCAGAGGGCATCTACAAAAAAAAAAATCATATTCCACAAAACTACTCGGCATCAACAGCTCCAGTTCATTTTTCTTTAAAGAGAGAGAGAAGGGGGGAAAGGGGAGGACATTTTTACCATCCGAGCACTTGTTCTTTGGCAAGGCCTGCTTCCCGGCAGAGGTGGAAGGCAGCAAAAGTTTATCCTTATCTTTGCCACTCAAACCCCTCGAAGACAACGGCGGGGACTTCTCCATATGCTTGTCGGGGGCATCGTTAATCCGCTTCCGATCTACAACTCCAGTCTCCACCTTCGATCCGATCCCTACCCTTTCTCGATGCATCTCTACCTCCCCCCACCCCCCACCCCCCCCCTATCCTCTCCACCAACTCCCCTCAAAACCAGATCGACATCGATTCACAACATTACTCCGCCATGAAACCAAATGGAAACCCTGAAATCGAAAAGAGGGGCCAAATCTCGCGCAAGCAAAGCCTCGATTTCGACTGCTGAACAAAATCTGAAAGGGAAGTCTCAGTTCTCCCAAGGGAGAAGAGAGGGAGGGGGAAGAGGAGTGAGGGGGCGAACGCTCGCCTCTTTGGGATCCACCGAAGAGCTATACACGGTAGGAGGGGGGACGAGGACGCGAGCGTGAGGGAGGGAGAGAGAGAGAAGAAGGGTATAAAGGTAATTTCACGAATAATCAGCGGTTAGGATTCGTGGGACTGCTGGTGCTTTTGGTTCCCTGGTTAGGGAAGTATTTGATCTCGAAGATGTTTAGATAAATTAATAATTTGTGTTGTGCTATTAAATTAATAATTATAATGATAACTAAAATAATAAGTAAAAATAAAAAAGAAACTAATAATTATAATTATAATTAATTTTTTGTATCGACAGAGAGCTCGCTTGCGGCGATGAATGAGTTTAGAATAGGCCGTATCGCTTCTCAAGTTTACCATCCAAAAGTGAAAATTTAAATAATTTATTATCAATTATTTTACTTGATAACTTTTCTCACTTTATGATTTTTGAAAGCCAATAACATTAGCTCTCTCTTGCTCCAATATATCTAGCTAAATGAATAAAATTTTTAAATGGGGCTTATGCTTGGAGTGGGTTTTTTATCCACGTCCATATCTATATCAGGATTCGTGTATACACAAATCTCAAAGCACTTAGACGGTGGATAGAGATCCACTCCAAGCAAGAGCTCTGCTTAAAAATTTTTTCCTAGCTAACGGAATACAAAATAAAATCATCGATTATAGTTATTCTCTTTTAGAGATCAATAAGATAAGCTAATCAAATATTTAAAAAAATGTACTATTTATTTAGGCAAATTTTTAATTTATAATTTAACTATTATTCGTATCAAATTTATTTTTTTATCATATAATAATATTTGTGTACATATTTATTCTTTATAGAATGACATTGTAAATTTTAATTCATAGGTTATTCAATGATAAAGATATTTTATATAGTTGAGATTCGGTCTTAATGGAATCTAACAACAATTTTTTGCCCCCCGTCCGACGCCCTCTCTCCCTCTCTCAGCACCCCACCCTCCGCCGCGAATAAATCCGCCGCCCGCCCTCCCTCCCGGCTCCCCCTATCAGCCGCTCCCCCTCACTCTCTCTTTTTCTCTCTCTCTCTTGGCTCCCCCATCCGCCGCCCTCCCTCTCCCTCCCTCCCCCCTCTCTATCTCTCTCGTCCACCGCCCTCCCTCCCTCAGCCGCCCCTGCGTCCGCCTCTCTCTCTCTCGGCTCCCCCATCCGCCGCCCTCCCTCTCTCCCTCTCCCTCTCCCTCTCCCTCCCTCTCTCCCTCTCCCTCTCCCTCTTCCTCTCTCTCTAACTTCCGATGTCCCGAAACCCTATTCTGTCCTAATTCTTCCCTGAACCCAAGCACATTCCCGTTTCGGGGTTCTGTCCTGCCCGGTCCAAAACAAGGTGATGGCGTCCGTAGGCGATGAAGCTGGTCACCCTGAGGAATCCCAATCTTCGCAAGTTCTTCCTCCCCGATACTGCGAGATTGTATAATTTTGATTTGTTTCCTGTTGTTGACGTCTTAGTGAGAAATCTTTGGCGCAGGTCCAAGTGCCCTTACAAGGATCCTGACGACGGCCGCCAACGATTTCTTCTCGAATTGGAGTTCGTTCAATGCCTCGCCAATCCGACCTACATTCACTGTGAGTTTTCTCCAGGCGGAAAAGAATCGTCTCTGTCGCATTTTTATATACATATTTTTTATGTTGAGTCCAGAAATTTGATGCTTTGATTTAGCCATGATTAGAACTATGCGTGGATTGGGTATCTGATGTCTTTCCCAGTGGAACTTAACAGCTCATTAGTTGCTTGTTGAAATTAACTGAAGTTCGAATAACTGGTCTTTTGAATATATTTCCTTGGACAATTTTGTTTTCAATGGAAGCTCTGTTGCTTTTTTTTGGGACGTTCGAATTTGGAGAGGAACGACTCTGAATGTACAACTTGTATGTTCAAGTACATCTATTTCATGCAAAGGTATAAATTGTATCTAGTGAAACCGACTGAGAATAACATGTTTTAGAAAAAGAAGTTGGTAGTATTTCCAGTGATCAACAATGTGCAAAGTGCTTCACTGAACACCCCATGATGCTAATGGGATTGTATTTCATATTGAAATGTGGCTAAAATAGATTCCTGGAATATAGCTTGGATGGGTTTCTTTCCCTTATTATAAGTTTCCCCGGTTACTTAGAATTGTTACTCAGAAAGAATCTTCTGTTAAACTCTGGAATGGGAACAGCTGGAATCTTCCATTCTATTTTATTGTACAGGAACTATTATTGTAGCTTAGATGCTGAAGCACATTGGTCAGTTTTAATTCACTGAAGAAGTGATCATATTTCTTTGATAATAAACAATATTGAAGCCTTTATAGTAAAATTCCTCTATGTGTCATCAGATAATAGAGTCCTTTGGACTCAGACTTGGATTTGGGAGGGCATTCTTTCATTAAAAGTTATGATTTTTGGATAGTTGCTATTGGAGGCCAAAGCTTTCGATGATAGACAGATTGCAGAAAAGGGTAATGGACATTGTGAACAGTGTTATCAATAGCGGATCGCGGAAAATAGCGGAAAGTCAAAAATCCGCTATATAATATAGCGGATAGCGTCGCGGGCAAATAGCGGAAATCATATAGCGGTTAAAATAATAAAAAAATTTCATAAAAGATTATGGGGTCACGTAAAATAAACAGTATTCAAATAATAAAAAAATATACCTAACTTAAGAAGACTCACCTGTAGCTAGAAATAATTTTTAAAAGGTTGAAGTGTAAGAGAAGTAAACTGCGGCTGAAACAATTTTTAAAAAAACTTAGGCATCAGGTGAAATGAACAGTACTCAGTGCACTGTTTATTTTTTCAGCTTAGCTAATTGCCGCTTCCTCAGTACTGTTTATTTTTTACCAGCTATTCGTGACTCATCCACTTCCTTATAATAAATTAAAAAAAAACTTAATATTTACTCACTACACGTGTTTGCCCATCCACCGAGTCCGCCTCCTTCAGCCTTACGCCTCTCCTCCCTCTTGCTTCCGCCGATTGCCAGTGCCTCTTGCCTTCCGCCTCTCCTCCATGTGTTCGCTGCTTGCTCACTAATCCTCGTTCTCACGCTGTGATGCTGCACACGGAATCAAGCTCGCAGCAGCGGAAGGATCATGCGGCAGCAACCTTTCCCTTTGAATCAACTCATGGCGGAAGGAATAGGAATAGTGGCGGCATCAATCTCGCAGAAGGAATAGCTGCTGCATTAATCTCCCGATGGCGGAAAGAACAGCTGCGGCAAAAGGAAATAGCTACGGCGTCTTGCTTGTGGCGGAAGGAAAAACTCGCGGCGGTGGAAGGAATGGCATCGAGCTCACAGCGACATCGATCGCTTGCCAGCTCGCCCGCCATCCGCAATTTCCGCCTCAGATGGGAGCACCGCGATGCTTGTAGCGCTTCGCCATGGCGGAAATGGCGGAAGCCGCAACGCTACGAGGTATTTGTTGCGGCTTCCTCCAACTCCGCAACCGCTAGCCGCCATGGCGCCGCCATCTCCGCTATTTGACAACACTGATTGTGAAACGCTTTCCCCTCTACAACAACAATGAATTCCATTCAATGTGTCTTATGAATGTGTTTTCACAGGTAGGTGTTGGAAGATTATTCTTCTAAATGTAGGTGTTGGAAGATTATTCTTCTAAATGTGCCATTACACACTGGACCCCTAACAAGCTTCAATTTCAACTTTATTGACCATGGTTTTAAAAATTAATCCATATCAAATGGTATGACTAGTTTGTACCATGGATCGAGGAACCGGTTTGGTTGGTACTGGTCTGGCGAGGCACCGGCACCGGAGACAGACCAATAGTGTTGTCTGTCATCACCATCAAGGCATTTAGAATCAATATGTCTCGACTTCAGTTGGACTGAGACAGGTCTCTATAGGCGGTTTTGATACTTTGGAATACTTATTGGTATATGAGTAGAGATGTATTTAGTGGCCTTATTTAGGGTTTAAAAATTTAATAGTCTAGCTATATGGTAGGCATTCTCAGGAAGATTCTCTTGATTTTTTGGTCTGAACCAGGTTTGGTTTTTTATCTTGCCCAGAGTTTACAGTCTGCTCTTGATTTGTAATTACTTTAATTCTCTGAAATGAGTTACGGACCCTTTTGGCCTTTGTTAAAACAAGAAAGAATACATATTTCATGGTTTGTTTACATATAGATAAACTCAGCGGTTGTGAAAAACGAATCAATATTATATCTAGTCCTTTTCTTTTATTTATCTTAAGCTTTATGGATATTGGTCTTACTACCTAATGATTTATGGTTTACTAACAATTGTAAATAAAGCCGAGCTTTTGATTTTGAATCATATTGCTAGTCTTTTCTGTTGACCTGATATTCTTGCTTATTGTTCTATCAGATCTTGCTCAGAACCGCTATTTTGAGGATGAGGCATTCATTGGATATTTGAAATATCTTCAATACTGGCAAAGGCCTGAATACATAAAGTTCATAATGTAAGTTTAAAATTGTATGATCATCATAAATCTTCCCTCTGTGTGTTAATTAATATCATATTAAAAAATTCTTCACCAGATACGCATTCTACTTTTACAGATTGACTTTCTAAGTCTATCATTTTATCACAGGTATCCCCATTGCCTGTTCTTTCTTGAACTTCTTCAAAACTCTAACTTCCGTAATGCAATGGCACATCCAGGTAGCAAGGTGATATAGCCCTGCTTATAATCAGGATTTTACTAATAATTTTCCGTTCTGCTGATAAGATTAATATGGCGTGCTTTAGATGCTGTTAACAAAGTTATATTTTGTTAGTGGTATCATGACTAATTACACTAAAGGAAAGAAATGTATTTTCTCTGTAGTAGTAAGAGGATGGCAAAGTCATGGTTGTTGTTGGGCTACATTATTCAAATGCTTTTTTCTCCTAGGATATTCATGTCTTGTGATGGCTGTAATTCTGACTAGTGACTAGCTATTCATTACCTCCATTCTAATGCTTCTTTTTTGTGATATTGTTCTGTTTAAGCCTCTGAGTCACATTCATATTAACTGCAAATGCAAATGCTAATAATCAAATGAGAGAGATTAGAAATGTGAAAGGATTTTCAATCTGTAAGATCTTATTATGGTGGTAAGTTGTACCTAGCTACTTGAGCCCTTGAAAAAGGCGAAACTATTTCCATGACATGAATCTCGTCTCACAAAACTACTAAGTGCAAGCTTAGATTAGGCAACTCTCAAGGCTTCAACTCAACTATACATATCTCTTGTACTGTCTAAATTGCAACAATATAATGTGCTACTTCATTTATATGCAATAGGAAGTTCTGTTAACTTGAACATAGATCCAATATCTTTTTTGTTTCTTAAACTTTCAGCAGATCTGTTAATTGATTATGGTGGATCTTTTATATTGTCTCAATTATTTGGTTATAACATCCTACACTCTTCATAATGGTACAAAACAATGTGAAAAATGGTTGTAGATGCTGCATATACTATCTCATTTCATGTGGTTACTTATGTTTCAGTAATCATTTTCTGCTTATCTCATGTAGGAGTTGGCTCATCGGCAGCAGTACTACTTCTGGAAAAACTACAGGAACAACAGATTGAAGCACATTCTACCCCGTCCTCTTCCTCAACCTCTGGCAGCTCCAGCACAGGCTCCTCCAGCTGCAGCTCCAGTAACAAATGCAGCTTCAGCCCCATTGCACACACCTATGCCACCTATAACTTCTTCTGCCCCAGTACACTCACCCATGCAGTTTGTGGGACAGCCTGGATCTGCTGTCCCAAAGAGTGACATCAGAAATGCAATGGGAGATCGTAGGAAGAGAAAGTATATTTTTTCCATTATTTACAGTTTCTTGAGCAAATAATTAATTTTTTCATCTCTTTCATTCGTTTCTCATATGCTTACATATTCCTCACCATAATTTGAAATTTTGAATATTTGTGAGGACGCGTGATGGTGGTCTAGAATAATAATGTTGGTAAAGTTATCCATGCACTTGTTTACTTAGAAATTTAAATTTATTTCTCATTTATGTTATTTTTTGAGCTTGTAAATGTCGGCAGCATAATTTTATAGTGTTTTTCACCATTTGGATCTTATAATAGAATGTTAATTACTTCCATTTATCTTTTTATGATAATTTGAGTTATCTTGTCAGCTAGTGGTTAAAATATTTACATTCATATTTAATCAACTTGTTGAGAAAGTGTGTTGTGGGAAGTGGAAGTGAATTTTGGTAACGTGACTTACTTGTAAAATAGTTAAAGAAATATGAATTAACACCTAATACATTATTGACAAACACATGCCTAAAGAATTTTAGCCTTGCAATGAGAGATATCTTGCTGCTTATAATAATAATGCCAGTTAAATATACAAGCATCCATCTATACATTTGTTCAATGAGCATCAAGTAGCCATAATTTTCTTTACAAATCACAGGAAGGAAGATTGAAGGAACTAAATCACTTCCAGAAAAGAGGCCCATATTGTTCTTTTTCAGGTATTCTCTCTGCTGTTCTATTTTTGGTATCTGGTTATAGTTTTTGGTACTGTGAACTAAGCTACACATCGCTTTCCCTGATCTTCTTGTCTTCAAAGTTCATGCTTGCTTGTTGCCCTAATCTTTCAAATTCATACTGCTTTTCTTTTAGCGATGTTTCTGCCTCTGTTTTCCTTATATCTATGAGTGAATAAAGCCAAAACTTGTTTTTAATTAGTTCAATATTTGTAAATGATAGTTACATCCGAATCAATAGATTCTGGTTATATGTTATTTTGACGATTATCTGTTGGGGAGTATTTAAGTTCTAGGCTCTACTTGAATAAGACATGCGGCTTTGTTGGCATCTCATTGCTCCTTGAACCTTGAGCATATTTATGAAGTACTGAAAATTGAACTATTTATCCTATATTTTCTTGTGTTAGCTTTGGATTATGGCTGATTTATGCCTAAAACTGGTGTGTATATGTGTGTGTGTGTGGACTTTAATTGCCTTAGTTATATGTGCTGTTTAATTTACGGGTAGAGTGATTTACTCAACAGCTCACTTATCGGCTTGGCCTATAGTTAATATACCCAAATTCCTTAATTTTCTTTTCTGATATTATCTTACTGTTTCCCTATACTTCACATACACTGCAGTAGTATTGAAGAATACAAGCATACAAGGATGAAATTTTCTAAACAAAAGTAAAATTCAGTCTTGGTTATCACTTCTACTTGGGAGTTTGCACACTGGTGTCCTCGTGTTCATGAATGAAATATAGATTCATGATAAACTTTTTGTTTCCATTAACTTCATGCTTCCGAATACAAGAGCTTACGTTATTGTTAGTTCATACGTCCTTTCTGCTTACAGATATCCTAGCTCCTATCGTGTAGCTCATGGCATGCGTCCAAGTAGACGTAAACGAAAAGAAATTTGAAGATTGTCTCCTTCACCGTGCATGCAATTCATGGTTGCTTCATGTCGCTGCCTCTTTTCTGGGCTGCGCTGCAAACATCCATCAGAATGAAAAGCATGCTGACTAGGAGTTAGGATAGATGAAGGATGTAGCTGTTACTGCCTTCTTGTAGCTATAGCTTAAATCGTAGGCATAGCATTGATGCTTACCGCTTCGTTTGATGTCACTATGTATTTGCAGTTGAAGTGAGCTTGGCTACTGCTATATTGCATTCTATGTTTTTTTTTTTTTTTTGAAATAGCTGCAGCATTGTCTGCCCAATACCTAATTTTCAAGCTATTGGAGTTGGATATTATATTAAACTTCAGTACAAACTATAAATCATCTGTCAAGCTGTACCATTATTCACTCTGCGTCGTCTATAGCAGAATAGGATGAAACTGAGAAAAAGCAGGAAATCAAAAAAAGTTTCTGACAAATAAGATTATTTTTTTAAGTTTGGTGGTAATTAGTATTTAAGATGGAATTTTGACTCTTGAACTATTTTAAAACTTGAAATATTTTCTTAGTATTTCAATATTCAAATTCTATTTCTAAACAAAATTAAAATTTTATTTGTTATTTGTTTTCCTCTGAACTCTTACTTATCTTCTAATAAATAACCTTAATAAAATTAAAAGTTCTTCCATGATCTATAAACTCTCTATGTATTCATAATTATGCTTTCATCAACGATGCTAATTGAAATTTACTCCTATTTTCTGAATCATATGCTTGTGACTTCACCAATAATTTTTGTTTCAATTCTAATTGACCCGACGCAACTGATATTTTCCAAAATAGCTATGACTTTGACGTTTTTACCCTTATCACGAATCTAGAAACGAAAATTACATGGCAAATCTGAACACTCATGACATGCTCAATAATTATTAGGGATGTCAACGGATCGGGTACCCGCACTTTTTGACCAAACCCGAACTCGATCTGACCTGACTCGACCGAAACCCGAACCCGACTAAACCTGAGTCGGGTATTTTAAACGGGTACCTGCGGGTACCCGTTTAAATTAAAATATTTATTTTTTAAATAGTTTTTTAAATTATTTTTATAAAATATAATTATAAAAATAATATTAATAATAATAAATATATTTATTAAAAATTATTTTATTATATAAATATATATATATAAATATAAAATTTTATTTTTTATTATATATAATCGGGTATCGGGTACCCGCGGGTACTCATGGGGGTAAACCCGAACTTAACCCAATTAGCTAATCGGGTACCCAAACCTGCTATAAATAGGTCGGGTCGGGTCAAGTACCCGCGAGGTCGGGTACCCATTGACATCCCTAATAATCATGGAAGCATAATTGATTTTAAATCATGACCACAAAGAACATAGGAGAGAGAGAGCGCGCGCTTTAGTGAAACATTTTCTTTACATATCTTCATACACTTACCATCCATCCCGCCTCCCTCTCTCGCTTCTAATACTCTCCTCCATCTCCCAATTCGCCATTCTCTCTCACAGAGAGCTTCCGCACCATGCTTGAGGTGCTCGCTTCCATGAGCCGCACCTTCCGGCAGGCCGCCCGGATCCTTGGCCTCGACTCCAAGCTCGAGAAGAGCATCTTGATCCCCTTCAGGGAGATCAAGGTTCGGCCCGGCTCTGGATCCCCTTTGATTCCTTGATGATGGGTTTGAGTTATTGAATTTTGATTGCTCGGTTTGCAGGTGGAGTGCACGATTCCCAAGGACGATGGCACCCCGGCTTCGCACGTTGGATTCAGGGTTCAACGCGACAATGCCCGCGGGCCGATGAAAGGAGGGATCCTGTATCACCCGGAAGTAAGTGAGGTTTCTTAGCTCGGATTCTTCTGGTGATGACATTCTTGCTTTGTAGATTGATCTAATTTCAGGAAGAATCGAATATGTCTTTATGTTGTTGAAATCTTCCCCTTCGCTTTTTCTGTATTGGTGTCGTTTTAAGTATGGGGAGAATTCGAATTGGAGCTTCGAATTTAAATCTAGATGAATGCTGTTCAGTAATTTCTTCTAAGCTTATCAATGGATCCTGATTTTGGCTTTGGAGCAGTTAATTTTTGGTGTCTAAGAGTCCTATCTCAAACACACGAACTCTTTGCTTTTTATTATACTGGTAGATTTTTTTGTATTTTAAATGTTCTATGTTTAGACCATAGAAAAAAAACTAATCCGTGCTGTCTCGCATTGGTGGCATGTACAAGATTGATACTGATAGTACCATATGTCGGTACTTTTCAGTATATACCGACTGACACACTGCTAAGAACCAATACCGTAAAACTTAGTTTAGGCTACACAAATTATATTATTAACATATTTATTGTTTGCTTTTCTATTGTATATTTATCATTTGCTACTATCAGTTTTTACAGACTTTTGTAAATTATTGATCATGTTCAAATTTGAGCATTGTCGTTAGGATGGGGCGGTTAGCACTATAATTGTTTTCGTGCTGCCTGAAATTAGAAATATTTTTCACTGTATTCTCGATCTATTCATCCAATATGCAGGTCATTTTTTAAAAATGTTGACCTTCCATTTATGTAGTGTTTAATGTCAAAAAATTGGGCACATGCGATAAATTGGAGTTGTTTGAAATTTTGGGATATGAGAGAAAAATAATATATGTAACTAAGAATTATTAGTTCGATGGTCCTCTCCATAGTGGCTGTAATGAGTAAACTCTTTGACTTAGTCTAGACTTATTAATCCTTTTCTCATTCTAGTTAGACAGTCTATCTTTAAGAAATGCATCTTACCTCTTGCCATGATCACAAACAATAGGATCATCATGCTGATGCCATTAGTACAGTCTGTTATCTCTGTCAATTCTCACATAACCACACAAGGTTTTGATAAGCATGACCCTGCTAAGGATAAAAAATCCAAAGAATGGTGGAATCTAGATATATCTATATAATTTCATATTTAGAATGATTTTAAATTTATGCGAGCTTTTGAACTTTTCTCTACTTTCATAAGTAATGGTACAATGCTTGATGATGGTATAGAATAGAACCAAGCCTCTCTCCTTATGAAGTTCTTTTAGGCAAAGTTTACTAAATACTTTCACTTTTTTTTCCCTACACACGCCGTCTTTGTTGCATATCCATTGTTGTATCGAAGCTCATTTGGATTCTCTTATCCATCTTACCAAGTATTAATTAAAAATGAAAAGTAGCTTGAGGAAATGGATTCGTTAACTCGCATGGGAAAAAGACATCAAATGGTTTTTGTTAATGTTATCAGTTATTTGAGTTAATTTGCGTTTGCGCTAATGATGTATTTCCTAGTTTGCTTATGCTTTCCTAACAAACTGCTTTCTTGATTCTTTTCATAGGTTGACATAGTTGAGGTTGATGCTCTGGCTCAACTAATGACATGGAAAACAGTTGTAGCTGCCTTGCCGTATGGTGGAGCGAAGGGTGGAATTGAATGCTCTCCAAGCGAACTAAGTAAGAGTGAACTGGAACGCCTAACACAGTAACCCGTGTCTTTACACAGAAGATGCATAACCTTATTGGAATTCATACGGATGTTCCAGCACCAGACATGGGAACCAATGCTCAGGTAACCGTTTGATTCTTTGATAGATCATGGCATGTAGTCGACCAGGATACTACGTTTTCTTGTAGTTATTATTAATTTTGTCTTTGTTATGTTGGACAGATCATGGCTTGAATCTTAGATGAGTACTCTAAAGTTCCACGGTTACTCACCAGCTATAGTTACGGGAAAGCCAATAGTTTTCTTTTTTTGAACAGAACAACTAATTATATATAATTGCCTCCATCAAAGGCCAAAATACATTTTAGTTCCCGAGGCCAAACATCATCCCAGAAATTACAACATTTAGAATAAACTGCAAAGTTAGCTATTTAGAATAAACTGCAAAGTTAGCTAACTAGTCAGCCGCTTGGTTAGCCTCACATTTTACAAAACAAATAGAATTAACATTCCAATTTGACAACATAAACTTAATTTTCCTAGCTAGTTGTTGGATACCTTCTCCGATACAATCATTTCCCAACACTGCAATAGCATTCTTGCAATCTGTCTCGAATATTATCTTGTTCCCCATCTGATATTGCTTGGAATAAGCAAAGCTAACTACAGACTTAATCGCCAACAACTCCATTTCCAAAGAGTCTCTTAGCTTGAGCGTGAGCAGAAACAGCAAAAGAACATTTGCCAATGTGATCTCGATTGAGGTACCCAATACCTCCCTCATTTGGCCTCCCCTTCCAAGAGTCATCTATGTTAATCTTTAACCATCCTGGTGGGGGAGGAGTCCATTTTGCCCTGTCAAATGGATTTTCATTTATAACATTATATCCCTCAGTATTATATGCAATTTGTGCTTCATTGAAATCTAGAAGGGCAAGCTTTAAAATTTCAGATAAATTCGGTTTGGCTTTAGAAAATATCAGTCAGTTACGGGCTTTCCAAATGTGCCAAAAAAACAAGAAGAATTAATTCAGACTTAAGATTGGGTTCAAAAAGCCATAAATCATCAATCCAGTTTAAGTTAGGAGTAAGAGAAACCATTAGGATATTAGCAATTTCATCCCAAATTTGCAAAGTAAAATCACAGCGAAAGAATATGTGAGAGATCGAGTCCCGAAAGCTATTGCAAAAAACACAATGGGTAGCCCTTCCCGATCCAAAAGAAGCAAGCAAAGAGGAGGTAGGGAGACGCCGATGTAGTAGCTTCCAACCAAAAAGCTTTATCTTCAGGGCAACATGCAACATCTAGAGTCTCCGCCAACCAACCCAAGGGTCCTTGAGGTCTAAATGGTTGTTCAATAACCAAAAATAAACTGATTTGGTTAGTGAACATCCATGAGCATCCTCTCCCCACAACCAAAAGTCATCACTAGAATCCGATAAAAGAGGAGTATTCAGGATACTGCGAGCTAGTTCTGTCCCAGCAATATTTAGTATTTGCTCTTGATCCCAAGCTCCATCCTGCATCAAAGAACACACTTGAAAATCATTAGTGAAATTAACAATAAAAATGGGTTTATATTGGATTGGAAGGTCAGTACACCAAGGATGTTTTAAGAAAGAAGTGTAATTTTCCTCACCAATCTTAATATAAAAACCCGATCTTAAAGTGTTGAGATCCCTAAGGAACCCACGCCAGCACCAACTTGAACTCTTAGGCCACTTTATGTTCCAAGGGGTAGGAGTACCATACTTGGCATTAACAACCTGAGCCCAAATGGTATTTTTATGGTTCAAAACATCCAAGGTTTGTCTAGCTTGAAGAGCAACACGAACAAGAGTTAAATCTTTGACCCCCCAACCCCCTATTTTTCTTAGGTAAGGTCACAGTCTCCCAATTGATAAGATGCAAACCTTTAGTATTAGAATTATTTTGCCAAATGAATTGTCTAGAAATGCTATTGAGCTTTTCAGTGTAAAAATCTGGGAGCCAAGTAGAAACCAAGGTATGGATAGGAGTGGCAGTAATAGTAGAATTAACCAAAGACACCCTACCAGCCTGAGATATAAGCTTACTTTTCCAAGAGCTCAAATGAGCCATAGCAGCAGTCTGACAAGCTTGAAAAGCCAAACGAGGGGAAAGCCAATAGTAAGTATTGCTAATGTGTTCAAATCTCGGATGTTTGTGGCAATTCTTGCATCAGCTCAACTTTCCTTCTTTGCATGGATCCTTGTAGGATCTTGGTGGATCATTAAGTAGGGAAGCTGCTACTGGTCGTGATGCTGTATATGCAATCAAGGCTTTATTGTCTGAGCATGGGAAATCTATTTCAGGATCGACTTTTGTTATCCAGGTGGAATAAAGTAAATTACCGAGAATTGATCTCCACTAAACTATTAATAATAAATACTGGCTACTAGACACTTGGCCACGGTGAACTGGTATAGAAAAATTCCGGTATCATAGCCCATGTGGTATATGCATCTGGCATTGGAAAAATATTTTCAGCTGATTTCGCATACTGACCCTGCTTTGTCAAATTCAGGGATTTGGAAAGGTTGGCTCATAGGCTGCACAAATCCTTCAAGAAGAAAGAGGCAAGGTAATTGCAATTGGAGACCTATCAGGTGCCATGAAGAATCCTAATGGCATGCATATACATTCCTGCTCTGATTAAACATAAAACGGAGGGTGGTGCTGTGAAGGACTTCAATGGCGCAGATTCACTGGATAAGAATGAGCTGCTTGCGCATGAATGTGATGTCCTCATTCCTTGTGCCTTGGGTGGCGTACTGCACAGGTCCAGATCGTATATCCAACATTTGTTTTTTTTTTTCTTCTGCTTTTCCATTTACCCTACCATCACCAAAATCTTTTTGTCCTTTATTGTCCTGAACTCTCATTTATAGGCTCACTTACAAAGTTGACTCTTTTCCTAGGCATAAAATCTCCACTTCCATCATGTTTGAAGCATAATTGCAGTATTTGTAATATTAACTAGGCATCACGACGAACTTTGTTAAACAGTTTGTTTTATATTCTTTGTTATTTCCTCATGAATATTATGATTTTATATTCTCATCCGGAGCACCTTGAGTCTCGTTGAATGATGTGGTTCATTTGATCAATATTTATAATAATTGACCCTTAGCTTCTTGTCATTGGGTATGAAATCCTTACGGATACCTTTTTTAATAATGTTTTGTGAATGGTTTAGTCTCTTCTCAGGGAAAATGCTGCTGATGTAAAGGCCAAATACATCGTAGAAGCTGCTAATCATCCAATTTATCCTGAAGCAGATGAGGTTGGTTAAATGAAGCATTTTATTCAAGAGCTGCAGTTATTTCGACATATTTAGTGTTCAGCTTTTTTATAAACGTTGTACACAGATACTGTCCAAAAAGGGCGTGACAGTACTACCCAATATATATGCTAATGCTGGTGCCTGGTGGTGAAATTGTTAGTTACTTGGAGTAGGTTCAGGTGCTTAAGGCAACGATCCTTCTGATTTTGTCTGTTTAAGCGAGATTTATTATCATATACACGAAGCTTTCTTATCTTTCGATGAACTTTGCAGAACATTCAAGGATTCATGTGGAATGAAGATAAGGTGAACGCGGAGCTTTAAAAGTATATGAAGCGTGCCTTAAATAACATCAAGGGAATGTGCAAGACCCATGACTGCAGCCTTCGTAGGCCTCTTGTAGCCGGCCAGCGGGGCCACGATGAACTCGCCCATATTGGTGAGTTGCTGAGATCGTATGGAAGGAGGCGGTCGTGGCCCGACAGAAGGCCGTCGTGGCTGGCGCGAATGTAGGCCAACATTGCCACCTCCATCGATCCGCCGTCCCTCGCAACTTCTCGGATGGCGGCAGCAATCATCCGCAAGCCTAACCCTAATTGAGACGAGAAACAGCATTGCTATCGTGAACAAGAGATCGATCACAAAGGGTTGATCCTCTGGTCTTGGTTAGACCCCATTTATTTCTCCGATAAATCTTAGGCTTTCAATATGCGTGAATTAGGGTTTGTGGCTGAAGTAGCTATTGGAAGCATACGAACCCTGCTCACTCCAAACGGCCGATCCACCAAGATGCAGCTTTTGCTAGGAGAAACGAGTCTTCACATACAGATCAACAGGCCACTCAACATTATTAAGCTCCATCCTCAGATTTCCAGAACATGCCATATTGACCCACTCACGTTCCTTCACCAAGAACTCTGAATTTATTAGAGCATGGACCATATCATCGATTCGATATCTCACAACTATTGAGGGATCGTGGTACAAATCATTGCATTCTTTAAGATGATCTCAATTATGTGGCCAAGAAATCAAATTCTCTACAGATCTCCAAACATAGTGAAAAAGTAAAGAAAGGTTTTATATATCAAAGGTTGGAATCCAGGAGGAAGAGAATTTAACAGAGAACTGATCTATACAAATGCACTGATTCAAGAAAGACGAGCCAATCAAACAGCAAGCTGTTTCTGCTGGCAGCTGCTGGATTCCTCCTCGGTCAAGCTCCAGTGCAGCCTTGAGGGAGAAGGAGGTAATTCCAGGTGCATTTTCGTCTGAAGGATAGAGCAGTTGTGGCTGAAGATTTCTGGAGTCACATTTAGCTCGAAGCCTATTCCAAACAGAAAATCGACTTCCAAGTAGTTCATCTCCCTCAGACTGATCCCTCCAACTTTAGCAAAGTACGCGTTGTTGTAGTTTCTACATACATAAGAGACAAAATAATTATTGCCTAAAATTCAGCTAGATTATTAGGAAATATAAGAAAATTCTATTTCCTTGGATGTTCCAACAATTACTGATATGATTGATTCGGACACATCTTCATCTGTTTCTATCACGATCGGCAGATTCACAGATTGAATGAATGGTGTGAGTGGTGTACACTCACATGTCATCCATGAACTTGACGGCGGCGAGGACGCTGGTGATGAGGAAGCGGTGGACGTTCAAGGAATGGAGGGAGACGGCGGGGTGGCGGCGCAGGAAGCGGTGGAGGTAGATGTACGCCACCACATAGCACGACGTGCTGCAGTTGGCGTACCGGAAGATTCGCTCCTCCAGGTACCTACGCACCGATATCGACGGCTTCGTAACACCCTCGAAGGCCTCCGCCGCCGCCTGCTGGCTGTGTCGGCCACCGACGACCTCGGCGTCGTTGCGCTCTGCGAGCCTCTCGAGGATGGTGGACAGGATCGAGACCACGCCCGGGACTGCATCCGCGGCACGATGGGATTCCACCACCGCCACCAGCTCTGCCGCCATCTCCCCTGCGTCTCTCCGGGGCTTGCGTAGCCTGTGGCCGAAGAGGTCCGAGTTTATAGCTTCCTCCACCAAGCTCTATTTCTTCAATTTAGCCCCTCACATTTGTAAGTTTTCTCATTTCCTTGCATGATTAATTGATCTACTCTTTTCCACCATTAATTGATGATGCCCCTGGGGATTCCTCACTGCACTAATTTTTGTTTCCTATCATTTTACAAATGAAGATGACATTAGACTTCCATGTTCCTGCCTTTTTACAAGGACAATTATGCTCCCTGTGGACTGTCATATATCCTTATCACCAATTTACAAGATGAAGGGCAGACTAGAGTCCAAAGAAATGGGAAAGTGTAAGGGCACATGCTCAATATCCCACCATGTGATCCATCCCTCTCATCAATCAAATAGCAAGCATTAAGGTCACCCAGATGATTTAAACCTTGTCTGAACTCCACAATTGCATCTTTCATTTCCAAAAAAAGGAAAGGCTAGCTGAAACAGCTTCAAGCAACCTCCTGAAATTTGATGAGGACAATCCCTGCCTGTTCAGATCAAACTTTTGTCATTGTTCAATACACCCTATGTTTCTTTACATTTTCCCCCTCATCCTCTGAGTGATCATCCACTTGCTGCACAGCCTGTTCCTTCTTACACCCCAAAACTTGCAAACTCACGGCCACCTGGAGTTTATTAATAAATGGAACAGTAGGATATCTTTTAATCGATTCGGTTGTTGGTCACAAACATTGCCATGTGACTCAATCTTCTTTACATCTCTGCGCAGTACGTACCACTATAACACCAAAGGAAAAAATCTACTCTACATCTCTATGCTCCATCAATGTCTCAGTATCTTACTCTAATACCTTATTAAGCATAACATGGTAATATGATATTTATGCTTATAATCCAAGATATTTCACTTAAGATGGATGAGACAACCACCCTAAACAATATTAGATGCATATCCTTTTCCATGTGTATTCATTTTGGCATTACTTGCAAAGTCTAGGATAGATTAAGCCTCCAAATAGTGCATGGAGTGAGGCGATAATTGGACCATAAAATCAAGGCATAAACATAACGGGAGAAGAAAATAGCCTCTAATGTGATGTTACAGTAAAGATGCACACAAGTCACTCAATTGTTGTCCCTAGTTAAGGTTGAAGCCCATATCAATCATGTTCTCCGCAAGCTAAGCAATGCTTTTAAATGATGAATGAAAGTGTTTTGGCTGT